>LR215994.1:6624766-8123933 GCA_000469805.3 Hymenolepis microstoma
AGTTTCTCTATTTAGACATACGCATCGTCCTTCTTGGTACGCATGGAATTGTACCTCAGAAGTGCATAGACAATTTTACAAGAAGTCTATAGTAATGCTGGTAATTAGCGTCGTTGACTATAGTAGAAACCGTAGTCATGATTACATCTAAAACCTGCTAAGATAATGTGTTAACAGGCTGTCAAAATGACTCAAATGGGAATAGAGAATTAATGTACATTTTATTAATTCAGTTTCAATGCTCTTTCAGGCTCCAATTTCTGTTTAACTTAACCTCATTTGAACTGGCTTATACACTCTGACCACGAAAAAGGAGGTCTCGTCTCCTGCATTATACTGAAAGTGACATTGAGCACTTGTGATTTTGCTTTAACTATGCACTACTCAGTGTTGCGTTGTCACTTATTAATAATGGTTTTGATTAAAGTCCTGCAGAATGCCTTCTTAATCGAATAAAGTGCGTCTATTGTTAAATTTTACACGGTGTGTAAATCGTTTATAATGTTAAGTGGAAGGTTTACCACAGAATATTCACGGATAGTTGCATCTGCTAAAAAATGATTGTTAAACTTATAGCCAAACGTAACGGTATATATACGAGACTGTCCAGAAGTCCACGGAGGTCATAACCAGACGTCTATCTACCCAAGTAAACATCAAATGAACGTCATTCCAAAGTATATTGAAGCAGTTACTTTTATGAGTGTATGAAACAAGGGTGATGCAAATGTTGCAACCTGCGAACCACGCAAAGCGGCCTTATTATTACGAATAGTTCCTTACCCATGTCGCTGATGGTTATCTGGATCCAGATCTTTATTCTATCATGGGCGAAGCATGGCTTCAAGTTAGAGAGGACGTTGAATATCAAACCTCTCGCTATTGGTCAGCAGGCAATAACAGAGAACACATTGATTGACCTCTATATGACGCAAAAATAGGGGTTTTGTATGCAGTTACGCCTTGTCGGTACCCCCTCTTCAATAACACTGTTAACTGTGAAGTGCGGGTAACGCAATTGGTACGATCATTAATAGGACAGCTGAGGGCGAAAGATCGAAAGTTTGCGTTTTTCAGACAATATGTTGCTACGACGCATATTTCACTATTTTTGATGGCATACAACCATAAGAATTTCAAAGAAGGGTGTGCAGATTTTGAAGATCTATGACCTCCAAAAACCCCTCGATTTGAGGGCAATTTAAAGCGTCAAGCGTATTTTCACAGTTGAAGAGTTGAAAGTGAACATCCGCATTACGATTGCAGAAATCACACCAAATGAACTAAAATTACTTTACGAAAACATGTCGGGACGTGTCAAACGTGTTCAAGGGCGACACTTTCAACAATTACTGTGAACTTTTGCACGTTCAATGCACTTTTATTCGTTAAATTCCGTTTTTGCTACCTTTAAATGAAAGATATAATAGTAGAAATGGTAAAGTTAAACTTCACAAAAGTTAATAAACAAGATGATAACAGTCAGGCGGCGATTAGCTTAACGTACTGGTGAAGTGAAAACCATTCTCGTTTGAATAAGAACCATGAGGTAGAAATGAATGCGTCTTAAGTTCAAGTACAACGATTAATGAGTATTTTTAGAGATTCGAGTGGGAAAGGTAAAAAACCTTATGAGGGTTCTTTGACTGAGGGTCTTCAAGGTATCGATCAATAAGTAAGAAGGTTAAAATCACTTAGGTCAAAAACACGGCAAACGGACGAAGAAACCCACCCAAAATAGTAAAAATGAGGCATTTCCGACCAGGAATTGGAGGGGGGAGGGGGAGGAGGGAGGGGGGAGGAGGAAGGGAGGAGGACAGAAGCTCCTTCATTCTAAATCAAACCGGATCCAGCATGTATTGACATAGATGAGAATACTTAATTGGGTTGTGGTTGGCAGGAGAAGATTGAGCCAACCAGTGATAAGCGTATTGGACTTTCGAATCCGTGGTGGTTACATATGACTGATCAGAAAACCGATCATTCGACATGCCGTAACTTACTGTTGTGATTGCTGGAATGGACTTTAAACGGTATGTAATTGGTATTTTAGTTAAAATTTAATGATATTGCCCTGATATGTATTATATATGGTATTAAATAGAACGCTATTTTATTCAGTGAAAAAACTTTATTTCCTAGGACTGACATATCAGAACAGTCCCTAGAACACTGACAACGAAATTTTAAAAATTCTGCTAAACGAATTGACAAATACCTACTCTCTACTCATCACTCTCATATAATACCAAATTAAACAGAATCATTTACGCTTATGCCAATGTTGCAACACGTGTACACTCATGAAGCAGGCAGAGGAAATTTTTGAATCTTCCTCTAAAACGTCAAGGAAGTCAATATCATCTGATAAGAAATTAAGAGACATTTGGCGTCTTTTGTTAAACCATGTTTTGCACTGATGTAAATGCAATACACCCATGACTCACTCATGGGTCAAAATGACTTCCCCCCTCCCGCTCTCCCTTATGCGTTCAACTATCGTGCAACGATATTAAATAATACAACGACCTATTAATCGAAAGATGAATACGTATTTTGGCTTTTAAACACCCATTCGAGTAGGAGGATAAAAATCGATAATGTTTCACCTCCTAAGATGGGAAGAAATGTAATATTGAGGTTTTATTTCTGGAAGTGGAAAAGTTTTTAATCTTAAGCTATGATAAATGTCTTTTACACCTCCTGTGTACTTGGGAGATTAATTAGTTGGCTTTTAACAAATTGGAATTAAATGTTAATGGTGCTTTCATTAGCAATTAGTCTATAAAAAACGTATTCCAATTTCTTAGATGGTTAAATTGATTGAATAGCGCGAAACACCCGTAATAGTTTTGGCGGAGATGTCTTGTTAGTGCCTAAAAGTGAATAGAGAAAGTGAATTTTTGAGAACTTTACAGTGCTAAAACACATCTATTCATTTTACCCTGGTTGCAAGCGACCAATACGTCGCCATCGTTACCAACACCACCTGGCGGCTACTTAACTCATTTGTAAAAATGCTGTAAACAAATTTACTTGTTTGAACTACCTGAAATCACAATCAAGTTTTTTATAATAAAGTTGACAAGACCTAAACTTTGGCAGACGATAGAAATACAGCTACCCACTTTCTCTAAACTCAACCAAATTATCACCAGGATGAAAAAAACATGGGTTTTTGAGACGATGCGTCTTAAGCCGTTTAAAATATTTTCAATTTCCCTGATGGGGTGCGCGATAAACTTACCTCCACGTGGTGCACCCCGGACAACGTATACTCATACCGCAAAAACCGACACTTGACTTCAAACTGCCATGACCCAACGATATGTCATATTCAACCACTTCCACAGTACTCACCTCATCTTACTTTTTTCTCTACCTTTGTGTCTGTCTCTTTTACTTCTGTGAATCACTCTTCTCTTCCCCCTCTCGACTTTTTGTGACTTTGATGTTCCTCCCCTCTGTGAACTCCGAAGTCAACTAAAGGGTTAATGATAACTATCATAAAGCCTACCATTTGGTGTACATAAATTAACTTCACTGATAAAAGGGCCGGTTAACAACGTGAAAGGTGTAAGAGAAAATGAATAACTATCAATCGCTAATGGGCCAGTTTTGGATATTGCAGTTATGCCAATAAATTATCGACAGTCAAACAAGTCACCTTGTGATTATACTGCAGTAAATGAGCAAAATAAAAAAAATCAATTGATGCTGAGAGAGTGGTTATCTATCAAAAATCACTATGGGCATATTGATTTGGTTTTTGCACTAGCAGCTTGGCACATGTTTGCGATATTTGTAGACTTAAACGCTGGCTGATAATTAGCAATCCTTTTATTCGATAATAGTTTGAGATATGAAGCATCTGCAAAGAGTGATTCCGAAATCCATGCATTCACATCATTGCGAATTCCATTTGTAAAATATAATGCCAAAATTGGATAAACCGTGAAACATTAGAAACTGAGAAATCGGTTTACCAGAGCTTAAATAAGGTGTAATTGTTACCCCTCACTACCGCCATCCCAATTTCCTCTTTATTTCTTGTCATATTTGTGTGTTTTATGGCAATTTGATTAAAGAGGCAATTTCCTCCATTTTAGCCGGCGTTTTCCTTTCGCGCTCACCTGCTAAACTTTGATTGAGTTGTTATTAGTCCATACTTGTATTTTAGCTCTAATTTGCAAATCAAATTAATTTCAATGAAAAATCCGGTTAAGCTATAAACGTGTCGATTTTGCATATGACTCAGTTCACATTTGTTAAAACTTAGTGACTGGAGCAACACTCTAGACTTGATAACTGTTTCAGAAGGTGTTTTAAACGAGTAACACCGACTTGACCTTGTAGCGGATTAGCTACCTAAGTAAGCCTGAATGTACTCAGAAACCTCACTGGCAGATTCTCCTAGCCCGTAAGACCCCCAGAATTAGCTAAGCTAATTGCCAAGCTAAGAAGAGACAGAGGTATCCAGAGAACGCGTTTATTCTAGACATGCATGGCGTGGAGTGTAATGTATGACGTGGAACTTAGTCATTATATAAACTATATGATACGATGACCTCATATAACTTGGATCATTGATTGGTCGGAAAACCGTGCACTGGAATTGACCATTGATTGATCGCATTGGTATTGGTCATTGATTCTGCATTAGTCATGCCAAAGTTGTGTCCCCACAATACTCCCCCTCTAGAGCGTTTGTAGGAAGCTAAAAGGTAGAGAAAACGCTCGAAAATTAGTTAAGATACATAATTAGTTAGATGGGAGGAGAAATTGTTCGTTCACGAATGTGAACCGGGTTCGAGTAGAGGTGGGACAGGAATTGAAACTAAACGGTTCGAAGAATCATCGGAAAAGGGTTGTAGTGGTTGAGAGGATGGTGGTAGTGTCTTTTAGACGTTTGGATCATAGAACGAGACAGTTGTGTTCCAACGATGAGTGCAGATTTTGGCAGGAGGCTCCAGGTGTGCAGGTTTTTACCTGTAGAATGTGTTTCCAAACGAAACGGTAGGCGGTTGTAGCACGTGTGCTTGGATGCGGCAGTCCATGGAAATGGGCGAATATCTTCCAGCGGTGTACTTGTGGGACGAAATGTCTCGACTTGCCGGTTGAAGCGTCGCCATGAATCCGAGTGTTGGATCCCTGTGTGGGTAGAAGAGAGCGACACTGTAGGTGTAAAAGGGGGGAGCGACATCGTAGAGTTGAAAATAGGGGATGACATCGTATGGGTAGGAAAAGAGAGCGACACTCCGCGCATACACGCCGAGATCTGTTTCCGGAGACATTCTGCGGGATTGGGAATGGACGAAGGACTATCTACTCGGCAGCAGATCAACCTCTCGGCACGCGCTAGGTGATCCTCTTCCTTCTCACACAACTCGTCACCTACTCAACGCTCTCCTATCGCACAATTCTTGCCATCTCAAAATGTCTAAGGACACAGAACTGGCAATCCCCCTGCAAACTCCAGCCTTCGACCCCGAAAACTCCGAATCCTGGTTTAAGCAATTTGAAATGGTTATCCGACTAAGAGGCGCAACCAAGCGAACAATCTGGTTCCAGCATCTCGTTCCCATCCTTCCAACCGCGATCGTCACCCAATTTGCAGAACTCACCTCTATGCCGCCAGACAACGACTCTTACGATCGGCTTAAACAGGCGATCATCAGTCGTCTATCGGTGCCCCGAGAGAAGCGCCTAGACCAGCTCTTTGCCAAATTTGAGCTCGGCGACCGTACCTCCTCTCAACTTCTACACCACATGCGATCCTTGGCCATCGGTTCTCCTGTGGCCGACGAAATTCTTAAAAAATTATGGATGAAGTGCCTGCCAAAATCCTTGATACCATCTCTGGTTACCAGCCCTTCGCGAGACAACCTGGATAAATTAGCGGAAGAGGCTGATCTAATTTATGATCCCCAGGACGGGACAGTCATAAACGCAGTCAAAGCCCCAACCGCTGCAGACTCCATCACGCAAAGATTGAACGAACTCGCGGAGCAGTTGCAGGAATTGAAGGCATCACGATCCAGCACTTCGCCACGTCTCAACAGACGAGACACACTGATACAGTTTGTTACTACCACAGAATTTTCGGTGACAAGGCCAAGAAATGTCAACTAGGTTGCAAGTTTGCAAGGAACACTTCACGCGGCCACTCGGGAAAAGAGCACGCCAGGCAGTAAAGGCGACGGCTGAGCCTGGCTTTCCCTCAAGTCGCCTCCTCTACGTGGTCGACAGGAACTCAAAACTACGATTCCTTGTAGACACCGGTTCTGAAGTCAGTGTTATCCCTCGATCTGGAGAAAAACGCTGTCTGAAACCAACCGGTACCCCTCTACTGGCCACTAACAACTAAAAAATCTGCACATATGGCCAAAAATGTCTCAACTTGGACTTAGGCCTCCGCCGAGAGTTCCCTTACGTATTCCTGATCGCAGACGTTAAAAAACCCATTATCGGCGCCGATTTCCTTTCCAGATTCCGGCTCCTCGTCAACTTTAGTGATCGTGTCATAAGTGATGATGTCACTTCCCTCCAGGTGGTTTGTCATACTCGGACCCGTAACTCTTTCGGTCTGAATTCACTCCTACCTGCCACAAACCCCTTTTCCACTATCCTCTCCGAGTTCCCTTCAGTCTTTCGTCCTCAGACGAAAATTTCGGAATTCAAACACAATGTACGTCATCACATTGTCACTCAGGGACAACCTGTCTTCGCCAGAGCCCGTCGCATGCACCCGACAAACTACGTGCAGCCAAACGAGAATTTCAACACATGGCATCCCTAGGCATCGTTCGACCTTCAAACAGTCCATGAGCTTCCCCTTTGCACATGGTCGAGAAGAAAAACGGTGACTGGAGACCTTGCGGAGATTATCGGACCCTCAACAGAATCACCGTTCCAGACCGTTACCCCATTCCGCACATTCATGATTTCTCGCTGCATCCTCACGGCAAGGTGGTGTTCTCCAAGCTTGATCTAGTGCGTGCATATCATCAAACCCCCATGGCCCAGGAAGATATTGCTAAGACGACCGTCATCGCACCATTCGGCCTATTCGAATACTTACGCATGCCTTTCGGCCTACGCAATGCGGCCCAATCTTTTCAACGTTTCATGGACCAAGTTTTTCGTGGGTTAGATTTCGTTTTTACTTATATCGACGACGTGTTCATTGCTAGTTCCAACAAGGATGAGTACAAGCAACACCTTCGATAAGTGTTCGGACGTCTTCAACAATACGGAATCACGGTCAACCCCGAGAAGTGCAAATTCGGTCGTACAGAGATCGAATTCCTGGGCCACCACATTAACGGTCGTGGGATCAAACCGCTCCCTGAAAAGGCACAATCTACCTTGAACTATCCCGCTCCTCAATCGGTGAAGAGTCTTCGTCGCTTTCTAGGCGTCGTAAACTATTACGGACGATTCCTCCCAAATTGTGCCCACATTCTCCAGCCCCTCACGGACTTACTTAAGGGTAATCCGAAGCATTTCAAAATGACGTCAGAGGTGGAATCGGCGTTCTCTGTGGTGAAACAGGAGCTTGCAAAGGCGACCACTTTAAACCATCTCGGGTGATTCAGCTGTTCGGGTAGCAGGGTTAGGCCGGTGTGTCCTCCCAGCGAGGGCCGGTTTAGGCGGCGACTCCAGGTAAGCCGGTTTTAACCTGTCAATACAGACTGAATCCTTGGTGCCGTTATGGTCCAGAATGAAGTATTTGGAATTGCGTTGGAGCACTTTGTATGGTCCGTCGTTTCTTCACTGTATCTACTCGGACAAAAACGAAGAGTGAGGTAGATAAGTCTTTATGAATATATGTAGACTTGCTATTCTGACGAGGTGGTGTGGGCAGGACAGATCGGAAGTGTCCTTTTAATCGCGCGCAGTACGAGGCTGGATCCGTGAGAGTTCGGTCTTGAGAGTGGACAAACATTTCTCCCGGTAGTCTTCTTGTTGTGCCGAATACGAGTTCCGCCGGACAGCATCCCAGACCTTCCTTTACCGTACTTCTAAGTGAAAGAAGAATGATGGGAAGACGTTCCACCCAATTTAAATTGGAGGAAGTAGCGATGATGGCTGATTTGAGCTGCCGGTGAAAACGTTCGACGAGGCCGTTGGCTTCTGGGTGGTACGCGGTGGTACGGATGTGTGTTGTGCCTATTAGTTGATTTAGTTCCCGGAATAAGATGGAGGTAAACTGCGATCCTCTGTCTGTCGTGATGACGGATAGAACACCGAATATGGATATCCATGAGTCTATCAGGGCCTTTGCCACCGACGCAGAAGAGGTGTCGCGTTAAGGAACGGCGAATGGCCAACGCGTAAAACGGTCAACGCAGGTTAAGATGTATGAGCAGGAGTTCGATGGTGGGAGGGGACCGATAATATCAACGTGGATATGTCGAAAGCGGGCCTCAGGCAGAGGGAAACAAGCTAAGGGACTTTGGGTATGCTTGTGGACCTTGCTGGCTTGACAGGAGAGGCAATTTTTGGCCCACTGACGAACATCTTGTCGTATGTTCTTCCAGACAAAACGGTCAGTGATCAACTTCGTTGTGGATCAAATGCTTGGATGCGACAAACTATGGAAATGGTCGAAAATCTTCCGGCGATACGCTTGCGGGACGAAAGGTCTCGGCCTGCCGGTTGAAACGTCGCAAAGGATCTCAGTGTTAGAGACCGGTAGTGATAGACATTCAAAATATAAGGAGGGATTGGAAGAGATTTCTGCGAAATCCGGATCTGATCTCTGTTCGGACGCTAGGGCTTGTAGATCACGTCAGGGTCACCAATTTGTAGCGGATTAGCTACCTAAGTAAGCCTGAATGTACTCAGAAACCTCACTGGCAGATTCTCCTAGCCCGTAAGACCCCCAGAATTAGCTAAGCTAATTGCCAAGCTAAGAAGAGACAGAGGTATCCAGAGAACGCGTTTATTCTAGACATGCATGGCGTGGAGTGTAATGTATGACGTGGAACTTAGTCATTATATAAACTATATGATACGATGACCTCATATAACTTGGATCATTGATTGGTCGGAAAACCGTGCACTGGAATTGACCATTGATTGATCGCATTGGTATTGGTCATTGATTCTGCATTAGTCATGCCAAAGTTGTGTCCCCACAATCTAGTAAACCTGGATGAAATATTTTTGGAGCAATAAGGGCGGAAAACTCTATTAATCATAGATAATAGAGATATAAAATATTAATTTTATGGATTTAAAAGAAGTATATGAGCATGGTTAAAAAATTAATTCTTGGCAAATTATTATTCATCCAAATGATAGTAATGTACTATTCATATATTTAAAATTAAACAATATTTAAATTCGTCTTTCATCTTATTGTACTCCACTATCCCGAATCTTTATTATAACTAATATTGCAATGGTGCCCACTAGAAATTTTACAGAGTTTTTCAGCGAAATTTTATGCTTGACTATTCAATTTTGATGTCAATCACAACTAGAACCCAATAATTACACCTTTTGTAGTTTATTTTATGGTCAAATGGAGGAAGGGTGGCGAGGCGGTTGTACGAAATGGGGATGATTACGTTGTTTTTGTGCCGTCCGACGAGAATATAACCCACTTCGTACATTTTTGCATTAACGGTGGAAAATCTTTTCAGCCAGCCTCCACAATATTTCATAACACTTTCCTATAATTATTCTTATTTACATACAAGATATTAACACACTTACGGCACAATAGTCTCCTTATAAAAATGGACTTATTTTTTAGGAGTCCTTTTTAAAATAGATGGCCTGCTACTTGAGTAACAATTTTAAATCCCCTAAAATGTTAATTTTATGCATCTGGGTTGCTTTGTCTGAATAAAATGGATTTCAAAATAATATCGATTCAACAAAGAATTTTGAAGATCATTTATTATGTAATAGGATTAGAAAGTAACGTTTTTAATGGGGGAAATACGATTGCATACCTATACCACTGCAAAAGTATTTTGCATTGATATAACCGGTCAATGTATGCCAAAAATATATTAAAATATTTTGCTGCAATTTATTTAATTTTAGTTTCATATGGCGTTTTTAATTTAAGATTACAAAGTATCAAACTTAGAATATTGACTATTTCAACCTTGAAATTGATTGAGCGATTAAGACCGCCTTATGCAGTAGTACTTTGATTTACGTTCGCAGTCTTTCTGATATAATGGATACATTTTTCAGGGAATTTGAAGAGGCGGCCATTAACTTTAATGTATGAAATATTCCATTATTATTTAGATTTTTTAGAGAAATAAACTTGATGAACTTATGAAACAAGCACAACCATATGACATTTGTCGCTATATTCTAGGTACGTTTTCAGTAGTTGGAATCATTTTGATAATCATAATCAAACAGAAATAATAATACCTCTATTTCAGAAAATACACATGAATCGCGTGTTATATACTTTGTTGGAGAATTTCTGTCTAGGGCTATCATTCGCGAATGGGATTCAGAACTGTACTCAGATGGCTTCGACAGGTTAACAGAGGATAATATAACGCTAACGAAACCCTACAAACTCGTTGAATTTCTTGTCAATTATGCTTTTAACAGAGATTTTGAGGTAATTGCTCAATGTTTCAACCTTTTTATCCAGATATTTTTACCATGTTAATTTCTCGATTTTTCTAACTTAATTCAGATAAGCGTTGGGGCTCAACAGAAACTTCTCAGCCCAGTTGGGGTCGTCGCAAAACTATCCGCTTTAGAAGAAGTTTCTAAAATTTTTGATAATCCCGATATAGAACAAGAAGATTTGTGTACTTTTCTTAAAATGTTAATTCTAAACATCTCCGCCAACTTTGCCCCAATCGTACCTTTCTCAACCTATGAGGTGAGATCTTCCCAATCCTTCTCATTAGGTGTTCTTTTAGCGTGAACGGTCCAGAATTCTGTCTGGCTTAGCACTTTTTTCAGTACTTATCAGTGAATTTTCCAAAAATGACTCGGCGTACGATTGTCTTGACATTCCTATCGACTACTTTGAAAAAGTGCAGGATAAATTTGAGGCGAGATGCGAAAGTTCCTTTACTCATCGTCTACTTTTTTCTCTAGAATTTCGAATGGGTTAATTTGTTTCAATTGTTGATTACGTTAATTGGGAGGCTACTATCTGAGTCTGATTGGATAGCCCTACTTCAAAGAGATGATGTATTAACATTTCGTTTGGTTAACTGCCTCGAGCTTGTTACATCAATTGAGCTTCACAGGAAGAATGGTGAGTTTAAGGCTGTGTGCAATATTAAGTATCATGAATTGGAGATTTCTCTTATAATCTTATTTTCGGTTGAGTAGTTGCATTGGCAGTAACTCCCAATTTATCACCTTTAACATTTGAGTTCATTTATTGGATATTGATGTGGTTCAATTAACGAAATTTCAATATTCATCGATGCACATTCAGTAAGTGAACTAGGTGACTGTGAAATTTCGATTAGAGGTCCTAGAATATTTCCTCCTTATCTATGGTATGTGCTTAAAATTCCATTTCAATAGAATCCTAATCTCTGTCACCCTTTAATGCCGCAGAATTTCCATTACTATTACGGTGAAAAAGGCTCTTGAATGATTCCTTGAAAATTTCTTGTTCTATACTCATTTCATTCGTTTTGATGTCGATTGCAAAACTTATGGTGCAGGTGCTCGATTCTCGCGCTCGTTCCATATTCGTCTACCTTTTCCTTTGTCCTGTCTGTGGTCTCTCTCTCACTTTATGCCCAACTCAATTCTTTATTTCTGTTGCTCAAGAAATTTTGCTTTTCTCCAGACAATTGTCCATTGTTAACTGATTACTCCAAATCTAACAATATAGTGCTCCTGCAAGAACTCTCAGTGCTTTCGACGTTGTAATCCTATTATTGACCTCGCGATAACAGGGATAACGTTAAACTTGTACTGATTTTATTCCCTACCTTAATGAAGTCTATTCTTGATTCACTTTTTGACCTTAACTCCCGCAATTCTGCTGCTTTTACTTACGTTATCGATTTTCTCACATTACCTGACATCCGCTTTTCGTTTTACTCTGCTCCGTTAGAACTTCTGTTTATTGGTAACAACTATGGGCTTTGTGCTCTTTGCTTTCCATTCTAGCACATTTAATCATTTAAACCTTCAATTACTTTTCATTACTTCATGTACAAATCGGAGATAATTGATGTTATATTTTTAATTACAGTTACCAGATTGAGGGGAAGGCGAAATGTGAGGATTTATTTCGTGAAAAGCACCGTTATCTCTGGGGTTCTGGTTGCAATTTAAGTCGAATTCTTCTTAGCATCTTTAGGTTGCTCTAGGAGTTCTCCTCTTTTGGAAATTAGTTTTCATAACAGCTGGTGCGTCGGATTCGTCCGCCTTTCTAAAGCAGAAATTTAACTTCTTTTCTTCCGCCACTATCTGTCCATCTCCTCGATTCATATCACAGTTGGTATGAATTAACTACCCAGCATTGATCTCTGCAGGCTAGAACCCTCTCTCTTCTGGATTTATTGTTTTTTGGCAAATCGGCTTCGAGATAAACTTAATTAATTTGGTCTTTTTTCTCTTAAAAGTTTCATCAGCTCAACGTTTTTTAATTATATTCTCTTCTTTATTCTAGATAGACGGAAAAGGAGAGGTGAAAAATTTTGCCTATTAATTGATAGTAGATGGGAATCAGCGCTTGGTACAGCTAGTATTTCAAACTGTCTTTCCGTACTAATGAAGGTTTGTTAAAGAACTGTCTTAATGCAAACAAACCTTCTAGTTTTACGCCCTTTTGCGGGAAAAAGAGGACTGCAGTCAACGTATCTTCACTTCAATCTTGTCAGTTGTTTCAGTAAGATTTACTGATCGGCATGATGCCTATAATGTCGAACATGCGGCTATCTGTATGAGCGCATTAGCTAGGAGTCTTGTTCCTTTACATTTAAATCCCTTTGAGGGCATCTCCGCCAATTTGATATCCACACTGGAATCAAATATGTATAAACCCCTTGAACTCACATTGGATAGACTCCCACCAGTTCATATTCGATTCGTCGAAATTGAGGACAAATTCAAACCTATTGGAAGCACCCTTCGGCCCTCCGAATTACCCTTACTAGCCCTTATTTGTGGATCTTTCCTCAAAAAAGTGCAAGGACTGTTGCGATTGATTAAAAAGTACTTTACTGATGCAGATAAAATGAGTGATGCTGAGATATTGGACAATTTTTCGGCGACCATTTTCTATCTCAATGCAGCATTTGAGTTCTTGACTTTTGCAAAGAACATTCTCTACTCGGTAGGTTCGAATATTCATTTATTGTCTACTTGGTCCAGTGCCTAATTGTTGAAGCTGGAGTGATACATCAGGTTGGTTTGAATCAAGATGAATTTCAAGATGCTGTAATGTCTGCACATGAAGCGAGTGAAAGGATTCTGGGACTCATTAGGGACACTTATTGCTCGAATGCTTACCGATGTGAAACTAGTGTTCCTATTCCTCTCACTACCGGCAAAATGGCAGAACGGGGTAAGTTGATCATGCCTCTTTCTTGAGATTGCTGATAATGATGATAATGATGATGATATGTGTTCGTGTGTATGTACAGTTAGGGATTTTTACAGTATGAAATTGTCACACATTTTACCTACTGATTCCAGTCTACCAAAACGGAGAACAATGGTGCTGTGAATAAGAGAGCTGTCATTTCAAGAAATCTAGTTGCATTTTAAGAGCTGAAACATAGGTGAAGGGACTGAATGAGCCTTCAAAATATTGGGACAGTTAAATGCGGAATCTTTTGTACTGTGAATGAGGAAATTGTCTGTATTTTCATAATTCGTGAATACTGCAGTTTATTTTAAATGAATTGCAATCGGAATTGGGTGATGTTCATTAACAGCGTTCAGAAATCGCGTAGATCCTAATTCATGAATTGAAATTCGTCTTAAAATTCACGTTACGAACTATCTTGTTTGTTATTATAACTTCGGCCACAGTATGGTCAGTTTTGTGCTATCCAATTTATAACAGATCTGTATTGGTCATTGCACTTTGTAGCCTTTTCTTAAATAATTTTAGTTACAATCACTTTCCTACTTATTTATTGGGAATGACTCCCGAAGAGAACTCGTTTCGACACTAATTTTTACTTTTATTTATCCACATTTCAAATACCTGAGTGTAACTAGATGGATTATCGGGTTGACTAATGTAGCTGAAATTCATATGAACTGTCATTCTCCTTGGAAAATTGGTGTAAAATGTCATTGGCTTGTCCTTGTCATGGATCATTAGTGAAAGGAAGTTGTTGTACTTACGCATCCTGACTCAGGTCTGCTCACTTTTTGTCTCGCTCACAGTCTAACGTATTCTAACTGTCAACGAACCATGATCGCGAAATCCGTCAATCGACTAATAATACCCAATTGCTCCTGTTCCTCACAGTCCAACTTGTCCTTATCTTTCCTTCCAATCACTTCTACTCCCTCCTCATTCACTCCTTCTCCTAATTTACCTTCCCATTGGACTGAAATCCTCTTTATTAGTATTGATGTCGGGTAGCGATTTCATTGGATATTTAGATACTGACACTTGATATGTCTTTACGAAATACGAATCAAGACAGTAAAAAGAGATATCCTCTGAAGGTGATATGGACTAGTAAAAGCGTACATACTTTTCCGTTTCTAATAGAAGGCTGAACTTAAAGCCGTGCTGAAAGTGGATCATTTATTTACGCCATAATTACTTTACACATCCATTTTCAATGGTGCTTAATCGGCCACTTGTGTATTTCCTTCAGTGTTTGCTCACGATGCGTTTTTTCGATTGCTTTAGATTATTTGGCCTACCAATTGAAGCAGTCATACATTCAAACGCGCGACTTCTTTGAATCCCATTTGAGGGACGTTGTTCGTGTGTGCATTGCTTCGCGTATAGCCCCACCGGATGGCTTTCGAAATGACAGCATTCTGTGTCGAGTCGCTGTGGATTCTCCTATTCAGGATTTGAAATACTTTGAGGTATTTTTTACTAATATAATTTGTTACCAATCCTATAAGAGTGCGTCGTCGCCTGTACTCTACTGACATTCCACGACATCAGTTGTTCAGCTTGATGGAGAAACAACAGATATTTCTTTTTCCTATTGTTAAGATACTACATCTTTCTTTATGTATAAGGTCTCAAAGCTGTAACCTTCACCTGAATGCCATGCTTGATTGTCCATTCTTTGAACTCGAGAAATTTCAGATGCTGGTTTTCCTCTCCCATCAAACGAATCAGAGCTGGCTTGTGAAGTATGGAATCATGAAGATGAAAGAGAATAATTTGAATCTCTGTTCATGATAACCAGTGCAATTTTCCCTTAATTTTCTTGAAAGCTCTTCTCGAACTTTCCTTGCTTCCCGGCTGTAATGCTTAAAGTTGAATATTACAATCATTTTCATTATTCCTCTGTGTCAGTAGTGTTATTAGACGTAAAATAAATATAGTTTTCTTCTTTTGTAAGAACTCCCTATCACAAGTCTATATTCAGAAAGCTTCAACCTTTTGTATTTTTTTTATAGCAGAGCCTCTCCGAAATTGGAGATTTGACAAATGAATTTGAAGGTGACTTTGTTAACGGTGTCTTTGAGGACCTCAGACTGATACTCTCAAATCGCGCTGATCAATGGATGCAACTTGGGAGTGCCACGCCTAAGACAGTTTTTGATGATATCCATCAAATTCTCCTCTTTTTGGGACACATATTTGTCATGGGAAGCTCCGATTTTGGCACCACAAGAGGTGCTCAATATACCTGGGAAAAGCAGTTTGAGGCACGTGAAGGTTATGCTTTTTAAATTTTAATAGCTTGTTCCCAGAAAACCAACTTGAGCTTCTTGTGATGACATCTAATCGCATTAAGCTTATATCCTTTTTACAACTTTAATCAATGCATTCACCACCCAATTCTTTACACTTGATCTATTCGGCTCTCTGTTTTTATAAGATTAGAAAAGCTTGGACTCGTTGAAGTGAAGAAGTTGATAAGGCGTCGTTGTTCCATATTCCATTGTCGACTTAACCGACCGTACTTATTAAAAAAAAATAAGTATCAAAATTCAGTTTTTCTTAACGGAGGGCTTCTAACGTCACCAAATAGTAGATTTATTTCATAATGGGAGCGTGCTAATTTGACTCAAATAACGAAAATGCAATCTTTTTTTGTCAATTTTTTATCGAGTTTGGTTTTTCGTTGGTGTTTTCATGATTGATTTTCAAAAACCTCTTTTGTTCATCTTATTCTCGCTTTCAAATTGCTCTATAGAATATTCAAATCAATACGGGAGGTTAATCCGATTGAAAATGTCTCTATTGGTGATAGACTGGTTGCAATCTTCGTAATCTTAGTTAATTCTCTGGCATCCACCTCTAATCGACGGCTAAAAACTGAAAGTTGTGTGCTTTACGAGGTGGTGTGCAGGTTGATGTAAAGAGAAAAGGTAAAAATTTAGGCACCAAATGTAGGATAAGATGAAAGTATGTAATTTTTTTGCTACCGTTCGCTAAAATGCTTAAAATTCAGATCTCAATGGCGCAATAGCTGATGGGATTAAGCAAAAAACATCAATTATGCAATAGGTACAGAATTTTAACATGTTTGTTCTACTTGTTTAATTTCAGTAAACAATTTTTGATTAATTTTTTCATCTTGGTCTTCAGAAAACTTGTGCTTGCTGTGTGGATGTAGAGGACCTCGATTATGATAATGAGCTCGGCACTATGTACAATTACTTAATTAATTCCATTACTGCCAGGAAATGTGATGACTTAGGCGATATACCCGCGTTCATTAAGTAAGTTAACTTCTTTTTGCTGTTAAATAGCTAACTTTCTTTCCCACACCGATATGGATCATTGTCACCATTTTCCCTCCAGAACGTTCCAAGTTCTATTTCAACTAATGGCAGTATTAAGTAAAAGTGATTCTTCCTCCCCACTTTTGGTTGAGGACATGTGCTGGATTTTTACTCGTTTGGTGTTAACCTTCTTCTCGTTCAGAGTGATCGTGGAGTCTGGTATCTCGGTAAGTTTAGATGAATCAAATATTTTGAGACTTATTTGAGACCTTGTTAGTCCTAGCGGCCCGTCTAAACATTGAGATGTGAGAATGGTGCTAAGTAGACAATGGTGGGAAAATTTCTATGCCTACGTTGAATTGGATTATATATACAGGCGCGCAAATAGATAGCCAAGGTGATATCTCTTATCCAATGTAAATTAACTTTTGGAAAATTTTGAGTCAACGCAATTTGGTGCTGACAGGATACATAATTAAAAAGGTAATAGTGGTAGTGCAAGAGAAGGGGAAGTCGATAAGTTTCGAAGAACTATAAAACCTTACTGCTCCATGTTTTATCACACTGTTCTGAGTCTTTCGCTCGCGGATGGCTTATTGACGTGAAGTCGTTGAAAATCAAAGGAGAAAAGGCGTGCAGATAAACCGCACGTCTATAAGTTAACTGAAAGTAGATTAGACTTCGTATCAGGCATGGGACTATAATGACATTGAAATATCAAAAGCCGTCATTCAAATTCTAAAAGCAATTATCTTGCCACTTTCAGGAAGACGAACCTAGCTAGGCCACTTTTTCATCATTTTAATTTAATTTTGTTCTCTGTATCGGTTTCAGGGCAAAAATTTCATTTACCAACCCCTTTGGACAAGTATATTCCTACCGCCCGAGCGTGCACCTTGGGAATTCGATCGTCTAAAGCGGGTTCTAGTTAATGTTGCTCTATCTCTCACTACGTCAACCATTGGCATTCTGGAACTTTGGTCCGGAGAATCACGTATTGTTAAACAGGCCGAAATGCTTCTTTTTGTGATTGCTCGTCATACTTTGCCGTTAATAGGAAAGTTAGTTTACTCTCTATTATGACGCTACTTAAATTAGTAGTTTCCTGCTATTGGTCATTAGTACAAAAATCCCGTTAGCTATTACGCATTTGCAGCCATATGGCTCTTAATGGAACTGACGCAGCCATCAAGCCTTATAAACTTGATCGGTTTGGGCTCAATCAGATAAATTTAGACTGATTTTGAAATGGAAGGTAAAGGTGGTGTTTTTATTGCTAATCTTCAGTTTTGAAAAACGATGCTTAGCTCCACATGAACGCCCTCCCCCAAAACCTCAAAAAAATTAAAACCTTTAAGGGGAAAAAACCTCATCCACAAATGAAGCAGTTTCAAGGTTGAAATCCTCCAATTTGCCTTTTTTGTGGCTAAATTTTTACCTAAAGCTCTATACAGTCCTGCATTTAAATCGAATAAACAATCTATCACCATGTGTGCCGGTTCCGCATTGGTTGACGTCACGAGGTCAATTTTCGTCGCCTCAATTTTGCAACGGTTTCCCGAATTGATAAAATTCTTTTCTTTTAACTTAGAGACATTGCCCAAGCATTCAAAACGAATCCCATTCTGTGCTAACCCAAGTGATGTATTCAATTGTTCTCCCGTCTTCTATTTTTGGGTAGATTGATCCTGTTAAACTAGTGACATATGGTGGTTATGGTATTCTTTCATCCCGGCCTTTAAGTTTAGTATCTTTATACGGTAATCAACTCTGTCACCATTAGGAAAAGGAACACATCCTTAACCATTAAAACAAACTGTTTAAGAGATGCGAACTTTTGTTATTTCTGCCTCTCCTGCCGCTTTCACAAAACTTCCACTTTAAATTTATCTAGAACGTGTCCGGCGATAGACGAAGATTTACCCAAGTTAGTTGAATTATGGCGAAAGTTATGCTCGGCAATGATCGCAATTATTCAACGGACAGATGTCCCCTCGGATAACCTAATCGACTTTATAAACGCTTGTACTCAGGGAGCCTGGTTCTTGCGCTCTGCCCATAATAGGACCAGCGAAGGAGATCTTTTCCATCAGGTTATTTTTTCTCAAGTTTCTAATGCTCTTGTGCCTTTCCTTAGGTGTTATCTGAAGTGTACACTGAATTAAAGCCCTTAACATCGGGCATTGCCCTCCAAAATAGCCGAGATCGATACAAAACTTTATTCACCTCTGGTCTTGCCATTACGCGTGGTTTATCTCGAGCTTTAGGCGGTATTATGCGCGACTCCACCGATCGTCTATTCACGCTATCCAGACTGAAAATTTCTATCGCAGGGGTGTCTGATATTCCCAGGTTTATGTGGCAGGGAAGCTTCGCAAATATTCTCACTCTCTGTGTCGGTCCTCTATCTCAAGTTAGTTAATGCACCCTTTAAAAAGCTAAATCTACTTAAGTGCCTAATTAGTGTCATTACTTTGCAGGAAATTTGTTCTTCTCTGGATGTTTTTCAACTTGTGCTTTCAACATTTGTTGAGGTTGCAGAGAGTGTTCTGACTTACCTTATGGATGTTCCTGTGGTCTTGACCTCTGAAGAACTGGCCGAATTCCATCAGATTATTGGTGGGGTCGACATTACTCTTCCTGAACCCCATACAGCAGCTACACAATTCCTTATGCTAGCCATTCTTCTCTGTTATCAATACAGAATGGCACATTTCGGTAGGTTTAAAGTACTTTGGTTTACCATGCTTTCTTCAGATGCTGTGACAGGCTCCTTCATGCCTGTGGAAGAAAAGAGAGAAGAGGAATTGCTGTCAATCTTCTCTTTACTCGAATCAATTGTGGATTTTAGCTCGGAACTTTCCTTGGTGAATCTTAAAAAAGGCTTAGAGTCTGATGAAGTTGAGTCATTTGGTGGAAATGTTTGCTTCCTATGCCTTGGTCTAGTCCTTCCGCTGGTGACTATTGATCATTTTAAGGTAGGTTATTAGAATTCGGTTGCAAAAAATACGCTTTCTTAATTTTTGACGTCAAGTTAAACTCAAGTGGAAGTGGATTTTGATTTATAGTATTGCTCTTAAGATTGCCGTGCTTGTATCGAATTACGTCTTTGAAAGAGACGAGTTATTTAAAAGGCTGATCGATTGTGAACTTCTAATTTAGTTCGTCTACTTTTCTAAATTGCTATAATTGCTGCAGTTGGTGAGTTTAATTCACGAGTTTTCACATCATTTCATCATCTCAAGCATATGATCGTAACGCGATTTGCTTATGGGTCTATTAATCTGATCTGTCCTAACGATCTCTTACACAAAAGCTAAGAGGTTCTTAAAAAAACTTTTCTGTTGTCCAAGAAATTTCTATCTTGCTTGGTCTCGTATTTCTCAAATCTTTTTCCCGCAACGTGTTGGTGAATTGCGTAACGAAAGTTAATTAGGTAGACCTCTGTCTTTGTTTAAAATCGATTTTTTAATGTCCATGTGCCACAATTGCTAGTCTCCTAGCAGGCATTATTGAATTGAATTTGACAATTTCATATCGACAAGTTTCTCATTTGTACACCGTACAATCGTCTTTGTCTACCTACTGACAAGTTCGTCAGTTGCAATGGGTTTTTAGATAATTTTTATTCTTTTCTAGGTACCCGAGATTTCGGCAGCTTACTTCAAACTCATCTACAACATCACCTACGATTTCCCTGGGAGTATTTGCATGTTATTCGACAAGAATCTTACCGAATCGCTCAGCCGATTCAGTGTCCTCCTGCGTTTCGGCCTCTTTCAAGATGCGTCTGATACAGTTACAATTCGCACCTTGGACACAATTGAGTTTATTTTGAAATTCTGCTTGGAACTATCCGATTTGGATCCGATTAGGACTGCGCTCATTGAGCATTTGAATCTCAATGGGGTACTAATGAAAGAGTTATTTAATCTTGTGACTGTCACGTTCCCGCCATCAGTGGAGCTCCAGGAACGTATTTCTCAATGTATCTTCGCCTTGGCACAATTGGACATGGTAAGAAGTGTTTTTGCAATTTTCGTTATCTTTTAGTAACTATTAGTCAAATTCTATCTTCATCCGTCAAAATTTTACGTAACCAGTTGGCCATTCGAAGGGAATACAATACGTTAATTATATTCAGGTTTTCCTTCCGAAGGAGTGTTCTAAGGCGTCTACACAAAGCACTCAGTAGGGGCATAGTAGAAAACTTCTGAAATTGATAAGCAATAGACTTCTTCAACGATCATTGAAATCATAAATTCCATCTGTTTTTAGATTTATCTTGCACAGGCAGCAGTCGATTTCATGGAAAAATTCAGTGTAAATGTGCATTGCCGGATGAAACTGCAGAAAAATTTCAATGATTTCTACCAAACTGTGGAGGAGTTAGATAATAGAGTCATCAGGGACTCGGAAAAGCGTTTTAACGCGCATTTCTGCGATTTTCTTTCAACTCTTCGACCCCATATCCGATCCAATTAAACTGCTCAATTGAACTTACGCTTGTCTGTAATTAGTCGCTTCTTTTGCTTATGTTCTGTTGTTTAATCAAGGGAGAAAATAAATAGCTCTGGCTTTTTGAGTGTTTTCATTGCGTTAGTCGTTGTATTACCATTGGTACGAAATAAGTATTCGCATTTATAGATGAGTACTGCTGAGTATTCGGTTGCAAATCGTTATCTTCCACCCCTTGGGTCTGAGTTTTATGCTCCTTCTCCGGGTTCATTCGAAAAGAGCCTTGTTCCACTATTCTACAGTCGACGAGAATTGAAGCCGTCTAATTTCGTTCGATTTATTGGTTGCCTTCCCGGTCTCTTTGTCAAAGTAGTATCGGATTCTACCCTACCTAAATTTGAAATTTCGAGCTTACGTCTTTTCCGATACCTCGGTAGTAAAAATCTGATCATTTGTATTACAGATGATAACTCGGAATTCACAATCGACCAAAAGTTAATGCTCAGACCACTTTCCAGTAAGGGATTTTCATGGACTATGATAAAATCGACTAAAAAGTATATTTTTGCCATGATTCCGTTGCCACAGTCATTCCACGATATTCGCCTTCAGATTCACACTTCCAGTTGGATTATTCACCTCGCAAATCCTCTCGACCTTGATGGCGTAAAATCATATGATGAAGAGCCAGATGGAAATGTAATTGAAGATGCTGCGTCAGAATTGACTCATCCATGGAAGATTGTTTTGGAATGCGACTTGGAGGAACATTATGTAAAAGAAACCTTGAAGAGAATTTTCAGGTGTCATGCTGTTCTTGGTGAATGGGCAACAGTCCGACAAAGCCTATTCAGTGGATGTAGAGTTCGATTGAGTCGAAGTCCAACTGGGAAGTTAAATTTAGAGGCTTTATCTTGGTAAGAAAATATCGAGTTTTCTATCCCTGTTTTAAGTCATAGAAATGTACATCATTTACTTATTGATCGTCTAAAACGGGAAGGCTTCGTGGTGTCAAAAAGTTCATGGAAATCTCATGAATCCGAAGTCGTTACCCTCAGTGATTTTCGAGATGCACTCCTTACTGAATTACGTTTGCTCAAATCGGCATTTTGTGGACCACTGATTCGGCATGTTATGGAATCTAAACTTCCTCTTGTTACTGACGCTCTCCCGAGAACGTATTCCGCCCTACAGGTTGCTAGTACTGTCGCAAATTTGAGGGATTTCGGCTCTGGATGCAAACCAATTGATCGATCAGTGATTTCTGAAGTTTTTAATGAAAGGAGTATCAATGTTATTGCTTCAGCGTGTGCTTCTACCAATTCTATTATAAGTAGATTATCTGTTTAATTATTGTACAATCTTGAAATATAAATGGCTGGTTTTTTTCAATTGAACCTTGCTTCGCTTATTTATTTGCTCAGCTTATTGGCTTATCGATCGAGTGGATAGCGTTAATCGAGATTGTATTAAAGTGTACGCTGTAACAAGACTAGTGACGTTATATTTATGTCCGAACTACCTTTAATTCCGATAAACAAGTTACTTCAAGAATCCAATCGAATTAGGCTTGTAATTGCCAAAGACTAACCGGATGCAACAATCTTCTAACTCTGGAGTTAAATCGGACTTTGGGTTTATTAGTCAATATTAGAGGGAAGAGAGGTGAATTGGAAATTGGAAGGGGTTGAAGCCAGTCTTGTCACTGGAAAGGCAGGTGTAGGGTTTGCTACAAATGAGAGAGTTGTCTTATTTTACATTCTTTGGTCGTCAATAAGCAACCAATGAAATCTTTATCCTATGCCCAGAATAATGCAAAACCGAGTCAGTATGAGAGAAGGATACACATTCGTTACGTCTTACGTGTGGTTCTAATAGGACTTGATGGGATCCCCAAAGTCGTCTGTGCGTCACTGGTAGAAATTTACTTTCCAATTGTGGTGCTGATGGATGGACTTTCCGCTGTCTACCAAATTTTGAATTATTTTTTTTCGCAGAGCATCTGCATTTCGGCTCATCTAGACACTCAGAGTCTTCAGTTTCTATGATTTTGAGGATTAATACTTCTTACTCCTCCAGTGCCAAAAAAAGCAAATCAGTTGTTAGGACTTATTTTGGCTCACGTTTAATTTACTTATCGATCAACTGACCTATGTTCTTGGGCTAACTATATTTTGGCAAGAATTGGCTAAAATCTCCACAATCTTCGTGCAATTCCTTCTAATTGGGAGTAGATCATCGCTTCGCGTGCTTGGAATACCCCACTAATGACTTGTTTACAATTGGTCTTTCACCTCATCTTCGATTGAGGTTTTATCTCTCCCAATGCTTTAATTTTGTGCCTTAAATAAGCTCAAAAAATGGTTCTCCCGATCTCCTTTCGTTAGTGAGTTGCCCGTTTGAGGTATGTGAAACAAACACCGAAAATAGCCTTAATTGCTCTTATTCGTGAATAAAAGTGTCTAAATACTCTCGCCACTATTAAGAGTGTACACAATGGGGTAATGGATTGAACCTTAAGATATGCTACAGACCTAATCACGTAGTTCCCAAGCATGTTCATGCTGATTGCATGCATCTTTTCGTTTACCCCTTTTGCAAATGCTTGTAGTGAATGTTCTGCCAAATTTGCTTCTACAATACCGTTACGTGAAGCTGAAAGAGGTATCCAATCATCTATGTACACTCTTACTTAGGGTATATTACCCCCTCTCCTCACTTACCTGCCCTTATGTTTGTCTGCACATGTGTCGTGCCATTAATAACTCATCTCGGAGTATCATATTTATTCCAATTGACGGCACTACCATTGATGCGCCTTATTCCAATACATTCCATTGGCACTGAGTCACTAATAGTGATGCTTTAACCGATATGATTCAAAATGCTACGCCGCCAGTTTGGAATCAGATGCGATTTAGTCTATTGCATTTGGCGACCCGTCAAGGTGAATGCATCTTACCAAAAATTGGATAAGCAAAGTGGGTTATCTATGAGATCGATAAACGACCCTTCTGATTACATGCATATTAGTGTGCCAAAGTTCACTTTCCTGCAAGAATTTAAATTCATTCGTCTTTGGTAATCAAATTTATTCGCTTAAATTTCTGATTCGAGATTCTTATTTCTATGGTAAAGGTTTTGAAAGGGCAAAAATTCTCAAACCATGGAGTAAAAGTGAGTTCGATTTCATTCCTTACATTCTTTGGTGTTGTTCTGTCATCTACTCCTCTTCACTACATTCTTAATGTTAGCAAAGAAGTGGCCCTGAGACATATAATTCTGCCATTCCTTAATTAGCACCAATTACTATGTCTCATCCATTTCCATAGTTCGTCTATTCCATCCCAAACAAATTCATTGACGTCAACTGGGGCGGACATTTAAGCCTCCCTGGTTCTACGGTTGGCAGTTTGATATTTTAGACACTCCAATTCTCGCTGGGAAGTGCTAATCCAGCGGCTTAATAGACAATCGCTCGTTACATTCTCTCTCCTCACTCCAGATGTAACTATTCTATAATTGCTTGTTTTTCTTTTTCTTCCAATAAAGATCGATAAGATGGAGGGAGGGGGAGGGGGGTCTATAAGCTAGAAGATTCTTTTATTGTTCAAAATAATAAAGCAGTTCTAAGAAAACACGTTTGGTAAATATATTATCACAAGTTAGCAATGGTCGAGAAATTCTTTAGTTGTCAATACAAAGAGAAGGGGAGAGAAATAAAGCCATTAGGAGTAAATGGAAGAAGTGGGGTGGAGGAGGAGGAACAGAATTCCAGGTCAATGGGATACAATAATTTGCAAATATAGAAGCGCTTCGATCAATAATATATGAAACTCCAGCTCAACCAGAAGGATAGGCTCATTGGAAACGAAGGATGTAGATTCCAATGTGGTTGCATACCTCAGGCTAAGGGAGAAGAATGGTGAGTGAGGTTAATAGTGCAAAAAAAAACATATGGAGAATTCTAACACTCAAAGCTGTAGCATGCATAATTATTACAGGAGTAAATTGTGATATAATTTAAAATCCTGTGTGGTTGCACATATTAAACTCCATTCTCGATTGGTCGATTAAATTTTTAGCAAATTACAGTAATTCCAAAGTATCCTTCAATACACCACTTAAGAATAATACGGTAACCATGAAGAATATGTTTTTGACAATATGAAATCCCATGAAAATCATTCATTGCCAATTAGAAATTTTCAACACATTAGACTGGAATTAAATCATGTTATCCCTTCATTATTTGCCTTGGAGTTTTATTATTTCTAGTTTTGACATTATTACTAGCGACATCGGTGTGCATTGATCACTGCGCTCATCTGCCTTAGCACAGGTCAGGGGGAGGGAGGAGAGGGGGAGGTTCGATTCCCATCGTGCATGCCCAGTAAGCGAAATGGCCAAAAACACAAGTGATATCTCTCCTTTCCCCCTGCCCTCCCCTCCCCCAATGGGCGTCAGAAAACGCTTTGGTCAGTGGGTTTGAGAAATGAATTAAAAGCAATTGCACTATTGTGAATCAGAACACAAAACTTGAAGCGGATACACTGGAAAAAGCAGACTTATTCCTTAAGATGGCCCATATCAAATTAGCACACACATACGTTGCGTGCGACAACTCGGCTGCATCATCAAATTCGGTGTACAGCGAAGTATACACATTACTCATAGCAACGAAATAGAACTCACTAACACGAATAAAGCGTTTCAAAGCGCGGAACACAACCACTTAATTAAATTACGCGAACACACACATACACATAAAAAATAGCGGGCAGAGGAAATATTAGACATACCTTCGTCTATTACACAAACGGTGCGACATTATCTTCCTGAACATTAAAATAGACGTGCGAGAATTAAATAAGGAGAAAGTAGTAATCATCAGGCAATCAGATAAATTGGGAGAAAAAAAAGCGTGCAACACAGAGTGCTAGAGAACTAAAAACTAACACTTGCGTTAGTTATGAGCACGTAGACCCCTCGGCGGCTTTAAAAGTAAGGAAACAACGCCGTAATAACAATAATAATACGCGATAGTGCGTGCTTCCGAAGTGAATTAACAAGTAAGCAATGAAATGAGCACATCACGACTTATTTCATGCCTGCAACAGTCTAAGCAGTATCGGGAAATATGCATGCAACATTTATTTCAAAGTTGGAGGGAGGGACTAACCACTGCGTATATGAAGCCCACTTGTTGTGTCTTGAAAGAAGTAAAAGTACGCATTTATACATATATACACATATAAATATTGTCTTTGGAAATAAAGGTACACATATATTGAGCATAAATTAGGCAACAGAGAAGGAGAGAGAGGGGGTGAGGGGAAATGGAGGTTTTAGGGAAGACGCGAAAAACATCGATTATTTTGCTGCAAATTGAAGGCGACAGACATACACTGTTTGCTTAAGTACCATCATACACACAAGAAATTCCCCGTTTCATTCATATAGAAGCCACAGTGAACCCGCGCTCGATCCTGTTACATATATACCGATTGGAATGGGGAGAAGTGGGTAGGAAATAATGATTAATATAAAAATTAGTTGTGAGTTGTAGATAATCCGCAACTGCTAATCACATTGAAGTGTCTGGTGAGTGAAATTTACCTCAAAAAGCCCACAAACCTACATGGAAAGTATAGGAAAGAGAAGCTCCTTGTAGGCTAATAATTTGTACACAGAAAATTTTAAGATTCTTTTTGAGAAAACATTTCTGATTGATCTAGACTGCTCAAACGAATAGATAAATAAATTTTACTTTGAAATTAATAGCGTACAAGCTAATCTTGGAACAATGAAATCTCACGTGATGACTGCTAATTTGACTAGACATTAAAATGAAGTAATTTTCTAGCAAATTAATTAAAATTTTTAATTACTATTTGTTATGTTATATATAAAAATGGCAAAATATACCTTTATTTCATCAACACAAGAAAATCCAATTGGCGGCTGACTAGTTGGAGGTTCCCATGCATCCTCTTTGTCATCATCAAGTTCCAATTCGCCGATAACTCTTGCCTCGTGTCGAGAAATTATGACAAGACTCTTAGGCATATCCGGAATGCATTTAGCTAAGAATGCACACAGAGCGATAGCAACGTTCTAGAGACAGAGAAGGGAATAGGTACCTTAATTGACAACGAACTCAAGAGATCAAAGAAGAGAAAACGAGCGCAACACCTACCTCAAAAATGAATACGAAGGCAAATTTAACAGCTAGAATGTGCCAGTAAACAGGCGTGTAAGTATAAGGGTAGGTAGAAGTTGGTGGTTCACGGAAATCACGATACCTACAAGGAAAGTAAAATACCCAATAATTGGATTTCAATACTCAAACCCACCGACAGTATGTAGAGTTTCCAAGTAAAGCTTCGTCTTTCGCAGTCAATGTGAACCTCGAAACATTCATGTAAGAGAGAGAGAATTCAACATAGCCTACCAAATTTTTAGTAGGCGAGTAGTATAACGCGTAGGTCATTCGCGCCAAAAAGTCCGAGGTGAATGCGATCAAGCAAGCCTAAAATCCACAAATAAAATACAAAAAAGGTCAATTACTGTAATCCAAATCAGTAAGATTAGGATTATGGTGTGATTACATTCGTTCTAATAGCCAGACTCGACACCACACTGAGAATACCAAACCATATACCAATTCCCTTTTCGCGTTTTATGGTAGGTCGGCGCATAAGTCGCAGGAATTTCTTGGCATCCGTACGGATTTCAACCATGTTATTCAACAGCGCAAATAGCGGAGCAATCGGAAAAGCGGGAACAAACATGGTAATGAAACCATACTGAATCACTAAAAGTTGGAAAAAAATATCAACAGCTTTCTTTAAATTGAACAAACATTTAATTTTAAAACAGGTATTCTAAGATTATTATCGCAAAACTTACACATTTCCAGATATTCCTCAAACAGAGGTCTAGAACCACCATCCAGAAGAGTGTAATTAATTCTGCAATTGTAGAGGATTGGTCTATCGGGACCTTTCAGAGGAGTCTTTTCCAGTTCTCCCGACTCAATAGATCCGTAGTGCGGTTGATTTTCAGTGATCCCATTTCTCTCCTTGTTGCTTCGGCGTTGAGCAAAGTAGACCGAGAGGCATCGTTTGATCGGTCTGTGAAAAATACATCACAATCTCTTTGTGATTCAACGTAAACTACTCCTCGGTGAAAAAAATCCTTTTAGATTGAACTTACGGAATTGTATTTTCAGTGAGGAAGTTAAGGAACTGTTTGCCAACCATGATAATTGCCAATTGAATGAAGAGTTGGAATAGACAGTTTCCGTTATCGCACTGTAATGATAATAAATAACTGTGTTTGCAATTAGCCTAAATTGATTAACTTTTCGAATAATATAACCATATTCTTTATTCCTATTTCGTTAGCATCCATTTAATCAATATTAATCCTCTAAGCTAAAATTTTTGATACTACTAAAAGCGTAAAAGTACCAATATTGCATCATCGAGTCCCGACTGAAATAAAGCAATAATTGACAAATTCTAAGAAATTCGTTTCAAGTGCAGGTAGATAATTCCTTTCCCAGCAACGATTTTACAGTAGTCCAATAGTCCAGTCTCGATTAATTTTTCTTGTAAGGATACTACTAGCCTTCGAATATTCCACAATAGTTTTGCATATGCTCTTCAAAGTTTCTAACCACACACTTCTCTTTTTAAGTTATAAATAATAATATCACTTCCATTAAAAGAGTAACAATAATAATGTAATTTGATCATGGGATGTATAAGCTTTGATACCGCGCTGAAAATTTTAGAGATAATATCTATGATACCAACGATTTCTGCATTACACAAGTTGCACCGATCTGCCCATAAAAGCGCCTTAAGAAAGTTGTAGATGTCGATTCTCAAGAGCAATGCTTTGTAATTGTCAGCATTTTCGAGAAAAGCCCAAACTTCACAAACTCGTTTGCGTTCGTCAGAGAAGAAGGCGTATACTCTTATATACCTACTTCAAAAGATTGGCAGTGCTATCGGTCCCAATTTACATATTTGTTAGAGTGCTTCCTATTCTCAAGCCTTGTATTTGTGGTTGATGCTCTAGGTAAGTGTGAAATAAATTTTTCCTATGATATTGCATCAACGCCACATCTTCTTTATCATCGAGCACATGCTTCTCATCTACATTGAGCTAACCGAGCTCAACCTTTGCATAGGAAACTTTAGATTTTTGCAATTTCAGTATAGTTGTATCAGACCAGAGGATTAGCCTACACTCAGAGGACCTATTTCTAACAGCATCTGCTCTACATGCCCAGCACAGTTTATCAAGCCGTGTTCTGAAAAACCTTTAATTTGTTACCCACCAAGCCGTTTTGCCGGAGTTTTAATCAATTAGAACTTGACTGAGTATCCCTAGCTTCTCTCTAGGCTATCATCCTAGACATTTAACCTTTTCCAACCATTAGATTCATCCACGCAATAATAGCTTTTACTTTTCTCCTGTTAATAAATTTGTGGGAAAGTAAAATACGTATAAAACAAGTCTCAGCTACTATCTTGACAATACCAGTGTTTGCATACTTCGCATAGAACATAAAACCTTAAATAGATGGACAAATCGGTATTAAACGATGTATTCTCATGATCGATAAGCCAAGTGGTCAATTTACGAACTAAAAACTTAAATCTAGTATTGGGACTGGTGAACACCGCTAGAAATATGTAAGAAGTGAGCTTTTCACAATACATTGCATGGATGTATCTGCACCACTTTAGTCAAATGTCCTAAACATCTACCTTAGTGCGCTGGAATAGTAAATTAAGAGGTTGCAGTTGTGGGTGATGACTTACACCAGAAGAACGAATGGGCACACTGTCATCCCCAGGCAAACTAGCTGTAGTTCCTTGAATGAAGGCGATGTAGAAAATGGAAGAGTAGAAGTTGACAAATTGTAGAAGATACAGTTTCAGTGTCAGACTATCATCGTACTCAGATTGAGTTCTGTGGTTCTCCATATCGGTCAACTTCACCGCAATTTTATCATAAACCTAAAGACAAGAATTACCAAGCGCATATGCTTAGACCCAATTTAATGAGCCAGAGCTTAAATTTCGGGGAGAGGTGGGGGTGAGATAAACTTACGAATTTCAGAATGAAAATGCAAACCAAGTTAATGCAAGAACTGGTGACAGTTGTGATCATGCCGGCTACCGTGTTAATAAAGACATTTTGGCTTTGGAGAAGTAAAGTATTCACCACCAAACGGTAGAAAATTACACCAATGAGAGCCGCCAAACAGAGGAGAATCTAAAATGTAAAGTCGCTTCCACTTAGTATATTCCACCAGGAGAGGGATGTTTAAGATGAGTTATTAACGTACACCAAAGAGAACTGAGACGAATGAGAGCGTCGTGATTGGCAGTTTTTTACTCCAGAATGGGATAGTAGGTTCTTCTCTCTATAATGGATTAAAGTTCTTATTTTTTTTCCCAAAAAGAGAACCTACACCAGTGATTATATTAACGGCACTTTTGTAGCCCCGTTTCTTAATCAGTGCAAGAAATTCCGGTCTTGGTGGCTCGTCTATGGATTCGAGATTTTGGACGTTCCATCGGTAAGCCAGAACATTTTGGTAACGCTTCCAATTCTCCATAAAAAGCGTAGCTAGAGGGAGAGATATAAGGCTCAAGCAAAGCCAATTTGGACTTGCCCCAAATTGCCATGAAAACAGCGAACAACACGGTGCCTATATTATCCACTAAATGAGTCATTTTTGTGGCAAAACACGACGAATTTAGCAACCATAATTTACATCCTTTGTTGCAAGTTGGACACATAACTATTTCTCCACCGCCGTTACAGACATCTTCACTTGACGCGTAGGCAAAAAAAGAGGTTACTCCTACCGCGATACGGTTTTATGAACCACTGGAGTTTTAGAGAAAACTTACACAACCCGATCATCAGCTATATCGATAGCAGATAGACAGAAAACAAGTAGACCGAAGATACCGACAGGAATTAACCAGTAGGTGTAGAGACCAAGCCAGGCGAAGTAGAAGGCGATAGATTCTCCAAAGTAAAGCCTACAGAGAAAAGAGTGAATTAGGTAGATCTAGGGACAAAAAGAGCATTTAAAAACTCCATTCCACTAAACCACCAATATAGCAAACTTTAAGTGGTAATACAGAAAATAGGCTAAGGAAATTGCTTAGATTAACATTAGGGTTAAAAGAGATCATAGAGAATCCGGTAACGATATTGGATGAATATTTAAATGAAAAGGGCGAAAAGTACATCTCATTCAAAATACCGCAAAAACTTTGTGATCTTCTTTTCCTTTTTATTAGATAAGTAAAATTACAATATTTCCATTCTGTACTAGAATATAATAGTGCATGACTTATGAAACTTGATGACAAATTTTAAAGAACACGAAAGGGTTTAATAGCTGGCAACAAGCATCCCATTTTATTCATATTTTCTTTTTAAAAGAGCTTTTAAGTGCTTGGATAATGTAAGCAGAATATCACTGACTGAAAAAGAATGCAATAAATCATAAAACTTAAATTATCTGAGCGGCAAAGTTAGACAGTTCTTAAATAGCACATGGTGTCACGTGATCAATAGGGAACTGCGCAAACGCGCAAAGTCCATTGAATAGAGGAGGTAAGTAGGTGGCCACTTGAAGGCATATACTCTGGGATACCCATATTGCGTTGGGAAGAAGCAATCTGGAGCCGGTCAAATGAGGCAAACAAATTCTGCTTGAAACCTTTTCGTCGAAATGCTTGTTCACACCGTAGCATGGATGTGCGCCAGTGAGTATCAACATCATGACCAATAGGGTTTTCCCATTTATCAACCGGACCATGTGAAATCGCTTTTATAAAGCCCATGTCTAACTGTAATGCAACCAGTAACACCGGTTTTCTTCAACAAAACATTTGTGCAAGAAAAGATGCTCGCTATATTCAAAGCATCAGAGCTAGAAGGAGCAAGAGAGACATATCGAGGTCAGATTATTATTACTATTACCATTGTCCAAAGCATGCGTGATTATATAGTGAAATACAAATTAGTTCTATAATGAACATGAGTACAAAGGATTACAATTCGTACTTGTGAGAAGTAAATGAAATCGATTAGCAGACAGTTTAATAAACCATTGAGGAGAGGGGGAAATCGAAAGCTGAGCCAAGGGATTCTCACTTCCCTTACTGCTTTCAGCTTGAGTTTTAAAATTTAGCATGAGCGAGAACGCCCTAAGTTAAGAGAAAAAACGGCCCCTCAGGTCTCTGCTAACTCAAAACTGCAAATTGTTGAATACACGCAAGATCATTTTGAATTCCCAGCCATCGGGGAAAAAAAGAAATTTATCGACAAGACTAATTCTTCTTAATTAAAAAACTTGGAGGATCGTGCGAGAAAGACTACGTGTGAAAGCGTGGATATGTGTTCGGAAGTATACACAGAAAGAGTGTTCTGTTGATGTTAATTTTGGCAACATAATCTCCATTTTGGCGAAACTTTAAAGTTTGAAAATTCAGGTAAACTCATTTGCATTCTCAACTGTTTGAAAAAAAATTATTGAAGCGGCAATACAGATCATTTTTAGTCATGAAATTCCTGTCGACAGGCGCTGAACATCGTCGACGAGCCTTTTCTGTAATCACCGGAAGTGAATTAAAAACACATAGCCAACTTCTCAAATTATTTTGGTCAGCATTCAGAGGTGAGAGTCGATGCAACTTAATTGGAAAAAATAAAATGTTAAATTTAGAGCGCTAAGTCATGATTCAACTTGCAGAACCCAGAACTAAGCCAGAGTAGAGTTCAATTGAACTTTAATCTACCTGCTTTCAAGTCAATCCTCTTCTGAAGTGTTTAACCTTCTATAGTTTTATATGCTCACTCTATTAAAGTATGGAAATTAATTCCGCTTTGACGCGGCCAATAAATAACGGAACACCAAATCTCAACTTACCTTGAAAACACTGGATCAAAGTTCAATCTGAACTCGTATAATCAGTGTCAAACTGCGAATTTCAGTCAAAGAAGTGCACATTAACACCCTCGCGTCAGATAAACAATCGTAGAAGGCATAGCTGAATCCCATATATAATTACCGTAATAGCAACAACCCTTATTAAATTAATCACATTAACTTGTAATTTGGCTAAGTTAAAACGGATTTGGACCGAAGTGAAAGGGAAAAAATGGAAAACCAGCTTTACATAAGCAATGCAATTTGACTTTCCACATCTTCACCTGAAATTTCCACCTTAATAGGAAAATAAGACCACCATCATTAGCGAAGATGGGACGAACATAGAGTCCAACTTCAAGCACCGACAACCTCTATGGAAAAGAGCTAATTAACTACACTGAGTCGCATTATGCCAGAATTCATAATCAACCTTCTCTGAATGCTCAATTCCAGAAGCATTTTTTGATTCGAGCAGAAATTGGGAAAAAAACATCAATTTGAAATCAGATCTTTTAATTAGGTCTCCAAATGTACTTTAAACAAGTGTTCTAAATTTTCACATGCGAAAAATCGCCAAACATTGAACTCAATTAACTACCGTCAGTCATATAGATTTTCTTTAAAAAAATATTGATCAATTTTCAGTCTTTTCTTACTAAATATCAGGTCAACAACTTTGCTCCCTCCGTTTTTCTTAATTTGAGGTTTTATTACAACAAAACGATTACATACATTAAGTTTCAAAAAATTGTCCAGCGTTAACTACCACTTTGGCCCATCTCTCGGGCAGCAGGCGAATCTCGCTGCGAACACATTTTTCATCTTTCGATAAGATCCATGAGTCGATCCAATTTTTCACTGCTTCATGGGAGCTCAAAGCTGGTCAGCCAGGCCGAATGCCATTGAGCGAGGTGGATGAGGTGAAAATCACCGGACGAAGCAACATCTGGAGAGTACGTTGGCGGGCGAGGTAAAATTACCAATTTCAACATTTTGAGATATTTTTTTCACCACCAACTTGGTAACGTGAGGAGGTCTAGCATTATCATGTTGTAAAATAATCACCATATCGTGTCTCTCCTTGCACTGTGGCTGTTTTTCTTTTTTCTTGAGCACGGCTCAGGCGCATCACGCTCAGGCATTCTATAACGCTCACATGTGATGGTTTCAACAGACGGTTTCAGAAGCTCATAATAATAAATTACGCCAAGCTGGTCCCACCAACCGCAAAGCATGACTTTTGAGCCACCGATATTCGTCAGCCGAGGTGTTGACGTAGCAGTATGACCACCGGGCAATCGCTATGATTTTCTGCATGCGATTGGGATTATTGTAACGTACCCATTCTTCGTCCCCAGTAACAATACGTTTGCGTTTGCCTTTCTATCAGCAGTTCACAAACAAACAAACGTCACTTCACATCTCTTGATTTCAACTCTTGGGGTACTCAATATCCTTCTTTCTTAATCACTCACTGATACCCAATGATTCTGATAATTCTTCTTGAATTTGACACGAGTCTTCACTAAGAATCGCTCGCCTCCAATTCTGCATCTTTAACAAATTTTTCCCTCCACCACTATGCTGGTCTTCGACAGCAAAATCACCACTCACCACTTTAAACGCTGGAAACATTCCCGCCGACACGTTCTGTCACTAATAGCCAGCCGTTTTACAGTTAGTATCTGAGATAATCCGATGAACCTCAGCCAATCCGCAGATTTTTTCATATTGAAGTAAAAAGCAATATTTCCCGCAAATGACGAGAATTCGGTTTAAATTCGGACATATTTAATTAAAAATGTTATTATTATGCAAACACAAATGAAGTTATATCAAAGTGGGGTTATATTTACAAACGTTAAAACAAAGTGTTGGACATCTGCGATTAATATATTTCAATCACTACCGACTACTACCGCCATCTTTCGGAAAACGGCGGGTGCAAAGTTGTAGACCTAATAGCTATACAGTTCATCGAGTGAATCCGAACGTATCTTCGCAATTGATATAAAAATATGAAATCGCCTTACCGAATGTAGTCCAGTGGTTGATATTTAAGCATCATTTTTAAATTTGCCCATTGGCTGGTCAGAAGCGTGCGCATATTATTCTCAACCATGTCCGCCTAAAAAAAGCATTAAAAAGAAACATTAAAAAGCGGAATAAAATGCCAAGTTATTACACTAATATAATAGAAAACTAAGTCGAGAATAGGTTCGAATTCCCTCTTCTATTGCGTAAGAGACATCAGGACTGCGATGTCTTAAGAGTGCTCCGTTTGGTAGGCGACTGAATAACAATAAGCATAGACGTAGAATTTTATCTCATTGAATACTCTTAGACTCTGAAATCAATTTACCTTACAATGAAATTGCGATTTTGCAAAACCAGTACAAAGTTCCTGTAACGCAAAGGTTTATCCAAAAGATTTAAGTTTGTGTACATACTATTGATATTTACAAAATAGCCTTACAGTACAAAAACTGATTAAATCGATATTTGGCATCAAAAATTATAAGCCATCATGCCATATTGGAAAAAGAGTGTAGCAAGTGATGACGAAACCAAAGTGATGGAAAGAATTTGATCAAAATTATTTTTAAACGTTCAAGAGTGAGCACTTGAGAAACCCGGTGGCTTGGATACAAAAGTGGTAGTATATCATTGCAGAAGTTGATTCACGGATCGATGAGAGGGCAGCTAAATACTGTCAGGTAAAATCCAAAATGTGCACTTGAACTACACTGTGTATGCTATCCTTCGAAATTAATGCAGGCTTTCATTCACCATCAAGCAAACTGAACCATTTAACAATAATTACGGTTCTTTTTGGTGAAGGATTGCTAATGGTATAGACTATGACAAGTGTAGTCACAGAGAGCGATATGATAGATTAATTTAAGTGGATATATCATTGCAATTATTCTATTATTTCTTATAATAAACTGAGCCCCTCCTCTCACTTCTCCCGCTCGATCACGACTATTCTTTTTAAACAAATTTATAAATCCAAGCTTCTATAGAGGCGACGATTAAAACAAAACGATTTACAAACCTCCAAGGCACATATAGAGAAGGGAGAGGGGATGCAATAGTCGGTTATATATTTTTGACAGATTTGATATAACTGCAGTGAATTCGTTAAAATGAGTGCAATCTAGACATCACCATCACAGAAATAACTTAATTAGCTGGTTATAGCTTTTGAAATGTCATGGCAATAAACATGCACATCATTTAACGTAGGAGAGAATGAGTTACCGGTGTAGCGCTGGTTCCCGGACTAGTTTCCCCACGAAGTTTCAACAATTCCAGGAGTTGACTGGAGGGCTAAAGTAGAGAAACATTAATATTAGATACACCCGAAAGCAAAGGCATTTTCAATTCGAATTTTATATACTCACCTCATGCAGTGGGAAAGCCGCTAGGAACACTTTCTCATTAATCAAATTATCAATACCCAGATCCACCTTTCCACGCGAAGCCAATTTCAAATCTCTGGGTTGGGCTCGAGTCTGCTTCTCGAATTCAACTTCCTCTGGTGTTAATAATTCTGGGCCGGACTCGGGGTTCTCACCCTCATCGGATGACAAAGGTCCCATGACTCGAGTGCGAGTCCCTGTGCGTTTGAGAACGAAGTCTACAACCAGGCTCCGTTCGGAGGGAGTGAAAAATTTATCATAGTCTTCGGGAATTTCAAACCTTGAGAGGATGAAAAGTTAAGTAAGCTTAAGAATATTAAATTATGTCTAGCGAAGGCGCATTACATCTGGCTGGTAAGATTACTTTAGAAGAGCCAACGGAACATATGGTCTCTTTCTTAACCAATGGGAAAAATGCGACATCGAGGAGGGAGATAACACAGTGCTATGATAAACGACGCTCAGTGGAGCTGACTATCGTGGGTTCCTTGTTAGACGGGTGTACAAACAAAAAAAATCAATACACGACAAATAGAACAGAGCAGTGCTGTGAGTCATTATGTGCGTTCCATAAAATGCTGAAACAGCATGAATGACCTCTTTATGGCAGTACAAGTGTTCAAACACTGATACTTAAAATACTAATCCGTCACGAAAAGAAGTTCATAGTTCACACAAAATTGTAAATAAAGGAAGCATTAATGAGAAGAGTATAGGGGCAGGTTATTTCCATGGCCAAGAATTACGAATTATAATGCAATAATATACTCAGTACTCTTCATTCTATAAAACATGAACTGATTTCTTAATTGTTATACTCCGAAGTATATTGGAAATGGAATTGTTCATGAGGACAGATTTAATACTTTGAAGTTGTCAACTCGTCTATTGATTAAAGTGCATCTGATGAGAAACTGAAATCTACGATACCAAAAGCAGTATTTCGTACTATAACTACTTAGAATTAACACATTACCGCCAATGGAAAATAAGGCCACAGAATGCTATAATATATATGAATGGAAAACGCGCAAAAATGTAATAACAATACCGACAGAGGGTGCGCACAAGGGTATGCATTAATAGAACTTCACACACAGAGAGGAAGACAGGCGCAAAGGTAGGTTAGTTTGTAAAGCCGATGCGCGCCTCAGAACCAAAGACCCATTCCATCGTCTAAATCAAGCCAGGATTCATACTTCGGAAACTTCTTCCAAGCATTTGGTGAAATAATCTATTAAAAATTTCTTTAGACAAGCGAAATAGTTGATGCTGCTGTTGTTGTCAATAATTGGGAAGAATGAACCCGAAATTAAAAGGTAAACATCAAAGTTCCTTTAACAGAAAAGGAGTAATTACTGTACATGGTAGTGGCCGGTGTGGAACACGTTATCGTACACACGTACAGAACAAACAACCAATCAAAAGCCTCCGTTTGTTTCATCGAGTCCGCCATGCTGATTATGTCTAAATTGCCTGTGTTACAGATCACGCGATATTGAGACTGTGAATAAACGTGCGCCTTGGTAATATGTCTGTTTCTTAACTTTGCAGTAGCATAGCTAATTCAGTGGGACTGACTAACTAGGGGAAATGGTCGCAGAGGTTCCTGAGAATAGTCAAGGCTTATTCAGGAAGCTAATCCGTTGCATCGGCAACACAAGACAAGAATGGCATCATAAAAATTTTAGGAATTAAATTGGAAGTTCTACTACATTTCTTATATACGTCAGATCTTGCCCCATCTCATTATCATCTTTTCAGGTCTACGGAGAATATTCTAAGAGAAAAGCGATTTCGAACTATGAATGAAGTCGAAAACCAATTGAATAGCATATTTTTTTTCTCAAAAAGAGGGTTGAAAAAATACTAGAGAAATTGGAGAATTACAAATGACGGCGGGATTTATATTTTATATTATTATATCAGAGTAATCAATATCTACTAGTGACAGCATAGCCATCAATAATTGAAATAAAACCAAAAAATTCGAATGGAGGTATTATAATGTATTATTATTAACATTTACGGTGTACGTATGGGAACTGAAGTCGGTACACAATTGACTGGAAGTCTCTTAGGTGAAATCTCTGAATAATTAACTAAGTAACTTACACCCAGGTGGCCAGACAATGGGAAATTAATTTTATAATTTTATTTAAAAATACTAAATGCTGACTGTTAGGAATAACAGCATACTTAACACTCAATAGTTCACAGTATATGTTGAGTGTTCACCACGAGCTTCAATACACACACAAGTCAACACGTCTCATTCATATTTCCCTATTTGATTCAGCTAATTACTAAAATGCACACCAGTTGGTCCTACCTCCCAATTCAAAGTACTCTATTTAAAATGCTTTAATTCCGAATCGACAGACTGCATCAGAAGGTCATTAATTAAAGACTCGAACAGCCGTAGACTCCACTCGCTTTCTGAGCACACAAATTGCTCTGCCTTAGTAACGACTACTAGTCATACCGCGAACGAATATCAGATAGCAAGATCATGCAGATTTGAACAAGTCCAAACAAACGAGATGCAAGAAATTTGCTTGAGCGGGAATCGTTCATGTTGGAATGGCCTTAGTTTAACATTCGTGCTGAGGTCTCACTATCAAATATGATATCATTTTAAAGAAGCCGAAGTCAGGAACGTTTGTGAAATTAAACTGATATCTGCAACTATGAAGATGGGAAGGTTAAATAAACTCCAACAACCGGAGGTCTACAATCAAATAAGGTAGAACATTGAATTTATGGAAAAAAACAACTAATGGAATATGAATTAGAACAAATCTTCACATATAAATTGCAGATGGATGTGGCCTTCTCAAATAAGATAAATCAAGAACTCATTAGGGCGAAATTTACTATTACACAGCTTCGTATTCCCTCGACCAGTTTAATTCGTATAATTTAATTTAATAGTTAAGTCTGATTTAATCTAATATGATCATTTGGATGAAATCTGCTTAATGTCAGGCAAAAGTTGGCTGGAAATCAGTATTTTAAAAGCTAACGAATACACTTCGGATTCCATTAATTCAAATCGCAAGAAAGTTTACCAATACTTGTAATTAGGAGATGTTGGTGATAATCATCTGAATCGACAAATTAGTCACTCCCTATAAATTCAGTAAAGAAGCATTGACTCTCATCAGTGGGCAAAGTAGTCACAACAAGGATACTCACAAAAGGGGAATCGGTGATATGGCTAACAATAACGCACCTTCAGATTACTTTAAAGGAATGTGAAAAATTTTTACGCCTACATAAATAACAATAGTAGGGAAAATGCCCAAAAGTGGCCAAAGCGTTAATTCTAGTGCTGCTTTTACTCTTCTATTCAAATCCCAATTGCATTAATAATTAGGCCATTCACAGATCATGACATGTACGCGGATCAGTAAAATAGGCCAATAAGGAGCAGAAGACAAAGAAAGAACCAAGCAGAAGTTGTGTGCATATTCAGAAAATTGAAATCGATTTCCGATTTTTTTGCAAATCTTGAAATACTATGTTAAATAGCCAACTGCATACAAACCCACGGAGTAGAGATCTATCTAGATTCAAGAAGATGATAATATCACTAAATCGTAGGAGTATAGTATAAACGAATTCAAACAAACGAAGAGAATAAAAGACCAATGAAAGCATTTAAGAATTTAAAAGTTTAATTATGGAAATATGGGGAGGTGAAAGCCCATGACTTTTTAACTTAAGTAGACATATTCGATAGCCGAAATTCATAAGTGCCTAGAGCTCTAATTTGAGATGTGGGTATTCTTCAAATACCATGTTAAAAATTGTATGGGGAATCAGTGAGAATTTCCACGACTCCCAGTTGAAAATACTATCAAAGCGTAATTACTTTCTCAAGTAGGACAGAGTTAGCACCAATAAAAGAAGTCCGCGTGTTTTGGGAGCTATGCAGATCCCTACCTAAAGGTTATTTCAACACGAATAATAACGGGACATTTTTCTAATCGATCGTACTAAGTACGCGATTGGATTTACAATTTATCTGTTTGGAATTTTGCATATTTGCCCAAGCATAAATGTGTGGGAACAGACAGTTAAAGAATGTTATTTACTTTCGGGAATAGGGCAAATGAAATTATCCATAATGATGTGGAAAACTAAAAGATCGTCGAAATTAGGAGTAAAATATCGACGAATTGTCTTGAAGAGTTAGTAAGATACTTTAAGGGGTTCATATTTTGATAATGTACCACACCAAAACTATTTTTGCCAGTGAGATGTCTCGAGTAATTTCTGCAAGACAAAGGTCGCATGGTCCATGTCCAATGATGAGAATAGCCGATCACAATTGGCTAACAAATTAAATGTTGAAATGGGAATCTTTCATAGTCACCGTTTCAAAATCATTGCCAATAGCCTCTTGAGGGACCTGTGATGTTGCCATTCTCTAAAATCTATTCCAACTCCAATAATTTCTTAATAAACTGACTCAAAGTTCTCAAAAAATGTACCATTTAAAACTTTGACTAATAGCAAGATTACAACGACATTTTTGCTAAAACTGTCAAATCATGAGGTAAAGCACACATATAAGAGTTTATTCAGCAAGAACAACTTGTGATAATGGGTGCAAAGAACACCCCAGTAATTCAGTTCTCATAAGTCAAGGTGCCGTCTCATTCGTCAAAGTAGGCACGCGTAACAGTACCTACTGTTGGAAAGAAAAATAATTAAATTTACTGTAATCGAGGCTTGCTCATCTCAGCATATAACATTTTTTAACATGTGTGGTAGCTGACTGTTGCAATATTGAGAAATCTATTCAACAAAATTTGAAGAATCGTGTTTTATGCAAGAAGAAACCACCCATTCTAAAATTCTTCAGTGGCAACTAATAAGTTCTCGAGAAGAGATTTAGAAATTAATAGCAAAGATACAATTGGACACTAAAGAGGAATTACAGTTTTAAAAAAAATTTATTTTTGTATTATCATAATTACAAATAACAGATCTGGCGTATTGATCAATAGACACTTCATGTGCCCCACCACAGTTTGAAGTTTGGTAAGTGGATCGGACTTAAGGTCTAACACAGTTATTACTGATAAATGATTCTCAAATTCGTTAGGAAAAACGTTTCAAACACTCATCTTGAGGAGACAAGTAGTTTTCCACTTTGTACCTTCATCTTATTATTTTCCAATCAATCAGAAAGCTCTTTTCGCATTTTATCCTTCATCAAAATTTCACTTTTATTACACCTTCGCTGCAATCGTATATATGATAAAAAGTATGAAACTATAAGTAATAATAGGAATAAATAAATAATTAATTCCATGACATAGACGAATAGAGCTGGGAATCAAAATTCATTACTTGCGTACTTTTTATTGGTTAAGTCAACATGACTTTGGCTGAAAACAAGTATTCTACGATTTTCATTCTTTAATCACCTTGGACTTATGGCTTTTTACAACTTTTCATCTGGCATTCAAAATCTTATTTCGCTCGCAAATAAATTTTTGAACACATGGGTACATTTCTTTGTCTGTATCACCGTGTACTTTGAATCTTAGCTCAGTTTGGGCTACAAATGATGCCATATCTCCTTCGCTGTTATTCTCATTCAATTGACACGATTCTTTTTCTTTCTACAAAAGACTACGTAGTTAGATTTTCATTTCTATTTATATAAATAAATAAAAATAGCCATAAATGAGAATGAGAAACTGAGATCAGTAAATTCGAGTGACTTCACTCAGTTACGATTTATCCTACATACACAGTTGAGCCAACTTAATAATTTGATATGCCGTGCCAATCTGCTTGGTATTCAGAGTGCTATCTCATTTTCTCTCTGGATATTGCTCCATTTTCAAGCTAGGTAATTAAAAACAAAAAAATCGATAATAGAAAATTTGAAGACAAATTTTGTTTTCGATATCCAAAATTGACCACCGTATTTTATAGAAAATTTCTCAAGAGCCCAGGCTGTTGTCTTATCCACCTTTGTTGTGGCACAATTGATGACCTTAAAAGAATCAAGAGATGAGATCTATGTCAGGAACTATGTAGCAAGTGTCTTGGTAGTTGAAACTTGATAGTGGAACCTAATATAGCAAAGCAATAACGTCTCCATGCGAGAAATATAAATCCCAGAATCATTGCAAGTGACAGGAACTAAGTGTAAATATTTCCTCACATTCACATTTGGAAATGTAATCTAGTTGATCTTGCTTTCAAAGCATCTACTGCCTTCAAGAATGTCCCTAACACTAGGTAAATAACACCAAAACCTGGGATGGTTCAGCACCAAACCATTCAGCCAGACCATTGGATAGATCATGCTATAATAGACGTAGAGCGCCATAGCTTGAGATGGAGATAAGTGGATATGGGATGAATAGTGGCCCACTCTCATTATCAATCGCATCTTAAAGTTATCTTATTGCATTTATGGCCTTCCGTAATTACTTGCCTTATCTACATAATGCGCCCTAATAAAGATCCATTTTGACTACGCCACCTACAGTGTACTTTGATGTCCTCATTTCTAACCCCTATCCCACAAGCGGTTAGGTCAGTTGAATCATGGCTGAATCAGTCCAACACCCGCAATTATCACAGCCGGAATAAAGGTTATTTTACCCGCATATGAAAAAAGCGGGAACGGAAAATGCAGGACACAATTAGATGAAGTGGAGGTAGGAAATGGCACGTGGTCAAAGCGCCATAGGACCTACCTCCCTAATGTAAAAAATGGTAAATTTATGCAACGCCCGTTTGCCAGAACACTAAAATAATGATTGAACGTATATACAGTAATAAGAGGAATGAAGCAAGCCATTTATTTTATTCCAGTGGTTCCCCCCAACAAGTATATCACTTGTTTTAACTTATAAATGCCAGACCTTGTGTCCAAATCTGATATATATATATATAACTCTTCTATTGACTTGTATTGAATATTATGCAAGAATTCTTATTAAGCAAAGCAAGAACAGACCCCTTTCATCCACCTTGAAGCAAGTTAAAAGTGTTAAAATATTTAGTCAGGATTTACTAACGTCCTTAAAATCTGTCAGTCGCGAGAAATAAGACCTAGCTAATTCGACTACCTTACTTTATTGTCCATGTGAACGAACAAATAATTTAGTTATGTAAATTACTTTTTTTATACTCATACGGCAAAAAAGTTTATAAATCGGCAGTTGACTTTTGACTTCAAACTACCATGACCCGACTGCATGTCACATTCCACCATTTCCACAGGACTCACTTCCCTTACCTTTTTCTCTACCTTCGTGTCTATCTCTTTTGCATAAGTGAATCACTCTTCTGTTTCCCCTCTCGACTATTTTGTTACTTTGATGTTCCTCTCCTCTGTGAAACCCGAAGTCAACCAAAGCGCTAATGATACAAATCATAAAGCCTGCCATTTGATATAAATATTTTTGCCTGTTAGAAAGCCTAATTGAAAATATTCGCTATACTCGAGAGAGAAACTCCCAATTTTCATCCCTCATTCGCTAGATTTTCTATTTTATTACATTCCCACCAGTCCCCCTTGCACTCATGCTCTCACCTAGACCACACGTTTGGAGAAGACGTTACTGCAATCATTGGACATATTCAAACAGCTAAAACGTGTTCGTCAAAAGCAACAAAGGTTTGAGCCATAAGTCTACTCTTCTTTGAGTCTGAGTACTTGGAGCTTTAAAAAGGTCAAATGGGAAGTTACAAAATTGTTTAAAAGTGCGAAGGACTTACAAACCCATCCGAGATCGTGAGAAAGGTGCGCGATAGGGTGCCGGCAATTTGAAGATGTTCTTTGAATCTAAGTCGAAACAACTGGTGCATCTTTTATTTTCGCGCAGTTCCAGGCGCTCAAGTTTTACCTATGTCAAACAATGAAAGGCCAGTAAAACATATTTATGGGTGATCTAAAAAACAAGAAAGCCGGGGAGGAGGGGAGAGATGTTTAACGGTAATAAAATTCCACGAAATTATAACAAGCACGTCAAAATACACCGATACGCTTTAAGGGAATCGGCAGGATTTCTAACGTATGTCTGTTCCCCGTTGTTGACATCGCCCACATGTTAATTCACATCATTAAAATGCTAAAAGAGGAGGGGAGGGAGGGAGGGGGGCAGAGGGTTAGGTACCATCATTTTCAATCCAGAAAAATCAATCAATTTTTCAATTAGTAACTAGCTAATGAAAAGAAATCTAAATAGAATCAGTGTGTTATTGTCATAAATCAATAAAGCTAAACTCCAGGCAGGTGTAGAAACAATGAAAGATTTATTAACTATCGACAGCAAATCCGTGGAATGAATTAAGTCAAGCAAAATTTAAAACAACTGATTATCCGGAGAAAACTACACTCATATACACAAACAGAAGCAAACATTACCTTACCATCTATAAAGTAAAGTAAATAATTGTATTTTAGATATTCGCTTTGAAAAATATTTTTTTTAATTATCGGAGAGTTCTAAGTTACCTCAAACAGATGGCTAAACATATTACACGTCGCCTCTGAGTTTCTCCGTAATTTTGTTACTGCTATGTGTGAGAACTAGTCATTAGATTGTGTGATTCATTATACAAATATGTTAAGCGCTTTTGGCTGTGTGAATCGGGAGGTTCCGTCATACACAAAGACCAAAAGTCAAACAAATGGATGGCGAAACTTAACACTGTATAAGATCTCTCGGAGTTTAAATTTTCAAGAACGTAACAAGTTACCGTTAGAATGACTGTGTTTCCTTACAAAGATAGTATAAATTCTGCTATTCGAACAAGCTGTTGTACAGACATAGCTGTGATGATTTAATTTTGGGAAAGGGGAAAGAGAATTTAGCCATGGATTTCGAAATTATTGTTTCTGCACTATTCAGCTAAGAAGACTGTGTACTGTTTCTGTACCAGAGATATTTTGAAGAAACTCCCATTGAACCTGTCGTCAATGTTGTGGATGATATTCTGTTATGAGATATTTCAATTACCCCTGACTTTTCTAAGACTTAGGCAACCGGAGATTGGTCAATGGAAGTCAAAGTTGATTATGACCACCGAGAAGCAATGACCTCATCTGAGGTGAAACTGCAATACTTTCGCCTACAGTCGACATCGGTGCGATACTAATTTCGAAAACCAGTAGTACACCCTCAGACCTAAGTAGAGACAGCTGAGAACTATATCATGTAAATTACAGTGTCAGAAGCTTCATAATGGTTGCGCAGATGAAGCAAACAATGGAAACGTACTTTCTCGAGTACTAAGAGAGTTAAAAGTCGTTACAGAAACAAATTTTCAGATAAGTGTAATGACCATCGAGATGTGTATGTTAACCTCAAGGTTAAAAATTCCCATTAGTTCCGAGGGAGTTAGAAAATGTGCAACCGAATGTGTCTTATAAAACCACCTTCACCGTAAAAGTTCGAATCAAGATGACGGTCTTGCGTGATTAAAAAGCAAAAAATATATATGAATCGATATTAAGACACCGTCGCCGAAGTCTTCGTGGGGAACATCTGTGCACCCAGAGAAACCAATTCTTACAAATTTTCTAGGTAATATGAAAAGATTCCACTAAAATGCTCTGAAGGCGCTTTAAGTAATAACGCCCTCGAAACAGCCTACGATTGGATAATATTTCGAAAATTTCTTCAGAAATTAAGAATTAAATATGGTTCATTGTTTATAATATCCGACCGTGTTGACGGTGTTAATATAAAATTCACCCATAGCCATAGGTGGTGCTTATTTGGGTTAGAAATGTTAATTGAATATAAAAACAGTGGCGAAACTTCTTCCTCCCTATTTGGAAAATTTTGTGGTGTTTTAGTTACTTTTAAAACTTTATTATAAATATTAAATGCATTAAATAATTTTCAGATCAGCAATTTGACATCAAATTTAAGAGAAATTAAATTTTACTCAATATTGGTATTTCTTAGTAAAAAATATGAAACTAACTTTATTTTATGACCTCAAGTGAAGAGTCTTAGTGACTAAAAATTGATTGATCCTTGCACTTGGACTTAGAGTTCTACTATAAACGGTTTGAAAAAGAAAGTGCATTCCGGTACATTTCCGAACTTCAAAGAGGAGATAATTAGGTTGGTAATAAACTATGTTGCCGTTGAAATATCTTGTCTACTCTAGTCTTCCTGTACTGGAAGATTGTAAGAAGCTGCAAATGAATGCATGTGGCATGACTAAGCGTTAAATTGAATCAAATGGCCAGTAGGGTCGGAAGTCGTCCAGGGCTCAAATCCTGAACATTGAATTTTTGTACCTTCATATCTCCTACAAGGACATAGACACATCCCTTCGAGAAGTAAAAGTAAAGTAAAATTTAAATATCCCGACTCAACAATCACAATTCACCTCTTAATGGACCATTTGCTTTTACGCGTACTTAGACTCATTTAAGGAGAAAAAAAGGTATTTCAAATCCCAACTCTATGTCCCATTTGTCAATATTATGCTTATATAATACTTTATAGCCACTGAATACAGCTTTGATAAACCTATTCCCAAGCAGGTTGAATGGAGGCGCCCTCGAAAAGACAGTTAGGGTGTATATGCTAAGAGTAGTGATGTCATTCCACTACAAAACTGCACTCTTAAGCATTTTCTTCACCCGCCTTAAACAACTGAAATTACGCTGTTCACGAAATGTGCACCGATAGGTGCAGATCTGGTACCACTTAACTTAGGAATTGAATATGTTTCATACCATGTCATTGGCACATTACCCAATCATTACACAAAATAACTTCCAATGATAAAGAGAGATGAAACTCATACCCTTCAATGAATCTCGTTTTAAAGACTATAAATCCTAGAATGCTTTTTTTTCATATTTATTGTACATTTTGATAAAATATATCATAGTTCAAAAAAAAGAAAGTAAATGTTCCATTCACCACTCCAACTTGTTAAGCGGAGTTGACCAATCACAGCAGAGATGAACAACGATTCACACTATTTTTTGTTTGGGCGACAGTAATGATGACTATTGCACCACAGCTAATAAGTGTTATCGAAGTAAACACCACAAGATCAGCTCAGTTGGTAATAAAATTATGGTAACTTAATTAGTTCGCATGTAAACCAAATTTGAAATTACAGAACCTATGCAAAGAAACTAATCTACCGATGGGTGACAGAAAAGGTCGTTTTAAACCAAAATAGCACTCTAATTCTTAATTTTTTGCCACCAATGTAGTTGGAGGTTATTTGAAATTAATAAATAGTTGCAAAAATTCTAGCAGTTAATGTTATTAAAAAAGGCAATTATTTGCCATCTTCTCAGCTCGCTCTCTCCCCCCTCCTCTCTCTCTCTCTCTCTCTGTCTGAATGTTGTTAACTCGTCTTAATCTAAAACCCTATTGGCCATTGTTTGATTGATTTTCTTATTCTGTATCTACAGAGCGAACAGTCGTGTGTATAAATTATTTAATAACCAACTTGAAGCATCGATTTCGGAGACTATAGAAGGGATAAGAGACTCCTAGTACATTATTAGATTGGAAACTGTGTATCGCAATCTGGACGATAATAACAGAGTAGTTTTAGAAAACCTCTCCTCATGCGCTCAAAACCCATTTATGGACATTTATTCATAGAGCTTAATTTGGTTCCTTTCTTGACCTAGTAGGAGGTAAGCTCCAACTTCTATTCGAGACTTAGTGACAAACATCCAATCTAGGGCCTTCTTCCTATTTATCGTAATTTACTCTTTTATTACAACCTTCGCTGATTTATTCCTACTTCGCTTCTCTCTGCAATAGTCAATGGAATGCACTACTTCGTAGCCAATTTTAATGCTTTGGATGCTTCATTTGAGAAAAAGTACTGTAGTCTACCGTAAATAGATGTAATCCACTAAAAAGGTAAAAGAAAAATCTAAGTATTAAGAGTGTTCGATTGGCATGTAAAGTTGATTTATAGTGTTGACGCATCAAGACATTCTCATTTTACAAATGCTAGATAATAAAAGGCAATATAAAACTAACAGAAAAGTTCATTTATAGCCTGGACTCCAGATCCCCACTTCCCAAATAAACTTCAAATGGGGGGGGGGGGGGGGGGGGAATCAACACATGACTGCTATAGAAATTGGGTGATAAATACGCGAAAAAAGGCAAAACGAAGACTTCACGAAAGAAATGATCCAGCGATATGGATGAGCGCAACAGATCAATTTGTTTAATCTTTATGGGCATAAGTTGACCTCGGGAAGGTATACGTGCTATTCACTCTCAATTTTCCTACACTTGACAAAAAATATTGGATTGCAAGCCCTCTTTTTCCCCCTTTTAAATTTCACAAGAGCTGTGTATGAAGTACAGCTGAATTCCCAAGCATTGTCTCCGTCTCTGGGATCTTTTAATTATCCGAGGAGTAGAAGTTGTTCGGTCAATAGTTTCTGGCCTTTCTAGAAGATTCTAAACATAGGTTATAACGAGTGTCCTCCTTCTTTTGCAAAGGGAAGGATTCGTATTACTCTAAACATTAGCTTAAAGTTTATTGAGCATTTAAATATACGATAGGCATGCCAACTTTCAAAAATGCAATAAAAGTAAATACGTGCTAATTGCCATGCAAACAAGCAAAATAAACGAACAATTAAAGAAGGCAAGTATTTACGAAATAACAGTAAAAGCGAAAGAGTGATCAAACAGAGCTCCTACAACAAACAGGACCAGACTCGACTTTTTGATCTTACCAACAATCTCCCCAATGTCTAATCAATAAAAATCATTCACTTCGAGTGTTAAAATTGAAATCAACCAATATCGTGCTTGGTAATTTACTAAACTAATAGGAGGATTCTGTAATATTTAGTAACTACGATCCATTTGAGAGCAAGTATGTACTATCTCTCTATTGTTAGTATAAACTACAGATGATCGGTGTGGGAAAATAAATATTTGCTTAGTCTAGACATAAAGTGGCAATAGCAAATGTACGTGTGTTAGGAAGCGGTGGTCGTGCGCAGAGAGGGCGCTTGTTTGAAGGGAAAAAAGTGTGACCTTGAGATTTACCCAATCGCTTGTGACCGTGGTCATATTGAAACGTGGGCGCTTGCCGTTGCACTGAAGCAAAGTGGTGTTGCGTGATGCGTACTTTGAATTTACAGCACCGGTGGACTTGCAATTGGCTACGGTTTGATACAGCAGACAGTGGTAAGTGATCACTATTACGGTCAATGCATGAAATGACCTTTGGCTTTCAGATTACTTCGACTAGTTAATTTAACTTCATCGATGAAGAAGGCCGCATATAAGTCAAGATGCTAGAATATTTTCAAGACAGTATTGTGTCAGTAATAACTACTGCTTGTTGATTTTAATGCAGTTGATTTGAGTCTTAAAAGCCATCCAAATTCAAATAGCCTCTACGAAAATTTAAGTGTTAGATTATGTAAGAAACGGACAATGAGTAGAAAGAAATTACAGTAATATAGGAAATTTCAATGGCAAAGCTCTCTGATTTTATTTTAAATCTTACAAATTAAATCTTGGAATTTAATTATAGACCAATTCTAATTAGACTCGTTTAAATTCACTTTCAGAATCGCTAGGATAAAATGTTGAAAAAAAACTAACCTGTTTAAGAGGTTTTCTGAACTGTAAAACCTCAGCGACTCTGATAAGAGTTGACCAACTGGCGTGCAGTTTAACAAATACGAGATCCTGACGGGCATGAATAGCAGCTTCAAGTGGATTTGCGTGATCATCGCGAAGAACCTTTCCATCAGAGGTTAAATCACCAAGAGGAGATTTCGGATGCTCCAGTTGGAAAGCAGCATCATCTTTGAAACCGGCACCTTGAGGACCGGTCCTGGCAAGAATTTCACCTTGGCAATTCTCCACCTCGATTTCAATCATTTGTTCAGCAAGGGCAGAGAGAAAGGCATAACGCTTTGACTTAACAGTTTCATCTACTTCACCAGATTTAAAGACGAGAACGTAATCTATGCGTCTTTTTCCATCTTGAAAGAACATCTCCGGTGAAGTCTTAATTAATACAGAAATATATAAGGTAAAAACATAAAAGTAGCAAAAAATACAGCTCATCATCAAATATATCTATAATGCTTACAGAATAATACTCATTGCCGTCAAGATTAAATAATAAGCCTTCCTCGCCCTTATTAACGCGGGATATTTGGGACTTGTGTACTTAAAAGATTATGAGATAATTTAAAACCTACTTAGATCAGCAAACTTTTTAACATTTATTTTATTGCTCATATCTCAATCCCTATTAAAGAAGCGAATTAAGGGGCTTTCGCGAATTGTATACGGCCCGCGTAACTCACAAACTGACGGTCCAAGGTCTCCGTCTAATTGGCTGAACAGACTAAATAAATGTCACAAAACTTAAATGTACATCTTTGAAAAAGCAATGATTACTTTTCTTTATTCAGATTTATTATTTATATTAATTCTTAAATTAGTGCTTATAAATATATTTTCTACTTTTTATCCACATTTATCCGTCAGAGCCAATATTCCAACAAATTATTTAAGTAGAAAAAAATGAACCAACCTTCTCATTAAGTACTGATGAATTTAAATTTTATTTTTAATTTTCTTGTTGTGATTTATACAAATGCAGCACTACATATAACTGTTCAACGCAAATGTACAAATCGTTGAAGGACTCAAACTAATAGATTTTATTCGATCTTTGGATATTATCAGCTACCTACGTAACTTATACTTTATTTCTCTCAATCAAAAGATAACTTAACCCCTAAGATTCAATTTGCATTTTTTTGCTTCTGTTCAGCGCCTGTTAGACGCAAGTAAATTTGTGATTTTGATTATTTTACTAAGTATGATGAAAATAAAGAAAGCATTCTAACGAAAAATAAATCAAAGCTGCCAGTATATATAGGTCACTATTTTTTGCGAAAGGAAATTGGCCAAACAGCAGCCACATATCTCATATTTCATTTCAGCGCAGTCAGGCAAAGTTTCCTGTTCATGCATATTTAGGTTATAAAAATTTTGATCGCATTAAATGCCTTAAAATCGATCGATTCATGAGTTGTTGAAGCATTGCTTGATATTAAAATCGTTTTCTGAATCCTCCATATTTAGTCTCTTCAAACAGCATTGCATTAATTTATTAAATATGACAGACTTCGAAATAAAGGTTCGGAACCAAAATATAAAGTAATAGGTGGAATAGATATTGCTTTTTAAGAAGTAGATATCGAGGAATTTGTGGGCAGAAAGTAACCATTTAAATTAGAAAGTTTCGTATCAAGAACATCATAATGAGGTTGTAGTTGGGAATCAATTTGTAAAAGTAATAATTAAATTTTGCTTTCAAGTTGTTCTCATTATAGACAAAATATCATTTTGAAGAAATCTAAAAGGAATGACTTTACAATTATAGGCTTTTACTCAAGTGTCAAATAAAGCATATTTTGGGATTTTAACAATGGTCCAGAAATCCTTTAAATAAAAAACAACATTTTAGAAAACTTGTTTCATATTCCACCGTTTCTTTTACACTTGGAATAGTTGTAAACCATTGCAATCAAATATATAAAATACTGAGATAAAATATAATTCTACTATGAATGGTTAGAAAGCCTTGAATACAAACAATTTCAAGCAGCGCGCTTCGTCTAATTACTGATCGTATAGCTTTGCGGTCGGTTGTTTTTCCTGGTGTTTTTTGCCGCATTTGCGTCTTATTTTTTGGACTAAATGACCCGTAAAAATAAAAAGTCAGTCGCTGAACGAAATAAGCAAACATCGTTAAATGGTAGGTGATTTACTCCCATCCACATATAATGATATTTTCAGGCCGACCTAGTGCTGACAATGCCGACATTCAGCCTGCCCTCACTGCCTCCGTTTCACCTGACGAAATTGAGTTATCTCTTTTTAGAATCATCGAAAATATTCGCAATGAACTTCTTGATTCTAAGTACTCTGCATCTCGAACCCTTTGTCTTATCTATCCCGATTATCTACCCTGCCCACGTTATAGGCTTCAGCCGAGAGGCCTTGTTAATGCTCGTGGTATCTGCTATTTAATCTCCAGCATCCAAGCACTTTTCAGTCTTCCGCCTTTTATTGCCATACTTCATCAAATTTCCGTTTCAATTCATAAACTATTTGATCAACCTGGTCAGTTGAGGAATATCTGGAAAGAATCAGATGCGACAACAGTAGCCCTTTTGCGTTTACTGTGAGTGTTTTTTCAATATAGTAATTTGAATAACTGATTCAAGGTTTCAGTTTGGATAGATCTTAAATAGCTTTCAATATTAAATCTAGTGAGCCACAGATATTTCCGCGAATTTTAACTGACGCTGCTTTTATAAGACATTTATGCTTTGAAAACTTGGAGCTAAAAGAAGATTAAATCCATTCAGCGAAAATTTCCCTTAGGAGTTAGTTCAAATTAGACCTTGGAGCTCTCTTTGAAATATTAATGTCTTCCAAAAGTCGAAGATCGAGGGTTGCATTAGACATCGTGAAATGTGAGATGAGAGGAATAGTATACTAGGAGGTTTTGACAATAGGAAGTGGAAGAAAAAGAGCTGGCACTCGATGAGTAGAAGTCGGGTTGTGCTTTCAGTGGCCTATTGAGGTAAGGTTGTTGACAGATTCTACGTTTTCGCCTCCTTTTTGAACAGTTAGTAGAACATCAACTGGCAAATGGAATGCACAGGGGTGATTCCAATGTGTATACTGCAAAGTGCTCAGTTCATTTAAACTTTCCTGAATAGGAGTTAGACATTGATTTCATAGAGCAGTGGTTTGTACTCGTTTGTATTTCGGTATGCCGGTTCGCACTATAATAGTTGATTAATGCGCGCATCCACATCTAAGCAATTAGGACTGTTTTCCAACTATGCAGCTGCTACCATAATATTGTGTATTTTAGTGACGAAGAAATTAGCAGGGTGATACGAGCTCGCGTGAATTTACTATAGCGGAGGCTCTTTGAAACATTTTTTTTGTTAATTAAACCCGATATGTTATTGTTTTTAATAGACTGCTGCTTCTAGATGAAAAGGTTCCTTATCGGCCTGGAAATGATGCTACCGGTGAACCGGATATACCGCATGAGTTCGGATTACTTTCAACACAAAAGCCTTTGCAGCTTGATCCTAGAATTTTCTCAATTCTCACTTTTGAACCGGGTCAACAAGATGCTGGGGTAAGTTCATACTCTCTGTCGCTTACACAACGATTCTTGAACCCATCTTCTATCTTAGTCTCTAAAACGCCATTTCTTATTGGATTATCTTTGTAATGGTATATTATTGTGCATTTCGTTGATCAAGTAAATATTGGACTAGGTTTTCCGTTTTGTGAATTTCAACTTTGATTGTGAATGGTGATTTTGATTTTCTGGCGGTCCCACTTCCATTGAAATGCGGGCTTCTCAATCAGAAATATAAATCTTTTCTGGGGTGTATTTTCTAGCTATCTATTTCTGAGACATTTTTGGAAGGGCGGGGTCTTTTTAAATAGTAATTGCTTGATAATGCTCATGTGTGCTTATTCCAAAATTTTATAATTTAATATAACAATTAAATTTCACTTTGCCAGTTGATAGAATATTTCTCTCTTTTACTAAACTAGTTATTGGGATACCCAGCATTCTATCGAATTTATATCCTAATTCATGTGTTCATACTGTTCTACCCTTTAGTTTATCTTTTATCCATTACTTTCGCTTTATTATTACCTCAATTTTACTCGCAATGGCCTCCATTCGATTCAGTGTTCGGATTCTTAGGAAGGTCGCTAATTTGATATCTCAAAGTTGGAAGTGAGAAGATATAAGTGTGGGGCCTTATTTTTTGCTTATTTGTTTATTGCAATATATTCGTAGGAACGACTTCTTTCTGGTTTCAAATAATAATAATATTTCTTTCTTATTCTGTTAGTTACTATGAGAATAATTAAGAGTTTGTGAATTGAGTCCATTAATCTAGTTATTTTGTTTTCTAAGTGATTAATGACATACCGATATCATTTGCTAATTATTCACGTGATTGTCTAAGCCACTAATCTTCATGGATTATTTGCAGCAACGAATCGAATAAGCTCGATTGAAGCATTACTATTAATGGCCTTCGATCTACTTTCTATCCTTCACGACTAGTTATTATTAATCTTATTCTTTTTCTTTCCTTTCTGATCTACTGACTTTCTCTTCCCAATTGATCATTGGAACTTTTGAACTTTGTTACACCATTTAACCAATCGGCTGTGTTTTGCTATAGACCACTTTAAGTGATCATTTGACGCTTATCTTTGAATATATGGAATGAAGAAGAATAGAGAAGATGTTCTCCATTTCAAAATGTCAAATACTTTGACTATTAGTCAGTGTATTATAAGAAGGTAATTGATAAGAACACCTGACATGGAGTTATATGTAAAATTCTACTTGTATACAAGTATGTATCTGCAGTGTTATGACTCGATCTTGTCTCCATTATAAAATCTATGGCCTTGGGTTTTCCATTACCAATCTTGGTGGTATTGTACTGAACTGCGTATGCGCTTCATCTCACTTGGACTCCAAAAAAACTGTCAGTTAAACTATTGAAACTTTTTGATATCTGGAAATCAAGATGTGCGGTTGCTTTTCAAGCATCTTCCATTAATGTGCTCCGAAAATTATCATAGTGGTCCAAGTTCTAATGTTTGTTCTCTCCGTACTTTCTTATTCCGTCATCATCAGCTGTCATGAGAAACGCTGCTACGTCTGCGCCAATCCTTACCGTTATACTTTAGGGGTATACGATCTATAAACTGAGCATGTCGTCCCATTTGTAATAATGCTGCTTACCTTCTTTAGAAGGTAGAAAAGTCGGCCTTTTCTTTATGTAGAACTTGGAAATCGGTAGTATAAGTGTGGAAGCTTCATTCCTAGGTGTGAGCGTGGAATAGCGGTGGTGGAACATACTCGCTTCACAGAATTGTGAAGATTTCTGCCTTGAACTTCACACTTTTTCTTTCTATAAAACTCCAACTTTGGATAGTGTAAATTGATTTGAAATGGGAACATTTTTATAATAGGGTAATAGGAAAATCTAGATATTTTATATCTAATTCGAATTTCCAATTAGCATTTGGCTGTACTAGCATTGAAGTCAACCGGAGTTGATTCCCAGCTAAACAGGAATCGAAGTCAGCTTTACTTATTGAGGTTATCAAGTATTTTGGGTAAAAGGAAGTTGTAACAGAACTCCTAACATTCTCGCCTGCAAAATTAATGCTTATGAAAACGTTTTACTTTAACACACTTCAATAAGTGTGAAACACGCAGTCTTTTTAATTTTTTACGTGTAATTCTTCGTAGAAAGTAACTAACCTCAAGTCATAATATTAGGCGAGATTCTTAGGCATCTGAATTATTCATCTGTCGTATTCTTTTCAGGACTGTATATCACGTATAATTACTCAATTGCACGAGGAAATGGCTGCACTTTTACGCAAATTCAAGCCAGCAGAACCTGCAAATGAACTGGCTGATCAGTTTGAAGATGATGGATGGTTCACAGTGTCTACCAAGGGCAAGAAGATTAAAGAAGCTAGGGAGGTAAGTTACCCACTACTTAAATGATTCTATTAGGTAGGATTCTTGATGCTAAGATCACTTCCATCGTTTTAAGGCTAGAGTTGATAATGGAGAAGTGACCCCTATATCTCTTCTCTTCGGTGGAACACTTGTTACTCGTTCGTATTATAAAAAGTCTCCAAAATTGACCGAGAAATCTGATATTGGTATGAAGGAGAGGTTTTTTGTTCTCCCCTTGGAATTACTTGATAATCAAATAGGATGCCTGGAGGATTGTTTGAAATTTCTTTCCAAAGGTGAAATTCTTAATGATTTCAAGGACCCTGAAACCGGTCAGTGTGTTGTTATGAAACGTCGAGTTTGTATCGATTATCTACCACCTGTCCTCATGCTTCAACTCAATCGATTCTTCTATTCTCCTAAACGCGGCAGAATTGAGAAGGTGCTTAAGGCAATTCCCATTAAGAGGCATCTAATCATTGGAAAAGGTAGGATTCAAAGCATATTATTAGTTGCTAAATTTCAGTTAGTTTTATCTCATATTTCCATTATAGATATTATCTCAAATGAGCACACATATTCAATCGGTCAGGGTAGTTATGAACTGAAAGCTGTAATCTTTCACATCGGTTATACAGCTGAACGAGGCCATTATACAGTTGCTACTCTATCTCCAGAAAGTTCTAGAAGTGAGGTTCTGTACTTCGATGACATCAATGTCTTTCAATTTGGCGATAAGACTGAAACATCTTGGGAAGATTTGTTTTCATCCCACATACCATTTGATGTGCGTGGCAGTCAATTCCGTACATTGAAACCGCCTTCTGAAAGTGTGAAACCAGGACCTAAGATTACGGAACAACCTCGAACACCATATATACTTGTGTACACTTCCTCTTTTCAGAAGAAATAACAATTTTGTCAATAAATATCAGTTTTCGCTGCATGTGATCTTGCGTTCCTTTAAAATGACTTTGAAGCAGACAAACATATCTATCCGTCTAGCATTAAAACACAAATCAGCAACATTGCTTGTCAAATGTGTTTGATGCCGCAATCGCAAACTAGGACACGGACCGACGACAAACTGTGAAGAAAACAAGATAAGATGAGCGACTATCAGTCTCGCCAGACGTTATTGCACGGACCTTGTCACGTCCAGTCGATCTATATTATGCGCCTTTATGAACCGTTATAAATTCAAATAAAAATAGTGCAGACTGAAAGATAAGGGATATCGGTAATAGTGATTCTTTGCTTATACTAGTAGTACTAATAGTATAAATGACCTTAAAATTGCATTGATAAGCGAGTTCTTATTTGCTGGTGAACATGTCACCAAGATTACGCTTGAGCAAGCGCAGCATGCATTATTATATCAGTTTGTCCCTACTTTATAACATAATGTGGTCTGCTGTAGAAATCTGGAATGAACTCTAAGTGAAACGAAAAACCATCGATTTAACTTCACAGGGCTATTAGGTGACTTTTCGGAATCCATACTAATAAAACTTAGTGGTTATTAACTATAGTATCGTTTGAAAACGACATGTAGTACGTTCTAATTTTAACCAAAAATATGAATTAATTTGTCGTGACACGTATGGCCAAGAAGTCATTCAAGTTAATTATGGCAAAAGCAAACAGCTTTGCATGTATCCGATTAAAACTGAACGAGTACTCATTTACTAGATTTTAGGAAATATAAAGATATGAATACCAATCTGGTAAGACAAATGGATGAAATATATGGACAAGGGAAAGTTGGAAAAGTATATATTAAGAGATCAGATTTCCGTGATTACAATGACAATTTAGCGATATTCCAAGCAAATGTAATTTGAAAATTATTTTGGTATTTCACTTTATTGCACTGTAAGCGTGCGGTTTAAGCTTATATCTGTAAATTTCCATCCGAATTCAAATTTATACAAATCTAATTAGTAAATAAAATCTGAAAAATTATTCTCTCATTCGAGGTATTGTACATTATTGGAAACTTTGTATGTTTTGGTGGTCTTAAGGGAGTAATTACTTTGTTCTGAACCTATGAAGACTCGTGTTTGTTTTAGTATCAGAGAAAAGATAAATTTTCGTAAACTTATGGAAAAAATATATGTTAAAGATTATATAAATTAATTAAGTTATATTAATTAAATAAGGCTAGTTTCTCCAAATTAAATCAAAACAAGTTTATCGCATGTGTTTTTAATAAATCAATGCCATTGATTTACATCTACAGTTATCCAAATTTGAGGTCACGAAGTCTCAGCAACCTAATCAAAAGCGTAGTGTCCTTCGTTAGATGAAATAAATTCATATAAAGATATGCTGAGAAGTTTTCTTCTTTGTTGTATATTGGCCACAGGCGTGTATTTTTATCGTTTTACTCGAAGGGAAAACGAATGTTTCATGACATTTACATATTCAATAACTTACCACTTGGTTTGTCGAATTATTTCCAATATTTTGTAGCTGGTTCCTTTGGATGGAAAGGTTTTGGCTGCTTGTCAAAGATATAAGCTCGGCGTATATAGAGAAAGGTAAATATTATATTTTCATTTAATTTTTTAGTGAATATACATACTTACCTACGGGGACAGAAGGGTAACTTGAACTATGTTACCTAGTTTCTTTGTTATAGAACTCTCCCTGTCCTTTTCATTCCTGGAAGTCAGGGCAATATAAATCAGATTAGATCGATTGCCACAATAGCATCTGAATTATACCTAATAAATAAACTAAATTATTCTTTTGAATTCTTTTCGCTTGATTTCTTGGAGGTATTATATTAAATTTTTAAGATTAAATCTCTTTCTAGGACTCATCCGCCGTATCTACTGAGATCCTTGAGCGGCAGTCAGAATGTGTTGCCAGTATAATCCCATTCATTTATAGTCTTTTCTCAAAGAAATCAGCACCGCTTTTAATTATTGGACATTCGATGGTAGTTAAATTAATAAAATTTAAATTGCTTTAGGGTGGCTTAGTTGCTCATCATGCTCTCGCTAGTGCCACTTTCGATCCTTCAATAGTGAATACAGTGCTAACCATAGCATCTCCACTTAAATCGCCAGGTTTTTTGTTTTTATTTCGGCTTTGATTTTTTTCTCATTATTTTAGTGATATCTCTGGGCTACAATTTACAATCATTTTACAGGCGTGTCCACGACTTTTGGAAAAAGGAAGCTTTACAACCCGAATATGGCCATATAACGTACCTTTCAATCACGGGGGGAGTGTCTGACCATCTGGTATGAGGTGTTACCTTGTCCGCTAAAATACGTTACTTTTTGTTTCTTTTTAATTTTTAGGTATGGGATGGTTTGGGAACTCTTGGGTTGCCCTCTGATCGAGCGTTTTACCTCTCTACTCAGGCTGTTAACCGGGTTTGGCTCACTTGTGATCATCTTTGCATCTTGTGGTGCGTCGTTTTTTTACGTTCTTTTTACATTTTATATACCTCAAACATACAGTATACTCGTACAAAGAATACGCTGAGATTTTTCATGATAAGTTATAATGCATTTTCTGAGAAAAGCTCTCAACGAATTAATGCGCAAGCACGTTTAGATTTCTCTAATTACACTCTTTTCATCCTGTGTTTCCTCAGATTCCTCCCATCGTTTACCTAACCGCACTTGCTTTGCATTCTGTCTGCATCCAAGGGCATAAATTCATATTCATTATAAAAATGACCGATGGATACAGAGCTTGTGCATTGCATTTATTCGAGATGCTGAAAGTGGAATACAAACATTTCCCAAGAGTTAGAGTATTAATCAGTTACCGAAGAGGTGGAGCTTAATCTTAGGTCTATTGGGAGACACTAACACTTAATAGCTCATATGTGCTTGTATTTTATTATTTTTATTGTTCTAAAGATACTAGTGTAGAATATTACATATATACTAAAATTGGCTTTTAAAATCCCATTTATTTAAAGATCATATCAAAGCCGATGGATACGTGGCTTTCAGATTCTAAGTACACTGAAGAGAGCGCTCTTCGAGGCTTTACTGCCTTCATTTCCCCTATTATGACTTTCGCATTCACCTTTGACTGTTGAACATTTATACAATTATATGTCAATCTAAGCGAAAAATGGAAAGACTGGTTTCTGCCTTGTTGCACTTGTTGTATCCGACATGAAGATTCTTAAGCTGACAGGACTCTTGATTCGTTATCGATTGTCCTATGGACGACTTTTGGTTTACATTCGAATCTCTGATTGAAGTTAGTTTGATTTAATATGGGAAGTGTGATTAGGGGTGAGAGTCTTGGATACTTCGTTTTTAATACTCCTTTCAAATAACACTAGGAAATTTGGTAAAGATGGACACAAGGATTGAAGCATACAGTCGTATAAACTTGTTCGATTCCTTGTTCACATTTTCTTCTACTAATTGGTTGGTTCTGGTAAGTTCGATATCTACTGCAACACCTTTTACCCATGACAGTCATAATTAGAGTTTAAAAACTTTGTATTTAACACTTTTCTTGCAATATTAGTGTGCTATTGAAATCCATGTAATCACGCCGTTCAACTCACAATTTCGGTGCGAAATTTACCTCTTTAAACTTTAGTCAAATTTTTACGATGGGGTCATTTATTTCCCACTTACACTTATTTGCAGCATCGTCCATGGAATGCTTCTTAATTTCCTCCTTTTTCTCCTCTCGTTTAGGTGTAAGCAGTTGTTAATGCAAATTAACAAGGCCATTTTTGACATTGTGAACGTAACAGAACGCATGGTAAGTTTGCTTCGCTTATTCGCTTTTTTACGTATATGTCAAGGTGGCTAGTGGTGGTCATATTAAGCACCTGAAGTCCTGTCACCTCTAACTAACGTCATTGTCTGCCCAAGTAAACGTGAACTAATTTCTTTCCATATGACAGATTAGCGTGTTAATGCATTTAAATAGTTTTACTCGTGAAATTGTTTTGAATGACTCTTCGTGGTCGGCTACTTACTCGAGTTGCACTGGCTAATGGTGAACTCACCTAGGTAGAATGCATGTGAAGGTAAAGGAGGTGAAGAGGAGATAATTTAGAGTTTTATGGATTAGGGTCATAGAGTTGAGCTATGCGCCAACCCTGCTGTGCATCAAGAAGACGGTGGGTGGGTGGGTGGTATGATCGTGGTCTTTTGAGAGGGAAAAACAGACACTACGCGTTACCTATGCAAAAGTAAACTAAATTGTCGTAATTATGGATAGTGCATAGAAAGAATTTCTTGCATGACCAATTTTATGCTTTTGTCAAATGACCGAGGGATAAACAATGAGACCCATTGGTGTTTAACGAAATAATCAACGGGTTCACTTGGTCATTGATACACATCCAGTGAACTAGAGAAATAAATTTGACAGTGGATTGAGGCATGGTAGAGTGGGCATTTCTCATGGGAGTAGTTTCATTATGCTCCTCCCTCTAAGAGATGAGTGGCCGAATGCTATTTTCCATTGTGCTAATGGAGCAATTGTCGCATATTCATCTCATTGGTATTCATTTTGATGAGTAGTCCGCAAGTAACCGACAATGATTAACAGTAATTGTTTTAGAATTTGGATTGAAATTTCTCTCTTTATTGTCTTGATATCTTAAAGTTATTCTTATTGGAATGGCTAAAGTTAGATAATAAATTGGTTCTCAACCCTTTCAAGAAAAGATTTTTTAAAAATTCGTATGGAGTAGAGGATTAGCCTCTTATGGGATACTTGAAATCTGTCATTCTTTCACATTAATCAGACTTAACCAATTTGGTAGATCATTTAATGTATTGGTTATGTACCCATGAGATTCGAATTTGTGACATCTTATCTTGCATACCGCTGAGCGGCCTAGAAAATTGAAAATCACTGTTAGAAAATGTACCATTAACGCATTCTTGTATGAATACTCCGCTTACTGTATACAGAAATGCTTCTATTTACTCCGATAAAACTGTTTTCAACTTATTCAGTTTCTGAATTCTGTGTTCTTATTCTTGAATATTTTACAAAAACATCTCTGAATACTACACTGGACATCGCGATCAGATTAATTTCAGATTTAACTCTAACGTCACCTAGTATCGCTATAAGCCAGTGACCATATTGTTTTCTTAGTCTTGTCTAGTCACAAGCTAACCAGTGATCACTGGCATGAGGACGTGCAGGCCGGCCTATTTGTCACCGACAAGCATATGTAGAATAGAAGAGCCATTCATACTGGGCGATTTTCTCGGCAGTGTTTTCTTGATTTCTCTTTGCTGCTTCTATCGAAATATACATATATATATATATATATATATATGTTCTTCTATTGCAGTATCTCAATAGCCAGGATCGGATTGATGTTCTCAAAAAAATCCTACTCTCTCGCTCAGTTCCTATCGAACCTCCTCCTAGTCCTCCTGGTCTTATGGCAGCTTCTACCCTATCTACGGTTGTGATCAACAAACGTTGCAAGTGGATTAATCGAGTTGGTGGATCTAGTGGAGTATTTTTCATTCCTATGGTTAGCTTTTTTTAGGATTATTCTTACAGCGAAATCCGCATTCTGCCTTCCTTAAATGTATCTAACACACTGGAAACACTAGAAAACATTTCATGATATCTCAGATGGTAATAATTAACAGTAAAAGAAGTGGAAAATTTAAATTTAGAAGCAGAACTAATAGTGTTAATAACAGTTTAATGATTATAGCATGGTTGTTTTAAAGGACCTGATGACGCAGGCTTGAGCAAATCAATCTCCAAGACGAATTTTTCTCTATGACCCTTACAGTGGTCAATATGTGCTTTACACATTTATCTTCCTCCTCAAATACTCTCCTTCTCCATTCCTACACAATTTTCATTCTCTAAGATATAACTCAGTCCCTTTGAATCCCAATCTTATAAACGTGTTCATCACATTAAGTCATGTTTTACATGGCCTCCATCACATCTATCACATACCAGCGCATAATAACTTCGTCACTCAAGGGATAAGCTTATAATACTGGAAATACCACATTTTCTCGTCAAGAACTTTTCCTTTCTTTAATATACCCTTACTTCTGCTGTTGTAAATGGTTAACTCTTTAAGTTGAACGTTATCGGTTTATTGTAGTGTTATTTCGGACTGGTCGTCTTTATTTTCTTCGATTTTATAGTAGCTATTTTTCACAAATCAGCTCTGGAAGTTGGATCGCAGAGCCTCTTTTCGGTATAAGTAGCTCTCGGCGATTACAATTCGCAAAAAATGAAAGTCAAAAGTAAAGTACTTTTTATGAAAGCATATATTTAAAAAAAATACATTAAAGCGAAAAATGGCTGTAGATTCCTGGTATCAGAGTGGAGGAGAAGGGTGAGCTAATTGAAAAAATTAAACGCGGGGCATCAGAAGAGCTTTTCATGCTATTTCTATTTAATTTGTCTACTAGTGATTTTTATCAAAATGACAACCCTCCTCCCTCCCACACACACACACTTCCAAACCGCATTTTAATTTATTCGAACTGTTTAATTGCTATTTACTCGTCAATCATCCCAATTATTCGCGTTGAAATGTCAGTCTTGTGGGTTTTACACGACTCTGCTAATGATCTTGTTTTTTTAGACCGAATCAAATGAATTTTAATTAGTCTGTTTTGAGTTTCAGTTGATCGAAGATTAGCTTAAAGGAAGTACTAAGCGTTACTTGCCGCCTCCCAGAGAAGGAATAGTTCAGCACAAGTTCACATCTTGGTAAATTCAAATATATTACATTTGTGTGGAGAATTTTCCCTCGTTTAGAAACTAGAGATGTCTCCGTTGCATATTAATTCCAAATATTGGACAGAATCATCGGTTTATTTGCTTTGCTTGTTTTAATTTCCTCTCAACCTCAAAATCTCAACAACAAAAAAGATATACATGATTATACATAATTAAAGGTTCGATTTCTATATTTAGGCCAGTCTTAGTATAAGGTTAGGGTTCAGGACTAGTCGTCATCTTGACCAGCTATTGATATGTCCCAAATCCCTCCACTAACGGATACACAGGTAGAACTTGTCTCAATCAGACTATTAAGAAAAACTGGTCAAACTGTGAACCACCAACCACGTTGTTACTTATGAATTGGAAAGCTAATCTAGCAACATCTCCAGTCGGTTTGATCGCACTTGCCAACACGAATCCAGGTGCGTTCTGAAAACCAGGTGTCTGGATGTAAGCTGAGGGTAGTAGTCATTGTGACAAGATGGTCACCTTTCTTCACCTTAGTACCTTTAAATACATCTTTGTTCAGTCTTACTACGCCTCAACGATTCTTATGTCTTCATTCTTTATTGCCCTACCTGAAAGATGCCTTTAAAAAGTACTTATCTAATACTATCGGAAATCAGTTATTATCTCTTGACTCATTTAAAAAGTTTTGGTCCTTTGGGTCTCGGCACTGGTTATAGATCAAGTATAAATTCGTGTAGTCGCTTTGAATTACGTTTAATATATTTCCTTTTTTAATCTGTTGGGCGTCGAAAGTTTTTCATAATCAAGTGCTCTACACAATCTAGAAAGAGAAGTCAACTATAAGGCAATGGTTTCCTACGGTTGAATAGTGACACGCTTTAACTCCAAACATTTGATAATGCTTCTACAATGCCCTAATAACTTCTGTTACTTGTTTTATTATAGACCTCAGGGTGCACCTACCTGAAAGTGGGGCTATTAAGTGGGCACCAAAACGAGCGTCTCTTGCTAATTACCAATAGTGTAAGTTGTGCGAATGGCTTTTGTCATCACTTGCGTCATTGTCGGTGTTTATGGAATTGACTCTATTTGAATTAAGTCGCTTGATTAGTTTTTGCGTTTTCTACCATGCAGGTGAATGTGAAGGGCGTTTATCTCTACAATAATTCAACTGGAACTGTTCCTTGGTGAGTCGATCTTTTATAACCTAAACAAAGCAGTGCGAAAATATCAGCAAAATGATTGATTTTGTTATCTTCCTCATGTATCCGCTCGTCATTCCCCCACCAATGTCAGTAAATTATGTGAACTTTTAATGGACAGATTATCTAGGCTGTGTCGCATTAGGTCTCCAATCAGAAAAATTTTGAGATTTAACAAATAATGCATGCAAGATGAAATATATACCTTTCAATTAGGGTTTGACCTATTTCAGACAATGATCCGATTCTCACGTTATTTTATCCAAAATGAATGGCATATGGTTTTCTTATTTTTGTGGGATTTCAATATTGACGTCAATGTGAGCACGAATTCCCAAAAACTCTATCTGCATATGTGTAACTGCGTGACAAGGTACTTTTTATTTATTTGTTAATAGATAAATTTCGGTATATCACTCATCGTATTATTTATTTATACCAAATGGCAGGCTTTATTATAGTTATCATTAGCTCTTTAGTTGACTTCGGCCTTCACAGAGGGAGGTGGAAGACATCAAAGTCACAAAAAGTCGAGAGGGGAAGAGAAAAGTGATTCACAGATGTAAAAAAGACAGACACAAAGGTAGAGAAAAAGGTGAGGTGAGGTGAGTACTGTGGAAGTGGTCGAATATGACATACAGTCGAGTCACGGTAGTTCGAAGTCAGAAGTCAACTGCCGCTTTATAGACATTTGCCGTACGAGTATACGTTGTCCAGGGTGCACCACGTTGAGGTAAGTCTAACGCGCACCCCCTCATCATATTATCGCCCTTCGGATTTAATAAGAATTTTGCATTAAGTCTTAAACCTAATATATTCTCTAAAAACTCAATTTTATTTACACGTCTTTAACACCACGTTTTGCTCCCATCCTCCCGTCCCCCCAACACCGCCCCCATTGTACCTAAATTGAATGGATATATTTATTTATTCTCAGGAATTCAACGGGTCTGACAATTTAATGATGACTTTACAGTTAACAGCTTAATACTAGAAGCAGTAGAAAGGTCTGCTAATTTCCCACGATAGGGCCGATTTACCGTAGGGTTAATTTCACATTTCTTTTTTTTCGATCAGGATCTTGGTTGCACAATATTTTATCTTAAGTGACTGCCATAAGTAATCAATATTTATGACTTTTAAATCTTTTTGAATCGTTCTTATTCTATATGAGTGGTTGTAAGTCTAAGAGACTATTTTCGAGGTAGAGAAACTCAAAATTTTTACCTCTTATCCACTGAATTATCAATTTAGTTTGATTCCCAAGCTCACATTTGGGGTATGCAAGTCCCCCCTGTGGAGAAGTCGTCACAAAATTTATTGACCAATCAGACAGGCAATCATTTACTATATATATATATATTAAAGGGACCGTCTTGTAAATCACAAAGGGTGTTCAAGATAAATTTTACAGAGTAATAGTTGGTTGTTTGTCTTCCAATTTTGTTGGAGATGTTCACGCACACTACACTGCATTTAAAAATTTAAATCTACCCGCGTTCACGTATGCGATGACGATAAAAATTGTTGACTGGAACAGACTAGACTATTTCCATGGAACCAGAAGAGAACTGGGAAACTCCCTCAAGTCGTCTAAGCAGTGAGTTTGATCGAAGTGACTTCCAGAATATTTCCAGTAATCAACTGAAGTGTCTTCTCCATGTGTGCGTTCACCAATTTTCGGAAGACGTTGACGTTTGATGTGGCCTCCTCAGAAGAATCGAAAGAGAACCCAGCATTACCCTCTTAGTTGTCGTCACCGAGTGTCATCTGATCGAAGATCTGTGGGAATACACAGTTTTTATGAAAAAGACCTGTTTACACATCTAATGCCCAGCAATAACTTAGTTCGTCGCTGTCAATCACATTCTCTAAAACGCCTTATTCATCCGTCCTCTAGGTCCCCATCTGCTTGTTGGTTTTGCGATGAATAGCATTTTGTTCAGTTCTATCCTTTCAAGTAAAGGGTTTGTCGACTCTGTGTTAAAGGAGATCATGAGGACTTAAGTTGCCGTGGTAACAATGCAGTATAATCTGAAAATCTTGCCAACTTCCAAACATGAGGGGGAAGGCAGTTAAAATACACATTGACGCAATTCTTCAAATTATTCAAATTCTATCAAAATGAAATTCTGTAAAATTGTCGTAGTGTCAAAGACGAAGGAATACGTTTAATTCAACAGTCCATGTTAGCGGAGTCCACATACGCAAATAAGTGACTTTGAAGATCGATGGTTATGAAATCAGTATGCAACTATGTACGTCCTCAGACGTCTCTTTGATCACGAGCAGAATGTGGCGGAAACTCAGAAGTTCGAAATTAAGTCCCACCTTCACTCTCATTCTTATTCAGAGAAAGTGCGCACTACTCAAACTCATTCCAAGTAGATAACCAAACTCAAAATGTATGCCGGTGAGATAATCGACCTAATGTCTTAAACAAAGTTGTGCGGACACCTCAAAACCTAGAAATAAGTCGGAATTGTAGAGGCTATCGATCCAGGAATTCTGTGTGAAACCTAGTACAACCTTTGTACAATTCATGTCGATAGAGCAAAACCAAACTCAAAAGAAGGATAGGTTGGATCCTTTCGTTACACACCAGAGAGGCTACCAATTTTCCCTCCCATATAACCTGAATATTTACGATCACTTGTGGAGAAGCCATTGCTTAAGCTATTGCTTAACCAGATAGCCAACTATTTATGACCCATTTCAAGCCTATATAAGTAAATTCATTTATGACTCATAGGGCTGCTTAGTCACTTTTTGTGCTCACCCAACAACTTATACCTTTCCACGCCACTGGAAGAAAATAAGCTCCATTGCTACCAGACTCGTAACAGAAGACAATATTGGCGTTTGAAACATGTTCAATACGTGTCTATAGCCTCCGCCTGATACCACCAAAACTTATCACGTCGGCGGCATCAGTCTGCTGTGAGACACGCTTGAGTGCGATTGGGTGCATTTTCCAAATCATAATTCGGACGTTAAAGGGTTTAACTGAATTTGGTCAGTCTCCTATAATTGTTCCACTTGGGGATTAGATTTTCTCTAAGGCTGTTTTTGCGTTTGGATTCTGAGGCTATCGGTCTATTAGCTCTTTTATTTAATGAATATTGCTTATTTCGCTATGATCTAGCCATGTAAATGGAAAGAATCTATTTTCAAGCTCTTCGAGTTGTGTTTAAGGCCCGTGTTACTCGAAGCTTATTAATTAGTTATTTGACCTAGGGTTTTGGTCATTCCATTTCCGCGAATTCTATTAGCTGGAACTCTATTTTAGAACTGATTAGATAGGCGTTATATTTAACCACCATTATTTGTACCTTGAATCGATTGTAAATTAGTATGAATCCTGTTGTGCTCCCATATTTGGCTTCCGCTTAGTCTAGTCAGGTTGCGCGCCTGCTACCAACGATTCCGGTGGTTTGTAATACTAGTTTTAAGAAATTGTACTCGGTCTACAGCCACAATTGAATAGCCATTGCGTTGTTACGTTGGTAATTCGGGTTTATCATGGTTACCTCCTCGTTTTACTTAACCATGTTTTATCTCACAAACCAATTTTCACCATCATCGATAAATGTATTTTGTTGGAAAAAAATGATGTTTTTTATCCCTTACTCTTATTCCTTTTACTAAAGCAACACGCTCTACAAGATTTCCGAAGATTCGATTCAAAGTATCGTCGTCCCGGCCAATTCTTCCGATAACTATCGGCATCGAAAACTCTGGATGATCAGTTTTAATAAGTTCAAGAAAGATGATCGTCACCTGTTCGACCTTGATGAATATTTGGTTGTCGTTCACTTCACTTATCAAATGGAGGTTAGTTCCGTGTTTTTTAATTTACCACGAAGACATCAAGAATTGAGTTTTATAAATCTTCTTAAAATAATTGGCTCGTCTCTATCAGAGCCCTTAGTTTGATGCGTTTTGGTACCAGAATGGTCCTTTGAGAGTGGTCGTCTGAACGCCAATTTTTAAGAATTAGGATTTAACTTCATCGACTTTTGGTGATTTCGAAAATCAAAAATCATAAACTTCTGCAAATGGTGATTGCATTTCTTTTTTTCATGTCCGCATAGTCACATAGCTAAAATTTACCTCTGGTGCAAATCCAATCACCCCAGCTGCATATTCAAACACTTTAGTCGCTGTTTATAAATTTATGACGGGTCACCTTTCATTCGAGTTTTATTAAGATTGGTAATTTATTCGATTTATTAGCTAAAATTTATTCAAGCTGAACCTCTATCCTACCTTCCACCCAGGTGCATACCACGTACTCATCATTTCTTACTTTGATTTCCCATCGACTTCTGATTTCTCCCCATTCCATTCCAGAGAAAAGTATATCATCATTAAGACCGTATATTGTGCTTGTATGCTCCCTTATTAAACACGTTTTCGTGATAATATCCAACATTTCTATTTTTCCTCGATATACTATTCGATGGTCTATTGGGAGGGCCATCGTTTATTTTACTTACAGTAATGCAAAAGCGACTGCAATTTTAATGGTTGAAATCACTTGAAATTGGTTGAGAGATAAGAGGGAGGAATCACCATACAGTCACTGACCTGAGATGTCTATAGTCCATTGTCCCGAGTCGCTAAATTGCCACCTCTGTGTACTCCGAAGTCAAAAGATTAGGAGTACCTGAATACATCTATTCTAGTAAGATGCACTAGGATCTGTTTTTGGGAGTCATATTTTTAACCAATGTAGACAATGAGTAATTTTTTGGATATTGTGTTCTTTTCTGTAAGTGAGGAGAGGGAGGAGGGACTACAAATTTCCAATCTCAAACATCGAATTTCATATTTTCTCGCCCTATTTAATACATGATTGACTATTTTCTAATTTCTTAAAGAATCGACTTCTGTTATTTTGATCAAACGAGTCTTTAACCTCTCTCAAAGTACTTTCTACGTCCATCTCAAAAGTTCTGTCCAATGTGTATGTTGGCTCATATTCCCTCCCCCCCCTCCCCCCCCCACCTCTTGTCCTAGATGTGTCAGGGTGGGGGGGTCTTTTTTGCTCATTTTAATTACCCAAAGTAAGGCGACAAGTCTCACGCTTCAACAATTGCAACATTCCATTTCATGATTCATCCTATTAATTGGGGCACATCTTTGACCCCCTTTTTAATCACTCTATCCAATTCATTTGTTTCCTTCCGAAGATTGAGAAATCAGAATGATCTTACCTCATTCTATTTTGAAATCTTGAATGACCTTAGGGATAGCAAAGCTGAGATGTGTTCGGTGTAATGTGAATAAGTTGGAAGCATTTTTTATTATTCTATATGTCTATGAGATATTCACTCTCTTCAAGTGCTTTTGACGTATATCACTTCCTGTTCTCTCACCTTAAGTACTGATTAAATGTTAGCAAAGCGATTTGTGCAAATACGCATTTGTAACCCTTGATCTTTACTGTGTGATTCATGAAAGTGATCTGTTGATTTAGTCGTTTTAATTACTTTGTCCGCCAATGTATGCCTTCAAGTGTGTGTCCAATTATATTGCATTATTCTACCAATTAGTTCTTCCTCCGAAACAGATGCGGCTATTTTATACTCTATGGCTTTAAAATAATCGTTACGCCATGGGTAGCACGACGTTAAAACCATGGGTTGTAATTCCAGAGAGTGGAAAAAAAAGACAACACACAGGAATGAAGTGACGCTTCTGCCAAAAGACGGCCACCAACATTCACACACACGTCATGTCGAGGGAATCGATGATGAGATGAATGGGTCATCATATTTACCGAAAGGGACACATCATTCAATCAATTTTGCCACCTATGGCCAGGCTTGAGATAAATGACATTTTAGTTAGTTGGCAAGACATCACTGTCTTTAAATCATTAAATTTAAACTTAAGCAAGCCTATGCTAATGTCATTTACTTTTTTAATAAAAGTTAGGATTATGAACGTCATGCCTTGCTTACCGCACACTGCGGACAAGAATTGACTCATCAATCCTGGGCACAAATCATGAAGTCGGGTTGTTTTAAAGCAGGAGGCAATGAACTAATCATTAAGTAAATATGCTAAAACCTGATTTCAGAAATTAAATGAGTCAAAACCACTTTTGATATTTCGGCTTTATTCTTGACTCCTTAGTATTATGATACTAGAGTTGAATAAATCAATTCACTTCGAGAAAGTGCTAAAAAACAGGAGGATATTGTTACGCCACAACAAATTAGAAGTCCCAGTAGTAATCTCGCATATCAGGCAACTCATGAATGTAGCACCTTAGCGCAGAAGGCACCAACTCAAATCCGAACATAAGTCACGTTATGCTGAATGCGCTTGCACCAAGGAAAGCAAAACTCAGTCGGTAGGGCGTTGGCAAGTAGTCCTAATTACAAGGTGTCTTCTACTAGTGAGGTTTATGGGTCACAACACTTCTATGGCTGAACAAAGAAATCTCACGTTCTTCTCCACCCCCCCCCCCCTCCCCCCTCTAGGCAGTCATGAAGGTGCGGTCGTGCTGCTTGTCACAGGGAAAGCAGGTCTGGTCATGAGTCCAGAGACTTTTCAGCCAACTATTATGCGATAGTCACTGCGTCGCAAACATACCCTTAATTATATTTTACTGACTCATCGTCATGACAGTGACACATAACCGGAATAAACGTTTTCACTTCACATACTCAGTGTCCTCGATATTGTTGGGGTAGTTTAACTAATTGTACAGTTGAATTGCGTGTTTTGAAGTCTGTTCTCTGATCATATCGATCTGCTTTCAAGAGGATTCTAGAAGAATTTAGGTTTACTTGGTTATCATCTTATTCTTAACTTGTTTTTTTTCTGTTCTGAAGGTAACAGAGAAACTGCGAGCTTTCATTTGGAAATAATTTAAGAAGTCCAACTAGCCAGGAACCAAAATCCTTGTTGAAGAGTCTTGTTTCACACCTAAGCCTCTGCTCCAAAAGTGAACGGTATGAAGCCTTAGATACTAGGACGAACTAAAGGAAGGTCTTACCCATAGTCATGGCTAAGGCTAATTACTCGATGCCCCAAGAAGGCCTATAGTTTGACTGGGTTGCCATGGATGAAATTACCAACAATGGCAATTCCTGACTCCGGAAGCTTAAATTTCTACCAATTTAGGAATGAAGCTGCCTATTTTGTGGAAATGTTGGAGAAAAATAAAGGAGAGGGGGGGAGGGGAGCTTTTTTATCATTGTCAGCGCGTTACCCTTATTCCGGTCCATCGATTGACAGTGACTTTTGGAGCTCTAGAGTGCTTGGAACACCACATATCAGAATTTCATGCCCAAATGCTGTTGTTCAATGTTTTTTTTATGTTAATTATCTTCGTCGCTAAAATTTTTATAAGTCGTGTTTCAGTAAAGTCATCATTGTTCTTCGAAAGGTCAAACAAAGTGGCTCGAGCAGAGCCAGACGTCATATTTCAGTTAAAATCTGGATGTATTGAGTTGTCCACTCTCTCGAAATGAGTATTCTCCACCGTCCAAATGTTCTTGGATGCGTTCGTACCCACGATATCCGGACGGGTGGTTGGTCATATTAAGTTTTTCACTTATATCAGTTTTTTTTAATAAGGAGCATCAGGAGTTCATCATAAACATTCACTTTATTCATTACTTGATCAATATATGAATTGTTGCATAAATGCTACTCTAACCATGCTCATATTAATTTCATTGCTCTAAATTAATCGAAATCTAATCATTTTCCACAGCAGGTAGGTCAGTCCCCGTCATAGGATATACATAAGATCCATTTATCTCATGGTAGAATAGGAAATAGAAATTCCTGGTTAAAAACCCGGATCAGTCAGTAATGAAGAGTCTGATCTCCAATTTTTTAGCCTTCAATAACGTATGCCTTTGTCTCGCTTATACGGATAAATTGTGATGACAAATTGATCTCAATTTCATCTATTCGTATTGTACACAGCTCTATCAGCTCTGTCGCATAGTCATGCATACCAATCTTATTGTATTTTCATTCTTGTTGTGGTTGTATACTGTTTTCTTTTTCTACTGAGACCCTTGAAGTACTTCACCAGTACTAAATATAAACTCACTTTGATAATTAAGGGCACAAAAAGGACCCAGAAAATAAATAATTAACCAGCGCAAAATACTATCTGATTGGATAAAACTCAAATTACCCAATCCTATTGGACAATGCGATTGAATGCGATTATTTGTGATTGGTCTTCACGGGCCTCATATTTTATTGGCATCGATGGGCGTTCTTTGACCTTCGTCTTTTCGCTACATTATTATACTATATATATTCGATTCTTTTCTCACTTTCAGAAACCAGTTCAATCTTACTTGGTTTGTTTATTTTTTTTGCAGTTAATGCACAAATTTGCTGATTTATCTTGCTACTGTTTATTTACATCATTTCGTTTACTGTCTTATTACATTGTGCTGTACTGGGTTGCATGTGCTTATTGTCATTTGTCATCGAAATATTGTCATTGGCATCTTTATTAATCTGACGTATTCTTTTTTCCAATTTTCAGTTCAAGAATTTCTTTGATATCTCGACAGCACGTCAAGTAATTTTTCCATTTTGGTCTTCTATACAAATTTATTTTTACAACTTTGAGCAATTTAAAAGAATTTATTTATTTTATCAACGATTGAAGGATGCTTTCAGTTGATAATTTCAATTGTCATGCTCCAAAATGTGATAACTTTAGCTGCCGATCACAGAATGCAATAAGACAGATTATTCGGGATAAATTATATAGAATAGTATGGGGTTGTTTTCTCCAGAAAGCACTCACACCTCCCCCGCTTCCCTTAAAAGTTCAAATCCACCTCCATTCATATACCGACCGGCGGCCTAACTTATATAGAAGATGTAGGGAAATGAATGCCGTTGCTCAATGCAATATGGATACTGAAAAAGGAATCCTGCATTAACTGGAGAATTGCAATGGAGATTATGGAACTACTGCGTCTAGAAGAAGGCGGCAACAGACTATCTGATCTGACTATGCTCGCATCCTGTGATCAAGTTCGGGCTTTGTCAACACAGTTATTTGATGAAGCCTGCACTCAATAAAGGCCTTCGCTATTACAAGCTTACGCAAGCGTCGTAGAGGTCAACTTCTTGCAGAAAAGGCGAAGAAAAATCCGAGCAAAGAGGAATTTCCTTCTGAATCACAAACAGCCTGACTCCTTTTCGATGAGAAAAATATTTCTCAAGATGGAAGGCACAACGCTCGGAATAAGAGATGGCTTGCTTACGTTCCAAGACACTAATCGAATTATGAAGACTAAATTTGCCGAACTGTCATGGCTTTCTGATGTATCTCCCCCGAGAGTGGTGTTATGTCTCCAGTCGCATTTTTTGAAAGAAGACTTTAACTCGAATTCTGATGTCTACGTGGAATTGCTGACCTCTGTGGTAGTTAAATTCTCGTTAAGTAAGGTGGCCAATACTCTGATGTGTGTGTGTGCGTGGTTCCAACAGTTTTGGTCTCCTTTCACGCTTCAAGGAAAAGTGGAAAATTATTGCCAGCCAATTTTGACGACTATACTTGGGCACTGTGGAAAAGGCAGCAATTGCCGTAACAGTGTCACAAAACATCCGTTTATCGATAGAATTAAAACGGTTTTTAAGACCTTTCCCAGATCTGGGGTCGTGGGCGACTTGAGGCTGTAATTGACACTAATGGTGTTTATTTTGAGTAAACCTCTAATTACAGTGCAATTTCTTTGTCATTTGAATTTATTTTGAATTCACTAGTTACTAAATGCCTTTATTTTTCCTGATGTGGCTGCCAAATTTATCCCGAGCATCCCTTAGGGCAAAATTATTGGATTTTGAATTTTATCTTGCAAAATATACAAATTTACAACATGCTGATTAAACAAATTAAACTGTATTTGTTACATTATTCGTTTATATACTTTGCCCATAGGGCTCCATCATGTTTGATCTGATCGATAATCTGGATAACAGATTTATAAAATCGGACAAAAGCAAATCAAGGGGTGTTATCGATCTCCCTCGTACTCGAAATATGGAGTCATTTTTTCGATTATCCCTCCCAGTGAATGACTACTACTTTGGACCATCTTTGCCAGCTCCTCAAATTCAAATTGAACCCCATACTTGTTCCTCGGACGTTGATCTTTATGGCATTATCATATTCTCTCTACCCTGGGACAACCAGGTCTATCTGTATCGTTTCAAGTGAGTTTTTAACATACATGCTACTGGTATTAATTCGAGTAGTGTTTCTTTAATGTCTCTGCTTATCCAGCCCTAGTGTAGCTGAATCATTTTCTCTACAAACTGTGACTCCTATTCCTAACAATTACACAAGCTTGCCATCACCTACCGTTGATATAATTATTGACCCAAGGTGCAGTAATAAGAGGGTGCATATATACTATTCATATGCCCATTGGATATTCCAGGTAAGTGGAATGGATCCACAAAGGTCTTTCATTAATCTCAAGTATGAAGCATGCCAATTTTCGGCATTTTAGGTCCTTCGTGTGCATTGCTTTGATTCCCTCTCATTAATTGTTGGTCATGTTCTCTTGTCTGTCTTCCTGTTGCTTGTGTCGAACACTATGTCTTTGCAGAAAGCCAATTGTAATCATTTCAACAGCGTTAAACACGATCTACCAAATCAAGATCCAGGTACGTCATTCTAATAAACACATGAATCATATTATTTAAATCAGTTATTTAACAGACTTGAGAACCTATTATTGAAAAAAATTGCTAACCTCTTACCTGGCCGCTTTAACCTTTATCGCGGAAAAGTGGAAGAACGGATTGCGAGTTTTACCTGGAAAATTGTATTTGAATAGTACTAAGTAGTTGTCTGTCTCCTGCCTGGTAAGTTGAAAAAGTATGTAGGTAGAAGGCTGGGTGATTAGTGGTATGAAGGACATGAAATTGGGGGCTTTAGTAACCGATTTTAAAAACTTTAAGAGATGAGTGACGGTGGATGTGTCGCCAATTGGCTAGATGGATATTGTTATTAATGCTGATCAATACTTCATGGATTATCAGGCAAAGATGTCTCAGCCTATCTTGATGACTTCAGTTTTCCTTCCCTGCAATTTTTTCTGAAGATTACCTTTCAGGTTTTCTGAGGAATCTGTCTATAGTCTCTAATCCTCTAAACTCAAACAACAGGGTGCTTTCCTAATTTAAAATTCAAAAATCCAATTCCTAGTTCGTGCGGATTTTTTGCGTGATACCTTATATTCGTCTAGGTCATTGTTGATAGACAAGTGGGTTTAATTTAGAATCCACATACTCCCACCTTTTACAATTTCCATAAAACGGAAATCACTTTCGTTTTATCTGAGTAGGTTTTAGGATCCTCGAGTTTGTAAGGGCATCATCATTTGCCTACCGCATTTAAATTTTTTTGTTTTGAAGATTATTGCTCTTTGCTACATTAATTTTCAAATCTATTGTCAGTATTTGGGACTGAAACTTCTTTTACTTGAAATAAAAAAGTTGAAATGATAGAGAAGCTTTGCGAAATTGATGTTTTTACTATTTGTTTACTGTTTCCCACAGGCCCAAATTTCAAAGCATCCGAGGAAAGTCTCCTTTCAGTTATTGCAGTTCATTATGCAGTCGGAATTGCAGTATACCTTATACACATTATTCGCCTAAGGTGGTTTATATTGTATATTGCTACTTTAATCTTTTAAGTAGATATTATAACTTAACTTCGATTCAAATTTTGTTATCAGCGTTGATGATTCTTCGTTCTTCGCTATTCTTCTTCCTACCTCAGCATGGATTAACAAAGAGCGTCAAAGTGTCCTTGGATCAAGTTTGAAGGTCTCACAAACTCACTCCCCTCTTATTGTGTCTCCACTCTTTCTTCTGCATAGCATGTGTGCCGTCGTGATCCCGGTTCTTATCCACTACATTGCTGATTGTCATACACCGTTGATTCTGACTCTTTGTGGAATCAGTCGCTCAAATCTGTACGTTCTTCGGTGACTAATGCTAGTTATTCAATATTGATACTTATCTAAATTTTTCCTATTTAAATAGATCAAATAAACTCGATCAACTGAGGTCAGGATTGGAGTGTAGAGAAAACCTCATCTCTTTCTACTTAATCTTAGCATCTATTTGCGTCAGTGGATTTATCCATGATGGCGCTGCATTTCTGTTACTTTCGGTCGGGCAAATTTTGAAGGTAAGTAGTTTGTTTGTACAAATCATCGCAAATTGATTGTTAGAGTACTCTATGCAAGTAATGCTCTAATTTAATTGAGCATTAAGTGCACTTGAGTGATCTATCTGCCGTATTTGTACGACCATATGTTCACTTTGCTAAGCGACAATCAGTGCGTATCGTTCAAAGTATTTGATTGAATATTCTTCTTTTTATTTCTCTCATCCTTTCCATGGTTGTGACAAAATAACGGATTTATTAAAAGGGTATCATGCATAATTATGACAGAGGATGATTTGGGTAATGCATTTGGACGGAAAATCTTCCTGTGCAGTGTTGACGACATTGCGTTACTCGAAACCTAATTCCATTGGTAGTCGTCTTACATTATGAGCCATTACCAAAAATAATAATAATAAATTCGTTCGTGTAAAAGGAAATCTAAAGGAGAAAATAACGGATTATAAGTAAAAGAGTAATTTACTGCGGGAAATAGTGTTCTCTCTCTATCAATCACGCTTCTAAGGTAAAAACGAAGACGTAGTGGAGTAGTTGATGCCCCAAACGGAATAGCTTAGCCCTCCATTTACATTAATTTGAAGTTATTATTCTATCAATTATTGCATTCTAGAGATAAAATGAAGGGGGGTTGTGTTTGAAAGTCTTTACTGGAAATCATTGAATTGCCAAAAACAATTTGAAGATCAAGTGTGATTCATTGCCAACGGACTAACAAATGAAAAGTGTTTGGTAAAAATCGATAAATGCCGAGTAAAAGGAACACGTCAAGTTACTTATATTCGGAGGTGAACAGGAAGGCCGTCAAACTTTATTTAAAAAACTATTAAGTTGATAGACGAACGTTTCCTTGCACGACGTCATTCGTGTGTAACCAGCAATATCTTCGCGTGACTTAAGTGCATGATAAAGTGGAAATAGACAAACAACAAATTCAAAAATCCGGATTGCAAGAGCACATTATGGGTTTTATATTTAGAAAATAAATGGACCGAAAAGAATAGATTACTAATTTTGCCCTTTCAGAGTGCTACAACTTCCCTTCAACAAGTCATTCAATTTCCCATCGAGTTAGCCCTGCGGCTGCGATTCGCTCTTCTATTCATCCTCTGCAGTTTTCTTTGTGTTGAACAGTGGATCACTCATTTCTTCCGGGTGAAAACATTCCTCGCTGGGTAAGTTTTACGAAAATTTACCTGTAGAGTTGTACAATCTGTTCTTAGCTAATATATGTATGTAATTTTACTTATAGGTTTGGATTTAAATCTATGGTGCTTTATCAATCTAGCTTCTTACAACTACTACTTTTGCTCCACCTTTTGATGGTTGCATTTTTATTTACTCCTAAAACCTCTCCCAACAGAAGACGTCTTTCCCTCTTCGTTACTGTGGTTTTACTAGTTGCTTCCTTCTTGGGCTGTGTGGCTTGTTTGGGTGGATATTTGAATGCGGCAGATAGTCTGCAAGCATGTCTTGCTGTTGTTATGCCAACTGTATTCTCTCTATACTTCCTTTGGATGATGGCTGAAATTTCGGAATCTTGGATTTGATAGAGTCTATTTGCTATGTATTTGTTATTTCATTGAGATGTTTTTACCATCATCTTTTTATGATTCAATTTTAACAATATTATATCGTTTTTGTACGTACTATTTACCTTTGTATATGCAACTGCTTTTTTCGCGACTTTTCTGTGTTTGGAGAAATTAAGTGCAACAGTTTTCACTACGCGAGGCATAGTGCAAAATAGAAGAATAAAACTGCTGGTCTGATGTCCATAGCAAATAACTACAAAACTACTTTACCTGAGATGTGAAGATCAACTAGCTGCATCGAATTAACTGCGGGCGATTAGTCTTGTAGTGGAATGCTATCTTTGATATCCAATATGCATTGTCATTATTGTATCAAAACCTCTGACGTTTGCAGGAACCCTCCCTAGTGAACTTTACGCCTCTTGAAATAAGTATTGTTAACGTAAGATAACGATCATGAGTTAATACCGTAGAATTAACCTGGTTAACTAGGACAAATGATTAAAAAATTGGAAACTTCGAAATGAGTAGTTAGGTCGAAGTTAATTAAAAATGGTACTTTGAGCTAATTAAAGATATCACCATTTGAACTAATTTAACTTAACTGACGTAAATTAATTACGCGCAGAAGACGATTGCTCATTATTCTTGTTGGTGCTATTAAAGTCATACTTCGATTGAGTACTATAGAACTTGCTGGAATAGCATCAACCTGTAGATGTTTTGCGATTCGTTTTTTATTTTCAGTGTCATGAAGCAGACCACAGATTGACTAATTTAAGGATACAGCGAGTTTTATGAGCAGACCCTAACCTTATTTCGAAACTTAAAGTGAACCTTTTTTCGCACTTTTTGTATAAATTGCATTTTAAATTGGATGGTGATGGCATTAAATATAAGTTATTAATCCTGAGAATTTCGGTGACACTAGCATTAACTTTTACCGTAATTCAATAAGGTGAAAAAATAAAAATTACCCCTTTTCTTAAATTAAAAGATATACATCTTATATCAAAAGATATTAAAGCCCCAGAAGTTATAAGTAAGTTTTCTAACATGACTAATGTTTTTTTTCATGAAATGCCACCACGAATTAGCTGAATCTCATTACTAAAATCATATTTTGGAAAATTATAAGTAACTGAAAGTTGAAGTATCTTACTGTATGGTTCTTTCGTTATCGGTCGAATAAATAAATTCATAAGAGCCGTACTGAAGCATAATTGGGTAATTTACAGCTCTCAACACTCACTTGGTAAAAGGCCTTCTTAACACAAAAATGAGGGTGACTGATGTGCTTTGCAAATTATACAAACGCAGCTCTAGTCGTCACCATAATTTAGAACTTTTCAAATTTAAATATTACAGAGATCCAATTCTAAAGAATAAAGTTTCGGGCAAGGGCGAAAAGGAAACTCGTAAAGTTATATTTCATAATTATTTCAACTTTTTATTTAGGCGCTGTATGCGTTGAAGAGATGGCTTTGATGCTCACCTGCCTTAAAACAAATGACTTTGAAGAGAAACCCTGCTCCCATGTCATCGATTCCTTCAAAAGATGTGTTATAGCTGCCGATGCACGCCGTGAGCGTAACAAAGAATCTCGCAAAATGGGTCACTTTAACACAGATTCTGATGACGCGGACGAAGTGGGAAAGCTCTCATCCATTCAAATCAACCGAGTTCTTCGCAAATTCCCTGAACCCTAAGTATTGTAGATACCCCTTGTATATATCCTTTTCTTAATATAGCCTATACTTTGTGTTCGCTACTTATCACACACAACACGGGGATTAAGCAACTAGATGTAATATTCATTTTATTTTAATTCAAAAAGTCATTTCTACAGGAATTCAATCAATTTCGAATGAGGATTTTGGGATACCCCAAATCATCCTCTTGACACTCGGGGCTAAGAAAGGCTGAGAGGTGTTTCTTCGTTTTCAAGTCGTGTTTCACGGAGGGTGTAACAGCCTCTAGACCGTTTTCATCACTTCCACGAACCAATCCCATTTCACGAAGGATTGCCAGAGCAGGTCCAGCATCAAATTGAAGATCAAAGTAGGGCCCCGAACCTCCGTTAAATGTCTCTTCGGCATTCATGGTTTTGCCCTTATTTTGACGCAATCGACTAAAATAGAGATGGTAGTTTTACTCACGAGTAACTTATTTACTCGTTATTTGAAGATGTTGGTTGTTTGTTACCTCATTAACGATGGCGGTGGTTCTTCAGTGGAAGCTGGAAGACTGATGTGAGAATGAGGGGACAGGCGCTTGGCTATCCAAGATTCGGCGCGAATTTCTAACTGGCTTCTTTTAAGTGGCAATTTACCTGGTAGTAGAAAACGTTCAGAGATTTCTCTTTCATTCTTGTTGGGGAAGGGGGTTGTATGCAAATAATCATCGGAACTTTTTGTAATTAAGCACCGCATGTACCCACACCACCTTGAGATGGTGATCAAATAAATAAATTTTGAATTTCATCTGCACTTCTACCCAGTTGCTTCTGAGGAATTGGAAGTTGGCTAAGCTAACAATCTTGCCAGCACAGTGGAGTACGTGATGGGGATCAGAAGGGAAGCTAGCATGCGGAAATATATCGATTTCAGATCCCAAGCTGCGGAAATGACGGCGGCCTCTCACTGTCGTACTCCTTAATGGTTATGGGAGCCCTTTTTCTTGTTGCCACAGATCTGCATGGTATAATTGCTCAAAATTACTTTCTGCTACAATGGATATGACTGATGGTCATATACTAATTCTCAAGCCCGATTGAGAAAGTGTTCCCGGGAATTATTTTGGACAGAGAAGTAGTATCATGGAGGCCCCATGGGTGAGAAAGCCAAATTCTAACACCATCTTTGCAAATGGTTGTCCCACTCACACTTGTCCATGCACACTACTAACTCATTTGGCAGGCAAATCAAGACTTACAGCCCGATGGTTGAAGGAGGAGTGCATATGTAAGAAGAGCGGATTTGAATAGTTCTGCTTGTGCCAAGCCAAGGAAGTGTGCTAGTGCGAATCCACCCGAATTGAACTCGCAAACGAGTGTCTAAGATTAAAGCAGGTACGTTTACTTGAATTAAAATGGAAGCGATTGTCAATGCATCCATTGCAACTATCAATGAAATAAACATAATTAAAACATTTTTATTGAAGAAAGGTTCTTGGCAAGATTAAGATATGTAAAATCCTGGCTCACGCCGATTTATTATGTGAGCTCATGCTTTTCAGAAGTAGACTTTTTTGGAAGACATATCGATGATTCTTCCAATCATCTGCAGGACCAATCAAAGTAACAATTATATTATAAGGTATCAAGAGCCACTACACAGCTGTCACAGTTTATAACTAAAGTTGTATCGGTAATTGCAGAACAATATCAATGCATTTATTTTACTTTTTTGAATTAAATTAAGATCTCAGGATTTGGTCACATAACTTCATCTAATTTGAGACGCGAGCAATGCGCGAGTAGTTCTCATCAACTTGCTAATATGTTCACTTTGAATTTACCTTACCTCCAAGCAGACAGTGAATCAGTGATAGCTTCATCCCATTCCAATATTACTAATAGTTCAAATACTACTGACAGCATTTTGGTTAGGGCGTAAAGTGTTGGCTACTTCCTTAACCGATTTTTCCCTGCTGTTTTATTTATTTTAATTAAATTAGATTTCATATACTATATTGATCTAACAAAACCAAAGATACATATTAGTGACGAAATGCTACTAAAAACATTATGAGTAGCATGCTATTTACCAATTTGCGAAGACGCTCACTCCAATCTGCTCTCGCTTTCCAGTACCTCAAAGCAGCTAAAGCACCAACTGCACCAGTGGTAGTGGCCATAGCAAGACTCCAAGCCAAAACGATCTCTGCTGTCAAAGAGGTTGAGGCGAGAATGAGTGTCAGTGGTGTCAGAATTACCAGACCAACACCGGCCAAAGCTCCTGCCACAACAACAGTGGTACGGGCGCTCTCAGAGAGACCGACAAATCTATGTACTGGAAGCATATCCACAACACCCTCGGCGAAGAGATTTCCGCTGGCTGTCGGCGAGACTGGGACATGCTGAAAATAAGTGTTAAATATTTGATAATTCCACTTGAGTGAACCCATATGATCTCTCCACTATGTTTACAACATCATACCCGATAGTATTACCAATATGTTCCTTATTCTACGAAGATAAAATAGGTCAAAATGGTTCTATCAACCAACAAAGTTAAACCAACCGGACAACAACCTCTAAATATACTGGAACCCAGGGAACTGCGAATCAAATAAATCAATTTGACATTTAGGGTACCACTAAGAGATCTGCATCCTCTATGAGAATGTAGAGAACACTAAGTCACAAGAGTAAGACTCATTATCCCCATGCCCTCCAAATCTCATATTATTTCGAAGTATTTTGATGCTCATTTTTTGGTTGCCATTCCGAAATCAAAACTTTTAGAAACATTTTTGAAGTACCGTGGGCAATAATAATTAGAATCCGATAGTTCTTTCTTCACTACTATCTAACGAGTATTCGGAGGCAAATTGCTTCTAAATAATCAAAACCAGAGGCTTTCAGCACATTAACCGTGTTAAAAGGGTACACTTCCGCTTCCTTAGGGCAAAATTCATTTCCCGGGTGTATTGTACGGCCGGGCTAACCCCAAGCCATATCGACTACTGTGGGTAGGTCAGATTAACCATAGATACATCACTAAATAAATTATGTGGAGTTATTCACAAAAATAGCCAGAAAGAACAGTCAACAACCTGGGCAAACAAAATTCTCAGGAGTTTCGATAAGACTTCTTGAGGTAATTGCTTACTCTGAAACGCTTATCTTTATTTGATATTTATTTCCATTTAAGTCGCACGTTCAAGATTGCACTTCACAAGTAAGAAATGACATGCTGAAAATTGGCGACTAGATTATTTAATTTAAGACCTCTAGTGCTCTTCCAACATAAAATAATCTGCATACTACTTCATCTGGTTTTGAGATTTTGAAGTCAATTAAGGAAACAAACAAGTAAAGTTCGTACTAATCCATTTCTTGGATCAATTTCAGTATGGGAAATTGAAATTGGCAGGGATATTTAAGCCACACTAGTCACTACATGCATTTGTCACGTCAGACGTCAGAGGTTCAAACAAGTGAACGCTGTGACTAATCGCATTGGTTAAGTCAGGCTAGAAAAGGAGAAGGAGAGGGTCTGAAGTGGGGTCTCTAATACGGAAGGCTCCATGATGTCCCACTACTCAAGATGAACATTAGAGACCGCTTTCCTAAATGGGCTTTGGAAATTATAAGCCATACTATACTGATCAAACCAAATTGCAGTCTGTATATGCTCATTTCTAATTCTTATTAGCTCCATTTAGTTGAAACGGACTTTTCTAATAAAATCCCCTATTCAAGAGTTAGTAATATCGAGTCCTGACAGCCACTCCCAAGTAGTCAAACTCCAAGTTGCGAAGAAATCAACCGAAATAAGCCCCAAAGTGAATGTATACACTTGGCCGAAACTGGACTAATCCAACAATACAAATAACTTTAATTACTCTCTCTCTCTCTCTCTCTCTCTCATAAACTGATTAGACTAACTAACCTTCCGCTACATTGCATTACAAGCCCCGACCCACTTTCATGAGTAAAATGAGATTTCGGTAACGAAATACAGAAAGATGATTGTTAATATAACTCACCTTAAGCATTCTCAAACAGAGAGAATTGTCCCCCTTCAGCCGATATGCTAGAAGAACATGGTTATAGCAAAGATAATCAGAAGGCACCAAGGAGAGAGGTTTCGGTCCTACAAGGCTTGTCAGACGTTCCAGCCAATGATTCAGAGAGGCAACACGACTACTTAGTGTCTTTATAGGTTTGTCACCCTCTCTAGGAGGAAAGGAAAGCTGGTCGACAGGTCGCTGTTTCAACGAACGATCTAGATGGTAAAGACTGGATGGATGAAGACCGCGAGTCCAAACGCGTAGAACGTCATAGTCTGCCGGATCCACGTAGGTCTAGATGAAGTAAAAAGACTCTAGGGAATCTCAACTTAATGGAATGAAGCATGTCACCAGATTAGTCATATTTCACTCAATTTAAATCTGAATACTGTGTTTCCAAGCAAGAGATTTTACCACTTTTGAAACTCGCTTTAAACATTCAGTTGTAGGTCGACAAAATAAATAGTAAGACTTCAGAAGACTTGAAAATGATAAAACGCATATGTACACACATAGTCGAAACTGTCAGGTAATAATTTTACTGATTGCTTACTAGGCCAACAAACGATGCAAAGTAGTCATCTCTGATCTTGCTGCAAATTCAATCCTCATTGTTTTAACTTAATTACTACCATTTTCATCATCTCTTCCTTTACTTAATACTGTTGTCATCTTGCAACCCCAAGAAATGTCTTTCAAGGAGATGTATTTCAGGATAAGTGATATTCTTTTGGTTAAATGATAAATAATAGGCCGCAGATTTGCCTCCTGCAATTCGATTTCAATTTAGCGAAACACGTCATTAATTGACAACGGAATATAATTTCCCCCCTCCGATTGCTCTTTAAGTACATTGTATGGGAAGGACTGAGATTTAAGGGTCTTACCTGAAGAGTCTCAAAACACAAAGCACATAAAATTGCAAAAATATTAGAATTAATCAACAAACTTGGCATGTTGTACCAATAATAGTGAGCATTTTTGGATAACCGGTATTCAAAGTAAACCCATCAAAAATATGTTTTCAGAAAATAACGTAGTTGATCAATTAGCGAAGAAACGAATAGTTTCATTCACCATTCAAACTTTTTATATATCCGAATAAACCAAGCATCTTAAAAGATCGAACAAATATACTTAAGCTTTCATTTTAACTTTGCATCCATAATGGCAATAGCAATCGGTATTGACCAAATATTCAAGCCAAATAATAGGGAGGAAAAATAGATACAATCAACTTAGACTTCGTTCATATAATTTGCAGAAAATTACGTTAAATCAAGTTCTACTAACCTTGACGTTTGACGAACGAGATGGTCGTGGAAGACAGGCGGCATGGAGCGCCTCCTGAGAGATCTCTGAAAATCCCCCAGCAGGAGAAATTTCATCAATTTTCCTTAAAAACCAATACTCGTTATCGAGGCGTTCTTTACGACTCAATAATTGACTCTGTTTCTTTACCAATGCGTCGGTTGCAGGTGGTGGCGAAACTTTAGCATCTATTAAAGGTTGAAATAAGAGCTAACAAATAATTTCATTAATATTAGCGCCCACCATTGATTCCTCGGATAATAATCTATATTGATCAGAAATCTTTTCATCGATATAAAGTGCTACATCTTCAAAAGACTGCTTCATTGTCGGGGACAAAACACTAACATCTGAACTCAGTTCTCGGAATAGGAAGCGTTTAGAGAGCGGAATATATCGATTTCTAAATATTTAGGTATTAATTAACGTTACAAATAGTCACTTTAATGGTCTTTGATTTTCAGCAGGTGGTATCTTTAGGTTTTCCCAATCGCCTATCCGGATTTTTACGGACTTAGTGAGATTTTTAAGAAAGGCCAACGAAACTTTATTGCGTTTTATGGAAATAAATGGTGAAATTCGCGTAAATAGAGATCCATTTCCTATAATACTCATTACAATTACCAAAATACTGCGTCTAAGCCCCACTGATGACCTTAAGCACCAAAAACCTTCACTTAAAAAACGCATTGATTCAATTTATTTTCTTATCAGTATTCGCGAAATATATTCCAAGATATTTTATTGCCAAGTTTCCATATTTAAATAACTATACTTGGTAAAGACGGAATTTTTACAACCATTCTAACCAGCTAACCAATTTTCAAATTCATACAGATAGCATGCGTGTCATTTCTAGCTTTTCAATCTCAATAATTTTGTATTAAATAATTATAGAATTTTAAGTAACGAATGAGCCCTTTTGAAATAATCCTTGCACGTATGTATGATAATCAAGAGTTTCCAAAACTTTAACTTTCATGCTATAATCTCGGATTATTCATGTTCAGTTTATTAGCCACCGTGATCTCCAATTCTGCTATACAAATGCGTGTCCCCTAATATAGTAGGCGAAGACACTAACCGCTGATTTGCTAAAAGGATTCAAGTGCAATGAGTGTTACTAGTTTTGTCATTCATACAAACACTAACTAAACCAAAATTATTTAAACTTTGTGTTCAGACGAGAATAGGAACATTCTACGTGCTGTCAGTTGATACTGTAAAGCTTTCCAAACATTTCTAATAACTTTGAGTTGAACCATATAGTGACAATGGCACTTGCCACCCTTCATGATATTTGAAATACGGCAATTGTAGAATTCTATAAGTGTGATTTTCTTATCAGTTTCAGGCGACACAGTTGCAGACCTGTGAATTGGGATTCAATTGAAAGTCGACTTTATTCATAGTCTATCAAAATGAGTAGGTAACAATTTACCAATATTTAAAGATTATTTTAAGTCCTTCGAATATGACACTATTGTTTTAATTCAATTGCAGTTATATTTAGTTAACTCGAGATCTCCGGTTATTGACGCCTTGATAATTCATACTTAAGACTTTCTCTAAAAAAATTTAAAAAATGTCACAATTTGCCTCCCTCTAAAGCCTCTATAAGATAAATATTATTTTCTAAAAAGTTTTTACAAGCAAACATAAGAAAAAAGGGCCTAATCCTAGGTCGACGAACCTATTTCCCCGCATAAATTTTTAATTATATTATTATATATTGTGAACAGACAGTTTAGATATTGGGTTGTGGGGAACACAACGTTAGCATGGCTAAAGAAATAAAACGCGTGAGAGCCCAAACATTCTGGAACGTTGCGGACGCAATGCCAATCACAGTGGGAAGTAAATATTACTAGTGCAATAGCCAAAGTCATTACTTTGTTAACGTACCCGAAAGTGTATGTAATAACTGAGTTCCCTGTCGGTCACCACACGACCGATATACATCCCCAAAATAACACCACCCGAATAAACATATTCCAAGTCATGTACCTGTTTTCTCTGCAACTATGGGGTACCTTAGCTAATCCCGTAGCCATTCCAAACAGGAGATCTTGCTATAGAGATTACCTGGCACAAGTCAAGGCGTATTAATTTGCTGACCTACTCAGAAAATGCATAACAAAATGGAATTAGAACTGTCGAGCATATTTTTTTCCGCTGGATCAGGCAAGCAAAGTAAAAATTTATTATGCTTGTAGCCAAATGACTTAAAAAGACCACATCTAGGAGCAATTTGATAATAGGTAACCACACGGGAAGGTCTAAACACAGACCAGTGTAAGTAGTGACATCTAAGGAAGGAAAGCGCGTAAGATTCCTTGTCCGCTTTCAAATGTCTTAGTAAAATATTCATCTCAGCAAGCATGTTTGCTATAGAATCAACATTCACAAAATTTAACAATCTACTCAATTCACGGAATGACAGTATCTCATTGGGAACGTTCTTTAAAATTATCACAGCCATCTAATGAAGAAAGTTATCTACAGTCATGACAGTAATTCATATATTTAAAAAAAATATGCGCGAAATAGTCTCTACTCTAGTTCTTCCAATTCCTTTTCTAAATTCCATAGCCCGAGCATTTGATGGGATTTCTTTCGTTCGCGTCGAGAAATAAGCTTAGCGTTGTTCTGTTCTCTCCACATCTTAGCCCACTTTGTAGTAGTAGACTTCCGAGAAAAAGTGTTGTTTTCATCAAAAAAATGTTCCTCATCTTCGGTGAGCAGAGTGGGCTTTTCTCCTTTGGGTTTTGCACGAATCCGTTCAGCATATTCCAGCCAATTTAAACCATACACGGTGGTAGGTTTAATAATCTCACAAGAGTGATAATTAATTTTGCTATTAAAATGATTTAACTGGCCAAATGATTTTATAGAAAGCGCCAATTTACCTGATCCTCTGACGACACACGAATAAATTCAATATGTGGGAGTTTTCGAAATGCATTACCGAGTTCAAGCTTTTGTTTTATGATTTTGCTATTTGCTTGTAGAAAGGCGTCAATTTTATGGGCTATTAATTCGTCAGAAGCTCTTTCATCCAATGTCCAATATACCGCGAGGGCACGACCTTCTGATATATACGAGATCTAGAAAAAACACTAGAGAAAACGGAAAAAATCATACATTTGCTATTTTAACGAGATTAAGTTGTTCATTAAATTCGTCAGAACACAAGATAGTGAGAAGTTTCCGTTTATATTTGCGGAGAAGTCGAATATCCTTGCGGGCATTTTGGAGAGGAACAATATTGCATGCAGTTTCCGATGATTTAGTCAAATGAGAACAAATGGACACAAACTGAATTTTACTTGTAAAGCATCTGTTAATACTAAATAACAAATATCGACATAAATACAGAACAGACATCATATGGTGAAGTGCAAGAAACAAATCTACCATTGGTTTAGTAAAAATGACCTACAAGTTTGATGTCCAGAAAGGTCAAGAAATGAAATGAGTTTAAATGAAATGTCTTAATTTTAAAACGATACGTAAAATATTCAAGCATTATTTAATTTTACTCACTCAATTTACGAGATTTTTCAAAATTATTTATTTTTAAATCTGTATTTGATTTGGTTAGTTTTATTAAATAAAAAAGTCTATATCGGGTGTTTTTATTTTTCTGTTGACGATGTTAACTAAATTACTTTACTCATGCATTTAATCGACAAAGCACTCGCTTCAATACACTAGGTTAACAATTCAATTCATCGTCTTTGGACACTTGATTATGTCTGTTTTTTCTTATTTGGCGAGAATTGTGAAAATCCAAACTCGGACACTTAAGTTAATTATTTCCGAAGTGCTTTCTTGATACGAAATAGTTTATGGCGTCCTTAAAAAGTTTTTTAATTAATCAATCAAGGCTGGCCAGATTCTCAATTTTCCATCTAGGTACTATGTAATGGTCTAATGTGCTTCATTGAAGACCAATTCTAATAGAAATTTTAAAAAAATTAGTCCTGGACTTTTCTCTTATCTTTGTACTCTTTATTGATTATTTTGCCACCGCTCTATTGTTGTACATAGATTTTCATTTCTTCATTCTCTGTAGCCCATAATATATTTTTTCAATAAATTTCTACTAAGTTCTAAATATAGGCTAATAATTACGACTTCCTTTCTTATCATTCTTACTCGGACAGTTAATATTCATCGCCAATTTTCACACGAATAATTTAATTTTTATTTCAATTTACATTGCTTTTACTAAAAAATCTCTATTTTGGTAAATTATATAACATAGTTACCGTTTTGGGGCTACATTCTTTGCAAATTGCCTGGAACTATGGTGGACACTGAGTAAAAAAAATACTGTGCCGACTTCGTTTCAGTGGACTGGCAAATGATTTTGTTCCCGTTCCCATTGATCATTTTTGATAAAATTTTCGTTGATATTCCCCACTTTACATATATCTAGTTGGTATTTAAAATATGGCCTATTGATTATACGTTTCTCTTTTTCATTTGGACTAATGTGTTTCCAATAGGTCAGAATCAATGGCATTCGAGAGAGCAAGATTTTAGAAAATAATAATAATATTTATAACTAACAGTCACAATTCCCAAATTTCATCTGTGAAATCCTCTCTTTAATGCATACACGTTTATTAATATTAGATAGCGTATAAATTTATCGGGATTAATAATTACACAAAATACGTCTAGAAGTCTGAGGAAATGAAATTATTTTGTGACTTTGATGCTGGTTTGAGTTGTTTTGGATGTGGTTCTTCTTCGTAGATTACCTTAAAAATATAATTAATAAATTTTTAACAAATCACATCCTTTATTAGATAAGTCTCAGTATATTAAGCAAAACCCTGTAAAGATGGAAAGAATAAGTAGACGTTAGATATCTCAACATTCTCTTATTTAAACTGACATATTTGTGGAGGATATCGTTTAATAATTCCCTATCCTTTTATTTAAACAAGAAAGCCGGTCAATGGAAATGAAGAAAACACATAGATAACCGACTATAGTGTATTTCTGATTTAAGCCGAAAATGGATTAACGGGAAGTGCTAAACTCTACAGACAAATTTATCCACCTTTTTCTCAAAATTGAAGTACTTTTATGAATGTTGCATGTGCTAACTGTTAAATAAATAATCTACAATTTAATTGGTAGTGTGATAAAATTTTAAATCGTAATAAATATTAAATTTGCTAGGCTCAAATTGGCTATTTCGATGCTACAATTGTGGCAAGAGCGCAGCGGACACAGAAATTCTGAATTCGGTATAAACCGTATTATATAATGATACAACTATTGATAGTTTCGTGATTGATTGCTCTAAATAAAGTGATGCTTCGTTTAAATACTAACTTTTTTATTTTAAAAATCCTCTGAAGCTAATAAGTTGTAATTGAGGTTGTCGTCCAGTCATTAAAAGTAACAGAATTTAAAATTTGGTCATTAAATGGCTTATGAATAGCTTGTGATATTAAAAAATGCGTCTTGGTGTAAGCCGAAGATCTTGCAGAATTACTAACTCCTAAAGTACCAATAATCCCATGTGAGGTTACCTTTTATAAACAGACTGAGAAGAGTTAGAAGTATCTTCTTGAAAATCCAGTTATCTTAAAGGGTAAGTTAACACAACAAAAGCATAAATCTTGCCGCATTGCCCTGAGCATTCAGTGGAATGTCCCAAAGGAACGGTCATCAGGCTGAGCTCCAGTCGTTCAAAAAGACTTTAGGAATAACTCGGAAAAATTTTGTCAAGCAATCTTTGCTTCATTTTACTGTTAAAATTATAATCAATATTATTTCAACAATTTAGACCATTGCGGTTTTAAAAAGGACAATGATCTTCAGCACGCTACTACTTTGATTATTATCGTTAATACTCGGGAGGTTTGCATTTCCCTAAGTTAAGATAGTTTAGAACGATAAAATTCCATAAATTACATGTTTTGCTAAAGGTGCTAAAAACACTTTGAATTTTAATAAATAAATAAAAAACAGGACACATATTTTCTTACCTGGCCGGCAATACTACAGTTTCCGGCGATATTGGTCGAGTTATCTATTTCCGGTTTTTCGTCGACAGAATCAATTTCACTCTCCTCTGGTTGTGGAGGACAGCACATCATCTAGAATTTAAATTCACTTTCACAATGTCTGTTCATCAGGTTAAGATTCTTTTAATCACAAACTGAGAAGCAGGTTCGACAATTTGAGATCTTTGAAATGAATGAATATTAAAAATCTTCCAAAATAAATTATTACGGTTTTATTTGAGCTTCGAGAAGTTACGACACTTACTGCTTTTATAATTGTTTCGTGATGACATGATCGAAAAACTTACTTTAATTTAGTCATAGCATGCATGAACTCACCCGAGGGCACAGAAGTCGAACTTTGGTATATTAAGACAGTAAAATGCAATCTTGAGATCAATTGTGGACAGGAAATGAAATTTTAACCAACTAGGACTCTTTTGGTGTTTTGGCTTCTTCTAAAATGCAGTTTGACGCCAATTTACCCCATATTGTACTAATTATAATCTTCGCCGTATTTAGGTTCTTTCCCCGTGAATAAGTGCTGCAATTTATTACGCTTTCCCATTAACTGTACTTTAAATTATATTATAATTAGATTTCGCTTCTAGTCTATAATCTTATTTGGACTTAATCTAATCATGTTAATTCAAATTTACTTAATGAATTTAGTTGTGAAATTTTGCTCGGTTAAAATCCGAATCAATAAAAATAAAAACGAAATGTAGGAGTTAGTAACTGTTAGATAAGAAATTTTTCCTTTAAAATTGATTAATTTGGAATTATTCTCGAGGAAATTCCTCTCCCCCCCCCTCCCCCCCCTTCCCTCCACTTCGTGAATTTCAAAGGTAATATATTTTTCTCCTATACAACTTATTATGTATATTATTGAACTTCCAGTGTCTATTGATCTTGAGGTACTTTTAGGGCAGATGAGCATAAGTGTTAATTCATGATTTCTATCAAAATCTCTCCTCTTCGTTCTATTAAGCAGGTTTGATATTGCTGAGATAGTAAGAATGGTATTGAAACATTCCTATTTGTATTTTAGAAATTCTAATATAAATTCAATATAAACGCCTTTAATAAGATATGACGTTAATTTACATTAGTGTGAATGTTGTGCAATGAAATTAGAATAAAATATGAACCTTATAAACATAAACAAAGCGGGCATAAAATTACGATTATGCTTACCTGTAGCAGTGGATTCACGCGGAATTCTACCATTCTTGAACATAATCCTCCCATAATATTACTCTAAAAGTTGTAAACACCATTTTGCCTCTTTTTGAATATTACGATAACAATAGTTCAGTAACAGAAGTTGCTCATGTTATTGCATAACTATTCAACTGAATTGGACTTTAACTTAAATATTGAATTAAGTCATGAAAGATTTTAAAAAACCTTTTTAACAAAACAAAAGATATTTGCCCTACTAAACACCGGAAAACTCACAAGTTTATCCCCTCGGTAGCAGTACAACAATAAATCACGGGCAATCTTTAACTGCATTTTAATTAATCCAATAAAATTGACCAATGAGATCAGTTTCACCCCATTGTTCATTTACGATTAATTTAAGGTGTGAAAGCGAAAAGTTGATTTTCCAGTTGGGGTGAAATTCGATTATTGTGCAAAATTAAATGTATACTGCAGTTGGAAGTATTCGATAAATCATTACTGCTGTTAAAAAGAAAGTGGGCAGTATAATAATCAGGTAACTGAATTCTGGACATAGGCTAAAACCCTCTCATGATCGACAGTGGGGATGGAGCCACAACATCAAGAAGATGAACTATTGCAGTAAAAAGGTAGGAGAAGCTACAAAAGTAGAAGGTGACCTAAGTAGAAGCTGACTGGAAGATGCGGTCGGTAGAGGTTGAGGAAAGGAAGATGAGTTGATATGCGATGAAAACAGGGGCGTTGGGATCGGATATCATAGGTTTGAAGTTGGCAAAGATGGTGGGAACAGTTAAAAAATCACGGGAAATTTATCTGTGCTTATAAGGAAAAACTCTTGACCATTAGGTCATTGAAATTATGGAGGGTTGTGCCTAAGGATCGCTTAAGTCTCCTTGAGAGTTAGGCCGACGTACCAAGGTATGCATGGTGATGAAATTTTGCCCATTGATAGCAGTAACCCAAACCAGAGTGCTGTCTAAAATATAAACGTTGATAATGTTGTAAGGGCCAATACTTACCGAACCTCGGAACTTCCGTTTAAAAATAAACACTTTAAATATATTATCACTAACATCAATTTAATACCATTTATGATCTTCAAGTCCGACATCTGATTCAGATGGAGGGGGAGAGCACAGTTCAGTCAGGATCTTTGCCGAATTTCATCATGAGATACGAAACACGCCAATAATATACAATTAAGATTCAATGTAAAATGAAAATTATATATTATCAAAGAACCGTATTTAATGACATATCTTTACAACGTAATTATACTTTTTCCAGTAAGTTTGCGACTTTACAGCATGCAGTAAATACTCTAAAAATGTCGAAATCTCAGTGAAAGTCTTATAACAGCCCAAATTATCTATCTGTTTACTCGAAATCACTAGACTACAGTTGATTTAGAACAGGGAGGAAGATAAGTCAGAAGTACAGTTGGTCTATGAGACTTTAGTACTTCAACGAGAAATATATTTAACAGTACAAATCTACAAAAATTATTTAAACTGAGGCCAGACAAATACAAGATTCTATCCCGAATGACTGTCAACATGTCAGGAGCAGCGTTTGCACGCATATTTTGTAAGATTACAGGAAGATAAAAGACAACTACGAAAATTGCCCTTTTCGAAAATAAGCGTAAAGTCTATGAATTTACTTGTTGGTTTGACCTAAATATTTAGTCGTGTTAATTGGAGAAATCAGTGTTAGGGTGATAGGTGACAGCCACATCAAGTCTTTCATTCGATTTGTAATAATTGAAAAATGGAATACTACTCATTTCATAAAAATATATATTCGAGTTGCTTAAATGATAATAATTTTTTATACAAAATGGTGATAAAGGCTGTACAAAGCGTTAACTCGAATTTAGAATTTTAAAACTTTGTCAAATAGTTTATAAACTTTAACATTGTGTTATACATTATCATTTATTTTAATCCTTGGTAGGATTCTTCTTTGGAAAATAAAGCATTTGGGTTACTGACAGCACACTAATAAATCACTTCGTTATTACAGACTTATTGGTTATATTCTTCATTAATAATGGAAAGCTCTTCGGTTTTCCAAATAACAGCAGACTTCTACCATGACCTGGAGATTAGAATTGGCTGATTACCCATAAGATGTCGACTTCGGTGTCTACAGGCGGACCAGGTGTGTTTGCATATTTGCCAGTTGATATCTAAACAGATGCCATTCACCATACAGCGACATCGATGATGAGATACAATTGAAATTTTTCATATATAAACCTAAGTTATTTATCAATAAATTCTGGTGGGTTAGCGGACACCTCCGTAATGGTCTAACAACACGAGTAACGTGACCTTTCCTTCTAATGGTGACCCGATCCGGAAACATTTTTGCCACAATTATATCGCTATACAACACATGGAACTATTGTTGATGTTATTCAATTTTCGCTCCAATTTGCTTTCCTTCCTATTTATTTCTAATTGTTACATCTCGAAATCAACTTGAGCTATTTAAAAAGTGTGAAGTCAAAACTCGAGTCTCAGTATTGCCTTTTACTTCTTGTATTGATATATAGGTATTAATGGTAGAATCAGTAACTACTTCTGTTTGTAATAAGTAACTTTTCTCATATACCGGTTGTTTGAAGCTACTAATTACCACTCTACTCTAAAATGACTACATCTAAGAATATACTATTTCCCCCAAAAGTTCTTTTATTGAAGTTTCTTTATTTACCCTCTTTTAATTCACCGTTATTTTATTTCCTTTGATTATGACGAATTTATACACTCAAGTATGGACAAATAAAGGTGGAAAATTTTTTTCACTGAAGTTTGGATAGTTGTTTCGTGAAGCAGTTGAATAGTATTTGTGAATAGTCCAATGCAATCAGTAGATTCTAACAAGTGACTTAACAAGTGAATTATTTAACAATACACTTATATCCTCTAGTGAACATTAATTTAATTATAGCAAACGGCAGACTTTATGGTAATTACCACTAGCCCTTTAGTTGACTTCTGTCTTCACAGAGGGCAGGAGCAGCGCAGTCACAAAAAGTCGAGAGGGGGGAACAGAAGAGTGATTCACAAATACAAAAGTGGTAGACATAAAGGTAGTGAAAAAGGAAAGATGAGTACTGCTGAAGAGGTCGAATTTGACATACAGTCGTGTGATGGTGGTTTGAAGTCAACTGCCGGTTTATAGATATGCTTGCCGTATGAGTATACGTTACCCAGGGTGCATCACGGGGAGGTATGTCCATCGTGCACTCCCCCCCCCTCTCTCTCCCTCTGACAACCAGAGCCATGATTGAATCGAAAAGTTAGCTAATACCCTATTAAAAAATGGAAGATATATTGACATATCTTTCCACCATTTGGTTTCGGATTCGTTTTTAAACGAATACAGGTAGTTTGTTAAATAAGATGAAAAATTAGTGATATTTTCTAAAAAAAACATATGTCAGGCTGATTGTCCAAAAACAAGTTGTAATGCAAACCCTTCTCAATCAGAAATTGAATTTTGATTTTGAATCATTGATAAGTAAATTTCTTTCTGATATACATCAAATTCTGAAATGATTTTTTTTCGTTATATATTTTGAACAACATATTCAAAGCAATGGAATTTTATAAAGGAAAATGATTCTTTCTGTCTATTATGTACAGTTTTACCATAGATTTGAAAGTTTAACATATTGAAGACGAAGACCAGAATATTTAACAAAGAACACGCCTTGACTTAAGGATGATAGTTGGTGTTTCTTGTAACTTTCACAGTAAATTTAATCTACATATTTAACAATTAGGATATATCAGCATAACATGTGCAACAAATATAATATGCAACTTTTATTTATTTTTTACAAAATCTTACTAAAATTAATCTATTTTAGGCGTTTAATATTATATATTTTAACCTAACCGCGTTATGCACTATCATTGACTTTTACTTCATAAACATAATAATGAGAAAATTAAAAAATAATAACAATAACTATAAATTTGTTCTTGAAATAATAAAAATAATATATTTTATAAATAATTAAGGTTGGTTTACAAAATTAAGAAATTACAATTTTTGTTCATTTCTTTTAAACGGCAAACAGTCTAGCCCCAGTTACTTTAAATACACTTATTACAGCTGTAGCTCCTAAGTTGCCACTGGTGTTGTCTCTGTTCGGACGCTCATGCCAAAAATTGCCTAAAATAGGTACTTCTTAGAGTACTATATTTTATTAATATTAGTATTAATTCTAATGTATTTGCAAATTTTATCTTCATAAGATCGCACTTATGATTGACCGTCTGTACATCTGAACAGCCATCGTAATATGTCTCGTCGTTTATGGTCATAATAATCCAGTTTGCTATCTGCTTGAACACTAAATTGTATATTACTGATATCTAATGGAAATAAGAGGGGTTGTTTCCTTTATTTGTCTCGGCAAGAAGCAGAATATCATACGGTTTTGTTTTTACATTTTTAGAAAAACATGTTTGCTACATCACCAAGCGATCCTTCCTCCGCTAATGTACATACTTTCAACGATGGTCTCGATTTCCTGAATGCTTTGTCTCCAATTCCCGATGATCAAGGTCAATGCTTTGATCCTATTCTCCCTATCACAGATTCCAAACCCGACTCTGATCCCGCTGCTGCTGCTATTGCTGAACCGGAAAAGGCTATAAATTTAAGTACCAGTAACGTTGTTGTTATGGCAAACATGCGTTGTCATCTTGTTCTCAAGGATATTGCCAGGCGAGGTATCGATGTGGAATACAAAGCTGCGAAAAATGTAAGCTTATCACACTCTTACCTTTCTGGTTGCCTTCTTACCGAATAAACTAAATTGCAAGCATTCTATTGAAGTAGTGAAATTTTATGAAAATGTAGATTCAAAAATCTTACCGTAGTTTTGCGCTGTACAGTCCTGTCGCTCCCTCACTCGTATCTAAGCTGCGCCTTTAGCTAGCGAAAGCTGCAATTTTTGCTGCTACCCTATTGGCTGTTGCTAGCTCACACGTTACTCAAGTAGCCAATCCCTTTCAAACGCATGAGTGCACTTTCCTAAGCGTCAATTCGTTGCACACCCTGTAACACTCTTGCAATTTAACTGTCGCATAGTCATTATTTAAATACTTGATATCAGGTTATTTTTTCCACTTTTTAAATTTTTAGCATGTTATTATGCGGCTGCGAAGACCCTACATTGTTGCTACAATTTGGTCTAGTGGCAAGATATGGTGCACTGGTGCTTCTTCGTAAGTTTCTACTCAGTGATTTAAAAGCACAATATTTTTTGTTTTCCCCACTGAAGCTTATAAGTGCCTCCTATGAGTCATTAATAATTTATTGGTGTTTTGTTCGCATTTCTACTAAGCTGAGAGAATCCACCGAAGGACAGGGGCATTTTATTACTTCTTTATTACCTTTTACAAAATAGCATATCCAAGGCAAAAAAAGGTGCCCGTCGGATAGCTAGGCGGCTTATGAAGATGGGTTACAACTGCCGGTTCAGTAATTATCGCATTCTGAACGTTATGGCCAAATGTCGACTCCCCTTCCGTGTCCGCCTAGATTCCCTCTCTAAAACTCGGCCAAGACAAATGTCATATGAACCTGAATTGACACCAGGTTTAACATTCAAGATCCCAGAGACCCCCAGTCTTTCTTTAACTCTCTTCTCTACCGGCCGATTGGTTATCATGGGTAAGTTACCTTTTCTCCGAGGGATTGGGAGGAGTGAAGTGGAATAACGCTTTTTCTCATTCCAGGGAGTTCCCTTGAGGACATAACCAATGCTGTTGAGGAGCTGGTTTCTCTTGCTTGCCTTCATCAGTCGGATGAAGCCCCTTCCGATTCTTCTGATGATGAATGTGCATCAGCATGCTCAGGTGATAAAAATAGTCAAAGACGTCAATACTATCGTCGTAGACGCGGTCGAGCACGTCGTATGAATCCTTTCACGGAAATTGCCGCACAAGAAATCCCTGAACTGGCCGACGTCTTCTTTGAGGAGCTTGAAGCGGAGGAATTAGAAGAACAGGAGGCGCTGTCTGCCGTTGGCTTAAGCGAAGAGGGGAATAAACGTGCGGGTAGTGAAGAGAAGGCCGATGTGAGCCAAAATGTTGCCATTGTTGCGCCAGAGCCTACTCCTCCTACTCCACGTGATCTGGATAATGTGAGAAGTGGGCCTAAAAAGCTGCCACGGATTATCACTTATGATCAACAGTTGCAACAGGAATCCTCATGCGTATCCACGGCCCCTCATGCTGCTCAATTTATCTACGCAACTACTCCTGGAAGTAATCAAGTGGTTCGATATATCACTGCTTCTCCTTCGCAGATTACAACTTCGACTTTCACTCAACAACAGCAGCAACAAGCTAAAATCGTGTGTGGTGTCCAGCCACAGCCGACAACAAATATCGTCAGAATTGTCTCTCCAATGCAAGTTACAAATCAGTCTCAACAACCCCAAAGGTTTATTATTAATAGACTGCCGGCAGGAACAACTATTCTCAATCCCAATACCACTTTCTTAATGGCAAGTGGGAATCAACTAATCTTGAACGGGCAGCCCACACAAATATTTCGAACAGTTGCGCCAAGTAATACGGTTACAGTCACTACAAACCCTTCCGCCGTCACCTCTGTTAATAATCCCAATTTAACCCCTAATGCAGGCTCGTATCATTGAGGGAGAAACTGTCTGTTTAGCGTGCTTTCCCTCTCTCTTCTGTGCATTTACCTTCGTCCCCTTCCCCTTGTTCTTTTTCTCGCTACCGCTAAGTTAACACTATCTCTCTCCCCTTCTCCTTGTCTTTCTTGTATGAGTTCAGGAAGAAGTCTGTGTTCTCTTCAAAAGCGAAGATGTACTATCACCTTGTCTCCTTTACCTGGGTATTTGCGCATATGACTAGATTTTTATTGCATTTCTCTATCTGTTTTTTGTTGAGGAGATGCTGTTGAAGTCATTCTTATTACTTCTACCACTCCTCCGAAAATTCACTCCTGGCATTGCAACTTTTATCCTGAACTCATTTCTCTCTTCTTTATGTAAACAAAATCTTTTTTATGGAGAAAGTATAAGTAATTGCAGCAAAAATTTACAGTGTTCTTACTTTCGATAGGATTAAGCTATAATCTTCATTTATTTGTTGCTGCCTAACTGTGGATTTACTACGAATACTAGTGATGGTTTAAATGGATTTTGGCTGACCATCGAGCAGGGTAGACCGATCGAATCCGATCTCTACCTGCTAGGTATCCACCGTAGGCATTGAGAAGGCATTCTAGATTCGCTCTAGTGAAGAGTGCTTAATTTCATGGCTCCCGCTGACCTGTTAGGGAAAATAAAAGCTTCTTAAATTTAGTGGGAGTATGAGTCAGCAAAGGGTTGGAAAGTGGATAGTAAAGAAGTCCGGATTGGAGGACCTTTAACATGTTTAATTTCCGAAAATATTGAACAGCATTGTGCATCCTGTAACACTGAAGTGTCTGGAAGGACAATGGGGCTTCGGTATGATTTTATTATTGTGTTGAACCCTTGCATGTGCATCCGCATTTTTTTATAGCCATGCTCAGGTAGATGGGACTAACAAGGTCATTTCAAATAAAGCGGAGTTGATTCAAGGTGAATTTCATCCAACGCTCCCTAACTCTTTTTTTGGGAAGTGCTTGGCTAGGGTAGATTTAAGGTATTCTGGAGTATATATTTTAAGAAATTCGTCCCATCACTTCTCATATTCGCCATACACACCTGTGTTCACTGATATCGTGACCTCTGACTTAACAAGCCAAGCCTAGGCGTCATGAACCCCTTATATGTAAAACTCTAATGTGCTTATATGCCACAATCTCAAACTCATAGTAATTTACTTTTCAATAGCCATAGAGGTATCAGAAGAACTGTTAAGCGTTCTTAAAAAATTTCCACCTCCAAGTGAATTAGAATTGGTTTATGAAATGTACGCTAGAGGAACTGGAAATGGATGAACTTTATTAGACAACTGGAAAAAGGTCAATTACCTTCGACATGATCCAAACAAACTATTAATCTCCAGCCAAAATAGCGCCGTTATGAAGAACCAATGGTGATATACATGGATGTATAATTGATAATCAAGTCATAGACTCAGCGATCGCATTAATTTCGATCTTTAGAATGATTATTCGCATTGGTTAAATATAAGCTTTCTAATTGGAGGAACTTCAAAATTAAGAACATAGTTACAGTATTTTTAGTACTAAATTCAAAGAAAACTAACTTTTATAATCTGATCGACTTGGGCTGGGAGATACCCTATTTAAAATTTAAGGATCTTTAAGGGTAGCAGAAGAGCGAGAGTTGGGGAGGGAGGGGAGAGGAAAGGGAGCTGAGTTATACGAAAGTGGAATAGGGAGAAAAGATTAAACAAGGTACGCTTGGAGGGCTGTTTGGTTTTATCCCCTTTTTGAGTCACTATGTGGCTGAACAGACTAATGAGTAATTGTGTGAGGACAAATTTGACAGATCAGCCCCAGAAATTGAAGATTTAATGATGGCTCGAATTGTATTAAGCGAATTCGAATCATAAAGTTCTTGATCACTCGAGGTATCTGGATTAGTTAGGAAGTAGCTTTGAAGGTGATTGGAAGAAAATTCTAATTGGCATCTGTTTTCCAGTACGGAGGTTTGCATTCGTCTGTATCACCCTAAAATAGACGGTTGCAAGTTAGCCTCCTAGTTGAATGAGCATGGGTCCAGAACCACTAAGGCAAAATTTCTGTTACCATCGTTTCTCCCCAATTCGAAGTTGATTGCTACACTAATAAAACTTGCAAGATCCCACAATATGGAATGGTTCCCAGGATTAGCTAAGCTATCTCAAAGCTATAGAGGAAACAGACGTATGACATGGAATACTTTTATTTCGGCTGTATATCACTGACACAGAGATTAGTCATTATACAATTAAGGGTTTGATAAACAATCCAGGGGCTATGGCTTGATGGCTGGCTGAGAGATCTCACCCTCCCCTACGTGACAGGTAGCACGGCTGCACCTTCGAGTCTGTCCGAGTTCGCATGAGATATCTTTGTTCAGTCAATGAGAGCGTTGCGCACTCCACAAATCTGTACTCGGGGCATTTACTCAAAAGTTGCTCCGATCCTGTGGAGTGCACAAAATCTACTATACTAAAACCCACCAAAAATAAAAAGCAACCGTATAGCTAATCAAAAGCAGCGCTTGAGGGGAAATTCAAAACTGACAAAATACTTGCAGTCAATGGCAAGTCAAATTCCAGTGTGGATTCGACGCCGAAAGAAGAGACAATGAATGTATGGACATCTCAACTCGGAAATCAAGCAGCAGAACCGCCACTAACTAAAGTTAACTATTTACTGTGAACACTAATTATATGCAACTCCACTTTGCCTCCTTGTAAACCTCCTAGACAATCTCTCCTCTGCTCAGTCTAACCTTACACTGCTGTAGCTGCGTCCACTGTTAGAACACACCCGTCTAATACTCCTGCCCCATTCTCCTAAGACGCTGTAATCCTTCGCACTTCCATTACAGTCTTTACCCTCAGATATTGTTAACCTTACCGTCCCAAAATCTTGTATATCTCAACCCACTTTAGCGCACTCGTTGTGGTCGAAGGGCTTTCTTGCAGTCTCGACTGGTCTAATACGTACAAAACTTTTACCTTTTTACCTTTTTGGGCAGCCTGAACACCCTCTAGATGGGGAGTATTGTGGAATGTAAGACGCTCCCATGGATGAACAAAGATATCTCACGCGAACTCAGACAGACTCGAAGATGTAGCCGTGCTACCTGTCACGTAGAGAGGGTGAGATCTCTCAGCCAGCCATCAAGCCATAGCCCCTGGATTGTTTATCAAACCCTTAATTGTATAATGACTAATCTCTGTGTCAGTGATATACAGCCGAAATAAAAGTATTCCATGTCATACGTCTGCTTCCTCTATAGCTTTGAGATAGCTTAGCTAATCCTGGGAACCATTCCAAATTGGGGGGCTTTGCAATAGAGAGACCACTGAACATAAATCAAAGTTTATTAGTGTAGCAATCCGCTACAATCCTAAATAGTCAATTGTGGTCAACTTAGAACAACATTGATTCTATTTAGATTGGTTTAGACTTGATCTGCTATTTACCAACAGCGATGAACTAATACGATCATCAAAAAAATGAGCAATTATATATATATATTTGAAATTCGGAATATTTGTTGATTAATTTTTGATAAGTACTAGTAGGCACAGATTTTGTTGTACTCATTCATTTACGATTTTATTCAATTATGATAATTCATAATTATCCCTATCACCCTGTACGCAAAGGGTAACTTACTGAACAAACATCGCACTCCCATTGCCCCAAAACCTTAAATTTTAGAAGGGTAAAACGAATTTATTTATGACTTTACTTTTCTCTTGTTGATGTTTTAGTTCAGAAAGGAGAAATTGAGTTTGCGATTTCAGATGCTGGCAGACTTATTTTCTTCTGCATGCTAAATTGAAATCGCTTCCCTTTAATGAACCTTTTGCCAAGTCGTATTTGAAGGGCAGGTAGCAAGAGAATGACACACTGGGCTGCTGTAGTCTTCGCCAAAATTAGTGCGAATGTTACTGACCATAAACCACATCAGGACAGAAACATTGTTTGAGTCATGCTTGGACGAAGATATTTCATAGAAAGGTTTAAGCGAAAAGATACACTTTAACATAAGAGAAAACGAACTGAAGGCAGAGGGGAACCTAACTGATTGAGGTAAGAAAACGAGGTATGTTCATAAGGAGTAAATACCATTTCTGCGTTACAATTCAGAGCATGTCCACAAAATGATCAACATCAGTTAATTCGCTATTTATAGGTCGGTTCTTCTTCCACTAGCATATACACCATTCTCCATAAATTATTGTTCCTTATTTTCCCCATCCATTACAAATAAGTGAATTGATTTTTTAGCTGTCTTGGAGCAAAAAACCAGTTTAGGGTGCCCTGCATTAGTGTAAACCAGTGCATTACCTGAAATTTGTACTATTACAGTTAGTACTCTCTTAATAATAACGAATTGCCAATCTCCTAATTTGAGACCACTAGAGAAGACATTAAGTATTCATTAAAAATGTCTTTCAAAAAAATTGTATAGTTTGATGACAAATGATACTTATTTTAAAAAAAACATAATCTCTGGGCGTTTGTCTGAAAACATCAGGAGGTTGATCAATAAGATAGCCAAAGGCTTATGATTTATTATAATTTGCTTCTCCGGTATACCAAACATATTTCCCGGCAACGTAAACTGATCCCTTAGTGAACATGAGGATGAATTTGGCTTTAGAATTTCTTTGTATCTAAAATTGAGTTTTGAGTGGTCATCCCTCTGCGAGTTAACTTAAACTGCATGAAGTACTAAATTGAAGTTGTTATTTGTTCGAAGCGTAAATTAGTTAAAACTTAACGAAATTGAATTATTATAATAAGGTTGACCTATTGCGCTATACAGGCCAAGCTATAGATTAAAATGGATGTCGAAGAATTCAGCAAACTGATTTAATATATTAATGTATTTATGGGTATTATAATATACTGGGAAAAATGTTAGAATAAATGCGGAAATTTAACTGTTAAATATTGAAAAAAACCATGAAATAAATCAAATTGGTTTTCAACAAATTAGAAATAAATATTGTACATTTCACTGTGAACAGATATTGGAGATAAAAAATTCCACTATCATAAACTTTTGTCGTGGGAAAATGGACATGATATTTTTATGTTAAAATCTCTGCTAAAATGTGCTACTGAGGAAAATATTACACGCCTTCAGCACATTTTTTTTCTATAAAGAGGGAAATGATAAAGGTGGATATGGACATTTTGTAACAATATAATGTTGTGAATAACATTTTGCATATAGACCGTAATTCATTCATTTCCACACTATTCTAGTAACATGGGTGACTTGAAATATTATTTCTTTGTGGTCCCAGTACGAATTATTTCAAAAGTCTCCAAGAAAATGTTTATAAGCAATAATTATGATTTCCATTATGTGTGATCTCAAGAATGCAGAATTATCAACGACTTCCGTTTGTGTTTAAAAGATAAAACTGTGTGCCGATCAGTCAATCGGTTATTCCCTCTGTCGAGAGAAATATGGGGCAAGAACGTAGTTTTAATCTCAATAGAAAAAAATTGAGTCGCTTATATATCTACGTGGTGAAAACTATCATTTTATTTTAAGGAATGACTAAATATCACCAAATTTCTTTAGCATTACGGGAATAAATGTAACACACTTTAATACGGGAAGACATGTGTTTTTTTTAATAACAAAAATGTAGTAAGGTAAAATTAAAGCAAAAAATCGATTGCTATTGCTTTTAAACTCACATCTTCAATAGACCTATTTTAACCAATAAAAACTCTTATAAACTAAAATGGCACTCGACCTTTCTTTAGCCAGCTTAGCTGCCGTCGGTAAGTTGGGATCTGCTTCGTGTAGTTGGATGGGCTTAAAATTAAAAATGGAGATTATCATTCGTTAATTTTTATATTTTAGAATGTTATAACAATTATTTCCTCGTTTTTTTTTCATTTCTTGCATTTAATTTTTCTCTCGTGTTATTGACCAAAGTCCACGTATCGCTTATAGACTCATGGAGACAGCATTTGCAAATATGAAGCTTGAGAGACAGATGGATAATGAAGCCTTCTATGGCTACGTCCATGGTGTCTCAGGTCCTGTCGTTGTTGCTTCTCAAATGTCAGGTTCCGCTATGTACGAGTTGGTTCGCGTTGGTCATGACAATCTCGTCGGTGAAATTATCCGCCTTGAGGGTGACACGGCCACGATTCAAGTCTATGAAGATACCTGTTAGTTAGAATTCCTTCATTTCAACCTCTCTTATTCATTACTTATCTCATTTATCGAATGTTTCTAATTAAGCTGGAGTTACTGTTGGTGATCCTGTACTGAAAACCGGCAAACCACTTTCCGTGGAACTAGGTCCGGGTATCTTGGGAAGTATTTTCGACGGTATCCAACGGCCTCTTCAAGCTATTCGTGATTCAACTGACTCAATCTACATTCCAAAGGGTATAGATGCTCCCTGCTTAGACCGAAAAAAGCTCTGGGAGTTCACACCTAACCCTGCTATTCGACCAGGGATGCATATCACAGGTGGTGATATCTATGGATCTGTGTTCGAGAATACTTTGATCAATCACCGACTTATGTTGCCTCCCAGAGCTATGGGTACTGTCAGATGGATTGCACCGGCCGGAAATTATACCATCTTGGTCCGTTTGGTTTCTTATTGAAAGTATCACAATTAGATTTGCTCAACATAGTTTAGAGTGTCTTTTTCACCTCTAGGATAAAGTTTTGGAGACTGAGTACGAAGGAAAAATATCTGAACACTCGATGTTGCAAATTTGGCCGGTTCGTCAGCCAAGACCGGTTGCCGACAAACTTCCGGCCAATTTCCCTCTTCTTACTGGCCAACGCGTGCTTGACACTCTCTTCCCGTAAGTTTCCTCGTTAGCTTCTTTTAGATGTCTATTTTTGAAATTCTTTCTTTTGCCAACTTTGACTTTCCATTTATTATTACGGTTGAATTTGGTATTTGCTGGCTATTTTACCTGCTTTGCAGCCTTTTGTTTGGTGTATTAATATAGATTTGCACCTTTTTGTGGCAAATGTAAATGTAATTTTGTGATTATCTTGTTCAGACGTCACTTGCTTATTTCAGTTGTCAAAAATGCTCATTTTGCTTAGTGGCGAAATAATATTGCGTTAAGGAAATTTCCAACCTAAGGCTAAAGTCCCTTTATCCAGCTCTATTTTTTATTATTATTATTAGGTATTATCGTATTAGTATTATCGGCAATTAGTACTAGTTTACTGTTTATCGATTCTCATTTAGATGAAGAATGGCTTTATTGAGCCTTCTTGTCACCCAGATTTAATCAATGCTGTTGACCACTCCGGTTACCATTTTTTGAAGCGATGGGAACCGTATGATTGGCCTCTGGTCTTATTATTTTTCAAGTAAAATTCATTGGTTCACTTTATAGTACACTTTAATAGTGGCATTAGTCGGTATTTTACATCCATGTTATTCGAAGTTCATCTACCTACAATGTGTTTTTTTCTTAGAAATCCTAAGAAATAGATCAGTACCAGAATTTTTATTCACTTTTTGCTGCCTTCATTCATGATGTAATCTGAGGTTGTATCATATCATGTTTATTGTTTTATGCTTGTCTGCTTGTATAGTAATTCTTTATACACGTGATATTTTCCATGCTCGGGCTCTGTTAAATATACCAAAATTCTATATTTGAGTCGGTGTAAGGCTGCAACTTTGTGAACATATTCTGGCAGACTTACCCATTTAATAGCAAATATTTCTCCGATAAACGAATGTTTCCCTGCCATAATGTGAAAGAGGCCGATTATGTAGTTTATTTGTTTTTTTTTGTATTAATAATAAACTTATTTTGATTAGTTGCTGTAAAATAATGGTCTTCTGAAATGTTAGCATAAAAAGCATACAAAATGTTCTTGGTAGTCATTCAAGCATATCTTTCTTAATTCTTTTATAAATTCCTCTAAGTTGACGGTGAAAACTCTTTAGCAGTTAAGATTATCCAGAAACAGCGTGGAAACATACTGTTTGACGGACTGATTCTATTCCCCCTAGTAGGTTTAGTAAAGAAAACGATTTGATTTAGAAGCGCGAATAGAGTTTTTCGGTCAGCTATTCATGCAAGCTAAACATATTTATCAGCCAATAGAACTTCCTCTAATGTGATTTCTTGTTCCTTTGCCTATTCATTTTGCTTATCAATTCCTGTTTGGTGTCCCGTCTCACAGATATAATCGTTAAATACCCGTGTATCTCTGTTTTATTCCATTATATTATTCCGTACCTGTTCTCAACTCTTCTTTTGTTTGAATAGAACTGTGCAAGGCGGTACAACTGCAATCCCCGGTGCTTTCGGTTGTGGAAAAACGGTAATCTCTCAATCCCTCTCCAAATACTCCAACTCTGACATTATTATCTACGTCGGTTGTGGTGAGCGTGGTAATGAAATGGCTGAAGTTCTTCGTGATTTCCCTGAGGTATGTCCCTAAATTATTCAAGTTCATTTTTAGAGTATCATAGAGTTCTCCTAAATTGGAGGTCAAGAAATTGAATGCCTATTTCAACTATTTAATTAATAAAAGTAAGAAGGAGTTTCTCGGACGAGCTCCTCTTCCTTAAAATGGTGTCAGAAAACTTTTCTCTATATGGGGTTATAAATTATCTATGAATTCACAGACCCCTCTAGTAGCTGGGTAATAGATGAACCGGAAATGAATTTGTCCCTTCTTTGCAGCCAAGGTGATATACTCTGAAGTAAGAAGGATACATATTTGATGTTCAAACGGGAAATTACCTCTACCTTTCTAAGTGCAGTTCACCATTCATTATTAAGGGCTGTCAATATGCAACGGTGTGGTTTTAGCTTAAACATGTTAAATTTCCCCTAGCTACAAGCATTACATTATACTAATTGCTCCTTTTGCTATTCTTCCAGTTGACTGTTGAAGTAAACGGCAAACAAGAGACTATAATGAAGCGTACCGCCCTGGTGGCCAACACTTCCAACATGCCTGTGGCAGCTCGCGAGGCCTCCATCTACACTGGTATCACCCTCTCCGAGTATTTCCGTGATATGGGCTATAATGTAGCCATGATGGCTGATTCAACTAGTCGTTGGGCTGAGGCCCTTCGTGAAATCTCTGGTCGTCTGGCTGAAATGCCCGCCGATTCGGGTTATCCTGCCTATCTGGGTGCCAGACTGGCTAGGTACGTTTCTCTACTTAGTACATCGTTTTATTTCTAGTGACCCGTTCAAATCTGGGGATATACTCAGAAACTCGATCATTCTGCTTGCATTTGAATGGGAAATTAGGTGGGAACCTATCTCACTTAGAAGTGTAGGTGAGTTAGGAAGAACTGAAACATTGCAAAATCTTCACTGAACACGAAACGAGAAGTGAGTAGGCCAACGAATCTACCAATAAATACAATTTTACTCACCCAGATATATGATGGAACTGATTTTGAGTAGCCAGTCTGAGTGGTGTAGTGTTTAAGTAGAGTGAGGACTGGAACAAGTGAATTAGCCTAAATAAACTTCGAAGGGTCTAGGGTTAGGCCTTCGCAACATATCAGACGTTCATGGAAACTGTTATTTTCTGAGTCCATTTCCAACCAATTAACATCTGCTTGGATGAGACATGTCTTAACTCTCAAGACAAGAATTTAATTATAACAAAGTATATGACATTAAATGTATAACAAATGTATGCGTCCTGTTTTTCGGATCGCGGGGTCATGAAAACTATATGCATCTAGAATAGTTGAACTGTGTTTTGGTGGGTTAGCATATGAACAAAAGAATAGAGTTAAATTGTGGGTCTCTAATAATTTAACAAAGACATCACTTACGTTAAGATATTGTTTACATTTTCTACCACAAACCCTGACATGTCTAGTGGCTCTTTCCAAAGTCAACACTCAATCTCAATTTGCTAACTACGTATACCGTAGGTTTTAAGCTTGCTTGTCACTTTGTTAACTTTGTCATTTTTCTTATGCTTAGTTTCTACGAACGAGCTGGACGAGTTCGTTGTCTAGGGGGACCAGAGGTGCGTGAAGGCTCGGTGACAATTGTCGGTGCTGTCTCTCCTCCTGGTGGTGATTTCTCTGATCCTGTCACTTCTGCCACCCTCGGTATCGTCCAGGTATGCTTTAATTTCTCTCAGGTCCTATTCTTTGTCTTTAATAATAATAAATCCGGGCTGAGTCATGGGTAAAACAGAAACTCAATGTGTGAGTGTTAATAACTCTTACACTTGATTAAATATTAATGCTCGGGCGCTCATCTGAACTAAATAAGGCGATAACTGATCTCTTCAGAAGATAGTGGACTTTCTATTCACCTATTTCTCTACTGATTAGATGATATTATTTCACTTATTTTCTGTTGTGATAGACGCTGTACTATCATCTCGTAAAACGTTTAAGATTTAGTTACTGTGTACTTATTTAGACGAATACGTACTTCCGGAGGATCGTAAGCTCGATTGTTTGTTAATGATATGGTCGTTTAAAACCCGCATATATATTCACAAGCTAAGTGATGTATACACAGCTTTGTGAAGTTCTGTATGAGATCTTTCAATTTAGTTACCCTTAGTCGATCAGTACTTAAGGATAACTGCTACCTTATTATTTGCAAAACATAAAAAATGCGTGAAATCACGATGGCATGTCGAATGGATCTTACAAGGATCTCCAGTTTACACTGCTGCATCACGCATCCTATTTTTGGTAGTCTCACAAATTAATAAGCATTTCATATTCTGCCTTACAATGAGGACACGAAGTGTGTTCATGGAACACTGCTTTGCCTATGCGTCTGTTAAAACTAAGTGAAACAGACCTCTAGAACGCCCCCTTTTTGTATCTTACCTAAATAGACTTGAACTGTAAAGAACAGATATAAAATATCGATTTTTGAGTAAATTTAATTTTATTATAAATTCAGACAATGGGTTTTATTTTAAAAATACTACTTGTTAGTGGCGCCATGTCAGAGGTCATAGGTACAGTTCTCATCAGTTCACAAAGTGGTGACCGCAATGGCCAACCACATTGGTCAAGTCTGGGTAATAACGTAGTGCCAAAATTCGAATCTCACCATGAAAACTTTGCAATGCCTCTATCCAAAATGGGTGTTGTAAAGTGCTTTCTCAAACTTTTATCCTATTTCTGTCCTTATAATTATTATCTACTCATTGGAAGCTTCCTAGAAGCAGTTGGAAGAATAAACCATTCACAGTGATGACCTGTTATTCAGTCAACTTTCTCATTAAAAGTTTTTTTGTGCCAACTTTTAGGATTCCCTTTTTCGTGGAATTACGAAAAGCGGTAGCAGTGTTTTTTTTAACTTTCAATTATAATTTCACTGCTTTGGAATACGATTTACATTTAATTCTCAAAATTTTTAACCTTTATTTTGTCTGATCGGCTGAATAGTAGAGGTTAAGTCTGTTACTTGTATTCTGCCCTCTTTGTTTAAGACATGGTGTATTAGTGGTACAATTCAGACAGAGTGCATAGTCCATACTGACTTATTAACTGCCTATGCTATTGTTATTTTAAGGTCTTCTGGGGTTTGGATAAGAAATTGGCTCAACGCAAGCATTTCCCAAGTGTGAACTGGCTTATCTCCTACTCGAAGTACCTACGCGCTCTGGACGAGTACTATGACCGCCAATTCCCCGAGTTCGTTGTCGCGCGTTCAAAGATGTCGGAAATTCTGCAAAACGAAAAGGATCTCTCAGAAATCGTACAACTTGTTGGCAAGGGTTCCTTGGCCGAGGGCGACAAAGTCACTCTGGAAGTGGCCCGCATTATCAAGGATGATTTCCTTCAACAAAATGGATACTCTGACTACGATCGATTTTGTCCCTTTTACAAATCGGTGGGCATGATGCGCAACATTATCCACTTCTATGATCTAGCGATGAAGACTACCGGTGACTCAGCTAACAATCAGAATAGCAATCGCCGTGTTACTTGGTCAGTTATTCGTGAGGCAATGAATTCTACCCTTTACAAGATTTCCTCCATGAAATTCAAGAACCCACGAGTAGATGGTCAGGAGAAAATCCTTGCCGATTATGAGGAACTTCATGAGGAAATTACAGCGGGCTTCAGGAACTTGGAGGATTTGTAGAAGCATCTATGTGTTGGATCTTGTTATTCTTTCTTATCATTCCACTGTTGATCTATCTCTCGCTCTCTGGCTCCGATGAATGCATAATCGAATCTTCCTTAATCCCCTCCCTCCCTCCCCCCTTAGTAGTGTTGTGAAATCAGACTTGCGTTTTTCGTAACTTTCCCGTTTAATTACTCGCTCTTTCTCACTCTTCTGATCATGTGCTAATGCGTGTTGTAACTGTGATCTTGAAATGATATAAAATATTTGGTAATGCAGGAAAGTTGGTGACTTCTCGACTTTTCGCTATTGAAAGAGGTGATGATGTTAATATGCCAGAAGCAGAAAAATGATTCTGCAGTCGATTTGTTTTTCTCGAGCTTCAAAATAATATTGCAGTTTAATAATAGAGAATGCGCACTGTCATATTCGGACGGCCGTGTGCATAGATAGTTTTGGAAATGGGTAGCCAACATGGCCCAAGGGAATGGGTATTTTTGCCTCTTCGAGTTTCTAATCGTAAGGATGTTTCAGCTTTTTTTAAAAGATCCTTTGAAGAGGCTTGCATCGAAACTCATATGAACGTTGAAAATGACATTCTAATAATTAGTATTTTAATGGAGTGCATTTTAAGAGATTAGAGCAACCGGGCCTTTCTCACAATAAATCTTTGTTGGTCGTTGCGCCTGGGGGCACAGTAGATAACCCAAATTGTGTTCTGTGACGCAGAATGAAACAAAGACAAATCTTTTCGATGATGACAGCTACTGTCTTTAGCACTATTCACGCCCCTCATGCTCTCCTCAACTTCAGTGGGTCTACTTATTAAGGAAACTCCCCACCCATAAGCCATCTAGGCTGGCCAACCCAGGGCATGGATAAGGAGAACGAAATAGACACCTCTAGGCTACTCAGTAAACCGCGAAGGGTTATATGGTGAACACTTCCAATTGCATACCGTTCTGTAATGCCAGTCATTCTATTATATGACGATTATACCTCCATGTTCTTTTTCCTCATATTATCCCTATTCAGCCCCCCAGTGACTGCCCTTACCCCCAAACGACCCTTGGCGTCACTTCTCAATTGCGAATCCTTTTATTAAGGCTAAATACATAGTAGACTGAACCACAAAGTAAAGATAATAAATCAATTAAATTCTAAATGTTTGTGCCTGAATTGTTCATGAAATAGTTTACAATACGTAACACGAAAGACATCTTTTGATTACCTGCAGTTACCTTTGCCTCGTGCAAACCCAGGTTTTAGTTAACGTGTAAGCGATCTTATAATTTTGCAATTTAGGTTAATAGCAGGAATCTTGTTTATTAAAGTTTAACACAACCATTAGTGAAGTTCTACTTGAAGGGAAAATATTCAAAATTTAATAGACAAAAATTTTTGCTTCATTATGATGCAATTGATGTGTGACTGATCTCGATAACATGAGTGAAAAGTCTTTTATTGTTTCGTTCCAGGTATGAAACGTTTGCCGTTAGAGGCTGGTTATTTTGCCATTCATTTTATTCCTAGTAGAATTAGGACACTCCGAGTATTGGTATGATTTCTTTAAATAATTGTATCAAATTTCTGGCTATAAACAAATATTAGCGTTATTGTAATTAAAGTTTTATCGGAACCAGGCACTTGGAAATTATTGGCGGATAGATCTCGACAAAATTTCCCCAGCTAATCAAGCTGTGTGTGAGGGTTATGCATACGGATATCTAAACAGAAACTAATCAACGTGTCAGGACATGGACGACGGGGCATGATTACGTCTAATGAAATATATTTCATATATAAACATAACTTATTTACCAAAATATTAGGATAGAGTACAAGACACCAAGCAATGTGATTTTGGCCCAAGTAATATTTGATCAGTAAGGATATATTTTTAATATTTTAAATTCACAAAATAGCATATAATTTCAAGAAACTTGTAGGCATCTTATGATTCAAACATTAAATTATGTAATAAGTTATATCAGTCTTATTACTCTGCCAAAGATTATTATCTAACTATATTTTTCTTTAAACGGTATCTTCCCAAAAGTATTACTCAAATAACGCAAACGAAACATTAGGTTAATTAGTTAATGATCATCAGATAATAAGCAGCCTATATGATATATACTGGAAAGAAATTTCTTTACCGTACTGAAGGCAAATAATTAATGGACATTACTTCCTATTTAATTTTAGCTACTGCAGAAATGAAATTAACAGACATTTACTGCAAAGAAGAAATAATGCTAAGAATTAAAATGAGGCAATCACTCAGAATTTATCCCCAAGTAATGGAAAGTATTTGAAAAATGTATTCCATTTAGTATTATTTGAAAACCTTGTTGTTTACAAGTGTAAACATTTGTGTAACAATTTATTATAGCTTGAGTCGAGGAAGAATATCCCAATAATTTCTGATGTCGGCGAAAAGTTTCTCTTCAGTCGAGGATGAATAAGACTGAAAATAATATTTAATTTTGTTCGATCAGCGGGAATTAACTATTATACCATGAGGCTATTACATGTGAAAATAGTAAGTTAAAATATTTTCGTGAACTGCAACTTCACAAAGAATCAAAATTACTTTGAAAGCTGTCCTAGGATGATTTACTCATTTTTTGAATGAGAAATAAATAAATAATAAAAATTATGAACAATTCTCAAAATCATTAAATAATTTTCTCTATAAAATTTTGATTAATCAAATTTATAAACAAATTATGATTTTGAATGTTAATTTTTGAAAGTATAAGAAAAATGTAAGATATTTGTTTAAATTTCTCTTTTTACAGTAGCCACTGTTTTCGAAGATCTGACTCTGACTCTGGTTGTTTATTAGGCGCTCACTATGCCACGTGTGAATTACAATAAGCGTAACAAGAAATACGTCTATCACAAAGGTACGTCTTCCTTACACATTTCGCCCTTTTGTGCTTCTGCTAATTTACTGATACACTTATGACTTTAGGTGATTATGACGATCCTGACCATCCAGCCCATTCCAGCAATTATCCCCACTTTCGTAATGATTGGAACTCTGGCAGACGTGGTCAACGCAATTCACAACGACCCAACGCAAACTCAGAAATAATTCGGCGCGTCATGTTTGTTGATGGCCCAGGTCCCTCGCATACACAAACAGTTGTTTCGCAGACTGGTGAAACGTGGATGCGCGCAACTGTTTCCAATGCGGGTTCGCTTCCTATGGAATTCTTCAAAGAAAGCATCAGTACAGCCGTTGGATCCCCCATAAGAATTTACAACTATATGGCAAAGGGTGAAAGCTGCACTTTCTTCTTTAAGCTACGCTCCAGGAAGGTAGGCCGGTTTTATTCCCTTTGCTTCGTTTAAAAATTTAAACATTTAAACCTCCAATTTTTCTTTTGCGCAATTTTCAGAATTGTTCAAGCATCGAAAGTTGTTTTATGCATCATGTAGAGCCGTACATTTTCAGTGTACGGTGTGGAAAATGATGTTAAATTGACGTGCCTTCATTTAAAATATGAAAGCTCATATTATACCAGTGATGCACAACTTAGAGCTTCGCTTGTCATATGCATTTGAAGTGTCGGTTCTGTGCAAAAGTAACGTCTTTCATTGGATTTTTATCTCCATTGTTAAAGTATATCTTATTTAACTTTTTGGCCTTGGTTCGGTTGGGTATTTTTTTGTTGTACCATATTCAATTACTCTTCGGGTTTTATTGTTCGGCATAGCTTGACTTTTCTTTGTATTTTAAATTTTGGGTCAGTTTTCATCTCCTAGGTCACAAAATTTTCTTTGTTGTTTGAAACTGAATCTATCTTTATTGGGCACCATATTTAAACTATGTAGCTGATGTTTATTTTGAGATTTATATTTCTTAACCACTGTTTTTGGTCTTTTAGATGAACGAGTCTTTCCAAGCCATTAAGGCTATCGTCAACCCTAATACGAACACTCCCATTGTCTCGGAAGTGAAGGCCTGTCTTGAACCCGATGTTCCTTCCAGTACGATGGCAAATCCTGATGCTGGAATTTCAACTGCAATACTTCCAGAATCATGGATGAACGCGCTGAGAGAATGCTTCAAGGAGCGCTTTCAAACTACCTCAAATGTACTAGACCTTTCATCGCTTCATACGGACCTGACTCTTCTTAATCGTGGATACTTCATTCCCCTTAACAAGAATATTGTGTTCTCGTCGTTTTTAACAATTTTGCAGGAAAATAATGCAAGGGTAAGCTTTTCAATACGAATAATGTTTTGCTGCTGGATCTGACTCCGATTGTTGTTATAACTTTTGGTTGTACAATCCAGCAATATCAAAATAGGTGCTTACTGAAGCTCTTAATGGTCTTTAAGAGTTCGAATGTATCTGATATACAAATTATTTTTAATAGAGTTCTGTGAATTTCTTGCTCCTAGAAGTCATTTTTGATTTAATAATGGGGTGTCACATTTGGCAGTAATTCAAATTAGATAGCACTTTATGTGCTCTGCTGTTGAAGTCATTTTGCATCTGTCAATGCATTCTGATTTAGACAGGTCTAAACTGAAGCATGTATAGATTCCAGCAGTCCTATTAGTGTAGTCGTAGTTCATAATGATTTATTGTGTAACAATTATATGTATGCATTGTTTTCTGCATATCTTAGTGGTTTGATTGTTTCTAACAACAAGATCTGACATTTTGTACTTTGAAGTTGTTAATCTTAGTTGTATATAATTTTGTAAGTTAATCAAACTTTCTTTTCTGCTGCAGTTATCCGCACTTAATCTCTCCAGTAACAGACTGAGAAACGTTCAGCCAATTGATGATATGAAGAAGGTTCTGGGCCCACCAACGTACTCATTCGAACGTATTGATCTAAGCAATAATATAATTACCTTGCCACGCTGTCTTGAAGCCCTGAGTAACATCCCAAGTATTGTCGATCTTGATGTATCAGACAATCCCTTGGCGGGTCGTCTGTCTCACCCTAAAAGTGGCAGAATGTTTGAATCGTAAGTCTGATTTTCTTCAACTTGATTTAATGAACTCACCATTTTGATATATGGTACTTAAGTATTTAAAGTAGAAAGATTTTGACTTTTTATTCACCAAACTGCGTTTGAGTGTATTTTTGAGGTTTTCCCTTGTTAATGATGCTCATCTGCAGTCGGTGTATGAAGTTTAAACAAAAGTAAACGTGCGCAATGAATATTTCGTTACCCATTTCCGGATAGGCACATAGTAAAAATTCTGCCGGGACTGAAGACACTTGTAAGTTCTTTTCATGTTTTGGTTTTGATTAAATAATAGTAGATTAACTAAATATTTAAATTTCAGAATGGTAAACCCGTCAAAACTACGGTTCAGTTCGCAATTGAGCAGATTTCAAATGCTCCGGAGATCAACAGGGCTCCCCGAATTCCTCTTCCCCCATCTATCCAAGGTCACTTTGGAAGTGAAGAAATCAGGAAACCTCTTTTATCTTTCCTCATGGAGTAAGTGACTCGCTGTCAATCGTTTACTTCTATACTTATTTTCTTTAGGTATTTTGGCCATTACGATGTCCAACAACGTGGAGAAGGAATGTATAACTATTACACTTCTGCTTCTACTTTAACAATGACTATTAACCCATGTTCCCAATTCACTGGTAAAAGTGTCTTGGAGACCATTGAAACTGTTGATGCCAATGGCGAAAAGCGGAAGATTCAACTAATGACTAATAATCTCTCTGATTCGTACTTCAAAAGCAATCGAAATCTTATCCGGTGTAAAGATGAAACGAAGAGAATGGAATTAGTCTCCCAAGGTCCTTTAAATATTGCGTCTGTGCTTGGAAAACTTCCCCCAACTGAACACGTTTTGGAGTCATTCTGCGTTGATGTTATCGATCAATCAAACGACCAGATCATTCTTAATTTGACGGGTGTCTTTTATGAAATTGCATTGTCAAGTGGTGCTAACATTCCTCTGCGGAAAGTCTTAAGATGTTTTAATCGGTTAATGATTATAGTGGCTCCGGGAACAAAGATTCTACAAGATAATCTTATCATATCCAATCCTTCAGAGCCACTTATACAGGTTGGTGGTTAGTTTTATAAATTGATGGCCTTAATCATTTATAAATTGATTAATAAATTTGTGTTTTGTCACTTTAGCGGTACATCAGAGATGTTAAACGGTCTTCTAAAAACCAGTTTTCTGCAGGAACAAGTATTTCATCCCCCCAGCCACCCATAACAAATAACTCTCAACCTTCAAATGACCAGCAAACGATGGTTATTGAGTTTCATCGGCAAACAGGAATGAATATGACCTATTCGCGACAGTGTCTTCAAGAATTCGGGTGGCAATTTGAAGCGGCACTCAACGGATTTCGTACTATGAATGCTTCTGGCAGCATTCCACAAATTGCATTTGCTCCAGAATAACATCCCCATTCACCTCTCCCCTATCTTTGATTAGCATTTTGATTACTCCTCTAAGGTTGGTACCAGTACTCCGAATCGTTTGCACTTTTGAGGTGAAGGTCTGTTTAGTGTCGACAGTTCCTACCCGTTAACGTTTGCTTGCCATTGATTTGATGGGGGAATTTTGTACTGAATAACAGTCAAAAGTTGTCTATGTTGGGTCCTGGGTGGGCCAGTACCATTATTCTGTGCACGGATCTCTTTGATGCAATCATGCACAATAAGGGGGCCCGCTCATTACTCGCTCAAGTTTGGGCGTTAATGAGTAGATGTGCACTTTCATTTTGTTATTTTTTATGAAAAGATGTCTGTTTCGTCAAAAGCTCCCCGTATTGTGTATGCGTTATGTGATTGAGGGTGATGGTGTCCTGTCGTCACGTTCAGATGTCTGCCTCATTTGTGCTGCGTTTCTGTTATTGGTACCATCTGAAAGGAAGTCTTAATGCTCTTCAATGTAACCCCCCCCCCCTCCTTCCCTCTCTTACATTTTACCGTACCTTCAAATGTTGCCCCTTTAGAATCTGTACAATATGCCTTTATATATACATCTATTTGTCTTCTAAATTCGACATTTTTGAAAATGGGGTGACTTAAAATCTACTTTGGTTAACAGTGCATTGTTAGACTGATCGTTTGTTTAAAAGATGCTGGTATTGGGAGTGTAAATTGTAATCGCTTATATAGTGTTCTGTCCGAATGTTGTCTGCGCGTTAGCGGTTTGGTGAATTGAGTCTATAGAGATCAATGAGCAACTCAGATTGGAGTACGTGGTGGGCGTGATGTTATTTAAAAAACGAAAAATGATTACTTAATGTTTATACACTTTTTAATAGGGAAGAAGGAAAAAATTGAAGATGCCTATGATGTTCAGCGCCTTTTGACAGTTTTTAATCGAAAAGTTTTTGTCTTACTACCAAAATTCATGTTCTTCCGGTTGTTTGGACTTCAAAATGGTCTTACATGCTTTTTAGGAATTTGGAGATTTAACGTAACATGGATGAGATGGCAATTTTTGTGTTCTCTAAGCTCCATAAGCTTTACTCATTCAAGGCGTAAATATGGATGTTCGATCGCATGCTTTAGGACTAAGCTTTACTTTTTTATTGCCAGAGGAAATCCAACATCAGAAATGTTGCGATTTTAAAGGAGTATTGATTTCACCACTCTCGTCACCACATCAGACGTGAATTTAACTAATCGAAGGTACTATTAACGGCTAAAACGGCCCAACTTAACTGAGAGCTGTGTTAGAGATTTGAAATATTGAGTACATCCGAGGTAAGTCGAAAGTACGAATGAGTGCTGCATATGTCGTCTCTTAATATTTTTAATTCGGGACTTTCATTCTGGAAGATTTGAAGAGCATTCAAAGCTCATTTTAGATTGAGAAATTACATTGTCAATTCTTGTAGCGTCGCCATGCATCCGATTATGGTAGTTCACAAGTACGGGTCTCAATGAATCTTGGTATATCAGTTGCAAACATGTCAGTGACAATGGAGAAAACTAAGCCCGACTAAACTCAGAAACCTCAGTGGCAATTTCTCCTAGTCCGTAAGACCCCCAGAATTAGCTAAGCTATTGCAAAGCTAAGAAGAGACAGAGGTATCCAGAGAATGCGTCTATTCTAGACATGCATGACGTGGAGTGTAATGTAATATATATGACGTGGAACTTAGTCATTATATGCACTTTATGATATGATGACCTCATATAACTTGGATCATTGATTGGTCGGGTAATCGTGTACTGAAATTGGCCATTGATTGATCGTATTGGTATTGGTCATTGATTCTGCATTAGTCATGCCAAAGTTGTGTCCTCACATTCTTTTCAAGGCCCACGTTCGGCAATAAAGACATGATATTCCAGCTTTTAGGTAAAACAAAGCAGATGTGGGGAGAGGAGGTGGTTTGAGGAACAAATCTGCCAGGCACAAAATGAAATTTAATTATGATCATGAAATATACAAATTGGTCAATAGAATAAATACAAACGAAGTATATAATGGGTGTGAGTTACCAAATGGTGAAAAGTAATGAACCGAAAGCAGGTCGTAGCAGCTGACTATGGCAACAGCGAACAATAACAAATATCCACTCCAAATATTGAAAACAAAGGGCTGGATGGACCGATGAGCATTGAAATAAACCATGATAAGGAATCGAACGTGTTGGAGAGAGAGAGCGGAGATATATGAGGATAGAGTGAGAGAAGTGTACGAGAAGACAGACGATATGCGAGACTGCGTGACTGTGACTAGTGTGAAGGAGTTCTGGGGCACTATTCTCTTACTAAGGAATCAGCCTTCAAGATAACTAACCAGATCAAGAACAAGCATTTCCTATAATGACATTCAGTTTGAAGAATAAAACTAGATTAACAGTGGTAGGTGCGTCTACACACATTTGGAAGACTTTTGAGTGGAATATCAAAAGTCGTACTATTATTTCACGAAGAAGTCACACCTTCGTAAACAGATGAGTCACAAGCCATCAATGATTCCTTCATTACAACCAGCTTGTCCAAGTTTGTAAAAGAAAGTACGAATACTTGCTTTACTGGCTCCATGATCGTTAATATATCAGAAGGTTTCAGTGTTTTGCACTTAATTTTAATTCGATTTCTAATATTCTTGACATACTAAAAGTACCAAATTATCTCACAGGCATTTTGTACGAACTGCATTTCTATTCAGCATGCTTATATTTATACAACCTGACAAAAGTGTAAACATAGATTGGGGCAAGGGATTTTACCATTTTCTCGGACTTTTCAACTTTCTAAGAATGTTCAAACACTATTGTAAGTATATCCTGATACCCTTTAACACGCTTTACGATGCTACCCTTCAATTACAATAATAAAATTTGCCAGCTTTCAGTATGATTGCATATAGCTCCACTATGGTACTCGAGAGGACTGAAACAATCCATGAAATTCTGCGTCATATCGTAGCAGAACGTCGTCGCATTAGCGCATAGCGTGACTTGAAGGTGCGGCCGTTCAACTTCGCGAACGACTTGAGTGCGAGGACATACAGCCAATGACCAATCAAAAGTACAGCCAGGCTTAGTTAGGTAGCCAATCCGCTACAAGTGTCGTCGCCTGGTGGTGTAAGGCGGCTTGCAAAACAAATGGCACCACATGGGTACACAAATGTATTACAAAATGTGAATTTGATTATTATCATTATTCTTCAACCTATTTTGTACAATTCAGTAAAATTTAAAAAGTCATGATTACGTTAAATAGGAAGGAATTCATGGGTTAATAAGGGTCTCAAATACACTCCAACTTCTAAATAAAATAATTGGCATAATTTTTGTCATTTGTAAGGCTTGGAGTCACTGTTCTAACGCCATTTGATGGAGGAACTGGTTTATTGTGACTTATAAATGGCTTGAAAGAATACCCATCTCACACCAAGGTGGCATTTCCGTGCCATCTCTCTAACCACATTGTGGCCCTCAATGTCGAACTACACAATGTTGTCAGTTTTATCAGTTGTAATAGAAGCATTATAACACGCGGTTCTCTCTGGGTTTTTTGGGTCCTTTGCAGGAATACCAAGACAGTACCGAAGTTGAAGACGCTTTCGTAACTTGGGTTCGAGTTATGAGTTATTGCTTTGATTACTGATTATCTCGAATTTTTAGATTAGGGACTCATCTGTTTTCTATAATCGATTTATCCCTCACTACCACCCTTTGCTACTCAGCCAAGCTTTTGGTTATATGGTTTTGAGACTTTCGCTTATTTCCTCTCCTGTTCAGTCTTTTAGCCATTTAACAGGTTGCTTCTTAAAAATTATAAGTAGGCCAATGGATAATTTCTGGTTTTACTTGACATTCATTTAGACAATTTCTTTGGTCGTAAAGTAATATTTTTAGTGGATCAGTTGCTTTCTATCTCTGAAACACAAGTCAAAAAATATTTGCTTAAATATGAATGATATTTTCGGTTACTGTTTCTAAAGAACCTGCTACCGAAAAGTTCAGAATGCATTCAACCCATTTAATTCAAGCCAAATATCACAAATATAAGCTACTGTTCTGATTCATCAAGTCTTCGGCTGCTTAATTCATAGTCAACAATGCTGACAAAGTTTGAGTTCTGGCGGTTGCCCGCCAATTCATTTATCTCATTAGAAGTTATTATCGAGGTTCGTGGTTTGCCTCCTTCAATAACATTATCTTCATTCAAACGAAGGCTTAAATCGCCAAGTTGCAAGCTTCTGCGCATTCTATATTCCTTCAGCAAGTATTCTTCTTCTTCTTTCAACGATTCATTTGCTTTCCGGTTCTTGCTGGTCTCTTCTTGTTCAATTTCAGTTGGGGCTTCCTCTTTTTTGCATGCACTTTCTTCAACTTGGCTCTGTTCTTTTGAAATTGATGCCCTACTTTCACCTTTGCAAATATCTTCAAAATCCAGAATAGTATTCCATTGAATGTACGGATGATCTTCAAACATCTTTTCCACCCCTACATCCGAAAAGACATTCCAGTTTACATGAGGATATTTGTCATTGAGCCTATCGATTGCAGTACTCTTCAATACACTTCCAGAAGGATATAGATTGAGGTCGCCTTCTTTCAATATATAATCCCAATTTATATAAGGTGAGGCGTACTTCTTTTCAACAAAATACCTCCAATCTACATAGGGATACAGGTCTTGTAAGTATGGGACGAGGCTTCTAAACTTCTGGTATACCTCTGGACGTGTGAAATTCACAGATTTATTCAGTGTGGGGTGAAATACTGCAGTAGTAATGGCATCCCAATCCAGAAACGGGTATTTTTTCCTTAATTTACACATATAAGAGTCACTTAAATTTTCGCTTATTATCTGTTCCCAGGCAACATCGGGAAAACGTGAGGTCAGTCGTCTAACAGCTTCCGAAGCTTTCATTCTTATTGAATTAGCGTCAACTCCTTTGACAATACTCTCCCAATCCAAACAATGGAATCGTCTCTTGATCTCCTCAATCTCATTTTCACAGATAGAGGTCCGAATGACGTTCTTCCAGTTTATTTCGGGGTAGATTGCCCGCAGTTTTGAAATACGGACTTCAGAGACAATGTTTTCCCAATTAATCATAGGATGTCGTGCTCGCAGCCACACTATTCTTTCTTCAGCTAATATTTTCATCCAGTTAATATGGGGATATTGGGACGTAAGCTTATTAATTTCTGATTCACAAATAGCTTTGCAAACAATACTATCAAAGTTTATATTTGGGTAGGTTTCACGAAGTTTCTGTATTCTCCTTTCGGCGACAATTCCATCCCAATTTAGATAAGGAATATTTTTTCGAAGATGTTCGATTTTAGTTTCACAAAGTAAGTGTTCCCAGTCGATATTAGGAAAAACCTCTTTGATCTCTTCTATTTCTTGCTCACATCTATATTCTTTAATAATGTAGTCCCAATCTATTCGGGGATACTTCTCCCTAATCACATCAGGTAGTTCTTCAAGCATTATCCTTGACCAGTGAATATAGGGGTAACATTTCTGTAACCAGCAGATCCGTGAATCACAAATAACATTGTTCCAATCAAGTTCAGGATTCATTTCTCGTAGCTCAATGATTTCAGCTTTGGATACCTCTTCTCTAACTATTTTGTCAAAATCAATATCGGGGTAAATCTTTCTAAGGTGGTCAATTTCTTTCTTGCACATTCGGTTAGCCCTTTTCAACGCATTCAGTCGCTCAGAACGAGTAGCTTTTGCTATTGCTACTAACATGAATCCGATTGATTCAAGAAAGAAGTAGACAACCCCAGCTAGTAGACCAAGAATGCATATGCAGAGGAACAGAATTCCAAAAGCTCCGGGTGTTATGGTTTCACGAAGTTGACTCTTTGATTGAGTGATGTTGAAAGCTGAAGTTGAAGAACGCTTCCTTGAAAGTATTGAGGGTTCTTCTTCCTTTTCGGCTTTTTGACAGAGCACCTTATTCTAAAAAAAGTAAGAATCCAATATGAATGCCAGAATGAGGAAATATGAATCCAAAAAGGCAAAAATAACTTTTCAAATTCGATCAACTCCTGTTTGAACACAGCATCCAACCACTGCACTTATAGGTAAAACAAACTCGTTTAAAGTGGGGCTATTCTTACACATGTAACGTCGAGAGCGCTTAATATTTGCTCTACCATCCAGGTTTACCTTTGATACTGCTAGATTACCACTGACACTGACCCAGCAAGAAAGAAAGTGGGGATAGAAATTAAGTGATTCTGAGATATGCAACTAGGAGCCAATTCAAATGCTTAACTTTGAAGGTCAATTCAAGTCTGTACCGATTAGGATTTTATCTAGAGTTACCAATTAGGCGAATGTAAGCTGATTTTTGTCAGACAGGAGAGTCCATAATTGAGCTATGTTACATTATTTGGGCATTTGACTATATTTCAAATAGTGGCAAAAGATTCAAGAATGGAAACGGAGTTAGACATAACAATTTGCGGAGAGATGATTACACCTCATTTTCTAGCATGAGTTCATGCTATAAAATAAAGATTCATTGCAATTAAGTAAGTTTATTATTGACTGAGATGAGTTCGTAAAATGGTAATGGAATAATTTTAGTATACCTGTTTCCGGTTTGTAAGTTTGCTGGAAATGCAAGAATAGCTAATTGAAATAGAAACTTTAAATTCCTTACATAATTTAGAGAGCATTCAGTGCAGTTAGTTCTGCCCGGTTCCGTTTGATAAGTGCCTTTTGGGCAGGCAACGCAGACTGTCGTGGAAGGTTGTGTCCAGGACTGTTCTTTCACTAAAATTTCATACCTTGCCCCTCCAACTGCTCTGTAAGACACACCATATGATCCTGGTGGACAAGGGGCACAATGTGGAGGATTGGAAATCAAAAGATGATGGCCAACTGGACACACAGGCCACGAATTCTTATAGATAATCTGGTTCAGACAAATAGAATTATATTAACTGATACTTAAGCTATTTAGTTTTACTGTTGGTTCGTACAGTTACGTCATTGAGTGCTGCTATCGACCGCATTCTCGCTAACCAATTACGAAAGTCCTCTCTCGAATCTGTTAAATTTGATTCGCTCCACCTGAGGGTAAAACTGCGGTGAGCAATAAAGTTTGGCTCATTTCCAGTAGACTTCTTGATTGGTTCAACTCCATAATTGATCGGCGCTAGTACTGGCTGAGGATTTGGATTTTTGGGTGGCCATTTATGTGGAATGGATGTAACACTTCGACGATCGACGGTGACCGTCAAATAGCACACATCACAGGCTCTTGATTTAGGTACCTAAGAGAGATTAATAAATAAGCTTAATTATAGGAAAATACGAATATTGGATGGAAATTAAGAGGTGTGCTTTTAAAAGTTCCATTCTTCCCACTTTACTTACTGATTTTCATTCATCAATATGAGCTATTCAATTTAATGTTAGTTCGGTTTAACATCAATTTTATGAAATTCAATAATGATCAAGTCAAATACCATTTTCCTTCCAATTTCGGGATTGTTGCTGTTGTTGTTTTTGCTACTGTCGTAGCTTTGAGTTCGCTGTTGCCCAACTCTTTTCAAGAGATTGGCCGTAGACGCATTAAAAGGTGTTGACACATCATAAACACCTACTTATCACTCAGATTTCAAGTAAGGTTGGGGGGGGGGGGGAGTGGAAGTGCCAAACTCAAAATATTTATAGCTTTTTTTCGAGTTCAGAAAACTGCTCACCTGTCTGTGCGATACCTCTACCCGAAACCATTATTAAACTTTGTCTGGTCTTTAAAAGTCACTATCAGAAATCATATATATGTATTACAGTAACGCACCTCTGCAATTAGCTCAAGCCCGTTGTCAATTTGGGTGGACAGTAGCAACCTCCTTGAGATAATTGGTCTTGCTGACGACCCAAGGGTAAAGGTGAAATTGGCAACTGTTCCTTCGTCGCTTATAGTCAAAGTAAGTCGTCCACCAATTGCTTTCCTTGAGTTCTCACTGGGATTTCTCAAATTATCAAAACTAGTTTTACCATCGGGTGGGTTAAAATTACTGAAAATGACAATGGGCAATCACAAGTAAAAAGAATAGACGTTGTAGATTCAGTTTATACTACATACAGCTTATCTTTTTCCCATTTAATCTGCATCAGCTCCGTTGTCCTAATTGCAAATCCACCCGCTAATGATCGACCGTTCAGTCGAATAACAAGCATTGGATCTTTGCGATTTTCGATTCCAACAACGGCATCAATATTAATGAATATCAGCCGGTTGCTCTGGCGTTTAAGTTTTGAGACGGTATCAGCCACAAAGACGGTCAAGACAGTTGGAGAGCGATGACAGAGTTGGGTAAATGTAGCTGCCAAATAGCCGCCGTTCGACGCTCTAAGGGGAGCACCGCATGGATTCGGTTTCTGGTATTTCATCATGGACTCTGAATTCTTGTTATTTAAATGAGATAATCTGTCGATAATAGACTCAGGATAAATTGCTTGCTGTAGAAGGACCGATCCAACTGACTAAAAATAAAATGAGCTGTATAATACTAAACGCAAATCAGATTTCTTCGTAAATGCCTTCGAAGTTTATTTCCTTCAAATAACGCTAATCATTTAAGGCAGTAGTTAAATGAGGACTGCCAAAATCTCATGAGCTCTGTCATTCCGAGGAATAACTTTAATATAAGTAGGAATACTGGAACTCACGATGGATAAAAGGTCAGCATTATTAAAAAAATGATTTAAATACGTTTAACTACATTATTATTCAAATGTGTCCCCTTTGCTACTTTCCGTTTTACCTCCTTTACTTCAGGTTATTCGTTTTCTCATGCAGACTGCTCCCTCAGGCCTTATACGCTAGTAAACAGGACTTCCGTTGCAACCGTCTGGCCAAACAGGTGTCAAGAACGCAGAGAGTGGACCAATGAGGAAGTCAGTTTGCCGCCCACTTGTGATCATCTTCACATGCCACGTCGGGAGAGGATTGTGGTTATAAGGTAAGGTGGCTGCCTTCTCTCACTCATGAAGCATTTCCTAATGGTGACATACTTTAACTGCGGGTGCGCGATAGACTTACCCCCACGTGGTGTGCCCTGGGCAACGTATACTCATACGACAAAAGAGTCTATAAATCGGCAGTTCACTTCAAACTACCATGAACCGACTGTATGTCATCTTCGCCCAATTCCACAGTGCTCACTTCATCTTACGTTTTCCTCTACCTTTGTGTCTGTCTCTTTTACATCTGTGAATCACTATTAAGTTCCTCCTTCCTCTCGACTTTTTGTGACTTTTATGCTCCTCCCTCTGTGAAGCCCGATGTCAACTAAAGGGTTAATTATAACCATCATATAAATAAATAAATGCCTTAGCTCCACTTTTCACTAGGTAAATTATTATTATGCATATCATCATATTTTTGTTTGCAGGTCATTCCAAATTACACTTTTGTCTGGTCATTAATTGAAGGCTATACAAGACCCCGACGGACAAAGCTCAAGGTCATAGAGACTGTTTTGCAGATAATCTCCAAGTCGATAGCTTGACAGGCAATGGGGTCAACATTTGCCAGTTTTTTTACTTCGAGTGGATCTTCACACGTTTAATGTGCGATGAAGATTATTATTCCATTAGCCTGTATTTTTACAAAAACAAGTAAATCGTCTTGGAGTTACTGAACTAATAACATCGTAATCTTTCGTTGGTCCAGCTGGAGTTTTCACCTTAAGATTATCTTTATTTATTTTAAGACAATTTTTTCTCCATTATGGATTGAACTTCATACCATGAATACAAAGCCATAATACGATAGGTGGAAAATATGCCAATTAGTTTAGTGATGTAGTGACTCACCTTACCGCTTTTACTGACTATCTGAATTCCATCTACCATGTCAAGATCACTAAACGAAGCTCCAAATCCGGTTGGTATTCTAAATCCTCCAGCCAGTTCTGCATAGCCCATATAAGCATCCAGAATCATCCAATCAAATTTGGGTCCGGCGCTTTGCGCTTCTAGACACAAATGCTTTGAGTGAATTTCAAAGCCTCTCAAAGTCGTTCCCTGCGAGCCACGCAGACGAATGAAATTTATTCCGAATCCAATTTGGACATTACTGAACTTCAATCGATTAAATGGTCCTAGAGGACCTGTGGGGATAAATCCTGACCTTGAAATATTGAGCTTCTTGTCCTTCCACTCGAAACCTTTAAATTCACCCATAAATTTCAAGCAGTGCCATTTATTGGTCTCATCATCGCATACAGGTTTTTGTGCCTGGTAAGTGATAGAAACTCCTTTTCTATCAAATGTGACATATCGATCTGATAGTTTGCCCCTTGCGATCTCACAATTAACCGACGATCGGCCAACAAGGTCAAGTTGAAGAGTAACATTAGCTGGCTGAACCAGGAGAATTAGAAAGATCTCTCGTTGAACGAACTGGTTTCTATTTATGTTTTCTATACATGTAAACCACCCCACTGTTTGCTTTTGAACAAGGACGGTTAAAACGTCAACTCCCAGAGTTGAATGTCCAAAGTGCTTTCGTTGTAAACAACGGCTAGTGGGCAATGGTAAAAGATCCTTGGTTGTAAATCCTGGTCCAGTTGGAATACTGTTACTAATAAACCAATAGAATTTCGAGTTCCTTTGTGTAGGTTGGCAGCGTAGTGGAACCCGCTCTCCTCTAAATCCTCGAATAACTTTAACTTTTGTCGCAGGTAGATTATGAACTTTATCTCCGATTGTACTTTTGACAGCTCCAACAAGATCCAATTCGGGTCTTTTAAAATCGAGGCATTTATAATAATCTCCAGATGAATAAAAATCCATTATATGATTACCAAAAACGCCTATTAAGCACAGTAAGAAGCAGAAGCATCGCAATGAATCGACTTGCATACTAATACATCAAACTGCATAGAGTATTGATTGATATTAATTTGATATTCTCGTGTTCTTTGAGCATTGGTTATACGTGCAAATTTGTATATTTATCGAATTAAAACCGGTAAATATTTTCTAGAATATCACAACCCAAACTAAAATATTAAAAGTTCGGTGGGGGGGGGAGGGGCGGGGGAAACCCTTTAGTAGGTATTTTTACAATATCTATTTGATGTCCTGACGACTTGAATCGCACAAAAAATTATTATTATTATTAATTATAATACGCTCTTAAACACGGGTCACGAGTTACTGTGCTCCGAAAAACTATTTACTTTAAAAATAGCATTTTATAACGTCAATTCTTTATTGAGGAGAATGAAGTTTGTAAGTTGGAAGCTTCCGATCTTAAGGTTTGACTCAATTAAAATATGGGGTTCGCTACAAACATTTCCTTATCCTATTATAAATGGAATGCAATCTTTGGTTAATAAGGTCATGAATGAGGCAAATGGACACCTTTCCATCTTGATATATATATATATATATATATAAGCAATCAGTTCGTTACCGTGTTTTAAAAATCATATAAAATAGGAAGAGGTTTTATAGGCACATTATAACTCACTATCATGTAGATTCACACCTGGATATATAAGACAGCCTGTTGAGATATCGCTGCTGCGATTATTGTCTAACTACCATTTGCCTCAATATATGTAAATTTATCTTGTCAAAAAGAAACAGAGGTTTGGGATTTAGGTCTTCTCATAACCTCTTCTTTGCATCTGAGTACAGGTTGATTTAATAAAGTGCTTCTGAGAAATTATAAAGAGTCTTTGCAATTAATTTTAGTTAGTTTAGGGGGGAAAAAACTGACAATCCCATTTAAGCGCGCATATTACACAAGAATAGTTCCTGGAGTACTGTTCATCGTCATGGCTACCGCTTAATCTATTGTTTCAGCAGCATGCGCCGTATTACTTGAGTCACTTTAACATCTGCGAGGGAAAAGAACAACCATGGGAAAGCGCAGGGCTAATATGCTCGCAAGTCAGATCAAGGATCAATTCGTGAATGCTCCTCAGGAAATTCGGGTAAGAACACATTATTTCTATGGAATACACACTGAAAACAAAGCATTTCCAAGCTAACTTGTTTTTAGAATGATTACTACTAATGCCAGTATTAAATGCTATTTATTTATAACACGCAGAAAAGCAGATCTGTAACTTTTAACCTATAATTTGGAAATGGGCAGTGAGATTTCGTCCGTAGAAATAAGGATCTTCAATTCTTTCCGACTTAATTCAGAGGAATACGTGCCAGCAATTTTTAATAATTTATAGAAAGCTTCTTCAGATAGTCTTTCATACATCATTCAATTAATCATTCGAATAATCCTTCTTGCTAATAGCTTACAATCAAATTCTAGAAATGAGCTAATGATTAATAAAATCACATTTACTAATTATTCGTTGATTTGATGTGTGGCGGATTAGCTACCTAACTAAGCTCGACTGTAGTCAGAAACCTCAGTGGCAATTTCTCCTAGTTAGTACGTCCCCAATTGAAGTAGCTAAGCTACTGCAACGTTTTACAAGAAACAGACATATCCTGGGAAAGCGTTTATTCCAAACATGCATGGCGTGGAGTGGAACAAGGGAGGAAGCTTAGTCATTCAACATGGCGGATTAAGTAAAACGAGCGGAGGCTTTTGACTGTCCATTAACTGTGTGTCATCGCACTCAATCCGTACGTGAAGTTGAACGGCCGCACCTTCAAGTCACGCTATGCGCTCATGCGATGACGTGCCCCATAGGTGACCAATTTTCATCTACAATTTTCCAAATATGTCAAAGTTCGCCAATTCTCAATTTCATGTTACCTAATGAATCTAATTTACTTTATACGACATTCTATATGAAGTGAATCTAACATATATGGAAGTTTATTATAAAATGTGCTTCTCACTCTGTAGATTGACTTTCTGCGTAAGAATGATCAGGCGTGTGAGTCAGAAGCGAATGATCTACTTCAAACTCTCGCCACATTTCAACAAGAATTTGGTCAGTTAACATCTTTATTCACTGCTAATGCCTACAAATCGAATTACTCAACAAAAGGTGAGTTAACCATGAAAAAGTTTGACTCCTCGTTTGCTACTGAAATACATGAATCTATTTTTATATCCTAATAATGACACTAAAATGCCAATTATTAACAAAATAAGGTTTTTTAAATGAAGCCGTACTTTAGTGCTCAGCATCACACCCTTTTAGTAATTACTTATCCTTTGTGAATTGATGGAACTCTGATTTATTAGCCTAAAGGTTAATATTTAATCAAATAGCAACTAAATAGACGTGACAATTCCACCTTATTCTAATTCGCCGAGGGGGTACAAGTCTTTCTTTTCTTCATTTTGGAGAGATGTATGGAAAGTTTGGCCCACGAGGCTCAGAATCTTCCCTTGACCATTACTGAGCTCCGGCTGTGGAACACAAATTGACACGCAATAATAAACTTATACATTACGATCTAAATACGTGAACATATATTTGACCATACATTGTGTCGATCGCGATTTTTTCAATCGGAATTTTTAATAAGACGTTAGTATTTTATAATAGTGCTAATCATTAATTATTACCAAGAACCAATAATTCATTAATTAGTGCAAAATCCTGATGTAGTATTTTTATTCTGCGCAAGTACAACGAAGAATGAAATAGTTGTCTCCATTTAGCTATTATGATTTCACTTTCCGAAACATTCAATTTCAACCTATGAGGTATTTGGAGCCAATATATCATCAATAGATTAAAACAAGAGTAGTAAAAACTGAGTAACACACAGTAAGCTTTCTTGCACCAACTTATTATAACTCAGTCCCATACCTGTTTTCAGGGAATCACGCGAGAGGTTGAACTTATCTTCCCCAATGACAGATCGGGAAGTGAAAACATAGATTGTTTAATTTTTAGGAAAAGAGTCCAAACGGGAACCAGAAGCAGAGAATTTGGGTCTTGGGTTGGAGCTGACAGATGCGTTGAAAAGTTGTTCGGCAACAAAAGTAGTGGTCAATCCCGAAATCAGTCAGAAAGTACAAGCTGCGGAGTCAGCCGCTTTGGCGAAATACGTAGAGTAAATAAATGCCAAACTTTATGCACATTGAAGAAAATAAAATTGATGGCAATTTACTTTAATTAATTTCAGTCAAACGCAGCTGCGAAATCAAATCGCACAAAACAATGAAGCCATGAAATCTTATGCCAGACCAGCAACCCCCTCGTGAGTCTATTCGCAAACTGCTTTAATTTTTCCCAACTATTGGCAAGTTTTATGAAGCCATACTACATTCTAGGACTTCAAGAGGACCCGCCGTTAGTAATACATCATTAAGTTCGGAGGGAGGAAAAGAATACACCGGAAACGAAGATAACACCTTAATTAGTGAGACGGATGCTGAACTCGCATCTGAAATAAAAGAACTGAAGGTAAAAACAGAAACTGTCACAATGAAAGTTTAATCAATTATTAGATATCTTTTTTTTAATTTGTCGCGAAATAAAACTCTCATCTATTTCTGTTACTAATGATCATATTTCGCAAAATTTTCACTTATATATATATATTAGGTCTACAACTTTGCTCCCGCCGTTTTCAAAAAGATGGCGGGTAGTAGTCAATAGTAGTTGAAATATATTAATCACAGATGTCCAACACTTTGTTTTGACACTTGTAAATTTAACCCTACTTTAATATAACTTCATTTGTGTTTGCATAATAATAACATTTTAATTAAATATGTACGAATCTAAACCGAATCCTCGTGATTTGCGGAAAGTATTGGTTTTTTATCACAATATGAAAAACCGAGTCTCACTGGATTATCTCAGATACTTATGGTAAAACGGCTGGCTTTTAGTGGCAGAACGTGTCGGCGGGAATGCTTCCAACGTTTCAAGAGTGGTGGTGATTTTGCTGCCGAGGACCGACATAGTGGTGGAGGGGGAAAAGTTGTTGAAGATGGATGCAGAGTTGGAGGCGAGCGATTCTTAGTGAAGACTCCTATCAAACTCAAGAATTATCAGAATCATTTTGTGGGCATCAGTGAGTAAGCAATTTCAAAACGCCTGCAACAGTTGGGAATGTTTGAGAAAGAAGGATACTGTGTGGGACACGTCATCGCATGAGCGCACAGCGTGACTTGAAGGTGCGGTCGTTCAACTTCGCGTACGGATTGAGTGTGAGGACACACAGCCAATGTCCAATCAAAAGCCTCCGCTCGTTTTACTTAATCCGCCATGTTGAATGACTAAGCTTCCTCCCTTGTTACACTCCACGCCATGCATGTCTAGAATAAACGCGTTCTCTGGATACCTCTGTCTCTCCTTAGCTTTGCAATAGCTTAGCTAATTCTGGGGATCTTATGGACTAGGAGAAACTGCCCCTGAGGTTTCTGGGTACAGTCAGGCTTAGTTAGGTAGCTAATCCGCTACAACTGGGTGTCCCACGAGTTGAAACCAAGAGATGTGGAGCGACGTTTGTTTGCTTGTGAAGAGCTGCTGGAAAGGCAAACTGGAAAGGTATTTCTCCATCGTATTGTAACTGGGGAAGAAAAACTGGTACATACAATAATCCCAATCGTGCGCAGAAAATCATGGCGATTGCCCAGTGGTCATACTGCTACGTCAACACCTCGGGTGACGAATATTCATGGCTCAAAAGTCATGCTTCGCGTTTGGTGGGGCACCAACTTGGCGTAATTTATTATTATGAGCTTCTGAAACTATCACAAGTGAGCTTTATATAAGGCAATCGATGCGCTTGAGCCGTGCTCAAGAAAAAAGAAAAACAGCCACAATACAAAGAGAGAAACAATAAGTTGGTTATTTTACAGCATGATAATGCTGGACCTCCTCACGTTACCAAGTCGGTGGTAAAAAGATATCTCGAAACGTTGAAATGGGAAATTTTACCTCACCCGCCGTGCCTCCAGATGTTGCTCCGTCTGATTTTCACCTCACTCACCTATTTCGCTCAATGACACACAGCCTGGCTGACCAGCACTTGAGCTCGTATGAAGAAGTGAAATATTGGATCGACTCATGGATCTTATGAAAAGATGAAAAGTTTTTGCGCCGCGGGATTCGCCTGCTGTCTGAGAGATGGGCCAAAGTGGTAGCTAACGATGGACAATTCTTTGAAACCTAATGTATGTAATCATTTTGTTGTAATAAAGTCTCAAATTAAAAACAAACGGCGGGAGCAAAGTTGTAGACCTAATATAATAGAAAGAAATTTTATTTAATAAATATTCGTGACACATAATTAGTTTCATTTAATTAAAGGAGGAAATAATGGGCCGATTCAATAATCAGGATCGTTTGATAGAATTTAGTAGAGACAGACTAAAGCAAAAACTCCAGGAGCGTCGACTGGCTGCGATGACAGCGAAAGGAAACACGGAGAGAACTCGAGATCGGGCAATTCTTTCCAGCCAGGAAATGGTTGAAAATAAGTAAGTGTCAGTTTCACCACCCCCCCCCCCCTCCCATCGTAACCTCTATTTAGAGGAGTTCAAGCCTAAGGTTGGGTTGCTTTTCATTGTACTTTGCCGTACACCACGTTAATTGCAGCTGCGAATATTTTTGGAGACGGGCTTCTGTGGTCAGTCAGATTGAGCACTTTGGGATTAACAAAAAACGTTGGACTTAAGTGCGTTTTTTATATGAAGAAAGTGTTAAGAAATCACAATACTGACAATATGGCGCCGTTAAGGTTTTTGTAAAATTTCTAATAGCATTTAATGGTTTGTTATTCAAATTGTTTGAAGATGAGACTTTTATAAATTGTCAATATGTCATCTTTCTGATCTAATGATTTACTTTATGACAAACAGTAGATGTCCAACTTTACTAAACTCGAAGACCTGCGGTTGGAAGGTCACCAATAGTGTATTGAACACTGTTTAATGGGGTGGTTCGACTACCTAATCCTTCGATGTAGATTATCTTCTGTAATCTGGAGCATTTATGCTGAATTTTGAACTTTGAGAATGGGGAAAATTTTAGGCAATGCAAACATCCTCTCTTGAAATCCAACAGAAAAGAATGCTTGTTAATCACATGTTTTGAAAGCTGTGCTTCAACCCAATACTCTTGAAATGGAGTAATCGTTGGCCAAATGTCTCTAACTGAGAATGGAGTTATAGTGCTCATTGTTGAGTCGCCTGAGTAAACAATAAGAGATCTTAGAGTAATAATAAGGTTCTGCATGAGCTTGATAAATATATATGCAAAGCACGGACTAACTAGAATTAGTGAAAGTTAGACAATCTTCACGAAATGGCATCTATATTCAGAAGTTTTCACTCTTTTGTTGGCAGCAGCTCTCTGAGCCTATGTAACTTCATCTCCATAGCAATGTTTATCCTAATCAAAGTTCGTATTGAAAACGATGATGCCGCACAATGATCAGATTTAGCTCCGATTCTCTTAAATGCAGGCAGCGAAATTTGGGTTTAAGAATTGAGGAAGAAATGAAAAATCTTGGCGAAGTTGTTGCAGTGGCAGATAACGAGGTGATTGCATAAATTGTTTATTTACATCATTTCAACACTAAGATATGCATATATCTGAATAATTCTAATACGGGTTATTATATTTAGACAATCAGACCGGTGTAGAAAAGTCTTGAAGAAGAGGAGGCTTAGTAATTTCCACTTTCGAGTGAATATGTTTTAGTGAATTTGGTAGTTAATGAAATATAATGATTCTTTGTTTATATTTGTGATGGTGCTGAAGCAGCTGATGAAGAGATGAATCGTTCATTTGCTGCTTCGTTACTCTAAAGGGACATCGGTTGTTCAATCAAACATGCATACTAAATTTTGATTATCTAATCAAAATGGTCAACTATGTTTAAATTTAGATCGGTGGTAATAAAGGTGCAGCGTTTTTATACACTAATATGTCTTGACACAAAACTATAATATGGGAAGGCTCCCGAAGTTAGCCAATCAACTTCAACGATAGAGAGGATACAGACGTGTGGCGTGGAACACGTCTACATATTATAGTAAATGTAAAATACATTTTTATTTTTTAACATTGGAAGAAATATAATAAGAGGCAATTGCATATTTTGTCACTTTAGATTAAAATTTTACGCGAAGTAAATATGAGATGTAATATGATGTGGAGATTATCGTTTCTTATTATCCTTGGAAAATGAAGGGGCTGTTTCATTTATTGCAATTAAAACAATGTTAATACGTAGCGGATGCACACGAGCCTTGATGAAACCTTAGCAACAACCCCCTCGTATAAGATTGTTCAAAAGAGTACATAACAGGAAACAGAGGGTGTGGCGTGTAATGCACCTATAACAAATGCTGGAAAACATCCCGTTTTATTATTCATGAAATGCAATCACCCTTATTCTACTTTGCATAAATACTATTATTGATTCCACAGTCCAGAACATTCCATGCTGAATGAGGTAGCGATGTCCACTTCACAAATGTAGTTAAACTCGAAAAGGTAACGTTTTACATCTAGGTTATTGAAGAACCAAAGTTATTAAGTCGGCCATTTTTACTCTTGAATGGAGAAACAAATTTTTTGCATTCACGTTTGAAAATTTTATCATCTTTGTCAAGGTTCCTTTTTTGTTTTAGATGGGCTGTGCGAAATTGACTTAACTTCCTAACCCATCATAATATAATTAATTCATTTTAAATGACTTTATTGTAATAAATGCCATTACAGTATATTATTCTTTCAGCTATTATTATACTATTTTATTGGTAATGAAAGCTTGATAGTATAAGTTTACTGGAATGTGTTGGACTTGTGGCGGATTGCTACATTAACAAGCCTTGACTGTACTCAGTAATCTCAGAGGCAAGTTCTCCTAGTTTGGAATGGCTCAAGGGATTAACTACTCCGCCTCAACAATATAGAGGAAACAGATGTATAGTATAGAACACGTTTATTTGGGCTGTGTGTGATGACAAGGCTGCATTGAACATGCTATAATTATTGAATGCTGATTGGGTGAGGATCCTCTGCAGTCGTAAACTCATTTGCCCTAGAGTGTTCGAACGCACGAAGGCTTCCTTGCGTCAGCCATGTCAGCGTTGTGTTCCCAACTGACTAAGCATTTATAAAATGTTAAACGTTTTTACTACGAGATCAGGAACGAAGGAAATGACGATCCAAAACCCGTTACTTCCCCATAGGCAACTCTCAATGTAGGTATGCAATGGTATTTATGTAGGTTTTATTTATCAACATTAATGGAGGAAAAATCAGCCCTGATAATACTTCTGGAAGTTGACCAAGTAGCAGACAAGTAAAACAAGGTTCCGAGGAAGTCCTCTTATATTTATTTATATCAAATGGCAGGCGCCATGATATTTATCATTGGCCCTTTAGTTGACTTCGGACTTCACAGAGGGGAGGACCATCAAAGTCACAACAAGTCGAGAGGGGGAACAGAAGATTAGTGCACAGATGTAAAAGAGACAGACGTAAAGGTAGAGAACAAGGTAAGGTGGGGTGAGTGCTGTGGAAGTGGTTGAAGATGACATACAATCGGGTCATAGTAGTTTGAAGTGAACTGCCAGTTTATAGACTTTTTATCGTAAGAGTATATGTTGCCCAGATTTCACCACGTGGAGGTAAGTTTATCGTGCACCCCAGTCCTCTTATATAAAATGCATTGAAATTAGTTAGGCTACGTCCAAAGCTGTAGGACACGGGGGATATCGTGTGCGTGTGTGTGTGTGTGAGTGTGTGTGGGGAGAGTGTTTCTGGAAGTGTTTGCTAATTGTGAATACAATGAACTTTACCTTGCACAAATATTGAACTCTAGTTTCTATATTTATACACTCTTTCGATACCTCAGCTACACTCTCCACACTTTCCACTGTGTTGTAGGACTCGCGGAATCCCCTTTGTCAGCCTTGAAAGCACTTGTGACCCAACGATTAACAACTAGATAGAGGAATACTGAGCTTAGATTCAGTATTGTAGCCTACCCGAAGCCAGTTAGGCACAATGAAGGAGCATTTGGGAAATAGGTGGGGCCAATATATGTGGTTGAATTGTTGGTGTAACAAGTAGTGGCTGACAGCCAACAGCAGCGAACAGCAGTTCGAAAGGCAAAAGGCACAGAATTTTGTGTGTCGAGGCATATTAAGAAATCACAACGGGAGTTGAAGAAAGCAATAGATTGATGAAGGACACTGGAGACGAGAGTAGAGTGTATGAGGCGGTAGATGACAAGATTGTGTCTGCAATGTGGATTGCAATGAGAAGAGGTAGCATATAGAGATAGAATGGCTTGGACATTGCTGATTGGAGAAACCGAACCAAGGTAGTGCTCATTTAAGGGTTAAAATAAACAACTCGAAAACATAAGATGGTTCTCTAGGGAGAACTTGAGATAAAGGCAGGATCAAACAATGCGAGCTCAACTGTGAGGTAGAGTTAAGCAAGTCAAGAAGATTAGTGACGACCATAATACAGATTGTGAGGCGCATTGTGATACAGCCTTTAGCAAAATCGATTTTCTAATATTCTAAAAGAATGTGAAATGTGAAAATGAGAAATGGCAGCAAAATGTAACCCCGGAATAGTTCCAAAACAGTTCTACTGGGATCAAGGAAATACGTCTTTAGCAAAAGCTGTTCGCTGATCCATGGAAAATTGATTAAATGGTAGTGGAAATCAACATTAACTCTAAAAATCTGCATAATTTATGTTGGTATCACATTTGTGAATCCTTAATCAAGAAAACTAAAATCCACACAGTGCAGCGTAGTTACTTTGCCTTGTCAAAAGAAAGGAAACTCCTTCCATATTTCAAAAGACGTAGAACATCAAAATGATTGCCATGTATTGTGTATGACTCGAGTGGGAGGCACATCTAATTATTGTAGAATGAAGGCTTGTATTTCGTAGAACTTAAAGAAGGAATTGTGATACAGTTGGAATGAAAGATTTTGTAGAAGACGGCAATAAGTGAGTGTTTGTAGAAGAACGCCAGTGTAACCAGAAATGGTGTGTATGTTTGATTAGTTTTACGGCAATTTGTTAAGTATCTACTAGCCAACTACTAGTCGACTTATATCCCCTTAGAGTCTTTTTCCACGAATCAGTTATGTTTTGAGTGCTTAGCATCAGAACAGTGTGTAAACAGACCAATTATGGACAATTGTTAGCCTAAGCAGTAATCAATTAAAACGATGGGGATGTAGGTCGCAAGAGTAGAGCTTTATACTGCTTCTAGGGTACCCCAGGTATTAAGCTCCTAATCATTAAACACTGACTGGTTGCACCAAATCAATAGAGGTTCAACACTCAACCATCCTACGACGCTAGTCTCCCAAGCCTTTGCTCCCCAAGATCAAAGTACCTAAGATTAAGTGGACACGTCAACTAAGTCAAACTTCGAAATAGCTGTATTTAGAGACCATTTTCGTATATTCTAAAAAGACAGCTAGTTTTAGTAATGACGAGTTTCTAGGTCATACTCTGTGCCTTAAGCATAAGACGAAATGCAAAACTCTTATCAATTCGAGTGAATTCGTAGGTGTGATGGGCTTCACTTTAAGGAAATTAAATTAGACTGAGTCGATATTAGCTTTAAGGACATTACGCTCAGGAAGCCGAATTAGTTTAAATGTAAATAATGAATTGTCAAATTAATAAAAGGACTGCAATAAACATTTCATTAAAAGTTGGAATTAAATTGCATTGTGAAATGGATTTAGCACGCGTGAAAATTAACACTCCGCATATTCCAATTAAAAGCTACCGTAGATGGCATCTCACATGCAATGACTAGTCTATATGCGCACAATGTTAGTGAGGAACATTGAAATACTTCTGCATGAACGACTAGTTCAAATGAATGAAACATTTGCTGATTAAATCGCTCATTTGAATTTGACGTATTTCATGTTTACAGTTTATTGATTGAACTTAGATGCGCATTACAGTGAGGTACTTTGTCTTCTCTGACTTTATAATCGAAAACAAGAGGGTTGATAAAGAGAGAAATCTCCAAAGTTTGCTAATTTACCGGCTTTTATTTAAATTACATTGAGCAGAAAATTGAATGAATGGTGAAATTCAAGGCACAATTATTACGTACTTATGATGCCTATTAAAATAAAGACATGACAATAAGTAGAACTAACAATAATTTTTTTGTTAAGTCCGACCAAATAATAAACAATTAAAGGCCGATTGCCCTCAAATTTTTAATACCTCAGAGGTTTTAAAACATATAGTCCTTTAAAAGCAAAAATGTGCAAATAAAATGAAGTCCGTTTCATTAGCGCACAATGCAATTACGAAGACCTCTAATATATAATTAAATATTTCCAACCGATATGGCCCTCTTTGTGATATTCACCATTAAAGTATTTGCATTCAATATTACAAGCAAAAGTCACAAATAGCTTCCACAGATTCAACATTATATAATTTTTACTGTCAAAACTTGTCTGTAAATGTTGCAAGTTACATAAATCGCGTGCTTTTAACTGCCCGAGATTAAAACGAAATCTTTAATGCGGTTGTCCTTGAAGAACGTCCTTATTTTATTTTTTACTTTCCAATAAATTGCTTGTCTAAATTTTCGCTCGTTCAATAACTGGCTTAAATAAAAATTGCAAAGTATAAAGGGTTAAATTAATAACAAATTGAGTTAGCCTGTTAAAGGCAAAGTTTGTTATAATTATTGAGATGTATTGTACTAGCTTTCGGCAGAGGAAGCGCGTTGGTCGTGTGTATCTATTATGGTAAGATGTGTGCTCTTTTCTGTCATACAAGTTATTTGCCAATTTGTGCAAGTATTGGAAAGTCGAAGTTTAAAATTAATGGATTATTCAGTTTATCGGATTCAAAATTATACATTTTTGGTGTCACCGAACGTCCGATTTATTATTTGTCTCTATCCCTAAATTTTATGAACTGATTAGCCTTATTCATTGATTGTTGGCATGTCATTTACGTCACTTCTTTTCTTATAACTCATAGTTCTGGTGTACTATCAACCTAAATTACTAATGTATGTCTTTAGAAATGAACGTCGAACGCATTGTCCAGTCCGTAAGTTATCAATACATGAAAAGATTTTCTGTTTTTCTGTTCTTAACCGTTACTTTTTGCAAGGCTAATGTTGATGGTGTACCAAATACATCCGAAAGATCATCGTGCCTCAATGATGTCGACAGTCTAACTATTGTTTCGACAATTAACTTGAATAAAATAGAACAATTTGACAAACAACTTCGCGTAAGCCTACTTTTGATACTTTTTTCCATCATTGATTAAAGCACTTCTGCCTTTGTCTTCATAATTTCTTACGATTTCATACTCACGTACTTGGTGTCCATTTAAATTGAGCATATTAACGAGTTGAAACGACCTATTGTTAATTTGGGATCATTTGTTTAGTTTGAATTATTGAATAAAATTCGATTAATCCGGATTTCGAAATCCCTAACTATTGATAGTGTGTGTTTCATTCTTAGTAGAGATATTGCATATTAGTTTTAAGGTAGTTGATTCCTATTATTACACTTTGAATGTCAACCTGGAGAGTATGCTTGCCTTTGTACTTCATTGATGTAGTATAGCGCGGATTCCTTTATTCTTATTAGAACAGCGAACAGCAGTTGTTGCAGTCTACTTGGTTTTTAGTTGCAATCTTTTCTGCGTCGAATAAATTGATTCTCTTTGATGAAATACACTTATAGCATTAAACAGTGTAGTCTTGCATGATAAAATTAATAATAATCGTCGAGCTCTAATTTCACACTAGAATTTATTGTGCAGAATACTTTAAGAATTTTGCAGTGGATCCTTCTAATATGTGGAAAGTCTTCTTTAAGTTCATTTTGCAATGACTTGTGAAATTTCGAGTTCAATTTTCGATTTAATTTCAACAATCGTGCAGTCTGGCTTTGTGAAAGTGAAGCTGTGAGGGATCAATTGAGTATGCGAAAACATTGTTTAAAATGTTCTGGTCACTCTGATTATATTTTCAACAGTGTTATTAAAATTGATTGAAGTAAGGGCTAAGTAAATTCAGTTTGTACATAGAAGCCTTCTTCCACCTCCCCTCCCCTCCCCTTTGCGTATTGTTGCGCATGCGTTCGGGCTTACGTATATGCGAAATGCGTTTCTGAGTCATAGCGAAGGGGCCATTTTTGTTATGTGCATACATGCATTGGCCACATTAGCCAACCGCTCTCTCCCTATTTCAGTCACTAGTGTGTTTTATCTTGCGGTTGTTACGGGAGTGGTGCATCGAGAGGAACGGTCCGCACATTTCCTCCACTTCAATTTTGTTGCAACAGTGTCAAAGTATAAAGAAAGAATCACTAATAGTGAAAATAAGCGTTTGCTTATCTTCTATTTAGTTTCATAAAATACTCCGAATCTGCATATCAGTGAAGCCTTTGATAATGAATCAGCAAGGCATAATGTTGGCATCTATGTCCTGTTAGGTGATGAGTTCTGTCAAATAACTAAGGGGATGCGTTCTTGCTCGAATGTGTGGTCATTCACTGTTTGTATTCTCCTAAAAACATTCTTGTTCAAGCTTTGAAGTGAGTGCACATCAGTCTTGTCGTCTTTGGTTGAATCAACTGTAACCCAGAAAATTTATCATAACAGCGGAACTGAATGTCCTAGCAGTACTGCAGCTTAAAACAGGCATATTTATAGAATATTTGAATTCTAGGTAGAGATGAAGGAAGTGGAACCAGGACTGGGTAATCCATTTTTTATTGCAGAACACTTTCCTTGCAGTTTTTTGTCATCTTTTAGGCTTCTATTTTGCATCAAGAATTAGCTTCTAGCAGGTATTAGCTTAGTTCTTGTAGAAGTCCTTCGAAGATGGCCTATTATTACCCTTGAAGTGAAGGGTTGCCGAAAGGTTATCAGTAATTAACGGAAGAATGAATTCGAGTGTGAAAAGGGATGAGTTCAAAGATGGAGTGGAAGTTGCCTTCCGAGCAGACAATGGAATGGAATGGATTAGCAGATTTTTTTTTATCAAATGGTGGCAGGCTTTACGATAGTTATCACTAACCCTTTAGTTGACTTCGGACTTCACAGGTGAGAGGAACATCAAAGTCACAGATTTAAGAGACAGACAGAAAGGTAGAGAAGGGGTTAAGGTGAGTATTGTGGAAGTGGTCGAATATGACTACAGTCGGGTCACGATAGTTTGAATTCAACTGTCGGTTTGTGGACTTTTTTGCCGTATGAGTATGCGTTGCCCAGGAGGCACCACGTGGGGGTAAGTCTTTCGCGCATTCCTATTAGCAGATTAAAATCACGTATTTTTTATTTAGATTTCAGACAAGATTGAAGAAACTAGTGTGGAGGAGGTGGAAAACTCCTTTCCAAATATTTGCTATGGTCTAATTGCATCGCAATGTCCCGTGGAGTTGCCTGAACTTTCTCCCGATCTCAACAGGTAAGAAATTAGTTACTTAACTTGCAAAATGGTAGCATTTTCAATAGAATCATTTTGGTTTTGTGAAAATCCTACTACTGGTGGTGTAGGGTTCAGTGTGTAGGTCTTGCAAGTCATGGTGGTCAGTGTTCAGACTAGTAAAGGCATGGAGAGTCCTTTATCTTCGCATTGTTTTCTATAGCGAAGGTGGGTAACCGTGCAACTTTAATCAGGAGGAGTTGTCTGAACCCCGTAGTAATGGGAAAATTAGGTGAGTTTTAAAGTGAAGCGATAGGAGTGAGAATGAAGGAAACAGAGATGCTTACTTTATCTGAGACCCGGGATGTTCAGCTTGCCTTCTCATCTTATTGTCATGTTCTTCACACAAATAGGTATGAATAAAAATATGGTATAGTGACCATCGATTGGATAACTAAGTAGTATATCAGCTAGCAACTCATCAATTTGTCAGGGTCTTTGTATTTTATTATCATTTGAGAAGTGCCGACGAAATCGGATATCCGCTTATACATTTGCTCTCTTTTACCCAAATTTCAGTTGGGATTGATATTCTTCATATGAATGGGGTTGTGTTTGAGTTTATAAATTCGGGTAAATTTTGTTCCAGTAGTCAATGTAGCGTACCTTCTCTTTTCTGCGAAGAGCTGTTGTTCTGTTGAATAAAATCAATAGAAAGGGGTATAAGAATGTCTTTTTCCCTTTAAAATGTTGTTCCTCCAATAGAAGTGAGATCTGAGGAACGATTGACTTTAACAATATAGGAGTAGATTTTTTCATGAAGGTATTGAGTGCTCCTACTTGTTTTGTTTTTCAAGGCCAATTCTTTATATCCTTACTTGTCTTGGTTGTTGTCGAGCGGTTGTGAGTCTCCATATTAGCGATGATGACCTACGAGTAGGTAAAGTAATCATAAATTTTGCTAATTAGATCACAATATAAGTATCTATTTAGGAGTGGGCAGCAGAATTGAAGCAAATTCCTTGTTTAGAACTGTAATATAATGTGTCTTCCACCTTGAACACCCAACTTTCAGTAATTTGGTATAAATTCTCCTCTAGATGCGGCTTTCAGCCTGTCACGCATTTAAGAAAGGATTCCATACCGATGATTGGGTTTGTCTGAGCTCCTCACAAAAGTATTCTAGTTAATATATTCCATACCACGAAATCAAATTTTGAAATTTGAACTTTTCAAGACAGTGATAAGCTTTGACCATTGAGTAAAACCTGAGCAACTGATAGATTTGTCGTTCAAATCCACTTCAGCTCATGTTCTTTTATCCCCATTTTGCTCTTCCTCATTGTTAGATTCTCCCCCATTGGAAACAATTTTGATGTAGCTTTGAGCACCTATGAAGAATCCTGTACTCCGGAATTCGATGATTGATGGGTCTTATTCTTCTTAAGTAATAGAATTTCACCGAATTCCTACTCTAATGTTGATAATCTCGTCTTATCCGTGGTTTGTTGGGTTATTCCAACTGCGACAACATGCGTAATAGCATTCATAATGAAATTCTTCTCTTTTTCCTCCATCTTACGCCACGTGTGACTCATGTCTTGTCATGTCTGGTTCTTATTAATCTAACTCTTCTTTTTTCATAGTAACGATAAAGAGGTAGTCGAGCGACTTAGGCATATCGGCGACAAGATCGATGAACTTTTTGGCTCGGAGATCGAAGATATGTTAGGTTTGCTCCCTTCGACCGATTCACCCCTTGGAATTGTTAAGAAAATTTTTTTTGGGTGAGTTCGCTTATGCTCAGCTCTTGGTGATCTCTTCATTTCCTGTCACTAAAGTAGGCTAATTTGAATACATCTGCACCTGTTCTGTTAAGGCTATTTAAGGATAAAGAATTTTCGTGGGGCAGAATTCTTGCTTTCATCAACTTCGGAGTCAAACTCTGCTTGCATTCTATCAAAAATATCCTTCCCTACAAGCTGAAAGATCTGTGTGTTGATATTGTAAAAGCGATAGGATGTCAACTTGCATTGGGAGCCTTCAGGTGGATAGCCAATCATGGTGGATGGGTGAGTTTGTTTATTTACCAAGTGATATTTCTTAGCTCCCTCTAAAGCGTTTATTCATGGTAGAGCCTTTTTGCTTAATTTCTAAACCTACTGAAGAGTGGGCTTTTTCAGTGTGAAACGAAGTTCTATTATCTCTGTTTATTGATAGATATTTCATATTTTGTAAGTGGTTTGACCAGTTGATCGATTTTCATGCTTGTTCATGCCACTTAGGTTGATTAGCATCTCTTCAGAACCAGGAGTCAGTAGATGTGACAGATTGAAATATATTTAATAAAGAAGCTTCCTTTTTGCAAACACCTTTGCATTTTAATGTTTTGTGTTGTCTTTTCTTTTAGCAAAGAATTTTGTCCTCCAACAGTTGGATCTCGTTCATCACAAATTTCACACCAATTTCCCTAATTGGTTGCGCAGCCATAACTTTTTTTATCATAAAAGGTTATCGTTTGTGGCGTTTATACCGCTGAGCCCACTATTTCTTCCAAACACTTAATTTCTCTCTAAAAGCGCCGAGCCGATCCTGGTTCATAAATTTTTAACTCAACATTTTGTAGCACTCCACAAAATTTTCGAACCTCTATGATTTACTTGTTTCTAGGAATTGTTACACTTTACGTAATAAACAGATAGAAGACGATATTCCTCCACTTGGTTTGTTTTCTCTTACTTGTTTTGAACTTGAATTTCTATGTATATTACGGCCTCTAACGACAGTGTTGATGTGGGAAAGGGTAATGGAGAGTTGTCGACATTATACTTGAATTTGCAAAATGACACCCTGGTTCAGGCAAAGTGGAGTATGCTGATGGAAATAGATGAAACTAGGCTGTGGACAGATAGAGATAGTGGGATAGAATAGTCATATGTTGGAATCGGAAGGATAGAATAAGTCGATCTCTTGATGTTTTCGCAAGTTCGTGCAAATAAGACAGTAACAGCATCTCGTAATATTACGATTCACTGTAGAACTTCCATCATTAATTGGAATGAATTTGAAGATTTTCGTAAAGCCAATCCTCTATTACGTCCTTTCCGAAAATGCACGTTGGACGCTTGTAACAACGTCTCCTCTATAGTATTGGAAGTGAACGGATCTTAGAATTTCACTCCCTCGGAACCATGACACTTGAAGAGCTGGATCAAGGGGTTCCTGCCTTTGGGTTGTTATAAAATGTCCCTCCTAGCTATAATACCCTAAATCAACATTCAGTTATTCTGATAATAAAGTAAATGACGTAGAAGGCTTTCATGAGATATTGACCCAAATGTTAACCTCAAGGGGTTCGAGGAAGAACAACGAAGTGGGAGACATCCAATTTTGTGGGTGTTTAGCATGACTAAGACCAGTGGAGAATTCAAATGTGCGTTTGCACAAAATAACCACTGTTGCACGAGACGATAATGGAGACAAGACGAGAGAGCACAGTTAATAAAAAAATGGATCTGTGAAGCATTACCAGGTAAAGGAAACCAGAAAAATCTCCATGTTCGATCACAGTTTTGTACCTTGTCCTAACTTTGAGTATTCTGAAAAGCGAAAGCTTGTGACCTGTGCGAGCTATTAATTCTAGGCAAGCACTTACTTTCAATGAAATTGTAATGCTTTTGACCATTGATGGGTGTTGACTTATGAATGGCTATAAAATCACTTGCAAGTAACAAATGAAATACGACATGTCTAAGTTAATTGGTCTTCCTTAACTTGTCTTCAGTTGATTAATTAGAGCAAATCTAAGCACTGTTGGGTTTGATTTTACTGTTTTCTACAAAAATCATAATTTCATGTTGAAAGTACGGTTTGAATAGGAAGTGCATAATCTGTTATATTGTGTTTACTGAAGGAATTTGCAAACTTAGCTTTGAAAACCACGAAGTTTCCATTTCACCAGTTGTAGTTGGAGGCTTCGTGGCCCTCAAAAAAGCTGTATTCAGTTAGATTTCAGCTTACAATGGCATCTCAACTTAGTTCGAATTGGGATGTTTGGAGAAAGTTACATTCCCATCAACGAGGACGAGTTTCAATTGTTGAGTGTAGAGAGCATTCTCACCCTTAGAATTAGAGTCCCGTTTGTTTATTTTTACTAATTAACGATTTTTTTTCTACAAATGAATTTTGGTCAAGCTTTAACATACCCTTCCAATTTCCTAATGGAGTGCTCTCTATGTTTTTCAACGTGCAGAAGGCCAGTCGCTCTATATGAATCGACTTCATGAACTTAGATGACGAAGGCGAAATCTCTTTAGTGGCGAACTGACATCCTGCCGCTTCCCGTTAATTTTCATGCAAGTATTATTTCCTGGTATCGAATTCACATTATCCAAACTGAAGATTTTTGCTAACCGTGGTGAGGTATCAGAAAAGACCTTGGCACTATTTCCATATTTGCTTCCTCGTCCCCGTTTAGGGATAAAACGTTCTTCAAACAAATCTTTGATCCACAATTAAATTGAAATACATTTTGTGCTATGAAATAACTACTCCTATTAAATCAAGATCTTGATGTGGTATTCTTAATGAAAACTCAATACTTGCCTTAATTTAACACTTTCAAGGTCGTCTCAGTGAATTTCGGATTTGTACTCTCAACTAATTTATGACATGGAGTTCTCGACTTGTATAAGACAACGAGCAGTAGAGTCTGAGCAATCACAGTACGAAATTGAGAATCTTACATGCACTCGTCTATTATTTCAATTAATAGACGTTCTTTTAGCTCGAAAATATCGAAAGGTGGTAAAGACTTTTTTAATTAACTGAGAGAGTACCTAAAATTTCATCCACCTACGCCATCTTCCCCTTCACATCAGAAACAAGGAGGAAATAAGTGAAAGGTTCGCGCTTCCCTTCTTTATGCCACCATGCCCAATACAACTTATAAACCCTAAGCGTGTTAGAGATCGACTCGCAATTTTGCTGCACCAAATCGAAGCACGGGATGCTCGCAGAGTGGACCAATCGGAAAGCTGGTCGTTGATCATTGATCGCACTCACTTGTGTGAAGCACTTGACGAACATGGAGTAAATGGCCACCTGCTCTTACCGTTTGTAATTATTTTTGCTTCTTGGTCTCTATTGCCATCCTTCATAGGTCTTATGGACTTTATTCCACTGCCTGTTTACTTACCATTTCGATATGATGTGCCTTGATAAAGATCAAAGCTGTCTTATTGCCAAGACGTCTGGCGTTGTTGTTAGCATAAGTTCGGCCAATACATTCTACCAGACTGCAGTGGACTCAGATCTGTGAAGGGAAAGAGCTGAGGTAGCTGTGGAATTGTTCCAAATTCGCTTTGCTTACAACTTTTTTGAGAATGTAATCCGTGATTCTACAGATGTGGAAGGTGACTGATTTGGTCCATCTGTCTACCCTGCATGGGCATAATGGTCAGAGTAAGATCACGCACGATGGTGATTACTCACCTTGCGAATTATATAGACTCTGTGGCTATGCCTTGTCCGCTCTTACCTAAAAACAATATTCGATTCTGACGGAGATTTGTGGTGGGCTCATAATGAGTAAGCGAAGTAATGAAGTACGAAATCATTCAATTCCGAAGATTCCTAAATGCAATTTCTTTGGTTGTCCCCTTTCCACAGAACACAAGATAAGAGAAGTTAGAATGGAAAAGTGCGAATTACGTGGTAGTTTTAAGTAATTTGCGTTATCCACATCGAGTGCACAGGCGTCTGGTGTAGAAATTCTATAATGTCCGAAAGGGGAAATCTGTACAGCGCATAACGTTAACAAGACTGAGCCAGGGGATCTCATGCACTCGAGCACAGCCGAGCTGCCGTTCGTGTTAGGTAGCAAGCGGAGTTGTGAGCGATTTTGAAATAAACGTCTAAAATAATGGCCAAAGTTAAGGGGTATTAAAACCAATTGAATTTTATCGAATCGAATTTACCTTACAAGAAAATGCAGAGGTTCTGATTGGAATATGTATTTGGAGAGTAGAATTAATCTTCTTTGTTTCAGATTTCATATGATTTGTTAAAGAATGTAAACCAGTGATTCCAGGAAATGGTTGTGTTCACACATAAACACTCAAAAGTGACTTCGGCTAATAGTTAGAAGTGAAATATATCATTAATAATAAGTGCTTTACACAGTTTAGAGAGATCACTGTTTATCAGATACAACGAGCCGAATGTCTCAGAAATTACAAAGGCATGAATGCTTAAACCACCATTCGAATAGATCTTGTTCTCCTCCCAACCACCAAGAGAAATAGTTGCTTGTGGGACTTGTGAGGAAAAGTGCATCTAACTCTGATGATATGAATGAAATAACTATGTCCATATTCCTAGATTTCATGCATATGCTATTAAAGAAGGGCGAACGGTCATCATAATTGATTTAGCATAATCTTGCATCATTCGCACTAGAAGCCCAGTTAACGAGCAGAATTAGTACTAGTTTTGGTTGTGTCGATTGCTTTGTTGGGCTACGTCGAGCATTCTAGAATGACTGCGTGGGGGGGGGGGGGGGGGATTGAGAACTCGCCCAATGAGAGAACAAACGCACAAAGGGGCCCCATTCGCCCATGCGACTCCACACACACGCCATTCAGATGTGTGCAAGTGTGCGTGGTGCAACAATGGATTTGTTGTTGCACCAATGAAAATAACTGCAGTAAATTAACAAAATTCCTAATTTCGTGCACTGCAGTTGGGCCACTTAATGTCTTGGGCTACGTTTCGCTTGACCATTAATTGGTTTAGATGAAAGGAGCATACCCATCTAAAACCACTTATTTTTAAAAAGTCTGCCTGATTGTTTTATGGTGTTGCTTGATTACTATTTGTATATTAGTTCGCAATTAATGCACAGGTGCTCGGAATGTTCTGGTTATTAGCCTATATTGGATAGTTAATGTGCGATATGCTAAATTTATTTGGGAAATCGGCAACCATTTGCGCCTTTTACCAACAAAAGTGGTGGGTACAACTTCCAACACATCTACGACTTCAGTCTACATTAAAGAGTAGAAATCAATGTTGATTAGTTGACGTAAATGGCATTTTTTTTCTCAGATATTGTTTGTAAATTAGAATAATTCGAAGTAGATAAGAAGGAATGGTAGCAATTAATGATTGGAGAATTCGACTGCTCTCCTTTATTGTGAATTTACAGGTACGCTTTTACGAATGACGGCTTCTTCACGTAGACAAATTGGTTGATCTACACTGCATAACTATTATTTAAATAATGTTCTGAATATGGTTATGCACGAGACCATAATGTAGGCAAGGCGAGAGAGTACGGTTCATAAAAAGTTGGACTAGCCAACACTGATGGGTAAAGTTGTTGCAGAAATCGGCCAATTTGTAACCTCCGTCTAATTCAGTTGATGACTGTAATGGCCCCTGTGTCGGTCTGCGAGTTGGTAAGACCTTCCTGAGCATAAGAGGCCGTACTTATGAAAATGACAGATACTCGGGCAGATTACTAAACAGTGGTTTCCATGTGCGTTAATGTAAAAGTGCCTCATATTCTCAGCGTGCATTTGTAGGTAAATTACGTAGGCTTTGTTTAAATTTGATGTCATGGCGTTATTGCTCAAAAAATAACACGTTTCATTCACGCAAAAGCATAGAGACAGGGAGACCAGATGATGAAGCCCGAACAATAAATTGCCACATTTCATTTGTATAACATAAGTAATAAACTGTATTTCTTTCAGTAAAAAGAGTAGGTTTAATGGATTGCATTCTAATAGTATTTACGAGATAATGGCCACAGTATCTGACCTTGTCACAAATCATCACTGGAACGTACATCATTTTGTGTTCGATGCAAATAACTTTTGCATTCGCACAACTGCCTAAACGGTCAGACGATGATATACTTTGGCTGCTAATCGACCAGACAAATGACGTAAATAGAATATTGTGATTTGGACCCTAGATCGTCCTAACCTGACGCCAATTATCCTCCCTATCAGCTTCTAATTATACTCGCCACTCCCGCCTCGTCAATCTACTCACTGAATTTGTGGTGACTTAGACCCAATAAATAAGTACGAAGTGTGTGCACGAGACGATAATGGAGACAAGACGAGAGAGCACAGTTAATAAAAAAATGGATCTGTGAAGCATTACCAGGTAAAGGAAACCAGAAAAATCTCCATGTTCGATCACAGTTTTGTACCTTGTCCTAACTTTGAGTATTCTGAAAAGCGAAAGCTTGTGACCTGTGCGAGCTATTAATTCTAGGCAAGCACTTACTTTCAATGAAATTGTAATGCTTTTGACCATTGATGGGTGTTGACTTATGAATGGCTATAAAATCACTTGCAAGTAACAAATGAAATACGACATGTCTAAGTTAATTGGTCTTCCTTAACTTGTCTTCAGTTGATTAATTAGAGCAAATCTAAGCACTGTTGGGTTTGATTTTACTGTTTTCTACAAAAATCATAATTTCATGTTGAAAGTACGGTTTGAATAGGAAGTGCATAATCTGTTATATTGTGTTTACTGAAGGAATTTGCAAACTTAGCTTTGAAAACCACGAAGTTTCCATTTCACCAGTTGTAGTTGGAGGCTTCGTGGCCCTCAAAAAAGCTGTATTCAGTTAGATTTCAGCTTACAATGGCATTTCAACTTAGTTCGAATTGGGATGTTTGGAGAAAGTTACATTCCCATCAACGAGGACGAGTTTCAATTGTTGAGTGTAGAGAGCATTCTCACCCTTAGAATTAGAGTCCCGTTTGTTTATTTTTACTAATTAACGATTTTTTTTCTACAAATGAATTTTGGTCAAGCTTTAACATACCCTTCCAATTTCCTAATGGAGTGCTCTCTATGTTTTTCAACGTGCAGAAGGCCAGTCGCTCTATATGAATCGACTTCATGAACTTAGATGACGAAGGCGAAATCTCTTTAGTGGCGAACTGACATCCTGCCGCTTCCCGTTAATTTTCATGCAAGTATTATTTCCTGGTATCGAATTCACATTATCCAAACTGAAGATTTTTGCTAACCGTGGTGAGGTATCAGAAAAGACCTTGGCACTATTTCCATATTTGCTTCCTCGTCCCCGTTTAGGGATAAAACGTTCTTCAAACAAATCTTTGATCCACAATTAAATTGAAATACATTTTGTGCTATGAAATAACTACTCCTATTAAATCAAGATCTTGATGTGGTATTCTTAATGAAAACTCAATACTTGCCTTAATTTAACACTTTCAAGGTCGTCTCAGTGAATTTCGGATTTGTACTCTCAACTAATTTATGACATGGAGTTCTCGACTTGTATAAGACAACGAGCAGTAGAGTCTGAGCAATCACAGTACGAAATTGAGAATCTTACATGCACTCGTCTATTATTTCAATTAATAGACGTTCTTTTAGCTCGAAAATATCGAAAGGTGGTAAAGACTTTTTTAATTAACTGAGAGAGTACCTAAAATTTCATCCACCTACGCCATCTTCCCCTTCACATCAGAAACAAGGAGGAAATAAGTGAAAGGTTCGCGCTTCCCTTCTTTATGCCACCATGTCCAATACAACTTATAAACCCTAAGCGTGTTAGAGATCGACTCGCAATTTTGCTGCACCAAATCGAAGCACGGGATGCTCGCAGAGTGGACCAATCGGAAAGCTGGTCGTTGATCATTGATCGCACTCACTTGTGTGAAGCACTTGACGAACATGGAGTAAATGGCCACCTGCTCTTACCGTTTGTAATTATTTTTGCTTCTTGGTCTCTATTGCCATCCTTCATAGGTCTTATGGACTTTATTCCACTGCCTGTTTACTTACCATTTCGATATGATGTGCCTTGATAAAGATCAAAGCTGTCTTATTGCCAAGACGTCTGGCGTTGTTGTTAGCATAAGTTCGGCCAATACATTCTACCAGACTGCAGTGGACTCAGATCTGTGAAGGGAAAGAGCTGAGGTAGCTGTGGAATTGTTCCAAATTCGCTTTGCTTACAACTTTTTTGAGAATGTAATCCGTGATTCTACAGATGTGGAAGGTGACTGATTTGGTCCATCTGTCTACCCTGCATGGGCATAATGGTCAGAGTAAGATCACGCACGATGGTGATTACTCACCTTGCGAATTATATAGACTCTGTGGCTATGCCTTGTCCGCTCTTACCTAAAAACAATATTCGATTCTGACGGAGATTTGTGGTGGGCTCATAATGAGTAAGCGAAGTAATGAAGTACGAAATCATTCAATTCCGAAGATTCCTAAATGCAATTTCTTTGGTTGTCCCCTTTCCACAGAACACAAGATAAGAGAAGTTAGAATGGAAAAGTGCGAATTACGTGGTAGTTTTAAGTAATTTGCGTTATCCACATCGAGTGCACAGGCGTCTGGTGTAGAAATTCTATAATGTCCGAAAGGGGAAATCTGTACAGCGCATAACGTTAACAAGACTGAGCCAGGGGATCTCATGCACTCGAGCACAGCCGAGCTGCCGTTCGTGTTAGGTAGCAAGCGGAGTTGTGAGCGATTTTGAAATAAACGTCTAAAATAATGGCCAAAGTTAAGGGGTATTAAAACCAATTGAATTTTATCGAATCGAATTTACCTTACAAGAAAATGCAGAGGTTCTGATTGGAATATGTATTTGGAGAGTAGAATTAATCTTCTTTGTTTCAGATTTCATATGATTTGTTAAAGAATGTAAACCAGTGATTCCAGGAAATGGTTGTGTTCACACATAAACACTCAAAAGTGACTTCGGCTAATAGTTAGAAGTGAAATATATCATTAATAATAAGTGCTTTACACAGTTTAGAGAGATCACTGTTTATCAGATACAACGAGCCGAATGTCTCAGAAATTACAAAGGCATGAATGCTTAAACCACCATTCGAATAGATCTTGTTCTCCTCCCAACCACCAAGAGAAATAGTTGCTTGTGGGACTTGTGAGGAAAAGTGCATCTAACTCTGATGATATGAATGAAATAACTATGTCCATATTCCTAGATTTCATGCATATGCTATTAAAGAAGGGCGAACGGTCATCATAATTGATTTAGCATAATCTTGCATCATTCGCACTAGAAGCCCAGTTAACGAGCAGAATTAGTACTAGTTTTGGTTGTGTCGATTGCTTTGTTGGGCTACGTCGAGCATTCTAGAATGACTGCGTGGGGGGGGGGGGGGGATTGAGAACTCGCCCAATGAGAGAACAAACGCACAAAGGGGCCCCATTCGCCCATGCGACTCCACACACACGCCATTCAGATGTGTGCAAGTGTGCGTGGTGCAACAATGGATTTGTTGTTGCACCAATGAAAATAACTGCAGTAAATTAACAAAATTCCTAATTTCGTGCACTGCAGTTGGGCCACTTAATGTCTTGGGCTACGTTTCGCTTGACCATTAATTGGTTTAGATGAAAGGAGCATACCCATCTAAAACCACTTATTTTTAAAAAGTCTGCCTGATTGTTTTATGGTGTTGCTTGATTACTATTTGTATATTAGTTCGCAATTAATGCACAGGTGCTCGGAATGTTCTGGTTATTAGCCTATATTGGATAGTTAATGTGCGATATGCTAAATTTATTTGGGAAATCGGCAACCATTTGCGCCTTTTACCAACAAAAGTGGTGGGTACAACTTCCAACACATCTACGACTTCAGTCTACATTAAAGAGTAGAAATCAATGTTGATTAGTTGACGTAAATGGCATTTTTTTTCTCAGATATTGTTTGTAAATTAGAATAATTCGAAGTAGATAAGAAGGAATGGTAGCAATTAATGATTGGAGAATTCGACTGCTCTCCTTTATTGTGAATTTACAGGTACGCTTTTACGAATGACGGCTTCTTCACGTAGACAAATTGGTTGATCTACACTGCATAACTATTATTTAAATAATGTTCTGAATATGGTTATGCACGAGACCATAATGTAGGCAAGGCGAGAGAGTACGGTTCATAAAAAGTTGGACTAGCCAACACTGATGGGTAAAGTTGTTGCAGAAATCGGCCAATTTGTAACCTCCGTCTAATTCAGTTGATGACTGTAATGGCCCCTGTGTCGGTCTGCGAGTTGGTAAGACCTTCCTGAGCATAAGAGGCCGTACTTATGAAAATGACAGATACTCGGGCAGATTACTAAACAGTGGTTTCCATGTGCGTTAATGTAAAAGTGCCTCATATTCTCAGCGTGCATTTGTAGGTAAATTACGTAGGCTTTGTTTAAATTTGATGTCATGGCGTTATTGCTCAAAAAATAACACGTTTCATTCACGCAAAAGCATAGAGACAGGGAGACCAGATGATGAAGCCCGAACAATAAATTGCCACATTTCATTTGTATAACATAAGTAATAAACTGTATTTCTTTCAGTAAAAAGAGTAGGTTTAATGGATTGCATTCTAATAGTATTTACGAGATAATGGCCACAGTATCTGACCTTGTCACAAATCATCACTGGAACGTACATCATTTTGTGTTCGATGCAAATAACTTTTGCATTCGCACAACTGCCTAAACGGTCAGACGATGATATACTTTGGCTGCTAATCGACCAGACAAATGACGTAAATAGAATATTGTGATTTGGACCCTAGATCGTCCTAACCTGACGCCAATTATCCTCCCTATCAGCTTCTAATTATACTCGCCACTCCCGCCTCGTCAATCTACTCACTGAATTTGTGGTGACTTAGACCCAATAAATAAGTACGAAGTGTGTGCACGAGACGATAATGGAGACAAGACGAGAGAGCACAGTTAATAAAAAAATGGATCTGTGAAGCATTACCAGGTAAAGGAAACCAGAAAAATCTCCATGTTCGATCACAGTTTTGTACCTTGTCCTAACTTTGAGTATTCTGAAAAGCGAAAGCTTGTGACCTGTGCGAGCTATTAATTCTAGGCAAGCACTTACTTTCAATGAAATTGTAATGCTTTTGACCATTGATGGGTGTTGACTTATGAATGGCTATAAAATCACTTGCAAGTAACAAATGAAATACGACATGTCTAAGTTAATTGGTCTTCCTTAACTTGTCTTCAGTTGATTAATTAGAGCAAATCTAAGCACTGTTGGGTTTGATTTTACTGTTTTCTACAAAAATCATAATTTCATGTTGAAAGTACGGTTTGAATAGGAAGTGCATAATCTGTTATATTGTGTTTACTGAAGGAATTTGCAAACTTAGCTTTGAAAACCACGAAGTTTCCATTTCACCAGTTGTAGTTGGAGGCTTCGTGGCCCTCAAAAAAGCTGTATTCAGTTAGATTTCAGCTTACAATGGCATTTCAACTTAGTTCGAATTGGGATGTTTGGAGAAAGTTACATTCCCATCAACGAGGACGAGTTTCAATTGTTGAGTGTAGAGAGCATTCTCACCCTTAGAATTAGAGTCCCGTTTGTTTATTTTTACTAATTAACGATTTTTTTTCTACAAATGAATTTTGGTCAAGCTTTAACATACCCTTCCAATTTCCTAATGGAGTGCTCTCTATGTTTTTCAACGTGCAGAAGGCCAGTCGCTCTATATGAATCGACTTCATGAACTTAGATGACGAAGGCGAAATCTCTTTAGTGGCGAACTGACATCCTGCCGCTTCCCGTTAATTTTCATGCAAGTATTATTTCCTGGTATCGAATTCACATTATCCAAACTGAAGATTTTTGCTAACCGTGGTGAGGTATCAGAAAAGACCTTGGCACTATTTCCATATTTGCTTCCTCGTCCCCGTTTAGGGATAAAACGTTCTTCAAACAAATCTTTGATCCACAATTAAATTGAAATACATTTTGTGCTATGAAATAACTACTCCTATTAAATCAAGATCTTGATGTGGTATTCTTAATGAAAACTCAATACTTGCCTTAATTTAACACTTTCAAGGTCGTCTCAGTGAATTTCGGATTTGTACTCTCAACTAATTTATGACATGGAGTTCTCGACTTGTATAAGACAACGAGCAGTAGAGTCTGAGCAATCACAGTACGAAATTGAGAATCTTACATGCACTCGTCTATTATTTCAATTAATAGACGTTCTTTTAGCTCGAAAATATCGAAAGGTGGTAAAGACTTTTTTAATTAACTGAGAGAGTACCTAAAATTTCATCCACCTACGCCATCTTCCCCTTCACATCAGAAACAAGGAGGAAATAAGTGAAAGGTTCGCGCTTCCCTTCTTTATGCCACCATGCCCAATACAACTTATAAACCCTAAGCGTGTTAGAGATCGACTCGCAATTTTGCTGCACCAAATCGAAGCACGGGATGCTCGCAGAGTGGACCAATCGGAAAGCTGGTCGTTGATCATTGATCGCACTCACTTGTGTGAAGCACTTGACGAACATGGAGTAAATGGCCACCTGCTCTTACCGTTTGTAATTATTTTTGCTTCTTGGTCTCTATTGCCATCCTTCATAGGTCTTATGGACTTTATTCCACTGCCTGTTTACTTACCATTTCGATATGATGTGCCTTGATAAAGATCAAAGCTGTCTTATTGCCAAGACGTCTGGCGTTGTTGTTAGCATAAGTTCGGCCAATACATTCTACCAGACTGCAGTGGACTCAGATCTGTGAAGGGAAAGAGCTGAGGTAGCTGTGGAATTGTTCCAAATTCGCTTTGCTTACAACTTTTTTGAGAATGTAATCCGTGATTCTACAGATGTGGAAGGTGACTGATTTGGTCCATCTGTCTACCCTGCATGGGCATAATGGTCAGAGTAAGATCACGCACGATGGTGATTACTCACCTTGCGAATTATATAGACTCTGTGGCTATGCCTTGTCCGCTCTTACCTAAAAACAATATTCGATTCTGACGGAGATTTGTGGTGGGCTCATAATGAGTAAGCGAAGTAATGAAGTACGAAATCATTCAATTCCGAAGATTCCTAAATGCAATTTCTTTGGTTGTCCCCTTTCCACAGAACACAAGATAAGAGAAGTTAGAATGGAAAAGTGCGAATTACGTGGTAGTTTTAAGTAATTTGCGTTATCCACATCGAGTGCACAGGCGTCTGGTGTAGAAATTCTATAATGTCCGAAAGGGGAAATCTGTACAGCGCATAACGTTAACAAGACTGAGCCAGGGGATCTCATGCACTCGAGCACAGCCGAGCTGCCGTTCGTGTTAGGTAGCAAGCGGAGTTGTGAGCGATTTTGAAATAAACGTCTAAAATAATGGCCAAAGTTAAGGGGTATTAAAACCAATTGAATTTTATCGAATCGAATTTACCTTACAAGAAAATGCAGAGGTTCTGATTGGAATATGTATTTGGAGAGTAGAATTAATCTTCTTTGTTTCAGATTTCATATGATTTGTTAAAGAATGTAAACCAGTGATTCCAGGAAATGGTTGTGTTCACACATAAACACTCAAAAGTGACTTCGGCTAATAGTTAGAAGTGAAATATATCATTAATAATAAGTGCTTTACACAGTTTAGAGAGATCACTGTTTATCAGATACAACGAGCCGAATGTCTCAGAAATTACAAAGGCATGAATGCTTAAACCACCATTCGAATAGATCTTGTTCTCCTCCCAACCACCAAGAGAAATAGTTGCTTGTGGGACTTGTGAGGAAAAGTGCATCTAACTCTGATGATATGAATGAAATAACTATGTCCATATTCCTAGATTTCATGCATATGCTATTAAAGAAGGGCGAACGGTCATCATAATTGATTTAGCATAATCTTGCATCATTCGCACTAGAAGCCCAGTTAACGAGCAGAATTAGTACTAGTTTTGGTTGTGTCGATTGCTTTGTTGGGCTACGTCGAGCATTCTAGAATGACTGCGTGGGGGGGGGGGGGGGGGATTGAGAACTCGCCCAATGAGAGAACAAACGCACAAAGGGGCCCCATTCGCCCATGCGACTCCACACACACGCCATTCAGATGTGTGCAAGTGTGCGTGGTGCAACAATGGATTTGTTGTTGCACCAATGAAAATAACTGCAGTAAATTAACAAAATTCCTAATTTCGTGCACTGCAGTTGGGCCACTTAATGTCTTGGGCTACGTTTCGCTTGACCATTAATTGGTTTAGATGAAAGGAGCATACCCATCTAAAACCACTTATTTTTAAAAAGTCTGCCTGATTGTTTTATGGTGTTGCTTGATTACTATTTGTATATTAGTTCGCAATTAATGCACAGGTGCTCGGAATGTTCTGGTTATTAGCCTATATTGGATAGTTAATGTGCGATATGCTAAATTTATTTGGGAAATCGGCAACCATTTGCGCCTTTTACCAACAAAAGTGGTGGGTACAACTTCCAACACATCTACGACTTCAGTCTACATTAAAGAGTAGAAATCAATGTTGATTAGTTGACGTAAATGGCATTTTTTTTCTCAGATATTGTTTGTAAATTAGAATAATTCGAAGTAGATAAGAAGGAATGGTAGCAATTAATGATTGGAGAATTCGACTGCTCTCCTTTATTGTGAATTTACAGGTACGCTTTTACGAATGACGGCTTCTTCACGTAGACAAATTGGTTGATCTACACTGCATAACTATTATTTAAATAATGTTCTGAATATGGTTATGCACGAGACCATAATGTAGGCAAGGCGAGAGAGTACGGTTCATAAAAAGTTGGACTAGCCAACACTGATGGGTAAAGTTGTTGCAGAAATCGGCCAATTTGTAACCTCCGTCTAATTCAGTTGATGACTGTAATGGCCCCTGTGTCGGTCTGCGAGTTGGTAAGACCTTCCTGAGCATAAGAGGCCGTACTTATGAAAATGACAGATACTCGGGCAGATTACTAAACAGTGGTTTCCATGTGCGTTAATGTAAAAGTGCCTCATATTCTCAGCGTGCATTTGTAGGTAAATTACGTAGGCTTTGTTTAAATTTGATGTCATGGCGTTATTGCTCAAAAAATAACACGTTTCATTCACGCAAAAGCATAGAGACAGGGAGACCAGATGATGAAGCCCGAACAATAAATTGCCACATTTCATTTGTATAACATAAGTAATAAACTGTATTTCTTTCAGTAAAAAGAGTAGGTTTAATGGATTGCATTCTAATAGTATTTACGAGATAATGGCCACAGTATCTGACCTTGTCACAAATCATCACTGGAACGTACATCATTTTGTGTTCGATGCAAATAACTTTTGCATTCGCACAACTGCCTAAACGGTCAGACGATGATATACTTTGGCTGCTAATCGACCAGACAAATGACGTAAATAGAATATTGTGATTTGGACCCTAGATCGTCCTAACCTGACGCCAATTATCCTCCCTATCAGCTTCTAATTATACTCGCCACTCCCGCCTCGTCAATCTACTCACTGAATTTGTGGTGACTTAGACCCAATAAATAAGTACGAAGTGTGTGCATCAACCACATTTGTAACACCACCCATTAGTATATACATGGGTAGAAAGTGTCCTTAGTATTGTTTTGTCAAATTTCTTCATTTTCACTAGTCAGTGATGGATAAGGCTTTTCATAGGCTAACTTGCAATCTGCAAGGCGTAGGATGCATCAAGATTTATTGCTTCCTGTTTGAAGGCCAATTTTGAAACTAGCACTAAGGAGTTCATATTATATTGGGTGTTTCTAAAAGGCACTTATTTGTAAGCCACCGAACCACGTTGCCACTGAGATACTGGAAGAAACGAAGAAAACATATTCGCCATAAAATAATGGTAAAACTGGCCAGAACGGAGCCAACGAGGGCACAAATGACCTCCTTTACACGGAAGAAGCAATCCGAGAGAGGAGGAGAAGGGTTGGTAGTTAGTTGCTTTCTATTCTACTCCTTATACCCTCTAATGTTTGTAATCCACTTTTATCTCTCTTCTTCTTCTTCTTCTTAATGCCCAGTAAATTGTTATTTACAAGTCAAATAAACTTAAAGACGAATTTGTCTACCTAGGCATAGTACCGCAATAAAGTAATATACAATTTCTGTACAGAAAAAATAAAGTACTCTAAAAATTCAGCTTCGAGCAGAATTATTTAACAGGGGGGAAGTTGAAAATCTGTTGACGATACTTGACGGAACGATTGCGATGGACCCCATTGTATGACCTTGAATTCACTTCGAAATGGTAAACGAAAACACGAGAAGGTCGTCTTCACACGCCCTACCACCTGATTAATTAATTCCACCGTGGACACCCCAGCATTGTGCAGTTTCTGGCATACCCAGATAATATATTCTTGCCTGCAGGCGCAAACAACACAAACTACTAAATTAGGCACAAAATTCAAACACATGCACTACACATTGCTAACAAACTACTTATAGTTGAATCTAACTATTTATCAAATTAATAAAATCGACGTAAACAGAACGGATACATTAGAGATCTGTAGGGATAGCCATCATTGCAATGGAGGACGCAACAGTATCCATCAGCAACTCTTCCGTTGATGACATAACAACGTGGAATCAATCTGTGTAGGACAAAGCCTCGACGTTTGTAGAACTTCAAGGCAGTATAATTTGTACGCTCTGTGTGGAGGTAGACTGCTCGACAGGGAAATTGCGGCCTATATTGGCGACGCAAGCCCTGCACGAACTCCATTTGATGGGCACTTAAGGATCGATCCAGGAAAATCTAAATGAGAAAGACAGGCTACCTAATAGCATTTAAGTAGAAGTGAGAGGTAAAGAGATATCTAAACGCACTGATTCATAATTGCCATGACATGTTTGATGCTGTTTGTAATTGGTGCGGTTAACTGATGCAAAAGTTTCTCCTTGTCCCTTTGCATGGTCAATAACTATTGATAACAGGAGGGACCCTAAAGTGAAGCAAAAAGAGAAGTTAGAAGAATAACTTAGATGACACCAGCTACTCAAGTCACCAGGGCAGGATGGATGAGACCAGCTAAGTTATTGACCTCACTTTTTCCCGACTATCACATGTCTGCCGAATACCTCCATAGTGTCGTTCCAGTCCTTCTTGAACCATTTTCCAGCGTTAATGGACACACTTGTTTACCCTGAAAGTACACTTTTCCTCGAACACACCAACACCAGCGCTTAAAAAAGGTCTCACAAGTCATCTAGTACACTCCCACATCCAAAATATCCTAACTCGGTGTTTTCTGAGTTTACTCTCTAATCGTAAAAAAGCCACTCTAACAGTGGTCTTTATGTTATTCCTCCCACTTTGTTCATGGAACAAGGAGAAGATAGTTAACAGTTTGATTATTGATGATAGTGAATAAACTGAGTATTTATCTATCTACTGATCACGATCTGTGCCATTCCCATCTCATCAACTCCCTTATAATTAGAATACTAATATATTCCGATGAATGCTATCTGATTACGACGTGTTTGAGTTTGCAGCTTTCTAACTCCGTTCACTGACAGAGGGAGAACGCAGTGAACCAGATCTTGGACTCTACATCATATCTTCAACGTGGAGACATTGAGAACTTGGAAAAACATGCCTTTATTAAGTCATTTTTGGTAATACTGCCTCAATAATAATTGTTTAGATGGGCAAATGATATATATTTTACGACGTGAGGAAATTCTTGATACTTGAGCCGACAAGTTTATCCGGTGGTCTGGCTATGAGTGTGATGCAATAATATTTATCACATGACCGTCTTTATTCCCATTTACCATGATCTAATTCGAAGATGTGCAATAACTGAACATTCACATCCATCAACCTTATTAAAGTGTCGGTGCTAACTCAGATTATTTATTGGTCAAAAAGATGACTCATACATCTGACATACGTGGTTCATCCCATGAATGCCCTTTCACCTTATTCACCGAGCGTTGTATTTACTAATGAATTGACAAGCAAAAACTAAAAAGTACAAATATCCCTACCCTCACACCTAACACTAGATTCCCAATAAGGAGAGTAATTAATAACTTTGCTTACTAAATAAAAGAGCATAAACAGAATGGTTGTTCTGTAGAAGACAGAAGTGCCCTACTATAGGGTGTCCCAAAAAAAATGTATACACGATCAATTAGAATTTTATTACTTAAAAAGCGTAAAAATATTTTATAAGTATAATTTTATTGTTTTTCACTGGTTGTTCTCAAACTAAATACATTTTTGGGACATTTTTTAAATAATAAAATTGTAATTGATCCTCACGTGTATATCCGATATTTCAAACATACAAAGTTAGAACTAAATTTCGTTACCTGACCGTTGGAATATACGATTACGGAAATAGAAATGAATTGAAATTAAATTTTTTTATAGCCTTTCATACCCAATTACTCGAAAATTGTGTCTTCAACAAAGCATAATGCAATCCCAAATACATTATGGACAAGAGAACAAGGTCAAAAGAAGAATTTTTACCAATTATTAGTAAAGAAATCCTTAAAATACACCCTTCTCTCCTTCCTTTCAGTATAATATTAAATGTATTACATCTCCACGTCCAACTCATTTCACCGTAAATACACAACCTTCACTGGTAGAAAATCTTAACCAGTACCAACAAGCCGTACCTAGGTACATATAAAAAAAGGTTATTCAGATGACAAGACTCATTTTAACTGGCACGGTCAATACGCTTTATAATTGTTAAAGAACAAACTGCGAAAGTTGAACCTTGGAACACTTGTGCACTACATAGTGAACCATACCCAATAAACGAAAAGTGGACACCTTCAGCAAACGAAAATAAGAATTAAGCTAAGGCTCTAACTTTATTTACTTCTTCCATTCAGTTCTCACTCATCATTGAACTTTGTCACTATTGCTGTCTTCAGATGCCTATCGCTGGTTAACAGTAAGCTGCACCTGATGATAATGATGAAAACAACTCAACAATAACGATTAGAATAAATTTTATCCAACAATGATAAGTAGAAGAGAAGAACTAAATAGAACTACTCACTAGCTACACAAACAATACTTATTAGGAACATTTGGGCAAATAGGAATGAGGAAGTTGACAATAATCCTTGTTCTTATAACTAACATGCAAGTTGACTACTTAGAAAACTTGTTACTTTCTCGATGGAAGAGAAAACAGGAAGGTTTTAAACAAAGATGCCGTTTATAAGACACAGTGGAGGCAACGATGAATTACTAGTTAAGAAGTAACGGCTTAGTTGAACTTATTTTAAGAAAACCATATGATGACCTCTATAATAAGAACATACACAATATAGACGTGGTTTATGAATCCTGATCACTATCAATGTTTTCAAATACAAATGCAAGGACATCCGTTACAAAAAATTCTAAACCTGAAGGCATAGATTCGACTATCTACTGGGTGCACTGTTAGCACACTATAATTCAAGCCTTTGCCACAAACAACCGATGAAATTTGTGCATATCTGAAAATAACTCGAGAAATGGTCGAAATCATAAACAAAGAACAATGATATAAAAAAGGGCAAAATCTCAACTTCAGAAACCAATGAAAATGACTTTAGATATACATATTCATTAGCCTTTATGTACAATCTACTTAAGGTCTTTAGTTAAGATAGCTAAGAGATCCCAGCCACCACATCAGCGTAGTATTCAAGAGATCTAAGATGAGAATATTCCTCAAATATGCATGGGAACAACACATTCCAAGCAACCACTGCCATTAAATAGCATGTGACTGCGAAGTACAATAACTTTACAATGTCTCAAAATTATAGAATAACCAATGGTACTCAAATAATGTGAAGCGCATCCTACTATCTTAATCGTAAAAGGGAATGAAATTCACTGTATGTAGGCCGTTGGACATCGATACCATAACCTCAGATTTGGCGAATATGTGCAAAGGCCACCACGTCATTAACGAATAAGGGCAGCGAATACTGTGCGAATACTTGCAACCAAATCATTTCGAAACGAAAATACCAGCAAGTAGTTAACAGGGATTTTCCGAAATTTAAAATGTAAAATATTCAACGCAACGAAACTATTACTGTTCTAGCCTTGGATAATTAGAGTAATCAAATTAGAATAACGAAAAAAAGAAACCGTAAAAATATATTACGAATTAAAATTTGGATTTAAATGTAATTACGAGATTTTAAAGCATTTCCTCCAGAAGGAATTTAAATAGGAGAGAATGTTATCAATATCATCTTTAAAAATATATTGACGAACCTATGGGATCTCCACAACCAGAACTAGAAGTAAAGACCAAGGAATGAGAATAACAACCTGCGAAATCTAATGCTGTTTACAGCAACTATCCCCATGGGTATGTTGCCAAAATAAACGAATTGGGAGGAAGAGAAGAACCTCACTATTTACCTACCATTTGAGTTAAGTGAGGGATATATTCCCACTCCTCAAAAAGTATACTCAACGAAAACGTAACATTCAAGTTAGAGAAAAGGTTAGACAAAATTATTTCAATTATGAACTTGGCCATGAAATTTACAACTAGCAAGAATTTGTATAAAACTCCTTTCCCGATTTCTACCAGGTATCCAATCTATGCCTTTAAAAGCCTCTAAGTCCATTTTCCTAATCATTTAACTTTTAGTTCCGATTTAAAAATATTAAAACCTATAATTAGATGCAAAATTTGGTCTAAATGGATCCAGTCATTGACGAATCAAATTATAAATCACCAACCAAAGACGAAAATGAATTACAAAATTAAAAGGCTTTTAGGGCATAGACACAATAAGATAAATTTCATTCAAGATACCAAAACACTTACCAATACCATATTCTCTGTATTGTCTGGTAACTGCTAGGCTGAGTATGTACATAACTACAGATTCCGAAGCGATCCGAGGATGAATAATAGACCTATCCTAAAATTCAGAAAATAACAACTGAAATGTGCTACTATTAAAGTACAAATATACAAAGATTAGTCCACTTACACTAATCTTACAGTTATTAATAGATCGATATTCGGAAACAATCATTCCGACAATATTATCTACGATGTCATATGTTGCTTTTAGATACTCAAAATCGGATTGACTTAAACAAGCCAGAATAGTGATAAAGCGTCCACTGGAAACTATTTCAGTATACCAGGAATCTGGATATCGGACTGGAAAACATTCAACACAAAGTCGTTTAATAGCGGTTGTATCACTAGGATAGGCTAGACGAAGTTCCACTGAATCTAGCATAGGTAATATTCCAGCACTTGGTAATTAGTAGAGGCGAACTTGGTGAAAGTGTGAAAGTATCACAATGATACCGGAAAGAGTAACTGGTAAGCCTGAATCACCCAGAAGCTGCACCAAATACTGACCATTCAGACCCCCAGTTGACCATTCGGGCCGAATCCAAATAGTTGCTGTAACTTGGAAAATTAAAACAAATCTTTTGATTAGATTTGTGTTTGTATAGCTAAAAGGCTGAGAGGATTATAAAGTTTCTGTCAAATATAACCAAATTTAATCCGGTTATTTCTTATAATCAATATGCATTTGTGATAATGATTTCAGTATTTAATATTGTAATTTTAAACAATTTGTCTCTGCTAACCTAGGTCAGGAAATTCATTATTATTTTCTTTAAGACTTACAGATATCTGTCATCAACTTTTGAGAAAAGATTAACCTTTATACTATCCATGTTCACTATTAACTGTTTTCCAAACAATTGATTAAATTATATGATGGGACGAATTCAGGTGTTTTATAAGTGAACAGACAGCAATTTATCTAAATTGAATGGTGAAGAAAGGGTCAGGATGGATTTTATTTTAATTCGTGGTCTTTGATGAATGTTTTATTTGCGACTCATGAAACGAAATTTCTTATTTCTTGTTTCCATCGAAATAGAGTAATACGGCCCTTTGATGAAAGTTGCAACATGTGCTCAGGTAAACTCCACAGCTAAAGTTACTATTTTCATGGAAGCGATTTTAATTTTCTATCATTTTAACTTTCCTATAGCAATCTTTCGATTTTTTCTTTTTGCATGGTCGTTCTGCATATTAGCTTTTATTGCTTGCCATCCGTTCTCATTCTTAACTGATGATTGAGTATCTTTCCCTCTGTCCACTGTAACGACTTCAGAAGACTTACAATTTACCTCCGCGATTGCTAATAAACTTATTTTAAACGTGTTCAAACCAAATTTCTCTGTCCGGACGTATATATTTTAATATTTCCTATTGCAGTGAGAAATCTTTCCAAATATTTTCGTGTGCCTTAACACCGTACCTGAAAATGGAGGGTATCATCAACCGAGCATGCAATCAACCCCTCCCTACATATCCCAATGTATGTAAATGACCTTACATTTGCACGATATTATCTTTTCTGCATTATTATTATTTCAGTGGACGACGAGACACTAAATTGGCAGCTTGGTTTGCAGGAACGCTGACCTGGTTTGCTGGTAATCCAAACCAACTTCGAAAAAAACAGTGTTTTAGAACAAGACAAATGAACACTATCAAATTAGCGGAATAGAGGATTCAAAAAAAACAAATGCGAAATTTAACGCCACTTGTAAAAGGCCGAAAGAACTCTCTTTGCCCTTTAATGATTATGTACAATGTTATGCTTAAAGCCATTTTTCCACAAACCTTCGATGCTTATAAACGAGTAATGTACACTGATTCCATGGAATCGTAATTTCCCCATATTTTCAATTTCGTTGGCAGGAGTACCTAAACACCTCTCCCGATTAAGGAAAAGGCAACCCCTTATCACTTCCCACAGCACCCGCAAAAAATCGATTCTGCAGCCTATCTAGATTAATGGATGCAGTTACACCTGCACAATTTTTAATACTTAGATTATCAAATACGTATAATACGTTAATCAAAACTGTGGAAAAAAACCGTCAATCTCTACTCCAGTAATAACTCTTACACAGACATTGCGAATCAGATATCCAATGAAAGCAAAACATCTTTAGACATGATGCTGAATGTATATTGTCAAAAGATTTGACGAGCGAAATACCAATACTTAAGAAGATCCTTCACACACATTGTCAGTTAAAATGCACACTCAAGGAGGAGGAGAAATTTAAGGTCAAGATAAGGACGTCGATAGATCAGGAGAATAATTATCGATCATTAATTGAAGTAGGGGATCCAGTTGCTTTGACACTGGCAGACACCGAAGAGGGGGAGGAGGGTGGTTCAGGTGTGAAGAATTGCTCCGTAGTCGACATCACATCCACTAGGAAATAAAAATGATTTTGTATGTTTTAAAGGAATCCTTCCGATATAAACACTCATGACAAGGTGGCGATGCATGCAAGGGAACTAAAAGACAACCTAACAAAGTATAATTTCCGGGTTCGTCACGCTGATAGGAAAAAACATCTACAGCATCCCTGCACAGAATAATCTCCCAAAATTCTATTTTATACTTAGATAGGAAAATCTCTAGTCAAGAAGCAATTTATTTCCCTGAAATTAAGCTACACCTTACTATAATCCTGTTTCTAACAGCGTGACTTCGGTTTAAAAATGGATGACGTCTAATGAGTACTACATGAGAATGAATTAAAACGGCTTAAGCAAATAGACTACTACACATTGCCGTCCTTTAAGCTTTATACCCTCAGGTCGAATATTCTCATTTCTCCTATGTTAAAACAATAATAGTAATTCAATTTATTTTAAAATAGTACCGAGTATAGGAATTAGACAATAAGATGCCCAAATTTTACACTCCCCGACACCTCAAAGTTATTCTTCAACATCTGAAAGTTAAATTAATGTAAACGGTTTCCATTCATTTCGTTGACAAGTTTTGAAATCCGACCAAATATATGAAATGCGCACAAAATGTAGGATCTACTGTATAGACGCTTTTTTATTCACACGCTTGCATCTTACCTTATACCTTCTTCTACATTCAATCCATTCACGGCTAAATAACTAAAGAAAGTAGACATATTTTGTTTTCCTTTAACGCACTACAACAAAATCTCCATAACCCCCACCCTCCCACCTCTGCTTCTCAATGGCAAAAAACAATCAACAGCCTAATCATCTCATCTTTAATGCGAAAATCAAAGTGATCTATTAACAGTTGCCATTTGAGTGTTCAAACGCATGAAATCCAATGTATCAGTTGTTTCAACCATACATACAAATGAATAACAGTTAAAGCCCATAATGGAAAAACTCGAAAACCTCGTTTTCTGACGATGCACAAGCATATCTTCCAATAAAGCGCTATTAGAGATAAGATTGAGAAAAATACAATAAAATCAAATAGTCGAACATGAACTTCTATAAGGTCAAATGCAAACCATCAACAGCCAAGATTACAAAGTCAAGAGTACCTAACCGATAAAAGAACCAGACGTCTGTACTTGAGAATTAGTGAATCAAAAAACGTCTGCATTTTAAGCGAATGCGCAAATTACGACCTTGACTACAAGAACTTTAACAAAAGCTGCAAGGACAATGACCCGAAAATTTTACATACACACATACGAATATCGGTAAACAAACTTGACCCATAGGACAACAGCAATACAGTGACGCAATTAAGCACAGAGTAGGCAGTCCTTCAAATCAGCCCTCAATTTATTGAATTTCAATATAAGCACCAATCAGACTGAAGAGATTGGTTAAAGAGTACCCAGTTGCATCAGCCTTGTCTTTATTTTTAAGACCATAACCGATAATTAAGCTTCTTCTCCTTCGAATACAGCAATATCTGCATGAAAGTTGCCGGCAATGCGTCATAGTGGCAAGCCCATCAGATACGGAATTGTGATCGACATGCAAATAGAAATCAACGAAAGATAGGCACATGCTCTAGACACACTTTGCATGCAATTTTAAGCAGACTGGGAGGGATTTTCATGCCAGCGTTGACGAGGACTACAAACCTTGATCCACCAAACTACAAAAACTCGAGGATCCAATCGATGCACTTTCTGAGTGTCTGGTGGCAGCGCCGGGGAGAAAAGAGGAAAGAGTGAGTACTGCTGGAGCTGAACAGGTACCCCCCGCAACAGCTCCTTGTGTTGTTGCAGCACGTCGTCTGGAGCTTGACTGCATATCTGTAGGGACCGATTTCGCATCTGATGTCGCCGTCTTAGAAACATGGGTGCTTTCCTCTTTTTTCTTCTTCTGCTGATCTTTAGTTGGAATTGTTGCTGTCCCAAATTCAACATGATTTGATGGCAGCAGAGTAGTGGAGGGAGATTGAGAATCTTTTCTCCTTTTGGGACTGTCTACTGAAGCTATTCACACCAAATTGTACAAATGGGGAAAGCTCTTCAGAATCACAAATTAAGTGACTAATTTTAGAAATGAAATAGGTGCTTTTTGTTCTGAGAGACTCACATGTAGTTCCATAGATCGAAAATATCTTAAATCCTCCCTTCATGCACTATTGATAATAGCTAGTTGACGTGAAGAAGGTTTTAACATAGCGGAAAAAATTCGAAACCGTAATAACATCAACTACTTATACCGGATGGCTAGGAATGCACATTTATACATAAATCAAAGCTAATATTTAGCTTTCAAATTTGACTCCAATTAAATGGTTCAAAATCTATCAGTTTTTTATAATGAAAATTGTTAAACCACATCCAAAACGTTGAGCAAATTAAATTAAGCCCGCATTTTTAATAGTATTTGCAGAGTTTGTCTCTTTCAAGGAGGAATCGGAGCAGTAAAAAAAAATCAATCAAACAAAATCACTATTGATTGACCAGGAATATGCTATTGAATAATAACTATCGCCGATCCGAAATAACTACAAGTTTTAACCACTTTGCTTATCACAACGACTCACACCGAATAGAAACATCACTAACACCTCCAAGAGAAACTATTGCAGGGAATAATGAAGATATTCAGTTATAACAGTTTACCATATTCGTATTTCATGCGACTAAAAGAATATAGAAATTGGGCACTTGAAATAGTCGCTATTCTTGAAACCACCCGTATCCTTTTTAAGACATCAAAACATCTTTTCAATAGAAAAAAAAACATTTAATTTTTCAAATGTAAAGCTAAGACCTTTCAAGATAGCTTTCCAAGTACCTATCAATTTATCACCGATTTTAGTTATAAATAAAAACTCCTAAACTAATTAAAACTTCAGATTAACTCCCAGCACACAATAACATACACACGTGAGCCGGCAGCCAATCGGGTTTATTCATACATACATAAATCAAGAATACAAAAATAGCAATCAAGTACTTTCGTCCATATTTTTCATTTAAAACCTCCTCTTCCCACCACCACGACAAAAATGTTCGAACTCACAGGCACTTTTGCGTCCACCATTCCCATTTGAAGAGGCGGTGGGAGCTGACGGTTTCTGAGGACGAGCAGCAGCATTTTCTACCGGCGACTGTTTCAAAGGTACAGATTCCACAATTTCCGTCACAACAGATTCCTGTTGTTGAGATGAAGATGAGACGAGGACATTAGATACCACGGGTGGAGGAGTGGCCGTAGCTACTGGTCTTGGAGTAGGCCGAGGTCCTACAAAAAAAAATCAGCCAGTTCACAGTAAAAAACCAACAGCCATACGAACGCTCACACAGAAGAGAAAAATAAGCCGAAGAGTACTACTGCGTGAAACACACTTGGTTACGAAAAGCAGTTAGTTTTATTTTAAACCAGAAGTGAGTGAATATGACAACTATACAAACACACACACAGAAGAGAAAAATAAGTCGAAAAGTACTACCGCGTGAAACACACTTGGTTACAAAAAGCAGTTAATTTTATTTTGGTCTGGAAATGTGTAAAGATGACTATCTATCTAGACTACCACAAAACTTACCATATGTGAAACCTCTTCCTATAACCTGAGAGAGACATCTCCCATTGTGCCCTACATAAATACAAAATCACATTAGAAACTTAGCAGTTCTTTCGAGGTAGAAGGTGAAGCCCATTAAATAAAACCGACTTTCTTTTTGTCTATGGGCTCACGCGAGCAGCGCCTATTTGCCGACAAACTAAAACTTACCGGTCGAAAAGCCTCCTCTTCCCCTATAATGAGGGGGATGATGAAGAAATTGTCCTATGAAAAACAGCATTACACAACGACAAAATTCATATTATTTGGCTTCAAACAATTTCGAGACCGAAAATGACCTCCTTATCTCAGAAACATACCTTGTCGATTTAAAGTGGTGTTGGGGGAATTCTGCCGATTATTAAAGTTGCCGCTTCGTTGCCAAGGTTGGTTACCTACAGAGTGATAAAGCCAGACATTACGAAAGACAGAGACAGGAAAACGTTTCTAGGTAAACAATAAGCATACTTGAAGAAGCATTGTAGTTTCCACCACCTCGATTGTTATTATGATGGCGACGTAAGGAGCCGGTGTTTGAATGCTCACCGTTTTCCGAAAATCGGCGTGAACCATTTCCGCCACCGACGCCACTATTTACCGACCAGTTAGAACCAACGGAATTCTGGTGGGAATAACGGTGCTGTTGGAGCTGACCTCTGTGTGGCGAATTAACATGAACGGGAACACGAGGAGACATTGGGGGTTGTGACACAGAAAATGATTGCTGAACGGGAACCTCTTCCTGTAGATCCACACCAGTGCCTTCTTTGAATTCCTTTTTGAAATCCTGCCATACTAAAAGGAGCATAGATATAAATCAAATCAAAGAAATTGTCAGAGCTTTTCAAGCACTATTCCGCGCTGACAATCCTGAATAATTAGCCATAAGGCAAGGAACGAGCGTTCAATATGCTTCGGTAGTGAATATACACTAGATATTCAACAAAAATCATCCTTCATTGCTTAGATCCTCACAGAAAATTGTTAAAAATGGAAAAGTAATTTGCTAACTAACAGGGCTAGTTCCGCATCTCAACTTTATCAATACCGATTTGCACTGTATCAACATAAGTTAGAGGTAAAAATGGTTTTAACCTACCAATTACCGTTAAAAATATCAATAAATATTTGGGGACAATTCGTTCAAGTGCAGACGGTAAAATATCAAATCTAGGGTGTCTAATTTGGACCTAGCGAGTAATTGCCTCAGGGCCCATGAACATTAGATAAAAGAAGGTAAAAAATAGTAAAAATTACAAGAATCCATATAGCTGACAATCTCCTCGGCATTTGGAATTCGAGGAGCGGGAGAATATCTGCGATTATTGGAATGGTTTCCAAATGAATTTTGGGCGCCATAGTGGCCTCCGCGACCACGTTGAGAATATGGTCGGTGGTTTTGATAATGAGATTGAGAACCTTGGTGATGATTATTTGGAAGTGTTGGAGGGCGTGCATTAGCACTTGGACCTTGGCCAGAACTCAGAACGGAGGAATCTGGAGTTTCACTTCTTTTCGCATGGAAAGAATTTCCTTTCGACTGTCTGCTTGAATAAGAGTTAGAAAGAAAAACATTATGAGAAGGAAATTTCAGACAAGATATCGAAAATATCATACCTATTCTGATGCGATTGGACACTATAATTTCCACAATCACTCATACCCCCTAATAACGATAATATTCACTAAGATGAACCTAAGGCTTGTCAATCGGAGATATGAGCCCTGCGCCATCCTGCAAACTTAAACAAATTAACAACATTTTTAATAAAAAGTTTCTTTGCTTTACCATAAGCTAAAGTACTTATAATTCTGTTATTGCAAAATATCAAGTGTTACTTCAGTGTTACTTATTTTGCATATTTCATATAAAATTATTACGAACGATGCTTGCTAATGCAAAATGGGTTCGATTAAATAATTTATATTTAGCCTATTTAATAATGATTCTAGCATGTGTGAAGTAAATTATCCTTAAGGAAATTTTAGTTCAGTTCAAAAGATTAGCGGTAAACCAAGGACTACCAATATGCTAAAATTCTTTCCTGGCAACAGTTCTGGCACTTATAAATGTTATTACCTTATAGACCACCATATCTCGCTCTATCATGACAATTTGATAGAGTATTGTACAATAATATTTCGCGAAAACTAGTGATAACTGAAATTTATTTTCTGTGTTTCCTAAATGTGCGTGAAACAACACCAATTTGACCTTAATAGCTAACATTTCAACCGATATTTGATTAAAAAGCTATTAATTTGTTGATTCGCCTAGAGTAGATGTTTTTTATCTTAGCTACACGCCTTTGGAATTACTTACTTAATGATTTCTATTAATTTGAATGTTATTTTCTATGAATGAAATGAAAGAAATGATTTTATTAACCCACCGTGTGCATTCTCCCGTACTCGATTGAGTGCACGGCTATATTCGATTGGGTTTTCCAACATTCCCTTTATAACGAATCGAATAAGAGAACAAGTTAAAACATGGAAAAATACTATTCCCATACTATATAAAAAGCAAACAATTAAAATAATCGATAAAATAATTAAGATAGAATTTCTGCTAGGGACTTTAATATTACTATGTAATCCAACTTGTGTATTGGAGAGGAAACAATATTGTTTGGAAACGACCTCTTATAATCTCTAGAAAAGTGGCTTTAAAATTTTCAGTATGATACTACATACATTCAAAGAATAGAAAAGTATGGTCGAATGCTTGTCTTTTCGGTTTTGTTTCAATATTCAAATATCAGTCAAGAATCATTTGCTGCATTATTTAAAACAAATGGGTGTACTTATTATAATGTAAGTGAAGTCAATAGTTATATAAATCCTGGTAGAAAACGTACAAAGCCATTTTTTACATTAAAAATGTGTCTATTTATTGTTTTATTTACGAATGAATGATAAGGGATAGACATGGGAGTTTTTGAACAAAATGCGCTTAAGATACCAGGAACATACCCATGCCAAATATCATATTAGCTTGTGGGAAACTGCGGATTTAATTCATTGAATCTTATTTTTGGATTGCTGCATATCATGTAAGGTCACTTAATCTTTCTAAACATAGGAAGAAACGAATTGAAATTTCAAAACCCATCCCTTCTGACCACACAATGCTGGACAATAGGCATTGAACTTGGCTGATAGGCATTTAGGTAGCACATTGCTGTTGAGAAAATTCCGATCTATAACTTTTCCATGTTTCACTGAGCGCTTTTTCCGATTTCGTGTGGCTGTGATTGCTTCTTTACTTTCAAATGGTGAAATTAATTTATGTTACTTTTAATGACTCAGTAGTGAATATTTTTGTGGCTCATAAGTTGCTTTTTAAACAGAATAAATATGACTTTAGAAAGAAAATTAAAATTTCCTGTATATGAGAGATTAAAAATCTCAAAAGCTTACAGTGCAATACATTTCACTAAAGTGGCAAAATGGAAGGAACAACAATTTTTTTGAAAAATTTCAATTTTTTTGCATATTATTTATTTATCTATAAAAAATGGCCGAATCTATGATAGTCATCATCAGCCCTTTAGTTGGCTTCGGGCTTCACAGAGGGGAGAAACATTAAAGTTACAAAATGTGGAGAGGAGTGAATACTGTGGAAGTGGTGGAATATGAAATACAGTGGGGTCATGGTAGTTTGATGTCAATGACGGTGTATGGAAATTTTTTTTGCCGTATGAGTATACGAAGCTCAGAGTTCACCACGTGGAGGTAAGTCTATTGTGCACCCCTCTTGCATATTATAAAGCCCAGAATAGCTAAGAGGCGATAACTAGCAATAGTATCCACTAAAGCATAATTTCTACAGATTTTATTAGCGCGATTCTAGCAAAATTACTTTGGATTAAAACAATTACGTATATGGTTAGGTAGAATACGTACAAAATTAATATTTTCATTAACGTAAAGTATTATCAAAAGATTCTTTTGATATTTCCAAAGTGAGAAATGGCCTACAAGTTTGTAAGAGTACGTAATCTTTGCCTACCAACGCTAAAATATCAATTAAAGATTTATTAGGGCTCAACTTGAATGAACTCTGGTACGCTATTTTAGGCTATCTCCGAACATTTTGCATGTTTCTTGACTATTCGAAGAAATTTTATCTAAAGCTATTGGCACTAAACATTGACTTACTCAGAAAATAGCGCACGGATAATTGTCTTGAGATAGTGCATATTAGAACCTAAATATTTGGGCGTAATAATCATATAACTTCAACCGATGTAACTGGACTAAAACTGAATCCAACGATCAAATTCTGTGTTAATCCTGATACTTGATGTCAGTCTATTCTTCTATTTGGTCCTATTCTCTTACACTATACTTGACAGCTTTACTGTTCCATGCGTTCACGCTGGCTTACATGATGTTGGAATACGTTTGCCATCTTTTGTTTTATTCGCGAACTTTTATTTGAACTTTTTCGAGGCGTCTGTACCCTAACTTCTGAGTAATTTACCAATAAATGGTATAGACTCAAAATCTCTTGACACGCGCTATTAAATCGACAGAGCTGAAACCGTAATATGATATTGGCTCTTACCGCCATATCTAACAAACTTCAAGTTGACGCAAGCTTTCACCAGACCACAACGCACTTTCCCTCCCACATTCTAATTTCTCATTAACCTTTCCATGTAACCTTAAACTATTCTCAATGTCTTGACTAACCTTATATTCTAAGCTCAAGCTATCGGATATTCAGCTTAAGGGCCTACTTCGTCCGACCACTTATCAGGAACAACTCCGCTACCTACCTAACTTCGTACTACTTCAGTAATCATCATTATTACCCACAAGAAAACTTCTTCGTTTTACCCTCAGCTAAGAGATAGACAATGACGTTCACTCTACAATATGAGCTGCAGTGATAGGACTAATCACACTATCTATATTTGTATTTGGCTAATTTCGCTTTACATCGTCCATACTAGTATGGCGCCCATGGAAAGTTCTAATCAGAGAGAAGAGGGGGATCTTTTCCGTTAAGAAGGCATTGATTGCTGTTTGATCGAAAAGAAGTAAAGATGTAGAGATAGAGAACGGGGAAAATGTTAATTGACGAATAATTCCTGCTCTTCTCATATAAAATAAGCGAATGAGTACTGGCTTAAGAAACAGGCGTCACGATGCGAAAAGATGATGAAGATAAGTTGGGGGGTAGTTTTGAGAAGTAGACCTACTCCGATGTCATCAGCTTCTTGAATTCTAAAATGAAAGAAGACAAGTTTAAAATTAATCATAATTAATTATAGCCATCACATCGTAAGCTATGGTTTGAGGTAGAAAAGTAATATTTAAAATGAAAATTACCTACATTTTAATAAATTTAAATGTGAAAATATAGATAAATATAAAATACTGCCTTTATTCTATAAGTTTTACTTATTGAACTGGTGGTTTCTTATCCGGACGTACCATCGAAATCCACAAATCCAGAACCATCGCGATCAGTATCACGAATCATTTCATCTATTTCTTCCTCGGAAAGATCATCTCCAAGTTCCTTCAAAATCCATCGAAGGTCATCAACATCGATTTCACCCCTGCGGTTTTTGTCGAGGACACGGAAAGCCTGCCGAAGATCTTCTTCATCCTGTTCGTTTTGGAGGATCTTGCCATAGACAGAGAGGAATCCGGAAAGATTAATGAATCCAGTGGCTGAATAAGGAGAAATATCGATTGAGAGATTGTGTTGAAACGCAACTACTGATAAACACTAAGTGGACTTACCGTCGTCATCGACTTCATCAGCCCATTCCTTGAGAAGATCAGGCTTGATTGAGACTTTGAGAGCGGAAAAAGCTGGCCCGAGGTCGTTCGTGCTGATTTTGTCTTGCCCACGCTTGTCAAACTTCTTGAAGGTTTCAGTGGCAACTGTGGAAGCAATAAGCGGTTATTAGATCATGTGATATTTTTATTTTCATGATAGGGTCAGATTTAAATCCTGTGTGGATTTTTCCTTGGCCTGACGCCCAGTTCATTTGCGTCGAGGGCTGTTATACAAATTATGGCATCTGTGCACGTAGAAGGAGGGGTTATCAACCAATCAAATTGAATGTGAATTAACCCAAAGTGCAAATTTCTACCAATAGGATTTTGAATGAGGGTTACAAAGTCACGATCGCATGCCTATTGCTATAGCCACTTATTGATCGTTCGCTTATAAACTGAAAATTTTTATAAACATTACTTCTACTTGTTTACACAAATTTAGTATTCATATTTTCAATTTGGGAAAGAACAAATTCAAAAGTTTGAAATAAACTGATTAATTGCAATAAAAGTATTCTGTTTTCCTTAATTAAAACAGAGTCAGCCCAAAACCCAAAAATAAAAAAATACTGTTTTGAAATTCCTACAATTATGATGGAGAATGCATCAGGAATTATCCGTGTGGATGATCCCCTTACGCCCTCCCTTCAAATCAAATTTATCTCATGAAGTTGCCTTTCTTCTTGCATTCAATATTTTATTCACTTAAAAATAATATATATATATATAATGCGACTGCAAAATAAAAGTGAACTTACCTCTAACCTGATCGTCACTAATTTTGAATCCCTCCATTGAAAATGCCTAGAACAGAAATGTATTTTTACAAACTCTGAGCAAACTCACTCCGAAGTTTTAAATTAAAAATTGATATTGATATATTAGAATCGTATTTCATAATGTACAATTAAATAAGGATATTAAAAGAGCCAACTGAACATAATTCAAATGCATTGGAGGCTCCAAGAAACGGAATAATATTTTAAACGTTTCAAGCATCAAGGGCACAGAAATAAAATCAAAATAAATCACAAATGAGATAATTATTAGTTCAGCTTTTGGAAATGGAGAATAAGGATGTATCAGTTTCAAAATTTAAATATCTATGTTGAAGAGTATGTATTTGGGTTTTAATCAGAGATACTTACTACTGTATTAAAATGAAGTTTGTTGTGGTTATTGAAGAAAGCAAAGTGCCGGCGTCCACTGCTACTCGTGTAGCTGGTGTTGGTGGTATCACTTGTGTGCCCCCAATGCCGACGCTGGTGTCTTAGGATAGGGGAAAGCGCGCGGACAGACAGGCGGATCCTACGCAGGCGCAGCCCCCTAGGAGCGTTGCCATGGTTAACGTGGTGTGGTGGTGCACCCGAAAATCGATTGCCTGCCTGCACGCCCATTTTCATTGGTCGGTAGCTAAATACTTCGATGTCCACCCGGAAACTATTGTCATTGGCGCGCGCTGGTGGGTTGGCATGGTTACGGTGCGACATGCTAGCTGCCCAAGGTGCTTTAGCTGCTGCTTCATGCGGCACTGATTGGTATTTGGTTAGGAGGGGTAAGGGAGAAGTTTGATCTGTGAAGAATCATGAAACAATGGTTAAATATGACTTTGAAACTGTCTTTATTGACTTTAACAAAGCAAGGCAATGGGAATGAATTTATATTATAATGAGTGGGGATCTCATTTCATAATAAATAAATTTATCTTCAAGAGACTTCGTCATTTCTTTTTCTGAGCTTTTTTATTTTAATGCGTAATAAATTTATTTTTAAATTGATTGTCCTAGAACTTTGCCGAGAAATTGGCATGATTACTTCTTTTAAATGGGGGAAAAATTGTGAATGCTTGTCTAATTTAATTTTAATTTCATTTTAATGGAAGTTTAAAAATTGCTATTTTTCCAAATCGCTTGTGTGTAACTTCTTTCATGCTTAATCTATGCAGCAAACATTTAATTTATATTAGAAATAGATAACTTGTTTCGATATTGTAAATAACATTATACTTCCAATAAAGAGTATCAGAATTTGGTCAAATGTTTTTTTAGACAAAATTAACTCCACTGGCCATGTTGTTACTTATTATTCTTACCTGGTTGATTACCCTGAAGCGGTGTTGCATTTCAAATAATAACTTTTTCTGCTACAATTAGACATTTTCTCGACCTCTCCTCGAATGAAAAAAAAACTTTTATTTAATACTTTTTTCAAATGCACAAATGCCTATCATGACATTCCACTTTATAGAACAGCTTACTATTTGTTTGAGAGTAGTATTTGATGTATGTAAATATACATTTCAATTAATCCTTTACAACCCAGAGAAAGAGTTTGAGAGGAAAATATAAACTGAAAACGAACTTTCAGGCCATGTTTCTACTTATATGCATGTAAATTTATAATAGCATCTAAATCTTTTGCCAAAATAAAAAATTTCGTATTACATCTTGAACTATTTTGAAACTAATTAAAAATTAAATCCATTTTTTTGTTATATTAATGTATATTTATTTTTGCAATTTTCGGACCAAAAACTGCTAAACTTTGTAAATACTTGTCTTCTCTTAAAGATATACAGAAGGAGAGAAATCTTTCTTATATTTGCAGACGAGAATTTTTTAGCCAATTAAGTTCACCAAGTAAAACGTTGCATTATCGGTCTTAAAACACCTTCTCTTTCAAGGTTATTAATTTCTATTTTAAATAAGAATTGCCCTTGGTGACAATCTTGCCTTTAATTTAGCACAGACGATTGTCTTCATTATTCAACTATTATAGGGGTAAATATTTTGATTAAATTAGGCTAGTTTAAAGTCTGAATATTTTAATACAGGTATTTCAGCGAATGCACCGTTCAAAATTTATTGGTGTACTGAAAAAAGCCTTATCAATAAAACTTACGGTTATGCATACTTTTGCACTTCATCGCGATTTTAATTTTAAAAACGAGATATTAAATTAAATACAGCTTGGATATTTTTTAAAGGAACTTCTCTGTGTCCAGAATATGTAAATAATTGTGCTAATAAACAAGGTAAGGTAAGTGTTAAAATAACTGCAATTCTTTATGAGTAGAGATTATTACTTCAAAATTTAAGTGAAAACACACCCAACAGGACTTGCCAAAGTATTGATTCAATTTTCAATAAAATTGTGAAGCCTTTTACCATTTGCTAAGGTTGTAGCTTAGGTTGAAATTCAAGATATGATTTTTTAGTTTAATAAGATCGTAAAAGGGATTGCTAGTTAATGAAATGAACTTGAAATATTGACAGGTCTTGGTACTCCAAGAGTTTGATCAACTTAAATGGCAGAATTTTTAAAGAAGCGAAATAAAATTTTTTGCACTTTCAGCGAACTTTGCGTAGACTTGCGCACGTTTGAAGCTTTGAATATATGAAAGGTAATGTGATTTAATAGATATCAGGAAGATATCTTTTCTATTGCATTTGCACTTTCATAAATTACTAATTATCGTGAAAATATATAGATTTAATCTATTTAAAAAGCTTTAAAATTTCCATTAAAAGTAAATTATGTTGACAAGAAAAAGTTCTTTTAATATTTACACAAAGAAAGGGCTTTAGGAAGAATGTTTTAAACTTACGAATATATTTGCGTAATTGAGTTAAGAGAAAACTACAATGACTTTGCATTTAATTAAACAAAAGGGTTTAAAGCTCGAATTGCCAGCGGAATCATATTTTGCTGATTTGATTTTAGCTTGCGGTCATTTTTATGCTTCTCAGAGCACAAGTGTTTTGAATTCGTGGCTTTTCTAATGACTGAGTGTACAGCTGAAGCGTACCTTATTCCCACTGCCATGAATTGGGCATCTGGGACAGGATGTACTTCCTTTCCTACGTATACGGTGGCAATGAAAATCTCTTCTAATAATATTTGTTGGTTTGCAATTAACCAGGGAAAAACCGTCAGCTTGTCTGAACTCTATAGTCTGAGGATATTTAATTTGGAAGTTACATTCTTTCAGAATTATTGCCCATCTCCAAGATCAAAAAGTTGATAAAAGGGTTTGTAATCTATCAGAGGAGTAAAGTGACTATCGTAGAGAAATTTAGGTGACTTCTTCATTTCCATGATAGTGAAAATTGGTTCTTCTTTAATTTATCCATGGTTTTCATCACTGTGGTCAACAACACCCTCCTCTGAGAGACTTGAGAAAAAATGAATGATCACCTCCTCTACGCCGTAATTTGAAGCGTCTGTTTCGACGGCCTTCACAATTCTAGAACATTGTGAGTCAGAAGCGTGTCTGATTTTAACACGTATTTCAGTTCTTCTAGTGCTCTCTTGCAGTCCGTAGATCGGTGCCAATAAATTTCTTTCTGGGCAAAATGATTCAATGCCCCACAAACTTCATGCATTGAAGAAGGAATAAAAGAGGAATTTGAAAATCGATTATAGACTACTTATCCAAAATAAGACAACTTTAAAATTAGGACGGCGACCTAATGAGTAAAAAATGGAGTCTATAAAAATTCGCACTTCTCTGTCCTCAGGTAGAAATCATAGTAGTAGTCATCCACTTTGCCCCTCGAATTCTTCCTCCACTCGGTCAAATAATATGATATCGTCTAAAAATTCAGCTATTACTTTCAGTCCACTAATCGTACTGTACATTGTGTGTTAGGAAGACCCAAATCCGAGAAATATGTGTCACTACTGAGAGTTGGAAATATGTCTTTAACAACAGGAATGACACAACGGTTATGGCAAAGGAGAAAACTGGAGCATAAACCAACACATCCATCCATCTCTTCTAGAACGCCAATTGGAGCAGAAAATTTAAAAAGGATACCGGTTTTAGGAAACCGAGTCTTTCAAGATTTGACGGCTCCTCCACTAGCCTTGTGTAACAGTGATAGGAACTGGGTTTTTTTGATAAAAAACCGATTTGGCATTTTTTTTCAGATATTTGTTTACTTCCATTTTTGTACAACGATCTTGGCTGCCTTGAAAAACGGAAGAAAATCTGTTGATTACGTCCTTTTACCTTCAGTCTGAAGATCAAATCAGACCCGATTCACGTTTCTGAAATAGTAGCAGATTGGACAAAATTCTTCTTGATTTTTATTTCTCTTTCTGACCTTCTCTGAGTAGGTTTCTGATTCTGTCAACTGTTTATTTTTCCGTAAGAAAGTGAGTGATCTTCTTCAACCGCTTCAATTCGTCTAACTCTTTGTGATTCAGAAAGTATAATTGTGGACAGTAATATCATGCCTTCCATAACAAACTTGACGGCCAAATTCACCTTCCTATTTCAAGACGTCAACAGAGACGTTTTGAACACTAGGGTTTTGTTGGGTTTCCGTATTGGATAGCTCAAGGTTCGCCACATTTTTCTTGAGGCCAAATTGATGTAAGCGAAAATATATAATTGAAACTTGACTTTCTTATAATGATTAGTCAAAAAAGGCACAAAAAGGCACTTTTATGTGAAACTGACAAAATTTAGAGAATTAAACGATCCAGTGATTTCTCCAGCAATCTTATTTTAAATGACCATTTGTATCGCTCGAACATTCCACTTCTTCGTGTCCTATCTTTTCACAGACATTAACAAATCGGACCTCCCTTAAAGACAATCTCTTTAATAGGGAAGTCTGCCTTAATGCCAGATTAGGAATGTGGGGATTCTCGTTTGAATTGCGTTCTAACCTCCCCATTCTTATGGATGGCTAAGCAATTCTTTTGGTATAATCATGTTTAAAGCTTTCTGCATTCTTGTACATTCATCAGACTTATGTCATTAAAGCAATATCACGAATTAGTTCAATCATATTAACAATTCTGTTAAAATTCAATTATTCTCCAGAATTGTTGCAAATCCCAGAAATAGCTAAAGTACGCAAGTACCACATACCAACAATAAATTAATAATTTAATTAATTTATTTAATTGAATTTATTAGTTTTAATTCGATTTTCCCGTAAAATTCGAATCGCACTTATCACGCAGACAGCAAGGAATAAAGACACTGCTTGAACGGTATCTAAAGTTCGGTTGTTCAAACTTCAAATTTATCCCGATTAGCATAGTCAACAACATCTTCACCGGGGCTCTTAGTCAATGTTAGGTACTTGAAGTACTCGCAAAAATATGATTATAAGTTGCCAAAGAGTTTCCATAGAGTGCATGCTGTGTCCTCAAAGTTAACGTCATCCTGTTCTTTTGGTAGAATTTGGCGTTTTACCTCCTGATATTCAGTTATTCTCAGTCTCCGAGGAAGACGTCTAATTAACTGTTCATCAGGGGTGTCAATTGAACCTTTCCGAATATATCCTTGCATTCAAATAATCAGTTATTAAAAGTAAGATCCCGGTGAAACTCGCTGATCTGTCAAAGGTGATTGTTGGGACACAATACAGGGATGGAATTTGACGATTTTTCCAGATTCAAATTCGAATTCTTCGTAAGCACTTAAGCTATTTTCAAGAGGCTCTCCTGTTTCAGTCGCTTTATGAAATCTTCTTACTTCTTTTTCCCGAGTTGGTTAAGTTTATCTGATCTCAAGAATATTTTGCATCAGTGTTTAAAACAACGATATCTTTTTCAAAACCTTGCTGCCAACCAATCATGAGGAAAAGAGAATACGAGCTTATGGACGTTAGGATTTTACAAAGGAAAATCAGTTCACTCAAAAATAATAGTGCGGTGTGCAATGTTATTCATTAGTTTGGACGAAAAGTGCCATAATTGAGGATTATTTATAAATATTGTCAATTAAAAAAAAACATTAAGCTATATGCCTTCCTGGGAACTCACAGTCCACCAAATATGGAGCTTACCGAACTTTAACTAGTGTGGCTGCGCACGGATAAACTTCAATGAAATATTTTCTGATTTGGCACACTTATCACATGTATTATATTTACTAAATTTTGGTATACATGTTGACATTTTTGAAGGCACCAGGAAATTTAAGCCTTTCATCACATTTAACGTGTACATGAACTATTTTTTAAGCCTCGTAACAATAGCAAGTTATTTTAAATTTACTCACTTTTTAAATAACAAATTAAATGTGCATGAGGTTTTAATAAAACGAGTTATGCTGACAATAATAAAGCAATAAATCTTAATCTAAGACTTTTCCAATGTAAGTTGGGGGAGGGGGGGGGAAGGGAGGAGGGGGGTGGGGGGAACGATTATGAAAAACAGAAATTTATTTGAAATTTCGTTTTACAATATTCGCTCAGTTACAATGCCTACATAAATGTAATCAAACGTTATTTTTGGAGCAAAATAGTGAGAATAATGAAAAAATGAAACGTAAAAGAGATAATCTATTGCTAATGATGAAAACTAAGAGTGTTCGTATGCTTCAAATACGTCGTCTGCATTGCGCATCGCAACTGTCTCACCACGGGAACGTCTGTTGTAATGGGACTCAGGAATTATATGGTTAAGAATAAGTAAATTTCAGGAATGCAAACAGATTGTCAATTGAGAAAGATATTTTTATGAAAGCGTTCCCACATTAGCACTTATTTCTTGCCTCTATCTATGTACTCTCATACGTAAGAAGAGATTTATGGATCGAAATAACGCTTAGTTATTTGGATATTAACTATCAAATGTCAGGAATGGGAATTATTTCAAGAGATTAGAAGTTAAATTTTGAAGCTTTAGCTTTGATTCATTAGAATGTAAGAAAGTTAACTATATATATTCCATTTTTCCAAGTAGAAGAGAAATTTTACATGGTTTTTTCTACTATCAAGAAAAACATTAATATATTTTATAAGTATTTAATGCTTCATTAAATCATATAAATCCAACATTTTCTCGAATAATCGGACGCATTCGTATGCGGACTTAGTCACGACTTTGTGTTGATATGCACATTCAGTTGAACTTGAATCCCCAAAATTTGATATTATTTTTCAAAAATATATTTTTTATTGTGAGCGGTTTAACACTCACAGCTTTAAAACCGGGCATTCAAATTCTCTTGAAGTTGTTGCCTAGGCAAGCAATTAAAATGCTGCCAAACGCATAGATCTTTGAAATTCATATTAATTAAAAACATCCTCGATCCGACTATCTTGTGCAACGGAATAGAAAGCGAACTGAGGTGACGGATAACATTTTGAAGTGGAACTGAAAAGTTAAGTATTTCACTTAAATACTTTTGACATGATTCTGCGGAAAATCTTCGCGAACTTTCCGGTTAATGCGATTGTATTAAAAAGTCCTCTTTGATAATACAAAACAGGAAGAAAACTTCACTTAATACTTAAAACCATATGAACGTGTTTATTTCTGTGGCCAGATTCCCTAGTATGGAAAGGCTTCCGGAATTTGTTAAGCTACCCACCGATATAGAGTAAAAAGACGTATGAAGTGGGATGCGTTTGCTTGGGATGTTCGGGTGTTGACATGGGGGTAAATAATGAAATACTGTTTTGGGTCAGGCTACCACAGACTCTAATCTCAAAAAGCATTGGTTAGAGTAGGAGGAAGCAAAGAGCTATAACAGAACTACGTGGTTAGAAAGTTAAAGTAACCGTAAAGAGCTGCCACGCAGAACTCAAGGTCGCAGGTGGCTAAATAAGCTTTAAGCGCTTGGTTACGTCAATTGTTAAAATCAATTTACAAATTAAATTGGTTATATTGTGCGTGATATTTACGTCTTTTTTTTTCATTGAAAGCTGATGTATAAGATGAATCACCCGATCAGCACACCTTATTTCTAATTGGCTGTCCCATTAAGCTGGGATAACTTTCAATTGCATGGGAAAACCCCAAAGATCAATTTTGCATATTAAATTCACTGAAAAAGTAGGCAATTTTCGTTAACTATTTAATTATTCTTAGATTTCATTGGAGAACGGACGATAGTGGTCAACTTGTGCACTATTTAAATAGTTGGAATTTCCCATATAAACGGTTCCATGAAATATTTTCACCTGATTTAGCCAATTTATTAAAAATGCGAATTAGTTTCAAATTAAATTTAAATATAAAATGAAAAAGTAATGAATAATACATAATTTAATATAATTTTGAGGCAATAGATATTGTTCTATTTATTAGCTTTGTGTATGGCACAAAATAACCAGATAAGGGGTCAAATAAAGTACGCTTAGAAAGGTAAACTAGTTTCAATACCATCGTTCATTGGTGAGCATTTGAGAATTCGAACAGGAGTATATGCCAATGAGAGTGTAATACACGGAAAGACCGAACGGTTCTATGAAGCAGAGAAGGCAATCATCGCACATACTAAATTCCTACTTTCCTAGTAAACAAAATGATAATTCTTAAATCACTCAACGAAGGAAATATGGAAGAAAATGGGGTAAATGAAATTGATGAAATCTATTATGTCAAACCCCTTTCTACGGGTGTGTGTTTTAGAAATTAAAAGTAGATAAAAGCAAAAAAAAACCAATCATTTAAATAACTGAATGTGAAAAAAAACGTACTCACGTGTACAGAGATTCAGTAATACAAATTGAATTTGGTTTACACATTGTAAGATTTTCAAAATCTTAGTAAAGACTTCTAGGATTTGCAATTTTATTTTATAATCCAAATGCTCATGGAATATATTCTAAAGCTATTTTTACTGCTATTGCGTTATTTGTTGAAAGTTTTGATGTACCATGGGATATATTAATATGAAAGGCCATAAATGCTGAACTCTGTTTCCAATTTAAGGATAAAAATGTGGACAATAGTAAAATTTAAAGAACCACTGCGTTAAAATTAATTTATAGTTACAAAATTATGTAAAATGCTAGTAATGAAAAAAAAGATTTGTAATTACCTGTTTTCAAGCACTTTTTGTTGTAATCACAAAAGTGGATCACTTCGCCTTAAATATCTACATCGCCACTTGTATGCCATAACTCCATTCACATGTGATTGACCAATGAAATTGCAATATCCGTCCAATTGGATTGGCCTTCCTTGGAGTTTCATTCATATGATAGCTCGTTTATTTTTCAAATTTAATTCGACAACTTGACATTTACGGGTACCAATTTCTGACAACTTGAAAGGTGTATATATATCTTTAAAATACGCAGCTAGAGGAAGATGGCATGTATCTAGAAACATTTTTATTGCTTCAAATTGTTTTATAGTTTACTAAGTTATTTTTCTATATCGCTTTTTGATAACTGTTAAGACTTGCCCTGTGTTGTATGTGTGCTCAAAATCTCTTCTATTAATCCAAAAATATGTGATTCAAATTAAGTCCAATAAAGCAAAATGTAATTTAAGTGATAGGATTTAAATATTTCAATCTTGGAAAGGATGATTTATGCATGATCCATTCTTGATTTTGACTATTTTGTGCTCAAGACTTTCATGGTTGGGCATTCATGATGGCTCAGTTTTGATAAAACGCAGCTATAAAAACGCAAGAGTAATAGGTTCTTTGGATACTGTTTTAAACAGGAGTAATTTTCACATATCATCTTATGTTTGCTTGTAAAAGACTTCTTATATCTACCTTTGAGGAGGTTTTATGGATAGGAAATTATTGTCACCGGAGCTATCATTTAGTATACGCTGTGATATACCACAAATAATAGTGATAGTAGAGAAACAATACTACTTAATCTTATTGCAACCAAGAACAAGTAACCCAAGGTCAATCAAGATACATATTATCTAAAGGTTAAAAGCAATTTGATGTCTCATTTCACAGAAATGAGCTCTTTAGGAAACAAGAGTTCGATTCGCATTGGCAGACAACCACTGAATGAAATACCTAATCAAAATTATAAGTATTAATTAAGTATTATATGAGAAAGTGTTATGTTACCAATGGACGAGTCAAAGAAGATTGAAGAAATTAAAATAAAATAAGACATTCTTTTAATGAAATTGTGTACTAAAAAGTGCTATTAGGTAATTTGAAGATTTTAATAAGGTGTTTCTAATTTATTCTTTCTCAATACCAATACAGTTATTGAAACTAAATAATTCATCTACGCGTACACTCAAAAAATAGAAGATAAATATAATTACGGAAACTATAGTCAATACCTATAACAATCAAACGATTGTTATAGGTATTATTAAATTTATGTTTTAGCACGAAGTTAAGCAAAATATGATCAAAATTTAATACTAATCAGTAGTATGATTTTTAACTACAATTAAACTAATATTACTGCTATTGTAAATAACTTTTTAAGTGATTAGAAAAAAAGGATTGTTTTAAATGAATAGTTTAAGTAGGAGATCGTATATACACCGTAGTAAATGGGGTGCAATCATGTCCTCATTTCTTCTAATAAACAAGATCCCTAGCAGTTATGAAGCAAAAAATTAATTGGAATAAAAAAGAATTTTTCTTGTTAACTTAAAAAATCAAAATAGAATCTCATACAAATTAAATTTACAAAAGTATACCACACATATGCGGAAAAACTTGTCTAGGTTACAAAAAAGACTTAAATTGAAAAAAGAGCAAACATAACCTTAAGAAATACTTTATTTATTCCTAGAAAATAGAATATGAATTCAAAGCTAAATACGTGTTTTCACTAAAGTTTATAATTAAGAAATGGCGCTCAGCTAAAAGTTCGCGGTTTAGTCTTACCTTTTTGGTTTAAACCTAAAATAGCCTTGCGTTTAGGTCAAATTTCAAAGAACGTAGCATGAAAAGATCATTTAAGCACAAAACTACACGCGAGCACCAACCTTCAGGCCTTCTCATATAACTACTGATTTTAAGTTTTGAATGTTTATTCGAGAAAAAATTCAGTAACCATTTTATCATGTCTAACAATAATTTGCTGATAACTTTGAGCAGTTTTGAATATTCAATTGTTTTAAGAATATGAATGATGATTGCAATTATCAAGTACCCAGAATGTCAGGAGTAATGAAGATATCTACATTTTTTATCATTTATTACTTCAGACAGATAGTATAAGTACCTTATACCCTGTTTAGTTCACAAAAGTGATTAAAAATTCAAACCTCAAAAGATTACATACTATTTTACTCACAAAGGATAGATTAAACGATTCAAGTAAAATACTTACTTAAATAATCCCAAATACCGCGCGTTTTAAAGTTTGTCTTCCAAATTTGTACATACTTAGCTAAAGAGAATTATCGGAAAGTCGCGATACTGGCTTCTGCTCAAACATTCGTGAGTCCTGTATTGACGAATGTAACAGGCATGTAAGAAATTGGCCAAGTATATACTGTGCTCAATTATTCAACCTTAATAATGTAATTATTTAAAATTTAAAACTGGTTGATGAAATAAAGGAAAAATTTTTCAAAAATTGGCGTTAAATTTACAGAAAGAAAAGGATATTTGAATGTAGACACCTTGATGGAAGCTAGAATCCCAAGTTGCTATGAATTTCAGAACATTATTTATTTTTAAGTAAATGCTCGCGGAAGCCTACAATATGCAAAGATTCAAATAATATTTGTTTTTTTTCAAATGTTTTGGATGAATTTTAAATTATTAACCAATTTTCTAAATAGTCGAACATAATTTCTTTTAAAAATATTTCCAGTGTTCAGAACTGTACGATTTTATTTCTTTACCAGTGAGGCTACGAACTGTACCCCATATGAAATGTTTAAACGCAGTGGGTATTTACAATTTATGTCAGAAACAGGTGATCCCATAAAAACTGTCAGTTTGTGAACTTTTATACTACTTTAAAAGTTAAATCTGGTTTGTCAAAGTAGTATAAAGTTTTCACAGGTTTAGTAGATGCCAAACTGCAAAATGCAAAAATGCAGGCGCTTTTAATTCCGAAAGTGACAATGCCAAAACAATCAATTATTTGAAAGTATCCCTATTGGCTATCTATTTTTTGAAACCAGATTAATTTTAATTTGGTGGGATTAAGGGAACACTAATTATCACTTATAGGAATAAAATTTTAGAACAAAGACACTAAATACTACGGTCTCTCGTGAAAATTTTATCTTCAAAACAAAATACGCCTTCAAATTTCATCCAAATTACTATGAGTAAATATTATATTGAAAGTACAAGTAGTGTATTACATATGAGTTTTGTTTGAAATAGAGGAAACCAATTAAGCGACCTGGGTTGATGGAAATATTACATGGAGCTTTACTAAGAAAAACTGGAACCTTCGCCAATCATCCTTTTAAATAGAATTAACCAAGGAAATTGGAAATCGAATTAATTTATTATAAATAGAAGAACGTCAATAATTTAGATAATTTATTTTCAAAATTTGAAATGAGAAAGTTAATTTATAAAGATAATAAATAAAGTAAATTTTGGTGCTTACGATAAATCACACTATTGCGTGCATGCAGTAGAACCTAGTTTATCTAATTGGTATTTTATAAATTTGACAAATTTTAATTAGTGACATTATTTTTTGGATATATATTAACTCACAAGGCTTCAAAAATATGTGAGCCGTCGAAACAACATTCCGAAAAGTTGATTGAACCATGGTACCACATCCCACGGTAGCGCGAAAGGAATTCGAAAAGCAATGTTATCACAAGTTTACAATTTCACAAGACTGTCTTTCTTTTTCTTAAGCTTTTCCATCTACCGACAGGCAACCAATCGGAGTTCTAAATTTTCACTTTGTGACCTTGAAATTGTGACATTTTCTGACTAGCAATTAATCTTCTGTCTATAAAATCGAAATCATCCCGCTAAAGCCATTAACAACTTTTATCATTCAAAATATTGACGAATCGAATAGGTGACCAAGGAGTTCCACCTTATCAAATCTTAAGAATTTGCCTTATCATAGAAACAATTTTTGGATTCATTAATTTAATTTTTTACTTTCTCATTTAAGTTTCTTATTTTAAATAAACAACTGTCACTTTGCATCGGGCACATCTTGTTTTTATTTAATTGTGTTAATTGTCTATTAACTAATTTCAATTAATGAGTTTGAAACTTTAAACTTCTTTATCGTAAAGTTCCGGCATGATTAAGCTATTAGAATTACAAATTTAAAAAAATTTGTATTTAAAGTAACCTAGCAAGTTATTGTTAAAAAAATCCTAAAATTAGCTCAATTTAATGATTCCGGAGAGATTTCTACTGAATCTGTTTTCTGTAGGAAAGTTGGGGCTGCGTAACGAGAATGGGGATTTCTTGACTTAATTCAGCCAGATTGTGCCACCAATATGAGTCCCTAAGTGTAATGGGATTGAATCTCTTCCACTAACTCACATGTTGAGCATGTCTCCTCATGCATGTCCTAGCAAGTTGAAACTATGCGGAGGGTGAAAATGAGACATACCAAGACAAAATAGAAGTAGTAAAATCTAGTGGTAGAGAATTGGATGATATTTCTGCTTTCCACCGATTTTTATAGGTCTTGAGTAACGAATACCTGGAAAAGGTTGGTGATTATTGTGTCGGTTGTCACAGAGTTAAGATATAATGAATTCACTAATGGTAAGATATAAGGCTTCTTTGATAGGTCCAGCAAGACTGAGATGAATGTGAAGTCCTACAAAGTGTTAATGGAAGAAGATGTAGCGTTATCTACATTTTGTGCAACATTTTTGACATTGGTTCATTATTAAGAGAATTAGATTTAGCATGAGCGATTTTCTGGGCTTCTTTGCATTTATCATTCACAGGTGTCGTTCCCTCAAGAGGAGTTGATGATCAAGAAGTTAGACCGAATGTAGTCATGATGATCAAACAATTTTGGGGATTTGATCATTGGTAGGCTGTGATCAGCGGCCTTCCTGCACTTGTTCTTTAAAAGATATTGGCGAAGAAAAGGATAATCTTGGGAGCATAAGCAAAGTAAAGCTCTCAATGCCACGGATTGTGCAGATTTTTGCATGAGTGTAGAACAGACACATACTGTATGAATTTTGCTTGGAAAGCAACATGTTTGCACATTCTCCAACATAGGCTGTAGTAGGCTACGCTACGAAGGGTAGCGATATAAAGACAGATCGAGAAAAATGTTGACATTCAAGTAACCACAAATCTGCAGATTTCAAAACTTTACAAGTGAGTAAACAAATTCCCACATTTCACCAAAATTTCTTCCCAAAATTGACCATGAAACTGAGCACACTTCAAAATACAAACAAATTTTGTGAATATTCAACAATAAACATATTCTGGATGCAATTATTCATTTTTATTTGCAAAACCTGAAGAGTGAACTGAATCGGAACTTTTTGGGGTTAATAGGCTATTTCACTAAAATGAATTGCGAAGAGATGCTTTGATTTATTGTAATTTAAAAAATATGTTCAATTATGTTTATTTCATCTTTATACACTATTTCCCACTATGCATTCAATGTTTTTGAAAGCAATCTCTCCATGGGAAAAGGCACAGAATGTGCCAAAATTTTGAAAATGTGGACACGAAGGCGAATGCTAAATTTAGAAGTTTGTGAACGAGTGCCTGTTTAGGTGAAATCGCAAGAAGATTTTAATCTATTCCTTGGTTTGGCATTTTTTAAATTAAAAGGCTGATATCGAAATTACCAGGACGCAGATTACTAAAGTCGAGTTGATGATAAATCTAAAAAATAAATGATCGATGATTTTATCCTCTTTATTAAAAAGTTTAATAATTTTCACTTACTTTTATGAAAATAAATACGGACTTAGTCTGAAATCTACTTGTCTTTAATTAATTTGAAATAGCAGATTAATCAGACAAACAGAACGACACAAATGCGGACTAAACTTTGTTATAAATAGGTATTGAGAATTCTTTTGCTGATTTTGGCCTTGGGTCTAAGTTTAGTTAGTTTCTGGTGTTTATTCATTGCCTTATGAGTGTCTTAAGTGACACATCCCCAATTGAAAGAAAGATCCTTGCTTGGTATAGTTGATCGTGGTCATTTAAAATAATACAAAATAGGAAATTCCAACTCCAATCAACTATTCTTGTTGATAACAAACTCTTAATTTTCCTGCCTCATGCATTTAATCATCGATTATTGAATTTTCACGATCAGAACTGGATATTTGAGGCTACCTGTGAAATATCCGTCGCCAAAACTATTGGTTAACCAGATAGCCAATAAGTCGTCTCCTTCACTCTTTCCTTTTGAGTCTGATTAACCGATTTTTAATAAATCACTTCATTCATTCAAGCAATAATGTAAATGTGATGAACCTTCTCATTAATAAAATTGAAAACCCTAAATTATATAAGTTAGCATTTATTTGCATTAAAATATAAAGACAAGTTTCAATTGCCATTCCTCGAATTATTCAAATTAAGCGTTTAAAATTTTTCGAAAAAAACTTCAATTGTTAAATTTTGTAGCATTTAAAAAATTTAGAAGCTGCTAAATGAATGCGCAATTTTTCAATATTTCATTAGTTATATACATTTGAAAGCATTCTCAGGGGTTTACGCATTGTAAGATACCACTAATTTCCGTTAGCCAATGAAAATGGCGTGTCACATTAAGAGCATGAACTGGTCTATCGGAATATAAATAAATGTTTGATAATGTTCCATAAATGCTTCTTAATAACTTTATTTGATTTTCCCTCCCTCTATTTCTGCTGTGATAAGGCCAATCCGTCTGATTGGACATACGTTGGTGAAGCATGAACATTTTGGGCAAAATAATGGTCAATAATTTAGAGGAGGAATCAAAAATTTCAAATTTTGGTGCGTAAATCGCCTATCAAGTTAACATCTCGGATCCCAATACAAAAATCATATGGAAAGCTTCCCATTTGTTTCATTTTGATACTTTAAATTTTTCCGATCCCACTTATCTTTATGCTTTTTTCGCGATGGAAAATTGTAATTTTTTGCCATACAATAAGTTTTAATAATTTTATTCATTTGATAAAGTCCATGCAGCGATAAAGGTGGGGCGCATGAAACTATCCATTCAAAGAGCCCTATGAAAGCTATAAAATTATTTGACCTGATTTTGAAGTTCGTGTTTACAAAATTAGGAAACAAAAACAAATTTCGGCGTTTTAAATGCTCAAAGTCCGCCGTTTATTACTTTAAATTAAGTGTCCTAATTTTGCGTCTAAATAAATGTTAATTGAAACATCAATTTCCCTGAATCAAAGAAAACGGATTGTCAACGAAGCTGGGAATGACAAATTTGTACCCTATATTATAGAACCCTATAATAAAATAAGCCCATTGTACGATAAGGGTAAGTTTCATCTGTTTAATTTCCATAAAAGCCCTTTTTTACTTCTAGTCCCCACAAGAGGATTCGCTTTAATCAGAATGACAATTAGAAGATATTATCCTTTCTATTTAAATGCAATTATCTTCTCCAAATTTCAAGAAGCAAATATTTCGAATAGGAAAGCGACTGCTTCTTGAAATTCTTTTAATACTAATGTAAGGAATGTTTGGAATGCGTAATGTTGTACACTAAGGTATGATTAATGCCTTACGGACAGGAGTTCTAACAAACACAATTATAACATTGTATATTGTTTCAATATATACTCATGGTATATAAGCTAAATTAGGATGAAAACATCTCGCTGGCAAAGTAGGGAATTATGTAGCAGTATACCTACTTTAATAAATGATGCAGCATGAAATGCCCCTATCTACTCAATAGTCTTACGATAACTGACTCCTGCAGGTTTGCAGATAATCTTACAATTTACAAACATTTCGACGCAATTGCAGAGGCAATATACTGGCACTAATGTTGCTTTTGTAAATTAAATGTTACATTATTAAATCAATTTAAAGCTCTATATCTGCGATGACAAATAAAAGGACAGAACCCAACCAATGAATGGGTTGTGTATCCTCGGCATTATTTACAATATTATTAAGGTATTCGAATGACAAAAATTTATTTTTTTTTCATTTTAATTGAAATAGAATTTTTTCTAAACAAATACTTTGTAACTCTTTCGATATCCTTCAATTTGTAAAAGACAATTTTAAGAACAGAAATTTAACTTACCCTTTCGTCAGCTATGTGTATAGGATAAACATAGACGAACTTAAAATTATTTGATGACATTTATTAATAACAATATTAACTGTATTTATTTTATTGGAGGAAATTACCTGTGGAATAAATACTTTATTAGCAAAACAAAAACAATTTATTTGCGTATCTACAAAATAGGAAATATCAACTGCACTTAAACAATTTTAACTCCTTCACTTGCAACACAAATGTTTTCAATTTCATTTATTCTAATTAAGGAAAACAAATAAAATTATATTAAACTTTTACACTATAATTCTGTTTAAGGATAAGCCATTCAAACAAACTCTTTACTTATTTATGTATTATACTAAAACACATTAAAAATAAAAGTCCTCTTACTATTGTTATATTTAATAATTTAGACGTATATATGTTCAATCTTCTTACACTACACCTTTTAAATAAACTCATTGAAATTCTGTCTCAATTTCCTAATATGCTTCTTTTATAAAAGACTTATGCTGTGTAACAAGCTACTATTTGAAATAGAATTAAATTAACTTTTATAATAAATTTATTGTGTGAAAATTCATCTAAAATGGTTGTTTATATAAATTTTATAAATAGCCTAAAACATATGATTAAATCTCTATTAAAACAATATAAAACAAAATAACACTACTTGATAAAGTATTTAATAATATAGAACAAAAAGAGTAAAAATTAGATAAAAACAACACAAACTAAAATCATAATAGATAATTCAATTTTACTTGTATTCATAAAGTTAGATAGTAACAAATGCTTGTTAAAACTTCTTACAAGAACATTATTTCTTTATTGATGCTATGTTTATAAACATCATAAATTTATTATGCATTATATATAAAAACATGCGGTCAAATTTTGTAGGTTTCCAGATATCGCCAATTAATGTATCTAATCCATGTTTTCATATTTTCTTGAATACACTTTGTGATGCAGTTTTTATATGCACAATAATTTGCTGAAAATTTTACTTCTTTGATTTCAAACCACCATTAAAACAATGGAGGTTGTTTATGGAAACTTGAAATTGTTATTTCATTTTTCACTTTTAGGGTTACTGTTGAAAATAAACATAAATGTAAATAGAATATATTGTCATTGCCTAATATCACTTATTTATGGAAGAAAAAGGAATGCCAAATAGGTGGGCAGTTAGATTGTGGGTGTTCAGGATTTCTTTTTAAATAAGTGCTGATTCTTTTTTGGTCGCATAGAAATATGCGTAAATTTCATTAACTTTTAAGGACTATTTTAAGTGATATAAATCTACTTTGAATCCATGATTCCTTTTGTTTATTTACTGAATTGTGCCATTCTCTATGAAAACTCAATATGAACTTTGATAGCCGTGACTAAAATGGTCGCAGATTCTGTTTGCTGTTTAAAAAATATATTTTTTATGCATTGTTACCTGATAAAGTTTTGCATTTTTATAAACTACTCGATCTGGAATGAAAAGCAAAAACGGTTATTAAAAATGGTTTGAAAGGGGAAAATTAACCTGGTAATCTCATGAGTAGTAATTTTATTTTGGTCTCAGCATCCTAACTAAGCTAGAGGTTAAAATTCCGGAGGTAAGTTATTTAACGAATTTTAAATAATAAAACATTAATTATTGACATAGACCAATCTGGTTTGTTTATTAATTTGATATTTAAATCGCAAAAACTACTAACATACCACTAAATTCCGAAAATTCACGGGTTGTGTTTACAAATCGCGGCATTTTAGTCGATGTGAAAAGGCTTGAACTCCTTCTGTCCTGTAATAAAATGTTGGGAAGGAACTTGATATTGGAGATTCGACTGTTTGTGACTACCTGGTGCCAACGCGCTACCTTTTCCCTCAACCGAGCCATTAATTTAGCCGCTGCCAAGGTCAAGCACTGCCATTTTGCACCAATCACATATTAATATTAAAATTCATTGGGGCCAATTTTTAGGGACTGTAGTTTTATAAATGAATTCCTCAGAGTTTTCGACAAATGCATGTTTTCAGGTTATGAATTGCTCCTACTTGCAATAAATATGAACGTTTGGTTTTCTTATGATCGAATATTCTAAAACTATTTTAAAATCGATATCGACAAGTTGAAAGATGATAACTGATGATCTTACTATTACGTTAAATTATATCAGCCTAACAAGCAGAAAACTTAAGCTGTTTTAAATTGGGAATGGAGGCCATAGTCTAAAGTCTCGTATCAAAGGTTCAGTGACTGGCCTTTCATTTGTTGGGTAATTCTAACTTGTTTTAACTTTTAATCAAGGTCAGAATTTTGATTAATTCAAATCTTTGAACAAGCTGTTTCATTACCTTAGAATATTTAGAATTGGAGAGACGTTATAAGGCGAATTTACTTTTGCATAGTTTATCGGAGTAAATACGATTTCTTAAGAGAATTTTATTCATTTCATTAACAGTAAATATACGTGTGTGCGTGTGTGTGCGAACTATTGTAACGCATAATGTATAAATGTATAATGTATGTAAATAAGTGGCATTTTTATTGGTGACAAAATTAAGCGTCCCAATTGGGTGATTTCAGACGAATTTGACACAATACAACTATCGCTGTATGATTACCTCAATTATTAGAAAACAGGTAGCTTTAACGTAACATGCCAAAACTCCAGGTATCTAATAATAACCATAATGGGGATACGAGCTCACCTTTTGCTTTTATAGAAGATATGAATTTTATCTTTTAAGTTATAAACAAATAGTTTAATTGTCACGTGAACTGATACATTTCTTTCCCTAGTACTCTTTAAGCTCTAATCAATTCCTCAGTAAATTCTTTACCTCTGAAACCAGGCAATGCGCCATAAAAATAAAGGCGATGGGAAAAGAATGTTAATGTTGTTATCTCTAAGTTTTAATTATGGCGACGAATTTGGGAATTTTCTGTCAATATAATTTCAATTTATTTCAATTTCAAACACACACACACAATTGCTGTCTTCAATTCGGCAGTTTTTAAATACCGAGAAGGCGATTAATGGTAATGATCCTTTAAAATAAATAAGCGTGTCCCTTATTGATTGTAAGTTTCCTCCTTTTTGTGTCCATTAATTTCAGGTGTGCTCCATTTGAGTTAACCGCACAGTGTCTTGCTAAAAAATGATCAATAAATAAAAATGTAGATATGGCCAGTCTAAAAGCATTAGAGATTTAGAAAAAATATGCGCCTGGTAACTTAGAAAACAAAAATGGAAATTTAACTTTCTAAACCTGATATTCTGTAACCTGAACCCGAAAATCCAATTAACTAATCCTTTTGACTATGTCACTTCTACTACGTTCCCAATTACCATAATGAGATTTTAACTCCTCCCCACCCCCTCTCCCTCGATATCCGAAACTTTACAAACAATGGAATGTTTTATTTTTAGAATTTCTGTGTCATAAAATAGGTTATTTTAAATAAAGAAATGCTTTTAACACTTATAAGTGAACAAAATCTAATCGAATGTTGACATTTGTGCCAAATTTTGCCGTTAAACACATTTCCACAATCATTTTTTCCTGAGTGTCTAACAGGCAACGAAATGGTGCCTTCAGTTGCTATTGAATAAACACGACTTTTTAATAATATATTCATACCATATACTTCGTGTCGGATATAAATCTCGTCGCTATTATACTTCCATTGTACATGCGTACTGAAATTAAATAAGTAGCAGCCGTTTCAAAATGAGAAGACAAACGTATAATTCTACTAGTATTGCTAATAATTACCTTAATGGAAATTGAAGTAAATTCCACAATATAGATTAAGAGCTCTCTAAAAGGTACTGCCTTTGATTCCCATCTTAAATTGAAAGGAGGGGAACATCTTTTATAAGAACTGCCAACAATTTAGCAAGCTACGTCTACTGTCTTCTACCAAGTAGTTAAGAGCAAACCGTATTGGCAAGAGGACAGGAATTACGGGAGAGTGCGAGTAAGTTGTAGAAATTCGGATAACCGATGGGATGCTGGTCGTTTGTAAGATGGAAGGGAGGCCAACTGAACCTTGGAGCAAAGTAGACGAAGATATTAGGACGTGTGGGTGGAGCCTTGGCAACCTATACCAATTGACTGGGCTGGTGTTCGAGTTCGTTTTTACTCCCAGAGAAGTAATGAATGCAATTTTTGTGAAGCTAAATTATAGGCAACTCTACTTAATTTGAGCATCAGGCATCGTTTGAAATCTTAAAGTATGATAAGGAAATAATGACAGTAGAATTAGCTTCTTATGAACTTAAATTTATATATAAACTTAAGTAATTAGTCTGAAGAAATAAGGTCTGAAATTAGCAAAATAATTTCACATATCTATAGATAAGGTTTTCTCGAGTAGGCAAGGGCTAGACATCACTTAATCACAAAATAAAATTTCTGTTTCAGGAACTCAAATGATCGAACTTACTCATTTTAATTCAATAAGTGTAATATTGAAAAATAATCTTGTGGATTGTGTAACCAGCTGAACAAATAAATCTCATGCGCACTCTGACAGACCCAAAGGTGCGGCCGTGCTACTGATCGCGTAAGGAGTGGGTGCGGTCGTGAGTGTAGAGACCACTCAACCAACCACCAGTCAATAGTCGCTGCATTGTTTAATAAACCCTTAATTGTATTTTAATGACTAAGCTCTATGCCATACACAAGCAAAATAAACATTATTTTTCCTAGACATTATTGAGGTAGGCTAGCGAATTATGGGAGTCATTCCAAACTAGGGGATTTTGCCATAGGGATTGCTGAGTTATAGTCAATTCTTATTCGTCTATCAATCCTCTACAGTCTCCTTATCTGACATATGCATCTGACGTTTGATTAAATTATAGTTATTCATTAACTAATCTCGAATTAAATTTCAAGGAAGTTCAGTAGATCATGGATTTCGGAGCTTTCTAATTAATCATAATAAAGTAGCGAACATTAACCAATGTTAAATTGGCCTTTAAGATTGAGATTTCATAAATTTTTCATTTTATAGTACAACACAGTTTATTATCTTGTTAGATGCAAAATCAATCACTTTAAACGGATAATTACATTTGAGTGATGCATTTATTTACTTCAATTCTCGTATAAGCAAAAAAATGGACAGTTCGTCTGAAAGTATCTCTGCATCAAACTCCTCTCAACACCGCTATACGGTTGCTAGTCATTGTAGTATTTAAATACAAGGTTCAGTCATGACCTTTTAATTTAAATGACCTTGGAATAAAAACAATGTATTTTAATAGTTCCATCTTCAAGCAAATAGGTAGAAGGAGTTGCTTCCAGACATTCAGTACTGTTAATGCAGGAATTTATTCAAGTATTCTTTTCTTCTCCAATGAAAAATAACTTTTTTGAAGCAATTTTAACTTAAGATACTGCCACAGTAAAGTTTTATATTCAGATTAACTCCAATGATTATATTTTTATATATCATATTCTTCATAATTTATTGACATGTTTGCCGTCACGTATTGATGCCTTAAAATTATAATTGAAAACACAAGATGTGTAACGGAATCGCCAAAAAGGGAATATACCTGGAATGCCCATGAGTATACTTTATTTTACTTCTAGAAGACTTGAGTCACCTTTTTGAGGAATCTAATTCAAATTGTGATATTTCGATACGTGCTGTACAAAGTTTCATAATTAGATTTATAAATTTCCGCTTAGAACCTCTTCAAAGCATTTATAAGCAACTGAGAGCAAGGTGGAAGCATTTTAATGCCATGAATTTTTAATAAGTGAAAAGATACTTTGCCAACGATGTGACATGCTTAAGTATGCCTGAAGTAAATGAAATATCGGTGCATTGTGTTCTGCATTCCACTTTAATATTTAATTATGCCTTTAATTTGTCTTACCACTTAAAATCCACAAAATTTCTTGTTACTAGAAGACAATCGTTATTTGTCGCTGATAAACGCGTCGAAAGTGGCAAGCATGACATGCCTTTGTTTAATCTCAAAGGCTTCCTTTATATCCATTAATCTCTTCCTCACAAATTGAAATGGCCCAATTGCTAGGAGGAAGCACTTTTCAAGATGATCAAATGCCTTTCAGTGGATCATGACTATATTTTCTGTCCACAATAGGCCAAATAAAACTTTTGGAAAGAGTTATACTTTATGTGCATTTACCGGAAGTTATAAAAATAAATTACTTTTTTACTTCTAATGAATGATTTTGTATGGCAAAAAAGTCTGTTTCCTAAATCAGGTATTTTGAAATGTTTATTGGAGTTATAGATTATTCACCATGATAAGGAAATCCATATAGAGCCGACTTTCATTGAACAATACTGTATTTGAGAACACATAACCATTACGAAAATTAAGTTTTCATATCGACAGATTATTGTGGGGACAAATCGAAGTGATATTAAGGTGTAGAATTTTATTCTTCCATCAAACATGCTTGGAGACATATTTGTTAGGTGTGCATATTTTGAGTTTGTTTTAAAGTTTAAAAAAGACCAGTTATTTTAGAGAGAGAAAACAAATAGTCGAAAATTGCATTCAAACAAGTAAAAAACAAGAATAAAAATTTATAAAAATTAAGTTTTTCCCTCACTCAACATTTACTACGATTTCAAGCGCTCAATTTAAAATTCGGGAAACCACAAAATAAAAAGCGAATCTTCATCACTAATGGTAATAATTCATAATTTTATCTTTAAGCGACATTTACAATTTTAGACGAAGCGTAATGTAATTTACTTAAACTATTTAATTGCTTCCTAAATCCCAAGACAATAATGACACCCTCTTTCTCCCTCACCCTGTCTTCAAATTTGTAAATTGAAATATACAGCTAGACGCAAATAAACTGACTTATGAGACAACTCCAATGCAACTGAGCTTTACTTTGGTGTAATACGCTTGACAACTCACGTTAGTAAAGCCAATGTGGTTTCCTCTACTCATTAACTGTGCCCCTTTTCCTCAAGCTACAATTCGGTTGAATAGATTCAATAATAAATAAACAGCGGATTAACTGTTAATATTGTTATTATAAACCTTGAAAGATGTAATTAACATAATAAAATAGCTAATTAAGAGTTTTTTAATCAATTCTTCCGAAGCAAATAAAAATGAGGACTTCTCAAGGGGTATACTGATGTTGTGCTCGACCATAAAGTAGCGTAAATGAGGAAGTAAACTACTCCTACCGTCTGATAGTAGTATCTAGTTTATATTCTAATCACCTTAAAGGCTAGCAGAAGGCTGATATCAAACAGTACTATATTAGACGGAGAGGGAAGAGGGGAGAGGTGGGGAAGTAAATTTGGTCACATGTCTATACCACGAGGGTGTGTGGGCTGACACAAAGTACTCATAGGGCGGCTGCGCCTTTTTTCTCGTTTAATAGTCATTCTGCGGGTGTTTATTTGCATTTTAAAGTGGTGGAACGTATTTTATAACCCTTAAAACACTAATAATATATTTTCAGTCGAGGTATTCGTTTACTGCATATTACTCCGCCAAGCTAAAATATGTAGCATAAATACTGGCATTGAGAGCAATAAATCTACAATCATGAATGTTTAACGCTAATATAATTGCGCATTCCGGTGTACATTAAGGTTTCACTTATTTTATTGTTTTTACCAAAAGCATTAACATTGATCTTCTCTGCGTCGAACTTGGCATTCGTGTCATTAATTAGTGGGTTTAAACACTCACCTACACTTAATTTCAGAAATATATATAATTGACGAAATTTTCAAACAAAGAAAATAAAATTTTGCTTGACTTCGCTTGAGTAAATAAAGTTTGAATGATTATTCAAAATTTCTTAATACCTATTAGGTAATATTAAGGTAAGTGATTTGGATAGGGGAAAATAGGTTCACGTTCTGACATTTGCTTGAACTGTTAACGGGCGTTTTAATTAGTAATTACTGAGTGATAGATTGCATTTGAGATAACTCCGTTTGTTGCTCGACTAGCGGTATTGACGCTCTGCTCTCTAGTTCTCCTGCAATCCTCTCCTTACCCTTCCTTTTGCACCTTCTCATTCACACCCTCTCAGTTTTTAGTTGTTCATATTGAATAAGTTCTGTTCTGTCTTTGACTCTGTCTTCTGGATCAATGAGGCCATGATTGCCTGCTGTTAGACTCTAACTTTTAATCTCATCTTTTCTTCAACAACTTATAATATTTTTTTAAGCCTTTATATGCTAAAACTAACTTGTCAAGATGAAGTAATTCTAATAATCCAGAAATCCTGCTGGGTTCGTTTCCCATTTCAGACTAGTAAGTCTGTCTGAAAATTTTCATTAAATCATTAATCATTAGGTGCGTGTTCTTTTTAATATAAGTATTTTTTGTTATCCTGGTATGTGAAATTTACGAGCAGCCAAATTTTCGTCCTACCAAGCAAACATGTTCCACATCCCTAGTTGGATTCATTCTGAAAAAAAAAACTCTGTCTTTTACAACCTCCTCTCCCCACTCATGACTGAGGCATACAAAAATGAATCAAATCGTCCGACAAGGTTTGAATATCATGCACAAGAAATGAAGCAGAAATTAAAGAATTAAATTATGACAACTGTGACAATAGGGAAATTAGGACACTGCGAGACATGAACAAGTGGAAGAGCGAATGTGTTTCTAATGCTTTTTATGCACTTAATTCCATGAACTTTGGAGGAACTCTTTATTAAAACATTTCACATGTGGCTAAATTGAGTCGTTGGTATCTCTGGCCATTTTTCTTCGAGTTACCTGAAGGTTTTAGCCTCTAACGAAGACCTTTGCTACGACAAGCATTACAGAGGTCAAATACTTGCAGGAAAAGCAAAAACAAAACGGATTGATAAAAGTGAAGAAACTTCTGGGTGAAGTGAAATATCCTGGTGAAGCACAAACAACATGGCTCGTTTCTTACGTGGACAACCTTTGCCAAGATTAAAAGTATAACAAGCGAAATAAAGAATGGCTTAGATACAATGTAAAGGACTCTCCTCAGTTTAGTTCGGTTAAGCTTGTCCAAGCCGTCCTATCTTTCGATGTGTATCCTCCCAAGAGGACAATATGATGTCTATCTCGGGTGTTTTTTCAAGGGAACATTGGGCCGAATTCAAATGCCTATATGGAGCTACTCACCACAGTAGCGGTTAAGACCTGGAAAACTAATATAGCCAATAATAGGTCACATGTATACAGGCACCAGGATTCAGTCCCCTGTTCATCTCAGGGTAAAAAACAATAAATAAAAATTAGGAAATTTTTGTCAATGTACCAGTCTCAATGTGAGGCTGGCGTCCAAACTCCACAGAAAGACCCTAAACGCTGGGAAATACCGCAAAAGCCGGTCAGTTAATGAATAGAAACGAGACCCTTCCCATTAAAAGGGCGCAGTAAACTTGTTTCAGGTTGAGGCTGTAAGAGAATCTAATGCTGATTATTTTGAGTAAAAATCTTTCCTGAACTTCTTCTAAATTAATTAAATTTTAAGAAAGAAACCCACTTCGTTTTCACAATGAGAATGTTGAATTAATCATGAACGCTATGCGTAGGTATGAAAAGCAAAAATATTTCTAATTTTGGTCATAAAAACAACTTATCAGAAGGAGAAACAAAGGCGGTTTGAGTTAACCCATGCAAATAACATCTAATGATAGTATACCATGTGATCAGTCTAGATGATTAACACTATTATTATCTGTGAAAAGGAAAAATATTTTAAAGTGTTAGTCATTAAGAAGCAAAGGTAGTTTGGGTAACTATACACATTTATGAGCTGAGTCGAGAATTAAAACCTTACTACATTCGGACTCAGAAATCGACAGGTTGAGTGCATTTCGATTTCCCCTGATTGGTTGTTTCAAGTTATTTCTTATCACTTCTGCTCCTAAATGACAAGTGACATACTGTCAAATGATCTCATAACCACGCACCGTTCACTTAGCTCTCGTGGCTGCATTCACTGGAAAACAAATTCTATCAGTTTCAGGAGTATCGTTGTTTCTATGATGATCCGTTCGACACTGTCTTCTCACCTCGCATGTGTTCGTAGAGTAATTATTTTCATATCTCACCTTTCATTATTGATTAGTGATTGATTATTGATCGAGGAATATACTTCTCATTAGGGTGCCACGTCCATACACCACTTTCTTCCTCTCCGAACATCCACTTCTCATCTGCATTTGTGTATGAGAAACTTTGAATTTCCACATTTTAGCATTTGGTAGTTGACCCACTGTAACGTCGTTCCTGTTTAGACTTGCCCAGAGGTTAAGCCATACTCTTGTGTATTTGTGTGGAAGGAGGTTTCCTCAGTGACATTGTTCTACCAGCTCCATAACACTCATTTCTTTTCTCTCGTACGAACCTATCATCATCCGACGAGGCGTGTTCAGATTATCATTAATTTGATACCATCCACCTTGCAGACTACTTAAAATTCTCTTTCCCTCTTCCCCTCTCCCTCCTCCCCCCCCCCCCCCCCTGTAAATCCTCCTCCAACGTCTCTCTCCATGGAGAATATTCCACCTGAGTTCATTATGTGGCCTCCTGGACATCTAGGAGTTGCATGAAGTAGCTGAATATGCTCTATGAGACCTTTAGTTTGCCCACTTTTATTAACATTTTGGGAATTGGAAGGGAGTCAAAAGCCTTTCTCATGTCAACGGAGATGATTACTGCTTCACAATGCAAGCCAATAGGTTTGTGGACTACTGCTCTTACAGTGACTATGTCCTGTTCTGTAGACAATTCAGTACGAAATGCATGTCAAGTGTTCAATATTCTCTCACTTATATGATGGATACCACGATTACCCTTCTGAAAAGAATTAGCTGTTTTTTAACTGAAATGTCTGTCCGAGTTGTTCTCGACCTCAGTTTACTTGCAAAATCATTTTCTCTTTGAGTATCCACTATGGAACTGGGAATGTAATAATGGGATGGGACGAGGTCTTGCAAATAGGTGAATATGATAATCCTCCTAATTTGATTGGTCAGATTTTTGGAGGTTGTTCTTGCTTAGTAGGACCGACTAAGCATGCTCATGTTGAGTAATTATCATTGTTCTGTTAAATAATGTCAGAAGTTCCGGTTTAGTCATCATTATTATTGACAGCAATTAACTTTGTCTGTAACCCTTTTGCTTGTTTTTAGCAATTTGCAAAGGATGTTTCCAAGAATATTCTGTCAAAATCGAGGAACGAATTTCCGAAATGAAAATGTAATGTGTGTTTCAGTTGGAGACAAGCACTATCTTTTCCCGCCAATGTTCTGTAGACGTTCCACCACGAGATGCGTGCTAGGTATTCTCTAGTTGCTCACCGACTCTCCTTCTGTCTCTATATCCCTTCGAGTTCATTGCAAATGATTTCGCTTTATTTTGATCTCTTTTCTTGAAGGTATACGAGAATTCAAGAGGTCAGTTGGTTAAGTGTTTTTTTCCCATCTAGTAATTCCGCACATGCATTTGTTTTCATCACTTCATGCCTAGGCTATATTCAATTTGCCGATATTCCTCAAGATCAATGGCACAGTTTACCATGAACATTCGAGTTTCCACAATAATTCTTCCATAGCTAACCGAAGACTTGATCTTGATAAAGTTTTTAATAAGTCATTTCCAACATTTGTGGTTAGTTCTGGTTTTAGTGCATCATTTAAATTTCTATTTCTTTTTTGTGGGGGGACATTATTGCCCCTAATATTGAAATAGCATTAATTGCCCATAAGTAATGGTGAACAGTCTCTCTGCTAAGGAAAAAAACTACAGAATTGTCTTATTGCTGCCCTTAATATGCAAATTAATAGGAAATATTTCCCTACCTTGCTAAGAAAAAAATAGTTTTTTCGTTAATTAGGTCCTCCTCCTCCCCCCCCCCCCCCCCCAGACGTTTAAATACCGCTTGCTTCAGCATTGACCTAATACAGAGATTATTTAACAATTACCCAACTTTAATTCAATTTAAAATTGATTGTATTTATTTTTAGCACCTCGCACTGTGCAATATAAAGATAAAGCTTTTTTGGCTGTCTGAAATTTCGGTCAGCTTTTGGTGAATTCTCAGTTGAAGACAACGCTACAATTTCATCTAACAAAAAATCAATATAATTATGAATCTCTCCCCCCCTCCCCCCCCCCTCCACCTCCCCATCATTTAAAATTTGCGTACATTAACTGTTGGAACTAGCTGTTTACTTTGGACAGTAAGTATTCTGGCAGTTGGCAGATCGTCTTGGGGTTTGTGTTCTTCGATTTATCGACACCTTCCAACTTCATTCATTCATTTACATTCAGTAATAGTTGATGACACCGAGAACCAGCACACTTCCTCCTTTATTTCCACCCTTTTATGCGGTTAATGTTTGATGAAAAGAGGAATTAAATTCCCTGTAGATTTCATCATCCAACTTTCAATTTCCTTCTTTCCGCGTATCTGTTTTGCAACCGATTGAAGATGTCTTTATTAATTCTTCATTTGTATAAAGTTAGTAGCGTCTGATTACCTTCATCACCTTCATGCTATTTAGTTTGAAGTCATTAACGGCTAAATCTTTATCACCTCTTAATCAACCATGTTAAGATAAAGGGCTCCACGATTGGTCTAGTGGTCGCATAATTGAAATGGTTAATCTTGATATACAAAAACGTGCGTAATAAGCACTTCATTCGGGTCTCTGACATAGTTTTTTGAGCAATTAAAGACTTGTATTGCGAGGAAAGCTAAATTTCACACAGCCTTGACAAGATGATAGTTAGAAGCGAATGAAAGACTTCCCTTACATTGTTAATATTTTAGTGAGGATAGCCCGTTCAGTAGATTCTCCATCACGTCTTGTTATATCGGAGTTCAGTCCTTCCCTGATAGCTTGAAGGGCCCTCAAGAAGGAAAGTGTTTCCACTATTAGCAGGATCTGTTCTACTCATTTACTTTCTCAATTATTATTTGGTCCAAGATCTAGGCATTCTGTACCTAACTTGCCAACTGTAATTAAAGTATCATAGAAGGGAATTTATCAAATGAAGATAGTATTTCTAACCTTCTTTCAGTCAATCCCGGTATTTGAGATAATTTAAACAAGCGTTTTGAGAAATTGAAGATCTTTGGGATTTAAATTTGCGTCTCTAAATAATTTCGAATAATTCATAAATATTTCCGAAAAAAAAATTCCGGAATCTGAATTACTTAATTTCATCTTTACCTATCAGTTTTTTAAATTTGCAGATTTTATCCTCCTACTAATTCCTTTCTACGTTTGACATAAGTGAGTTAACACGGTTCCAAAACTTCATTTAGGCAGTAGAGAATTTAGGAGAATAGCCAAATAGCAACGTGCTATTTTGTGGTATCTTTCCTTCTCTTTACAAATATTTAATTAATTAATTTCTGACTGCCTTGCAATACCATAGAGAACCCTGTCCAAAAGGGGAAATACAGTTAGAGTTTTAAAAAATGTGTACACACAAAAGCGACTCTATGTTAGGCAGTCGTCATTGAATTGACACTAATAGGAATTTATGGCTTTACAAATAAATTGAACATATTGCAGAAGAGCCGAACGAAATCGTGGAGTAGCGCCAATATACACATAAATTTAAAAAAATAGTGGAAGGAATCAAATAGAAATCATTAACCAGTCCAGGTTATCAACGAGCCTTACCGCACTTGAATTTAACTTCCATTTGTGCGTTATTTACTGAATGAGTACTTACTTTTATCCTCAATTCCATTATGTTAATTTCAAATTTGGTCTCCTGTTTTCAGAGTGAATGCATGTCCGCGATATCCAGAGTGTCTTGACCTGCCTATTAACGTAGGCGGCTAATCAACCACTTCGGTTATATGTCTGGGTGATAAAAATGCCTAACATATTTTTTTCTAAATAGACTAAAACGTTTGCTTATAAATAAAGTGATATTTCAAATCAGAAATAATTTTTATTGCGAAATTTGGTTTTAGAAACTATTATTAATCAAAGAGATTCCATCCCTTCAGAAAGGACTTGACCTACATTTAAGAGATTGGTTTTATGACTATATGGGTGGCCACATCATCTTAAGCCAACGAGGTCACCTAGAGGCCACTGCTCTATGATTGGTTTGATGCATTATCTTAAAAACTAACGGAACACTAGTGCACTCTGCATCTTCTGTACATTCTGACTGGAAGTTCAATTTAGTACACAAATTATTTCGCAAGATCTTGCCACAGAATCAGAATTAGATGAGAATCTCAAATAAAAAAACAATTAAAGAGTAACAACTTTGAACCACAGAGACCAAAATAATTTTGACAAAAATTCTCCAAATAATAGAAAGATAATGCGTATTTTTGCTTACCGAAAAAGACAACGCCTACTGTCCGAATGTAAGCAAACTATTTGCAAGCATTAAAAATTTTCAAAAAATGAGTTTATTATTAGTCGCGGGCTTTCATCTTATTTGTGATTAGCTTAGACCAATAGAATTGTTCCATGCCACTCAGCATGAGGGGATTGGTCCATTCCAATAGAGCCAATCATAACGCTAACAGATAAAACTAAGTCGCATTGCGTCTTTAAACGTCATTTAGCACGCTCGCCCCTCGCAAATAGCGCGTGCATCGTTGTCTATCTATTATTCTCTCAATTGCGTGATATCTTTGTCTCCTGTTCTCCTATTTTTTCTCACCTATAACCTTTCAATTATAATACCATGGGAGTACTAGTTTCCAAACCGCCTAAACCGCAAAAGAAGAAGATCAGCGCTCATACCTATCTAGGAACCAAATTTTCTTCAAAGAAAAGATCAGCATCTCTAAAAAAAGGAGAGGCCGTTCAACCAGAAATTAATGTAAATCAATCCGTTCCTTTTACTAAAGATGTTAAACCGATTGCTCAGGAATGTACCACCATTGTTGACGAGGCTATTTCAAAGGCCGCTGAAGCAGTAGAAGCTGAAGTAAATGAAGCAGCTCAGCAGATTACTAATGAAGTCATTGAAGGGGCGGTAGAACAAGCGCAAAACGAAGACGTACCTATAGCTCAAGAGAATACTCCTCCAACTCAGGATGAACATTGTGCATCTCAGGATGAACATTCTGTACCTCAGGATGAACATTTTTCACCTCAGGATGAACATTCTTCACCTCAGGATGAACATTGTGCACCTCAGGATGAACATTCTTCACCTCAGGATGAACATTGTGCACCTCAGGATGAACATTCTTCACCTCAGGAAGAGGAAGCTGCAGTTCAGCAAGAGAGTTCTGAGCCCATGAATGCTGAAGCTCCTTCTAGTGAAACCCCCGAGCAAAGTCCAGAAGTTTTCGAGGAAAATAAGGAAGAACATAATGAGGATAACCTTGCCAATGGTGGGGAAAATACTGAGACTCATGGAAATACTGAAGGTGATAAAATTGAAGAGGGGGAACAGCATGAAGGTGATCACAAAGTGCCTACGGAGGAACCAGTAGAACACCACGAAGAAACTAACGTTGCTGAATAAATACAAGCTGAGTGATCATATTCACTGATACTAGTCATCCCCTTTTAATATTTCCACCTCGTCAATACAGTTGAATTTTGGACGTTCCGTGTTTTCTTTTCCTATTTGACTACCTCCCTACCTCTCTCACTCTGTATTCCCTTTTCCTCATTTTTAATTTTTCCCTTTTATCAACATTATTCGTGAATAATGACAAGCAACAGAGGTAGAAAAAATCAACTTAATTTTTGTATCAATCATGCGGTAGACCATCTTCCTAAGTTGAGAAATAAAATAAACGACCTATATTTATTTCTCTCCATTTCTCTCTCTCTCTCTATATATACAGACCCTGCCTTATATTGTGTAAACATTCTTTGTTTTCTTAAAAATTGAATTACCACAATTACACTGTACTGTCCTTTTTGATCAGCTGTTTATCCCACGTGTGGATACTGATTTTTCGATAAAGTGTGACTTTGGAAACACAGCTTCTAGCAGAAGTTTTTAATAGTATTTATTCGGTAAAGCCTTGATTATGAATTTCTATCACTGTTTTACTTTTATTCTTGCTGGGTAAAATAAATCGTTAATCGTAAGTGCACTTCTTTTCTTGTACACTTAAAGTACTTGATCTCAATCTGCAGAGAAATTATATTTGATGTTTTTAAACTTTTGAGAGGCTGCCTTCTTCGAATTCTCCTCTCTTATGAGTCTAAGTTGTGCTTTTGGATCCTCAGAGTATAGTTTGTGTGTGTCCTTTTGGAACTCACTCTGAACTCAAAGCCATACAGTATAAAGTATAAATTTTAAACCTTGAACCATCTTGTTTTGGATTTTGTGACAAATACCCTAGGTTTGGATTTGATTTACATTAGAAACACAAATGTATCATGGTATTCTTAAGGCCAGGCAGTACTTCAAAGCCGATCTGTTCCAAATACAGAAGAGATGGAGATGAAATGCAATTCGTTATAATGTTTCGAAAGTTCAAAATCCATTTAAGTGAACTTTAAATACTTTGATATGCGTACGAACTATAATTCGTCCTAGAGTCACTTTATTACAGAGATTGAAATGCTTAAATTACATTACATGCACTTGGTGTTTGGAATTGGCATTATTTCAACCACCACTGAAGGTTCACAATAATTATCGGTAAAGCGTTTAATAGATGAACATGAACATTGCATTAATATATGAATAGAAACAAATCAGCTGCATTTCTTGAACAAATAATTTTCGATACATGTATTGGGAAACCAGAATTATGATAGGAATCATCTACCTAAGTAGTCTATGAGCTTACATTCTACGCCTAATATGTGAAGAATTTGTTGAGGCAAATAGCTAGAGCTCTCTCCTATGAACTATTACATTCAAAGAGGTAAGTTGTCATTTATTAAACATTTGACGTCTAAAGCCCTCATTGCAAAACCGACGGTTTAAAATATGAGGAAGGGCTTTAAGGAATCCTTCAAATGTTGAATGACACTACAGTCATAACACCATTACTCTTTCCTATTCTGGTCCCAGTCATATCTTCACACTTTTAATAAATAAAAAAGTCACTTGGGTAGATAAGTGTAACACATTTGAGGATAGACCAAATCGGATATCATGGGATCCCCGCGTGTCAGGCGGAATTTATTAGATAGCCAGAAATCGTTGATCTGGTTAAAGACCTTTACCTCGATGTACTTAAAGAGGATGTGGTCGAATTCCACATCGAAGATCACTTCCACAACAATCAAGCATTCTATTTCGTCTTCTATCTACAATTAGAGTATTGCAGACCCCAGGCATATTTCCCTGCATTTTTGATGATAATCATTACTTGATTCTAAAATAGAGAAACAGGACAAACCAAATGGTGACGTTTGTTGACGAACTTGATATTGTAGGCAATTAGTTCAATGATATAACAGTGTGCAAACACTACCTGAGTAATGTCTCGAAGAGTCAAATTAGACGCCTTAATTGTATTTTAAGTTCTCAATAAATTATGCAATAAAAAGTTAGACTAGGTAATTTGAACAGTCGTTTTTTAATTACGATTTAGCATAGCTACGTTAAAGCTATCCTGATCTAACTTTAAATTAACTAACATTTATTGAACTGTCAGTCTTTGTTTAGTATAGTTATGCACACACATGCACGCACACGCACACAGGTGTAAATCTCTAACTGGACCATCACGCAAACTTTCCATACCGGGTAAAGTATATCTTGTGTGGTAAGGACAACGTTCGTGACCTCAAATCGCCCTACCCTATGTGGTTTCTGATTCTTCAAATTAATGTGTGCCAAATACGGCATCCAGGTTCTAAAGCAATTGAAACTAGCATTTCTTCAAGCTGCAGGATCTTTATGCCGAATAAAGATCGCAAAATCAATGCTCCACAATTTATAATTAGAAGTACGGATAATTCTAATAATCAATATTGGAGGTACCCAATAATTTTACCTAAAGAGTAGCCATAGAACAACTGCTCTCTACTCAATTCAGGCGGGAAATTCAAAAAGCATCTCTCCTAGTAAATCGGAAATTTACAATGGTTTATACTTTCAACAAATGGATGTTTCTCCTAATAACTATGTATAACTATATGTGTAAACATGGCATTGGAGAAAAAGGAAATGATGGAGAATAAATGAGGGTGATTAAGTCCCATTCATTAGTAAATGGCAAGCGAATAACTAGCATCAACAGCGAAGGAATGGATTAAAGACAGTTTAAAGTGATTTGGCTCAGGAGGAGTGGAAAAAATACTTTGACTCTTCTAAACGGCATGTAGAAGAGTCTTGCCTTGAATCTGATATCGTATGTGGTTTATAGGCCTTAAAGCTATGAGAAATTAAACTTTGAAGTCATTTTTATCATTGCGACGAGGAACGGTGATACTGTTGGTTGGACAAGAGTACTGCTTTATTTTGAATAGGAAATTTGAATGCATTTGGTAGGTTTGCATTCCACCGTTTTCGTTCGATATAGGAGATTGGAATAGACGAATGCGGCTATTTTAATTGCGTCTTGATCCATTACCTTGTCTTTGAAATATGAAATATTGAAATATGATCTAACTTGAAGGTCTTTTGAATCACAATGGAATAAACCTATGAAATTTCGATAACAGTGCTCTGTAAAACTGCCGTTCATGCTATTCCATGTGAAATTAAAGAGGTTTATCATGCAAGTCGCGTCACTAGTAAGCGTTTATCCAAATAATATCTCGTTTACTTAAGCGGAATTGATGGTTTTAACGTTATTAGAAGCACTTTTTTCATCCAGGTAGGGCTAAATTTAGTCCATTTGAGCTCGAAGTTCGGCTTCGTCAATGACTCACCCTGCTTGCAGGCGGACGTTTCGGCTTGGTCTATAAGAGTTGTGTCAGTTACTTTAACTCTTAGAAATTATAGTATAATTATTTAGCTGTGTAATCATCCAACCATTCCTCTTTAGAAACCTTAAAAATATAAATTTCATTAAAATTACAAACTTAATTTTAAATATTGACCAGGAACGCACTACTATTCTCTAAAGAATAACACAAGACATACGAGGATCTGCCGACCTACCATCAAGTCCTTCTGCTCTTGTTGGAAAACCCACTTTCCTTCTGGAACATTCTATTTCTATGAGTGTTGAATCTGTGCCCTACGACTTGTCAAACCTGAAGAGGAATATAATTCAGCTATTTCCTTGCTTTTAGACACCTGTCAATTGGATATTCATTTAAATTAGTCCTTATTCCTATTGATCGTTGCAGTTATTTATTCAAGAACGAAATAAAACCAGATTTTGTATGCAGGATGAATGGATTTGATTCATTAAATGCGAGAACACCCCATGAAGAGATAAATAATCAACCAATACTCATACTTGTTTCATACCCGAACATTACGCACAAAATGGTTTTAAGAATACTGTAATCAAGTTGTTCTTTATTGCACAGTAAGTAACTAATTAATGAGTAGGTTACGGAAATCATTTTGCAACTTAAAAATGCAGGAATTATAAATATAACGTCTATAATTGAGAATTGGCGCCCGCCAAAGTTGAAATCATCAGGCTGAGACAATAATTTTGACACATCTGAAAGGTGTTTTAACAACCTTCTTCAAATCTAGGGTTCTTCTATTAAAATTCACTAATAGCTACGAACGTATTTTCTTCCGTTAGGAAAATGGACTCCAGGACATTTCCTAAACAAGCAGGATAGAAGAAGAATTGGAGTATGCAGATTTTATACGCTAATGGGAAATTTTATTCCCATGTAAACTTCACTTGTCAACCGGTTGAAGGACTATCTTAAACTACCAAGTGTGTGTTTAAAGACTGTTTATTAATCAGCCAGAAATCGTCTCAGAACTCCATGAAGTTTCAAATCGTCATATCGGTCAGGATATCTTGAGAAATGTTAAAGCGTTTATTATGACACAAGTCCCATCTAACTCATTACTCCTTCTGACCTAGTATGTTTTACTTGCCTCTAACAACTCTAAACAGATACTACACCGGCTCTATTCACCAATTCCTACAATCAACTCCTTCATTTAACTCCAGCGGTTAGTTCTATTGCATGCTGCACCCTACTTGCAAACAGCTAGTAATGGAGAAGCGGAGCACAGTACTTCACTCGAGCCGAGTGAGACTTAGGGAAATTGCGAAAAATTAAAATACCCATAATGATCTTTAAAAGGATGGCATACAACGTGGGTGAATGAGGCAAGCAACCACTATATCATAATCCTCCGTGATGTCCAGGCTCCCAGTGTCAAATCAAATGGGATTTTGTGGGTGTGATTGATGTTTCCGGTTCTTAATTGTGTTAAGTTTGCATACTTAAAAAGTTCTAATTTGATTGAGCAATTATAGAGTTGTATTCTCTGGGGATCTTGTTCATACTTTCAGCTCCTATTTGTCCAGTATCCACTACACTTACACAATCAACACCCGTTGTAAAGTACTATCTTCGGTAGCAACGTCTGTGCGGCTTCTTCCCTCTTTGTCACTGAGAGCATTGTCTATCTGTGACTCTTTGTAAAGGTTTATCAATGCCAGTCTCTTCCTACTCAATAGCAGTTCTTATAAATCTATTATCCCATCTGGTAAGAATAGACAATTTGATGTCACATATCTCGCAATATTGAAATGGCCCTTAAATTGAATTGGTACAGAATAATGGGGCCCAATAACGCAAGAAAAACAATTTCTCCTCGATGATAACAAATCAGTCTAAAGAGAAGATAAATGTTCGAAAGTATAATCAGAATTCGACTAGTATTGAAGGGCTTAAACCTATAAAATAAGGAGTATTTCTTTATCGAAAATTGAGGCTATGACAGGGTTTTAGAATTAGAAAAATATTTTACTAACATCACCCATATTTTGTCATATTGATAATCTCCGGTCAATGCAAGTTAGTACTTTCAGAAATCCAATTTGGAATACAAATCCATTAAAACCTCCATTTTTTGTCATTGCCTCCTTCAAAATAATTCCACTTGTCATTAGTGATCTAGTTTTAGGACATTAAGTAGATTAATAAAAATCTCTCGCCTTAATTCCATTACACTTCAAGTTCTCTCTCTCGGATCCCATGACGATACCTACCCACTTATGTCACTTAAGCTGTTCAATAGACCAATATTTCAAAATCAGTTCTATTTGTTCATTAAGTTTGTCTAGCTAAATATGTATATTTTGATTAGTTGCGTGATCGCCCATTTATATTGCGATAAGATGAAAGGATATAATCTGGTGGCGCAAAAATTTTTCGTCTTTCGATAAGATCCATGAGTCCATCCAATTTTTCACTTCTTCATATGAGCTCAAGTGCTGGTCAGCCAGGCCATGTGCCATTGAGCGAAATAGGTGAGTGAGGTTAAATGAAACGGAGCAACATCTGGAGAGTACGGCGGGTGAGGTAAAATTTCCCATTTCAACATTTCGAGATATTTTTTCACCACCAACTTGGCAACGTGAGGAGGTCTGGCATTATCATGCTGTAAAATAACCAGCTTATCGTGTCTCTCCTTCTACTGTGGCCGTTTTTCTTTTTTCTTGAGCGCGACCCAGACGTTCTATAACTCCCACCTGTGATGGTTTCAACAGGCGGTTTTAACAGACGGTTTCAGAAACTGGTCCCCCCACCAAACGCAAAGCATGACTTTTGAGCCATGGATATTCGTCAGCTGAGGTGTTGACGTAGCAGTATGACCACCGGGCAATACTCATGGTTTTCTGCGCGCTCTTGGGGTTATTGTAATATATCCATTTTTCGTCCTCAGTAACAATACGATGGAGAAATCCCTTTCGCAAACAAAACTCGCTCGACATTTCTTGGTTTCAGCTCGTGGGATACCTAATATCCTTCTTTCTTAATCATTCCTAACTATTTCAGGGGTTTTGAAATTGCTTGCTCACTAATACCCACCCAATGATTCTGATAATTCTTCTTCACTTTGACACGGGTCTTCACTAAAAATCGCTCGCCTTCAATTATGGATCTTTAACAACTTTTTCCTCTCTACCACTATGTCAGTCTTTGACAGCAAAATCACCACTCTTAAAACGTTGGAATCATTCCCGCCGACACTTTGTCACTAATAGCCGTTTTACCATGAGTGTCTGAGATAATCCTATGAACCTCAGCCAGTTCACAGATTTTTTCATATTGAAATAAAATAGCAATACTTTTCACAAATGACGAGAATTCGGTTTAAATTCGTGCATATTTAATGAAAAATTTTATTATCATGCAGACACAAATTAAATTGTATCAAAGTAGGGTTATATTTACAAATGTGAAAATAAAGTGTTCGACATCTGTGATCAATATATTTCAACTACGACGGGAGCAAAGTTGTGGACCTAATACATTAGCTATGCATAATGTTTAATTAACCGTTAGAAACCGCATAAATAGAAGTCTAAAATGTCGGTCAATGCTTTCGCGATCGAGCTTACTATTGTTTCAACAAACACTTTAAAGTTTGCGCTAGCTGAACAGAGAAAAGTGAGATGCACTTATTTAAGAAGAATAAACCAAAAATAAAATTCAGAAAAATTTGAAGGAATACTTATTCTTAAAGCTCAGAAAGACGCGATGATTGACACCTCATATTTAATAGAATTTCATCATTAACTCACTAAGAATGGATTAATATTCTGGTATTAATATTTCTAAAAATGTTATAATAAAAACATGTATCATTCAATGCTTATAGCCTGAACACACTATAATCACGAATACCCATGACAGATTTAGCACGCTCCCTCTGTGTGATGTAATTATGAATTTCTAAAAGTTCTTTGTTGGATTTTGGTCAAGTAAATTGGCGTTTTATAAAGTTGTTGTGTTGAAAACTGTATAATAACGTTATTAACTATTGAGTCAGTGTCCTATTAAAATTCATCTGTCTGATAACAGGTCTTAATTATTGAGAGCTGTGGATCGATACTACTTTTGACAACACCAGCTACCTATTTAAAAATAAATTAAAATGTAACAAAGAGTAATAACTAAAAACTACAATGTAGAGGTCAAAATGTGCATATGCAGAGACATAGGTGACGAGATCGATTGTTCACGGATCAATTCTGAGCATCAGGAGCTTAGTGAAATATGATTTTCTTATTAAAATGGTTTTGAGTCGTTCTCTCAATGATCGAGCTAAAATTTCAAAAGAATTGTTTTACCGGGGAGCTGTGCTTATTCGAGTTTATTGCTTAATCTCAAGGTAAAATTTTGCAAAACATTGTGTTCAGCAGCCTAAGCCGCGGCCAAATATACGGGCCTAGGAGCTTCAAAATGCGCTTCATTCACAACTCTTCAAAGCAAGGTATTGCTGTAACGAAGATTATTTACGCGTTAGAAATTCTAAGTTATTAGGGCACCAGGAGGAAGAAGAAAAGCGAGCTTTCACTTAAACAAAGCTTTGCCATTGAGAAAATGAATATGCGCATACTTAATAGGATATATGACGAATGGTTGGCCGACTGGTTAACCATTAGTATGACAGTGTATTCTTCGTAGGTGGTCTTGTGCATCCTCGTTTTTTGCGTATAAGTCCAATAATCGATAGTTCAGTATATGTGAAATGAACTCAGGCCTGCATCTAGTGCACTTATAGAGCGTCCCTATTCGAAGGTGCCAAAAGGTGTAAAGAAAAGGGCTTAGCATCCAGATTTCTCTGATTTCTTTTCATATTAATAAGTGTAAATATTGGTATTATAACAATCCTAAACACGGAACTAACGAAAACAGTTTTTAGAGTGAGAAGAGAAGCAGTCCGATTAAAATTTAAGTATTTAAGTGTTCCGCAATTTGTCCCCAAGGGATTTTAAAGTTAACCAACATCTAATGATAGTATACCATGTGATCAGTCTAGATGATTAACACTATTATTATCTGTGAAAAGGAAAAATATTTTAAAGTGTTAGTCATTAAGAAGCAAAGGTAGTTTGGGTAACTATACACATTTATGAGCTGAGTCGAGAATTAAAACCTTACTACATTCGGACTCAGAAATCGACAGGTTGAGTGCATTTCGATTTCCCCTGATTGGTTGTTTCAAGTTATTTCTTATCACTTCTGCTCCTAAATGACAAGTGACATACTGTCAAATGATCTCATAACCACGCACCGTTCACTTAGCTCTCGTGGCTGCCATTCACTGGAAAACAAATTCTATCAGTTTCAGGAGTATCGTTGTTTCTATGATGATCCGTTCGACACTGTCTTCTCACCTCGCATGTGTTCGTAGAGTAATTATTTTCATATCTCACCTTTCATTATTGATTAGTGATTGATTATTGATCGAGGAATATACTTCTCATTAGGGTGCCACGTCCATACACCACTTTCTTCCTCTCCGAACATCCACTTCTCATCTGCATTTGTGTATGAGAAACTTTGAATTTCCACATTTTAGCATTTGGTAGTTGACCCACTGTAACGTCGTTCCTGTTTAGACTTGCCCAGAGGTTAAGCCATACTCTTGTGTATTTGTGTGGAAGGAGGTTTCCTCAGTGACATTGTTCTACCAGCTCCATAACACTCATTTCTTTTCTCTCGTACGAACCTATCATCATCCGACGAGGCGTGTTCAGATTATCATTAATTTGATACCATCCACCTTGCAGACTACTTAAAATTCTCTTTCCCTCTTCCCCTCTCCCTCCTCCCTCCCCCCCCCCCCTGTAAATCCTCCTCCAACGTCTCTCTCCATGGAGAATATTCCACCTGAGTTCATTATGTGGCCTCCTGGACATCTAGGAGTTGCATGAAGTAGCTGAATATGCTCTATGAGACCTTTAGTTTGCCCACTTTTATTAACATTTTGGGAATTGGAAGGGAGTCAAAAGCCTTTCTCATGTCAACGGAGATGATTACTGCTTCACAATGCAAGCCAATAGGTTTGTGGACTACTGCTCTTACAGTGACTATGTCCTGTTCTGTAGACAATTCAGTACGAAATGCATGTCAAGTGTTCAATATTCTCTCACTTATATGATGGATACCACGATTACCCTTCTGAAAAGAATTAGCTGTTTTTTAACTGAAATGTCTGTCCGAGTTGTTCTCGACCTCAGTTTACTTGCAAAATCATTTTCTCTTTGAGTATCCACTATGGAACTGGGAATGTAATAATGGGATGGGACGAGGTCTTGCAAATAGGTGAATATGATAATCCTCCTAATTTGATTGGTCAGATTTTTGGAGGTTGTTCTTGCTTAGTAGGACCGACTAAGCATGCTCATGTTGAGTAATTATCATTGTTCTGTTAAATAATGTCAGAAGTTCCGGTTTAGTCATCATTATTATTGACAGCAATTAACTTTGTCTGTAACCCTTTTGCTTGTTTTTAGCAATTTGCAAAGGATGTTTCCAAGAATATTCTGTCAAAATCGAGGAACGAATTTCCGAAATGAAAATGTAATGTGTGTTTCAGTTGGAGACAAGCACTATCTTTTCCCGCCAATGTTCTGTAGACGTTCCACCACGAGATGCGTGCTAGGTATTCTCTAGTTGCTCACCGACTCTCCTTCTGTCTCTATATCCCTTCGAGTTCATTGCAAATGATTTCGCTTTATTTTGATCTCTTTTCTTGAAGGTATACGAGAATTCAAGAGGTCAGTTGGTTGAGTGTTTTTTCCCTATCTGGTAATTTCGCACATGCATTTGCTTTCACCACCTCATACCTAGGCTATATTTCATTATCAATAGTATTAGTAGCAAAATTTACCATATCGATATATCTCAAGTTTTTACATTTTAGGATCACCTTTTCAAATATTCCTTGGTTGCTGGAAAAAACACTTTTATATGAGGCCAATTCCATTATTCGCCTGTCCGGATTCTTAACTAATTCGTATGCATATGCAAATTTTTCAATGTGACCTCAATCCTGAAATTTGATGCAATCAAGCCACTATCAGATTAGAATTCGAGGGCAGCACATTGGCCTTTTCTTTAGTACTATCCCGTGTGCCGTCTTTTATAATTTTTTTCTAATTAAGATTCGAGAGGATAAAAGTTCTCTCAAAACAACTTAAAACGGACTCTCTATAGCAGCCTGACCCATTTGGCAGTTAAATTCTCACATGTTGATTTTATTCCATATTCACACTTCGTGTCTGTCAAAACAGCTTCCAATTTTGTAATAAAATTGATTTTTTTTCCATAACATATGGTCAATATTAATTCTTAATTTTAGGTAACCTCTTCAAAGCAATTTCTAGCTCCTGACTTAGATTATGTAATTGATAATGAGAAATATAGTAACACGGATTAGGATGTAATGTTTTCCACATCCTTAATTGTCAATGACAATTCCAGAGGTTAATTTGGCTTTCGATGTTTCAAAACCTTTTGTTTCTAGTAGAATCGTTTGATGGACTTTTCCCGGCAAACAGTTAATGTGTAGTATAAAAAGTGTTTAGTTCGATGTGGCAAGACCTCACGCTCTGGGTTTAAAACTCTAGAAATGAGGGCTTGAACGCCAACATTCATATTACTTAGGGCTTATTACCAGCAAGTAGGTCCCATCCAACTGATTTTTAGATTTTTCAGTTAGCTGGTGGGCAGGAGAGTATTGTTCTTCTCCTAATTGGTATACTCTCCTTTAACCCTGACGGTCGCAGTGGTGGTGTGGTACTGCCTAATATGACCTTGACTTATCAGCGCGCAGTGTAAGTTGCATCTTAATTTCGATTTTTATCGAGAAAAAAAACAATTTCGGCATTGCCATATACCTTTCTTTCATTTGAAGTTGTCGCACACATGACAGAATTTATAAATTGCTTAAAACCAAACCTAATTCCCAGACCATAGCCGTAGAAGAATTAAGGTGACTTTGGATTCACCACGGCTGTCGCGAAGAGGTGACGAATAGCTGACTTTAATAAAAATTTAAAGTTCGAGGGGAGCCGATAAGTATGTATTATTTGTGTAAATATTAATTTCTTAATTTTACAATTTTCAACGGCAATTGGTGGAAAAGTACCACTATCAAAGGGAAACTGAAAGAACCATTGACATGTCTGTGAACTTGGTTTGGATCCTGAGTCAAGCCTAAGTGAAATCGGGTGATAACGTACCTCAGATTATGACCCCTATTTTCACAATATTCAAATGAGTAAATTAAATTTCAGTTATTTCTCATGAGAAGGCGTCTAAATCCAGTGCATAGTTGAATGAGCAAATAGGTTTGAAATAAAATTGAGCCCCAATCAAGAATCAAGCATGAATATGAGATAAATTATACTTCGTTTGAAATAATTAATAAAATATAATGGAAACAACAGTTCATGTCTAAATGGTTGGAAGATTAGAAATTAAGAATTTCATCAATTCGTTTGCGATCATGAAAATAACATGTGAGAAATGAGTTCAATATGGTTTCGAGATGGAGATATTCTGTTCTACTTATACCTAATTTATGCAAGTCTTCTTATCCCCACTCCTACTGGATTTCCTTTCGAGCTCCCTTTTCTTTCTCAAACCAGAAAAAAAATTCCCTCACAATTAGCAAATGGATTTTCTTTGCAATTCGACAGCATCACGAATTCTCAAGCCAAAACCGTGTAGTTTAGTGACCACAAAATCGCTAGCTTCTAACTAACCAATATATTTAAACCAGATTATTTTTGGAAATGAAAGTGTTAAAAAAATTACAATTTTTTCTGTATTCCAAGAAGCACAACTCGTTTTGCCAAAAAAGGCTAGGAAAAACAAGTTAAATTTGCATGATCGGAGGGAATCGGACCCTATGCGGCCTCGAGATCAGTAAACACATGTGATTAAATTTCCAACCTTCTTATTTATTTCGAGCATAAATTAACCCACAAAAGTTCAGTACCATTAAATGGTGTGTTTGCACTTTCTAATCGGCGGATACAAATAACCAGTTAGGGGAGAGAGCTAAACTCAAAATACCAAGATGATAAAATCATCAAAACTAACGGTCAGTAAACAGGGCTTATTGATGTTTACTAATCGGAAAAATTATCAAAACAATAAAAGTATCTTACCGGATTCATGCAAACGGTAAAGAGGACAGGTGATTGCTTTGTATTACTTTCACCATATTAATTGTACTGAAGTTTAATACTTAGGTAACTGATAACAGTAAATCGGCTGTGTTATTAGATCCCTAGGATTGCTTTGCTTTGATGAGGAGAATAATTAAGAAACGCATAAATTCTAATCAATTTGAGAAATCGATTTTTATTCCTGACGTTAATTAAGACTAACAGATTCATATCTATCATTATCATCAATATTGAAAGTGGTAATAGGGAAATATGAAAATAATATGAAATTGAATGAATTTATGTTACCTCAAATCATAGCACAGTTCCCTTTCATTTAGACGTCCTTTATGTCTTATTCGAACTTTCAGCGTCGGACCACATGATAAACTTCCATTGACCTCCTTACTGTCCTAAAATGTACTTTGTTTGACTGCGTAGTCAGTTATAAATAGCACAATACAAAACCATGTGAATTAGTTCAAACATGTTCTCTTGGAGGGGGGAGGGGTTGGGGAATGTTGGCATTTTGTTCCAAGAACCAAAACGTTGCGGTTTGTGTCAGTTTCAACTGAAATACATGGAAGCATATAAGGGTATGAAACTTCAAATTTTTGTTCTAGTCAACATTCTTGAAAACTTAATACCAGTTGAATGCAATATCGTCAATCATCTACGGTTCATGATATCTTAAACAGAAAAGCAAAGTAACATCCAGGTTTAAGTAAGAGCGTTAATTTTTGGATGCACCGGGGGCGCAGCGTTTAATGTATTTGTCTGTAATGTCTGAGAATGCGGGTTCGATGCGTGTTGGTGTAAACTGAATGGTGTGGAAATTGCCAATTGCTTTGGTTAAACCTGGCTAATACAGAAACAAATTCTATCATTCCTACCTCTACTTCGACATAAAATAAATGCTATGAATACATGCTTAAATTGGATTAGAGGAGGTGTAAGCCAATCGACTTTTCTCGTCCTGTCCGTTCTTCTGTATGCGCACAACCGAACAGTATTTGATACAATTGCCCTAAAATGACGAATATAAGCCTTCCGATTATAATATTTAATGAACGAAAACATTCAAAACTTAAATGATTGTTGACAAAATAGTAACACTCTAATCGATATATATTGCTATTTGTCAATTTCTAGAATCAAAATCACACCAAAGTCCGAATTTCTATCAAGTTATCGGACCATTACCTGCTGAATAGATTTGGTTGTGCTTCTTCGTGAAATCTGGATACCAGCGTGAATGCTAACAATAGACCTCCTCTACATTCGTACATGCTTTTATTCATCTGAAGGATATGATATTTTATGTTATAGAAACAGCAGATATCCCAACAGAAAACTGCTTTATGAAATTTGGTAACTAGCGTGAATGTGCGAAGAACTTTCCCATGTAAATGCTAATTTTGCAAGCAGTCACAAAAGAGCTGACCAATTCATGATTTCGTGGGTTGAATTCCAAAGCTTATTTATTATCAATTGTCCAAACATCCAATTAAGTCGCATCAACTTTTGCGCCTTCTAAATGCTTATGATTAATCACAATCTAGTTCCTTCGAAATTGTCACGAATTTCCTTCAGTCTATTCCTTGCCAAGTAAGGTAGATAATTCAAAAGACTGAGAAATGTTCCCAGTACATTGGTATATATAAATACATTTAAGATGATATCCATTCCTAAACTCAGATAATGTCTTTGCACACTGATGTGAAATTTTTTACTAATTGCAAATTGCTGATTTGAAATTTTTATTTAATTTTTTTTACGAAACGAAAGAGTGATTTCTAAAATCTGGCTAAACGTACCGGGTGTTAACCATAAGGTAAAATTCTATTTTCGAAATAGCTTTAAACTCCTGTTGTAAGAAAAATTAAAATAATATCTATGTATTGCTTTAACATATTAAAATTTTTTAAATATAATGCTTTCTTCGAATGTTACCCGCTGCGAGAAGTGTATAGTCGGAAGTGATTGGTACAATAGTGAAGGAAATTAAATAAGTCAAGTTATCTGAGGCGTTTTGGTGTTAATAATCATCCGAAAGTGGAGCGTACAAGTGAAAACGATCTCTAGGAAGTGTTCTGGTTTTTTAAAATAATCAACAAATTACCCACTATTTACCCTTGGTCGTGGTTGAAAGTAGATACATCTAGACTGTGTAGAAGTCATGAATTGCCACTCAGATTAGGAAATTTTACTTCTAAAACTTTAGAGCATATCATAGTGAAGAACATGTAAACGTGCTCCAATTCTGTGAGACTGTACCTAAGGCCCAACATTGTTGCATGACTTTTCCTTCATCTTTTATTAGAAGTAGTTAGAATTTATCGCGATTATACACTCACTTGAAACCTCCTCGCCTTGTTATGGACATTACTAAAAATGGAAAAATATGATAAACAGCATAGAAAGATGATACCTGCACTGTTGGGCATATGTATAAAAATGGAACCTTCTAATCCTACTCCAGTCCATTATACTATGCATGAACTCTTTGAGTTTTGAATGGTTTAGAAAAATCTGCTTCTGCGTTGCATTTGAATGAATATGCCCGTTCTCCTTTACCATCTAACTTTATGCATGGATTTAGATTCTTATTCTCTCTCCCTCCCTTTCTCTTGAATAAGAGGCAAAAGTACATATTCGTAAATATATACAAAATTTTGAAGACAGAATTTTTCGCTCTAGGGAAACACGTCTGTCACATGACAGACGGTGTTTTCAACACTTTACCTTGAAAGTTTGCAAAATAGACCCGGTAGAGAAAATTACACCTAAACAAAATTTTAACATTTTGCATTTTTACATTTTGAAATGAGAATGCTGGTAAACTGTTCCACGTAAGTCTCGACGTATGTAAATAAAGAAAGGCTTTAACACGAGATTTTGGGTAGTTTTATTGACTGCAGACAGTAAAACGAACTTGAGTTGCTCTATAGTCTTCTTATGAATGACTGCTGTGATTTTGGACTTCCTTATCTATTTTGACTAAGTTTCGGTTTTTGTCAAAAGAACACCGGATAAAGGTACCAATTTTGGCCCATTGACTGTTGCAAAACGTGCTAATTTATGGTCTTGTCTCTAATGGTACAATTACAGTTGAAGTTGATGGAAGAAAAACATTGCAGAGAACTGATGGTGGTGGGTTTGGCCGGAAATGAAGAAGTTGACCTATTTCGTGCTTTAAAAGCTGAGACCGAAGTAATAAGAAAGCAGGTGGTATTCCATTTATGTTCCCAGCCAGAATTCAAGCACTGACTCTGAGCTGTATCTGTGCCTGTTATCGTCTCATCAATTTCGATGAACCAACGACCGATGAGTGGACCTACATTTCACTCGCAGATTAGCTTAAATATGCTGCTTTGCGTACCCTATTGAAATACCCAGCCAATAGACTGACATTTCTTATATTTTTACATGTTAGCCAGGAGGTGGGGAGGGAGGGAGGGAGAGGAGGGGAGGGGTTGTTCGTCTCATTTGCATAGTTCTGTCAGTGTTAGTAGGCTGTACGGCACGATTCAAGGTAAATGACTCTGCATGTTGGTCCTAACAATCAATGTTTTCATTAAGATGTAGTAGCCTTTCTGGCAAAAAAAAATCATGTAAATTCTATTCTCCACAGCCTGCACAGTCACAGCAGGCAAGGAAATTTAATTTGTGTATTGATTTTAAGCCTATAGATTTATTCAATTTGAAGATTTGTCATCTTCAAAGAATATGAGAAATCGGTGAACATAAGTGACTGCTCTTTTGCGAAATACCCGATATTTGGCCAATAGTTAGTCCTACATCGTCACTTAAACTTAACATGGGAGCGCCCACTTCAGGAAAATTGCAATAATTCGCAAACGAGTTTGGAATTCAGTTAAATTTTTGTGAATCTTGCACATTTCAACTAATTGCCAGTATCTTCGTTTGCCAGAATTGATTATGCTTCCCGCAAGCATCTTTTACGGTCATTGTTCATTTATGTGATTGAGAGAGTCCTCCGAGACAACGGACAACTAATCTCGAATAAATCAAGGGCCAAATCCCAAAGGAATTCGTTACCGGTTCCCAAGAAATTGGTTATCATCTCATTATTTGGTTTACTTTGATGATTGATGGTTTTATTTAAGAACATTCTTGGTAAATTTACAAGATCTCTAAAACCTCGATTTTTAATATAAGACTCCTTGTTCTAGGTTATTTTTTGCCTCGAATACCTAGAGAGTTTTACCCATCATGATCTCAGTGGTAGAAGAATTGCAGAAAGCTCGATGATCACTGAGATTACTAGAAACGATTACTATAAGAACTCCCTCATTCCACTTCATTTGAAGCTTACATTGAAAGGTATCTGTGGATATTAAATTTCTAAACAACATATGGTTTAATCTAACTAAATGTAATAAAGTTGAGAGATGTCATAGCACTAGTGTGATTAAATGGGTTCATTTTACAATGAGTCATTATGCCAGTCAACGAGACATTCAATACTTAAGGTGTGGTATCACCACCTACACCTGTGTACCTGGTTCTCTGAAATTGGGTTTAATCCGTCTCAACCCCCATGTTTTTCTCAGAATATTCTGGATCATCATTCTATTAATAATAATATATTACATGTTAGTGGTTGATTATATTTATCCACATAGTCCTTTTTCTGATTGGCACTAGAATACTTGGATGATTAAAAAATCAACAGAAAAAAATCCCTTAGATAAATGGATTTGAAATAGTTATTGACTTTCTGCAAATTGCATTCGATTTCTGGTCTATCAAATAATGTTTTTGTGACAACACATATTTCGTCAAGAATAATCGCTACCTTTGTTATTTCAAATCAAATTGAACTATTTACAGTGATAACAGTTTCAATCCTCGCTCAATTTCAACTATGCTGCCTCTGTGTACATTTGACATTCAAGTAAATACTTAATTCCTCGTTTTCTTAGAAATAACGGTATTAATGATAGTAATCACACCATTGAAGTTTCAAATGTGGTATTTTTGCTTTATTACAAAAAGTACTCTTAAAAATTAGCCAATAGGAAAAAAAACACCCTCTTTATTTATTTTCTCTTATCCATTGCCACTTCTCTAAAGCTTTCAGTTTGAATAAAAATTCAGTCAATTTTAATCAGAAATTCTTATTTGACAGTCAGACGACTTGACCGAGTAAACAACTAATGATGCTATTGTAGCTGAAGAATTTCACCGAAAATATCAGGTAAACAAGTTTGATAAAATCTATCAAAACGCAGTTAAGATGGTAATGTTATTTTCCTACAAATTTTGCCGATTGGCTTGGTTTTATTTCTGAACTCTAAGGCACTTCTCAGAGTAATTTTGCGGTAAGTTAAAAGTAGGTTATTCATAGGCTTTCATTTGGAAATATAGAAATCAATATCGCAAGTATTGTGACAGCTACTAGGAATGATAATGTGTCAACACAAAGTCGATAATCCATTAGGATGAAATACAAAATAGTACAACTCTTGTGTGAAAACCTCGATGACTAGTAAAGTCAACTTCTTTCCTGGAGGTTTAATTAAACGAGAATTGGAATTGATCAACAATGAGTGAATTTGAAATAAAATCCAGTCAGCATGAGGTTACCTCCAGTCCGCCTAGTGATAAGAACCAGTCTAACTTCGATAAATAATCTTGCTGACTATCTGTTGTCGTCAAAACAAACCAATTTATTGATTGCAGTTTTTGGAGCCAAGCACTTACAAATTTTTTATATTCTGCTTTTTTGTGATCGACTAAATTTAATGTTTTTAAAATCTAATATATAGTCCTCTGGAGTTGTTTGAATCTTTAAATTTACAGCCTTAAACTTCTATATTCCGAGAATTAGTGGTCTCAATTTTCAAATATGTATACTCATTGAGCGAAGTTGAGCTTTGGTTTTCTGTGTGGACACCTTTGCCAAACATCATTAAGTAAGTATAATGTCTAATTTTCTAAAGACGAAATAAGCTGGATTCTGGTTAAAGAAAGAGGGCCACAAAAGAAATTAATATTTAACTTGATTAATTTTGCGGTACTCATTCAAAGTAGCTCATCAAATCTCTTGTTATTTTCCAACTTTTTTGGATTCTCTAGCTAAAGCAGTTTCCCCATATTTAACGCAATTGTTTGAATTATACAAAGTATATAATAATTGCTTACACATGTCTTAAAACAATCACTGTATGTACATTTTAAGACTGTGGATCAGGTGGATACCTTGTCCTATTGGATCATACCATTTCTACAGTAATATCACGAAATGACTTATGATATCTCACAAGATCAAGTGAATGTTTTCTTTTCTCATATAAAAGATAGTCATGAAAGTGAGACTCTGTAGAAGTTATACTATGTTTGGAAAAAGTAAGTCTAATGTAACCCAAAATTGCACCAACATGGCTGATTGCACGGTAACCTGCCCATCCCAAACAGAAAATTGTCAACAATGCTCGGATTCATCAGAGCCTATAAAACCAGTTTCCAAGTGCACTAAATTCAAACAGAAGGTTAGTGAGGCCACTTCATTGATGGCAACAAAAATTAAGAACGCTCTTCAAGCCATTCGCGAGAGCATTTCTCCACCGAAAAATAATCTTCCAATGCCAGATCCCTGTGAAGAGGCCAGGAAATCTGCCATGAACTGTGCACCTCAAAATGCCACCTGCTGCTGCCAACCACTAAACTAAATACAATAAATTGGTTGCCTCAATCTTAATGTAGTATCATGAATGGGCAATTCCCCCTAAATTTAGTCGCTGTCACTCAATAAATTCTAAATGGGCGTTTTTACGAATTGGCATTTTTATCCCAGTAAGTGTCTTATTGGTACTATGCTATCTTCCAATAGAATCGAAATTTGTCATTATGCGTGCTTTGCATTAGCTTATTATTGGCTGTTCGCATTAGCGGAAGAGAACATATGAATGACTGTGCAAACGCTCTGTAGGTTACGTGATGATGAGACATGCCAGATGGAAACGAATGGAGCATATTTTTCATTTGCCTTTACCGCACTATTTTAGCTTGCAACACATTATATTGACAAAAAAAGCCGCAAAATTTTATCTTAATTCTTTCAAGAATGTTCAGTAATAAAAACGAGTTGTAGGCGAGACAAATCAAAGCTTAATCTGAGGTAGGTATGAGGCTGGAGAACTCAGATAACATTTAAACAAGGTAACTACAACTACTAAAATAGATCCATAAAGACGGTGATTAAACGCAAAAGGACAACCAAGTTGACGTTTTAATTAACTAACATTTTTATATATAAATAATTTTTTTAGAATCCCGCTAATCATGCAGTTTCTATTACATCGTCCTGGTTGCTGAAATACGTGCCGGGTGTTGAGTATTTGACAAGGAATAATGATTGGTGTGAGAACTCCTATGAATAACGTTCTTGAAGAAAACATGACGCGTATTCTACAGGCAAAGAAGCTGGACTGCATTTATTTACATAATGTATCAAGATGATTTATATAATTTCGCGATAGAGTCATTGGTAGATGAGTGACTTCAACTTAAGGTGGGAGGTTAGGGGTGGAGGAGAGGAGTTACAATCATTGGTATATAAAAACAAATAAAAATGTAAAAAATGTCTCATTAAACTTCCAAACTTAGCTTGCATAGTTATGGGTGTCAGACAAATATTTTTATTTCTACGCGTAGTAGGTAGTGGCTTCTTAAGCGAATTAAGGTTAAAAAATGAAAGAGATTTTATATTTATCACCAAAATTGAAGATAGTATCATCCATTGTTTTCCAAAATCTACAATTCAACCTCGAAGTTGTGGGACACGTCATCGCATGAGCGCATAGTGTGACTTGAAGGTGCGGTCGTTTAACTTCGCGTACGGATTGAGTGCGAGGACACACAGCCAATGGCCAATCAAAAGCCTCCGCTCATTTTATTTGATCCACCATGTTGAATGACTAAGCTTCCTCTCTTGCTACACCCCACGCCATGCATGTCTAGAATAAACGCGTGCTCTGGATACCTCTGTCTCTTCTTAGCTTTGCGATAGCTCAGCTAACTCTGGGGGGCCTGTTTATGTATTCAAAACAGAGTTAGTAAAATGAATTCTATTGGAAAGACTTTGACTAACTGAGATAATTGATAAGCATTCTATTATGTAGTTTTGTCATAACCAATGGCAAAGTTGTCCTCGCTTATGGTCAGAAAAAATATGATGAACAATTATCGTCTGGTTTCTAGAATCATTTTATTATTTGAGAGAATTATCTAGGTTTTATTTTTAATCTCACCTTATTGGTGCTTACTTCATAGAAAAATTCGAATGTCTTCGAAACCATGCGATTTGCTTTTGCCTGCATTTCTGTTGGCGGAAAATCTAATGCCACATATCGATTGGTTCACAAGCACTAATGAAACCAAAGTTTCAAAGTGAAAGATTGGTTTTTTTTCCACATATTTTTATTTTAATCAAATAATTTCTTTGAAGTTAGTAATAAGGCTATTTGTATTAAAAATCGTAAGGAATATTCTAGTGAATTAAGGAAGGAAATCTGTGAGGTCTCATAATAACTTTTATTTCGATATTAATTTGCCGCTTTCACTGGAAAGTTCTGTTCATATTCATGAAAATACCTACCCTTCATTTCTTTGAACTGTCTTGAAATGGGAAACACAAAAAGCAGTACATGTGGTTGCATGGCCAATTCATTCTTAACCCAATATCAACTATTCACTGAGAAGGTTTTAAGCCTGGAGCGTATGAGTGGTAGTTGGCATTACTCGCTCAATTCATCGAAGTTTTAATTTAGGGGGCTGATTCTTACGTCGGTTTCTCTCACCTTCAGTTAATAATACATGCTGCTATGATTACCCACCCGATTAATAGGTTAGAAATTAATTCGCCAAACTGGCAAGCCACCAAGTAATTTCTCCTCGAAATACTGGCAATTTTATAAAGACTTCGAACTTTCTGAGTACTAGCGAATTGTTACGTATTGGGGCTCGAGGAGATAATCCAAACGTAATAATTCGTAAAAAGTGATGAAAATCAGTCTGCACATTTAGGGTGGCTAGGAAGAAGCTAACATCACCTTCGAACTTGTAGAGGTCAATAGTTGTAAACATGGAGCGTTCGTGTAAATAAACATTTAGGAGAGAGTGAATGCAAACTAAGATAAACAGTCATAGATGTCGGCATCAATAAGCAAAAATTAATGAGAAAATTAATGAAAACATATCAGCTATGCCCCTTTTGCAACGAGAAATCCTTCTGCGTCATTATAATCCAAAACAGTCCAAGATTCACCCTCCACCCACCTCCTCCCGGACCCTTAGGACCTAGTTGCCTACTCGATATCGATTGGCTGCCATGGATTTAGACTCGAGGGGAAACAAGGTAGGACTCCAGTTACTCCAAAACTTTCTATTTACTAAGCATTAACACATTGCTGATCCTTAATATCGATTTTTAGGGAAGCAATTAGGATGTCCCGCGCCAGTGCGTCAATAAGAGTGGTAGACTATTTAGTGGCAATCTGAGGGAATTGGAAGTTATGGACAAAAGAACAACTTTGAACATTTTTTGTTTTTTAAGAGTGTGATTGGTGGATAGGAGATACTAGAAAAATCATTTATATCTATAATGAAATATAAATAAATTTAGTTATTGATAATGGCATTTCCTGCCATCTCTCTACAAGTACTTTCAAATCCATTTCGCCTCCCAACTTTTTGATTGGACAAAAATCAAATAACAGACTTTGGTGTGAATGGCATGTATGCTCTTAACTACTCAACCATTATTTAACAAAGCCGAAAATTTTTTTACAAAGAAAGCTATAAGTCTAGTACGATAGAATTAACTCTACGTGGTTCACCTTGAGCGACCTATACACATCCGGCAAAAAGTCTATAAACCAAGAGTTGAATTCAAACTACCATGACCCCACTGTATGTCATTTTCCACCACTTCCACAGTACTCACATTGCCTTACCTTTCTCCTTTGTGTCTGTCTCTTTTACATCTGTGAATCACTCTTTTGTTCACCCTCTCGACTTTTTGTGACTCTCATGTTCCTCCCCTCTGTGAAGCTCGAAGTGAACTAAAGGGTTAATGATAACTATTATAAAGCCTAACATTTGATATAAATAACTTTTATTGGTCGTGAAGCCAATTTATTGGTCAATCAGTGGAAGAAAGCCTAAAATAGTTAGACGGTACAAGTTAATTATACTGGGTGGTCGTGACTACCTCATCTTTCATGCATAACTTTGTTTACCAGTTCCATTAGTAAACTGAGTAAACGGAAGTGTCAATCTGAAAATATATTCGTACCGGTTCAACTACATAGACAACGGAAATGCGGAACATTTCGAAAAAGGAAACGTCTATACGCTAAATCAGTAAATCTATAAAAAAACTACTCCCCAAACCCAAAATGTTCATTGCGCCAAGTTTGAGTAAAAAAATGCACCTTAGGGCGCTTTGTCTCTAAACTTGTTGTTTGTAATTAAGCAGCGTGATTGGCTTCCGACATAAGTGAACATTCGCCGACGAGACACCCGATTTAGCAAATACATGACACAGGTGTTGTCACCAAATCTATAAACATTTCTAAAATAGAAAATCCTCTCGAGCACTCAGCTTGAAGAGAGACAAGACATTCTAAAGCTGCAATAGTTAAGAAACTTGCATTCTGTCAGGTCCTTTGATCCGCATATTCCTATTGGTCCTTTTAACTTCGAAAGCGTGAATCTTGTCACCTCACTACTAAAGTACGTCTGGATTATAACGGCACGTTGGTAAAACGATCTCTATCTACTGCTTGCTATATATATAACTCGTTTAAACAGCTGTTGCAAACATATTTTTGAGGATACAAGTCAGTCTCCAATGCTATTTCATGTTTCATTGAAGCTCATTTACGTATGCAATTATATGGGCCGAAAACATTCTTTTCATCTAAAAAAAAATCACACATATCCCTTTAGTGAGTGGGAGAAACATTGATATCTCCCACTATAACCTAAATACGATAAGAGGACTGCTTTTGGTCTCTCCCTTATAAAAAAGTGCTTATGACTACCTAACACATTTAAAGACATTTTTCATTCCTTATTGAAAATATGATATATTTGGAGAAAATCTTAATGGGCTCAGAAGAACCAGAAATGCCTCATCTTGAAAATATCACATCGAAGTGTATCTTAAATTGTTTCGAAAGTGAAACGAAGTACACTTGACCACGGGAGTCGTCTGTCTTAATTGAATTTTACCATTTGACCAAGCACTTGCCACCTGGATATCATAAAGTATTTTTCGTGGTCACCGTGAAATGCTACCTACTAGAAGGACTTAAACAATAATCACCAGACTAGGGAATCTGAGCTTCGCGAAATCTCATAAAAACTAAATAGGAAACGATTCTGATAGCTGATTGAACAAATCTATTCTCTTCATTAAGTGGCTGCATAAAACGCGGGCACACATTAACACTAGGGAAAGTCCCATTGGCAATGAATGAATATTTCCCCAGTTTGGAGGAGATTAATATTCAGTAATGCGTGTAAATCGAAGTACGAATAAAGGCGTTCGAGACTACGCAAACAAAGCCGAATGAAGCCGCTAAGACCAATTTAGCGAAAATAGAAATTTTTAAAGTAGGAAAAAGTGGGGGTAATCAGAGAACTGACAAGCCATATTAACTTGAAAATTTAAAGTTACCTTAAGGTGACCAATGATTTGTCAGTTTGACAAGCTACCTTAGTAACCCGAGATAATTTAAGTAATCAGATCACGATTTCTGTCCTTGTGCAATATACGTTTTCACTAAATTTGTTCACCTGAAAAAGTCGACCGGAGTAGCCATAAAAGGAAGAATATGCATGTACACGTAATAAATATACGAAAATTTGATAAGCAGGGATTAGTAGAAGAGAGGGCAACCTATTGGTAGCAATGTCACTTAGGTGGAAACTCCCATAATATATTGGAATGAGACCTAATATAGTTGAAATTCCTCGAATGCTATTTCGACTACGGGGTGCGTGATAGACTTAACTCCACGTGGTGCACCTTGAGCAACGTATACTCATACGGCAAAAATGTCTATAAACCGACAGTTGAATTCAAACTACCATGATCCCACTGTATGTCATATTCCACCACTTCCACAGTACTCACCTTACCTCACCTTTCTCCTTACCTCTGTGTCTGTCTCTTTTACAGCTGTGAATCACTCTTTTGTTTCCCCTCTCGACTTTTTGTGACTTTCATGTTCCTCCCCTCTGTGAAGCCCAAAGTGAACTAAAGGGTTAATGATAACTATCATAAGGCCTACCATTTGATATAAATATTTTAACTACAGGCACAACTTGGAAGAGATATTGTCACTATTAGGGCTGTAAACGCCAAATAGAATTTGCCAATTTTATCATTAAACTAGCATTCAATTATAGGAGCATCAAAAGTGGAAATGGATCGATAAGTGGCATCAAGAATTTTAAGTCATTTGCGTTCTGGAATCTTCAAGCGCACGCATAAGAACATAGTTCTCTTAGTGATGCCCTAACGTTAATAATTACAGAAATTAACTGCCGGATTTTGGAGGTAAGGTGATTTTCGGAGCAGTTTGTAAATTAATTTTATTGTACTTTATAAGACGCTTTGCCCAATCATTTCATCGAGTGGTAGTAAAACCATTTAGAAAGAAACGTGGTAAATTGTTTTCTCAAAACACCAAAGAATTACAGATAAGTCATCCATGTATTCAGCGGTCCTCATCATTTAAAAAGCAATTTCTAGAATGGCCTTTGGGTTACTAAAGAGTGGGCAGAAGTCTCAAAGGAGTCTTGTTGCTGTTAATTAATATTTTTAGTGAAATATTATACCTTTAATCAATATCTTAAGTGCCTACCTTCAGCTCTTTGCTAGTCTGAAGGCTATACTTTTTAATTTACACTAATCTTCACTACGAAAACATGAGAGCGAGAAGAGGACCGCGATAAACTAATGCATTAGCAACTAGCATCAAAAACAGAAAAAGGAAGACCATAGCTGAATGCGGTCGCAATTGATGTTGCGTGCGCGTTTACAGAGAGCGTAAACCCAGGCCAGGCAAAGACAAAGTTTATTTTATTTTAAATAAGTCTCTAGAGAATGCACGGTAGTTTCGCTGTGACTGGGGGGAGGGCGGGGGTGGGGGGGGCGGGCCGGGGGTAGAGGGTGAAGGGATGATTGTTTAAGTCTGGTAAGCTGCCAGTTACATTGCAAAAATAACTAATACAAATGAGAACGACGAATATGGTGTTGGAAGAAAAATGTAATATAACGCTTTGCAGCAATATCCGTCCATATCTGGGGGCTTATTGAATGTGAGGCGCTAAAAAATAAATGATCGAAGCTATTCCGAAATGAAGATTAACTCTGAATGAAAAATTTGCGGAGCTTAAGTAAATTCAAATATGCAAAAATGCCTTTCCAACTATAATATTTTTTAAAATCATCAGAAAAAATTTAAATAAATTTATTCGTTTGTCTCCTTTGAGGCGAGTGTTACTATTCTCTTAAGAGAGCATGAACAATTAATACTTTTGTGCTTCAATTAACTTAAAATATACTCAAACGAAGAAATTCCGTTTTAACAAATAATTAAATAATGAGGGTGAAGTTCAGTTTAAAACACCGTACTTCGAAAAATATTGATCATCTTGATTAGAACCACACCCTAACAACATGTTTTTCAGTGGTTTTAAACGATATTTAACAAGGATGGGCAAACACCACTTGACAGAATTTGAAAAATATTTTAATGTTTTCAGGACCAAAAGACCTATGAACTCTTTAGTACGATCATACAAACACTTGTGAGTAGTTGTCAAGGTGACTGTTTACACAAAGGAAACATGGTGAACCCTGATCTATGTTGTGACCATTATATTGCCAAGGCTTAGATTTAAAATGAAAATAGATTAGCGCCAATAACAAATTTTATTGAAGTTTTCATGACATCTGTTGAGGCAAAAGCTCGCACTAACTCGAGTTAATTGGTTCACTTTAATAACCACTACCCTTATGAGCTGCGAGTTCTTGAAGAAAATACTGCTATTAAAAGGATGTATAACTTAACTAACGGTTAATTTTAATTGGTATCACATAAACGAGCCTAAACGATATTGTTGCCTTCTTTGAGATTAGAATTCGACAATCTTTTGCTGAGGAATGTAGAGATGCCTTTATTAACTAATACACATGTGGATTAATTAACATAGACTTTCTTTACCTTCCGCCTTTCTTACATTCAACAATCGGATTTCATTTCAACTGGTGTAGGTATTTTAAAATTTATTCCATCATTAATTGATTAATTTAAATTCAAACACTGACTCCTAAAAGAGATCCGATAGCTTCACTGTGGTACTGACAATCTATTTAAAATTCTTTCAAAGAACCCTCTGGAGAACACAATAGTTTATAATTTTAGTTATTTGAGGAAACTGATTAAATATAGGGCCTATTACGACTATATTCTCAAAAACTTCCCTTTTGTTTAATGGCCTAAAATTTTTGAAATGAGTTTGTCTTTGAGAGAATTGGGGCTTAAAATGCTATGGTTTTACTACCATGTCCTTATAGCAAAATTCAGTTCATTGTACAAACCTCGAGTCTCTAGCACCTGGTACAGAAATAAGCGTTTCGATCAATTTAATTAACTTCAATAGGGTCTAATTAGCTGTGAATATACACAAAGAAAATTCAAAAGCGCTTCCTAGGATAAATCGTTGTTCTTCAAATTATCTAGCCAATGTTCAAAGAAGCGAGATCACAGAATATATAGGAAGAAGAGCGGTTATTGGGACTGTAAAAAATGTTTCTGCAAGAACAGCACAATTGATCTCTACGCGATCGAAAGACAATCGCACTTTGAGAGTATTTTAGTGCCGGTTAGCCATGATGGCACAAGTCTGTCACAAACTGATTACTAGTGAATTTATATTTTTTTGCAATTCTAATTGTTCCAAGATAACGAAATTGATAAACTATGCGATCTCGGTTTATGTTAAAATGGTACATTGGAGTTATCTAAAATGGCAAGTGAATGATCAAGGGTTATGGTGCAAATGAGAATACGATTTTGTGCAAAAGTTAAAAACCAACATTTCCCAACACTTCTGTCTTAATAATATTTCTCTTTATGTCTTAAATCAATTTTGTCGTTTTAAATTAAAGAAAACTCAATTATATCGTAAATTCTCTAATGTTCGAAACAGGTAGACCACAAAATTGGTGTGCCTGCAGGTGGATGAATGTAAATACATTAACTTAGGATGATAACAGTTGAAAGGAAAGAACACACAACTCGGAATCTGCATTAAACATGCTAATTACGAAAGAAATCAGGACCAATGACAAAGAAATAGTTAAGGACATGATTAGGAAAAGAGCTGTTATAATATGTTTATTCATCAATAAAAGATATTCGAAATAGTCTTCAAACACAATCCAAAGCTGGAAATGAAATAACAAAACGGATTTTGCAGAAATGGAAGATCTCAGAATAAAAGTAAATTTTAATTAATAGGATGCGTTATTTAAACCATGTTGTTCCACAAATACGAGCAATTTAAATTGGTATTAAATAGATACTAGATATTAAATGCCATAATTTCCTGATATATCGAGGGAGCACAACTCAATTGAATTAAGATGACTTCTAAGCTGTTTTTAAAGCTCAAAGTATCTTAAATAATAAAACTGACCTAAATAAAATGGTGTAATAATCGAGTTATTTACTGACATTACCTAATCAAACTATGTTTAATTATGAGACATTTAAAAAAAAATAAAGACGATTTTAAAAACTGAAAGATATAGTGTTAAATTATTGGATAAATATTACTAGGGTTCAATTTCGGTGAATGATTTAAATTTTAAGTAACTTAATGATATATGGCCTGACCTTGAGTTCCTTCAAGTGTCATTTTTCGCGTCCGAGTTTCGCTTTTTTCGATTTTGCTTGTAAATTATGCAGAAATCGGATTCGTTTTTATAATTAAATTATATCTTGGGCTGTGCAGAATTTAAAATATGGGGACAAAACAAACGAAATTAAAAGCAGAAACGGTAGAAGAGCTGACTCGATTAACTTCGTTCAATGAACAGGAGATTCAACAGTGGTACCGCGGATTTTTAAAGGTTAGTATGGAAAAGAAATGAAGTTGCATTTCGCCTATCTTAATTGTATCCACTTTTGATGATGTTATTAAAGCATGAGAGGCTTTAATGGTGGTACATATTTTTCTCCTTTTTTTGTTGCGCATCTATGAATAGATTCCTTATTTATATTCTACAGGATTGCCCAAGTGGTCAGCTCACAGTGGAAGATTTTCAGCGATTTTACTGTGCCCTATTTAGTGTTTCACCATTTAATTCTATGGGGGACACATATGGTGATCCCCGACCATTTGCTCGTCTCGTCTTTCGTGCCTTCGACCAAAATGGCGATGGAATCGTTGAATTCCGTGACATTATTACTATTCTCAACGTAACTCGGACGGGGAACGATATAGAACAACGACTTCAATGGGCTTTTCAAGTTTACGACCTAGATGGTGATGGATATATTAGTCGATCGGAGATGCTTCAAGTTGTTAAGGTATGTTAATCTAATTACACGAAATTCAAGTACCATATGCTTTTGCCTTGCCCATAACGCAAATATTTAGTTTTTGAGTGGGCGAGTTTGGCTGGGCTATTTGAATGATGAGTCATTTTTAACGTGTTAGGCGAATTAATGTCCTAAACTTGTATTTTTCACCGCAATTTATTGCCTAGCCTATGTGGCACCAGGTTGACACACAAAATTAATCTTATGCAATTGCGTCCGTCCGTTTAATTTTATGTAATATGTATTCTAAGTGCTTGTGTGATCAAACTTTAATCATATTATGCGCAATGGCCCAGTGGTTTATGCAAATTGGGTCGATTAATGTGTTCTTTTATTTTCTCGATTTTTCTGTCCTTCACTCCAAGTTGGCTTTTAATAGCCTGATTTTTGCGTGCGTCATCTATCATTTGCTTCTTGGAGTCTTGTCACTTCAGAAACCTAGATTGCATTTTTTTAATCTGGGCGTCTCTCTTATTAGTATGTATTTTCCAAAGGATGATCAGCAAAATGTAAAAGTATAGGTGTCAAAGCTATGTTAGGTAGAGATTGAGAGGAGTAAGCGTTGTTGATCTCAGGCTTGTACGGCCATTGTTCTTTATACCCTTTTAAGAAATTAAAATAAGCATTGTTCTCCCCGGGAAGCACTCTATTTCAGTCCTCCTAGTTCTGCTGTTCTCAGACAGTTTTATTCTCCTGTCTACTTAGGTTCCCATTTAACTGTACTTTGGTCATATCATTCTTCTTTCCTTGCCAATTCAGGTCAACTTTTTGTGCAAAAATAGTTGGCAAAAATTTAATAGCACCGTACTATTGCTTATTTATCTCAACTTTGAATCTAAGCTTGCATCAATTAAATGCCCCACGACCGAGAACAGAGGCAACACCCACGTTTTAAAACCTTGGCGGTTGGATATACACAGTTTCTCTAAATCGCCTAAATCTGCTTTGTAAATAGATTGCTATGAAAATAAATGGGAATATACATTTTCTAACTAAATTGTAGTCTTCATGACTGTGTTTATTCTGAACTTGACTCAATTTTCTTGAAAAGGTTTCTTTTCTGACTCCCTGTCCAACTCACAGTTTTGATGTAAATTCTAACTGAGTATTTTCGATCAGCTGAAATTTAAGTGCCTTTACTTATTTTGCCTGCACAGTGATGATAAGAGCTATTGTTTTTTGGTATAGTTTCAAGTCTTATAATTTCAATTAAATATGTACTTGTGTTCTCATTTTAGAACTATAATAAACAGGAAAATGTGTCAGCTTTCTTTTTTAAATTTGTTCTGAAGTTAATTTTGACGCAGGTTTAAATAGTGTCAAGTGGCTTAGTATTACTCTGTAATTACACATGTATTTACAAATGAACTGTTAGATTTTAGAGAATCTGCTGTTTTTGTTGAGAAGGAGTACCCTAACATTTATACTTAATTGTACTTTTGACACTTCAGAAATGTTTCCCAACAGAAGTGACTGTATTTAGGTGGGGATTTGAGGTACCATCGTTTCTAGCTGCCTTGCATGCCTACATGCTGATAATCCACAGAAAAGAAGGCCGACTCAAGCTCCCTTTGTTACTACAATTCTATTGATACTATATACAGTAGGCTGTAATTCATATTGATTCATATAAATGATTTAAGAAATAAACGGTATTTAAAAGAAAATAAAACGAAGTATTATGTAGTTTTTTTTTCACTGCTATATTTTCGCCTCAATATCCAACTTACCAGATTATATAGTTTCAAGTCATATTAGTTCAATAATTATTGATTTTTTCTATTTTTTATACTGGAATAAATGTTACCTCTCATATGCAAATTCATCCCACGTCCTCACTTACATTGATTTTGCCTAATGGCGCAAGGGGTTTAGAATTACCCTAGCTCTATAATATATGAACTTTGGAATGATATAATGAAACAATTGATTTTGAAGAACTTTGCTTGCTTTTTCTTCTATTTTCGGTACTGCTTTAGATTAGCGTACTTTATTTCACTTACTGCTCTTTTTTGTCGACATTGAATATATTAATGGGAATAACCACCTGTATCCTTGTTTCGTCATTACTGTTGATTTACATCTTCCATTCGTAATAAATCGTCATCATGTTTCCAAGTTTCCAATCGATTCTAAACTTTTCCTAATTTTCTTTCAGTTTTTTTTGAGGTTTTCAATTAAAATATTGCCAAATCTTTAAGAACAAACTTTAAATAATCTAGGCGCAAGCTAATGTGATTCTAGTCCTCGGTGTTCATGATTTTTCCTATATTTCGCATTTCATATTCTGTAGGTGGTGTTCAAGTAATGTTAGCACTCAGCTAATTATCTAGTATTCAATTTTTCACGTTAGCTATTGGTCAATTTAAAGAATATATCCACGATATTGTCCTCAATGTCTATATTTCCTCCTCTATATAATGAACTACATGACAAGTCTGAATGCTTATGCTTGGGCACCCCACTTTATATCATACCCTCTGGCAGTACCGGTTATTTAATTCATGTTGTCTTATTCAGTACATTCTTTGGGTTCTTCTACTGTCTTGCACTGTACTATTAGGTCTATAACTTTGCTCCCGCCGTTTTCAAAAAGATGGCGGGTAGTAGTCAATAGTAGTTGAAATATAGTGATCACGGACGTCCAACACTTTGTTTTGACATTTGTAAATTTAACCCTACTTTAATATAACTTCATTTGTGTTTGCATAATAATAATATGTTTAATTAAATATGTACGAATCTAAACCGAATCCTTGTGATTTGCGGAAAGTATTGCTTTTTTATTTCAATATGAAAAAATCTGCGGACTGGCTGAGGTTCGTAGGATTATCTCAGATACTTATGGTAAAACGGCTATTAGTGACAACGTGTCGGCGGGAATGGTTCCAACGTTTAAAGTGGTGAGTGGTGATTTTGCTGCCGAAGACCGGCATAGTGGGGGAGGGGAAAAAGTTGTTAAAGATGCATAATTGAAGGCGAGCGATTCTTAGTGAAGACTTGTGTCAAACTGAAGAAGAATTATCAGAATCATTGGGTGGGTATCAGTGAGCAAGCAATTTCTAAACGCCTGAAACCGTTGGAAATGATTGGGAAAGAAGGATATTTAGTACGTTTGTTTGCTTGTGAACAGCTTCTGGAAAGGCAAACGCGAAAGGGATTTCTCCATCGTATTGTTACTGGGGACGAAAAATGAATATATTAAAATAACCCCAAGAGCGTGCAGAAAACCATGGGGGTTGCCCAGTGGTCATACTGCTACGTCAACGCCTCGGCCGACGAATATCCATAGTCATGCTTTGCGTTTGGTGGGGGACCAGCTTGGCGTAATTTATTATGAGCTTCTGAAACCGTTATAGAACGCCTGAGCGTGATGCGCCTGAGCCGTGCTCAATAAAAAAGAAAAACGGCCACAGTAGAAGGAGAGACACGATAAGGTGGTTATTTTACAGCATGATAATGCTAGACCTACTGACGTTGCCAAATTGGTGGTGAAAAAATATCTCGAAATGTTGAAATGGGAAACTTTACCTCACCTGCCGTACTCTCCAGATGTTGCTCCGTTTCATTTAACCTCACTCACCTATTTCGCTCAATGGCACATGGCCTGGCTGACCAGCACTTGAGCTCATATGAAGAAGTGAAAAATTGGATGGACTCATGGATCTTATCGAAAGATGAAAAATGTTGTTTTGTTGTAATAGTCTCTGATTAAAATAAATAATTGTAATATCGTCTTGAGACCAATATGTATTGACGGCTGTTGGAACGAATATGGCATTTAGACATATATTTTTTGAATGCCTATTAGTCCTTAATTTATTTCTTGTTGGTTTTCTGTGTCTGTTATTTAAAATTGCTTAATTGAAGCAGAGACACGTACTGTTGTTGCTATCAATTTTGGGAATGTTTTTGATCAATTTGAAAAGTGAAACATTGAAATTTAAAGCCCGAACAAAGGAGAAACAGTTGACAATGGCACTCTCTAACATAACCGACTGGCCTAGACTCGAAGCTTTTGCATAATTTAGGCTGTGTACCGGACACGATTGCATGGCGAAACGTCTTCACAGCATAGGAGTATACGCCCAATCAATATGTCCCCTATGTGACCTTCAAGAGGAAATGGAGAAGACCAATCTGATACGGCGTCCAGCCCTACAGACAACGACAGAAACTCAGAGATACTGGGAAGCCGGAAGTCAACTAATGGGCTTATGATAACTATTATAAAGCCTGTCATTTGATTTAATAATAATAATTTTGCAAATTATGGTTCTATTCCATATGAACTGTTGATACTGATTTGTTCGAGACAGACCGATATTTTGTATATCATAATTGAAGTCTCCACTCTTGTCCTTCGCTTTCATTATTGTTCGGCCTCCCCAGTCTAACTTGAAGATGCTTGCAAATTATTAGATCTAAACAAGTGGGATACCCTTTTTTAGACAAAACAGGACTTTTTGACCGTTTTTGCACTTTTTAAAGGACCCGTTTTGCAGGTCAACGTGTTTTAAAATTAACCTCCCTTTCCCATTAGTTATTACCGGGAACCTAATGGAGGGAACTACTAAGAAAATACTAATTACTTATTTTGACAATATTTATTTAAACCGAATCAGGTAATTTTCTTGAACGATTAATTGGGACATAATGGCCCAAGTCTTTGGATTCCCTCATCCCGCTGAAATAAAATTGTGTTGGGAAATAAACAGTTTTCCTTCCCATAAAGCCTTACATACGCTATCAGGGTTATCGCTTTAACGTCCATAAAATTCGTAAAAAAGCACTTAAAACCCTCTGTGTGCTAAATCCATTTAACCTTCTTTAAAAAGGTTTATTAGTCTACTGACACTTCAATAAGTAGTTCGATTTTATTTTGCTTGCTTGTAGGCAATTTACAAAATGATTGGACCGACCGTGGTAGCCCGCGAGATGCCAGTAGAAGAGTCTACTCCCGAGCTGCGAACTAAGCGTCTCTTTGCAGCAATGGATCGAGACGGTGACGAAAGGATTTCCTACTCCGATTTTGTTGAAGGTGTGCGTGCAGATGCTGAAATCCTATTTCTCTTACGGAACCCCGTTCCTTCTTCCAACAATCATCAATCGCTTTCCGAAAACCCTGCCCCACATACTCTAACACCTCCCCAGTCAATACAATCGGAACCCAATCAGAACGGTCATTGATAATGAGGTGATAAGTTGCTAGTGTTCTTATGGTGCTATCTTAACAGTACTGATGCTTATACATTTCCTTGAATTAATCCATTCCGAAAATCGGTGCAATGAATCAAGTCTGCGTTTAGCAATCAATATAGTTTTTTTTTGTCAATGCAATTTATTTGGCGCTCGAAATATTTTCCATTCCTTGTCAACAGTTTATTCTGCTTTCGTCTACATATACGTTAAAATTTCCACAATCATATTTTTTAATTTCTCCTTTGTGCGTATTCAATTTTATCGTCTCGACTTATTTACTTTTGCTTCCTTACTTAATGTTTGTGCAAATACTATTTCTGAATGCCAATTGTTATTTTCGTTTTCTTATTACCAGTTGAGACGGCAAAAACTTAACAATGGAGGAGAGGAGGGGAGGGGGAGACGAATGAATTCATTAGTATTTGTAACTGGCAGGAGGTGAGTCGTGTCAAGTAAATTTGGTTTTCGTTTCATTTTACTTTGCGGGATGGATAAGATGATTTTACTAGGTACTAAAATACCTCGATTCCTTTTGTCATTATTAATAATTTAACGCCACTAGCACCGTACGGTCCTCTTTTAAAGTAAGCTCCATTGATACTTGACTCGTAATGGAAAGGGCTATTGATGTTTGAAGCATGTTCAATACGTTTATAGCCTTCGCCTGATACCACCAAAACTCGTCATGTTGGTGGCATCAGTCTGTTATGAGACGCGTGAGTGCGATTGAGTGTATTTTTCAAAAAATAATTTGAGCGTTAAAGGGTTAATTTAGACCTTCCCATTAGCATCATATAATGGAGGTAAGCGCAAGGAGCTATTTTGAGTTGAGAGGCATCAAGCAAATACTCCCGTCTCAAATTTAAATGCTTAAATCGAAATTTTAGTCATTTCAATTAACGTCTATTTCATGAATTTTATTTGGGTTGACAATTCAGGACAAAATACTTTCCAACTCCTAAAGATCTTTGATATGAATACACGCTTTTGGCAACTTACTCCAAAGTATTCGTCGTTTTTGTATTATAAGAGACTATTAAACCGTGTACAAAAGTCAAATGCAATTGTAAATTTTCCGAATCTTCTATTCTTCTCGTAATCCTTTGAGGACTTCCTTTGTCAAAATACACTTATTTGTAAATTTCACATAAAAGGACACTTTAATCTAGTGGGAGAATAAATGAAACTACTTACGAGCATCTCAACATCGTTGCTATTTAACCCTTCAATGCCCGGATTATTTTTTAAAAAGTGCACCCAACAGCACTCACGCGTGTTCACAGCAGACTGATGCTGCCGACGTGATGAGTTTTGGTGGTATCAGGCGAAGGCTACAGACGTATTGAACATGTTTCAAACATCAATAGCGCCTTCTGTTACGAGAGTCTAGTACCAATGGAGCTTATATTGAAAGGGGTTCGTACACTCCTAAGGGCGGTAAAGGGTTAAAGTTAAAAACTATTTAGACCTCCAACGAGAGACTATTGTAAAAACATTTAATATAAAATCTCTTGGTTTCTATTCAACTCTCCCTTCTATGGCACAATCTACTCTTAAAATTTTAAATTCCTGTCCACGACTTAGATAAATTATGGAATCTTTCAATGTTTATTTATATCAAATGGCAGGATTTATGATGGTTATTACTAGCCTTTCAGCTGACTTCGAGCTTCACTGAGAGGAGGAACATGAAAGTCACAAAAAGTGGAGAGGGAGGTCAGAAGAGTTATTCACAGATGTAGAAGAGACAGACACAAAGGTAGAGAAAAGGTATGGTAAGGTGAGTACTGAGGAAGTGGTCGAATATGACATACAATGGGGTGATATTAGTTTGAGGTCAACTGCCGTTTTATAGAAATTTTTTGCGGTATGAGTATGCGGTATGCTCAGTGTGCACCACGTGGAGGTAAGTCTATCGCACATCCCGTGTAACACAACATAACCATGTGAATCGCAATTCTAGCACAAATGTGCCTCCAAAAGTTTATACTCTCCGCAAAACTCTAACTGAATGATTACTTTTTAGTGATTTGATTTTAATTTTAAAATCGTGGAGTAAACACAGACATAAGTAAACAATGTGCCGACCGGAATCAGGATGCAGCAAATAGTAAGTCATTCAAAAGGTCAGTCAGGTGGCCAAATCAATAATCACCTCAAAAGAAGTATAGGAAGTAGAATGAATCCTGTGTTACAAAAAACGAGTAGAATGAAAAAAAAAGAAAAGGTAACAGAATCCTGAACTAATAACGAAAGTGGGTGTTTTCGGGAAGGCAGAGAATAATGATTTTCCTTTGAAATCAAAGTTGAGCGCTGTTTTCTATTCCGGAAACCCGAAACGAACCACGATCTAGCGAAAAGGGTCATTTAAAAATGCATAGAAAGTTTAAAATCCTACTCGAGTACTTCTGGATGGCTGCTCGTCCAAGATTTGATAGGAAATATATGCTATGGAAATAGTAATGGAAGGAAGGAGAAAACCATCCGATTTTACCTTTAAAAAGAAATAAGTGGACAAGATAAAATGGGAGGACCAGCAGATGGATTCCAAAAGAACCTGAATAAGTCCTACAAGGGATGCTCGGTGTCAAAAGGAGAGGTGGAAAAGAAAAAAAATCGTTTTTAAATATGCACTAAATTATTGAAATAGTGATTAAGCTTTGCCATAGGCCATACTGTGCTTACTTCGAGTTGGAATTTAGTACACTTTGACCATAACAAGGGAGATTCGTGTCTTCTTCCTTCCATGTTGAGTATCGGTGTGTAGATCGTAAAAAGAGCAAAAATGAATTATACTATGGTTCGCAAAGAAGAGTTTAATTTAAGTCAATTATCGATACGCACATGTCTAGGAGGAGCTAAGCATAATTTCGTTCTTGATTTAAACAAAAATTTGGTCGTTGTAAAGTCGCTTAACTTAACTTGTTATGAGGAAATATTTGCAAGGGCAATTTATAGAGTTGTCTTAATATTTGCAATTAAACATTTGAATAAAGCGTGTTTCCAGCGCATGACTAATATTATATGACCAAAAAAATGCTTTAAAACATTAAAAAGTAAAAATTACTTTTCTTGTAGGAACACAACGTCTGAATGGCTGAACAGTTAGCGCATGCGCGTCCAAATATTCTGGAACATTGCTTACGTCATGCCAATCACACTGAGGTCACTAGTGCAAAGACCTCTCAATCTGTCAACAACCAATGTCATTGCGTTGGCATCACACCCGAAAGTGTATATAATGACTATGCCCCGTCAGACGACACAACACAGCACACCCTCAACGGACGGCCCAGATAACAGAAATTGACCGATATGCATCCGATAGCAAAGCATCACTCGAATAAACGTGCTCCACATCATACGTCTGGTTCCTCTAGAGTTTTACGGTAGCTTAGCTAATCTTGGGAGCTATTCCAAATTAGTAGGATCTGATGCTGTGCTTAAATCCAGACTTGTTAGTGTTGCAATCCGCTACAAACTGTAAGGTCGATTTTTTGCACTTTTTCTCCAATAAACTTGTTCATAAACAATGAATTAATGCATAATTGGTTTGAAATTATTGAGTTTTTATTTTGTTGACCCTGATAAAAATAGTATAATATCTTTTTATATCAAGGATTTAAAGCAAAGAGGATAATCGTTCTTCTTTTCTTTAGTAACGTGAAATTGATAAGGATTTTTAAGAACCAACGAAAATCGCCTTGCACAAAGCATACTTTGAGCGAATTAAAAAGATCTTTAAGGTGATACGGCATTTTGTTAATAGTCACTTGTAACAAATGTTTGGAAATTTATAAACTTTAATTAAATACCTATAGTTTGTATTAGAACTCTTCACAAAACTGGCTTTATTTATTCATATCTTAAGAATATTCTGTGGGGACACAACTTTGGCGTGACTAATGCAGAATCAATGATCAATACCAATACGATCAATCAATGGTCAATTCCAGTACACGGTTTTCCGACCAATCAAAAGGCAATTCTTTAATGTAATCATCAGGCTCCTCAAGTCGCGAAACAACATTGGCAATTTCTTCGTTCGTCATCGACGCAAATGCCTCTTTATGATACTTTTTCCCAAATACCATTCTTGAGTAATCGAATCTAAACAGGTTTTTCAGCATATCGTGCAGCGTAAACATCTTCGTAGTTTCAATTGTATCCACTGCTCCAAAGCGAAGCTTCTCCAGAGTCTTGGGAAAATGAACATATGGGAAATCTTTGAAATAGACAAATTTTGGGATATTTGGTAAGTTCTTAACGCATCCTCTAATAACCTCCAGTGGCATCTTCGATAGAAAATCATCCTTATTATCGAATAAGAGTGGCACTTGGGCCTTTTCTTCATAGGTCATTGCCATAAAAGCCTCTTCAACATACTTTAACTTCTTAAATGCAGCATGAATTTCTTGATCACTCCAGGTTCCAAGTTCTGGATTCAACATGTACTTCTTAGTTTTCTCTATAGTCATCGACTTCTCGTCGCTTGAGGTGGTTGTCGTCGTCGCCGTTGAAATTCTTGTAATTGATGCAACTATCGATGTTATTGAAGCGCTGTTGAACTTTTCCATTGTTCTAGGATAATTATTGTAGTCAAAAGTCTTATATTTCTTGAAGCCAATCACTTCATCAACTTTTGGTAAATTCCTAACACATCTTTCGATTACAGATACTGGCATTTGCGATAGAAACTCATCAGCATCTTTAACTCGGGTCAAGACTGAAGCCATTTCACGATAAGTCATTGATGCAAACGCCTCCTTCCAATGCCTCCTCTTACGCACTATACTTTCATATTCAAATTCCAAAAGCACCGGGCTAAGCATCAGCTGTTTGGTGTTTTCCATGGTCTCCGCCTTTGTTTTGGTCAAAATGGTACTCGGAAAGTACCTGCGAAATATCTGTGGGTGAATTTGTCCGGATCAAAGCCCTTAACACTCCTGACGATCTGCAAGTTCTTGCTTCTGAACAAAGGTCAGACCCAGATTTCACAGAAATCATTTCCAATCCTTCTTTACGCTTCGAATGTTTACCCTTACCGGACTCTAACACAGAGATCCATTGTGATGTTTCGACCGGCAAGCCGAGACCTTTCGTCCCGCAAGCGTATCGCCGGAAGATTTTCGACCACTTCCATGGTTTGTCGCATCCAAGCATTCGCGCTACCACGAAGTTGATCACTGACCGTTTTGTTTGGAAGAACATACGACAGGAGGTCCGTCAGTGGACCAAACATTGCCTCCCCTGCCAGGCCAGTAAAGTCCACAAACATACCTGAGGTCCCCTCGCTTGTTTCCCTCTTCCTGAAGCCCGCTTTCGCCATATCCACGTTGATATTATCGGTCCCCTCCCACCATCGAACTCTTTCTCGTACATCCTAACCTGCATTGACCGTTTCACGCGTTGGCCAATCGCCGTTCCCTTACACGACACTTCTTCCGCGTCGGTGGCTAAAGCCCTGATAGATTCATGGATATGCATATTCGGTGTTCCATCAGTCATCACTACACACAGAGGACCACAGTTTACCTCTACCCTATTCCGGGAACTAAACCAAATATTAGGCTCAACACACATCCGTACCACTGCATACCATCCTGAATCCAATGGTCTTGTCGAACGCTTTCACCGGCAGCTCAAATCAGCAATCATCGCTACTTCCTCCAGTCTCGATCGGGTGGAACGTCTTCCTATCATTCTTCTCGCACTTAGAAGTACAGTAAAGGAAGATCTGGGATGCTGTCCGGCAGAGCTTGTACTCGGCACCCCCTTAAGGCTTCCTGGGGAAATGATCTGTGAATCTCAGTACCGAGTCTCTATAGACCCTTCATCGTATGCCACCCGATTAAAAGAACATTTCCGATCTGTCCTGCCCACTCCCACCCGTCAGGATAGCTACTCTACATATATCCACAAAGACTTATCTACATCCCCCTTCGTCTTTGTTCGAGCAGATGCAGTAAAGAAACCCCTTCAGCCTCCGTACGACGGACCATACAAAGTACTCCAACGCAATCCCAAATACTTTATTCTTGACCGCAATGGTACCAAGGATTCTGTCAGTATTGATAGGTTAAAACCGGCTTATCTGGAGCCTCCTCCTACGCCGGCGCCCGAGGTTAGAGCACACCTGTCTAGACCTCCTACTCAAACAACTGAAGTCACTATACCACTCCCATCCCCCCCACCGCTACCATCCCTTTCCGACGATGTTTCGACCCCTTAAGTTTCATCACCCGTACCTCTCCATCACGAACCCTATTGCACTCGTTCCGGCCGAAGAGTTACCTTCCCCTCTTGGTTGGCCGATTATGTACATTCATTAACTTTCGAGCGTTATCTTCCACCTTTTATTTGCCTACAAACGCTCTAAGGGGGGAGTATTGTGGGGACACAACTTTGGCGTGACTAATGCAGAATCAATGACCAATACCAATACGATCAATCAATGGTCAATTCCAGTACACGGTTTTCCGACCAATCAATGACCCAAATTATATGAGGTCATCATACCATAAAGTGTTTATAATTACTAAGTTCCACGTCATACAATAGACAGCAATATACAGCACGCTAGCGCGCCAACAGGGCACGCCATCACGCTTGCATCCTTGTACGCCAGCACGCCATAATAAATAAGCGCATCCACGGTATACGTCTATTTCTTCTATTCTGGGAGACTTACCAACTAGGAGAAATTGTCACTGAGGTTTCTGAGAACAGTCAAGACTTATTAAGGTAGCTAATCCGCTACAATTCACTTTATATTTTTACCAGTAGGAAAACCCATTTAACTTTAAAAGAATAATAAATTCCACTGATTAAAAAATTCTACAATTCCTTCTAAAATATTGAATTGTGTCCACAGAAGTCAGAATATTTGTTAATTTATCAATAATTTTTCAAATTAATATTCTCCAGCGGTTGCTGTCTTTGGAAGTGTTTTGCGTAGATTTTCAGACCAGATTATTTAATACATCTACCTATTTAATGGCCCGGACAGGCATTAAACATTAGTGCACGTAGTTTTTAATATATCTTAAAACACTTATCAAGACCTTCGAGAGCCAATTGCAATTAAAACTCTGCTTTAGGCGGATCGCTCACAGTAATAAGCCTTGACTTACGCTCAGTAATCTCTACGGCAAGATCTCCAGGTTTGGAATGTCACCCGGGGTCAGCTATCCTAGCTCGATGATATAAAGGAAGCAGACGTATGGAGTGGAACACGTGTATTTGGGCTGTGTGTGTGATTGACACGGAAATTTAAGTGATGGCTAAGTAATCAGTTGCCACATAGACATACGCAAATATGACATTTAATTCAATTTAAACCAAGTAATATTCATATATCTTTTGATAAAGGCATATTAGAAGGAAATCAAATTGTTAAACTTCCTGGAAACAATACAATAGAAGTACATATTCTTCGATAACTCGAATGAAAAATTGCAAAGAAAATCACCCAACCGTGGTGACGATGTTGTAGTGCTCAAACAACGATCCAATTTATTCGAATCTACTTAAGCAACAATACCCTGTTAATAACTTTTGACTAATGGCAACGCATTTTGAATATTGTAGCAAAGATCGAAAAATCCCCTTTTTTGCACTTTCAACATAAATTTTAATTTACAAATGAGTTTACCTTTATAAATTAATTTTCCAATAAGAGTAAATTCATTAACCAAAATTACTCATGAAAACTATTCCGAATTTTCTCGAAAGTACAAAATAATTATAATTTTAAACTTTAAATTTTGAAATCCAAGGACTCCTAAATTAGTAAAATAAATAGTAATGGATTAATACTTCACGGCCAAAATAAATCAGTTCAAGTTGGGATGAAATTTAAATTCATCACTTTAAATTTCAAAATATGAACTCTATTCACAGAATTGCAGTCGAATATAGATATAAATAGGATGTTCACACATCGGCAGTTGGTCATTTTTCAAGATGATTACTCAGGTATGATATAATCCTGTAAATATTTACTCTAACTTTTGGCTTATGATGACAAATATTTTGCACGTCAGAGTCTGATTATAATTGCTGACAACCGATGTACCCTGAATTATTTGTTATGGTGTCCATTTATGAGAGAAATTAAGTTGTTAACATATATTGGGTATTTTAATTTTCAGAACATATTTCGCCTCTAATTACTGAAGGAGTTATGTAGCGGATTGCTGCAAAAATTAGCCTGACGTGTAAGCGGAATTTAGAGAGGAATTCGACACCAATAATGGTTTTTGAGCGTCCACAAATGGAAATTCTCGGCGAAGTCCTAAATCGAAGATGAGGAATCTTTGGCCGTAGGTGTGGATCTCCGAGTTTGCCGCCAGAAGAAAAAGGCCGGTTGATTGGATACATTGATAGATAACGCTGACTCCGAACCGGTGTCTACCAGAAATTTCGAATTTCTGCTGACGACATAGAGGAAGCTAGGATCAGTCGTCGCCCTTATCGTCTGGCGTGGAATTTTCCTGGAGGACTGCGCGTTTTGATTTTAAGATATTTACAATCAGGCCGCACTTTTTGAAATTGAATATTACGCTTGGAATAGCAAAAGCTTATGTCCAGAATATATGTAAATTTGTAGGATTATACTTTTAAAATATATTGTTATATATATATATATTTTGTAACATTCTTATTCCATAATTTGAGCTGTTGCCTATGGGCAAACAACACTGGCGTTACATTAATATGCTTTTACGCGTTAGGTAAATTTTTTTCAAATCAAGTGATGGGGGTCTTCCGCATTGTGTATCAGTAGATAATTAGCACCGGGTTTCAAAATACTTTGAAAAATACACTTCATCAACATGAATTTATAATGACGACAAAGCATTTATAATGCAAGCAAGAAAATGAAAGATTGACATTAATTATAATCGTAGCTAATTCAAACAATGGTTTCATATTGGACTTTTCAAATTTTTGTAACAGTATCTTACGTTGATGCTGAAAGTTATCTAATGCTAAACGGCATTTTAAGAGTTTTTTGAACAAGGACTCATTTGAGCTCATTTAGTCAACTTGCTTCAATACGTCAAATGATTGAAGATTAAAATTCATTCGAACTTTTTTGCCAGTAATGCTGGGTTTTGTATGGGGGTTGCTATGTCTAGTGCACAGCGCTGTCATGGCTACAGCTATGAATGTAGGCAATATTTGCTCACTAGAATATTGCCGAAATAGAGAATGTGTCATCCTCTGCTTAAAACACAGAAAACTTTGCATATCACATGAAGGCTTCGGTGGCTGCTTGGAAGTGGACTCTGGCACTTTCTGTTTTAAATAAAAGAAAAAACGAAAAACTTCAATTTCACTGAAAAAACCTTTTACTAGCTGTACCATTAATAGTCTTGTGTTAATAAAAATGCATGCTTTTGCTGGAATAAATTGTATAAACTAAGTCATCTTATTTCAATTAATTCTACAACTCAATCTTAACTTCAATATTAATTTTGTAGCGGATTAGGTACTCCAATAAGCCTCGACTATGCTCAGAAATCTCTGTGGCAGATCTTCCTAGTCGGAAAGGCTATTGTGATGATAAAATGGAAAACATGTCGCAAGCGAAACATTTATTGCAACTTATAATATCGACTAACATGATTAGTTATCAAATAATTCTAGCGTAATTTTAGTGAACATTGATAGCCATGAATCTGAGCAGTGTTCTGCAGGTACGACCGCACATTCCAAAAGGTTCGATAGCGCATTTTATCTTTATCGATCGATCAACTTTTTCCCAATCACAGAAGTTAAAATATTATGATATGATAAAAAAAATTATTGAATTTTACTTGAGTTTTACTTTTTATCGGATAGATTTCTACCTAGTTTAGAAAAAAATTTTTTTAAAGTGCACTTGTATACATGCTTTAGCAAGAGAAGCGGTTGATTCAAATGATGGTTATTTTTATTGAACTAATTTTCCCATTTCTGCTTATTATTTATGCAAATTTATGAATTTTTCAAACGTTATCAATGCGAAATTGCAAGGTGCAGGTGCGCAGTACACCCAAAATGCATTTTCATAGAATGCTTCAAAAGCGTGGAATAAGTATGGAAATTGGTAAAAACATCTCCACGAAAGGCTTTCTTTGAATAATTCTCAATAAGCAAAGTTTATGATGAGGAAATTGCTCCAGTTGAAGCGGATAGCGATGGCAAAAATTTGATGACATATGTAAAATGAAAATCACAATTCTATAGGCTGCTAACTGTATTATGTACCATTTTATCAATTGCATAATTTGATTACTTGAAATCTTGTTTAAATAGAGACACGGAACCCCAACAACGTGCATTATTATTCGTTTAAAATTTACTAATCAGTAAATCTTTTGAAGGTGATAATCTTGTATAAGTATGTCATTATAGTATTTAGCAATAAAATATGCAGTTAGGTAACTAACAAATCCTATTTAAAACAGGCATTAAAGGCTTGATTACGATCAATTTATGATAAGATCTCAACTCAGACTGTCCAAATTTAAGTCCTGAAAACTGCACTTTAAATATTAATTATAAATAGTCTTTAATGACCTATCCCACCGTGAATGCATTTTCATTTAGAAGCCCCTTAAATTTATTCACCTAAAAGCTTTGAAAAACTGCTCATTTGGCGTAAAATCTTTAATAAACCTTTTTGAAAGTGGAGGTTTCTGATATGGAAGCATAATTAGACCATTTTATTTTTGTCGATATTTAAAATTTAACACCTTGTCGATAGCTAGCTTGGAAGGCATCAACTTACCGCTAAATGACAATCTTGGTTTGACAATAGATTTCCTCTTATATAGAAATCAAATCAAAGATTCCAAATTTTTTTATTTTTGGAAGTTCGGTACAAACTTCGCTCTAATCTAATAGTCAATTATCTAGTTAAAATTTAATTGTGTTAATTTGAAAAAGGCAGCTAGTCTTTCTTGACCATTATGAGAACAGTTAGAACACCAAAATGTGTAGCATATTTAAAGACCAAATAGAAATTAAGCACTTTTTACACACCGAAGTTTTAAAAAATGTGCAAACGCTTCGTTTTAACCTTTGGCTTGAAAAGATTTTGCAATGGTCTTAGTGATTTTGAGATTGAAGATTTTTAAAGTATGTTGAAATGAATTTTTATGATAGATATTTCTAAAATTCACAGCACATACTTTACGCAAGAGACAAATTACAACCATATGAAAATTTGAGATAATTTTGTGCGATATAAAACAGGAGAAGAACTCTCGCTTAATTTTTTCGCGTTGTTGAAGCCTTAGAATCATTCAAATTTTATTTATTCGTAACATGTGATATAGAGTTGATCAAAAATATTTTTCGTAGTTCTACGCAAAAGTTCTAAAAATTATCTGCCAATTGACCAGTGTTTAAAGGAGTTGACGTACGAAATTCTAAATGTCACACGTATCATCATTAATTGCAAATACATTGGATGCGAGCACGGTTTTTATACTTTGGGTTAAGGATAACCAAAATGCAACACCATTGATAAGATTTAACTTAGAACTTAGAAAATAATTTCCAGCCACCATCAAGCACCATTCACTAAAATGCATTTCTCGTCGAAATCAGTAGCTTTGTTCTAATAAAGTGCCTTTTATATATCTTACTACTTACATTAAGCGGATTACCGAATTCCATAATTTTTTGCATTAAATTAGATCTAAAATTAATTATATTATTCTCTACTTGCCGATTTCAAGCACAAGGAGTGAAATTCATTCGCCATTAGCTTCATAGGGGCAAATTATATAATTGCACTTCCTGTGAGATTACCATTTCAGTTGGTTACTATTGGATGATAAGTGAGCTTTGTCAATTTACGCTATAATAGCCGCAATCTATATTTGTACATTCGTCTTCTTTTTATGCTACTAGATTATAATTAAATTACTTTGAAGTTCGATCGCAAGATAATAGTAAGACGTGAGAGGAATTTTACATTGAAGGTATCTAGTACTTGAATCTTGCCTTTATATTTCCCACGCAAGTGTAGACTGCAATTCTGAAGATGCCTGCTGTACGAAACAACGAAATAAAAAATTTATTTTAATGTTAAGAACAAAACCACCTTCTAAGGAAAAGTTTAAAAAGAAAGTTAATAAGCAGAAAAACGAAATGGATAACTGAATTGAAACAATATGTTGATTTTTATTTAATGGATTTTTCGACTTTAAAATGTGTGCCCAGAAATGCTGCATATTCAAATTCAATAATTTCCTTAATTTGAGTTTCCTTTTCATTGACTCAATCAAATAAATTCTACGCCCAACTTGTGATCGTTTGTCATTTTTCACTACATTAAAACCTTTATTTTGGAGTTTTTTTCAGTTTGCTAATAGGAATTGTTCTCTTTGTCTTATTAAAATAAGAAATGTTCAAGCTTATACAAAACATGTAGAACTTTAGTTAAATCTGTTGGCAAAGGGAAGCACACTATAGGTCACTGCTAACCTTGAGGTTAATGAGATAATTTGACGCAATGAATTGAAGAAACCTTCTGGAATATTCAGCCAAATAGCGTAGTCAAAATAACTATTTCGACATTAATTTACTTCTTCGTCTGTTCTTTAAGAGTTTGAAAAACGGTAATTCGAATCGCGTTAAGTTAATATATGAGAAATTTTATACTGTTTTCCATAATATTAGATGAGGTAATATTAAAAAAAACATCTAAACACGATTGTACCTTGTGTTATAATCGCGATTCCATTTCACCGGTAACTAGGCGTATAAAGAACTCTGTTACTTATTTAAGCCCTTAACGCCATTAGGACTGTACGGTCCTCTTTCAAAATTAGTTCCATTGGTACTGGACTTGTAACAGAAGGCGCTAGTTCCGTTTGAAGCATGTCCAATACGTCTATAGCCTTTGTCTGATACCACCAACACCCATCACGGCGACGGCATCAGTCTGCCGTGACACGTAAGTGCAATTGGATGCGTTTTTCAAAAAATAATTCGGCGTTAAAGGGTTAATCAAAATTGCGACTTTTTAAAGTTCGATGAAAAGTGTACCCTAAGTTAAAGGACAAAAGACGAACTAATTGTGGCTAATTCTCGTAAATACTAATGAAATCTGACATTCAGGTGTCTGCTTGTCAGTGTTATAACGGACGACTCCCTAGAAGAAAGAGAACTGGAGAGAAAATAATGAGTACTAAATTTAAAATAATGTTCAGCCTTTTAAAGGTTAAAAGGCTTTCTAGTAATAATGAATCATATCCAATATCTTAGTCAGATGCGGCCAAAAAGGAAGACGATATAGTAAAACATTAAATTTATATTTTATTCAAACAAACAATGTGCACACACAATAGTGTATTCATCATTTATGACCACACGCACATAAAAGAAAGTCAAGCTCTTTCAGAGCCTTCATCTGAAGAACCTGCGCCACCAGCAGCTGCAGCCTTTTTCCTACGAAGAGATTCCAATGCACGTCGTCTCAAACGATCCTCTTCAGCATTGCCTTCACGATCACTCACAATGCTCTCCCCTCTGCTGCCTTCTTTCATAACTCGACCACTACTACTAGAAAGGTCCTGGTCAGTCCTTCGGCGCTTTGAACGATTTTCCAAGTCCGCATCTTTCCCACCATCAACCTTCAAAAAAAGAAAACATACTGAATAATCAGTCATGAGAGTGAGTGGGATCTTGAAGACTAAATTTTACTTCTAATATTTTTACCACATCTTGAGAGTGATTATTCTACCGTGAATACAATTTAAGATTAGCTAGGTCTATTTTACAAAATGGCTTTTAAATGAATTCAAATGGAGCAAATTATCAATTCAATGAGGTCAAGTAATCGCTGATGAGAAATGAAATCATATCAGTAATAGTCATAATTTAATGATTATCACGAAATTTCAAAGACATAAGACGATATTAAGAACTACGTTCTCAGAGCTCAATGGTATACATTGCATTTAAATGTAGATAGAGGGATATCACTTGAGGAAACAAATAAGACGAACCCCTCGCACAAGTTGTGAATCCTCCTTTAACACTACATTCCCTTGAGGCATGGACTTCAAAAGCTTTCTTTTTAGTCTTTCACGCTTCTCCCTCTCTTCGCTATCAGTTGAGCTGGTTGAAGACGAAGAATCATCACTACTAGAAGTCCCAGATGAGGAACTGGTTCCTGAGGATGTCAAAGATTTTTCTCGACGCTCCTTCCATTCAACGGCTACACCTGCTGAAGTGCTGGGAATTGGCTGTGAAGTAGCAGGTGGAGGAAGAGAAGGCCCTTCATGAATGACCACTGGTTCTGGTTTACGAACGGCCTTTGTTTTGTTCACCTTCATTTGCTTGAGGGCCATCTTGGCTTTCCTTTTCATTGATTTCTCCTTATGGTGACGGCGCTTGTGGTGACCCTTGCGTCCTTTGCGCTTTTTGGAGGATTTTCCGTTCTAGAAAGAGGGTAAGGTAATTGCTGTAATGTGCTTTTGAATACTAAACTTAACTCTGTGAAGAAATACTGGCTCACACAGGAGCCAAGAAATGGATAGACATGCGAAGGCAGAAACAACAGACTGAATGATTTCTCTAACGCAATGTCTTACATTCATCTACGTCCTACATCAACTCGCTTACATTCATAAACCTCCTCAAAACAAAAACGGAAAGTTACCCATATGAAAATTAAGCATTTTACCACCATCCTATTAAACAGAACCAGTCAAAGCCGATGGTCGTAAAATACCAATGCATGTAACTTATAAAAATTGATCTCGCCATCCTCGCATAGCAATAGTGAATACTAACCATGCGCCACCAAAGTAGAGAGATTCTATGCAAATAATTAGACCAATTAAAATAATAATATGGTTTAGACAGTGGAATTAATAGCTATAAAATTCAGATGCAAATTTTACGCTCATCCACTTTGGTTTTATTTCTTTTGGAGCTTTTGTCGGCTTCTTCTTTCCAATGTTTACATACCGGATATTAAGACAATGTAAAGTAAAAGAATTCACTGGTGACTGAAATAAATACTTAATTATTTCACCAGCCACGTACTTGTCCGTGATGCCTCCGTTTTCTCTTTTTCTCGCTGGATGAGGAACTTAAAGACGATGAGATGCTGCTGTCACTACTCTCGGAACTGCTACTGCTACTGTTACCAGAAGATAAACTGTCACTATCTGAGCTGCTGCCCCCTGAAGACTCTGAGCTCGAATACTCAGAGGAGGAACCCGAGTCAGAACTGGAAGTAGACGAACTGGAGGAATCAGATGAGTAGCGCCTTCCTCCTTTTGATCTTTTTTCCGAATACTTGGATTTCGTAGCGGGTCGGTCTGGTTCTTGAAGACACCTTGGCAGTTCAGGTCCTTCAGGTGAAGCTATAGAAGAAAAAAATATTTACAAAAATGTAATTAACCTAAAGTAATTCGAATCCCTGCGGGACTCAAATAGATTAGGGTAATAAACAAAATTGCATATCGAATGACTTTCCTAAAGCCCATCCTTTCCAAAAGAGACGTGTGCTTCCAGAAATGTGATAAGTATATTAAAACGTAAAACAACAAACATTTCGTTGATTCATATGCATGTCAAATTTCCACACAGTCGTTCACTTGACAATATGATATCCGGACCAGCAATATCTGCTACGGTAAACACACTCGAAACAAGAACACACTTAACTTTCATTTTTATTCAACTGTAAAATACAAGGTAAACGAAGATGTACTCGAGATAAGACGTATTTCCAGGAGTCCTGCACATAGTTCAAAATGCAAACTTAAAATCTGAATCCAATACAATTTGCAGTTAAGGAAAAATAGCGGTCTTACAGCGAAAAGATTACCTATAGCACCTCTTCCAATGATTGATAGAGAAATGAGAGTGATTAAAATAGCCAACGAAAAGCGAAATATGCTTGCAAAAGAAAAAAGTTCATTCAAATATTTGAAGAGCCAACTTCGATCAATAGAAAACAGAAAAAATACCTTTCCCATTGGAGAATACTGAAAACCTCTTTTTCAACAATATTTTAAAGCAAAATTACCTCAAGGAGCAAGCGGATTTTGATTGCTAAATGCTTGATGTGTACCGAAGACTTCAGAGGAGCAAACATACGTACCTCCAAACAGCGCAATAATAATACAGATAATAATTTGTCTGGAGAAAAGGAGACACTTTTGCCCATAAAACAACAATAAAACTTCTATTTAAAGCGGTATTTCGGATTGCTTTCCTTATCCAATTAGCTTTCCAGCTACCATTCACACCTTTGTAATTAAAATAATCTGTCGCCAATAGTCTACATTTTCATGCTGGCTGAAGCCCATATATGCAGATAGCGACCCCTTCCTTGACTTACTGGTCCATTACAAATGGTCCAATTACCTGATAGAATTCCTTTTTAACTATCTTTTTGGGAGATTTGAGCAAAATCAACCTTTTTTGCTTTACCATAACACTTAGTCGAAACGTTTTGATCAAGATTGAGATAAAGCTTGACACACTGTTTGAACACAGAATGGACATTAAGAGACATCAAACTTCCAAGCATGTCGATGCTGAAGAATTAAAAGCAGACGAGGTTAGAGTTCGGCAGTCTATATATCCCGAGATATACTTATGCACGGGCCTCATGCCCTGAGAGAAGTGTCCATTGTGATAAGATGAACACTCCCTCCAACTTTGGTAGGCCCTTAAGTATTTATCAGCCCCAATTACCCCTTTTCTACTATTGCCGATCTTTATTTGCTCTAATTATACATTGGCTTACTAATGAGGGGTTTTAAAATAAATATCAATTTAGATTTTTTGATAAGAATATAGATGCTCGCCCCTAACCAATGAATAGGTCAGATATTTATGGCCAGTCATTTGCAATGCCAGCTTTGGATGAATTCTTAGCAATGGATTTAGTTACTTAATTATCAAACAGACTATATAGTTCAAATAAATAATTAAAAGACAGTATTAGAATTACAGGTTAAATCATAACGATGATTCTGGATAATGCTTTTGTAAAGAAAACTGTCCTTCAGGAGTGTCTGGAAAGAAAAAAAATACTTAAAAAATCAACACCAATAAATAAAATTCGAAACATGTTAAAAAAATTCACCTACAACAGCCAAAGATGCCCTACGGTCACACAGGTGATAATTTCAAATTTCTAAACTTTTAATCATCGCGTCGACTATCAATTAAAAATATTCTTTCTAACTCTATGTAGGTTGAGGTTGACAATTTAACAATCTGGAGGGACGGTTATGCCAACCTAGAATCAACGAATAGTGCAGTTTAATAATGTATATATTGTAATCAGCAACAGAAAACACAACCATGGGCAGCTAAAACTTATTCAAATGCTAAGATTAATGTATAGCTAGAAATGCGTTAAAAAGTTCCCGATTTTGTTCAACAAATATCCACTCTAAGCATATACTGTCATATGTCCGTAGTGTTTACCTAATCCTCACAATTTTTATAGTTTTTTCCCTTTTTTCCACTATAAGATTATCGGGGATAGCAATGAACTTTGCCAACTACTACAGATTCCAAGCTAAATAATGAAATTAGTGCTTTACGGCAACGCTGAAGTGGATCTAAGCTATCCGAAATTTGGGTTAGCAAATGGTTACTGCGAAAAAACCGTAGTTACTAATCTTATGCCGAGAAACTCACCTCTGTGCCTTCTACCTGTAGCTTCAACGGGGAGTGGCCCTTCAGGGCTGCGACTACGATCCCTTGGTGAGGAGGAATGATGATGATGCCTATCATAATGATCTTCTCCTCTTTCACTTCTTCCTTTCCCTGAACCATGATGACGATGGTGTGATGAATGGTGATAAGATGATCGCTCGCGTTCATAATGATGATGAGGATCGGAAATGACTTCTGTGAGTTCCACTAAGTTGTTGCTATGATTAGTGGTGCTTCTGGATGGTTCATAACGATGACGACGTTCTTCGATATAGGTTTCGTTGTCCATAGTCACTCGACTACCATCCCGACGACTTGATGAAGATAAAAACAAAGACTAGACCATTATGCTAGAGAGAAATCTGTGCATCACTTCCCTCTTGAAACTGTGCCTAAAATTATACGAATGGCTCATAACTAGACATCCGAGCACAATAATTTGAGATTTTGAAAAGGACATCGCTGAACACAATGGAATGCTCACACGACATTTCGAATCAATCTATCAGATTGCCGTTCATCCTTAATTGCTAGTGAACGCAGAGCTTTTGCTTCCTGTCTATTCTTAATTTACAAATCAGTTCGTATCTGTCGCACATACCATGGCTACTGGAAGTTACTCTTAATCTGACACATACAAGTACCAACACCACAACCTCGGTCTTTTTCCCAACTTGATTGTGGAAGGAGTATGCAATTACACTAACACTTCTAAATGCTCTAAGCAACAGTCCATTCCAGCAGATTTGGATTAGATGGAACCAAGTAGGACCGAACCACCAACAACTATATAAATAATTCAGCAAGTATCTTCAGCCACCAACGCTTGAAATAAAACTAATTAGGTTTAGCTAGCGTTTTAAAATACTAAAATAAGTCGTTAATTTACAAGATTTCGAACGTAACTGAATAAAAGGTACTTTTCACGATCCAAACATCATGTCTAGGACTGAAATAATGATATTTAACTTTGATTGAAGAAAATTATGAAATAAATTACCGCTCATAGGAATCTTCACGCCTGTGGGATCGATGTCTTTTATCTCGTCTAAAAAGGAAGCGAGGAATCAATTAAATTCACATTTGATTGCAAATTTGCCTATTCATACTAAGATTCTTTATTACCAACTTAACTTACAATTTGAAGATGTACTTTTAAACTTTACCGATCCCAACTAGCCAATAATAACCGCAATTTATATAAAGTGCGTCGATTGTAACTGTAGTGCATTCAAACATGCTCCAATCTCTCCCTAATTAGTAAACACATTGCATTGATAAATCATATAAAATGTTAACATGGAATTCTTTATTTTAATAAGTAACTCTATGAAGTGATTGACAACTAATTCGACTGTAGAGATAATGATTTTGAGCGTTCATTACGGAAATTGGACATATTTCAGTTGAGCCATAAATAGCCCTAACACAGCATACCTCTAGACCTACTATTTAATTCTATTCACTTTAGAGACGATGCCTTTATTTGAAACAGTCCTTATTCCTTCCTCCTGACCAAACTACGAATCCTCTCTCTATAAATACAAGAACCCCAAGGTCAGAAATTTTACTTTGTCAACACAGCCTCCTATAACAAGAAACCACTTCAATCCTGTGTAGGTTTCTCTCCACTCGAAGACTATTACCAGTAAATCTACCTCACCCAAGCGAAAGTAGAATTGTATATCCTGCAAAACAATAAAGAACAAAGGTGAAACGCCCATCTACTTCCCAATTTTAACTTACTCTTTAACGCCCGAGTTATTATTTTGAAAAATGAACCCAATCGCACTCAAGCCTGTCTCAGCAGACTGATACCGCCGACGTGATGAGTTTTGGTGGTATTAAGCGAAGGCTATAGACATATTAACATGTTTCAAACGGCACTAATGCCTTCTGTCTAGTACCAATGGAGCATATTTTGAAAGGGTTAAAGATGACTAAGTAAAAACATAATATTCGACTTAAGTTTATGGTCTTAAATGATTTACCACTTACTTATCCGAATCTCTTTCACGCATTCGTCTTTCTTCAAGATAGACCTCAATATCACGTTCGCGTCGATACTTTTCTTCACGAACAGGAGATCTTTCCTCGCCCCGAGGTCTAAATGCCGATGTTAATAGGCAAGAAAATATCCCAGTAATACAAACTATACTACGCACAACTTATTTAAGAAAAGATAAAATTATTTCAAAGTCCCTCATGAAGAAATTCCTTCACAATGAGCTTTAGAGTTAACCATAACTAGTTAAAAATAAACAAAGAACCAAACGTTTTCGTATATTTAGCTTTAAACGCAAACAATTTTACTGCAATGATGATTCAACAATTTCCTAAGCTAATCTGAAAGGACATTCTGAACATGAAGGAACACCACTCACACTACTTTGATTTTCACAAAGGACAGATGAGTCAATCTGATTAGTTAAAGTTGGAAATCCTAGCTTACATCAGCTACTCTGTGGATGCTAAGATGGAGCAAGTGCCAAGCAGAAAATGTTTAGGAAATATCTGAACAGAGAATGCAAATTTTAGTAAGAGTGTGTGTCATCACTAATCTCATTACAACCATTTACGCAAGCCAAGCTGTCCACGTGCTACAGTAGCCCAGCCTTATAAATAAAGGGAGCCCCTCTTCTGAACTTTATTTGCAAAGTCCATTGAAGTTTACCAAGTATTTGAAGTTCCAAAAAATACCCCATCAGGCTATGCTAATAATTTATACCTTCGATCCCAAAAAGAGGCATGCAGTTCCCGTTTAAACTATGTAGCCTTTGAACTCAAATTTATACAAAACTCTTTTAAACGCGTATCCTAGATGAATGTGGAATTAAAAATAACTCCTCTCATTCTAAAATTATGGGACATTAGTCAAACACGTGGTTTTAACAGCTGGCGAATTACCTGTCAACAACGCCATCAGCAACTTCAATATCACGTTTTTTTTCGTTCCTCTGAGAATCAGCTGTAAGTGGGGGAAGATGCTGTGCAATTTCTCTTGATGGCGAAGTTTCACGTTGAGATGAAGGACTCGAGTCCCTTGGTACACAAATTGGACCATCCGGTCTTTGTTCTCGTCTATCTTCCCGCTCCTCTCGTGACCTGCAATTTAATAGTATTTAAATAAGCACATACTGCTGAATTTATTTAAGTAGAGAAGAATTTTCAAAATAACCTGTCACGTCGACCACGACCTCTAATATCGTCACCTTGATGATTGCGGCGATCACGTGGTGAATGGTCATGATGACGTCCATGATCTCGTCTATGATGCCCACGGCTGCCATGACGACCATAAGGAGATCTTGAGTGGCGTCTTTTCTAAAAAGGAAAAAAGGTGACTACTTAAACAGTTCACTTTTTCGCAAAGGGAACAGAGAGTACGTACTCTACGACCCCAATCGTCTGCTTCACTTCGATCACGTTCTTCATCGCGCCTTCGGCGTTCACGATCAGAACGGCCGGCAGGAGACTCAGGTGAAGAAGCTAAGATACAGAAGAAAAAAAATTAAGTCATTTGCAAAGCTAAGCCCACATTCAAATCGATGAAGCAATTTGCTATAAAAGGCCCTAAAAAGCCAAATTGGAGGACCTACTCGGAAAAATATGATGACTATGGCCTCAAAATAGATTACCTTTATCTGGAGATGTCTATATAGTACCTTGGGCCATAATAGCATAGAAAGACTGTGTGAAAAAGAAGTAACCAAACAAATGCCAAAACACTATAAGTTCTATTAAACACTAGAATTAAAAGAAACTTTGCATAAGAGTAAAACAAAGCATTCCTGGTTAATAATAGAGTATTATTTATAGAGAGTAGATTTTGCAAAACAATAAGCCTAAGGCTTGGGGAGAGGATAATAATGAGCACCAACCCTTGACATTTGAACCAATAAATGCTAGCAATTTCACGATATAAGCAAATGTATCCGTTAATCAGTATAAAATCTTGAATATCACATTTGTAAATTATCCGAAGTCTTGTTGAATATTCCAATGAAAAGTATTAACGAAGTTCGAACCTCGCGTAGTGTTGTAACCAATACGCGTCATAATATAATCAGTCACATTTTCTTAACAAAGATGGTCTCGATTGACCAATAGAGTTTTCACCCTCACCGAGGTGGTCACAAGTTTAACGAACACAGGTGGTATTTTCAGTTCTTAGTTCATAGTAACGACGGAAAATATGTCAGTCCACAAGTAGAAAAACTATTTAAATGTGAAAACTTACAGTAATGTCTGCGACGTCTATCACTTCTTGCAGGTGAAGCGCTTCCATCTGATCGAGTGGATGATGGGCCGTCACCATGACTACCGGCTGCTTGTCGTGAGGATTGTTGCTCAGACTTGAATTTCTCCTCTTGAGCCTACGTACAAAAATTAAAAGAAAACAAAACAGGTTTTTTTAGGCATGTTTAAACTTGAACACTAGCTAGCTATATTAAAGTGATATTTAAAACAGTTTTGGATAGTATAAGTGGCTCAACTCCATGTGCAAATGTTACGTGACAAGTAGAAACGGTTGTAAAAGCATGTTAAAATACTAAAAAGCGCACTAGGGGATCTCAGTTAAAAAAACACAAATACATACTGCCCATATTTGGACATTGTGGTCACTTGGCGTGCAAAAAACGGACTTCGCAGACGAGCATATTTAAAGTAAGTCATCGATATGATAAGCTAATTCAGTATTAAATAAAAATTTAAGTCGAAAGACATAAAATATAAGTAAACCAAAGAACGATATTACAATCACGTCCAATTTTACCCTAGAGCTGAGAATTTCCGCCTTTTTGGCTTCAAGTAAAATTGCTGGGACACCTCCAGGTGTATTCATTGCTGACAGTAGCAGATCCCATAGTTCTCCGACGAATATCCTTGCATTTTTGCTACCAAGAAAGGCACTTAAGTTGATTTGAATTTCCTTTGGATCCGGGGACTAGATGGAACACAAAAAGGAAGAATAGATGTTGAGGTAAAGGCAAAGGGAGCAAGATACGATAGTATCGGTGGCCTAAAAAAATAGTGGGTACTACGTCATAATTTGATACCAGTAGAAACACTGTAGCAGGTTCAAACTGCGAGCCATCGCTCCAATACACTTAAGTTGATAGAAGGCCATGGTAACACCTGAAATACCAACCAGAACTTATAAGACAAAAGCTTATTTGTTATTGAGATATCAAATCATGCGATACCCTAACCAACCTGTTAATTAAACCAATACATTTGCAATTAAGTGTTGATTAAACATGATAAGAAAGTCAATAATAAAATACTAAAACGAGTTTAAAACTACCTGTTCAGCAAGCATATTAACCACGAAATCGCAGACGATATCATCATCGAATGAGAGTAGCTCTGTGATGCGCTTGACGATCCAAGGTTTCATTGAATCAACATTTATCCTTGTCGTGTCAACCTAGAAAAAATCAAATGATTGAATTGTTAGAACTACCTTCTCGCTCAAATTTTCCTCAAACTTCATGCTCTTTAGAAGCTTCTTCTTTTTGTCAGCGAATCTGGAATCTTGTTCCGTGTTCGTACCCTAATAAAGGTGTAATAATTTGAAGAAAGTCGAAACTACCTTAAAAAAACCCGCATCGGTCATTTTATTTGCAAAATAGCACAATCTATCCCGCCAAAAATAATAATCGTTTAAAACGAATTTTTTAAGAATTTTTTAACTAACCAATCAAAAAAGCTGAAAATAGTGTCTAAACAAATTTATGAATTTTTTAATACTATTATTATTTATATATTTCTAAACAATTTGTAAGTGAATATTATTATTAGTTGCACCTGTCTCCATAATACGCTATTTTTGAAAAGTTATAATTAACGTGGTTATTCTGGTTATTTGTATTTAATGTGTATCTCAATTAGTATTATTTTTAGAATGATATCGGAACTTGTTTAGCAGTCTAATTATCAGCATAGTATCATGCTTGGATGAACTGAAAAACTAAGTGTGATGGTGAAAATTGGCGTAGCGCTTTCTGGATAGAAAATATTGTTGATCCGTTTAATAGCATTCTGATTTTTGGCCATTTCAATTCGATTATTTTTTTAAATGAATTTTGAAAATAATCATGACCAAATTTCAGACTCTCATTATTAAATCGGCACAATTTGCCTTTATTTGCTTCCGCAACTATTCATTGCTGAAAAATTATGCATAATTTTATTGGAAGGATTTTTACAGAGGAAAATAGTATTTATTTTTGATAAAAATTGCAGATAAATTTCATTTCATAATTTTTGAGTAAAGTCAGCCTTTAAGTGATTTACATGTTTATTGAGTTATGGGATCTTCGAATAAATCGTAAAATAAATCCGGTTATAACAAGTGACGGGCACACACAATTTACTATCTCGGAAGGTTTCGCAAAGCCCAAAGCTACATTTTCTGCGGTTTCTCAGCAAAGGGTGGATTACACAGCACCTTGCAAATGCTTGTGGGTCATATCCGTAAATGTTGGAATCACGAGGATACACTTTAACCTATCTTATAGACAGAAATAAGTTGTGGTTCTACAGTAACTAAAGCGTCTGAAAATGTTTCTTACATATCTCCTACCACCGTTTTACATGCTTCCTATTTTATCATTACCACCTTTGGTACTTTCTAGTTTATCTTCTGTGTTTTTTGGCGCCGATCGGCTAATTATAACTTGAAATTGCACCATTCTCTCAGAGTTAGTACAAAAGTAGCAAATATCTCCCACTCCGTCTAATTTTCATTGCCGAAATACGCTCAACCAAAACTTTACGCTGGGCCTCAGGTTCTAAATCAGAAATCAAACCCAATCATCCGTCTGCTTATCACCAGATAAATTAAATGTGCTACTCGGAAGGACATAAGGAAGATTTTGTGTTTTACTTACTTTCACTAGTGCTTCTAAGTCGTCCACCGATTTCAAATCACAGAAATTTCTTAGTCAGTGTGACCAACATTCGAAGTAAAGCTGTGTCTTCTTGGCGTCCTGACAGATAACAGACAGGCTTATCGTCCAAACTATAAATAGTTCCAACGAAAAATAAGTAGCAAGTATGCGACCTTTTTCCTCCTTGGAATCTCAAAATTTCGGAAATCTAGTATAATCATCGACCTCACTGTTACCGCAGACGTTGAAAATTATTTAAGGTGGTCTCAACGCGCAAATATATGAAGAAATAACATCAGCCTATTGATGTTGGAAAAAATGAATTATTTTACGCGGAACATTTAGGTAACAATATTTTATTAATTATAAAATTAATTTTACAGTCGTTCAAATGTATAGCGTCAACTTAGCTAAGTAATCGTGTTAGTGGAAAGAAAATCTTAATTCAGTATTTACGGATTTTTAAATAAGTAATTGTCAAAACAAACTAATTGTGTTTTACTCGCATGAAACGGCGATAGACAGTAGATATAAATCAACACGTGAGAAATAGAAGTGGTGGACTGGGGACAAGGTCTCGCATATTGTACTCACAGCCGGTCTAGTTATGTGTGAATATTTACACACAGAATAAATGCCTTATATATAAACCTTATTTATATATCAATAAATTGGGGGTGGCGGCCCGACCACCGCCTTATTGATCCAGTAAAGTGATTCACTTGACTTATTCCCCCCCACCCCCATTCTATCGGTATGACCCTGGGTCCGCATCATTTTATCCCAGTAGCATTTGAATTTGCTAGTAATTTAGAAAATGCGGTTATACGTAATATGGAAAGATATAACCAATACGAAAATAGTCATTTCCAAATTCAATCGTACTAAATAGCATTTTTCTTTGAACATCTAGCTATCAAGAAAGAAAACAACCAAGTACGAACATTCCACGTGTGCAAATAGAAAATTAAATAAGTTCTAACCATCCCCTAGGAACATCCATGTCTAAACATGACTGACGTCATCTAGATATTACTTGATAAATACGAAACGAAAAGAAACTAAATTTGCGAAGTTCTTTTATCATTAAGGCATTGCGATTAAGAGATGAAAATAGAGAGAGTTATAATCACACTCATCCTGAGTCATAAATATTTGTTATCTCATAATTATATTACAGGAGCTCCTTCTTGGATGCCATGAATCACAATGAATCCACTCAAACTAAACTGACTTAGTAGCTGGTTATATTGTATTAGCTTAACTCAAGCTCAATATTGTTCCCAACTAAGGTAAAGCTAATTAGCTTATAATCAAACAAATTCTCAGATCTCCAAAACACGATGATAACGTTTTTGGGGAGATTAAATATTAAACCGAGGTAAGCATATGCCTTTGTAGCAGATTAGCCCCTAACTAGGCCTGAGTGAACTCAGAAACCTCAGTGGCAATTTCTCCTGGTTGGTACTTCCCACTAAGCTACTAAGCTAAGCTACTGCAAAGCTAGGAAGAGACAGAGGTATCCAGGGGACGCGTTTATTCTAGACATGCATGGCGTGGAGTGTAACAAGGGAGGAAGCTTAGTCATTCAACATGGCGAAGGTTTTTGATTTGCCCTCGGCTGTGTCCTCGCACTCAATCCGTACGCGAAGTTGAACGGCCGCACCTTCAAGTCACGTTGTGCGCTCATGTGATGACGCGTCCCACACCTTCTAGGTTAAGTTGAAGTTTATTTAGCATTTTATAAAATTGTCATAATTAATAGATAACTAACGTGATTAATTATGCAAATATATAAACTTTCTGTATTTGTCCATTTTAAATGGCATTTTAACAATTCTTCAATAGATATGCCAAATTAAGCATTATATTGAATTAAAAATGATTAAATCGTTGCTCACAACTAGTAACAATTTTCCGTGAGGAAATTAATACTAATTTTGTATCTTCCCTTTATTACTATTTTCATTGAAATAACGATTAGCTCCTAATATCTTTTGTGCTGTTGGAATGGCAAGAAACCAAGTGACTAATCCGATATTCAGGACAATCACGATCTCAAGCCAAGCAGAACTTGAGGTGTTGAATGTCAACTGAAATCCATCGTATAATAATGGTAGAAGAGATGTGTGTTGGTGTGTAAATGGAACTACAAAGACAGTTTATATGAAGCACGTGGGCAAGGACACGTCTCATGAGAATAAAAAAGCCAAAGTCATTTTTTATTTAGCAAATTTATTAGTAATAACAGTCATTAGTTATTTACTAAAAAGTCAAATTGAAATTCGTATTGCCTTTAGCTGTCTCATGCTTAATAGAAGTTCTGAAAATGTATTAAATATTGGATTGAAGAGAATTGTAGTAGTACGTAATTACCACTCACACCATACTGTTCTTTTAGTAAAGACCAAGACACTGGAAAACCATGGTTTATCTTCCTTTATTTTAAATAAATATCAAAAGAGAATTAAATAAGCAAAGAATGTCAGGAAAATTCTCTTTTCTTTTCACAAATTTCCTCTTTGGCTTTTCTCTTATGACAGGTATTTGAAAACATTCCCTTCCGTCCTGACAACAAAATTTGTATGACTCGCTATTAATACTTCTCTATAATTCCGAATCGACAGGGAAACAAACTGACCCTGGCGGTATTGCTACCAAAATGATTGCACCTCTCTCTTCATACTAGATATTCAGAATGATAGAGGACATCTCAAATGATATGGAACTCTTAAAGATCCATCCGTTAAAATAAAGAAAACCGTAACTGCCTCTAAGGTGTCGGTTAATCGGCTATTCAATCGTGGAGGACCAAAGTCAAATTCTTTTCTTCGAACTCTGCAAACTCTTGCTTTCAATTTCTTTTTCTTTTTAATTTTGTCCAAAATTTGGGTCGCGTCTAGCAATTCAGGAATTATGACGGTACTCCTCATATCAAGGGGGCACTACTTTTATTAGAAAATGGCCTAAAATATCTGTTTGAGCCTCATGGAGACGTTAGTTTTGGCGAAAATCTATGTTTAACTCTTGGAATGTGACCCACAGGTTGATTAATATATGATTGTACATACTTTCAACCGGAAGAAATAAAAAATTAAAAAAAGAGGAATAGGGTCAACTAATTTTATATTATTTCGCCCAAGGCAACACAATCCTCTTTGCATGTGTACTGTAGTGCTGTTGTTACTGAGCTTACACGAATGAACATGTCTTATCTGACCACTTGTTATAATGCTATTTTCATTATAGATAGTAATATCCATAGTATGTGAGGACAATTTGTTGTCTTACTCACGGGACTTAGAGAAAGCACTATAATTGCTTTTGGCAAACAGATTTCGATTTTTCTTCAAAAGTGTCCAATATGCCCTTGACGTTAATGTTGATGAAGGATTCGCAAGGAATCTGTGACGTAGTTATGGAAGTTAATTGTGGGATAGATGGGGTCCGTATCGTCTAACCCGTTTGGCAGAGTGTTGGCACACAAACTATAAGCAAAGTGGGTCTGCTCTTCTAGCCAAGTGGTGCGTGTTCTAAATTTGAAGTAGGATAAAAGTTCTACCAATCACAGGCATAGTCATCAATTAGTTCAGTGACAGTTCGTAATAAACAGTCCCAACTTAATCCATTTAAACATTCATTATTTACCAGAATTCAAGGACGTCTTCATAAGAGATTAACAAATGCAACAAATTCCAGTATTCTATCGTTATATATATATATATATATATATATATATATATATATATATATATTCTTTAAACCACCAATTTACGGACGAGTTCTTATTCATTATACTTGGAGCTTCTTGATTGGTCAGTTTCATCATTAGTGCAATATCAGGTCATTTATGTAGTCACACATCTACAAACAGACTTAAGATAAGCAAAACATAAGCAGCTGAACAATATCAATTTCCCCCATTAAATTATCATAGTTTTATTTACATTCTTTGACATTTTTAAGAATTAGATTTATTGAGCCTAAATGTTTGAATTACTCAAATCGTAAAAGCCTGCGATTTGTCTCTTATAGACTAAATTCCATCTTAGCATTGATCTAAAATAAGTATTTGTCATTGCATATTGGCTCTAGCACTAATCAAGCATATTTATAATCACGAAACAGAAATCGGCCCAGTAATAATCACACATTTAAACAGTTTGTACGAGTAAACGAATTGTGTCCCTTGAGGTAGAATATTACAAAATGGAAGATAATTTGCTCAATGAATTAGAAAATATTGCAAATAAACTTAGTCACCGCTCGAATGACCTTCTACATTATGAAAATTGTGTCGACGGCTGTTTGACATTGTCTTCTAAAGGCACTGAAGACATTAAATTTATCTTTCACTTTATGGTAAGTTGAACTTTTCTACAACTTAATCATGAACAAAATTTTAGCAAAGCTATCCGCGTGATGGAGGAGAGATGTACATCTATCGTAATGGCATCCGTCTTAACAAAAAAGGCGTTCCTTTCAAGAATTTGCCGCCAATCATAGTACTCATTATGGCCTATCTGGCAAAGAAAAGAGCGAAACCACTGCCATACTTCGCGTCTAAATTCAGCGCCAACATATTTGCTGAATATGTTAAAAATCACACAGGTACCCCATGCATTGCCTTTGTTTAAACTTCGCTATCTACACTGAGCCCCAATTCATTAGCCCTATTAAGAGATGCATAGGTGCAGATAGTAAAATAAAAATTATGTTCCCATTGTATAATTATTGATTATGAAATTTTTCGATCAATAAATGGTATGAAGACTTGAATGAGATCTAGTTCGTGTCTGTTTATACGGTTAAATGTTAATGCAATGGTAATTCGATTATATGCGACTTTGTGCAAGTTCTAGAAAGCAAAGGTGCAGGTAAGACTGAAGGATCTGACTGTAGGATTTGGATGGCAGGAGGTGAAGAGAAGAGAGTTACGTAGATGCAAAATAGTAAAGAGTAACGGAGAAATTTAGCAAGGGAGGAGATTAAACCTTGATTTTTACTGATAGTGTTGTGATATTCAGAAGGTCAATTTGTCAATCTATATCATAAATCATTTCTGAAAAATTTGCGGTGAACCTACAAAAGTAGAAGTGTAGTTACTGTCAACCAAAGATATCGCTCCAGCCAAAATACACTCATTTACAAAGATTTAAGCTAATGACCTAGGCAGCTTTCAAAAAATCTCACAGTGTAAAGCTGGCAACACAGATTAAACTCAATTGGAGTAGACATGTACTTTCAAGGCTGGTAGGTGAGATGGAGGCTGCATCCAAATTCTACACAAAGAATTGCCTCAACGCAATTCAAATATATGGTGGAAAATGAACCGCAACGGGCGAATGGAGTGGGGAGGTGTGGGAACAGAAAGCACTAATTCGCCGATCGCCCGGATAAATAAATGATCGCTCACGGTTCCTGACAAATAGGCAGATATTCGAAGCAGTAGTGATTTCGTTAAGCTAATGTTAAAGGTCACAATAAAAATTTTTATATTATTAGCAGACTAACTGAGTTCGAACTTTAACTCGTAACGTCTCCACCCCAAGTAAAATTACCCCATGATCGGTGTTTATTATCCAAAAACCCAAATGAGCACCCAACGACACTTGGGCTCTCTTCCTCCCCTCCCCCTCTTCTGCCATTCTCGTTAAGGTATTTGTTTCTCATATTATTACATTCATTTTCCTTATTACATTTCAATTTTGCTCAGTCTACTTGGAATAACCACTTTCTGTCTCATTTTTATGACACTCTGAGTCTGTTTTATCTCTAGGCTAGCAATATCTAGTGTGCAAATATATCATGGTGGAAAAAGCTGACGATCTAACATTCTCAAGAGCATGGCAGAACTGGATCTTATAAAGCGAGGGTTGGTAGGGTCATCACAGGAATTCTTTGGCCTTTTATTCTGGGAGATCAATGGGGGTTATAAGAATGGCTAAAATATCTAAAACAAAGCTCTGAGCTAAAACAGTCAATCCATAATGAAAATATTCCGCCAGTTGTGTGAAAAAAAATTAAACATATCAACGGATATATGAAGTATATTTAAACAATAAAACCAAATAAAAAAATCAATACGTCCTCGATCCTTAATTAGTAGATATTGGCCACTTTACAAAAATTTAATAATTGATTATTATACGAGTTTTATTTTCAATAAGATGGATTTGTACGTCAAAAAAAATTATTATAAAAAATCATTTCCTGCTGTAATGAGGGATAGTCCCTTATGTTACCTCTTTATATTTTGTAAATTTTAATCTTACTAAATTTGTTCATTAACAATCAGAATATTACTGTTGTAGCGGATTAGCTACCTAACTAAGCCTGAATGTACTCGGAAACCTCAGTGGCAATTTCTCCTGGTTGGTACTTCCCACTAAGCTACTAAGCTAAGCTACTGCAAAGCTAGGAAGAGACAGAGGTATCCAGGGGACGCGTTTATTCTAGACATGCATGGCGTGGAGTGTAACAAGGGAGGAAGCTTAGTCATTCAACATGGCGAAGGTTTTTGATTTGCCCTCGGCTGTGTCCTCGCACTCAATCCGTACGCGAAGTTGAACGGCCGCACCTTCAAGTCACCCTGTGCGCTCATGTGATGACGTGTCCCACACTGGCAAGAATGTCCCAAAAAGGTGAATCAAAGAAATATTTTTTATGGAACAAATAGTAGCAAAGAACACTTTTTGAGGAATTTATTTGAACAGTTTTTGAGTTTAAATACAATATCTAAAAGGGGTCTGGAGATTTCTAATGAAATTAAAATTTACTGGTTCCCAGAGTGCATTCTAAAACAAAATCATGTAAAAGTTTTCAGATATCAAACTCGATCTGAACACAGTTATATCAAGCTCTTGAAAGGTTCCCCTCGGTCACCACTGACTCCATCCTCTTCCCACAACCCTGATTTCCCATCCAGCTCATTTCACTCTTCAATTATCAATGCCTTCCAATTCTTCGAGATAGCTATTGATCTGTTCACTTGTTAAAAGCTACTACATCCTGCAAAGTTCAAAAAGATGTTAGGTTACAAGAAGAAATATCTTTCCAAATTTGAACGTAGCTTTGTTTGGGATTAGAGCTGTGTTTTTCTATCTCAATTGACAAGCGGAAGACAGTCTGACAATGGTATTATTCATGGGCTATGAAAATGTAAAAAATGGCATTTCGAGAATTTGAAAGGTATCAACTTGGTTAAAAAGAACTTTACTAATCGTATTTTAACAGATTGGGCTTGCTCTTGATTGTAATCTGTGCCGTGGTCACTGAATGACCATCGAAACATAGGCTTGATTTTTGTGAACACATTGCTTTCAACAAATTATTGACGAAAATGGAATAGAAATGGCCGGTTTTGCTTACACGAATCTTAATTAAAACCAAGAATAATTTTATTAATGTGAGGCTACAGATTAATGGAACAGAAGTAAAAAAAATAATTTTTGATTCTGAGTTTTAAAATAGTACTGAGATACTCGTCCATGTTTAAATTTTTTTATTTAGGCAATCTATCCTATCAAATATTCATAAGAGATATTGACCTCATTTTCATCGTGGCGTTGCATTCATCTTGAATGCCTCATGAGGACTGTGGAGCACACAATCGCATATGCGCTGAAAAATTTTGGAACGTGAGTCCTTGATGCTGATCGCGTTAGGGGGCAAATCAGGTCAAGAGTGCAGAGACCTCGCGGCCAATCAGGGTCAGGGTATCCAAAGCAGTACCTAATGCTTATGTTCTACGTCAGACGCCACAACAGAAATAAACGTATTCCATATCTGTTTCCTCTATATCGTTTAGGAAGCTTAGCGGGCAATTATCCATACTTGGGGACCTAGCCACCAAAGAGGTTACGGAGGAGAAGTCAAGGCTTATTTGTCTGGCAATCCGCAACACGACTAATATCAGTAGTACTAAAGTGGTATCAACCATTGTAGGTACCTCCTGAGTAATACTCCATAGAAATACCGTCACACACCCTTCTAATATATAATAAAATTAAATTGGGTAACAAAAAATATTCCTTTATGAGGGTAAAATCACTGTAGCACAGGAAAGTCGTAGAAATGAAGTTGAAGACGAACATATAGACCAGGGTTTAGTCGTCTCACTAAAAGGGGCATTGCCATGCATAGTTGCTGGGTGAATATTTTAAATAAAATTACAATGGTGCTTGTCAAACTAAATCGCAGATGGAATGAATCGCCAATACGGCATGACTGATAGTACATATATACCAGTGTTCCGTTATTGGGATAGACAGGCTGTAAAGAAAAAGACTTTAGCCAATTAAAAACTCCAACTTACGGGAATATGTATTAATATACCAATGTTGGGCTTTCCTTTAACTGTAAGATAGAGTAAATTTTCTTCGTGTTTCATTAAATTAAACACATTGTTGGACGGGTGCTGAAGAACGTATATAATGCGTTCGAGCTCCAAGTTTAGCATCCGATCACCCATTTGTTATCAAATTTTTAATTAATTTTTTGACTGCAGTTCCTTTGACTATCTTTGAGGGATCAAGTTAGTATGATAAGCGTTAATTCAAATGAAACCAGCCAATCATAACGGGCCAAGTTTGAATGACAACTAAATTGCTAGCTTTATTTGAGTAGGCCTAAGAAATTTTGAAATCCACATGATCGTACATCGAAGTGTTTGAGTTGCAGATGCCATTCATATGACTTGAATGAGATTTGCGAATATTTATGAATACTGGCCTTAAAATTGGTAGGCAATTGTTTTAATGAATTCGGACGAAATTGTTTGGCATAACTACAAAATCCATATATAATCCCCGTTCCTATTTAGAAAAACATTTTCCAGCTCTCATTTCAGTCATTCACTACTTTTCTCATTTCGAAGTAATTTTAAAATTATTTTTCTTAATTAATAATTCACATCCTTTTGCTTTTCGTTTTCCAAAGTAAGCCCAATTATTTTACATCAAATGCTATACTCTTTTTCCATTAAATTATATTATATTTCCACGGCATGCTGACTAATGTAAACTCTATTAACTCTTGATAATTCCAAATAACAGATAAGCGTTGAGCTGTACTAGATAATGCATAAAATGCGAGTGCACTTTGTAGACAAGCAAGAACAATAAACTTTAAATGTGACAAATTGTGAAATCCTATCGCAGATACCTTAACTCATGCAGGGCTTGTAAAGTTCTAGAAGAAACCGAAACAAAATGTCCACTTATTATGGGATAATTATCGAAAGCAGTCTTTTTGACCTTGTGCAGAGCACAGCGCTAGCATGGCTTAAACAAAGAATTCCTTGCGCGCTCGAACATTCTAGAACGTGCGTTCCTGATGCTGATCGTACAATGGAGCAAGTAAAGTCACGAGTGTAGAGATTTCCTAGACAATCAGCAATCAGTGGCTAATTCTAGGAGCCATTCCAAACTCGGAGATCTTGCCATAGGTATTAATGAGCAAAAGTCAATGCTTTAAGATTATGCCTCATGCTTATGATTAATTTAATTTTGCATTTAGACATTGTCGATTTGAGTAGTATCTGCTGCAACCCCATGCTTAAAATTCATTGATAATCAGATTTTTGTAACTCAATATTGAAAACATTACTTTTATTCCACATGACCAATCGAAGACAGTACTGTTACTGTATTATTAATCGCACTCAAGAATTCACCTTAGTAATGTCAAAGAAGGGATGTAAAAACCTGTCTGGATAATAAATAATAAGATTTTCAATAAATTATTGCCCATTATTTAGCATTTGCTCATTTTCACGAATCTCAGAAACATTCAATGATAAATTAACTTTATTCGAGTGAAACATACCTTAACTATTGATTAGAATGAAAGTTCTAAATTATCTAATTAATCAGGTTAGAAATAAACCCTGGCATATTAACTATATTGGAGCAGGTATTCGAGATAAAAGTTGAGATGTACTTAAAACTAATGCCATTTTTCCATTTAGAAGTACTGTGAAGATATTTATTTTAAGAATCTATATGCTTATAAATCAGCTTGGCAAATTTACCTTTATATTGTCAAAATGGTTAGCGTCAACTATTAAAATACTGAAATCTGTGGAGCGCACAACGCTACCATGGCTAAAACAAGAAATGTCTTGTGTACGTAGTCAGACTCGAAGATGCGGACTTGCCACATGTCGAGTAGGGAGAAGGTGCGTGTGAGAGCATTGGTTAACAAACCCTTAGTTGTATTTTGATGGCTAAGCTCTGTGTAAAACATCAGGAATAATCATGTTCCTTGCGATACGCCTTTTTCATCTATATCATTGAGGGGCATCTTGGCAAAGAGATAACTGAGGATAAGTCAAGGCATATTTATGCAGCAATCCGCTACAAATCTCTCGAAAGTTCAAATTATTTAATTACATATGTGTATATATGGTTTTTTGGGGTATCTCTCCAATACACTGACTTAGAACTACTAATTTTACCAAAATCATAACGTGATATTTCTTTATAAATTTTATATTAATCTTACAACCTTAAATAACCAGTCACCGAATCACCTGATGTTGGCGTTACATGCACTTGGTAATTCATCAATTAAAGCAATGATTTCACACTATTAGCCATTCATAACATGCCTTAATAGGACTAATAACCCAGTTAATTTGAGCGACTTTTAAAGTGAGCAAGCGATACTCTCTAACCAACCAACTTATATCGCAGCACCGTATTACATATTTTGTTTTAAAAGGTGGTATTTTCATATATCTGTGCTCAGCCATTTTGGTGCTCTGAGCAAATTCTCCAAATTTTTTCCAATGCTCACAAGTTTGTCCATAGCTGGATTAGTTTGCATTAATAGATCTCACTTGCCTACCTGATAAAATGTTTCAAATGTTCTTTTTACGTTATCATAAGTTATCCTGATGGCAACAATGAAATGGTTCACTGTTAAACACCATATCGCAATAAATTAAATTCAACCATAAAATAGTACAATTATGAATAAAGATTTTAAAAAAAGTACCGGAGGCATTAGTGTTACAAGATTGCTATCTCAACTACTTTTAATAAATTGATCACAGAATAGCTTAAGGCACAGAACATGACAAGTTTCGCATCTACCTAAAATAAAAATAAGCAGTCAATTAACAATTCACCATTTTAAAACTACTTAATCCAACAAAGAGGCACTTGCAATGTAAATCACATCATTTCCCATCTACTCTTCCACTGTTTCATCGAGTATATCCCAGCGCTCACGATCATAGATCTCTGCAATCTTCTTTGCATCTAATATAACCGCTTTGTTTGTGTCATGAGCAATTAGCCTATCAGGATGCCAATGTTTGACAATGTTGTCTTTATTTTGTTGAAAAGCACTCTCATTTCTCAGAGTGCCATGAAGTTCGATTCCAATGAAAAATATTGCTCCACTGGCACGATGGGAAGAAGACCTTCGGGTTCTGCCTTCACGTCTACCGGTATCACGAACCTGAAAAAAACAGGCTAACACTTAATAGCATATAGATGTGTTAATACGTGGTCTCTCCCCCAGATTGTTTTATGCAAATTAAATCGCGTTTTTTGTTTTATTGATCCAAAAGAATTCCTGAAATGCTGCATTAGCAAACCTACTCTAGCCGATTAGTCTTGAAACTGGTATAGGAATTATTTTAATTTTGCCCCCAAGACGAGAAAGGAAAGTACCATTCAAACAGTGATATAGAAATATGCCAAATACACTCGAGAGCCAATATGAATGAGTGTGTCTCAGTTGGAAAAAAACTTTTCATTTTCAACACTTAATATCATTTTCTGCCATTAGCCTATGCCCCTTATCGAACCAATAATAGGCTTGTGTATTAATAAGTACAGATGCGGAGGTGCAGATGAAAAGCCTGCTTTCAGACAAATTAGAATTATAAAATAAGTAGCGATGTCCTGTCTGGCCTTATCTCATATCTCTTGTTGTTCTTGTATTGAAATAAATGAAAACTTAAAGCGAGACTATTCTGTTTGCATAACTTTTCTCTTTTTTCAAGCTTTCGACACAAAGTCTATGTCCAAAAATCAGAGTACGCTACTATAGTCTATATTTATAAAATATTGTCTATTGAACACTTACCGAAATAGTCCATTTTCCGAAAGAGCTTTCACCTGTATGCATAACGCTTTTCCAAATCATCTCTGACCTTCCTTTAAAGTTATCTTTGGGTCGAGGATAGAGCAAATATGCGTACTGGCCACTTGGGGACGTCAGTTTAACCTCTAAAGATCCACGATGTTCACTAAACCATTGCATTCCAACTCGTGCCAATTCAATTACCTCCACATCACAGTTCTTGGGAGTGAATGAGAAGGTGAAATGTACCGTTTTATGAGGATACAACTTTTGAAGGCTGAATTTAATTAAAGTAATGTAATCAGTGTTCGGGTGTTAAAAAATATATATATAAATCACGCTATAAAATCTTACAATGGCCTCTCTTCCAAGCCATCTGGAGAGCCAGCCCACCTTCCTTGGTACTTAGAACACACTATTCTTGGTCCTAGAGGAGTCCACGTTTTTGCCAATTTAACCACTCGAACTGTATTCAGAAGACCGCTTCCATATATATGGCTGACCTACAGAACACAGCACTTCATTATTACATTTATGTAATCAATAATTTGTGGGTTATCGTTATAAAGATAAGCCAACCAACCAAATAACCGCCTCCGTTTATATATATGTCTGTTGCGCTGGCTGTAGGAATTCGACCACTTAGAGCAATAATAGCGCTCACATCTCGGGGTTTGAGATCCGGACTAAAGTGTGCAATATATTACTTTTAATTATCAGTAGACAAGATATATTAGGTACACAGACTTACTAGCCATACCAATACACCTACCTCTTTTGCGTTGAGAAAGTGTAGCGGTTTTGCTACTTAAGTAAACCTGAATGTACTCAGAAACCTCAGTAACAGAGTCTCCTAGTTGTTAGTTCACACTAAAGTAGCTACGCTACTGCAAAATCAAGAAAGAGACGAGGTGGGAGAAGAGACGTTTATTCGTTGTAACAAGATCGCGAAATCTATATATCGTATATCTAGTAATAATCAACATGGCGTATTGACTAAACAAACGAAAGCTCCTGATTGGCTATACATTAGTCGCGCTCAGCCAGCGCAGTCGTTGCACGCGCGCACTTTTATACGCGCGTGCGGTGACGTGTCCCACAATACTCCCTCCCTAGAGCGTTTGCAGGAGGTAGGAAGACATTACACAATTCACCAACGATATACGTCATATCGACGGTGCCAGCAATGTGGTTGCTGATGCAATGTCCCGTATGGAACTGCACCAAATCGCCATACCCTCACTTGATCTACAAGCCCTAGCGTCCAAACAGAGAGCAGATCCGGAATTCGCAGAAATCTCCTCTAACCCCTCCTTACATTTTGAATCTCTACCACTACCGTTCTCTAACACTGAGATCCTTTGCGACATTTCAACTGGCAGGCCGAGACCTTTCGTCCCGCAAACGTATCGCAAGAAGATTTTCGATCATTTCCATGGTCTGTCGCATCCAAGCATTCGTTCCACAACGAAGTTGATCACTGACCGTTTCGTTTGGAAGAACATACGACAAGATGTTCGCCAGTGGGCCAAAAGTTGCCTCTCCTGTCAAGCCAGCAAGGTTCACAAACATACTCAAAGTCCCTTAGCTGGTTTCCCTCTACCTGAGGCTCGCTTTCGACATATCCACGTTGATATTGTCGGTCCACTCCCACCATCAAACTCCTGCTCGTACATCTTAACTTGCATTGACCGTTTTACGCGGTGGCCGATCGCCGTTCCCTTACGCGATACCTCTTCTGCTTCGGTGGCAAAGGCCCTGATAGACTCATGGATATCCATATTCGGTGTTCCATCCGTCATCACTACAGACAGAGGATCGCAGTTTACCTCCAACTTATTCAGGGAACTGAACAAATTACTAGGCACAAAACACATCCGCACCACCGCCTATCACCCAGAAGCCAACGGCCTTGTCGAACGTTTTCACCGGCAGCTCAAAACAGCCATCATTGCTACCTCCTCCAATTTAAATTGGGCGGAACGTCTTCCAGTCATTCTTCTTTCACTTAGAACTACGGTAAAGGAAGATCTGGGATGCTGCCCGGCGGAACTTGTATTCGGCACAACAATAAGACTACCGGGAGAAATGTTTGTCCACTCTCAAAATCGAACTGTCACGGATCCCACCTCATACTGCGCGCGATTAAAAGAGCACTTCCGATCTGTCCTACCCACACCACCTCGTCAGAATAATAAACCTACATATATCCATAAAGACTTATCTACATCACCCTTCGTTTTTGTCCGAGTAGACACAGTGAAGAAACCTCTTCAGCCTCCCTACGACGGACCATACAAAGTACTCCAACGCAAGTCCAAATACTTCATTCTAGACCGTAACGGCACCAAAGACTCAGTCAGTATTGACAGGTTAAAACCGGCTTACTTGGAATCGCCGCCTAAACCAGCCCTCGCTGAGAGGACTCACCGACCTAAACCTGCGGATTCATCCGTACCACCACCTTCCTCCCCATCACCAAATGTAACCCCCCAATCCGAAACCTATTTTGTACATTCATTATATTTCGAGCGTTTCCTACCTCCTGCAAACGCTCTAGGGAGGGAGTATTGTGGGACACGTCACCGCACGCGCGTATAAAAGTGCGCGCGTGCAACGACTGCGCTGGCTGAGCGCGACTAATGTATAGCCAATCAGGAGCTTTCGTTTGTTTAGTCAATACGCCATGTTGATTATTACTAGATATACGATATATAGATTTCACGATCTTGTTACAACGAATAAACGTCTCTTCTCTCACCTCGTCTCTTTCTTGATTTTGCAGTAGCGTAGCTACTTTAGTGTGAACTAACAGCTAGGAGACTCTGTTACTGAGGTTTCTGAGTACATTCAGGTTTACTTAAGTAGCAAAACCGCTACAAATTGGTGACCCTGACGTGATCCAAGCCTGAATATCTACTCAGCAGCAGATCAACCTCACGGCACGGCAAGCTTTCCTCTACGATTGCACTACGCACTAGGTGATCCTCCTCTTTCTCACACAACTCGTCACCTACTCATCGCACAATTCTTGTCATCTCAAAATGTCTAAGGACGCAGAACAGGCATTCCCCCTGCAAACTCCAGCCTTCGACTCCGAAAACTCCGAGTCATGGTTTAAGCAATTTGAAATGGTTATGCGACTAAGAGGTATAACCAAGCGAACAATTTGGTTCCAGCATCTGTTTCCCATCCTTCCAACTGCAATCGTCACTCAGTTCGCAGAACTTACCTCTATGTCGCCAGACAACGACTCGTATGACCAGCTTAAACAGGCAATCATCAACCGCCTATCGGTGCCTCGAGAGAAACGCCTAGACCAGCTCTTTACCCAATGTGAGCTTGGCGACCGCACTCCTTCTCAACTTCTACATCACATGCGATCCTTGGCCAGCGGTTCTCTTGTGAGCGACGAAATTCTTAAAAAATTATGGATGAAATGTCTGCCCAAATGCTTGATACCATCTCTGGTCACCAGTCCTTCGCGAGACAACCTAGATAAGTTGGCGAAAGAGGCTGATCTAATCTATGATCTTCAGGACGGGCCACTTATAAACACAGTCAAAGCCCCAACCGCAGCAGACTCATTTACACAAAGATTGAACGAACTTGCGGAGCAGTTGCAGGAATTGAAGGCCTCACGATCCAGCACTTCGCCACGCCTCAACAGAAGGCGTCCCATCTCGCCTAGAAAACGGAGGAACCCGACGAGAGACACCGATACAGTTTGTTATTTCCACAGAACTTTTGGTGACAAGGCCAAGAAATGTCGACCAGGTTGCAGGTTTGCAAGGAACGCCTCACGCGATTCACTCGGGAAAAGAGCACGCCAGGCAGTAAAGGCGACGGCTGAGCCTGGCTTTCCCTCAAGTCGCCTCCTCTACGTACTCGACAGAAATTCAAAACGACGATTCCTTGTAGACACTGGTTCTGAAGTCAGTGTTATCCCTCGATCTGAAGAAAAACGCTGTCTCAAACCAACCGGTACCCCCCTACTGGCCGCCAACAACTCAAAAATCTGCACATATGGCCAAAAATTTTCTCAACTTGGACTTAGGCCTCCGTCGTGAGTTCCCTTACGTGTTCCTGATTGCAGATGTTAAAAAACCCATTATCGGCGCTGATTTCCTTTCCACATTCCGGCTCCTCGTCAACTTTAGAGATCGTGTCATAAGTGATGATGTCACTTCCCTCCAGGTGGTTTGTCATACTCGGACCCGTAACTCTTTCGGTCTGAATTCACTCCTACCTGCCACAAACCCCTTTTCCACTATCCTCTCCGAGTTCCCTTCAGTCTTTCGTCCTCAGACGAAAATTTCGGAATTCAAACACAATGTACGTCATCACATTGTCACTCAGGGACAACCTGTCTTTGCCAAAGCCCGTCGCATGCATCCCGACAAACTACGAGCAGCTAAACAAGAATTTCAACACATGGCATCCCTAGGCATCGTTCGACCTTCAAACAGTCCATGGGCTTCCCCCTTGCACATGGTCGAAAAAAAAACGGTGACTGGAGACCTTGTGGAGATTATCGAGCCCTCAACAGAATCACCATTCCAGACCGTTACCCCATTCCGCACATTCATGATTTCTCGCTGCATCTCCATGGCAAGGTGGTGTTCTCCAAGCTTGATTTAGTGCGTGCATATCATCAAATCCCCATGGCCCAGGAAGACATTGCTAAAACGGCTATCATCACACCATTCGGCCTATTCGAATACTTACGCATGCCTTTCGGCCTACGCAATGCGGCCCAATCTTTTCAACGTTTCATGGATCAAGTTTTTCGTGGGTTAGATTTCGTTTTTACTTATATCGACGACGTGCTCATTGCTAGTATCAACAAGGACGAGCACAAGCAACACCTTCGACAAGTATTCGGACGTCTTCAACAATACGGAATCACGGTTAACCCCGAGAAGTGCAAATTCGGTCGCTCAGAGATCGAATTTCTGGGCCACCACATTAACGGTCGTGGGATCAAACCGCTCCCTGAAAAGACCCAATCTATCTTGAATTACCCCACTCCTCAATCGGTGAAGAGTCTTCGTCGTTTCCTTGGCGTTGTAAACTACTACGGACGATTCATCTCAAACTGTGCCCATATTCTCCAGCCCCTCACGGACTTACTTAAGGGTAATCCGAAGCATTTCAAAATGACGTCAGAGGCGGAATCAGCGTTTTCTGTGGTGAAACAGGAGCTTGCAAAGGCGACCACTTTAAACCATCTCGACACTTCTAGCGGGACACGTCTCATCTTGAAAACCGACGCATCCCAAGTAGCCGTCGGAGCAGTCTTACAACAGGTGGTCAAAGGTGAAACACAGCCTCTCTCCTTCTACTCGAAGAAGCTCACTACCACAGAGACACGCTACAGCACATTTGGTCGAGAACTGCTCGCCATCTACCTAGCAGTGAAACACTTCCGACACATCCTGGAAGGTCGTCAATTTACCATCTTCACCGATCATAAACCTTTAATCTATGCTTTCCAGGCCGCCGCAGATCACTATTCGCCCAGGGAAACCAGACACCTGGATTTCATTACACAATTCACCAACGATATACGTCATATCGACGGTGCCAGCAATGTGGTTGCTGATGCAATGTCCCGTATGGAACTGCACCAAATCGCCATACCCTCACTTGATCTACAAGCCCTAGCGTCCAAACAGAGAGCAGATCCGGAATTCGCAGAAATCTCCTCTAACCCCTCCTTACATTTTGAATCTCTACCACTACCGTTCTCTAACACTGAGATCCTTTGCGACATTTTGAGATGACAAGAATTGTGCGATGAGTAGGTGACGAGTTGTGTGAGAAAGAGGAGGATCACCTAGTGCGTAGTGCAATCGTAGAGGAAAGCTTGCCGTGCCGTGAGGTTGATCTGCTGCTGAGTAGATATTCAGGCTTGGATCACGTCAGGGTCACCAATTTGTAGCGGTTTTGCTACTTAAGTAAACCTGAATGTACTCAGAAACCTCAGTAACAGAGTCTCCTAGTTGTTAGTTCACACTAAAGTAGCTACGCTACTGCAAAATCAAGAAAGAGACGAGGTGAGAGAAGAGACGTTTATTCGTTGTAACAAGATCGTGAAATCTATATATCGTATATCTAGTAATAATCAACATGGCGTATTGACTAAACAAACGAAAGCTCCTGATTGGCTATACATTAGTCGCGCTCAGCCAGCGCAGTCGTTGCACGCGCGCACTTTTATACGCGCGTGCGGTGACGTGTCCCACAAAAGCAAGATACTGCTTTTAAGCTAAACGAAGGACATTTCAATCTAATTAAGATAGTTTGTGAAAGCTGGTTCTTAAGGAAAGAAATTGATTGGGAGCTAGAATCGGTATTTTGATACTAAAAAGGTAAGAATGAATGGTCTGTATTTATTTTTTTCTACTTGAAATTCAAACCATCTGAGAGCTAGCTATCCATTCATTCACAGAATTAAGTAAAAATCGTTTTCACCAATTGGAAAATTACAAGGGACAGAAGTGACAAGTAAATATTCCCTATAATTTAACATATTTTAAATGGCATAAGTTGATCAGAATTTCGATATTTTATTTCAGATAAATAGTATTACTCCTGAAAGTTAACAAAATCATCGTATAATGCCTAATCGCCGCTATTGTCTTTGTACAAAGCCCCGACCTATTACTTTATTTAAATCATCATATTCCCAATACCGCCTTAGATCATTGGTTAAAATGACTTTCCAATCCCATTTACGTGCTCATGATGTAAGTCAATCAAAGGAGAATGATCAACTATTCAGCAAAATTAAGTATTCCATAATGTCGGAACACTCTGGGCAATAACTCGCTAATGACTTAATCAGGGTCAAGGTTATGCATAATAAGATTTAAAATATTTAAATATTACGATGCAAGTAATCGCGTTTATGAGAAACTAAGCAACCAAGTGGTTTTTTTTTTATTCAGGATTCAAGTGGTGCAATACCATTGACAACTCATGATTAATGCATGCACATTTGAATTACTTCAGATAATAGTAAAGCACTAGTAATTTCATAGTTTCAATCTCCCATCAAATAAGCAATATACAAATTTGCTAAATGTGTTTCCATTTCGGTTAGATTTCATTTTTGGTCAGATATTAGACTTTTATAGCTAATTACCTAGTGCAAGTGTATTATGATGTGAGGAACACGACGTTAGCATGGTAAAAGCAAAGTACCCCTTACCATAGAGAGATTACTGAGCATGAGTCAAGGCTTATTAGTGTGAGCAATCCACTACAAGCATGACTATCAGATTTATGTAAAAATGCATCTATCTTCTTACCATCTTCAATAGTTGCAGTTAGATTAAAGGTTGCCGATTATAATGTCGACATAATGTACACTCTATGTAAAATTGGGAAAGGTCCAATGAAAACCCAAGGCATGACCATCCAAATACCTGCACTTAGGTGAAATTCAACCACCAATATCTCCGCAAAATTTTCATTAAATTAGGGGTGATGCTCTAACTCACTATTTAGATAGGGGTTCTTGAAGGGGAGCTTTTACAAGTAAAATGATAGTTTTACACTTACTTTGCTTCAATAGCCAACGCAACAATACCGGCAGCCATTGGATTGGACGCTGATGTTCCAACGAAATTCTTAGTGCACATATTGTTAATTTTTGTTGTTGGCTGAATTTAAAAAAATAAAATGAAATAGCATAATATATATACTTAAAAAATTCCAATTTATAATATTCATTGTTCTGTGTTCATGTAAAAATGTGTAGATTAAATAATAACCTACTAATTAAAATTTGTGCGACCATTCGTCTAAATTTATTTCTATGAAATTTAGGTCATTAATTATGACAAAAGAGGTAAATCTCTAAAAATTGTGCAAATATCGAGATTCAAATACAATTATACCCATTACTACTTACCTTTTTTATTTTAATTTAATTTTTAATTTAAAATATCAAAAATGACAATTTTAATTGAATAAGTCTTGTAAAAACGGGAGTATTGAATACCATTGCAGTTTGAGTAATTATGGAACAATCTTAACTTTATTAGAATAAACTAATGAAGTTATTGAAGTTATTTGAAATACTTTTGGAAGGCAATTTCCATGCATATTCCTAAGCGATAACATTGGGATCTTAAGAACCACAATCCCCTACGTAATTAGTAAAAAATCAAGCACTTTTTTTCAAGCCACCTAAACTTCGTTGCTGATAAAACTCTATAAAGATGTCAAAAACGTTGGCTTGGTCCACAATTTCAACCTCAGGGGAAATATTGACGTCACTGTAATTATACTTCTCAAGAGGTACTTTCCAAATGCGAAGAGGGAAGCCGTTACTCACTGTAGTGCTACTCTCAATCCTTGATCGTTTAAAATGCACTTTACTTGAATCGCATAAAATGGATACTTGATACCTCACCCGCATCAAACACTCCAAAGTATTAACTTCTGAAATCTAAACTAAAATTGCTCATTTTGATTCATGGACATGTGCTGCCCTAATTGTCCCAAGGTGACTGTTGATTGCCCCCCAAACTAACTTCCTTAATTTGCTTAAGTTATTTCAACCCAATTTTCATTTATGCCACTCTGAGGCTCATCTCCTGCTCTTTCAGGGACCATTTTTTGTGACTCGTTGGTTTTTTCCATTACACAGCTCCTGATAGTCTACTTTTGAAGTAGGCTGTCATATTCTGTTAGCCACTAGAGAGGTCATCAATTCTGCAAAGAGATATCTATAGGTAAAACCAGATAGTTTCCTGAAGCAGTTCTCTTAAAGAGACACATTAATACCTCCAATTTTATTTTAGATGGTAATTACATACTGCAAAAGACTGGCGTCCACTCAATTGCCGCCTGAAGGTAAATTTGTCGGTAGCACCACCAACTGGAATTGCTGCAGCGACAGCAGCACATGCCTCCCCGTAGGATGGAGGCAATCCATTCTCACTCAGGGCGCTCACACTGATGACATTCGGATGGTTAACAATTCCGTCGGCTCCACAATTATCCCCTTCCAAACCTCCATTTCCACTAGGAAAGAGGAAGACCGATCCTTTGCCGTGGTTACCCTAAAAATAGTGTAATGAAGTGAATTTTTCATGCCACTGTGTAATAGAAATAGCTAACTTTACCCATTTTAATGAGTTTCAGATAAATATTTATTCGAAGGCAATAGTAGTCTTGATTGAATAGATCGCATGAAAAAAGTCCAAACTTCCAATTATATTCTTGGTTAGTTAATTTACAGTTCAAATTCATATTTTAAATTTTTATTTGCCTTAAAAGTTTGAGCTCTTCTGCTGGTTACACTTTAATAATTACCTAAAATTAACTCCGGAATAAACACAGAAGTTAAGTGAATTATGTCAATGCTATGAACTCGGAACTCGTGTCTGAGATGGAAAAATCTAGTAAAATGAACTACTAATTTTCATGAAATTAAACATCTTTAAAGCATTTTCCTTCGTTCTAGGCAAATTCTGAAAGCTTTCAAATAAAGTTAGGTTTTATAAATTTTGCTATCAAGAACAAACAATTCATATGAAGTGATCCATTAGGGTATGCTATTCTTTTACCTTATTTTAAACCATGCATGGCTGTTTTTTGACATTTTTCCGAGTTAGGAAAACTGCAGATGGAAAGTAAAATCGAAATATTCATAAAGAGTTCTAAATCAATTAACTAGAACTAAACGAAAGAGCAAACTACCTCTGAACTAAATCCTCCATTTCAATTTTCAGTAATATACAGAAATGATGAGCAGAATCGAATTCTTTTATATTCCAACCTAAGAGTCGACTTTAGAATACTCGATTTATTTATAGAGTTGAACTGACATTTACTGACAGTTGGGCATATCAGAGGGACTTTGAAGACTTTTGACAAGTTCAGAGATGCTAGTATTACTTCATTCTTTATCAGTACCAAAATATTTCGACATCTTTTAATATTTCATGCCATACTCATTTGGGACACGAATTTTGATAGCTCAAATATAATGGAGTGTTTTCAAAAGAATAATTACTGACACAGACGCATATAGTACTTTTAAGTTATGGTAGAGCGTTTTTTTATATAATTCCAAGAATTATCCATCAGTACAGAAGTATGTCAAATGATTTTCCATAGTTGTAAGCTTTTAACAAAAAGCAGGTCGATACCAGTTGCCTTTGACTACCATTTGCTGTGAATTCTAGTAAAAGGTTGTTAAAGAGGCTTCTTGATCTCACTTGAGACTTAGTCATTGCTGGATCGCAATTTACGAGTGGTTTTTCATTTCTATTTCAATTTGCAGGCAAAAACTACTGTCCGTTCATCGATATTGACTATTGGTAGACAAATTTGTCAAAGCTAATTTAAACTTCATTTGGGATTTACGAGCATAATAGGCTTAAATTAAAATTAATTTAATATAACAAATTTATTAAAGATTCCAAGTACAATGTTAACTAAATTTTCCAAATAATAACTGGGTCTTCAAGTGGGAGTCAGAATAACACAAATTTGACAGTCAAAAAGTATTTATATCGATTAATTTTACCTTTAAAGACCGTAAATGATTGCCAATTTCTTCCAGAATGTCATTAAAATATTACTGCAATAATATCCAGTCATTAATACATATTATTAAAAATAGGGTAAATTTTACTGGAATTATCAAATTTTTATGACACTTAACTGGGCAGAAATATTTTTTTAATTTTTCTTTGTGGAAAAGTATTGAAATTGTTGAGGTGGAAGCGCTCGGACGTTAAGGAAAAAGTCAAAGTATCGAAGCATCGTACTGTAATTTACGTCTTGGATTCTAAGTTATACGATGTTTACTTCTTGTTACAAATTTATATTTTATTTTATTGGCTTTTGTTCATGGGATTCATCGCCGACTGACCTCTCTTGTCACTTCGACTTCATCACTGTCTCTACCCAAAAGTGCAATGATAAATACCAGTGGAATTTTTATTTAAATAAAGCTACAAAAAAAGAATACTCCCTTCCTCCCTCCCTCTCTCCTCCCGGATTTAGCTGTTATTGCCCATTTTATCGAAAATTTTTTACTTTAAACACTTTTACCGAATGCTAAAAAAATTTTATTCGTTATCTGATTTACTATCACAACAACCAGTTATTATTATTATTATTTTGAACAAAATTTTTATTATTAAATAGGAATATTAGAAAATAAACCACTCTGAAATGTAATAATCCCATTAAGTAACATTCATTCATTCCAACTGTTCGTTTTATTCTGGTGAGGTTTGTTCACAATTAGTTAAAAGACATTGGACAGGGATTAAAAAATAGACAATGACACTTTCACCTTTGTACTTTTGTCGGCTGAAATTTTAATTTCCCTTTTTTTGCTTTCTTTAATGAATGCTTACTAAAGTTATTTAACTCCAATGAAGCTGAATGGTATTAGGTTGTTTTAATAGATGGTGAGTTCGTATTGAGCCAACTTGCATTCACTCAAAAACCAGTCAGGAACGATAAAAGAAAGCTTGTAAGTACGAATTTTCCCCGCAAGTCTTCGTGATCTTAGGGGAAGCAATAGGAAGTTGACGTCATTAATTATGAAGGGATGAGCGATACCGTGATACCGCGGAAAGATTTTTAATTAAATAGGCATATACGTTAGGTTTGCATTCTTACTGCAAAAGAACGGCGTTCTTTTAAGAGTAAATTTGATTCGCTGGTCAAAGTTACTGCAAGAGACGTTCCTGAAGATAGTACAAGCCCACTGAAAGACAATTCAAAATAAAGATTCTCGCTAAACTATTCTCGCTAAAAAAACCTGTTTTTGCCTTTTACACTGAAATGCGACAACATTACCCGCTAAGTGACTCTTAAAGTAGAAATCAAGCCTAAATTATGTGAAGACTAGAAGAAGCAGTTCAAATTATTTTTAAAACAGCCTAAAAAGTCCCCTTGTTATCAAGCATAATGCTTGTTACACTAACTTGATCTCATCTAGCAAAATATAGATATTATGGCAAGTTAATTCCCAATTTGGCTGCTATCTATCTTAAGGTTTCATTTGCATTATACCGTTTTGATCATCATCCTGCACCATCTGGAGTGTGAATGTGGGTGTCACACAAGATGGTATATTACCCTTCATCTCGAATTTTGTACTCAAGTTTTATTTCTCTAAATGGGCATCTGGCAAAAAGGGATATGTAAAAAATCCATATGATTTTCTGCTTCCAGGAGAACAGCAAATATGTTGAAATAAATACAGTCGTATTTTAGCCAATATATTCCTCCCACAAAATGCCAACTAGCAAATCTGCATCCCTCTACAAAAGATGTTTCATATGAGTGAGAGGGGTCGATCCGTGTACTACAATTTTTTGAATATATAAAATAAATAGATTAATCTGATGTATATATATATAATCACAGTCTGTAGGTAATCATTCTCAAGGGATAAAGTGTCCTCATATTAATACGAGAACAGAAAGCACAAATGTGTTCAATTTGAGTTAAAAAGTGCGTTTGGAGACACTAATCATTGAAATGAATCCAAACCTTCAATCAAATAATTCAATGATAATTTGCTTATTCTATTGAGTGAAAGTGCGCTTCACATGATTCATAAGTGGTAAATATAGTGTTATAATCCCTTTTTTAGAAATTTTCAGAAGATAGATTAAGCATACTTATGACCTCCAATTTCAAGCTTAGAGTTCTCATGCTAGAACATACGCAACAACTGAAAGAAGTATTAATCATCTTCGAAATACTACCATTAGCAACAAATAAAGCTTTAAGATTATTACATATAAAATAAAGTAATTTGGTAATACAAGTCTATGTGTGGATTATGCAAAGCTGATAACTGAGACTAGATTAGGGTGGAAATTGTAGATTTCAACCCTGATTTTCAATTAACAGGGTCAGACGTACCTATAACAATGTGAAACACATCGAGAACCAAATAAAGATCAGATTTATTCAACTTCGCTGCCAATTGGTAATGAGAAAAGTTAACTCCGGCAGCATATTATATTACAGAAATGTCTGATGAGGGGATGTGCGATAGACGTACCTCCACGTGGTGCACTCTGGGCAACGTATTCTCATACTACATGCCACATTCCACCACTTCCACAGCACTCACTTACCTTACCTTTTTCTCTACCTTTGTGTCTGTCTCTTTTACATCTGTGAATAACTCTTCTGATCTCCTTCTTCACTTTTTGTGACTTTGATGTTCCTCCCCTCTGTGAACCTCGAAGTCAACTAAAGGGCTAATGATAACTATCATAATGCCTGTCATTTGATAAAAAATTGTCTGAGGAAGTTGTAGAGTTGTGTACAACTCATTTTGTTTAAAAGAACAATAATACTGGAAATCTTAAATAACTCAAAAAAAAATTATTTGTTCGTTTTACTATTATGACTTAGATAGCTATCGCCTTAAACAGTCTTAAGCACACACTGCTGTTTTATCTGCGTTTTAAACGGCAAAGCAGAGTTGAAAATGGATTTCTACGATTTTCGAAATTCAAGAACCAATCCGCATTATCGAAAGTTAGGATAGGTAATACAAATACGGTGACCTTAACCAAGTTAAACTCATTTAGACTGTGGGAACATAAGGAATCTCATAAAAGTGACGAGGAAAATGATCTTTTGACTAAATTCGCCACCTATAGTTTTAGATTAGATAAAGCTGAGCAGTGCCATGGAATAAGCTTCTGATTTTATAACCACTGGCAGAATAAATCATTAGACTTGAGGTAACACTTCCAACCACAATAATTAAACACGCAGAAAATGAGTGATCAATACTCGAAGTGACGAATCATGCAACTTGAATGTTGGTATGAGGGCTAGGAGTTGAGTAAGTTGTTGCAAGATTCTTTAATGCCTTGAAGTTGCATTCAAAATATCCAGGATCCCCACCATTAATCAGCAAAAAGACTGTAAAATTCTTCACTCAGCATTGAGTTATAATAATATCTGATTTGCAAGTCCACCAAGTTTCAAATGCATTTGAAATAATAACTATTGGCGTAATACTCTGGTAAGAAAGAGGGATTTAAATCCACACTGGAGTTAACTGTGAGTTAAAAAAGCTAAGCGTTTATAAATTTCGAAAATGCCACTATTCAAAGCTGTCAAGGAAAAGTTGGGAGCATTTTCTCCTGATGATGTAAATATTTTTTAATGGCTTCTCGCCATTTAAATTGAAAATAGCATTTATTAATGGAACTATTTTCGTACAGCGTAGAGTTGATTTATTAAGCACTGCGACAAAGAATTTCATGTTTTAAACAAAGTAGGATTTCTGGAGCTTGAATCCATCGTCAACCTGATTTTTCAAATTCATATGACTTAACCAAAATCAAATATTATTGATGTGAAACCTAAGAAACAGAACCATTATAATTCAATGCGAATTCAGTAGTATGACTAAGAGACCTGGTTTTTTAATCAATAGGAGAAGAATTCTCATTAATCTTTTCGGTATTACTTACATACAAATTCTGTTTAATTTGAGCGTAATTAATTATTTAAATTCGATGATTGGGGAGAGTGAGTGAGAGATACGCGAAGTTCATTATCTTGAGCAAACTGATTTTTCTCTGATCACCAAAGTTCCACTCTGTGTGAGTAATCCTGAATAATTAGGAATCACACAAGCACACTACAGACTCTGCGATTGGTGAAAGAAAATCTTGACAAAACATCTCCAGTTGTTGCGTTGAATAACGCACTATGCTCCATGTAGGTAACAACGTGTGTTTTTTGTGTCAAAACGGGTATATAAGCAGACGCATTTCATAACTGAATACACACAAATAATTTATTTTTTAAATCTCTTTCTGCATTTTAAATTTTGTTCTTAAGATTGATTAATTTAATTTCACTACTAGAACATTCGGCGTTGGCGGTGTTTAAAAATACTAAAAAAATTATTCAAACAAATGGCTAATTTCGGGCACTAAGGGGACACTTTATGAGCGATTGGAGTAAAAGAGAAACTTTCACAGGTGTCCTTGGCAATTAAACCGATTTTGTCTCTATGATTTTTACTTTCAACTTTAACGCTGCACATGTGCTTTCACTTCCAATCAAGCTCATAACATATTTCATTAAAAAATCGAATTTCGGCCGTTAAGTTGTTCTTTTATCCTATTGCAGATAAAAATGAAAAAATCGATTCCACAATCCTAACTTACTAAATACCATTTTAGGAAAAATTTATGAGAGAAAAGTGAAGTGAGAATCTACTCACCGCATATGATTGTTAATTAAATAGAAGGGCATTATGTCACTTTGCATGAAAGATTCGTTTAAAAAGGTAAAGAGGCTGTCAATCAAAACATGATCCTCAAAGATGTAGATTTCATTGGCAAATCACGTTGAAACCAATTTTACTGAATGCCAAATGTGTTCGTTATCGAAATCTCAATGTAGAAATGGGGTTCCAGGTTAACTTTGTGTAGTTAGACTGTTGAGCGTCAACAATACCAATAAACGGGCAATTATTTGGGTCTGGTTATTCCATCTAGCCAAATACTTCCGTCATGATGAACAATTTATAATAATTGCGGATTGACATATTACCATAGTAAGTGATTCTTGATAAGTTCAACTGTTTTTATCGAGTTTGTGCAGTTGTTGAAAAGTAGCATTACTTACATTAAGCCAAGTTTCCTTCAGAGCTCTTCTCGTGTACTTTCCAGGATAATAGAAGGTTTGGCCGTTATCTGAGGGTCCCCAAGATGTAATGTATATGCTGACATCTTCAGCAAACATAGAGAGCGCTTCGCCGACCATATAATCTGTAACCCTCTCTCCAAGCAATCGAACGGCTAAAATTGCAAACAATTTAATATTTTAACCAAAAAACCAGCGTTAATGCACTATTGAAAGGATTATTGCTAAATAAAATCAATAAACACTACCTCAAATTTTCAGTTTATGAACTCGTTCAGCCCTTTAAAAGGTCGCCCAGCTTCTGATATCAAGTATGATCCCAATATATCTCTTCACAAAAACATCTGAGGCAGCATCTATGCAATTATCGATGATTACAGACCATTATACTCAACAAATAAATGAAAGGATCAAGACAGCATGAGTTTCGTCGACACTAAGTATATGAACTCCATAACCATATCGATCAGAATAATCCATTGCATTTATGCATTCGTTGTTTGTCTATAAACAAAATTTGGTGAAAAAGTACTCAGACTATTGTCAAAGAAATTGTAATTAAGTCAATGGAACCATAAAATCAATATTTTTTTAAAGTAGTTTGAGAAATGAACTAGAATTGCGCAACATTAAAAGCAATTATCCAGGTGCGAAATTTTAAAATAACTTATGTGGTACATTTTTGTTCAATTACGAATTGACAAATTCGCGAGATCAGATATCTGATTCGAAAGATTAGTCATGACTCTGCATTATTGACCTCATTCAATTACATGAATACATTTTTCTGGTTGCCTAAATGACGTCTAATATATGTCACTGGTTGTATAATCCAGTAGTATGTATGCTTTAATAATTCAAAATTCTTTCAAGTACGCATTCAAAATGTTTGAGATTACATAAATCTGTGAAAAAATTTCCTTTGGAGAAAACATCTTATTACTTATTTGAAAACATAGTTACAAAATGCATCTACATACAACATATTCCATATTCATTAAGTACCTTCCAAATCAACATTTTTTCTTGGAAAGAAGTTACGCTAGTCGTGTTATTAGTCCTCTGTGATGGGCTTCAATGACCATACTCAAAGGTACATATATCCAGTGATGTGAATGGCCAACCACACTAACGAAAGCCGGTCAAAACATGAGGAGGGTTGAAGGATGAGTTTCTGAGATATCCTCTCTTTGTCTAAGTATTGTTGTGAAATAATTCGTTCAATTAGGTGAAAATTAAATTAAGGGTATGTCTGGTGAAAATTTATAGCAACTTTTCAATAACTCCATCCGATTTATTCGCCTTCTAGTACCCACTCGAACTCATCATTATCGAAGCACTCTTGATTATATCATAAATTAGATAAATTAATCTATTACACAACTCACCTCCCAACTTAGCATCGTAAGCTACTCCAAATGCACATCTTGAGTTATTAGCCACAGCTGCGTATAAACCCGCAACCTCCGTACCGTGGCTGAAGGGAAAGAGTCAAACGATTAAGAAAAGTGAAAAACTGAGCACAAAATAGAGTATCATTGCATGTTACTCATCAGATTTGGGCATTTTTTCATCCGTTCCTCTAGCATCTAATCGCGTGTTATTTTGCAAGTCAGCCAGATAATCAAAGTCAATGTTTAGAAGCAGGTCTTCATGCATTGTATCCAAAGCATCGTCCACAACAACTGCCATTACATTTTTGCCCGTTATTTTAGCGGCATATACAGGATAGGCATTGATGTCGATGCCAGGATTCTTTCCAATGAATGCGTTGCCATCATTAAGCTAGAGCAGTGTTATTATAAGGGAGAAAATCAATCTTACTAATTGCCACATATAGGGTGCATTTGGGTCACTGAATTTGAGCTTTTCTATAAGATGTTTTGCATGTTGCCCATAAACTAAACGATATTCGTCATCGTTCTAGTGTAGAACAAAAAGACAAAATTGTATTACGTGATACAGAATCTAAAAAATATGAAGCTATTCAAAAGCTACCGGAAGTTCTATCAGCTGGAATGGAGCCTCAGATTCATCTGAGTGGGAATTATAAACTAGAGATTTCTTTTGTATATAAAGTGGATATTGATGATCGACGATTTTGACCTAAAGTTAAGATAACAATTAAGCACTTCATTATGACAAAGATACTTAAAATTTGCATGAGTTACCCAAGGTAATTTAAGAATTGTGTCGTATAACTCCAGAAGGCTATCTCCAGTCCTTGTTGTAATAAAATAGTGAAGATCGGAACCAAGACTTCCCTTTGGCAAATATTTTAGAATTAAGAACATTAATATTAAAAAATGGAGAATCTTAGACAAACTTACTCGTGATCTATACTCCAAACCAAGGAAATTAATAAGGACATCTAATTCTGAGTCACTAGGCAATCCAACGATAACAAAATGATTTTCTCCCGCCACCGAAGAAATTATAATTATTAAAAGTGAATATAATTTATACAAATTAGTAAATGACATGACCAAATGAGTTCATGAAGATCAAGAGTGGTTTTAGAAAGAATACATCTAAAAGACGCTTCATTCAAGGTCGACTACGATTAAGTGAAACACTAAATAAAATTCAAATTGAAAAATTGACTATTAAATTAAATTACGTCGACGTAGATTCGCCAAATTTTGTTGTAATTTGTTTTATTTATAATGAATAAAACAAATTAATAATTTTTTTGAGAAGATGATTGATATTTAAGTTCTGTCATATCGAACATAAGATAAATGCTCCCAGTCGTCGATTTTAATTACACGGCATAGTGTATAGAAAGAATGAGGTAATCAAAAAATTTGATACCAAAATTCGGCTAACCATTAAATTAGTTTCATTTGGGCTGTAACGCTGTTAGTAAAGCATAGATATAAATGAATATATAAGGAAATGCATCTTGGCATTAGTTATGGTTGTTAATAATATTCCCAAATTGCTCTAAACCTATTTTAGCGTTCGCAATTTAGTCTCTTTTCTATAATGAAGACTTCAGAATTCATTTATTGTTTATAAGAATGGAAACGAAATAATATTCACATATCTGAAATGTTTATTAGTTGATACACCATTATAAAACATGCTTGTTCCACTTCTTTTATGTTCCCACTACATCTTCCTTCGCTGCTCTAAATCATTAGAATTAATTGGAAGATATTACAAAAAATTCTCACTACTCGTTGAGTTTTATAATCTCGCCAAAATTTTGATTTTAAAGCAAATTTCGATATTCATTATATATATTTTTGAAAAAAATAATTATTAAAAAATTTATTTCTTAGACAGCGTTTTTCTCCCTTTCGGTAGCGAGATATAATTTGTTTTAAGTTATAAATTTTCATTTGAAGGGCACGGGTATAATAACTCATTTGGCTTTGACAATGGAAGGTGTCCGCGGTGAGGCCTCCGATTCTTCGGATGATGAGGAGTATATCCCAACAGGTATCTAAGTGTTTTCATCTGTTAAATTCTTAGCTGAGATTGAGGACTCAAGCTCAGAAGAATCAGGGGATGATCTTTCTGAGTAAGAAATAGCTATTATATTTTACATTGTTTAGTGACGAGCTTGAAAAAGCATCCTCTGAGGAAAAGATAACTAGGCCAATTGCAGAAAAAGACCGGGATAAAATATGGGAGGAATTTCTCAAGAAAACAGAACAGAATGTAGGAAAATTTGGTTTTTCTGACCTATTTCTGTGTTTAGAGTCAAATTGAGCAAAATTCGTCCTCCAATTCTAGGTAACGTAGTTTTAAATATCCCAACATTGTGTTCAGTTACATCTGACTCTTGTTCCATGTGCTTGATTATTTTCTAGAGACTCCTTGTCAATCAAACCAAATATCACAAAAGAACCGGCTCCTAGGTTTGCTTTATTTTATTCTCAAGCTCTCTTTTATGCTTCTAATTGTTTATAAATATTTTTAATATTTCAACAATAGTAACATCACCAACCACAATCCTTTAAGCAAAACAATCCTCGGAGTTGGCCAAAAGTATGTAAATTATATGGACTAATTTAGCCTTTTATAGACGAGCGGCACAGACTACAGGCAATCGATTGCATGAAGCATTTAAGAAGCTCAAGTCTTCCACTCTCGGCGTCAGTGCTCCTAAAATTTCCACTTTAGTAAGCTTTAATCTTTTCATTTGCGACTTAAACTTGCTCCCGTTATTCTTGTTGTTTATTTTAGGAAAAATCTCGACTTGACTGGGAATCCTTTACCGAAAAGGAAGGAATTAAAGACGATCTCAAACTCCACAACAAGGGAAAAGATGGGTAAGTGGAGCTTATTATTTAATTATAGTTCGGATTTACAACTTGTGAAAAATTTCATCTTTACGCAGTAGTTTTGAACTTAACCTTGTATGCTTTTGAGGGTAATGATTTCAAGTCCAATCGATACTTATCGGATGATAGGCAATGGTGATGTATTTCACATTTCATTGAGTCTGGGATTTCGGTGTGGAGAGTGGCTATCGTTCACTGCTATTGTTTGAAATGTCAACAGTACTATGCTTCTAACCTTGAAAGCGAGAATGTTTAAGCCTCTATAAATAACCACTAAAATTTAGTCGGAAATTAGGAACAACTGGGTATAATTTCACGTAGTCTAACAATCGGTTTTCCTGAGTCATTTTGTGTCTTTAATTTTTAAGTCAAGACATCGAAGCTTATCAAATCAAGAGTATAGTGGATGTCGTCTCACTTTGTGTCTTATATTGGTTGATAAACATAAATTTGTGCGTGATAATCGTGAGAAACACATTTTTTTCTTGTAGGTACGTGGAACGAAAGGCATTTGAAGCCCGTACACAGGAACGACAATATGAGATGTTGAGAGAAGCGCGACTAAAGAATCTTTCACGGCGATGAATAGGTGTAATAAAATCCTTTAACGTATTTGTATATTTTCCCTGCATTCCCATTGTTCTTGCGATCAATAAAGTCAGAAGCCAAAAATGGCGTTTGTATTCGTTATTATTATTGGAATAGCGTAAATTAACTAAATAATAGAGAAGTGGGGGCTACTTTTCCGCTGGTTCAAAGGTGTAGTTCTCGCGACCATTAGATGGATATTGTTTTGGCATCTAAGAAGACCGATATGAATGGAAACTGAAACCTACCATAGGGTGGAAATATTTGTACATATCTCCAATATAGAGTATTGAACCCAAAATCAGTACGGGTGCAATGAATCTTAGCAACGTTCGCCAACGAGGTTCATTGTAGCGCAACTGTTGCTGGTAGTCATCGTGACCCATTGACTGGAACATCTCCCAATACCAGGGAATTGGCTCGTTGTAATTACGCTTCGTGTAACCATAATCGTAAATATCATAAGGATCGCGATGGATTTCGTTAAAATGCTCTAATTTCGGATAATCGCCAGGAGCATTTCCATCATTTTCATACGGTTTATAATCCTCTGGAAGGAGGCCGTATTTCTTTGCTGCAGCCGCACGCTGAGTTGGAGTTGTAGGAAAGGGTTTCGGCTTCCAATCAGCATGCCAACCTAAAAATTAATAGTGGAAAGATGGATTATATCTCTTGAGCTCATTGATAAAAGTGCTTTGTATATTTAAAAACGACTACGGAGAGCACATACACGCGAAATTCTTCTGCGAAATTAAGGGCAAACGGGCCTGTAAAAGACATAGACTGCGACCGAGATTAGCCATTGGGCTATTTGTACGACAAGGGTTTCCTACTAGCACAAAATCTAAAAATCAAGGACGTAATTTTTGGAGCTTCTAATTGTATTCCATTTAACCTTAGTTAAAAATCAGACAATTTTCTATCTTATTTTCATTTTTAGTTTTTACAAGTATAAGATATACATGTAAAGTTAGTTTTTTTGGGAACTTCCTTTGACCTTTAACGATTGGAAAAATTGTAAAATTTGAGTTCATTTATTACAATATTTCCAAGCTTTCGGTTATTGGCGGTAGATCCTAAACTATGAAATCTTTATTGAAATCACTACTCTGCACTGATTTTACTGAAATTTTGATAGGAAATATTGCTCTTACTTCCATTTTGATATGGTTAAAAAAGTAGATATATCACGAACCGTTTTCATCATAGGCCAATTGATTTTAACTCAACATAATTAAATCATATTTAAGTTCTCAATCCAATATTTGCTTCGTTTAAAAGCCAAATTGACTCTCGTGGATTGTTTGTGCTCGATTTTAAAATTAATTACTGCCAGCTAATTATTCTAATATTCAGAACATCTCTCAATCTAAATTAGGAATATGTATAAATCTATAGTACAAACTAAATGCTTTTAGTTCCTTATTTAGGGAATAACAAAGTGAAAAATCATAAATCAATGCTTTTTAATTAGAGACTTTAATTATTTCCCCTGCTTCCTTCAAAAAATTTGAAACGTCTTCATTTTGAGTAACATATTTAAAACGTAATAAATTGATAATTATTTGCTCAGTTGGGCGAAGTTTAAGGACATCAAATAAGTAAATTGTCATTCACACAACGCCATTTATGCTAAGTCTCTTAATACGTTTCCTCGGTTGATAATTGAGCGACAATTAAGATTTCGCCGTGCATTCGATTTTTGGTTTCTTTTTACACACAACAGATGACAAAAAACAAGAATCGTGCGGTGTTGTTAAAAGCAACCCACAACGCATAGCTTTCAGCATTTGTCAATTATGACGAGAAAATTTACACGCCAAGACCTTACTAACATTTCTTCAAGTGATATTTGCACGAGAATCTAATTTGTTTATTGATTCCTTTCTATTGCATCAGCTCTCTTCTTGTGTCCTTTTGATGTCACACATGTTCTGATTGGTTATAGGTTCGTAAAATGGTAGCAGACTTAACAGAAGTTAATTAAAATCAGTAGATAGTGGTATTAAAATCAACTTCATTAGATTAAACAGACGCAGAATGTTTAACATTATTTTAGCACTTCTTAGAACTAAATGGAGTTCGTCGTTTTCTGAAATAATGTCATTTGATGTATGTGGGAAAAACAGGCATGGTAGTCACGCGATGTCAGTTTCAGCTACATCCATTAGGGCAGTTTTCATCATTCATAACAAATTTTCATATATAGAACTTTTCGCTTAAACTTTCTGGAGAAAAATGGACCTTAAATTATTTAAACAATTACCAATAACCGTAAGATTACGTTCTCTGGGAACACTCAATCTGTATGAATTTGTAAACTTTTGTATGGTTTGTGAAATGGATGAACTTTTGCAAACTAACTTAGGCAAAGCACTACTTAGACAAATTACATGGGTAGACAGACCAATGTGTAATTTTCTATTGAACAGATTACCACATATATCCTATGAAAATATGGTTCCTGCTATGAAATATTACATCAATCGCATTTTAAAACGTGGCAACCCGTTTTTGAAAGCTTATCAAGATGAGCTAAATGTTTTTATTTATGAACCCTTATCCGGTAAGGCAGCGGAACAATTTTCTTTCGCCTGTAAAATGATGAGCGATTTTACGGTGAATACAACTAGGCTCACAGAAGAAATGAATGCTGATATAGAAGGCCCAAAAATTAATTCAATAATAGGTATTACCATTACAATTCCAAAACTTCATGAGTCCGTTGGCATGATGGCGATGGAGAGAAGCATGAAATTGACAAAGGAAATTAATCGATTTGAAGATATGGATATAATTGTTTATTGTGTGGATGAAAATCTTTCCGATACTGAGCATTTAGAACTTATTATTGAATATCTTACGAGTGAACAGCGCTTGATCTTAGCGATTTTCTGTGATAGTGAAAATAAAGATACCCTGACAATTCTTGGCAAGGTTTACAAAAAGCTTCGTTCACTGAAAACATATGACACTACAAAAAAGTGGATACTATGGTGTGTCAAGTGTGATACTTCCAATAACACGATCTTGAACTTCAGTGAACTGAAATTCTTTCTGCTTGCTTAGAAAGAAAACTAATTTAACTGTTGAAATAAATTTAATGACATGTGGAAACATTAATTCCTGGGAAATTTCACTTCTTGAAATTTTTGGTGTCTTATTAGCACTCTGCTTTGAAGCACGATTATATTTTAATGAATAGAAGACAGGGATCGATTGAATTATGCTTTCATTTGACAATTTTAGGAAAAATGAAAATATTCTCTGTAAAATATATACATATATATTTGCATTATAATAAAAACATAACGTTTAAAATGATTTTAATAATAATATTTTGTAAACGAATCTACATATAAGGAGAATGATGTTAAGAAATAAGACATTTTTTGAGTTAGTCAACTATCCTAACGTCCTGCCTATACAATTTTAAGTAATAAGTATTGCTGAAAACGGCTAAAATTTTTAAATTTGATAAAGAATCTGGGATAATAGTTACGACATTGAGCTAGTTTCTTCTAAATCGCTGTAAATCTTGCGCGTTTTTAACTGTTATATGAGCGGTGAAGACTTGTCGGGAAATTTTGTCGTGTATCGTATTTTTATTACCTGTTAACTGGTAATTATGCTCAAGGCTTGCAGTCCAGTTGTTTTACCAATCACGTCATGGTCAAGACAATGCCCTTTACATGAGATAACTGGAATACTATGCTCGCCAAAGCTATCCGAGTTTGTGACTGGCGACGCGCTTGGCAAGCTAATTATTTGGAAATTGGATGCCACAAATAAAGTATTAAAAATTTGAAGCAAACCTCTTTAGTTTTCACCGAAATTGATGTGCGTTGGTCACACTGGCTCCATTAAAAACCTTGGTCACGCACGATGTGATGAAAACCTATCAGACTCGTACTTCTTTAGTCACTCCAGCACTAAGTAAGAACTTTTTTATTCTATTATTAATATAAATCCAGCATATTGTTTTACAATATCATTTTGCTCTAGTGAACTCGCTCTTTGGAATTGGGAAGATGGGACTTGCGTTGATATTCGGATTGATCAAAATTATCGTCACACCAAGATAAAGGTTGGTCAAGCTATCAGAGCCAAACAGCTAAATTCATTGTATTTTATTTTACATAATTTCATTTGTGTGCAGTCTTTCCAACCAAGTTTTACGGATGGGAGGCTACTCTTCTGTTCCGGTCAATACCCATGTATCGTTGTGATGCATGCAATGCAACTCTCTAACCTCTATGTTCTCTCGTCAAATTCTCATCCAAATTGGATACAGGATTTTTCACTTTTCACTCATGCACATCTGCAGCGTGAGTTCTTATTGAATGCTGTCACTCTGAAACAATTTTTTACTATATTTCATATAGGTTAAATGATAGCTTACATTCTTTTACCGGATGTATTCTGGGTTGTAGAAATTTATGAATAGAAATTAGGCATATTTCAACAATTTCTTAATCTTGTTATTGTAAGTAAATCTAATATTCCATATTTTGTGTCAGATTTTAAACTTATTTTATATAACTTATCTTTGTGAGAGTTATTGTGTTTGCGGTTTTTATTCCACTGTGCCATTCCTCATTCAAGTGCTGCATGTGCATTCCCAGCAATTAGTTCGTTTTAATTCTAAAGGAACGTCTGGGACGACTAAATTGAAATTTGCAGCTTATTGGAAGTCGGAAAATTTGACTTTTTGAAAACCTGCAGTAGAATTTTTTTGAACTTCGAGTCGAGATAGAGAAAAGTGAGTGGGTATTTTGCTGTTATTTAATCAACAGCCATTTCAATACTCCTTTTTATTGGTGTTTTGGTCTTCCAATCAATGAAGGATTGACGGAATACTAGGGGTTTCTGACTCCTATTAGTTTGGGAATTGTTATATTCAGATAGTGCTCTAATGGTGCAATGGTCAATGTCTACGGCTACTAATTTGGTGGTAACAAAATTGAGCGAAATGGACAGCCATCTCCTCTGATTGATCGTGACCAACAAATGGCAGTTGGATAAAAGTCTTTCATCGAGGTTACCTATCTTCTACCTAATCTAGACTGCTAGCACTAACTATAATGTGCTATGGAAGTCTCACGTGCAAAAGGCCATTATTCATGTGTATGTTTTGCTAGTCGGTTATTACACATTTAAATTTACCACCTTTTACAAAATCTTTCAGAGCAGACTAGTGACAATATTTGCGCAGCTCCAGCACGTGAGTTTAGGCTATATAATTAACCTAGCTCTCTCGTCCTCCTGATTTTTGTTTAATGTGTTTGTTTTGCTTTTAAAATTGTTTGTCTTTTTAGTTTGCTGTCTTTTTTTCAATTGTTACTGCGTGTTTAGATCGCTTTACTTCTAATAGCTTGAATACTAGGTTCGAAGATGACGATGATGATGGTGGTGGTGGTGGAACTGATAAAGTTCACATTGAGTTGTGACTCGGTTGACTTACATGTCGCAAAGCCGCTTACGAATTACTTAGCTCGTGGGTTAATGATGATTGTCTTATGATCAATTTAGCTTGCTAATAATTCTTGATTTTATACTAGACGATTCGCGTAGAAAGTGGTATATTAGAGACTTCGTTGAGTTAAATTTCTATCACAACAGCAATATGAATCGGCGCTTTTGATGTTTTTTGAACCAAACTAACGGAACAAGCAGTTGTACGCAGGCCACCTAACTTTTTAATCTAGGTATGAGAAATATGTACTTGTTTCCACAAGATGATTGGTGATATTCTTGTATACCTTGTCTTGCATCTTACTTCATTGTTGTCGAGATTGGGACCCCTCAATACTGGAGGTCTTTGTGTCTTGTCTCAACTTATGAAATGAGGGTTTAAGAGATCATATTTTTCTGCGTTCCATCGTCACGCGCCTAGATATTCCAATGACTCAGTTACAATGGTTACTACTGGACTGCGGTTCAGGATCCTACTACTTCTGAAAAAAACTTTTTTCTACCTCTCTTAGTCAGCGTTGTTGCTCATCTGCATCATTAGAAACGTACAATGAATGCAAAATGTGATATCGTTGCTCCATACGATTCACATACTTATGTCGCCTCTAAATTGACATTTTCCCAATCTCAGAGCCTCCAGCATGTATCTCCTTCAGTGCACCTAGAATAGAGTCGATCTAGTTCCGAGGATAAATTTTAACGGAAGATTTGCTTGTTCTGGCTGTAATTTTGCTGTATATTTTTGTTTTCGTAGGCAGACCTCTTTTTGCATAAATAAATTACCTTTAAAATAATTTTTATTGCATGCCTTTAGAGGAAGTAGTTCTTGGTGTTTCGAATTCCGCAGTTGTCACGGTATGGACACTAACAGGGAAGGAGACTCTTGTAAGACAGTCAAAAATGACCTCTATTAAATGACTTTATTTTTACATAAAGTATAATTCTTTCTGCGTCAGAACTCAACTAACTTCGAGCACGAATCGAGAGTGGTTAATACAAAGTCGAATATTCTTCAAATCCACTGCTGTCAGCAGCTGCCTCGTCTTGTTCTGCTTATTTGTATTAATGAATGGAGGGTAAGCGGGGAGATTGTCCGCTTCACCAAATACTTCAAATCTACATTCTTCGTGCATTTGTTGACATTTCTAGATTCTGGATGCTTACGATTGTTCGACACTAACCTTGCAAGAAACTTCCAATGAGATGGAGAAATTTACTGGTGGAAGTTTTTTCAACCGTGATTATATCGCCGTATTCACTAATGCTGGTGAAGGCTTAATTTATCGCCTCTCGAAAGAGTGGGTTTTCCGCTTAGTCTACTTAAGCTTCGATTAGTTACTATTTTACTCATTCCTGACATGTCTCTGTTTTAGCATCTTTTCGAAGGTAGGAAGCGGTGTCCAGTCTCCAAGTTCGAAAACTGAGTTAGTTGTTAAACTGAAAGTGAGTGTGGATGTACTGCTTCCTAACTTTGCTAATTGGTGGCACTAATAATCTTTGCTCGGTCGAATTTTTCAGGTGAATGGTGAACCGCATTTAACGAAGCCAATTAGATCTCTTTTCCGGTATATGCCTGTATCAAAAGTATCGAAACCGAGTCTATTTCGTATCGGTGCTTCTGAGAACTCGGTTGCTGTGTTCATATGCGCTCGGACTGACGCCCAAATTTGTGCTTGGAGTCTGACTACTGATCATTTAATCGAACCAGGTGAGTTCCTGTCTAAATTTTGCTTTTGCGTTCATTTAATCCGCCCCATTAAAATTTGTATCAAGGCTACATTTTTTTGCCAAGCATAGGTATGCTTTTCAAGATAACTTTGACTTGAAAGGGTGGAAATGAAATTTGAAGGTTTCTTTCTTATACAATGTTTCTCGTCCTTTTGGCGTTTTGGATTAATTTGGGGGTTAGCTTCAAGTTGAAAACTTCATCAAATTTCTTATTTTAAAGTTAAGTTTGGTGAATTCACACGTTGAACTTCTTAAAGACCAAACCACCAGTGTATAACTTACATTTTCTTGTAAATTTTTTGTAAATTTTGGTTGAGATAAGCCATCAAGTTTGCTACAGAATGTTTAAAGTAATTTTGTCATCATAAATCTTACCTAAAGTAAATTAAACGCCGTTAAAACTTATCAAGGGGTCGCTCAATTTAGACTCTTGTACTGCATCTGGTACATATCGTTTAAACAACCTTTTACGCTGATCGAAGCTAAATTCAAGTTTGTTCATAGAAAGTTTCATCTAAGTTATTATGAAGATCAATTTTATACAATCGTTACAAACGACGGTATAATAGGGCACGAATTGACCTAGAAGCTTATAAGTGCGTAGTAATGACAATTTATAATAGTGTTGAGAAAAAATTGTTTTTTACGCTCGGCAAAAATGAGTTTAAATTCGTTCTCGAACTCACACTTAATTTCGGTTTTTATGCTTGAAATGTCTAAATAGGTAGTGACTACCTCATTCTTCCACTTCTTGCTCTTGGCATCTATGTTCCTTCAATTAAATTACTAGTTAATTAGTTAAAGGCTTGTTAGTTAACTTATTGGTATATTTTAAATTTGATCTTTACTACCTCCCCTATAGAGGAGTACGTTTTAGAGGTACAGCCTTTCATGCAAACAAAGCTGTCGGAATGTTGGCAAGATATTGCCAAAAATCTCCCCAGTGAACCTGGATTTTTCAATGTAAGTGTGTTACTATCTTTTTTTTCCTGCCAATTTCATTGAAAATAGCATTTTGGTAGCTTTTGAGATGCCATGTTTTAGGAATATGGGATAGTATGTCAGTTACCTTCTGAAGGCAAAGTATTTTTATTAATGCCTCTCTCTAGTAAAGAGCTTTTGGACTTGAGATATGTGCAAACGATCGAACCGGTTTGACCCCCGTTGGATGCAAATGGGATCGCATTCAATTGCTTATTTCTAGTCCTGCATTTCATGGATTGAGAAGCTTTTCAAAACTTTCTTTTCTGTAGGAACTTAGATTTGAAAGCTATATGCTAACGTCTACAATAAATTTCGATTTTCAAGAACAAATTAAAGTATTACCTTAATCACACATTTTTCTTAGTACTTTGAATTCATCGAATGGTGGAAGTAGCCATACTTCCTGAAAAGATTACATTGATACATTTTGTAGTTGACGCCATTAACATTATTTTAGGGTTACATAACCTTAAGTTGCTACATGCTTGGAAGATTTCCAGCTAAAGCTTGAAATATAAATTGAGGGCTTCATTATCTCCTCTCACTTACTAAATTAAATTTAAAAAAACTGAATTTGTCTTTAATGCAGCCCACTGATTCTCCCGACGACGTGGTGACATGCTGTATCCTAGCTTATCTCTCGACCAACGTCGAACACAAGGCCCTTCCTCCACTCCTAATTCGTGGTACTTCAGACGGAGATATAATTATTTCCTCTACTGCAAACAACACTATTCATCGATTTAAAGCACACAAAGGAGCTTTGCTTAGCCTTCTTCATCCTTTCTCCTTCACAATGAAGCGAACTGACTTCTTGCCTGGCATTTTGTTGTCGGGTGGTGAGGACTTTGCTGTTAGGATGTGGGACTTGGAGGACATTTTGAATAAAGAAGAACCGGAGATCGTACCTCTAGGTACATTTTACAATCATGCTGGGCCTATTATCGGCCTTACGGTAGGACCAAAGAAATCTTCGTTCTCTTCAGTAAGTAAAAATTGAACCGTTACTGTCGTATTTTTCGGTGACAATTAAAAGATATCAACGTAATTAAACGTGGTTAACTAAATCATGCTTGAAGTGTATACACGCTATGATTTCATACGATTACCTATGTCCTGCATATTAAGTTACGTTTTGTTCTGTTCATGCACTTGTTCAAGTGAATGGCTGCAGGATGCCCTCTCTTTACCCTCTTCAATAAAAGGATTCACCCTACCGCATATCTCTCTCTCCCTCTCTGCTAATTGTGGGAATGTTTCTAAAAGCTATAGTGGAGCTCTATTCATATTCTTAGTGAATACTTTGTATACAATCGTCCTGATAACTTTTTTTTCAACTAGAATGTGTTATTCATATTTTTCACCCGAAAGTCAACCCTTATGTATGTATCTATTGAATATAATTTTAATCAGGTGGATGTCCTACTGCCTTTTGCTGTGTAGACATTGACGCTTTAATTACAAATGTGCTTGTACGACAAGCTTCTGACGCCACTAAGTTTATAGCCTACATAAAGGGGACCAGGTTAATACCTGCAACACATAAGAGCACTGATGTTACAAGCACTTGCCCCTATCCCCTTTTACGTATCGAACTAAAACAGAAATGCTGGTCCTAATAAATATAAATTTATAAAATTACGATTAGAGTGTAACTTGTATATTGGCAATACTCTAAGTCTAATGGGGTCAATTGAATAGCATGGCGTTACTTTCAAAAACATCATCACGCTTATTGGTTTGAGTACTCTAGGTAACGGGCATACATTGTTGCTCCGGGAATGACATGGATATCACAGTCAGTTCCGTTGAAAATTATAATGAAATCAACGTTGATCAAAGTAAATGTATTGTTGACAAAATGGACACTTAAGTGGAATTTGGCAGAATGGTTGCTTTAAATGCTTTTTTCACCCGGGAATTATTATGTTCGTAAATCTGAAAGGTCATGCAAAAGCGATTGTGACAGGAGTTGTAAAACTTTCTGTTCTTCAGTTACTGTGGGGCAGGGAAGCCGATTGTGAAATTTGGTGATCTTGCTCTTAAAGAGAGCGATTTTTGCATCACTAAATTTATGCTTCCTACCGCTAACAGTTTAAAGCCGTTAATCCTTAATCCCGGAATTCCTAAGCACTCATTTTTATAGTCACGTAATTATCAGCTCGGCACGTATAAATCATAAGGAGAAACGATTCATCAATTTGTGTGACTATTTGGCACTGAAGCACCCTTCCTCTTTAGGTAACCCTTTACCGCCCTGAGAACCGTACGGTCCTCTTTCAAAATAAGCTAGACTCTCGTAACAGAAGGCGCTATTGCTGTTTGAAACATGTTCAATACGTCTATAGCCTTCGCCTGATACCACCAAAATTCATCACGTCGGCGACATCAGTCTACTGTGAGACACGTGTGAGTGCGGTTGGGTGCATTTTTCAAAAATAATTCAGGCGTCAAGGGGTTAAAAAGTTGTAGATTGGTTAGCATCGTGCCAGCGAAAAGCTGATAGCATCCAGACTAGTGCACTAAGAGTGAATCCGATTTGGGCATCACCCAGGTGTGCCGAACTTAATTTAATTTTGGTTTTTGAAGCACAAATTGCGTGAGGTAAGACTTCAGACTGAATTTGGCTAATCTTAATTGCATTGCTTGCGCTTTGATTTTGTTCGAAAAGGTTCCTCACTAGTGAGGGACCTTTTCTGCTTGCGCTTGAAAATTAATTTCTCTTCTGTCCCTATTTGAACTTACCCCCAGGTTTGCGGATAAAATTACATCCACGACATCTGAAGTTTGGTGATCGGCTGATTTAATCCCTCTGTTGGCAATGTCACTGATTTATTTCTTTATCTTACCTAAGCACATGAGGAAGTAGAGACTTATTTTTTCAGGGAGTTGTTTTGACTGTCGCTGACGATGGAACAGTGAGTGTCATTTCTCCAAACTCCAAACGCACCATTATTGTGGCAAGAACCGCTTCTGGTGGTTTCGCTAACACTCCTGGAACCGTTCATGCTGTCAGCTGGCGACTGGCCGAAATGATGCTCCTGGTTCTCTCTACCGATGGCTCATTGGCTATTTGGGACATCCACACTGGCCAATTGGAACGGTTGTTTAATACTTTTATTTGCTTACGTCGTTGTTATTTAGGCATGATTATAATGAGTGACGTATTCGTCCTTCCAGGGTTGAAACTGGTCCCACAGCAATGAGGCTCTTTAATGCAGGCTCCGATCTCTTTGTAATTGGTTCCCGTCCCCCTCCCACTCCTCTGGTGGCCTTTAACCCAGTCAATCAGAGTGCTTCGGCCGCCAGTGTTATTCATCGCACTGCCCCCGGACGACTGATGCCTAGAAATCTGGGCGGTGCTGCTGTCGGGAAGAGCTTTCTTCCTCCGCTCCTACTCCAGAGTGTTGGAGCTAATCTATCCGGAGGACCTGCTGCATTTGTCTTTCATTTCGATCCTGAAGCTATCATCAATAACATTCTAATCAATGCCATTAATCCAAAGGTTGTTTATAAGTAATACCTCTACTGAAATGAAATACCTGGACTACTTATTTACTTACTATTTTAGGATGAGGATAAGTGTGTGGTTAGAAATCCATTAAGCCTGCGAGATTGTGGGAATATTCTTAAATACCTGCTCTCTATGATATATCCGTGGTCAAATAATGAATACGCTGGGCTTATGTTAGAGGCCTTGCAATTGTCAACGTGCCCTCGGAAACCACTTTATGGATGTCTTTCAATTGGTGGATTTCTTGCTTTACAGTTTCCAAGTAGGTTGTAACAATTTCCCTATCAAATAATTCCTATTCTAGGTTCAAATGTCAAAAATCTCTCCATCACTATTGATGATCATCGTTCCTCAAAGATTGCTACGATTAATCAGCTTGTTCAAATCGCTATTGCTGATGCCTTAAGTTGTTCACCCTCTGATAGGCTGTCAGAAATATTCCCTTCCTTGACAGTTCCAATTGAAACTCTTCTCCAGCAGTCAATACTTTCTCCCTCTTGTGTTGGTCTTCTGCGTCAATTGAGGCTTCATTCCCTCATCGCTAGATGGCAGACTAAGTGTATTCACGTATGTTTACTCAATACATAAGTGATTTATAATTAGTAATTATTTTCATCGGAGTCAGAGGTCACATTTTCACTGTGAAACGCATTTGTTAATTGGAGGTTGATAAAGGGTGGTAGAAATCACTTGGGAGGGAAGGAGCTCCATTATTTTAACCCTCTACTCAAGATCGGCAAAGGCTTTAATAAATTATCTTTAGGACTACAAAATTATATGCACGTGGAGTATGTAAACATTTAGGAAGACAATGACGTTTCAATTTTGAGAGAATTTGGGGATAGTACAAAATGCTAGGTAGGCCAGAAAACCTACATCTTCTGATCTCCAGGATCGTCGGGTCGACTTCTTTTATATGATGGGGCTTTGCCTTCTTAATAGTAAAAATCTACGTGCAGGACTTTGTGCGATTCTATAGCCATTCCTTTTTTCACATATTCTTTGCAGCACTTATTTACTGAACAGAGGGGTTTGCCAGTTGTCAGTTCAACCTTGAATTTATAGTAATCGATCTGTTGATAAATGGTATCCAGAAATGGCACTTGATGGGTAGTTCACTATACCGTTCCTGTAGTGGTTAACCTGATTCTCTTCGAGGTTAGACGTCAGGGTTCGTTGCCCTGAGTGGAATTGTTAAGTCTTGTTTAATAAAGGAAGTGGCATGATTCGGTATTATTGTCAGGAATGCTCCACAATGGGTTTTTGAAAAACGTTTTCCAAACTAAGAAAAGGATAATTTTATCTACTTGAATTTCGTTTAAGTTGTTCTTCATTTATTTTTTTCAGATTCGGCATAGCGCTAGAACTCTAGTCTTTGCATATCTGGATCGTCTTTCTGTCGAAGAACGTCGAGCTCTAGCCGATCAGTGGTCGGTTTATCTTCCTGAATCGAATCACCACGCGGCAGAATCAAATCCCAACGAGTGTAATCATCACGAGGAGAATCCACCTAACCACGGCTCCACCGATTCACGGATAGCATTAGGTTGTTGTGAAAAAGAAGATATGCTAAAGATTTCAATAAAGCTTGAAAATGGAATCTATGATTCATTTGCTTTTGGGCCGACGAAATCCCTCACTGCATCGTCGATTCATCATTACCGCGTTGTTGTAAGTTTGCCTCCTCCACAATTAACCTATCAATTAAAATACCCCCTTAGAGACTACGCGTGTTCTAAACATCTTTTAGAATTGTGCAATTCTGACCCTCGCTGCGTTGGTAATACGATTCGAATCGCATCACCTAGATCCCTCGCTAGCTGCCCGTGACTTGTGCGTTGAGTTAAATTATCCTTCAACGTCACGTGCAGCTTCTTTGTCGCCATATTATGACTCTGTCCCTCCTGACGTTAAGATCGCTTCCTCGTTATTGAAAGAAGAAGTGCTTCGCAATCTCGCTTATGCTCTGATGCGCTATCTGGGTAAGGTTTTTAGCATTTTACTTAATCAGGTATAAGTCGTTTTTCGGAATATCGCTTACTTCTATCTAACTTAGAGATGGATTCATATCCATATTTGAAACAACCGTCAAGTGCTCAAACGTCACCTCTACGTCGTACCGCAATAGATTTTCTTGGTAGAGGAATTCTACTCTGGGAACCCTACTTGGATGTCTTTCGTCTACTCAATTCTCTACTCTCACCTATTGCTGATGAACCGAAGGAGTTGAATGAGTAAGTGGCCTACGCCCTCGATTCCAAAAGTTTATCTAGGGAGGGTTTCTTAATTCTGCTTTTTCAGCCTACAACCAGGTGAAGTATACAATGAACAACAAGATGTAGCTAGAGCATGCCGTCAGGCTCTCTGGAAGTTAGCATTTACTCGTCCTCATCTTATCATTTTGACACTTTCGCTTATGCTTCGTAGACTCGGTCCTCAGACCCTGAATGCCATGTTCTCTGCTGTTACTTCTTCAGCGAATGGGACTGGCATTGGTGGAGGAGATGGTTCACAAAGAATTCTGCGAGTTGTTGTATCTTCTCCTGCACTGGCTGCACCAATACTAGGTGCAGAATCTTTGCCTAAAGGTAAGATACCCAAGAAGTCTCTCTAGAGTGTTTAGAAGAAGTGTTTCTGCTCTTTAATTTTTCTGTCCCTCTGTTTATCCTGGGGTTTAATCTCTGATATGCTGAATCCAAATGGTTACACCGTCAGACTGAATGAGGCTTGTAAATTCCCATGCGAAACTATTGATCTCTTTAAACACTCGCAAAATATCGCAGCCTTTCCCAATTGGGAGGATCAAGTGTTATGTGGGACTTCGTGTATATAGGGCAATTTGAAATTATTAAGAACGCGCTGGAATAGAAGTGGTGGGGAATTTGTACTGAGCAAGAGCAACCCGGGCTGTGGGACACGGGAAAAATAAATCGTGTGTTTTTAATGTGAGCGAGGCTATGAGTCAATGTGTGTAGCACAGGCTATTTCAAATGAAATTATTTAAGAAGTATGGAGTTCCAAATTCCTCTCAAACGGTGAAGGACGAGGATTCGAGTAAGAAATCAAGTCCATCGGAGAAAGCTTTCTCCACCACTCAGATGGCGGGAAGGGGGGTTATCGGGGGTTGTTTAGAGCCTTTCTTGTAAAAATCAAATTCTGCCCCCTCCTTCTCATTAGCCAATGCGGATGAATAGTGTGCTCTGGCGGCCATCAAATTCGTTAATTTTCAATTTTCCATGCGAATATTCAGAAAACTATTATATCAGTAAATGGAACAGTGAATTTTTTATTGCTTTGTTTATTGCTCATAATTTCCCAATCCTTGACAATGAAAGCAAGAAAGGGGAACTCAGAAATGTTAAAAATAGCTGAAAATGAATTTGTGTTCGTATTGTTGAATGATACCTTTTTACCTTCAATCCCTCTAATCAAAGCTCAGGGTCTCAATCCGCAGATCACCAATCAGCTTGCTGCGCCTGGTATGAGAAATGATAATAATGGGAATTCTCAGATGCCGGGCTATGTTATCCCTCTCATTCGTGCGGCTCCTGAGGTGCTTCGAGTTTTGACAGAGTTGACAAGTCGTCGGGGTCGAGAAATGACGCCTATTCTTCCCGAATTGGTGGAAGTAGTGCTGGTTTGCGTCAATCGAACCAAACTCAAAGAACGAGGGCTTAATTCCGTTTTTCCCATTCTTCAACAGTTAGTTCTACCAGCTTAACTCTTTTCGTTTTCTCTTACGAAACTCTTAATTAAGTGATACCTTTTGTTTTTTCAGATTCCATTCGGTTGATAGCCACACTCGAGCTCAGAAGGTGTGCGTTGGTGGATTGAATGGCAAACTGATTTTCTTTGATTTCAAAAGTGGTCGATATCATGTATATTAAGGTTAAATTTTATTTCAAAATTTAGTTCTCGCGAATTAGTTCATCTTCTCTCTTTTAGACTGTTGAAAGTGCACATAAAGCGCCAGTTACTGCGGTCTGTTTTAACTCTGATGGACGTCTAGTGGCGTCCTATTCGATGCTGGAGAATGTGATGAAAACGTGGCAGGTATTTTAAAATGATTGCTACTTAAATTTTATAAATAGCGGCGAAGTTACGAAGTTTATTTTGTTCATTACAGCTGTCTTCTACTGGTTTGTTTGGAATTGGCACGCAACAAGTCAAGCCAATAAACACCTATCCAATAAGACCTTTTCAGAGTCCAGGTGGAACAACTGGAACTCCTCCCGAGCCCTCAGATATTGCGCTATCATGGCCTGAGACGGGAGTTGTTACTATTTTTCATTCCGACGTTCCAATTCGATCTGTATCTCTTTCCAATTAAGTACCTAGTTGTGTATAAAAGTTGTGGCTTGTGATCTGGAACCATTATTTTGTCTATGTAATTTGAATGTTGTCATGTGTGCTATCTATTTATTACTTGATTTTGGCATTATGTTATTAAAACATTGAATAAAGATGTTGTTGTGTGATTGGTTCATTTCAAGTTTTTACCACACTAACTTCATTCTAAAGCATAGTTTTGGAATATTTGAGGATCTTTCTAAATGTACATATTTCAAGATTCGTTGAAAATAATCATATTCGATTAAAATGTATATATTTCAACGACAAACTTTTACAATTTTAAACAGGCATTTGGATCCTCAAATAGTAAATCTGTTCCAAATAAGACCACTTACAGTTAACACAGTGTTAATGGTTTCTGTAATCCAGACTCGAGATAGTTTGAATGTCGATGAGATTGGTTTACTAATAATATAAGTGATGATCAAGTCACTCCTTAATTGCAAGTGTTTGCAAATAGTTGTGTACACAAATATTAATTTTCATAGGGATGCTTTCAGTTCGATTTATGAATATAAAGTATTATGTTTATTTATAATGTAATTTATATTGAATTGCCTACTTCATTTTTTAAGGTTGCAATTATGCTACAATTCTTTTTATGTATGAAAAATATTATAACAATAAATGTTAATCATAATGTCTACACTTTTCTTTCCGAAATAGCAAATAAGTTTTTAATTTAGGGGGAATATGTATAACCGCTCCCTAAATATTTGAAAATAATGAGTAATTTAATTGAACTGCACTGCAATTAGTTAAGAACTGAGAAATTATCCTTCAAAAAATAAAGAATTTGGGCTCAGTAGAAAATGTGTGGGGACAACTTTAGCATGACTAATGCAGAATCAATGACCAATACCAATACGATCAATCAATGGTCAATTCCAGTACATGATTACCCGGCCAATCAATGACCAAAATTATATGAGGTCATCATACCATAAAGTGTATATAATGACTAAGTTCACGTCATACAATAGACAGCAATATACAGCACGCTAGCGCGCCAACAGGGCACGCTTGCATCCTTGTACTCCAGCACGCTATACTAAATAAACGTGTTCCACGGTATACGTCTGTTTCTTCTATTCTGGGAGACCAACCAACTAGGAGAATCCGCCATAGGGGTTTCTGAGAACAGTCAAGGCTTACTAAGGTAGCTAATCCGCCACAAATGAAACTGATTCAGCCGTGCCTTACAATCAATAAATACTAATCTTACGCAGATCTTTCATATAAATAAGTAGGAGATATTAAAAATCCAACAAGTTATTCCAAAATATTGCCCATTTTATAACTAGAAATGCACGTGCCTCACTTATTTGTGTGCCAAAAAATCAAAATTTAGATCAGGACATTTCCTTGAACCGCTTTTTAAAGCCATTCGTTAACGTATAGTGTGCGTACGATGATTCGTGGACTTGCCTGACCTAATCCGCACACCGAATTGCTTATTAACCCTCTATTTCATTCTGTTTTAATTTTAGACATGCAATTTAGCTCTCTAATTTCTTATTTTGTCTACCTGCTATTTTCTCTTCCTTCCAATCTTTTGCATTTACTATCCACCGGGGGTACAACTCACACAAGAGAACGTGTGATAAAGCAATTAACATCTTTAAAATTTTTTGATTACCGATGAGAAAATGGCAGTTATAGGAGATATATGTGTCGGAGTGAGAAGGTACTGCACAGCCACATGTTGATCTGTCTGATAGGCATCATCCCGCAACGGTCCAGATATGGAGTGCCCAGGATAAGTTTCGCGCAATAATAGTTGATTTTTTTCAGATCCATTAAAGGGGCTCAAGAACACTCCGCTTCCTTTATAACTTTAAACCTTTCTTCATTCATCCACATGCTGACACCCACAATGTATGACTGGAACCCACCTTAATCGTGGTAGAGAATAGTTCGAATCATATTGATTCTCGTCTGCTGTTAAATGGAGTGGGGATATTATGGATACTGGTTAATGTTTCATGAATTCACTGAAAAGGATCCGGTATTATTGGGGGAATTACAATGAAGTCTACGAGGCTGTTGTGGCTAGAAGTGACAGCAGTGAGTCTAATTCGATTAGGTTTTGGAACACATTGGCATCGAGATTCTGCTTTTGTCTCCCCAGATAATTGAATGCTTTCGCCTCTACCATGAAACTTGGACTCGATTAATACCTTCACCACCACAAGCACTTGATTTTCGTTCAGTTTGTGCTTAATTTAGCAATGTGATAATACACGGAATTCCTTCCATCAAAGATGTACTAAAGCTTGTAGATCTTCCATCGATAGACGTTACAGGTTTCGTTGGAAAGGCCCATGATGTTCGCTGTGAAACCTTTCTAGCCATGTAAGGCTCTGATTTGCGTTCGAGCATTTCTCCAGGAACGCCTTTTGAAAACCACCGATGGAGATTGTGACGGAACGATCAAACCTTGTCTCCAAGGTGTCAAATCAACTTTCGATAGTGGCGGCAGTGTCTTTGTAAGAACTTGGGAATACTTTCATAACCCTCCTTACGTACTCACAGCGTCTACGGAGAACTTTATCCTTCATTTAAAAATATGGAATTACGTGCTGTAAAGACTTTAAAATAAACGTAGCTATGGTGGAGCCATTATGTCAAATGGAGGTCTTGACGTTAGGGAGGTATCCAAGACAAAAGGTGCTCGGTTTTACTACGAACGAAGACCTCACAGCCTATTTTGAATAAACCTTTCTCACTGTTGATTTTAGAGCTAAAATTCTAACTCCCAAATACTTGGAAATAAAGTATTATTTGCCCAACTTTAATGCCACTAATCCACTCTAATCTACCTTTCCTCTTTTTAACTTTATGAGACGTTTTAGTTAGCAGCCAAACGTAAGCTAGGAAATCCTCTTTTAAGTATTTGTAGTGCCTATCTCCAATTGCGTGGCGATTTCCAGAACCGATAAGTTTTTAAATTCTGTGTCCTATAAAGACTGATTTGTTTCATGGGCTATACCTGTCCCATTCTCTCTATTAACCCAATAAAGCATGTTTCTGTTTTTCTACCCTTTTCCATACTTGGGGAGATTGGAGATACCAAGCGAGCCAAATCTCACTTATCAATAAGAACACTTACCAGCAAAATACCGACTTGCCTATTGGAATTAACTAGGAGAATAATTCCAAGAAAAATTCCTTTCATCGATTCGATGCCGACGAAAGCCCGGAACTTTAGTTGGAGTGAACTTTAGATATTTGTATATTCAGATGCAACTGCTTAGGCTCGAGAATAGCCAGTCTACGTTCAATTTAATTTTCAAGGAAAAGGCCATTTTCTTCAGCTATTGAGTACAAGAGACAAGACCACGGAAGTGATCACTATTAGAACACGTTCAAGGTGCTGAAATAGTTAATAAAGTGAGAAAACGCTTTGAGGTTAAAATGGCTCATGAAAGCCTTTCCTCAGCCCGAAGAGAACATCAGAAAACACCTCTCTTTCAAGTCAGAGGATATCGATGCGCACTCTGTGACACGGAAGCCCATGAGTGCCGGTCAATAAGAGGTTAAGTAGAATACCAGCTTTTTCACATTATACCTTCTATCTAACTGAGATTTGTATCCCCAATGGGCTTAAAAACCGTAAAACAACGACGTATCAAATTCTTGGAAGTTTTGAAGAAGGTACAGTTAACCGTCTATTGTTAGGTCAGCCTGATTAGAAAAATGATCAATAACATTTAGATAATTGAATGCAGTTTTTGAAATATCGCCTTCGAAGAGAGGACGGAAGGTAAAACGCAGATATTTCAATCCTGGTTTGTTACCTCGAAAAGTAAATCCCCATGACGTCTTGGGCAGTCGATTTCACCCAGTCAGGTTTTTCACCAACATTTAGTGACGTTAACCAAAATCAGTCCTTCGAGTTCAATCGAAGCAATAAGCGCACCTCACTTCCGCAGACTCGCACATTGAGAAATGATACGAAAGCAACCGAAACCACGCACCCCTTAAGCCGATAAAGAATCAAATTTGTAATTTATAACATCCAAACCAGTAACAGTTAAAATTTGAATACAGCGGGACAAATCCAAACCAAAAGCACTTACACACTATGTATTGCACTATAAGCAAATAAGTGCGCATAATGTAAAATAAGCAATGCCCAATTCATAAAATTTTGATAACCAATTACCTCATACTTTCCTGAGAAAATAACACACCAGGATTGGTAAATCTCACGAACAAAAGCAAAGCAAGAAGAGCAAAAAAGACTTTATTAAGGAAGGCATATATATAATATTAAAAGGCAGATACCATTCCGATAAATAGTTATTCAATCCTTCGAAAATTTGTTGCATAAGGCACCTCCTGTGAGCAGCCTTAGTAGGGTAACACGTAGCTCCTCGTTGTAAAAGAACCGAATAGGGGAAGACATTGAGTCAAATTGCACCCAAGACTGAATAAAAAGCCACCAGAGTAAGCGATTAGGAAATAAAAGTTTCCAGAGTATATTCACAAAAACGAATTAAATACAAAAGAGTTACCTGTTACTCTCGCTGAGTAGAATTATAACATCAAGAGTATTAATTTCGGAGACAGGGTGATTCCGGAGATAAGAACTCCGAAATGTAATTTGCCTCCAATAGCGATGTTAATTAAAAAGTAAGTCACTACACTACTTGTATCTGTATATTCCCAAACTTTACAGGACAAGCCATGCAAAAGTAGCCTATGAATTTTTGGAGAAATGTGCCCCATTAAACTTAATTTATGGTGGCACTGTTTCTCCTATTTGTTAATGATATAAAAAATATTAACAATGCAATAATCTGCCACCATTCTACAGATAAGAAAAAAAGAGAAGAAGCAACCAAGCACGCAAAAACACACGACAGACTGAAGACCCACTGCAATGTTAGGGTGCTTAAAACAAATTGAATTCGAATAAGCGTGTAAATGCTCTATAAATGATTTAAAATTAAAATTTATTTTTTTCGTAAATTTTATGATATTTAGAAATAGCTGTTATTTGATGTTATGAATTTTATAAGATATCGCCTTCTGCCTTAATAACATGAATCAAACATCAAAAATTCAAGTTAGAATCATAACTATATTCTTTATTTTGTTCGAATGAAATTTTTGGGTACAATCCTTGTTCATAATTTTAGTGTATACTGTCTCGTGATATTGTTGCGCAGAAATCTCTTTGACGAAAGGTGATTACCAAATTTCATTCACAGTCGAATATATGAGACATCAGAAAATCATCTTCCCCTTGTCATGTAGATAATTTCAGATAAAGTTGAAATTTTTAGTAGTATGGTATTTACCAACTATTTTAAGCAATTTAAAAGCAGAATAATTTATTCCATATATTTGAAATAATCAAACTCAACATATTAATAAACTTGAAATTTTCATATCAAAATCTATTCGATACTGCACACTTTCAGGGCGTATTTTTATACATTAGCATTCGAAAAAACAACTGTATAAAGCGAAACATTTCAAAATACCTCAGTAACCCTTGGATTAATTTATTAAATAAAAAAACATAAATTTCATTAACTTGTTTGGTCTCGCTGAGCGCTTTTTTAGATATTAGAATGGCACATGGAGGTTCTGAGGAAAATGAGAATACGTAGAGGCCAATTCTCAAAGGAAAAGCACGCGAAATCGCCATCTGATCAAAATGTGAAACATCCGACGAACGAGGGTAACTTTTGACGAGATCAAAGCACAGAATGCAGAATAAGAGAGGACGAGGTTTGCAATTCAGTCCAAGGGATATTCCTCGATTGGTACAAATTTAGTTTCTCCCAAACTGTCGTTATTATTAGATTTTTCCACCCATCGAGGGTGATGTGATACCTCCATCGGCAATTTGCCATGAAGGATTTTGATTGAACTTGATTATCTCCTGACTACTGTAGTTAAATCCTCGATAAGGAGAGCAGCCAATATTTGCTAGCCCATTGTTATGAATGTTATTTGGCTTCCAAACTCTTTAGATCTTAACCCGGTGGGCCATTATGTAAATATTGGGAGCTGTGAAGAAAAACGCTAATTGGCGTGCAGCACTACAAAAGCCAACCAGTTAATGAACAGAGCGAGAACTCCTTCCACTTAAAATGTAAATTCGGCTTGCTCCAACTTCGTGGACCGGACTATAGCCCGATTGGGGCCGCATTAGACGCTAATGGCAACTAAGTCCGATAAGGTTCTCTGACAATAGTACAATTTCCTCTTCTATTGTATTAGCTTTAAATTAATTAAATTTGGTAGTTACCTGCCGCTTTTTCTTTTATCTGATGAGACTGTCAAATTTATTCCAAGCAGCCAGTTGCTAGTAAAGAATTGAAAGTATAGTAAATTAGTAGTCCACTTCATTATGAATAAGCGCACACCGGCGATTAGCATTAAAATAACTCATCTTCATGTTTAATGTTATTAGAGACTTTAGCGACCAATGTGACAAAATGGTCTCTTCCTTCCTCTTGCACTCGCTAATTATTCTGGATCTCCATTAGTAACTTCTTTATTCTTCTTTATTCCTTATTGCTTTATCTATAAGATGGTCTTTAATAAATATTCTTTTAAAGATTCTGTACAATGTTGTAAAATTTACTACGTTTAAAAATTCAATTTTTATCGTTTCTGTCATTAATGTATTTCTGCTCTTCAGAAATTCACTTCCCCATAAGTGCTCTAATTTGATAAGATATTGGCATACGGAAGCATTATAAATTTATTTGATGCACTAAATATCGAATTACGAAAAAATTCTTACTTAGGTATTCTGGTGGCAGAGGAAGGAACATCTTTAAAAGACAGTCTCTTTTGTTTCTATTGGATATTTTTTGTTTTTTTTTTCAATTAAAATTTGTATAAGCACAATGTAAAACAGAAAAGTGTGAAAGAATGAATTATCCATAAGGACGGGATAGTTATCCTTGCATTGAATGCACTAGTATCATGGGCACGATAGCGTGAAGTTTTCACAGGTTTTTGCCATGTAGAGCATTTGAATAAACCGAAAGAGGAAATGAGCTTAATTACAAATTAGGCAAGAAATAGATCAAAATGAAAAACTTATCGAAGTCAGTTTATCAAGTGTCGCTTTAATTCTGGTCTAAATGAGTCGTCTATGAATTCATCTGCGATGTCTAAACATTCAAATTGACAGGTGGCATTATGCTCCTATCAGTCAGATCTCCTCGACCCATCAATGTAATTCCGTGGTTGGACATGCGCCACAACTTACAAATATCCAATTCCCCTCAAAGATGGTAGTTTAAACTACCACCGACGTCTAGTTATAGAAAGGTGCAAGAATTCTTCGAATTGGTTCCGATTTATGATTTACGGAGATATTTAACTAGAATTAATATAGGCATCTGAGAAACAAGGATAAATAAATTGTGCTTAAAGATATTCATTTTCTGTACTTGCCAAATTATGGGGCTATCATTCTAGGCGGATAGTCCGGAAGACAAAGTGAATCGACGATCACGAATAGTGTCAAATTACTGAAGTTATCCTCAAAAACCTCCGACCTTTGCTTGAGGTCACATTTTTGGCTGCTATTGTCTTCTACGATATCCGGGTTTTCGTAGCTGGTTCAGATTATATTCGGTCTCTGCAATCAAGCATCGAATGTTTTGAATATCTACCAAGGCAAAATAAATTGTTCAAGTGTGATTTCAATATCACTTTTAGCAACGTCTATAGGGATAAATTCCCTTTACGCAATTCTTGTGAACTTCTACTAATTACCAGTGGTTTCACCATACGTATATATGCATTTAATAACGGTATTAGCGTCTTTTCTGCTGAAACATGAATAAAGTTGTGTTCTAAGCTTGAAATACATCAGATATTTTATACCCTAATGGTAAAATTGCGAAATATCAAGAGAGAAGCTCTTTACATGTCTTCTGAATTTAGATGGCATGCAAAACAGGGCGAACTTCATGAAACTTCCTCGGTTGGGTTAAAACGATTTGGAAGAGTGCAGTTTTCACTTATGGCAACTAGGAATAGCTACTTCAACAAACGCATATTTTCGCAGTATCTGCTGGTTTATTTTCGGTAATCTTACACTTTGTTACTATTATAACTGTTCAGTTATCCTTTATAAAACTACACACTACCCAAATATCGGGTTGAAGACAAGTAGTCAAGATGAAATTTCGCGGTTGAGAATATAAATGACCCCATGGTGAATGATTGGCCGACTAGCTAACCAATATTGGCAATGATGAATTTTTCACTGATTAACTTGTGTGAGTGGGGGTTAAATAATTGATGGCTTAGAAAATGAGAGATGGACTCACGGGTGTACCGAGTGCACTCATAGTGTACTCGATCGAATGTACCGAGACTATTCGACTTAGCAACGAAACAGCCTAAAGCATTGCATTGTGTGGTTTATCTCATCGAAACTGTAACAAACGGCAACAGCTCCTAAATTAACAACCCGCTCCTATTGCACAGTAGATGCTAAATAGAAATTCATGCATGCCAATTGCATATTCGCGATGGACTTTTGTTTTAATGAAATCAGTTAAGATAAATAGTATTAAATCGGTTCTTTCAAATTACATAATTGACAAGAAACGTTGAAGGGAATTTTGCCATTTCTGATTAATTAATGGTCTTTCAGAAATTGAATATAAAAAATACTTGAATTTACGAGAATGAAACCTCCCCTCCTCCCCCCATTTATTCTTTCCAATGCGTTATTTACGTTTATCTTTGCAATCTATTGGAGATTATTTACAAAAGACCTAGAAAACCCCAGAGAGAAAATGTCTTGCCAAATAGGTCCTTATTATGGGCCCAGAGCCCGAATTCCTTAAAGCCAACATTTTTGACTCCGTCTACAAACCAGGTATATCTGTTAGCCGAGAAAGAACTGAAGATTTAAAATGATAGTAAATAGATTAATCGATCCATTTTCACTTGCCCCGCCAATCTTGTTTACTTCATCTATTTAATTTCGAAATTTGCATATGGCATAAGAATTGGGCTTTCAATTTCCCATGCACTTAAGAGAGATAGAAAGCTCTGTTGGATTTCGAATTACCTATTCGTCATATTTACGCTCCTTTCTAGCTTCGATTTTGTTTTAAAGGTTATATTCAAAGCAACATCTCCCCTTTCATTCCATTGACCAGACTAGAAGTTTGGAAAATCTCCATGAAAGTAGGTATCCGGTAGAGCAAGATCTTTAAGAAGTGTAATCACATTGCCAATTACTTTCTCACATGTTTCATATTTACAAAATGACAATATTCAGTTAAAAGAAGTCATGAGCGTTCAAGTAGTAGCCTGTGCTAACATTGGCTGACACTACCACCAATACTTCTCTTGGTGACCGTATTGAAAGTTCTTTCTTTCATTCGCCTTTTGAATTTGCTTTTGGAGATAATCATACAATTCGCCTCCTCCACCTCAGCAGTATTTCTATATATCTTCTGATTGATATTTTCTCTTCTTGAAGTGACTTTAAGTTCACTTATTTCCGTTTCAACGCCTGAAATTCTTAAAGGCACTTTCATTTGCGTAAAATTTCCTCTCACAAGCCTTCGCAAAAAACATGAGCACAAAAATTGATTTAGGAAAATTGACTTCAAGCTCATGTCATTGCAAATCAAGAAGCTGCCTTTCTAGTTTCTAATATGGTGGCAACGGTTCTGTTATTTGAACAGAGTAGAGGTGATGTTATAAAATCTTTCCTCTTTGTTTTTAGAGTAGTAACAAAACCGCGTAGAAGGTGAAACGTGAAAGGTGTAAACATTTGGAAGAAGATAGGAAAACATCACGACATGTAACATTGGGTCAAATTATCTTTTATTTTTGTTTGACTGCATCACCACTGTAATGTCTTTATCCAATCACATTTTCTCCTAGCGTCAATTTTAGCAGCCTACAATAGCATACGTGACGCATTTAGGCCAAATGGAGTTTATAATAAAGACAGGCAATGGGATGCTGAATTCCACATCTTTAATTTATTTATATCAAGTGGCAGGCTTTATGATAGTTATCATCAGCCCTTTAGTTGGCTTCGGACTTCACAGAGAGGAGAAACATCAAAGTCACCAAAAGTGGAGAGGGGGAACTGAAGAGTGATTCCCAGATGTAAAAGAGACAGACACAAAGGTAGGGAAAAGGTAAGGCGAGTACTGGGGGAGTAGTCGAAGATGACATGCAGTGGGGTCATGGGAGTTTGAAGTAAACTGCCGATTTATAAACTTTTTGCCGTATGAGTATACGTTGCCCAGGGTGCACCACGTGGAGGTAAGTCTATCTCGCACCCCATGTAATACAATAGTTGTATACAACAAACGTTTACTTTCTCTCTCCGATTGCTTTCTTTTAACAATAATTCATTTGTTTATTAAGCTAATAAAGGCCATTCATAGTCTTTAGGTGATAATTTGGAGAAGAAAGTAAGTAAATTCGGTAAATGAAGTTCAAGTTCTGCTTGAAGAATATTGGTGATAATTTTTCGCTGCCTCCACAAATTTTGTAAGTGTATACGCCTCAACATACATTAATTGGAAATTGCCTGAAACGTTTTCCATTCTGGTAAGGTTTAATTAAATAATTGAATTCGTAGCATGTGAAGACTAATCTCCATGTTAGTACGAAAGCAATGCTTTGCTTCTTGCATATGCTCTTGTCAAATTGGAAAATCTTTCGTCTTCTTCATCTTGGGATGGAATATCACGGGTTTAAGAGACAGAAATCGATAGTGTTAACTGTTTCAGCCATGATAGACGTCATGAGAGATGATTGGCAGCTAAGCGTCTCATTTTTCATTAGATAGTACTTTGAGACAAGGCAATAGCGAGCAGAGTTCAATGAAAGCGGATGGAGAAACGCGAGAAGGAGACTAGGAGAAAGTGCTAGTATATACTTGAGACGGATAGTGGATATGATGCGTGGGTATATGGGTATATATATACAAGCCAATGCACTTTTAAACAAAGAGAAGGCAGTGGAGAAACACTGAGACCTGAAGGCACAAATGCGGTCTTGGCCGCAGTGATGCTCTCAGCGCAATTAGGAAAGATTCATCTAACTCAGTAGACTGAGTCTGATAGAGCTCATTACTATCCCATGTACTTTAGAAGAATAAGGGGCGAAGGTTTTAATCGGATTAAAACTTTTCTCGAAGGTCAGAGAACCACTACAGGACCCACCATTTCAAAGACTTAATTAGCATCTTGATTGAATAGGTTTTTTACCAGTTTCTATTGATACCTACGCCCCCAGCGTCCTCTTTTCAATCTCAAAGCTCGAAGCATGTTCTAGCTTTCTAGTTTGAGCCCCTTTGTTAAAAAAATCTAATGCAATTTCGATTTGCTTCACCGTTACCAAGCGGGCTAGGATGATCGTGCAAAGCTAATTATGTCCATCGATTAAATTTCCCCATACTCTGTTTCCAGCTCAAGTGAGATGAAATCATTAGCTTTAGCGTTACCGCCTCTCGTTTAGTTGTGGTAGTGATAAATTCAAAGATTTATTACCTACTTAAGCACATAGTCATTATGTTATGATAATGTTTATTCAATTACTTATGTAGGTTGCCTGCCCGTGTCCCCTATTGTCCAATTCAATGACACCATCACCTTAAAGGTGTAGCACTTCTTTAAATCAATTTAAACGGAGGGTACCCTTGTTTGATTACTTTATTGAAGCTAGTCTGCTTGCTATTCAATTTGCAAGACTTCCACCTTATCCTGCTGATACTATTTCATTCGAATAGCACCACTAATAAGTTAGACTTAGTGTGATAATTCAGAATACAATACTGGGCCCACTCTGACACAATCCAGGGTACAACAGCTAAATTTAATGAAAACACTTTCCCTTTATTGAAATTTGAATACATACACATTTTTGGAAAAAAATCATCACTAACTCTGATGCCCTCAGCTTCATCTCGATTGTTCCAAACGAACTAGAGAAACGCTCCCAAGGTCTCCAAACCTCTCAATATCTCTACCCCAATTGTTTCATTTCCGATTAAAGGGATTCGCGTGAACCATAAACACTTGTTTGCGCTAATATAACTTTAGTTTTATTCAAGTCTTCACTTCATTGCATGAATACACTAATCCACCCAAGTTTGTACCTAAACTGGCACCGGCACTAAGCATTCGACACTTTCAATTAATAGGGAAACTGAAATCAAATAACGGTTAGGAAGGGGTCGATTGAATTAATCACTCAGATTAGGCCAAACCTCTGGAAAACCCATAATGGTTTTGCAGAGAAGCTCTTGGATACAGTAAACAGATAAGCACTCCAAATTTCGCCGTGTATGCTCGAGGTAAAGTGGCAAGCTAAATCTCAGAGGAACTAGAAAAAATGAAGCTGACCATTCCACTCTCTATTCAGCCAACAACCGACCACTCCAATCGTTCTTTGGAATCAAAGCTTTCTCAAAAGAAAGTTGCCACGCTTTGGGATGATGACTTTGCTAAGTTGGGAGAAACATGATAGGTTAGACAATCTTTGATAGCCGTTTTGAGTTCTCATTTCCAACCGAAACTCAAACAGTTCAAGCCAACAAAAATTGATAGATTCCTCACTTTAACGAGAAGCTGAGAGCGTCACGAAATATACCTGGTGCATAATCCGAATCAAACAAAAGGCAGATTGCGAATATGCTGACAATATATTATAAGTAATCTTTCCATATACACGAATAGCATACGTACAAGAAACATTAGTACAGGATACGGGGTATATTTCTCTTTGTGTACACAAAAAAGACAGGGCGAAATAACTTTCTTTTCTTCGCATCTCACCAACCATCTGACTTCTTCCGCATATTCAATCCCCTGAGTCCGCCTCCAATTCCAACTATGGTAGTATTCTTCGAAACCATGGACTGACCTCCAAGACCCTTCTGCTGGTGAAAATTATGGTGATTATGATGAAAATGCCCCATTTCAGAGGATCCCGGAGTCCCATTCACAGCGTTCAAAGCTCGCGTTCGTTCAAAATCGATTTGAGCGTAAGGAACTTGATTTTCTATTGTTGATGATGGACAGGGATTCGAGCACGGAACACTAGGAGCCCTCTGTTCTTTTTCTGAAGAACTTGCTGTGGATGAAGACGAAGCGGGACTTTCACAGCCTACTAATGACGAAGGATTTGTTGACGTAGCAACTGCCGCCGCAGCTGTAGCATCTTTCTTCGTCATTATATGGACGTAGTTCAACGTAGGAACGGGAAGGACAGCGGTGAGGGAATGGGATAAAGTTCTTCGATGATTGGAGGCAGTTCTGGGGCGATTTCCACCACCATTTGAAACTATTGTAGCTGCGGAAGAAGAGGTAGAGGTGTTTGTATGGAGTGTGGATGCACTGGAATCAGTTTTATTTCCACTATTTCCGACCAACATTCCACTTCCCGTGCTCTCGGAGTTGATGGACAGCGCGTCCTCTGAGGTAGATACCAAGGTTATTATGTCGCCCGGAGTGATTACAGAGCTAGCGGGACTTGGACGAAGGTCAACTAGGGCATAATTCCGTCGGGGCTCACGGATTTCGTCAGGAATGAGGTCATTTGAAGGACGAGAACCTCGCCATCTTGTTTGATATTGCTGGAAGAATGAAAAGGGGGAGGGATTTAAGGAGGTGGAAAGATGTTGAAGATTTGCGTACGCTCCTCGTTCCTCTTGGAATACCAAGGGATATTTCAAGGGATTTGGATGGAGGCAGGCTGGCCCTGTACCCGCTGAGAGATTGCAATAGGAGGTATGGGTTTGTGGGGAACTTGGGGAGGATGCTTGGGATGTTGAACAGGACTGAAATACGGCAAAAACGTCGATTCCTTAAAAACCTTTTCAATATATATTTAAGGCGAAGAGATCAAGTGCCCAACAAAAAAAACTCACGGTCGAAGAGGTGTAGAACACTCCTCGTCGATTTCCGGAATCTGGAACATCTCTTGCCGCCGATGAACCCAGCTTTCCAACAGGAAACACAACAGGAGCTGTCTGATGATGGTGTGCCCGTCTAGAAATACTCGGTAGTGTACTGCTACCATTCCCACCTCGAATTAAGTTCGCATATGGATGATAATTTGTAGATTGTTGCTGGTGCTGTTGATATGACGGTTTATGTTCCGTGGGAGCAGCTGCCTTCAAAGATTGATTCACTGGCGACTTGAGACGAGGTCGATTTGTCGGGGACCCACAGTAGCAGCAGAAGGATGAGGTAGAATTCGAGACCGGATTCGCTCCTTCATCAATTTCGCTGTCTGGACCGAGATAGAGAACAGACCACGGCCTAGAAAGGCTGATTTTTTGATGGGAAGAGCATTGAGACTGAAGTAAACAAAATATAAGTGTTACTCATAGAATACCAGTAGTCGATATAGTCGATTATAGTCGATTATAGTCAGGAATTGACATCTCACTCAAACCAAGGAATCCTATGGAGGTCTCTTAGTTCGCGTAAAGTCTATCTCAACTCTTCCATGAAGTTTATTTACATAGAAGAAACTTAAAGGTAATAGTTAGGAAGAACTATAATAACGGACGAAAGGTGAAATCTTCATTGAAGCTTAAATAAGGGATTTCCCAAAAGAATCAGTTGAGGAGCTAGCTCGTTACATGCCACGGTCATAAGGGGGTATAATGCCATGAATAGCCTTCTTGCAGTAGTAATGAAAACCTCAAACTTGTTATTGGCATGTGCCTTCAATATTTTTATGAAAAGACCGTAACAGAGAGAAATGGCTCTACGAAGGTATTGATAGGAATAGTTCTTACTTTCCCTAATAATAATAAAAGGTTAAGATAGATAGCGGCCTTACGACGTAATGTACTTAAACATCATTATTATATAATGTACAGCTCTATAGCGTTTACAAATATCAATGCTCGAAGAATTTAAATTCTAGTTAGAAGGTTTACCATTTCAGCAAATCTCCAAACAAAGAGTCCAGAAGTAGATAAGCAAGGAACACCACCACAAGGAATCCGTCTTTCCAGATCCGTCGTTGTACTCAGCTCTTTCTTATCAATCAATAGAATCTTATTCTGATTAGTAACAACATCCTGAAGGTTGAGTTCAGATAGAAGGATAGGGGTATTCCATAGACAGCATCGTGGACAGCAGTTGCCAGGTCGATGAACAAGATACCATCGGTAATCCATTTCATCCATTGAAGGAGATTTCAAGGGTGGAGAGAAGACAAGGAGGAATACACAGGATTTCAATTGAGGATGAGGAGGAGCAACTTTGAGAAGAATTCGATCGAGAGTGCTACCTTCACCACCACCAAGAGCTTCAAAGACCCGCTCTCTAAATAGTTTTCGGCGACGGGATGCACAAATGTCGAGGGAGCCACTTCGAGAGAGCCGCCGGTTTTTGTGGAAGGGATGCACAGTTCGGAAGAGAAGTTTATCTGAAACAATGAGAAAGCAGGACTTATTCAGCGACTGAACAAAATAAGCAAGAAATAGAAGATAAGTGTCATCACTCATTCACAAAAAATTATAAAATAATAAGTAAATAACTATAGTGAAACCAATTGTGTCATTCCCATTGGCACCACAAAATAGTTAAGAATAAATGCACTAGTTCGTCGAATATCTTCTTTGTTTTCAATAGTAAGTACGACAAAACAATTACACAACCTCATTGTCAGGAATCTAAGTTTACAATTGCTCATCAAGCAAATTTGAATTCAAATAAGCTAGTATCGTTTTGTTACCTTAGACGTTTCATAATGAGCCTTCTGACTTTATTATTGAATACCACCTTTATAATCCTAATGGCAACAAAACTCAATCATTCAAACTTATTCAATTGGCATTTTTCTTCAGTCAGGAAATTTTGACTTGGATTATAAGGTACAAAATTATGAAGAGACAAACAGCTGTAAGATTTCGCTCTCGAATGGCAGCATCTACTGAAATTTTCACTAACTTACCTTTAAAGCTAACCCAAAGGAACTCAAATAAAAACTTGGCCTAAATACAAATTTAGAAGTCCCAATTCAGGACTCTAAGTGTCGAGTCAGGTAGTAAACTTCCTTTGAGACACTGTGACATGAGTATGATCGACTCCCTCCTCTCAGTTGCCTATCTAGCTTATCGATCTAATTAAATTGAAAAATAATAAAATAAATGTGATCAAGTCAAGACTAGTTCTATATCCGATGTTCTGTAGTTTTGTACAAAGCTCCTGTGCACACTCGCTTATGCTTCTGTCTAAATAGTATCTCTGGAACTAGTTACTGATCAACTAAGACTCAATAAGAGTGCAATGCAAACTTTTTTAAATGATCAATAGGGTCAAATGAGGGTAAACTCGGAAAACTCACATAATGCATAGAATTCGGGTAGAGAAGGAGGAATTCGTTCTCTCTGTATCGGAGGTGGTGATGTGGATGACTGGTCAGCATCTTCATCCGCAGCAAAGATATCCATAGCAGCACTGCCCAAACCAACAAACTCCTCGGAGGAGATCGATGAGGGTGTTTTTTGATGTCCGCCAACGCCCTCTCTTCGTTGTGATCTACGCTGACATCGATCACAGACCAAACAAGAGGGAGGAGGCGGAGGTGGGGGTAGAGGCGTCAGAGCAGAATTGTGGAATGGAGTTGGGGGAAGTTGTACAGGCCTGACCTTTGACCTCGGGGGTGGAACAGTCGTTTGACAAATCTGAGCTCCATCTGAGGATCGGACGGAGGATTGAATTTGAGGAGGGGGAGCGGGAACAAGTGATGTGATTATTCCAGCACCAACCATAACGGAAGGAAAATAGAGAGAGGGTTGGGGCTTCATTTGCGTGGAAGCATCAGAAGAGCTGCCACCTTCTGCACTCCCATCTGCAGAACCTGCCTTGGAAGATGATCGACCACGTGAGGAGCCACAACCCTCTCCAGTCATTTTCCATAGGGCTGTTGTAAACCTTCGGGTTGGGATCTTGATTGCGTCCGAACGTCCCAGGGTTTGCGCTGTTAAGGATGGCCAGACAAGGTGAGTTAAATACACAGTAATGGGTAATGGGAAAAGTAATCAATAATAGCTCTTCATACTAATATTGTTGCTATACTTTTATGCAGTTTGGTAATCAGAGGCTTGAGCGACCAATTCGCATAGATATCAGGTAATTATTATAAGAGAAAGAATAGGAGCATACTTTTCCTTGCATTACTATAGGATTAAATCATAACAAGTATAAATTTCTAGTTATGTAATTTAAATAGGCGTTTCAAGAGGTTGAGTTATAAGATCTACGAAAAAACGGCGACTAAGTAAGTTAAAATCCTGTAAATCATTTTCGCACTACCTCCGCTATACTAAGCAAATAGGAATTTCAGTAAGTACCTCCGAATAGTTGTCGATGATGAGTGGACTTCTTAGACCGTGAAGATGAGGACGCAGAGGACGAATGCTGTTGCTGGGAGCTTTGTTGTTGGAGCTCCTCCAGGCCAGAAGCAGGACCTGGGATTATGTGACCCCCACGCGTGGGAAGGCTGGAGGGTGCGAAAGCTGCTGCTGTCGACCCGGAGAGCCCAGGAAGTCCTTGAGGAGAGGCCGAACCCCCGAAAACTGACCCTCCACCAGTACCAGGAGGGGACAGGGAGGATGAGGATGCAGCCTGTCCGAAGGGAAGGCCTCCCATCTTCCCTGGACCTCCTCGAATATCGATTGCGGCGGACTTGTAAAGATGAAGGGAATCGGTGTGGGGATCTTCAGAATTAGTGGTGCTGGGAAGAACTCGAGTACCAGGAGGGGCTGTTAGTGCAGGAAAGCGTCGGAGCATTAACTCCTCGATTGCGTGGGCTAATTGACCCAATCGTCGACCATCGACTTGAAAGACGTAATTCCCCATGAGACCTAGAATCGTACAATTATACATAGTTAATAGTCTACATTTTCTTAGTAATTCCCGTCAACTTATTTTTGTACCTGAACTAATATTCAACCACTAGAATAAAATTTTGATGATAATAGCAAAATTGGGCTATTACGGGGGAATAACCTACACAATGCCGGCAGAAACAGAAACTCATTGTCAATCACACTCTTCCACCAATAAATTCCACTAGACTCATCTGCTAACCTATTTGTTTATATTCTGCAATAGGCAAACTCAAAACCTATTAACATATTATTGTATGGACTCATCCTAATTTCCAGCCTCAAAAGTTGGCGGATAGGGAGCTCGGGGTGTAAATTTAGTCATCTCAGGCTTTTGGTCGATAGCTTGATGTTTTAGAGATCTTAGTTAACAGTAGGAAGCGATAACAATGTGCTCGAGCTAATGTCTTAACGGGCATGCCATTTTCATATATTCGCATATCCACTAACCCCCACCCCCTACCCCTAAACTTTATACCACTTGAGCCTATTAGTTAGTATACTTTGTAGCAGAAAACAAATACTGGTATGCGCAACTTTAGCTACTGAAATAAAATTAGTATCCCACCTTTTCCAGCAGCACGATTCGCCTCAAGAAAGAATCTATCCTCATTAGGAGTGACACCCGAGGCAAAACCACCAATTGCACTTTGAGTTCCAGGTGGAGTAAATCCTAAGAAATTTTGTCCTTGATCCTGACCCATTCCGGATAAGGTATTCTGTGCGTTACCACTGTTACTACTTTCCATAGTATAGGCAGCATCTAGTGCATCTAGCCTCCATTGGGCAATGAATTGACATCCAGCCGACGGTTCACCGATCAAACACAACCGCCATTGTTGAACATGAAGAGAAGCTTGGAGTCCAATTTGTAGACGGGAGTTAGAAGATTGGACTGAGCTATTACTACAACTCGTGTTACCACCTGCAGAAACTAGGGATGCTGTTGGATTGATTACAATTGCTGACCCTGTCGCTGATCCAGCTTGTAGATTCGATCCAGAGGAACTACCAAGGGTATTGAAGTTAGAAGTAGTGACTGTAGGATTTCCAAGGATACAGGAACCTCCTGAAGTATTGTCTGAGGAAGAACCAGCTCGACAGAGAGTAACGTGGTAACTGGAATCTGTGAAAAAAGACAGGGAAGAGGCGATGAACACTTGTGGCAAAATGGATCATGTGATACAAACCACATGTGCATACAAATGCTGTCAAGTGTTTGTTTGTGTACACATACGCAACTGACACTCTCCTAAGTTGCTAAGTAACACATGGGTATTTTTTCGAAGTAAACCGATAAATTCCAATTACGCATTGAAACGTATTAAGTTAGCAAAATATCGTAAGTTACACAATTTTCAGATCCACGTTAGAAAGCTCTCATCTTGGGTGGAGGAACGACAGCATGGATCTCCTATGATAAGAAATTTAAATACACCGATGGGCAACTAACCAATGACCTCTGATTTCTGTGTGCAGATGAGAGTAGCATAAAACATTATTGCATATTTTCAGTTAACGATACTATTTTATAATTATTATTAGTATTGTTGAAAATAAGATTTTTTTTAACTGGTTTCATTTTTGTAATATTGTGGATAATGGTATGTAGCACATGTGCTACAGTGGCCAACAAGTATATCCACAAGTTCGATACCCATTTGGGCATTTCAAATAATGTAGTGGCCCAAACAACAGTGATTAATTCCAGCAAATACGGAAAGCAGTGGAATGGAAGATCCGCATTCCGGAAAACACCTACTTCAAAGAGTTTGGAAAATTGAGAAACCTAAGTTTAGGCAGAGTGAACTTTTCCACTACTTTCCCCAACAAAGCAAAGACAGCGAATGAGCCAAAATCACACTCAGATCAAATCTACTGTCAAAGTAGCAATCAACGCTGTGAACACCTCTGGTTGCAAATAATAACACCCGAAAATGATATGAAATTTTCGATACCTTTTCCTCTAAAAAACAAGATTAAAGTGGAAATGGCGATTTTCAAAAACTATTACTCCTATATCCACTGGTGCGACAATTACTAGGTATAAGAAGTCGATGAGCTTTTCAAGGGCATTGTGGAAACCGTTCACGAAATTTAACTCGAATAAAACGTTATCCTGGAGCAGATCTTATGGGCAATTCGGAGTCTACTAACTCTCTTGTTGATTATATCCCTGAATGTAAATTGATGGGTGTTTATTTCGTGACCTTTGACTTGGCAGACGTGCGCTTACAGCATTCTGCTGCTGGTTTGGAATAGAAGAACTTTCCTACTCTCTTCTTGAAAAACGAAGTGACATCCAGAAACTTTAATAATGAATCACGCATATTTCGGCCAATCGTTCGTTCATTGATTATAGAACCCGTATATTGACCGCTACCTCACCGACGAATGGTATTCTAATTAAGAGGCAGTTGCCTCTATTTATTTTGCTGCTAATGCTAATTATGATAGTGATGGTGATAAGAGGAGACACAAAGCTAGTAGACGTAGTGGTGGGCGATGTATGCGCGCAATCAATCATGCTGTACACCGTCAAACGAATGGTCAGCCAATCAGATGACAAGCAAACATTAGGCTCTCGGGTGAAGAGGGGGTAGTGTGGAGGTGATGTATTAGTCAGCCGATGGACAATTTTGCCCGCTGCCTACTCCACCACCACGCGCCACAGCGCGGTAACTTGTATCAGGCAGTCAGTTTCGTTTTCGTCTACTTTTCTGTAATTACTGTGTGACTTAAAACAGGTCGTGGCTTTCTGTGACCCTACCTTGCTGTAGTATGTCAAGGTTAGAAAAATTCAGTATTATCTGGCTATGTGGAGAACCAAATAAAACTACTAGACGAATTCTAAATTCTAGAATGGCTTTCTTTAAATCACTGACCTCTAGCATATAAAATGGGAATACACATACACTGTAATGTCTAACAAGATGCCCTTCATGAAACGTGCTTTTGTTAACTAAAATAGGCATTGGTATCTCTAAACTACTCACCGCTTTCTATTACTCATAGGCTCATTTGAAGGTGGGAAAGTATTTTCTAAATTTTCTATAAATGTTTTTCTATATTTAGCTCTGTATGTCATATTCCACCACTTCCACAGTACTCACCTTACCTTTTTCTCTACCTTTGTATCTATCTCTTTTGCATCTGTGAATCGCTCTTCTGTTCTCCCTCTCCATTTTTTGTGACTTTGATGTTTCGCCCCTCTATGAAGCCCGAAGTTAACTAAAGGGCTGATGGTAACTATCATAAAGCCTGTCATTTGATATAAATAAATATTCAGCTGAATTTCGACTTAAGGGAAAATTGTCGACGTTGTAGGAAACTAATAACCCGCCAGCACCTACGATCGGATGGAATAAAATAAAACAAGAAACACTGCCATTTCTCAAATATTAGTCTAATAATCGCCATGTGAACTTAAAACCTTCACATATTTCAAGCCAAGAATGACTAGAAGACGAAGGGACACCATTCAATAGAAATATCTACTACTACCACTGATTGGTATTGGAATAAGTCAGGCAACTGTAAGAGACCAAATAGCAACCTACTGAGACTAAGCTAGTAACTCTACCAGACCAAGAAGGAAGCACACTTTCCGGCACACAAACCAACATGAGTCTATAATGCACTATATAGAAAGTAGGAGCAGCAGTGCACTCAACTAAATTCCAAATTAGTCATTGCAAAAAGTTGATTTCTTCTTTCTCTCGAACGCTTTAATGATTTTTGGTTCACTTTTCAGTTTTTTCCTACTCTAATAACCCTACATGTATGTATTGCCTTATCTAATTAAATCAAGCACAACATTCCTACCCATCGAGGGGCAGTCAACTAATGTTAATTAACCCTCCTCTTGATATCGAATCAAAATTAATAAAAGTATTATTTAAAAAAATTTACAGCCAGTCAGCGCACAACTCTTATCAATCATATGGGAGAAAGAGAGAGGCAGAACGACCTTGAGATAATGGCCTATAACCTACCATAACCATCACTCAAATTACACCTCGTAAACAAGCATTCTAGCAGAGAACGAGCTAGCTATGTGACCTTGAGCTACATAACTCAAGGTCAGACTACCAGGCAGGCAGATGGCTGGAGAAATGCAGCACACCACCTCCAACCTTGGACACCCTTACCCATAACCGCCAGCTCCATCAAAAGGCGACAGAAAGAAAAAAATGAGTAAATTTAGGGGAAGTAGGCGCGTAGAAAGAGCAAACATAATTTTCTTCTTTAAAAATCTCAAAACGGAAGAAAAAAGGAAAACACAATAAAAGAAATAGTGGTAATTCGGCTACTACACGTGTTATGTATGTATGCGTGTTGGAGTGTGTGGGGTAGTGGCGGGGGGAGGGGGGGTTTTCTAAGTATCACGAATGCACAGAATGATTGGGTTACTATCCGCCACCAAATTAAAGCGAATTATATAAAGAATAAAAAAAGATTGATATAATGCAATAAAGGGAAATCGAATTTGCTCATAAACACAGCTTAAAAATTCAGCTTATTGCATGATAATGACGTAAGGGATGGATAAAACCATCTAGATTCTTATGGAGGAGACTGAAAGAAATCGCATCTTCAAACCGCGACTGAGATTTGGAAAAGGTAGTGAAAAATTAAAATCAAACGAATTATTCCCCAACAGTTAATCTTCATGTGAATACATGACATCGAGAAGTGAGATAACATTTCTAATAAGCACTTTTCGATTTTCCTGCACCAGTCTCATCTGCCTGCTCATGACAATAAGAAAATGCATATTAACCAAACAAGCAGCACTGATCTTTCAATTAAACCATAACTGATCAATAAGTTCTGAACGTCATAAACCTAAATGTTCCCTGAAATCCAGAGAGCAAATCACAAAATAGGAGTTTTAGAATTATACCCATTATAACAGTGAGCAGATAAATGACTGAGAAATTTAGATAATTAGCCTCTTAACATCCTATCTCATTGTTAACCCCACGTCTTATCCCTTAAGGAACCCCCTAACTCCCCTATCCATGCGTGTAACTAGGCTTATTCCCTCAAAATATGGAAATAGTCAACATTATCTGCTAGATGTTCTATAAGTTAGCCTACGATATGCTAGGTCTCTAAATAATCAATAAAATAGCACTTTGACCCTCCAGTGATAATTAAGCCATAATTACTTGATCTCACTAACAATTTCTGCTAGCCATTCACTTAAGTTCACTCATCTTTGATAACCTGGCCTCACCAAGAATATAAATGCATATTCAAGAGTCACCTTGGCCTTGAAAATGGATGCTGTATGGAAAAAAACAATTTTTTTTCAAAGATAGCTACCTTTACAGCATTTAAAAATTCGCCTCCAAGATACTATATCAATTCATCTGAGGGAATAAATGAGTGAAAGAAAAATCAAGCGAAACGTAATATCACTTGTCAAACGAACTCTGCTTTCAGACTGAGACGATAAGCAACCTGATTTCCGGAACAACAGTATTAGATAACTCAAAACAGACGTTTAAGAATCTCCATGATTAGCATAAAGCTCAAATACGGGACTCTGCTTCTCATCATTAAAAAGTTAAGAAAAAAAACGGAGCTAAATTTAAAAGAAAAAACAACCCTATTTGAGAAACGCAGTTCTCTATTTTACGTTTGAGGCATTAGATAACCCACAAAACTAGATCATACCCTAATGCTAATTTAAACAAAACATCCATTCAAACTGTTAATCAGAAAGTGCGTCTTTTTCATTTAGTCTCATCGCCACCCCAGAGACGACCTTGAAATGTAAGATTCATTCACCAAGATGCGCAAAAAAACCACGTAAGCGAAACTCGCTTCCTCCTACCATGACCTTAAAAAACGCGGTGTTTAAGGCCATAACCGACGGATGTCGATTGGTAATCGTATAAACATAGTATGTGAAAAGGCTTAGCAGTTGATCTAATTGACCTTGAGGCATTCCCGTGGGATCACGCAGTTATAAGGATGGTGACTACTACTAAATTGCAGTCGCGGCGTCTAATCGTGAGACTGCTCCCTAAGTGGGCACAAAATAGGTACTTCGTGTGAACTTATTCAAAGACAATTATACGGTAATAGCACAAGTAAAATAAAACGGCACCTAGGCAAATGAAAGTCGGATAAAGTGTGAAGGCAAGTACTGAATGGCCAAATATTACGAGAATTTCAGTAGAGTGACCTAAAGGAAGATATGTGAATTCATTTGAAGCTGTTGCTTTCCTTAATTAAAAGTCCCCAGGCACAAAAATAGAAGGGACACCAATTGAAATTCAAAATTTCGACGCATCTTCACTTTTCGGGGAAATGTTTTTAAATTTTACTTTCCAAATCGAATACGAATTAACACTGACTTTTACCATTTCATTAGACGCCCATAAAGCGCTTTGACTGGGGTAAGCTAATTGCATAATCGACAATGTGGGATCAAAAAAAGGAGAATGACCAATATGTGCAGCAAGTGGGTACCTTGATCATGACTTATTTGGTAAATATTCTAATGCATACGAAACCCGTGAACCTCAATGTAAACAACGGCGAAAAAAGTTACCAATTTAAAGTACTACTGTTGGTATAAATGGGTAAGGTGTGTACGCGTGTCTCCAATTCATGTCATTCGATGGGTCAATAGTATAGTAGACAAATACAAAATGAACAAATATAAAATCATCAACGAAGTCGGAAACAAAAATACTTAGATCAACTCAAGATCGTAACATGCGTTATTTGCCCTTAGGTGCAAAAATAACGACTTGTGTTGGGTCAACAGAAATTATAAATGTCATATCAATCGAGGAAAAGAAACTCAAATAGAGAGAAGATACCCCGGAGCCACTAGTATGAGAGACATGCGAATTGCCAACCCTCTTGTTGACCAGAATTAATCAATACGATTGGTCCGCCACCACACCACTGGATGCGACCGAATGACCACTGAAGTAGTGATGAGCTTAAATCTAGGAAACAAATTTTTCTATAGGCCCCATTTATAAAGGGATGGTATTCATTAACCACCTTTAGTTACATTACCACTTCTGATATTTCAGCTCACTGAATATGCTCGTTGATTAGATCTGAATAAGTTGTCGCTATCAATTGATACACTATTTTGACCCACATAAAGGAGAACAAATAAACCCAACAAAAAACTCCTGATAAAACAACACAGCAGACACATGTTAGAGGAAAATGCTTGCAGAACTAATATTAGGTAAGAGAACAATACTCAGAGGCCTCATTTGTAACAAATTCGATGAGAATTAAACCAATGACCGGATTTGTGGCGATCGATGGAATAGACAAGTTTCCTAGCTAGTCTTATATTTGGGACACGGAACAGTCCTTATTTTTATTAGCCATCTAAAAATAACCACAAAATACAGTCCTATTTGCGTCTTAACAAAATATAACTACTCAGCTACGTTTATGATTAGGTACGATGGATGTAACGACTTAACGAACCGGATTGATGGGTTAAAGACTTCTCACGCCCACAACAGCTTCGAGAGCTATTCACGTTGACAACTTTAAGTCGTAGCAGCACATCATTTCCTGCCACAATATGTGTTAATTTACCATCGGTAGGGGGTAATAAGTACGCTAACCATAATTAGTACAATGCCTTATTTTGTAGGCCAGTCAGCAGACAGGGCCCATCACGTTGTGCATAAAGCGATATCGTACATTGGCGCGAATTATACGCATGACCACATCCAAAAGCTTAGGATGTTATTGGCCAATATAAAACCGGCCAGGCATGTGTATGACGAATGACCTTGAAACTTATCAATTGGTGATCACCATGCTATTAAAGCGCGTCGTTGTCGGGTACGAAACTGCAAATCATTATTTCATCATTTCTCACGTTATCCCCCGATCTTCGTCAGACAGAAGAGTGCGTAGGCGTATGCTTGGCCGCTTTGCGAGAGAGAACGCGTCACCCTCATGCAAAATTGACGCCCACACTTTTAAATCACGTGCAAAGAATGACTACTTTGACCACACCGCCCATCACTCTAGACCAGAATATATATTCATGTCAAATGGCAGGCTTTATGATAGTTATCACCAGCCCTTTAGTTGACTTCGGGCTTCACAGAGTCACAAAAGGTGGAGAGGGGGAAGAGAAGAGTGATTCACAGATGCAAAAGAGATAGATACAAAGGTAGAGAAAAAGGTAAGGTAAGCGAGTACTGTGGAAGTGGTGGAATATGACATACAGTGGGGTCATGGCAGTTTGAAGTGAACTGCCAGTTTATAGACTTTTTTGCCGTATGAGTATACGTTGCCCAGGGTGCACCACGTGGAGGTAAGTCTATCGCACACCCCAGACCAGAATATCAACTCATTAATACCTAGCTCACCCAATACAACCAAGCTATACATTAGTAGCGAATGAAAAATTCATCGAAGAAAGCTATTTTAGTTCTCATTCTAAGCAGGAGTATACAAAAAATCCATTGTTTCAAAAAAAAAGAAATTTAGAAATGCCTCAATCTGCATTCGTCAATTCAAGCATTTAAGAGATCCTGGATGCTAATTGGGATACGATTAATCTTCATTTGGAAACTACCCAGTCAGCTATTAAAGCGTACATATGTCCAAATCTCCCTAACTTCTAGTCAATAAATTACCGACGTCTATGTTCTACTTAAATGGTTTAACTTATTTCATTAGAGCGAGATTCCTACATTCAAGCACCCTAGTAATGCATCATTAGATTCGGCACTACTTCAAGTACTATTTATAGGACCGCTTTGCCACATTGGTCGAGTAACGCCCACCGTTTTATAGTCACGTGCTAGAATGACACCATTTTTGACTAGTCTACTGCATCCGCCCACCCACTATTATTCATCAGCCTCCACACCCTATCCCTCTGTAGTTAAAGCATAGGCAGGAGTGCCAAATGTGTCAATAGCTATAAGGGGAATGTAATAACTTGCAGGAATTCCGCCAACGAGAAGCGAATATCTGGTGAAAACTGGAATTCAGTTATATATTGTTTAGCCTGTATTAACCCTTTAACGCCCTTAGGACCGTACGATCCTCTTTCAAAATAAACTCCATTAGCACTAGACTCGTAAAAGAAGGCGCTATTGCCGTTTGAAACATGTTCAATACGTTTATAGCTTTCGCTTGATACCACCAAAACTCACCACATCGGCAGCATCATTCTGCCGAGACAGGCGGGTGCGGTTGGGTGCATTTTTTCAAAAAATTAATCGGGCGTTAAGGTGTTAACGAAAAACAGAATCCACACTAGCAATTCCCTACCCATTTGACTTAGAACTTCGGGTAGAGGAAAGACCATTATAAATGGTTCCGCTTTTGTGCATACACATCACTAGTGTGACCTCGACAAGGTCTTGCCGGAATGTCCACTGAAAGTCAGTATATTGGGAAAGAGAAAAAAGCATCCAGTCTGTTTGTTTTGCATACGAGGAATCAATTCTTTAAATGTCCAAGTAAAGTATGTACCAGTGTTGCAAAACGACGAGTACTGACGTCCCTCAGATTAATAAACTCCCGTTTAATAACCAATGTTAGGCATACTAAATAACTCAAAGCCAAGTAGGAAAAACGGTAAAGAGAAAGAAGACTTAATTGAGACCCAATTTTAAAACATAAGGGTAAAGGGAAGTCACATTCTAACACCTTCCCTCCCCCTCCCACCTCCTTCCCTTTCCACATTTTATGGTGTGGCTGGCCATCCCTCATCACTGGATGTGCAACGGCGAACATGCAATTTTGTTAACCTCGACTCGGCAGATATATTCTAAACCTCCCATTCAGCACGTTTCACACTCTACTTAAAATAAAACCCACTGGTAGCCTCTATTGTACGCCAAATTGTGGTCACTACAGCCCATGAAAATGAATGACTAATGCCTCGACAGATAAGATTGAATCACTTTCAATTGTTCCAGTTGTCCGATTTAAACAACCAGGAGCAACTACAGCTGAGTGCCTAAAACTAGAAGTATGGTCAAGATTTAAAGCGGTGCGAACAAAAGGAAAAAATAGGGCTTATTGAGTCGAAATCTACACTACTTAAATAAAAAACTATCAATAGCAGATATTATAATTGGACAAATAGTGAGATGAGATGTTTTAACATCAAGAATTGTCAGGAACAGGTATGTGCTATATTTATTACTCAGATTTGTTTTTTGATTATAACAAATGAGAGAGAATAACCTGAACGACAACGGATTAGATAAGGTAGCCAAATAATACCCAAAGCAAATCAGGTTTTCGCCAAACATCAAAAAAGCGGACACAAAACACACAGAGAGTGCGCAGTGTTTATCGCGTCTGCACACACAGACGCACGCACGTACAGAAAGACCTGGCCACAAGCCAACCAATGAAATCCTACCACCACCCCACTTACCAATCAGCATTTGCTCCAGCACTTCAGCCCAATTGAACATTTCATTAACTGACGGCAAGGCAATTGGGTGCACTGTCTTCCAGCCAATCAGAAGCACCACATTCGACTCTCCACTGAGATGACAGCCTGTTTCGAAGCCCGTAATAGCATCCAGAGGAAGAGGCGAGCCCACTGATCGAGCCCGACTGGCTGAAACTTCAAGATCATGAACAACTGTGCGTTCAGCTTGATTGCACATCTCCGTGATGGGGTCTGCTACGTAATTGGAATGAGACTGGGTATGGGGGAGATTGCAGTAGTAATTGGAACGAATTGAGAGACTATGAAACACATTAACTGAGGGTTTACTGCCTGAAGAACTGGAAACTGGTTCAAGAAGGGAAGAAGAAAAGCCTCTCTGAGATGTCTGAGAGCCAGAAGATGAGTGTGCACGGAATGCTGCGTGAAAATCTTCGGCAGTTTTGCCGAAATAGAGATGCAGAACACCTATAATAATGTAAAAAGAATTAATAGAAATGTAATGCAATTTAACTAATTCGAGTTAAATATCTAAGCAACTACAAAAACCAGCTGAAAATTATCAAAGAAAGCCAGCCAATGAAAAAACAGACAGCTCTTTATCAATACTATTTGAACGATCTAGAGGCGATAGATTATAGAACGGTATTAAAGCATAAAAATTAAGGTCTGACCAAAATTTATCCTACCAGTTATTTCTAGAAGCAGTATCTGTATTCTACAGAGATGAGTTAGAAGAAAGCGATAAGAATAATTCAAAAGAAAAGGAAACAAAGTGTTAAAATGTTTCAGTGGTAGGTTGACAATTGCAAACTAGTTAATGAAAGGAAGAAATAACTTAGTAACCGCATTTCGTATTAATTCTTCTCATAAACATTAGAAAGTCGATCATTTGTGCATACTTAATAGCACTCGATGGAAGGAGAGGTGTACAATTGCGCAGAAAAATTAGGGAAAAAAAGCAAAGTCAAGGAGCGATAAAAATCGAAATGCAGCGAAGAGATCTATTTTTTAAGATAATCAAAGAACTCGAAAGGAGGCATTGCTAGCTTTTCAAGGACAAAACTGGAGGGGGAGTAGAAAAATTCCACTAAACCAACTAGAATCCAAAATACCTAAAAGCCATAAAAAATTTAAAATAAGAAAGAAAATAATTTCAGATCGCATTGAAAATTATTAATTTAAGAATACCGTAACATTGCATAACTAAATGAAATAAGTAAACCGTGCAATCGTAAGTTCAACAGTTAGCATTGCATAATGAAAATGCGTGAAATTTCACCAAATGCCACCATATTTTAATATCTGGAAAAAAGTGTTGAAGTGTACAAGAAGACAGGAGAAAAATGCGTATAAAAAATGAAGAATATATACTTCATGAACAGGGGACCGCGATAGACTTACCTCCACGTGATGCACCTGACCAACGTATACTAATACGACAAAAGCGTCTATAACCCGGCAGTTGACTTCAAACTAAAATGATTCCACTGTATGTCATATTTCACCACTTCCACAGTACTAACCTTACCCATTTCTCTACCTCTGCGTCTGTCTCTTTTACATCTGTGAATCACTCTTCTGTTCCTTCTCTCGACTTTTTGTGACTTTCTTGATCCTCCTCTCTGTGAGGCCCGAAGTGAGCTAAAGGGCTAATTTAACTACCGTAAAGCCTGTCATTTGATATAACTAAATACTTCAAAGGCAGTGAGGGAGAGAAAACAAGTGTGATCAATCTGCAAAAGTAAGATGAGCCTATGATTCTACAAACATGCTTTTTATATGTGCCCAAGAAAATCACTCAAACATTTAAAAGACAACGGAATACAAATGTTCACAAATATGTCGGACGTCATCGCGTCAGACAGAAATGGTCTGACATAATCCTATGTGAAATTACTATCAGGAGTCATTCTACACTTGGATTGGATATGAATGACCCATAATATAGACTCTGGGCGTCTAATCAATTAGAGTTGCTTTGCAAACACCTCGACAATAATTCCCTAAAATTACCCATTCCTTCAACGTATGAGGCTTGTCTATATTAAGTTCGCACCCTTATTATAACATAATAATCATACTTATTTTCAGTTCATCAAAAATGCAATTTTTACGATGCAACACCGAAAAGAAATTAAGGAAATCCCGGAGCTGACAACGACAGAGCATTCCGTAGTAGTGAATTGAAATATGCTTAGAAATATACACGTGAGGAGCACTAATCTTCAAAAACTCCGTTTATACACAGAGACCACTGAAGCGTCACACATTATATTTAATAACCTTCTTGAATTGTTTTCAATTTGTCACATGCTATGTGCTACCAAAAATTCTCATCTTGTTAACAAAACTTGTATGACTTGTAGAGACACTCGTCACTCAATGATTTCATATATTAACGGTGAATACTGTTGAGACTTTGAAATGGGAATTGGCCAATGCATACTTAAGGGCTAGTGATTTATGATTGTGGAAATTCTATCAAGCAGTAGAAATCGCAAATAGTGATTACATTCAAGTGCGGGTTCTCCTTAAGGCATTCAAGACAGCCCCATGCGGAACAATTTTATATAACTCCTCCACGTAATATGAGCAAACAAATACAATTCGCAGTGGTGATAAGGAATCCATTCCAAACATTAACAACTAAAAGTACTTTTAAGATCGATCCAGCGCACAAGAGGAGCAAAAATAGCCTGCACAAATATGGGACCTTGCATTGAATTAAATGCACACACTCAAACACAAACAAAACACCCATGAGCAATCAACAATAAGTATCACCGACAGTCACATGATAGCACTGCTATTAATCGTCATGTGAGACCAGTTGAGCAGTAGGCCAAATCTTACACGTGCGCGAAGATGGAAGTGGAATTTGGGGAGGGTGGTTTATGGCAAAGTGAGCATCGGGCGGTCATGTGATAAATGTATGTGGTTACATCAGGAATATACAACTTAAATTGGAGTTAGAAATAGGCTAGAGAAGGTTAGTTATTATGCAAACAAGGAAGAGATTAAAACCTTTCACACGCATTTACTACTTAAATGTGGGATATAAGTAAGACGCGTTTGACAGAAATTAGAATGTAAATATTATGGACCATATCATAGCACAAGGTGACAGTATGTTCGTTGGTAGAATTGACTACATTAGCAACAATGCTAGTAAGAAACAGATTATAAATAGGCGAATTTAATAAACATTAAAGTGAACATGAAGAAAGATAGACAATAAGGTTGAAACTAATTTTGGAATAATTTGAAGAAGAGGTGAAGGGAAAGTCAGGCGCTTACTGCTTATAAATGAGTTGAATTTTGTTACACAGTAAGAAGCAAACCACGTCGGATAAGGGTGAGACAGCTTGAAGCAGATCAAAGGGAAATCCTGTCACAAACTATACAAATGAGACTATAAAAAACTTAATATCCAAGATCTGCCAGTGTCTAATCATATGACAAACTCCTTTTGGAACAAGGCCACTTGAACACATTTGACTCATCGTTTCATTAATGCACATCTTTCGTCCATCTTAACATTTATAATTGATTCAAATTATTAAGATCGATATAGACCAGAAGCATACTCTTTGGGATAGTCTTGATCTGTTTTTTTTTTTAAATTTCCAATGGATAACAGAAGTCAATTGAAGGCCGATATGCAACACTCCTTGAAAGTGGATCATAAACGGATAATTTCTAGAAATTTTTCATCTCTACGGCGAGAAAGATATTGAGATGTGCAAAAAAGAGAGAAATAATAGGCCAACTTCAGAGAAAAATAGAATAGAAGTTACTGACACAACAATACTGCTTAAAAGACTTGTATGAGAAAGTAGATTGATGAAATTTTCTACATAATGTAATATGCGATTGTGAGTAAGGCCCCAGGACTCATTCAGGTAAGAAAAATGAGGTCAAATTTGGTGAACAAGATCATGCAGAGGCAGGTGAATTAATAGTAATAAAGGTAAATTTAATTATCTTCACGCCAACACAGAATACAGGGGGAATGTTAGAGGCATAAATCGCCAGGTGGATAGGTTAGGAAGCATGGACTAACGGAGAGAGATCAGTTGATTGATTTCATAAAATTATATTAACGCTTATAATTTAACGGACCTACTCTCAGAGCTAAGTAGGACTAATCAATACAATGCGCAGGTGTTATAGGTTACAATGAACTGTTGAGGTTTTTAAAATTTGGGTCCTTCAACTATTTAAAGTCATTAAAACTAGTTTTCGGAATTGAGACTGTAAGCTGTTCGACTTTGATAGGCTGTAACCGAGACTTCAAAATTAATCACTGACTGAATGAATTAAACGATAAATAGCGAAATGAAGAGATCTTAAGAGCAACGACCTAAAGCAAGTGCAGTTCAGGTTTAAAATTATAAAATTTTAATGGCTTTTAATAATCTATGTATAAGTTATCGTTGTCCAACTCATCTTTGATAAACATTTAACCAATCACAAAATGGTAATAATGATAATAAGCAACTATCAATGTATTAAGAAAAGTTCTACGGATTTTAGTCATTTTTAGCTGTATAAAGAACAAATTCATTTCATTAATGACACACATACACAAGAATGTGTTAAACACACAGACGAAGAAACCACTCAGACGCTTGTTAATAACCAGAAAACCAAATTGAAAAAAACATAAATTAGAAAAAAAAAATATTTCCTTAGATGCAGTCATGAAAAGAATTTAAGTTGAAGACCACACTTCCAAAATACCTCCGTGTTTTCAAACAATAAAACGATTACGGTGATCAAATAAAGCGTTTACCAAATTAAAACGAATCTAGGACACAATTAATGGACAAGCCAAGGGTACATAGTTGACTGATCAAAATAGAAACTAATCTCATTACTTTCTTCCTGCCACTTGACTAGCGTAAACTCGTCAACTCGCCTGTTTCCACCGATAAAGAAAATGAAAACAAAAGGAGAAACTAAACTCCCACCAACAAATCTCAGCTCTTCCACGATGCTAAAGGCCTGCCAAAAAAGACAGAGCGCGTGTGAAGAAGATGAAAAGAGCGAGGCAAAGATCTTAAAATAGGGCAGTTGTTAGGTACCATTCTCCATTATCCCCAAACCTTGATGTTACATTCATGCATACACAGAGGATATACACAGAGAAAGAACGGAAGATCAGCTGATCGTTCGTGTAAACATTCACACGTGCATAAAACTAAGGCAAAATTGGCGCAGAATCCAATGTTAATGCGGTGGAGCACAGCACGTGCGCACAGCAATAGCCAACTGACATGCGAATATTTGGAAATACGCACGCATACAGGTAGCCAATCAGAAAAGTGGAGTGTGTGAGGCAGAGGATAGAAACATCGGCCCGTCTCGTGTAAGGTCACGTGACTTGAAGGCTGCGCACACAAACCAACGAGATACTACTTTGCCATAAAAAAAGACTATTACTCCCCCATACCACCAAGACGACACCAGATGAAGTGTACGCCTAAAATCCTCAACAGACGAAAACATCAAATAGAAATGTATCATACACATACGTAATTTCACAACGTGAGAATAACTTAGGGGTTAAAAATATATAGGGAGCAACGTATAGAAAAATGATCTGAGATTTAGAAATTCAACAAAATATAGGAAATTAGTAAAAGTAGGAAGGAGAAAAGCACCAAGAATAAAACCAGGGGACGAAATAGAATAAAAACGGAATAGAAACGTATAAACAAGCAAAAATAGAGGAAACCTATAAAAAATGTGAAGTAACAGTGCAGTCCAGGAGAATTAGGATAACAATAGACAATTATGATAAATGAGAACCAAATACTAAAATAAAAGCAAATAATGTTTTAAAAATAATTATAACAAAATTCAAGCATAAGTAGAAATAAATCGTATCTATAGATCATGTTTATTTAGAAAAATATATAAATTAGATGAAATACTACTAAACAAGCCGTGATGAATGAAACCTATGTCTAAAGAAAAAGAAAATTTTAAACTCACTGAGGCTTTTTGAGGGAGAACATAAAACGCAATAACGACGTTTCCACTATAGAAAAGATAAGAGCATCAAGACTAAATATATTTACCTTCTTGCCGTCACGATATTTTACATATCCTTCTAAAACTGGATTCATTCTGAACGGCAGCATAAAAACATTCAAAATCAACGATAAATAAATCCAAAATGGAGATTGCTTTTAATTTTAAGATATTGATTGGAAAAAATAAAAATTATGACAGAAATCGTCCAAGAAACTCCGCAGTTGGAGAATGTGACCAAAATATGACCTTCAGAAAAAATTCTTTGATAGATTAAAACGTTACACATTTCTTTTAAATTGAATTAAATTAACAAATTAAACAGTTCTAACTGTAGTACTAAAATCAATTTATAATTCTGATTAAGCCATTAATTTTTCAGGAAATATATATGTGGTAAATATACTCCTTTTTTATTTTTCCTTTCTTTGCCTATTTAAAATGTCCTGTCTTTTCGAATCTCTCCTGAGTTTCTCCATTTTTCAAATGATCTATCATTCTGTAATATTGTTATAAGTGTTACCCTATTGCGTGATCTCAGTTTTGTTTTAGAAATTTTAATTATTTTCAGTTTGAAACTTTTAAGAATTATAGCAGATATTTAGTTCCAATAGAACTGCGAAATGGTCTAACGCAATTTTTTTGAATTTTTAAGTTGTAGTGAATTCTAAATGTTTTTATCATTGATAATGATTTCCACTAGAATGCATAAAGTATTTGTATACAAGAATGGTCAATATGTACATTGTTTAGGTATGCGACCGAACTAACTTATAGCTTTCCATATATCGAAAATAAAATTAATATATCCTAAATATTTTGGCATATTTTCCCGGTTATTTATTCTTAGTAAATAGTTTGCTATTATAATCTTAAGTTCGTTCAATTTATTCATTTGAATTGTATATTTACTTGTATTTTATAAGACCGATAATGTAGTTATTAATTTGCACAATTTTTCCTCATCCGCTGTCTGATACTTAACATTGCCTGATTATTTTTTGTTACTTAAGACATATATTCACTTTTACAAAAATGTCGACAATTGATTGAAAAGTTCTTACTATGAACTTCTGGGGTTGAATATTCCTTCTGCTTTTATTCAATTTGCGTACGTGATTTCGCGCACTAACCTCTACATTTATTATTTTACTAACTTTATATTAGATAGAAAATAAGTTATCGGTGCTAATTATTACCATATGATAAAAGACATTTTATCAAAATTTACCACCTTTGAAAATACTTTAAAAATTTCCATCGACTATCCTTCTAAACTTATTTCAGGCATTTTTAAACAATGTCGGAATTTAAACATTCACACCAGTTAAATCTTCCAGTTCACCCACTTATCCTTTTACCGGATGGATGGCTTTGTAGTCATGACAATAATGGGCAACAGACGAATGCAGAAATTACTCTCGATCTCATTGATAATCACTGCTTTAGTGCCGCACTTCATTTTACAATTAATAATCCAATACCACCGATTGTTGGCTCGCCGCACCGCCCTAGAGCAGTCTCTTGGATGAATTTGGAAATTAGCCCACTTCTCAAGGACGACGTTGTGGGTGCTATTTTTCCAATAGTAGGTTGGAAACGCGTCAAAATTCTCAGGCTTGATTCAAATCGGGGAACTGGGGATGACGACGACCCATGTAATATCGAAATGCATCACTGTATGCGTAGTTGGAAATTTCACGAATTGCTAAATCTAAGAGTAATAGTTGCTCTACCTTGGCCAGATTTAATTCCTCATCATGGGAAGTGGGTACAAAAGGACGATGAAGATATATACATGGACTTAAGTAATTTTTCAACGAAGGGGATTCAGGTAGACTGCTAATATTTTATGATTGTTGTGCTTTGTTTGCTATTAACATTATCTTACCTTTTTGTTGAAGGTTACGGTACTTCCCAATATTTTTGAAGATCAAACAAGAGAAGTTTTGATTACAATGGTTATTGTGATGCTCAGCGGATTTTTAAGAGGTATTTTTACAAATAGTAATAGTAAAGCCAAATTTCACAATTATTGGCGAAAAATTTTAATAATATTAAATCTTCTACTATGTATGTGTGTATGTATAAGAGAACTTAAAAGTACATGCCCTATTTATCAATATTAATCAATCAACTGATGATATATACGTACACCCCATCAACGTTGCTCCAAGTTTTCCTTATTTTGATGAAGGAAATGTCCTGTAAACCTCGAAGTGGGTTTAATGCATTAAAATACCCTTGCTTAGAATAGTGTGGAATAAGGCATTACTTCTCATTTTTACCAAGACGGTCACAGTAAAGAGGCTCACTTTATTGGGATGGAAGCAATAAAACATTTTTCCATACGAGAAGGGTTCCAAGATATTTTGGTATAATTCAAGAGAAGTGGTGAAAATAAATCCCCACTTCCTCAAGGAACTTAAGATGAAATTAAATCATGAATATCGAATGTAGCTTAGTAAAGATCAGTAATTAACAAATCTAATTAATTTACCTTTAAACTTTATTAATAAAGATATGTTATTAAACACCTACCGTTACTTGATAAGTGCTTCGTTTATTCAAAAGTTCCAATACTTTTAAAAAGTCGAGTTAATTTTCAAAATAACTGGCTAATATTGAGCTGAAAAAATGTAAAAAAATTAGCCTACTTAATGAAATAATTGTGGAGATGCCTAAGAAGAAACCGAGTTTTATTAGCAGAAGCATTTGAGTATTAAAATTTTTCGTCAGTCATTAGGTGCTGCTATTCGTATCTATTTTTTAAACGGTGATTTAACACGTTAGAAATCTAGAGATATCTTTTGAGCCATTCGAGATTAATACATTATTTATCTTTTATGCTTCCTGTTTATGACATTAGTGGAACAAAACTTGCGTGACCCCTATGATGGGTTCATGTAATATACGTGAAATCTCGTAAAAAACTCTATGATAATTATTCAGAGCATTCCGAACTTCCAAAGAGCACCGTCAGCACAAAGAGTCTGCCACCATCTTCCAAACCTTCAACTGCTAAATTATCTTCAAAATCACCAAGACCTCCAAGGCGGGTTTGCCCGACTTCAGGAACTCAGAGTCATCAACTCATTACGTCTAAAACTGTTCCTCCAAGTAATATCACTTTTACTACCAAATATACTGATCATCTACTGCCCTCAAGAGTATTTGGGGCCCAATTTATGACGATGAACTCATGGCAGGAAGCGACAATAGGGTTTTTGGGCCTCCTAACTGAATCTGCAAAGAAGACGGCAAAATTATTCAAAGAGGGCCTCGGAATATCCGTTCTATACCATCAAAAACGTCCCCTGTACGTAAACATTTCTGTTATATGATTATAACTAATATTACAATAATAACTGTTAAGTGCCTACATAGACCGGAGTTAAAGGAAATTCGGTTCGTTCCAGAATTGCCGGAATTTCTCTCTTCTTGTGATGTCGTAATCCTAATGGATGCTTACAGTGATCGCCAAATTACTCTGTCCAAAAATCATAGAGCCCGAACCCCTCTCCGTCAGAAGATCACAAAGCGTTCTCGATTCGCTATACAAGAAGATCATTTTCGTCATTTTAAGCCGACTGCTCTGTTCATTTCCACTTCAACAGTAGAAAATTTTAGTTTCACAGCTCTTGCTGAAGCTCTTCGAAATCAGAAAATTTCAGGAGCAGCCTTTACAATACCTCTTGATGGATGTCTTTCCCCTAATGAGCTACAAGCACTTCAACACTTGAGGAATGTTCTTTCTATAGCGCCACCATCCACACCCGGATGTACACCTAAGAAACTGCGTCGTAAGCTAGCAGGAATGGTACTTCAAGAACTTTTTGAAGGTCTTGGACTACCATTTTTCATCCCAAAAGAGATGGAACCACAAAAGCATGAAGAACTTGTGGATATGAAGACGCCCATACATTCGAAGAAAACTACTACTAGCAGACGAAGTAGAGGCTTTTCAATAGCTGCACGTATAAAAGAACAACGACTAGATAGAAGTAAATCCGTTACTCTTTTCTAAATCCTGACTCTGAGTGTCATTGTAATAGTAATCCGATTTCTAATATACTTGTGTATAAATAACATTATTTTCATAGAATTTTTCTTTCGATTGGATCTATTCATACTTGAATTAGCAGTAGGGAAAATTCAGTGCTACTATGGTCATATAAAGCAAGACTCAAAATGGATGAAATAGGAAATTTCGAATTCTTGAGTGGAATCAACAAATATTCTGCATAGCGTGTTCATTATTTGAGTTCTATTATTACCCACTGACATTATTGCATACGAAATCTGTCCACTAACGCATTATTGACTAAAGCCATTATGTCAGTCAAAACCCTAAATCCAAGTAATGTATGGGCAATGCTCAATGTACTCAATACTTATTGAGCAGATAGTTTCAGTAAATTATAAATCTCTCATCTTCATCCTTTTGATCCTGGGCTATATTAGCCATTTCTATCGGTCAATTGTATACTAGCAATGACATGTATTGATTGTATATAGCTCTGCCATTAAACACGTTGGCTTTATACTAAGTAGGAAAACGTCAATATCGACCAACATCGAGCAATCGTGGGCTAAAGTAGAATTAATCCACCGAAAGCATCTGTGGGGTAGATGGGACTAATGAGGGGTTTGTACTTTTATTTATTAGCAAGATTCATTGTTCGACAGTCAATGGTGGGAAATCTATCCGCAAATATTCCCCTTTTCCAGAAATGATTAATGTTATTCTGACAAAAAGACAATGTCTATCTCTCAATATAACTTATTCTTGAGCTGGGCTGAAATCGAACCAGTTGGGTACCAGAAGTTTCAATTATTTCTGGCCATACTAAGTATTAATTTGGCATTTGCAATGAATGCAATAATTCCTTCTGTTTTATACAGCACAAACCTCGGGACTAAAATGAGCTAATTTTCAATAATTATTGAGAGTAGATATTTCATTTATTTTAAAGATATGAAAAAATGTTAAAGCTCTGTGATTAGTGAAGCAATGTGTCATTCAGAAAGTGTATCATCTTTGAATGTGGATGGCACAGTGTCCTAAATGTGGGATTGACCTGGTTCTAGTGACCTACTCAGCATTAAGTTCATGAAAATATGGACGGAAACATTGACCAATGATGTAAGAGACAGAGAGAATGAATTTGTAGAGCTTTTCTTCCCGTTTTTGTAATACGTTTTCACTCCAATTCACACCTTTTTTCGAGGTGACCATTGGTACCGACACCTGACTCACCACTGCTTTAGTTTTTCTGGTAGTGTTATTCTTCTTAAATTCTGTTTTACTTCGGCACATTGTTTCCTTAGGTCCTTGTTCGACTCACAATTTGCAAATAGAAAATTTGTACGGAAAAGATCGTGCAGTGTAAATCATTACCTGAAATTCGATTAAAATAATTGTGTTCATCTGATTTCTACAGATTCACCTCACCGTCACAATTGACGGCCAATTTTCTACATTCATTAGCAAGATCTTACAATGTCAATTTGTCACTTTTCTCGATCTTTCTGAGAAATCGACAACAGATATCCCTCTAGCAAAGTTCCTAAAGACCACTAATATGGTAGACCTTTAAAATTAGCCTTCCCAATGGCGGAAAAACCACTGAGTTCAAAAGCCTTAATGGGGCTACCACAAGTCCACACCGTACATTTTTGATAACGAAAATACAATTAGTCCTTTAACCCCCTTAGTACCGTGCGGTCCTCTTTCAAAATAAGCTCCATTGGTACTAGATTCGTAACAGAGGGCGCTATTGCCGTTTAAAACATGTTCAATGCGTAAATAGCCTTCGTCTGATACCACCAAAACTCATCACTTCGACGACATCATTCTGCTATGAGACACGCGCGGATGCGCTTGGGTACACTTTTCAAAAAACTAATTCGAGCGTTATACGGTTAAAGAACATTCCAAATTCAGAAGAACTTTTCATTAAGCAGTTAGGACGAAATCGAGATTGAATCATTGAAAGTAAGATTCGCAATATTCCCTGGATGGACTAAATCATTGAGCTTTTACTTTCAGCCATTCCTAGCCTCCGTAACAAGAGTTCAACGTTTACACCGACGAGATCGTTTAGAAAATATCCTCTTACTCTGAATCAAATGCCAAAAACTTGATCTGCTTCCGGGTCATAGAGAAAAACACTAACTTCTTCCTTGCTGTTTCTTCTCATAAAGTTCCGTTTCAGCATAGGTAAGCCAAAGTGTATTGAATAAACCACAAAGATGAATCAAGCGAGTGTGTGGGAGGAGAGAGGAGAGGGCAACGAAGGAACACATAAATGTCAAAATCGTGTCTGTACGTTCATGAGAGTGGAAATACAAAGACGCTTGGGCAAGGACGTGGATAAGGGTATGAGTATCGATGTACTTTTAAATGAAACGGGACAGGTATAGAAAAATGTTGAATCAAGATGGTCGTCCAGACATAACAGAGCGGAGTTTTAGTCAGTTTGATATATTGGTGAAAAATTCTACATGTTTTCATAAAGAATATGACTAAAATGTTATTTTTTGAAAATTCATTGAGAGTCATTCTTCAGTTTATTGTTCATCTAAATACGTTACAATTAATCGATATTCAAATTTGGAGACCTTATAACCCTTAGCTGCCAGTCTTAAGGAACTACGACCCGATATCCCATCTAGGAAAAAGGTAAATACATCGGTATCGTTATCCTACCAACAGCCTATTGCAATTCAACTCCAACCAATCATTCTATAACGCAACTCCTAATAGTTTACATATATAATTTAAGAAATACTCATCATCTTGTAATAATAGTAAGGAGGAAAGATTAAATGAACTATTACTTTCCTCAAGGGTGAATATTTAACAATTATAACTTTCCTTGACATATTTTCTAAATCGTTGAAAACAATCACTCCGTCTTCCCATACCTGCGTCATAGGATTGCAGTCTCTGGTCCAACCCCCATATTTCAACTTCAACTCTGTTACTTAGAGATGACATAGTTAAGCTGTGAGATTATTAGAAAGCCAGAATTATTGTAATTAATGCCGTAGACAATTCGAATCCGGAAAAGTTCGATGATTATATCTTAAAGATCAGGAACTTCACCGGAAATAACTATCTGAAATATCAAAAATTTTGTTTCTTTTCAAGACAGTAAAGTCTGAAATGTAATGGTAGTCGTGTCTACTTTAATTAATTTCAGTAGAGTGTGTTTTGCAAAAGAGTTTTGATACTTTCTCTTCAAATAGAGCAATTTATTAAATCTGACAGAATGAAGCAGCAACCACCAGCAACCTTCTCATCTTATCTAAAACGCTAGACAATTAGGAATAGGAACGTAATGTGAACCTGATGACCACAATTAGACAACGCAATAAACCTGCTTGACAGAAACTTAAAAATTAGAGTTCACTTGAGGGAGCTCGATTTAGTTCTGTTATTTAAAACAGTACCATTAGATACAAGCGTGTTGAGTTGAAATAATCTAGTATTACGGATATGAACTCACGCAATTTCTGGGGGACTTCAAAATGTGATCTGGAAATGTAATCATTAGAATACGGTGAAAAAATTGCAAAGCTATAATCCGCATAAACCACAGTTTCATTTGTTGGCACTATAACTTACAGCAGAGAGCTACTGTTTTCAGAGATTTGGAAAATAAAATTGGTGGTAAAGCTGAATTTGCTGAACAGCAACGATTGAGAATCGGGGCTGTTAGCGTAACTGAGAGGGAGTAGTAGAAGGCTAGCGAAAAATGAAGAGATCATGAGAATCGGGTCTGCGCAAGCAGTCTTGCAGTGGACGCGTATTGAATTTAATAGGAGAAAGTGAGTTCATTCACTATCACTCTGTACAATTCGCCATTCAATTTTCATTAAGTGCCACTATTAAAGACAGTTCAATTAAGAGCGAAGACGTGACCACGACTTCTCATCAAAGCGTCTTTAATTATTGGCAATAAAAATATTTCCGAGAAACGTTTAGGGGGACAAGCTTCTACCTTAATTAATGGATAGTATTATTATTTCCACCAATGTGAAGCTCTCCCATGCTTCCAACTTGTAAAACTTTTATTGCCTTTTAATGGTTTTAACTCCATTAAAACAAAATATGGACTCGAATTTGTATTCACGTAAGCAGAGACGATAAAAGTACTTGTTTCATAAAGCTTGTTAAACCAAACTCACAAACCAAACTCCTCATGTCAAACACTCGCAAACCCAAGATTGTTTAACGCACGGCGCTTGAATCATAGTTTTACCCCACCTAAACCAAACCCCGGGCTTATTACAAAAAGTTAAACAAAAATTATTAGACAAAATCCTTTTCCTTTTTCTCTTTCTTTCGAAGGTTAGGCGTGCAGAGTAAATCCAGCCAGCTAGTCAGTGGGAAGGGGGAGTCGGCATAGTGACAAGCGGTACTGACAGTTTGACACTTGGGGTGGGAGTGGGGAGAAGAGACCCAAAAGGGGTGTGATTGGCTGAGCCAAAACAAAAAAAAACAATTGTGCCATAGAGTGGAAGAGAAAAAGTACAGATAATGCAAATAAATACATGCACGCAAATTAACAAACTCTCATTGCTTACCTTTTCTTTCTTTTCGCCAATTATCGACTTCTATCACTATTTTGTACTGGAAATTGCAATTAGGTGAAATCGCACTTACGCGGCTGATTTAGGAGAATATTATCCCATTGTGCATTTGGGCTTTTTTATTGGTTTCAAATACTTGCTTACACACAAGTAATAAATTATCTTTGACGTATTACAACTTATTCGCAATAATCTAGCTCATTTGAATTAATTTACCGCTTATTGTTCATATCGAAGGTAAGAAATTGACGCATAGATTATCGCGATGGTTAATATGTTTATTTGCGATTTCGAAGTGCGTGGAATCGTCAAATGGATTAGTTGAGTCTGATTAATAAATGAATGGTTGCTTGGTGTAATTCCTTTCCCCATGATGGGTGTTAGCAAATGCTTCTCAAAAAGGAACTTTTAATTTGTTTTTAACATTCAAATGCATTTCGAGGTACAGGAGGAAAGTGACAGGTAAGATAGCTTGAGTTAATATGCGAGAGGGAGGTGCACGATAGACTTACCACCACATGGTACACCCTGGGCAACGTATACTCATATGGCAGAAAAGTCTATAAACAGGCAGTTGACTTCAAACTACCATGACCCCACTGTATGTCATATTCCACCACTTTCACAGTACTCACCTTACCTTTTCCCTACCTTTGTGTCTGTCTCTTACATCTGTGAACCACTCTTCTGTTCCCCCTCTCGACTTTTTGTGACTGATTTTCCTCCTCTCTGTGAAGTCCGAAGTTAACTAAAGAGCTTATGGCAGCTCTCATAAAACCTGCCATTTCATACAAATAAATATGGAAGGGGAGAACAAAGAGGATACTTGTCATGAAGCTAAAATTGGCACTAGTAAGTACTTGAAAGAAGAGCGAAACGGTGATCGGAGTGCACATGAAGAGAGGTATTGATTACACGTCGCCACCGTGAGTGGCCACAATATGCTGAAATTGAATTATTTATCTACTGGATCATTGTCTGGCCAATCATATACCACCACATCGATTAATGAAGCTCAATGACTATTTCAATCTTCTCCAACCAATTTCACGACCCACCCCCCCCCCCCTTACAAAAAGTATACCAAAGGCAAAACAGATTATAGTTGCACCACATAAAGGTTTGGTAACTAATCGGATCTCAACTGGTTAAATCTTTGTTTTATCTTTCTCTCTCTCCCTCTCTCTCGGGAGTCTGAGCGAATTATACCACACCTTTATCGTAGAGAAGCGTAATAAGAGGTGGTTAAGCCATTATTTGGAATGTGATGGGATTCTAAAACTCACTACCTTTTGAATATCAGTCAAATGATTAATTTGACATTTAAAGTTACTTGCTCAAGCTCACGAACATCCTTTTTTCAGACGAATCACTGCAGTCACTTTTGCCTAGCACAGCTTAAAACTTGCATTGGAGTTTTCATAAGTCACCCTCAACCAGAAGGGCAACTTTACTACTAAAATGTCACTTTCGATTGGGAGAAATGTCAAGAAAGGAAGGAGAAAAAATTACATTCAAATTTATGCTAAAAATGTCAGAAGCTAACGGTTACAAGGCTGACGCAATGGTATTTATTTACTTAAGTCGGTTGGACCTTTTATGCCATCGCTGACTAAACACCTTTTCACAACCTCGGTTTTGCTTCAATTTCATTTTCAGACATCTTGATCGCGGCCAGCTGACCTTTGTCCAAATCACAAATAAGTTTTTCTTCCATTTTTAAAAGAGAGCAAATAGAAAAAAAAACAATATTTTGCTTAATGACCCAAATTGCTCAAACGAGATGAAATTGAAGAAAGGAAGCACACTCAACCACTTTATCCCGACAGCAATATTGAAATACCCCCGTTTAAGTCATTATTTGTGCTAGAATATGATTAACAGTTGATATATTCATAAGTATTGATTCGAAAAAATTACAGAGTTCAAGTATTTAACGTCTTTCATTGCACTAATTAAACAATGGACCCTTTAGACGATAAAACGGTCATTTTCACGTTATCGGTGTCCTTCAAATTAGAAGGATCATGGCGTAATAGCATTAGTCCTGTCAAACTCAGCTGTGCAATATTAAGATCATGAAAGCTGCCTAATAACTCGTGGATAATTTCTTTGGAAAAATTAGTAAAGTGATAACAAAAACCGACGAACCAGTCACTAAGCATTGGGTATCATAAAGAAGATTTTGCACAATGATATATAATAAAATGTGAATTTGAACATGAAATGCCCATTAAGCAATTACTCAGGAACCCCAATTCTGGAATCAACTGCGGCAAAATTCTTCAATAATCCGTCTTTATGTGGATTATAACTAGACAAGTGTGAATTAAGATATCTGGACTCGTGAGCGTATACACTGACTCGTACCACCAAGCTTCGTGATTGTGCGTCAATAAACTTTTATCAGTTACCCTTCAACGAAAAATCTATCAACGTCCTCATTATACCTCACTATACCCTCAGTGATCACAGTTCAAGTCCACTCAGTCAGCACTAACAGTTTCTTCTGCCTTTGCAATTCAAAATCCCTATACACTTTTCTTGATTTTTATCTCACTCTTCAGTGATTTTTCACTATCCCTTTGCCAAACTCAGCTCTTCCAGTTCTCATTCCATGAAGGCCGCAATGCCTGTTAGGTTTTCGAAAGACCATTCACTTTGTGAGAAGATTTAAAAAAATTAATTTTTCAGAGCTACTTTAAGTTCAATTAAATTCAGTTAAAATATCCGCAAACAAATCCAGTTGCTAAGATAGACGAAACCTGACTATTTATACTACTACCAAATAATGGAATTTAAAGTATTGATTGGAATTTATTTAATTGGAAGTACAAATCATCTGACTTCAGGAAAAATGCCCTATATTTTTCTACCCGTGTGGAAAGCCTCCAATTACTTCATTTTGGTCTATTCAGATCTGTTTTCTGCTTTCAAAAATGAAAATGTAAATATAAAAATTTTTTATTTCAATTTGCTTATTTAATTTAAGTAGTACGTCAACCAATCTAAAATAGCTATAACTCAAGTGTCGTCTCAAGAGTAACCCACTGAGCATATTAATCCTTACTCCGGGAAATTTTCCTAACTATCAACTATTTATGCCCCTTTTCTAATATGCCTCTTTCCATAGCCCTGTGGCTAAACAAATTCCCCTCGAAGGTTTGATTGGCTAACGGCCTGCTCTCATTAACCAATAAGATGACTGCATGAAGCAATTTCGTTCGGACCATTTTACAAGATAGGAAGGGCAGCTTGTCTTGCAGCGCAGCGGAACTTCCCTTGGGAAAGAGCTAATGATTAAACAGGAGAGTATGTCTTAGAGAGACGATGCTGTGAAGCCATTCACTATGTACTTCATTACAAGCTCAGTCAATGGTATAGATTTCAAATTATTGAAGTAGTTTAACACACTTAAATAACCTTATTAAACATAATTTATGCATATGATTATCTATAGAACGAACTGTATTAAATGGAGCTATAAATAATTTCTTAAGTATTAGAAGATATGTTTAACAGTATTTTGCAGTGTCACATCCATATTAAACAGGGTAAATGATAAGATGAAGGTTCTAACTAACACTAGCATAGACAAAGGCGCTTTTAACTGACTTTGCTCAAATATACCTTCTTAAGATCGTTTAAATGAAGCCAAATTTTACGAAGAAAGCTTGTGTGTCTTCTTACTTTGAGATTTGTAGAAAGTCATTATTGTGATCTATCAATCCTGACTGAGGCATTAAATAAATTTAAATCTCCTTTCTCAAGCTGTGAAAATGACATTTAAGAATATGGGTAAGAAATATTTGACTTTCTTCATTGTACCTGGATATTTGCAAAATATGAATGGCGAGATTACACTTTTCCAAATTCATTGTTAACCAACTAATTAAAAGTGCGTTTCCGGATATTTTTAGGTCCAACAAAAGCCGTAATCCTCGAGTTTGTTGTTCCAAACAAAAATACTAAAAAAACCGATCAATTTTCGTAGAATATTTAGTCAGATGTGCTTTTAATTCGTCGAAGGCCACAGCAATCACCTTGAAGAATGTCTAAAAACAGCGAGAAAAGCACATTTTTATTGGTCCAAGCTGAGAAGGGGCCAGGAGAAAGAGTCGAGCTCTATCCACTTCACAAAAATTAACAAATTTATATCGATTTATCGAGTTTTTCGACAAGTGTGATATGCACAAATGGTCACCTGAGAGGGTTATAAATGTTCTAGCAAACTAGAAAGCAGAATTAACTTTTTGAGTGGATATTAACGTAAAAAGACTGATTTGATGGGATTTTGTATAGAATGAAAATCTGAAGAAATTTCAAGAATTCAAATGACTATTAATTCTCCCCTAGCCTCGTAATCAACATTAATTTAAATAATTTGTTTCTTTCTTATTAATCAAATTGAATTGATCTATGTATCTTCATTTTTTTTTCCTCCTCCTCCCTACTAATTAACAAATGAATTAATTTAATAAGCAGACGGTGGTAGTATAGCGATATTGTTACGCTTATCCGACTAGTCAAACAAAAAATGGGTACATTGACGACAGTAGTGATGGAAAGAAAAAGGACTATCTAATTTAGGCACGTAGAAATTGACATCACTGCGTGTAATTGTTTTAGTAACTTCGTCTAAACAATTAGGGCGAATTGTGTACTAACCCTCAAGTAACCTAAAGCGGAATGCAAAAATATGATGCATACACATGTCCAATAGAGGTCGTTCTCAAATGCAGATTTTTTTCTCTTTACTGTCTATCAGCGAAAGCTTAAATATTTTATACGCACTTGGACAGTGTTTTGCTTGAAGCGAAATTGAGAAATTCAGTTGTCAGCTGAATGTGAACTATTCTAGTTTTCTCTTCTACCTACCCGGTAAATTTCGAACATCCTGAAATCAACACATGCGGTAGTGAATGTGACTCCAAATGAAACCTTTTTAAGATGTAAAATTGAGGTTTGATCTTCAAACACTGGAGGCCATGTGCTGACGTTTGCTTGCCAAGTACATGTTATCCACTAACAAAGAACGACTTCATCAAAACGAACTTACCTCCAAATTCGCCCATGAATGACCTATTTAGGTGTTAAACTACGGAGGTGGTGATAGAACACTAATTTTATAGTATTAAATGTACTAAAAAATGGAATACATTTTGCTTGCGGAACACCAGTCTTCGTTAAAAGTTGCATGAAAATCTTCTTTAGCCGTATGCTATTATTGAAATTGCATTTTATGGAGTTAACATGAATCCCTATAAGAAAGTGCAATGTGCTAACATCAATTTTCAATCTTACTATGGACGTCTATTGTGTTTTGCTTACGTTCAATGGATATAGTATCCATGCTAGTCCTCTACTAATATTTTGAGTTAGAAGGTAACTCCAAGACATTGTTTAGGAAAACCTCGAATTTTGCAGCCCTGTTTTAGCACAAAACATTCATCCAATGAGGACTGATCTCGTGACCTTTGACTCGACAGACGTACAGATGACTATCGAGCCTTCTGGTGCTTAAAAGGTAGGTAGCAATAGTGAAATATTTCACAACAGCTTACTCTTCCGAGTAAATCAGTTGGCCAAATTGTAACTACACTGTGATCACATAATGAAAACGATAGTGAAAAATCTGAAAAAGAATTGAGAAATGACTCCAATTTGCTACGTTGGTGCCTTTCCAGGGACTATGGAAATCATTTAAACTAAACCACGTGTGTAGTTATGAGGACTATGAGGGAGGGAGTTTAGAAGGGTTTAGAGTAATTCGAAATTTTTGGTGGGAGGAGGAGGGGGGGGTGTAATGAGTCAGTTAATTGTTTGACAATGTATGAGGAACGGGAAATTGGTTACCAACCTCTCGACTCATTTTTTATTAATCAGATTAGAGGAAGATAATCGTCTGTAGATTAGAATTAATTCCAATGCGCTCTTTCATTAAGATTTTGTTCAAGTTTTCAAGTCCCCGAGTTATGGTCCACAGGCCGGATACTTCAGTTTTACCAGATAAAAAATGAGGAGGGGGGGGGGATGGGGGAGCTCGCACACATACGAGAAGAGCCTCTATTATGACCTTGAAAAATGCAAACGAGCCAATAGTATAAGAGTAATAGGAATTGTGTATTAAAATCTTTTCACCGTGGAGGGAGGAATGATTGATACCTTTACAAAATATTATTACCCACAGAACTGTTTGGAAAACACCAGAAAAGGAAAGAGTAAATTAGGCCATCAAAGTATGGAAATGATAGGGGTAATAAATGTATCAAGGGGCTATCGACATTCAAATTATAAATACATCAGAAGGTCTAAGTTAAATACTTCGAATTTCATTATTTAATTTCACGTCCATATTACACAGGGGTTTGAAATGCATATCTTTAAAACACACGATTTTAAGCTAACGTTGTAAAAGATTTTTCAAGTGTTATAAACATGGGTGTTTTGGTTTATTGTTCAAGGAGGATTTACTGATGGGCAACAATGCTGATTAAATGACAAGATCTTATCGTATAACTATCAAACTCACAATGAGACTCAGGCTATAAATAACAACCTCAAGCCTTTCTGAACTTTTCAATCGCTAGGCATTAATCTTTGAACGCCAAGCGAAATTCGCCGCTGGGTTTTCAGAGAAATTTATCAACCTTACTCTTATAAATGCCCACTCTCTACAACTCTTCTTCTCGCAGCCAATTCTTAATATTGAAATACCCTTACTTAATCCTTCTTACTAACTGTAACTTTTAATCTATCCCTCTGGTATTTATCAACCCCCTCCTCCACCCCAGTAACTAGCAATGTTCCAGTCCTATTTTTTGTCAGTTCATTGACTAATGGATTTACTTGAGCCGTTGACTATACCACCTCGATAACTTCCTTTTCTTGTTTAAATAATTAATTAACTAATTCAATTTACACTTTAACATAGCCGAGCACAATAGAGCTTATAACATTCGACGCTAAAATTTGTGCGTTATGTGGCAAATGGGATCAGACTAGGTAAGAAATTATCTTGATCATATAAGAAGAGGAGCCAATAATGACACAAGCATGAAGTGTGTCCTAAATAGAATGAGGATTAAAGAAGAGTCATTTCTATTCAGATCAACCATATAATCAATCCAACAGCTTGCAATTAGTCTAGTGACTCAGTCACTTTTAGACAATGCATGAAAACCCCGGAAAATTACCATTCCTCCCTCACCCTAATTTTTCCTCCCCATCAGCTGAATCAATGTGATTTTTGAAAGAGAAGAGACGGAAGAGAGACTTCTGCCGATTTGAATGAAACCTAAGAGCGCACTTTCTTGATAATTGAATCGAATTTGTAATTATGGATGCTTTTAACATAATTTTCAATTCACATAAGTTACAGATAGGTAGCCTTAACTGAAAGAAGTGGAATAAGCTTGGACCATAATAAGAACCCCAATAATGAATATCCCTCCAAGTCTATTTAGGGAGGAGTATACTCACATTCATCTTGAGCTTAGAAGTTATATCAATTAAACTCCCTGGGCGCTACTCAAGTTGTTGCTCCCTTTATTACGCGAAGCTAACCATTTTGCTCTTTTAATCCACCCATTGGTTGAGAACCACTTGTTAAATAATTCTTGATACGGTGAAATTTGTGTTCAGTCAGTCAATTCACAAATATTCTAATGACTCAGTTTTATTTAGACTGCTCATGGGAGATGAGAGTGGATTACTCACCCACCCAATGAGTCTATTGGGCAGGAAAAGGCGAGCATTTGCCGATTAGAGAAAACACCTTAAAGTACTATCTTGATGAGTAAATCAGATTTACTGTTATGATATATGTCCAAATTGTGCCGAAACATATGTGTTTAAAACGTGCCACTAACAGAAGCATCGATATTTTAAAAGAAATTACAGTCCAGCACTTTCAATGCTGTTGGGATGATTTCATCTCATCTCCCCTTTAATGCAACTCTAAATCGCTGAATATCACGTGAGATCCATTCGATGCCACAATCACAAGGAGGAAAAGGGAATTGACGAGGCATCCCCGACACTCCTCGCTATATTTTAACCATAAAATGACAGCATTTGCTATTGATGCATTAAAAAAATTGGCGAAAGTCTTCGCAGTACAAGTCGATAAAACCACATGCAAAGTAACAACTTAGCAATGAAAAGAGCGCGTTATGCAGGACTAAACGGTAGAAATCATTTTGCAAAGCTAAACAGTCGCTTGATCATGGGCTCTAATTAATAATTAACTTGATCAAGAGTGAAGTAATGCAAAAAAAGTGGCTTGAATAAGTCGTTGTGTTTAATATATACGTTTTGAGATCTTTTCAAAGCCAGAGTGGTGAGCTGAAAATAATCTCAAAGCAATAGATTTGATCAGTTCAAAGTTGGTGATTCAATTTTATTAGTATACAAAATTGTTCACTTTAACTCCAAAACTGTGGATGAGTTTGAAAGGTTCATCGGCTCAGTTTTAAAGAACTAATCCCATAGAATGCATAACAGTACGTGCATAAGTAGAGTTGCGCAGTAGTATATTAGAAAATTATCAAAGAAATAAAAATCTCATTACTCTTCTTTCCCAGGCTCCCTTTTTTCCATGAAATGTCTTCAGAGGAAAAGATTACGGATTAAAGAGTGACTAAAGGTGGGATATATTTCATAATTATATATTTACTATTCTAAACAAAAGTGGCTAAATGACTAATAACGATTTAATTAATCAAATTTTATGAAGGAGGACATATTTCAACATCTTAAACAAATCAAAACAGCTCCACCAACTGTTCTCAAAAATTATTGGTCATAAATCTTTTAGAGTTTCGTATTTGATTTATTTTTATCTAAAACGAAGACAAATTTTCCAAAATCCGACCACTCTTAGGCAAGGTTGAGCGTTAGGTGAAGCAAGTAGATGCTGGAAGAGGGCAGCGAACAAACGAACAAACGAGCGCGGTTCTTTGCGCCCTCACTGCACGGCTGCAAGATTAAGAGAAAAAAACTTCAAGCGAATCGCAGTGGTAGCAAGGGCATTCCGACAAGGTTCTGGGCAAATCAATAGCAACTTTTCACGCAAAATTCACATTTCTTAATTAGGAGTGCAATGATTCAATTTAAAAATTTCCTTCTAATCATTTTTATTAAAACCCAACGGTAAATCCAGTTTTTATGGAGTGCTCTATTGATGCTGTTTGAAATGATAGATATTTTCTTTTAGGTCTTCAAGGTAAATAACCGTGTGTATAATTAGAAACATGGATACAGAATTGGATTTCAAGGAAATGATCAAAATATTATCATTCTCGATTTAATGACATTTTACTTAAAGTATAATATTATCTTCAACTAAACTGATAACTAATTCAATAACCATCTAAGTAATCAGTCATTTAAAAGAGGAGTGAAATAAGCGATTTAATTTAAATTAAAAGGCTGAAGTTAATTTACCCTTCTTTAATTTTTTGTTCATTAAGTATAATATTTATATTTACTTTTCAGGGTATTTGTTAAAATGTACCTTTTTTAGGAAATCAATTACAAATTTGAGAAGAACTAAATGCAAAGTGTTCATGATGTTAGTAAATTCTTATTGGTTATCAACCTCAAGAGAATTAGCTGAAGGGATCTGAAAGTGTCATTTTGTTTAAATTTCATTTATCATTTTTCAGATTAATCGAAGTTTATTAATGAAAGAGTACATGGTCCCGACTGACATTATTTTACTCTTCACGGCAACCCTACTTCACTCATTGCCATTTAGAAACCAGCTTATCAAATTTCCGATGTTAAACGAGGAGATTCTACTTAAACCCTGGTAATGATTCAGAATGGCCAAGGGGCAATATCGGGAAAGTGAGTGTGTCTAAGAGCCAATTATCGGTTCCCTTTCATTTGTCCAATTTTGTTGACAGTCAAACCAACTTGGCAATTCCCTCGAGAAATGAATAAGGGACGCAATGTTGTTTGCATCTCACGTCAATTTTACGGATTATTGGCAAAACTCTTTCAAAATAAATATGCATCAAAATTGTTTTTATTTTTTCACGAAAATTTCAGAGCGTTGTGGAAAAAACTAACAAATTTCTAGTTTTACAATAATTTCCAAAGTGATTATTTGAAGTGAGTAAAAACGCCTTCTTGTTTATTTACTTATGACTTTTGCATTATCAAAACAAAATATTCAGCTTATTTCGCCAATACTTCGAAGACCAGTTTACTTCTTTTCAAAAAGTCCCCTTGCAGACACTATTGATTACTTTGACTCTCTGCTTGATAGAATTCACTTTCTTTCCTGGTTTGATCTATCCTATTTGCCCTTTTAGGATTCTTTTCATTGGATGAAAAGCAATGATTACCGACCACTTGAACGATGAAAAAGTATAACTAAGCCACCATTGTCGTAATATACAGCGACCTGTTTTGATGCATCATTTTTGTGTAATTTTGAACGTTCTCCAATAGAACTGTCTCCCTGCCATATCCCCACCATTTATCTAATGCACATGTTGGTGAAGGCTAACATTCCCTTATCTATTGCCTACTATTCGCCCTCAAAATGAGGGCTGAATTTTGTTAATGAGTTTCATTGCGAAAAGCAACTAGGTTGATTAACACGGTGAGAAATAATAATAATAGGAAGGGGAGCGAATGAGTTTGAAACAATTAGAATTGTTTTTTGAATGATTTTTGTAGCCGGGTTGGAATAATGTTTCTAGTGGTTCATTCACTTACTAAAATCCAAATTTTGTGGTTCATTAATTGGGATTAGTGAAACTATTATGATCAATCTTGCCACTTTGAGTCCTTTTTCATTCTGAAAGTTGAACAACTGGCATTTGATATTAGGCAACCTACATAACCTTAATAAAGTGGAGCTGAGACAGTGTCGATCAGCACTTGGCGATCAAAAATGATACCATCTCAACAAAAATATCTATAAATTATTGAGATGTAGGTTTGCCCATCTCTATGCGGAGACAGAGACGATCAGACATGACTTATGTTTCTCCAAGAACTGTTATATTAAATCTAATGTGTTTACCAATCAAGTTTAGGGGAGGGGGGGGGGTGGCTTTTCTGTGCTTATCTTGTGACATTTATTATTTGAACTGTTTTTCCTTGTGTGTCAGCTGTCTGGATTGTAGAATTCTTTAAGAAAATTCGGGCTACATAAATTTTTTCCTATGGACAGTTATTATTCAACTATCGCCTTTAATTCATATGATCGACTCGACTAGCATTAGCGGTCAATGAGATATGAATTACATGTTCTCGAAGATTCCATCAAATATTATTTCAAGAAAGTAGTGGTACTAACCCGTTCGCGAATGGAATTAATGTATTAAGCTATTTAAAAACGCAAAACCTTACTTTTTGTTTACCTCGTCTACTTTAAATGTTTTCTAAAGTGTGATTCAGACTGCCGGACGCAGGGACTAATGTGAAGAAGGAAAATAACTGTGGTAGCGTCTCCAATATCATTAATCATTGCACACAGTCATCCACTAAATTAATCCGGGGATTTTAAATTTAATTAAATGAGACTTTTAGAAGTGAAATGGTGTATAGTTAAATTTGATTTAGGATTTTAGGAACTAAAAATGATTAATTAATTACAAATATATTTAAGTAGAAAATCGTACTACTACTTTGATGCATTTATTTTATTCGGCAAATAATTAATATTAGGTATTAGATTAAAGACTATAAGAAACGGTGAATTCGATTTTAAAGTATTAAAAGGATTCTTTAACCGATCAGAGGAGTGAGGATTAAATGTCAAAGTGAAAGAAGAGTGTGTCTTGAAAACACATTAATCACTGAAAAGCTTTCTACTGTCAAAATATATTTCCCTTCCTAGTTTTTTGCTTAAATAAATTCGTTTGGCAAATTTTATTCCTATTTCTGAAATTAATCTGAAGAAATAATGATAAGAAAATTGGTAAAAGACTTCATATTTTTCTCCAGCTAATGACTTTGTATTAGGGCATTACCATGTGTTATGATAGAGATTAAAGATTGTTTGCAACAGATGTTTGCACGGAAAGAAAAGAGAATAATTCAGAAAATAATTTGTTGAATGAAGAAATATTAAAAAAATAATTGCCAGAATGTTTAAAAAGTGGATATATTGGATTAGTGAACAAAGAGCGCAGAAAGAAGGTTTATGAAAATCTGTTAATTTGAAAGAACAGGTAGTTTTTATTAAAATATGAATAAATTTTTCAGTATTCCGACATTGTGACTCTGGTTAAAAAAGTCAAACCTTTCCAATCAAAATTCTCCTTACTGCTTGGGCAAATGATTAGTAAATACGCGTACTTAGCTTTCATATTTACATAGCCACTCCATTCATTGAATGTTACTCTTAGTAAGGTTGGTTTAATCAGTTTAATTTAAGTTAAAACAGACTTTCAATTCAATTTTAAAAATGGAGAATCCGGAAATGTCTGGCTCAAATTAAAATGAGTAGCCGCAAATGTTGTCAAATCAATTGTTTTATAACTATAAAAAAATGAGGAAATCCAAACACCTTTTTGAAACCCAAGTGGCTTAGGTTTTAGGTGTTGCCTTATACTGATTGAAAACTTATAATTGGCATAAGACCATAATCGTCTTGACCACTTATGGCATTTGCGATTATAAAGGAAAAAACCTATTTGGGCGTAAATGGTCCGAAGTAGTTTTATCGCTTCCCATCTTAGTCTCCAACAATAAAAGCAGTTATACTCATTTACTATGTTAAGGTTAATTATGGAATCATTTAGCGCATGACATTTACAACACACTTAGTATCAGTGATGTCATCATTCACAAGTGCTATTTTACCCAAAGAAATGAGCCTATAGTTTGTGGACTCGATTAATAATATTAAAGTAAAATTAGATTACACATAAATTCCAAAATTCACCAAACCCTACAATTTTCCATATTCAAAAGGGGGAAAAGAGTAGGCAGTGTGCTTTTACTACACTGTTAGTTTTAAATGAATCGCAGGTATGCAAGAAAATAAATATCCGCACTTTAAAATGGCCAAAATTTTTAAATATGATAAGTTTAATGTTGGCCATCAAAGGCTCGAAATCGTAATAGGCATGTAGGATGGGAGAAAAAATTCAAGATTTTACTATGGTAAAAAACAGTGAATGGAGTCCGATTTTCATTACATTCTTTTCTTTGAGTGTAGTCTACTTTTAATATTAAAAAATGGTCATTGAAAAATATAATTATAAAAATAAAAAAATAAAAAATAAAATAAAAAATAATTAGATTAATTGAGTAGTAAGAAACTGCAGAAAGCTACAAATTAGCTCGTCATGTAACTGATCATCAATAATGATTATGGGCAGAACTTTAGACAAATGCAAAATATGAACACATGCTTCAAGCTTTTGATATCCTGAAAGAGCATTAAGACTACTATGGACTAAATTTTCCAAATTATGACCGTATTGTTAAATTTAGTTAATATTCGGAAAACATTTGCACATTCTTGGAAGATTGCATAGAGTGCACCAGAAATACGTCGCAGATTTGAAAAAAAAACAAAATATCAAAAGTTCCAAATAATTATTTAACATTATGGCAGTTAAAAAATTTTTCCATTTGAAAATTTATTTTCATAATCTGTAAAATAATCATTACAATTTACAAAAGTATAATTAGACATAAATGCAATAAATACAGTTTGTAGAGTTGCTGGCTCCAAAATGCATGTCTGTCCTTTACAGTAAATGGAAATCCAATGAGTTATTTCTGTTTTCAATTAAGAAGTTTGCATAATTAATCCAGACTGTCGGCATGAATTTCCTCTCCCCCATCCTTTCAAACGAATCATCTTAAAAAAGAGTTTAGGTGATATTTTTTAAATTCATTGTGTCTAGCACCCTCCTCCCTCTCCCCCACCAATAAGATGTTTATGTCTAATGCGAATTCCGGGAAAATGTAGGAATTTACTTTTATTCAATCACTTTAAAGGGATTGAATTTTCCATTAATAATATGCACCATTTGGTCACTTCAATGCGTGTTGAGGGGGTGGATGAGGAGGGCAGTTTGTGGAATTCTATTTTTTTTTGAAATGTGGAAATCCCATGAAAAAAACAAACAATTATCGCGGCTATTTGAAGGAAGCGCTCACTTTAATCTTGTCAGTAATGCACGAAATCACTATATGTATAAATTATTAAAAATCTATTATTCAGTTACCATTCCATTGGCCTGCATCATGCCACAATATTGCATATAACACCTCAATTCCATTCTTTCTAATTTGCATTAACAATGCATCAAATTGGCTCTCATAATGCACTCCCATATTTAAAAATCGCTCTTTTTCGTCGGATTTTTTCCATATATATTAACATGAACTGAGATAAAATATCACGACTATTCGACTCTGTTAATTATGTTTTTTTCAGAGCAGTTTTAGATAGCAGTTTATGACAACGATCTTAAGACACGATTTGAAAGTATATATGAATCAGTCAACATCACTGAATGTTTGCATTATCCTTGAAATCGATCAAAAGTAGCATTCTGAATAATTAGTAACTTTATCGAACGTTAGAAGATACCTTCATTTTTCTAAGCCTCTAGTATTTCGTTCATATATTGAAAATAAACTTCGGAAAAATTAATATTTGGTGAAATATTATTGCAAGTGATTTCAGTATCCTAAAAGATTGCAAGGGAGATTTGTGATACAGTGACCATAGATCATAAATTCGATATCATCGAAGAAACAACACTGCACAAACTGCCTATTGGGAAGTAGAAGAGAGGCGATATAATGAATTTTATCATCAAAGAGGCTAAAGGAAACACCATGAATGCCTTGAAAATAGATTGGCATCAACGATTTAATTAAATACTTTTAATTGTATCCATCAGTAGAAACGGCACTAAATAATACACGTTAAGAAAACCTACCTGGGGCTGGAAGGCTAATATACATTTTAAAATTTTTAATTCCAAAATAATATTTAAATAGCGCAAACTTTCCAAACATTAACGATTTGTTTAAATCGGCAATTCGTCATTTGTCATAAGGTAACACTGGAATGCAGACACAAAGTAGAATGGAGGAAGACGTTTAATGTCTTTTCTCTTTTCACTTCTTCGATACCATTTCACATGCAAAGTGCCTGCAATATTCAGCGGATAAAGTTACTTACCTTCTCTTTTTCCACCCCACTTTCTCCGTGGAGATAATAGTCTTGGACAACCTTTTTTTCTCCTTGTCTGGAATTTAAAGGAAATAAATTACTTTTATGCCAGACAAAATTGAAAAAAATCCAGAATTAATTACTCTGTAATATTAGGATGTAAAGCATTTTAAAATAACAATACTTGTCAATTGACTCAAATTTTGACCCTCTGTTTAGTTGGTTATTCCATAGCTTTAAGGTCATAAGTGTTGCCTGTCATGAATAGTTTATTCTGGTGAAATATCTTGACTATTTTTAAAGAGCTGTTCTTTTACGCAATCACATTGTTCTGAAGGCTAGAGAAATGAGCTGTTGAACATATGGGGACAAACGTTCAAAAGAGACGTATCAAGGTAGATCTGTTAGTTATATCTTTGCTGCCGCAGATTTCGACAATAATTGAACTCGATCTCTTGAATAAAAGCTCAGTCAATGATTAAATAAATCTCTTTCTGTTTGGAGTCACCTTTTCTTTCTAACTTTCACAATGGAAATCTACCATACTATCCGACATTGAGGGCCCAGATAGCATAATTATAGTACGCACAGAAAGGCACGGTTCTCAGAGTTAAATTTAAGACTTTCACTCCCGTTACGATTAAATCCATCATTAGTTTGTGGTCATCGCACAATCACCAGGTTAAAAATACAATTTCCCATGTATCAAAACTTGCGTTTTCAAGAATTCCATCAATGGAAATTTGAATTTTTCAATATGGCAGATGGTAGACATGTGTATATTTACCAGAAAAGCATTTTTGAATATAAATAGATAAAATTCGACAATGGCTTAATTTTTGAAAAAACGAGAGATATGTCCTAGCGAAGTTATTGAGTAACTTTAATGAACACCAAGAACTTACCGAAAGTGCTGATATATAGGGACAATTATCACGATTCAACATATGGGAGGTTTCCATAATATCGGACCTTGATTACTTGTCTTCCAAGTCTGCAAAAGGTCATAACTTATTATTTTATGCTAAGCCAATGTATATAATCAACATTCACCACTTTTCTTCCAAAGGAAGTACAGTGTTTTCTTTTTAGGAATTCTCCTGAGATCTTTTTTGCGAAGTTTGATGACTATCTCCTTCTTCAGTGGTGGTCTTTTAACGGATTCAGTAAAACAAAAAAGTGAATTTTTAAATTTATTCCCTTAGTTCATTTAAACTGAAATATTTCAGCATATGGGTGAAACAAAAATTCATTTCCTTTTTCTTATTGACACCATTACTAAAAGTTATTATTGATAAAATATAACTTATCCTGACGCAAATTAGTCCTTCCTCACACAAACAATTAATTAACTTATTCTAATTATTTGATAACATTATTTTAAATTAAAACTCAAATAACGACGATTAACTCATCGCGTCAATTTTAACCCTGAAGAAATCAATAAGATCACCATTCATGTGCTATAGTTGAAATACAGGAATATTTTTGAAGTGAAAATCTAATCTATACCTAAAATTTGTTTTTTTATTTGTTTGTTACTTTGGCAACGTTTTCAAAAAAAAACAGCTTATGACAGCCAAAGAGAATTCAAAACCCCACAAAACCCAATATTCTGCAAACCCTGGTAATTATGCATTTTACTTTTCTGTAAAGTGTAAAAGGTATTTTTGTAATACGGAGTCTGGCTAAATTCATATTACTAGCAATCTAATTCCTTCTTCCTAAGGATCGTAGGGTGCTGACTATCATGCTAGTTCAGTTATTTTCTGCAAAATCGAAACTTCCTAATTGGAATGGAGGCTAAAAATTCTGCAAATATTATAAAACTTGAATCAAAGAACTAAATGAACCGACACTTACTGATACCTAAGCAATGTTCTCAATGACATTTTTTTGATCGCCTTCCATTTATTATTCATTAAATTGTTGTCAGTATAGTAGAGTTGCTTTCCACTGTAAAAAATGTTCATCTTTGTAATACTGTGGTTATTAATTAATAGCGTAAATAATATAATCAATAGAGACTCAACTTCTTTAATAATCTTCATGACTAATTTAAAGGCTAACTACGAATCAATCACACATCGATCACAAGAAATGTATTTACATTGTCCAATTACATACTTAAGATTTCATTAGTACTCTTTGCGCATGTTTCGTCTTTAGTCAATCGAGTTAATTGAAAACTAGAAAGAGATTCTCTATTAAAATACTATTTAAGAAAGCGTATCGGAAGTCTTTTCTTCTCCTTCATAAAAAACGATGCTGTTCCCCAAATGGCCTATCTCTTTTACTAGACTCGAAATTTATATATTTTGAGCACTTCGTCGCTGAAGGAGGCATTTCTTTTCTTTCTTTAATATCTTTAATAAATTTTAAATTTTAATTTTAAATCTCATCCTTCTCTCCATTTCACCATTCTCTCGCTTTTAAGTATCTATGATTCAAAATCCCCAACCACCTTTTTTGACCAATTGAATTAATAATCAAATTTAGTGCTTCAACTGATACTCCTTTTGCTGTTACTCCTACTAAAAGCAGGTGTTTTTTCCAAGCGCTAAGGTGGAGGACTAACAGTCGTAGTCGTTGGAGGAGGAGAAGGATGACAAGTCGTCGATCTGGCATTTCCGCTTTCTGTCACCGTACCGCTACTTCCACTGTTGCCATTTCCTCCCTCACTCTCTAACAACAGTGTGCAATGTGTTTTCCTTTTCACTCCCTACCTCCTACTCTCAAGAGGCTGTATGTGTGTGTGTGTGTAGGAAGGCTGTAAAAGCTGCGATGTCCGTTGTTCTACGTTGTTCCTCGCTCTTTTTCTTTTCGCTCTTCCCCATCCCCACTCCACTCTGCTTAGTAGTTCTTCTGTGTGCACGCATATTTTGGGGGAATATGGAGGCTGGGCAGTAAAGTGAATTGATTTATTTTGGAAATTATAACATACTGATACTCCATAACATTTAATTATGTGCTGACTTATAGCCATTTTCGTTAAGAAAATACTAGATGTAGTCAACAGAATCTCGGTTCCTGAAGTACTTCAAAATAAAGGTATGAAATAATTTTAGTGGGCAACTGTTCAAAAAGGAAACATGAATTAATCAATAAATTCAAAACAGGCTAAAACTCCAAATAGCCTTTTCAACGAATTTACCTACCTTTATTCAGTATACCCGCAAGTTCAAAAATTTTGCAATTATTTGCTAAGGGACACTATTTGAACACCGGAAAAGATCAAGCAAACTCAGTAAATACACAAAGGGCGTTAAAAGAATTTGGCATCATTTGATTTGATGATTCAGATAATGCCCATTTTTTTTCTTTAAAAATGTGCTCCCCTAATTTACATTACAACGTTCCACAGTTTTAGTTTCAGGAAATGTCCCTCTATTTCCATTTGGAATCCTTCTAATGGCATTCAGAAGACTTTAATTACGCTCTACTTTAGACGAAAGACCATGCTATTTCAGACACACTCGGACCCTTCCTATAGAACTAACATAGTTTTAACAGAACGGAGCTTACTCATGAGGGGCTATAATGATCAGTTACAGACTTTATTAAAATACATCAAATTTTTACGTTTTCAAAGCATGGAAAGACCAAAAAAATGTTAAGTGCCCATTTTATGCCTTTTCTCACATTTCATAAAGCACAGTAGAGGAAACAGTTATTAAATAGCATAAATAGAAAGAAATGGCATCATAAATGGCGTCTTTCTGAAGGCTAAATAAGTTTTTCCATATTGGCTCGAAACGTTAGCCCAGTCCATTATCCCTGCAAATTGGCGTGACTCTTTAGATTCAAGGTAAGCTTAGTATCCCAGTCCCCATACGATATTTCGAGAAACTTCTTCCTTCTGTCACCAAATTTGTCCATTTCTGAGAATAAGGAGCGAATAATTGCAAGGTGCAATGGCACGCATTGTCTATTATTTGGCTGCATTTTGAACTATTCCTTCATTTAAAATTTTTCCCCCCTCCTCCTCCCAAAAAATTTACTTAATTCAAAATGTACCCTGCCATTTTTCTCAAAGAAAGTCCGTCAAAATTTTTCTAAGGGGTAAATATCAATAAATGTAAAGAAGTTCCACAGTTTTTTAACCTTCTTCTCTCAACTTTACCTAAAAGTTCCTTCTAGACTTCTCAAGGTCATTTTTTAGATTCCCAGTTTCCTCGCCCCCTGTGTTTAAATTAATGCTTTTTGCTTTGTTTGAACAAATTTTTGGCACTCATTCGAAGGAACTACTGCAGCGTGAAAAAAAACATGCTTTTCTTAGAGAAGAAAATAAAATATCTTGGGCTAAAAGCAGCCAGGCAAAAATTCGTGTGTAGATAACTGGAATACGATAGTATCAAATATCTAAGGATGTCAGAAGACACTTTTCTGTATTGTGAAGTAATGGTATATGCCTGAAGTTTTACTACCAACATATGAAATGTGAATAGTTTTTAAACCTTCTAATCAAGCGGAACTACCTAAGTACTTATGAAGGGTAAAAGCGACCGAAATTTTGGTTGATGAAGTAGGAGTCGTGGACTCAGGAAGCCCTACTTCATCTGATCTCCAAAATCATCAGATTGCCTACTTTACAAAATCTACTTGACAAAGGAGTCTACTAGTCAAGATTTGGGTGTGAGACGATTGATCCACCAGTACGTACTCATTTTACTTCCAATTACAAGGAGTTGAAGATGTCACAAGTCCACACACTGTTAAAGCCAAAATCTTCCACTTGAGCTATGACCCAAAGGCCCCAGTATAATTCAAATCTCTTCAACCCTGGCGCCTAACCAACCTACCAATTCAACTTACTGGTTGATCAACTATAAAATTGTGGAGGCTAATTGCGGAACGACCCACGAACTAATAATCAAATTTTAAATCGAAAAACATAAAGCCCAAAAAATGGCAAAGAAAAGGGAATCAAATAGATAAAGAGAGCAAACTCAAGATATCGAATAATCATACTTAATTTGATTTTCGGACCCGGATTGAACTCTGAATTGCAGCAAGTGCTTGTCCACTTTTAGTAATTACACTGCAAATAAAAGTAATACTCGTCTGTTAGTAACCAGCTAAGGTGCAAGGATGGACTCAACAATTGAATGCTTCTATTCCCGCCCCTCTCTCTCTCTCCATGTTTCAGCCCTGTTGGATGATTTTTCTATTTTCATTGTTTATATTCAATGCCATGGTTATTCATTTATCTGCACAAAGTGGAATAATTTTCAGATTGGTTGATCGTAAATCTTTGCCAACAATAACCGCTTTGCATTCTTGGTTATAAAAATATAGCATAGCTATTTACACCTACAAATCTTGCCTATTCTGAAACAACGCATTCGCTTACTATTGAACGAAATGGCAGAAAATACAACTCATTGTTGTCTCTTCGTAAAGCTTTCAGAGACGAACCCTACCCAACCCCTCCACCTCAGCTCCTCCCCCTCCCTTCATTAAATTTAGTATTGATAATCATCTCAACTCAAGAAGATTAAACTCAAAGAGGAATAGCGACACCAACTAAATATAAATTTTCAGAAAGGAAATCCTCGAACAACGACTTAACATTTCTTGTTTAAATGAACCTAATGTAATATCTAAATGCGAAAAATTTCGTTTTTCGTTGAGTAAGGTTATGATTTAACTAGGCACAGAGTTGATAACTGTAAACTAAATGTGACCTCACAGGTTTCTTAATTCATGCGATGACCCCTACAACCTCACTAATAATTTGAGGATGGGCTAGAATAAACGAATTCCATGCCCTTGACAGTGGAATGATCTATAATCTAAAGAGTTATTCACCTGCGGCTGGTTGTACGTTTTATTAATTGAAACTCTGGATAGTTATCAATCTACTTTCAATTCCTAATCACTTAACTCAAGTAATATGTATCCAACTGAAATCGACTCGTTCCTGCTGTGTGTGAGCGCGCATCTACTCACAAGAATACCAGTTACCAACGTATTTTTTTCTCCCGTTAATCCATGAATAATATTTTAATAGGATAGTTGTTTGAATTAAATTAACATTTATGGTAGTGGAATAATCGTTGTCTTGTTCATTTCAATTCTGTTAATGACACGCCAAATGGAAGCGGTTATCATTAGTCTATAGAGAGCAAGTAGATCACGACTCGCACACTGGGTGAACTTCTATGCGCCGTTACTCTATCTACTGAGAGAGAGAAAAGGCTTCCTACCATTGACCATTACCCTTTATTTTAATGCTTTTCAATTCTGGAAAATTATTCAAAACCACAATGATTTTCGAAAATCACAAAAATTCACTCTAGCCGATAAATCCCATCATCATCACCTATCTACAATGTTGTAAGTTAGAGCTAACTGATTTTAGCCAGGTCCCATAATAGGCCTATCTCTCTCGAGTTTAAAGGAGACCTATAATTTAAGAATACAGCGTCCTAGTGATATTTGTCAAGGTGAGCTTAGTGCCTCTTATGAGTCATTCTATTAGTGAGTGTCAGATAAGTGGATGTCTTATAACTATTGTTTGAGTTACTCGTACTGACGCTGAGTTATTAATATCATTTCTGCTACTAAAGGGTGTTTAATTTAATCAAACCGTTATAAGCACTGAAATTAATAGGCCATGTATTCGTTCACGTAACTAAGGAATTTAAGAAAAGTAATCATTGGCCAACACGAGTCTAACATGGTAAATGAAATTAGCCTTCATCTTAGGGTGGCCTTCTGTTTACCCATTTACTAACAGACACACAGTTGAGATGATTTCGTAGATGTCTAGACGCCTTTAAACGACAAAACCTTTTTGTCATTCACCCGTATTACTCAGGGATTCTAAACGAGGACCACGTTTTCAAGTCCACATTTGTAAGATGTGGGGGAGGGGCTCGTATGCGTCTCCTAAAACTTTGATGTTATTAATAAGATATCCTGGCAAAAGTTCGTTTATTTTAACTTATATCTTTGAGGTTAAGAGTTGATTTTCTCATGGTTTGCAGACATCTGCGAAGTACATTTACCGATAACATGATTAATTAATCAATATAATTTCCACGATTGTCATTTACAAATTATCGCAATTCTGCTATTCGGATAGAGATTATGTAAAGCCCGTCTTTTAGCGGTTTGAAAATTAGATAGAGTAGTAAATGAACTACCATTTAAACAAATTCAGATAAACAACGAGTCACAATTTTCTACTTTTTAGCCCTCATGCTGGGAGATTTAATCTCCACTCAAGAATATTAAAACACCTCTTTTCTCCCTCCATTAGGTAGTTAGATGAAAATACCAAGCAAATATTCAAATCTTGGTCTTCATCAGAAAGAAAAACAAACTACAGAGCTTAAACAGAAACAATTCAATTTCTGCGTCTTCTTTACTATCTGCAAAATAATGGATAATTTGGACAACTTTAGTCTAAAATCCCAATAATTCTCAAGATTTGTCATAAAATTCGTCTGTTTTCTAAATACTCCCCCCTCCTATGCCTTAAAAGAACAATCCAAGTCCCACGAGTGATACTCAGGTCACGTCCTACCCAAAATACCACCAATAGCAACGAAAACGGTGGTTTATTCTAGTTTCAAAACCCTATAAAACGCAAGTGGAGCAATACGACCTTTTTTTTCAGAGCCAGATAAGATATCTCCCCAATCGATCTCTTCAATTTGGAACACACACACCTCCCCTAAATACCGACAATTATAGTGTGATACCTTCTCCACATATTTACGTAGCCCAGACATGCTTCCACAAGAATACATTACAACCGTATGACATATAATATATATATATGTGTGTGTAGTATATGAGATTAGCCACGTTAGTCGGTATTTTTGCCTCATTAACTGCGAATGAATGATGAGAAAACAGAATGTCAATGTGAGAAGGGTGAAGATAGGTCAGCTGAATAAGGTAGAAAAGACCAGATGCAAAGTTTCGTCATTGGGGCAAGAATTCGTGTGGATAGTTTTCCTGATAACCCTGTTAATCCTGAAGTAACAATATCATCCATCGCATATATACATCTACAAAACTGCATGGCGACTAGAATTTCCACCGCTCTGTTGAATTTTCTGTTGGTGATTGGAGCGTTGTGAGTGATTATTATTGATCTCCCACCAGCCGGCTGAAGACCCTGGATTTGAGTCCCCGTTTACCGTACCTGGTGGTGTATTTGGTGGCGGCCTTGAGCCAATAGCTGATCCAGAGCCAACGCTGTTATTCGTAGTAGTTGCAGAACTATAATACCCTGATGCTTGATTGGGAGAAGCATGAGACAGACCTCCCGACTGCTGGACAAAGAATTGTTCATTTGCATCCAAACCCGGACCCGCAGGGGGTCGAACAGTATATGGACAACGATTCGTGGCGTCGTGGGATGATTTATTAGAAGAACAACAGTGTTGATACACCGCGTATGGATGAAGAACAGTCGATGTATTGCTAGGAGTATTCTTACTCGACACTGGTTGACTATGTTGGGATGATACAGCTGTGTGTTGTGGTAGGTGTTGCATTCCGGGTTGATGTTGAGGCTGTGACGGAGTTTTTACTGGAGGGGGACCAAAGCAGCACTTACCAGCACATCGATTTTCCAACTGACGTGCCAAATGTCTCCAGGGTTCGATTCCTTTCACTGAAAGCATCCACAAACAGGTGGCAAATCCTGTGACAAGTGACATGAAAGTTCTTAGAAGGAACACTTCAGGAGTAATCTCTTTCTTCATATCGATTTCTGCAAGAGGAGAATTTTTAGCCCTGATTATTCGTGAAATAACATTCAAGGGGTCTCCGGCTTGCCATTTATCTCGATTCAGGTATTCATAGAAATCACAGGATAACACAGTGACAGCAGGAACAATGTAAAGAAGACTGAAAAATCCCAGTCGGGTACTCAGACTGTCCCATCGAAGACTTTGACAACAGCAACAGGACAAGGTAGACGGGCGTCTGGGAGCACTCATATCACTATTGTCAACAACCGTTGCGTCAAACTCAGACTGTTGATCTGAATGATAGATAAAATAACGAGATTGTGCATCAATGTTTGTCATTGTGGCACTAGGAGCCATTTGTCTCTGTCTTAGTGCTCTTTTAATTTTGAATAACTGGACGATACAACAGGCGAAGGAAAGTAGGCCACCAAGAAGGAAAACCGATTGTGGAATTAGAATGAAAATCAGCATGGATTTGGTGTTCTGGCGTCCCACACTGCATATTCCCAGTAGCTCATCGGCATCAACCTATCAAGTGAGATTACATAGGGTTAGACTAAGCATTTTGGTTAAAAGAAGCAATGCTTATTTTCATGGTTCTAGATCAGTATAGATATGGCCAGTTGTCAGACCGGTTGCCCACATAGTAATGTCGGAATTGAAATCCTCTTGGAGTTTGTGCGCATAGTTGCTATCTCAGAGTGTCTGCCAGAAGCGAAAAGAATAGACCATAAATAAGATAACTGATTTCTTTACGAGATATTTCTCGTTAATATGAAGAAGCAGGGTAAGAAAGAAGCTGGTTAACGTGAATACTTGAATGTGGACTCCTGAAACTACATAATTTACAACCCAACTATGTCGAAATAAGTCAATAAACGGACCCAAAGCAGTCAGAAAGCGACAAGAACACCAGGCTAGACTTTACTGCATAACAAAGAAGCAGAATTAGCTATGCTATTTACACGATGTGCTCCGTTAATTGTTCAATCACTACACAATTCGATGTCCGGTTGGGCGTGTGTGTATGTGCAAAAAAAACTGGTATGAACAATAGCGACGTGAGTATTAGGGGGTACTGTCAATCACCCAGGTGTGTTCAAAATTTTGTTTATGCGGTCAAAAATTAGGCCAGGCACATACACATTTGTGAATATTAATTCACTCATACGCTGTCAGCAGAGATGGAGTTGAACACCAATGAAGGCCTATTGCAAATCCTTCTACTTGTCTGGTCGTTTTTCACATGTCGATTGTATATACTATCATCTTCACCAAGTTCGAGTGAATCTGTAAAACAAAAATTTCACTACTTGTACAGCACAATTTTGGGTTGAATTACTATTCACAGTATCCGAGGGAATATTCTCAACACTGACCACATGAATACAAGCTATGTTAAAGAATATACTGTCCTTAGCACTGACCACTAAAACTATGGTAGTTATTTAGTTACTGAGGCGACCCCGTAAAATAAGAGTCAATGTAGAATAAGTCTCAATCTGCATGTAGGTTGTACTTGCCGCCGCTATATTCATACATATACACTACTAGATTTAACACCCATTTTAAAAAAATTCCCGAAATATATAATTAGATCAGTTTAAGGTAAGAAGCTTCGAATATAACCAGAGAAAACAGCAATTCAGAAAGGAAATTTATTGAGCTCTGATACGTTAAGCTGGTGTCGTCTTCACCAACCTATTATTAGATAAAGAATGTTCGCCATCCTGTTTCAGCTGACTACACTATCACTCTGAAGATGAGATTGACACTACAACTCAAACGTTTAAACTTTGCCAATTCGAGTGTACTCCATCTTCTGCAATCAAACACCAGTGAACTGGATGAGGGAAAGAAGGCGCTATGACCGTAAAACCCTACTCTTGAAAGCGACATCTACCACAATTTTCACCAAATTCCATCGAAAGTTGAGCTTAATCATTTCAAATAAGGAGGTTTTAGTGACAGGGGCCTTTTCTATAACCACATTCCTGTGAGAGTGTCATCTTAAAGACCAAAACCCTTCACCCTACCACACCATCAATAATTGTTATATTGAAGGTTACTCATTTTCTGTTAGGATTGCATATTCGAATGAGCTTTAAGGTACAATTAAACAAATATAGAGAATAATCACTTGATTCCATTGCTTTAACCCCTCCAGTAAAATAGTTTATACTTATCGATTGACATAATGTATACATTTTTTGTCAAGTTATTTTCGGATATTGGAGTAAATGCGAGGACAGTGTATTCCTCCTCGCTGAATTAAGTAAATTCAATTCACTTTTAATTCATATAGAGCAGTCAGCTGCTGCTGACATTTCTATTCAATTGAATGACATACCACTCGAGTTAACTTAACTCTCACTTCATTCCATTAGCCATCATCGACGTGGCCGATAGTTTTTTTCGCCTCGTTGAGAAATGAAAAACCATTCTATCGTCAGAGTGAAAGCCAGCCTCTCACACTAACAACAATGACTCATAGAGAAGAGGAAAGTATGGAGGGGAAGGCCTGAAATAGGGGGGAAGAGGAGGGAAGGGTGTGAGCAGGAGTACGTATAGAGGGCCATGGTTGCTCCCCTCTTTCCCCCTAAAAGTTCCACACGTGTCAATTCACGCGAGAATAGAGAAACAGCTTTCCTCTTAATTAGCAAATCGCCTAATTAACCATGAAAAAGTCCATCTAGTGGCTTCTAGTTTGCAAACTCTCAGCTCTTTATATGGAATTAGGCAGAACATTTTTTAGACCTAGCACTGTAACGTTGAATAATTTCCTAGATCTCTAATAACCTCATAAGGACAAGCGAAAAAACTACTGCAAATAAATAGATCTCTTAGGATTTTTACTGTGGAACGCAACTGGCATCGAACAGCAGAAAGGCCCGCGAACTATAACAAGGGGGCTGAAAAGAAAAGGATAGCAAACACCGTTCCGTATTAAAACAAATGATGGGAACAGTAATCATGTCCGGACAGTTTTTAATGGTGCCATCTTTCCGCTGGTCATAGTAATAATAATTGTTATTACCTACTATTACTCCAAAGAAGGCAGAAAACTAGAACGTTTAATTGGGGGGGGGGGGGGGGGGGGGAAGGGAAGTAACCAAAATCGATTGATCGAAAATATAACAAATGATAAAGGGAAGGAGAATGAAAATGTCCCGCCTAATTTGATATTCGGATTCAGGCCATACGATATAAAATCGTAGTTTACATTCAAAAATTCGGATTGGAGTGAATGCTGCTGGCCTACGATGTTCATTGGTTATTGATAAGTAGAGTCCATGAAATAGGGCAGACATTGCCATTATGAGTTTTTTCTTCTAAGTGATCTTACCTGGCATTTCGAAGTTTACAGCTATAACAAAGATAGATGAAGAAGTTGTAACCTCTAACTAAACAGAGCTACGTGAGCTGTGCTCACTCAAAGTTAATTCCTTAATGGAACAATGCAGCTTAACGGTGAATAGCACGCTCATGCGTTAAATGAATGAATATAATTTGTCAAATATTGCTTTAAACGCAACTTACTTGTCGACTGACGAGCACTGCAACAGTCAGTAGAGCAGGAGTTAGCCAAGCAACAACATGTTCTTTCGCTAAGCAGTTCCTGTCAGCATTTGAGCTATTAAGTCCTCGTCGACTTAACTGAGCAAATCTTAGTGAGGATCCCATTCTTGGATGCTTGTCACCAAAATTATCGGGTTCTCCCATTTGGGTCCCGTTCCTAACGTTTCCATTACGTTGCCAACCGCAACACGTGCTCCTGGATAGTGAGCCCCCATCCCACCTTCTTTGAGCTAAGCGGAGATGGTGAGTCGACCTTGCAGCCCAACCAATCACCATCATGGCCCACCAAAGCGCTCCTGCTGTAAAAAAGTAGTATTGAACGAGAAATACCATAGCGCAGTTGGAATTATCAAGTCCTTCTTGGAGTCGAATAGCAAATCCCGATGCTGGATCTTTCCCACAGGTGACTGCTTTTCGACCAAGCTTGAGTCGCAGAGCAAACCCCAAAGCGTAGGCAAGTTGACATCCTGCGATGTAGATTACTGGACGTTCTAGTGTATGAAACAGGGAGGGTTGAATAGCAAAACTAAGCAGAGTTCCTGTAGTCGCAATCAAGCATAACCCAGTTATCACACTAGTCCAAACTGTGGCTAGAGTTTTAGCGCTAGGTGAGAATAGAATATCCGCAGTACAGTGCGGAGCACATCGACCTGTTCTGTTGATAAACACATATGAAGTGGGTTTTGAAAGATGAGAACAATATCTCAGAGAAGAAACTAACAAAGCAATCGGGGCTTCTTCATTATCAAACTCGATAGGCAAAGGACTTTCATGCATTTTGGTCAGCCAAGTCTGTAGATGAGATCCAAGTCGATCATTACCACCAAATGTGGAGGGATTATTTGATAACTCCTCAAGTTGCCTAAGTAGCCCTTCTGCAGAAGTTTCAGCTTTCTTTCCAGGAAGTCCATTCTCTAAAGGCTTCTTTACTTCGTCTTTGGTTTCAGTAGGTTCGTAATCATCCTCTGTACCTTCTTTTTTGCTTGGAATCGGTTCGTCAAAGTCCTCAGGAATATCTGGACCTTTCATGCACATTATTCCTCCGACGGTGTTCTTTTCGGGGAATCGTGAACAATTTAAATTAGCCGGCCAGTCGAAATTAAAAATCTTGAGCACAGGCGAGCATCGTTTTCGAACTCGTTCGCAAAGCGGACGACATGGACCGATTAAGTGATTCGTATTGACATCACACATCGGAGCATAGACTGAGCACAAAAAGAATGCCAGGTGATTTGAACATTTGTAGGTGATAAGAGGTTTGAATGTCTGAAGTTGATGACGGGCATCTATCTGACTTTCCTGACCAACAAGATTCGGGAAAGCTGTGAAGTTATAGAAAAGATTCTTGCATTCGGGAATTTCGATAAGATTTGGTCTGAAACAGCGTCTTTGACCAATCGGTTCAAAGGCATCTGAGGAAGTGTAGATATTGGGAGTCTGGCATTCAATAAAAGGGACCAAAAAGAGAGAGAGAAGAGCATTTATGGGAAGAAATAAATTCGACGACGGCATCTCTCCGCTGGTTGTTAACACTATGGCATGATTCTTGCGAATGCGCCCTGCCTAATGAAAGCGTCCAATTACAGCAACACTTCAAAGCTGATTGGTCAAATCTCTCGACCAATTGGAAGACGTGAAGTTTTTTTTGTTAACAATAAATGAATTTGCTAGGAATATGGAAATTAAGAATTCTCGTAAAAACAGACACACTCTTGAGTAAAATGAATTGTTATTGTATGAAACTTGTTTAAATTACCCGAATGTTTAGAACTTTCTAGAAAGTGTAAATGGTGGTATTTTAGCTATTAGCCAAGGATGTTTATTAGGTAAATAATGCCACAAAGACGTTAACCACGAGAGAAACGAAATACCATAGCCTATTTATTGCTTAAAGTGGCTATCTAAAAATTGTTACGGGCTAAGAAAATGGTCTAACAAATGACACTTCTTTTACTTTGACTGACATGCTCCAATTTATACACCTAGTGTTTAAATATTTGAACTATGCTCTAAATTCCAATCAAATAGACTTAATTACAAATTGATTTTAATGCCTAGATGAAGATACAGAGTTATGGGTGATTAGTTAGGACGCTGCTGAAATACGTTTAAGAGTGGCGATTTATTCGTTAGATCAATAAATTCAAACTCTTATATAAAGTATGGACCGGGATGTTTCAATAGGCTAAATTAGAAGACAAAGAAGTTTTTGAAGCCATGTCCCTTTTACACTACTCCATCCGTGACTTCGTCATGGCAACAGATAGTGAAATGACTTGACCTACTCGATTCCACCCATAATGGCCATTTTTGGGCCTCCCAAAAGCGAAGCCCTAAGGCAAAAGGTCTGAGTGACCTAAATGACAGCTAATATTTAGAGCTGAAAAGCAGACAAATTGAGTTATTTTTTCAATCATTTTATGGTTATCTTGATCTAAATAATGGGTGTTCTCTAGCGTATTTGCATGAGCCCATTCACAAGTTCACTATACTACACTCTATTTATTGAAACCTTTATACACATATAGAATTATAACGGGTTAGCTGCAAATCTATGCTGAAGATTGAAATGATTGATATCTGGTTTGCAATTAATAATACATTTTCAACCACAATCGTTTTGTAAATTAATTTATAATGAAAAGTGAATTTTGAGTTCCTTGAAGATATGACCATCAATGAGACGCTAATCAACATTCGGGATCTTATACTTGACCGTCATGCAAATAAGAATGCTGAATGGCCATTTTCGATTGAATGCAATTAATGCAATTATGATATAATATCAGCTTAAATTGGGGGATCCGTATGCTGTTCTCTCTGCTTCTTTCATTAGGATGATGATACAAAAGTGGTAAGAACAGTATTGCTGGATAGGCCATCGTCATTTCTTTACAAAAATGCATCATATGTCATAACAAAATCAGATTCGATTAACTTGTTAGGACTAATAATTAAATAAAGTACACACAGCAAATGAAAAATGATAATATTATTAGTTTACAATGAAAAAATTCAGTTACTTCTCTTAACTTGAATTAAGATGCGCCAAGAACTATTGGAAGGCCTCAGTGACAAAACAGTTTGATTTGACAAATCCATTTTTACATTTTCCTGCCCATAAACCTATGTTATAAAATGTATACATTTGTTTTTCATTTTACCCTGACTGAGATCCAAATATTCATCAATTCACAATAAAAAATGGTGGTTCACGTTTCCTGACCAATAGCAAGATTCAATCTTCCACATAGGACAGCTGACGTTTGCCACTAAATGTTATCTCCCAACTCCAATATCAAGCGATTATAAAATGAGGACTCTTCGAACCCTCTGGCACTTGACGAAAGCGCACGTTTTTCTCCAACCTTTAAATCGATAAAGATATTTTAAGGGCAAATAACTTAATTAGCAGTTTTGGTTTAAAACCGAATAAAGCATTCACATATGACTGGTTAATTTTTTTACTTGAGATACGACTAATAGCGTGTGAGGTATGAGTCACGTGTACACAAGGATGCCAAACAGGTATTCGGAGAGAAAAACTGGTAAGAAGAGGTATTTAGTCATCAGATAGCGAATTCACATAAAGTGCGAGATACGGTTGGTTAAAACACTAGTGACCTCTGCTTTAATTAATCAAAAGGGTAGAATAATAGAAAACTCGATATCCGAAATTAAAATTCTCTATTGAAAGGATGGTTTTAAACGTAAGTAGCTGTCATGTAGTGGAGTCATCAAATAGGTAAAGAGGTACTTTGGAGTTAGATAATTTTATTTTGGAAATTCAAAAATTTGTTTATGAGAATGATAAGAATTAGTCCACCTTGTTTGATATGATGGCTAACCTTTTAACCGGTGTTAGACTGATCCATTAGCAGGGATGTATCCTCGAGATTTTGATACTTCTCTGTGCCAAATGCCATATTTCGAAACGTTTTTTAGAAGTAATTACTGAATAGTATTAGAATCGACCACAAAATCTGCGGAAGCACACGAATATCTATATTGTCTAACAGAATAATAGGCAGTAATGCATCAATGCAACTTAGACATTCTTCTTGTTTTAAGAATTCCCCTACTTCTTTGTGCCAGCCTCTCAGTTATAGGAGGAACCAATTAATGAAATTTCAATTAAGACTCAACAACTTTATGCATCTTAAGCGAATGATGATGGAAGACCGTATGAAAACATAACATTGCCAACGTTGCTACGCAGATGGAGGAATCGAGGGAGAGAGAATCAATTATTTGTATCAAATGACAGGCTTTACTATAGTTAAATTAGCCATTTAGTTCACTTCGGGCTTCACAGATGGAGGGTGGAACATAAAAGTCAAAAAAAGTGGAGAAGGAGAACAGAAAAGTTATTCACAGATGTAAAAGAGACAGACACAAAGGTAGAGAAAAAGGTAAGGTGAGTGAGTACTGTGGAAGTGGTCGAATATGGCATACAATTGGGTTATGGTAGTTTGAAGTGAACTGCCGGTTTATAGACTTTTCTGTCGTATGAGTATACGTTGCCCAGGATGCACCACGTGGAGGTAAGTCAATTACGCACCCCAGAGAGGGAAAATCATTATCTAAAATAAAATAAAACAAGAGTAATAACTCACTCCTACCACAAATTTTTAAGCGGGTTAGTAAATTAAAACCACGTTCATTTACTTAAATATCAAAGTAAATGTATGAATTGGACAAAATGAGCTTCTTGGACAAGTAATTGGGGAGACGCACAGCTTTTCCTACATTTTGGCTATCTTTCCAGCTTCGACTTGTACCATTTAGGTCTGAAGGTTTTCCTTTCATTTCGTTGGACAGTTGTGAAGTTGGCATAATTATATACGAAAGTGCAAATCTAGCAGTGCAAAATAATAGGGCTCTCATTGCCAAGTTCTTCTTCATGCCCAATTTTGTGTTCTATCCAAAAGTTATGTAACCATCAGAACACACCAGCGTTCGTGTGGTACAGTTTCTGAAATACTGAAAAAGCGCCGAAGGAGTGGTCATCGAAAAAAAAACATCTCACGAATCAAACCCAATGAGTCGGACGCTTATCGACGCATATTTATCGAATACTAAAGTCGATTCTGTTGACGGATGGTGTTCAGGTGAGAGATCTGAATGCGATTTATTTCAAAATTGTCTTTCATTCACCAGGGATTAGCGCTCTAAATCTCTCCTTTCCTAAGGCCTGAAATTCAAAATGACAAGGCAATGAATCCCACACAATTAAAATTCAAATTTTTCGGGACTTCTACGCTAACGAAAATAATGCGAATTGGGAGTAAAAGTTTAAACAACTCTAAAGCTATTTCTAGTGACGGGAAAGCGGTAACCAGGAGAGCAGACAGAAAAAGTGAAAAATAAGGCGGATTTACAATGCTAGGCGGATGTTGGGACTATATCGTTCTATGAGATTACTGAGAACACTCCCCTAAACCAACTGATTTTTTCGAGGTTTCGTCGCTAGGGCGAACGGTCTTTTAACGTTTCTAATAAGGTAAAATTTGAGTTAGGTAAAAACAAAATTTTGTTTTGTAAACGAATTGGGGTTTTGCATGAGTTTAAATTATCTCGGCAACTATCCTCTCGTCTACTTATAGATAGTTGATGATTTAAAAAACGTTTATTTTTCTTCAAAAAAAAGATTAATGAAAATATGAACGTATTTGAGAACAGACTCGAAGATGATGTGTTTGAACCCGTTGTTTTCATTTCAGCCGTTGAAATTTTAGCAAGTTTATTTGATTGAAGAGTGCTGTAAAATGAGGAGGTGTAGGGAATGACGAATTTGTGAGGGAAGACCATTGGTGAGCTTTGTCTATATCAGTCATACGAGGTGATAAACACAACACCGCTTAACCATTACTTAATTAGATCATTCTAAATGCATATTTGCCTGATTTGAAAGTCGTTAATAAATGAGAAACGCAGAACGTACGAAATATCCAGGCTTGAAATAAGTAGAGCTAGATGAGACACCGATATACAATAAAATTTTCAAGTAATAAAAATCAACAGGTGATGTAATAGTCGAGATCAAGTAAAAATAGCAACATATTTTGAGGTCAATAAACCAACTGGTCGAGTGCAAGTCGTGGGTGGATAATTTGGCAATCAATAACCAGCTTGTACAACTCACGACCACAGTGTCTAGGGGATGACAGGCGATCGTTTATGCAGGAAGCTATTTTCAGACTAAATTCCATATTGTATGTCCAGATTTGCGTGTATATTATTTGTTAGGAAGTTTTTTCTCCATCACACTGCGTAATAAATGCTGCAAAATTGCCAAGTTTTTATAGCAGAGTTTGATGGTGCCGAGGATAAGCCGATTCTCGTTACTTTTCGTGCATAAAATTCTATTGTCTCTGTTTTCCTTCACATCTCTTCAATTCTACCATTTGCAGGTAGGCCGTCTTCTAAGTGTTTGCCCTTTCTGAGGCGATAACAAAATAGCCTGCAAATATTCAAAATTCAAATTCTACCACTTAGCATCGCAGAGTCTACTTTACAATGTATATTTCTAGTTGAACTAGCTGTATTATGTCAGTTTGCACCCCCATATTGAAAAAACAGTGCATTATTTCACTTGTATTCATAGCTTGACACTTGACTAAATTCAGATTAGTGGAGGATAACGGATTACTTGAGGGGAGAAAGCAAATACCTTCAGAATAAAAAAAATAAGTTGAAAACTCAAGGCCACTACTGGAATACAAAATACCCAATATTAACTGAGCGATCTATTAAACAATTTGATAGCTTAAAATAAGCTTAATTCAAAAGGAGGTTTGAATTGACATGAAATTTAACGCCAGTTACCATGGTATTTGAACTGAAGTTATCCCTCTCTCTCCCTCCTCCTCCTCCCCACCCCCTCCAATTTGATCATCTTGATGTAAGATGAAAGGAGGAAGCACGCTATGATTTTTAGAGTTGGTTTTCATCAAAACTATTTAGTTCATTTTATCGATAGTGTGGTTAGATGGTATTTGAAATACAATTACAATCTTGATATAAAGATGCTAGGCTTAAAATACACAGTTGCCAAGTTATGAAGATGTCTTTCCTGGAAAAGTGGGAATATCAGATTTCAGTTTACTTCGCTTTGTGCTTGACAACCGCGAGCCATTTTCAGGACTCATTTCTGTTGAGTGGCAGTTTAAAGGAGAATTTGAAAACAATTGTTCTGATATCAATGAGGCGAGATTGGAATTCTTTTACACACACTCACCTAGGGTTGAGTCACTCCTAACTAATCCCTTTATAAGCTGAAACTTCTTCGCGCGAGCTGAGAGAGATTAGCAGCCTTGATACCGACAGCAACACTTTCAACTTCCCTTCAAGAGAACTGAATTTCAATACGTCATTTCATGCTTTGCAGCAAAGTTTGCTAATTAGAGTCAGAATGGTAATTGACGACGTTCGTGTGTACCGACTCTGAGAGCCCGGATATCGCACTTCTGATATCGGTAAGTTTAAATGCCTGACTTATCATTTTACTCCAAGCGCTGTTAACAGTCTGGCGGTGTCTGGATCCCCGAGATTCGATAAGAGGTGGACAACGTGTGCTACCACATCGTCTTTGTCCAGTTAATAATAAATGACTTAGCGATGTTAGTGACAACAGAAACTGAAATTTCTTGCATTCACGTAGTATAGAAGAGCCGCATTCTGTTAAAGGGTACCTTGATATTATTGGATAACATAATTTTATTAAACAAAGCAATTATACATATTGGCAGTGGTTTACCCTTATCCAATTTAACTGCCTCGAGAGTTTATGAATCATATCTTCAAGTTCACCTTCAGATTAGTTGTGAAAACTGTACCATGATAAAATAACCAGATCAGACAAAGCAAACCGCAAGAAGTCAATTAATCAGCCGATGTGGGGTGTGCGATAGACTTACGACCCTGTGGTGAGACCTGGGCAACGTATACTCATACGGGCAAGTCTATAAATCGGCAATTGACTTCAAACTACCCTGCTGCCAAAATGGATTCCCGTATATTTATCCTAGTAATTATGGAAACGCAATTTACACCGTTTTCTTAATAGTTACATGATAGAAATTAGACACTCTCAGCTTCTAAATACGTTACTTTCCTGAAGAATTCATCAGCCTTCAACCTTCTTTTAGTTCAAAAGAACAGTTAAATGACTCACTGTTTTCGTGTCTCGTGGCTCAGAATAAACTACTGGAAAAAAATCATTCTCTCGTGACCAACTTTGCAAAAGTAGTATTTGGAGAAGTTTGTAGATTAAAAATGTATTGACCAATAGGAGTGCTAGAATCTTTCGCCTTCAACAACATTCATAATTTTGTCAAGCGCACTCAACAAAAGTAACAATGTGTAATAAGTGATTAATTCCATCCAGTCTACTTTCAGCTCAAATTTTAGAGATTATGCTCTGAATAGGAGACTAGACACAATTTTCCCAATTTTAAAACTCCCACTGATGCAAAACCGCTCTTTCGATGTGGAAATGTATACGAGGCCCTTTCAATGGAGATGAGAAGAAAGAACGAACTAAAGTCACTTTCCTCCTCATATTTGAGTAAGGAAATCGTATGTTTATTGTGAATAAGAGGAAGCCAAGTAAATCATCTGAATTTTTAATTATCAATTATATCGAATTCCACTACTTAACCAAAATTCCCTCTTAAATTGTGAACATACTTGCTCGTTATGACCTTTCACTTCCTTTGTCCTTGAATGTCCATCCATAGGAAGATGCTGTAAAGCTTTCAAGTCCTGCCATGAGAAGTTACTTAATAAAGAATCTAAATTCGCACGATATTTTGGTTTCCATTTTTGTGCAGTAATCGAACGATTTGTATTATATTTTGATTTTAGTCGGATGCTAGTTCCACGACATGTTGTCGTTTGCTCTTGTTTTGCCACTCATTGACCAGCGATAACTTTGCTCCAACTAGCAGGGTTTAGTACTTCCAGTTACAATGGGTGAAAATTTGTGGTATTAATATAATCGAAAAATATTTGGGGTTAACTTTAGTTGACCTTTGGATTTGAGCTCTGCAATTTTTACTAAATGGGCAGTTCATGCTGCAAGATTCAAAATTCTCCATTCCTCCTGTGGAGTTTCACCACAACCTTACTTGGAAGTTTCAGTGCTGATTGACTAGCGTTATTTAATCAAGAATAGTCAATCATGTCGATGCAGTCGATTTCCTTTACTTTAATGGTTGGGTGGACAAATAGTCTAATATCATATTCCCCAGTCTACGCCATTAGCAGAACAATGAAGCCAAAAGGCATTCAAACCCTATTCAAGGTTCCCCAAGTCTACCAAAACAGATTTTAAAAAATGGTTTTGCAGGATGGTCCTTATTAATGTTTCCACAAGGCATGTGTACATACCTTACTAACACTTAATTTAAAATGTGAATCAATAATTGCATTGAAACTGGGAGTAAAATCATTGAACTACCCTTATTCGGATGAATGCACGCCATATTTTAGGTCTAAACATCTCCTAACTGCGGATTTGAGTTGATGAGACCATAACGGACACAAAGAATGTCCAGTCTACCACATATCAAAAGCCGTCAGAAGTCAGTATAACCTCCAAAGTGATCGGTCAGCATCTTTCCAACTGGTCACTAGCATGCATCCCATGTCCTAATATTCTTTGCAAAGTCCATGTTTCGTAAAATCAATGGCTTCTTCCTCCTGATAACACCAGATTTAAAAGGGTATCAAGAACCAATGAGCTAGTGGCTACAGGTAATAAAGGCGAGCTTCCACTATGATACGACCAAACACTCGCACTTTTGAAATCAGAGTTTGGATCAGAATTAATGCAAGCTTAAAAATAAATCTAATTACAAAATGGAAAGAAATATCTGTTTGCGGTTGGCTGGGTAACCCAAATTCACCCTTATTTGGCTCCCAACAAGGCGCATATTTATTTAGAAACCTCAACATTTCAATGAGTCAGCCGACTTTTGACAGCTAACAACCAACCCACTGGCTTTTGGAAAGCCAAACCCTCTCCCCCCTAATACACTCTCTCCGTGTGTCTACCTAGGCGTACACACACAAGTTACCTATGCCAGGACTCCTCTCCGCCCTCCCAATTAAAAATGCACCACTCGCAATAATGTTGATGTGCCTATCTGATTTCTGCACCAGTTTTATTTTCTCTGCATATTGCTTAATTGGCGCATAATGAAGGTGATTTGGAATCATCTGCATATGTTCTTTGGTGAGTGTATGATACGGCTATTTATTGTGAGGACTGACAGTAGATGATGCGCTCTGAAGGGAAAACGAGTTTTACAGTGGAGAGTCCTTAGTGGATCCATATTATCTGTGAAAAACCGTGGCAAGCAAAAAATCACGACAATACTTGGAGTTTACGTTTAATGTAGGGAATCTGTAAATTTAATCGATATATTGTGTATTGTATATTAGTGGACAATTAACACAGCTGAGAAGATCCCCTGGCAACAGCATAGCCATATTCAATGGTTCGCTTGAGTTCAAACAATTGAATAACTTACCAAAACTCACTAGGGAGAGTGCGAACAATACTGGACTCGTGCAGATGGAAAATATCCCGAAGTCGCTCGAGTCAGATGACCACGGCCTAACAACTTTTTTTCGATCATAAACAACCACCACGGTTTACCATCAACAACGCCTGATGTTCCTTGATGGCCTCTGATTTGACAGAGTGGGTAAAGAAAAGTTATTATGAAGGTGGAAGAATTCCAATTATGTCAAAAGTGCTTCTTGACTGAAATCATCAAACATAAGTTTACTTCATAACTACAACCCATTCCACGTGATGAAGACAAATTTACATCCTAAAATGAAGGAGAAGTATGACTTCCTTATGGAGGTGTGAGAGGGGAGGGGGAAGGGACTTCATTGCTATTTCCAAATTTATTATTATTATTATTTTCGTCTGAAAGTGACAAAAAATAGTAAAGTATATATAAGGCAAAAAACAACAAGACATCATATTTCTATTTTTTAAATATTTAACTGTCCATTATCATATAGAGGGTAATGAATTATAAGTACGATTGGGTACTAAATGGGATTATGAATATCGCATAATTTGAGAATTTCTTGAATTTACTTGAATCACCTTTAAGTTACGATTAAGCAAACTTAATTTGTGCAATTGAATTATTTGACACGTGACATTTTAGTAGAACTTAGCATGCATTAGAAATCAAGTTATTATCGTTTCTCTTGCGATTTTGCTTCCTCGTGCATAGTTCATCATCCCACGTTTGGTAGATTTGTAGAGGCAGGCTTGAATTTGTGAAAGCGTCAAAAATGTTCGCTTTCAGTAAGGTCGCATGACAAGAAGTCCCATTTTTTCCTATATTATCTGGAGTTGTAACGAAAAATTTGCTTTCAAATATGTAATGTTTTCAAAATATTACTTTTTAGAATAATTCGATCTAAAGTGCACTACATACACCTAGAGTAGTTATTACTATGATGACCTTGACCCCTTCCGAATATTCAAGAATTCCAGTACATCATACTTAGTCCACCATTTCGTAAGTAGACAATTTCCCCTAACGAAGTCTTAAGCAGATTTGTTAAATTATTGATAGTACTTCTTCATCACGAAAGCTTTCTCCAATTTGAAATGAGAGCTTAAAAATGGGGTATCTTGAGAGCTTAAACGGAAAATCTTTGAGATGGATAGCAGGTCTCAAAATCATCTTATCTTCATTGTATCCGTATGTATCTTTATCTATTGGAAGAATAAATAATGAAAAATGTCTAAATCCAAACTATTTCGAAATTCTTGTTAAAAGGTAGTTGATTCTAAGAATTGTCTTCAAGAGTAATTGCAATCAGGCATCGCTTTTAAGCTGATGAAAATGGGAGTGAATTCTACCTCACTTTAGTGGTCTACGAACGAAAAATTGTTTTCATTGTTCAACTGTCAGAGACTCGAAATGAAATGAGGAATTTCTCCCAGTTTTTGAATGGTTAATAATAATCTCACCTTTAGGTATAGCTAAATAAAGAGTAATTTTGGTATTCGAATGGTGAATATAAAGAAAATAAACAAAGAAATTTCAAATTGATATTCGATATTATTTGCAGTTTTGAGGTGAATTAATTAATCACCAAGACTGATTCATTTAGCTGAGTTCGTACGTCTCCCAAATGCCCGAACTTTTTCAGTTGTCTACTCGCACAAAGAATGTCCCGATAATGAGCTCGTATTGACGTCATACAACAACGCTAGTCGATTTTAGCTCGAGCACACATAGCGTCTCCGCTTTAACATTTCCTAATTGATCTGGCCTGTCTGTAGTCGGTTTTTAGGCCTCGTGATTGGTTTTAGTACAACTATTGAGCGACTGAGAGTGGCATTTTTTCTATACCGATGGGTTTTCTAGTCGAAGCTTATAAAAAATATATAATAATATATATAATAATAGGAAGTTATGCTTTTAATAGAAATAATATCAACCATTCCATTGCACCCATAGTCTCGAAGGTCTTCATGCAGTTTGACAATATAGTTCCAAGTGGTTTGGAAAAATGCATTACTTTATGAAATTTTTAGAGTGAAAAACTTTATATATAGAAAATGTTAGAAATAAACTTGAAATATTCACTCACACGAAATGTTATGTTTAAAATTTAAAAAGGTTTGAGTGTGATGTGCTAGAACATCGTCCTATATAGATAGGTAGAAAATGCCTTAGCAACTAACAGTAAAAAACTTAGAACCGTTAAAATGTGTGTCCTCTCAACTGCCTTTGTTCAACTTTTCGGAGAAAGCAATGAAACAGTCCAACCAAGACATTTTATTATTATCGATTTTACGCTGGTGAAATAAATTACGGATGAAATTGATAGCGAAATGGAGATTCGGTTTGTTTGCTAAGTCGAATCTGCAATTGCTATTTTAGTCTGGTAATTATGAAATGGATGAAACGTGTATTCACCCTATAATTTTAATAATTACCATTTTCCAGACAGCATTTTCCCTTCCTACAGTTTACATATTTTTTGTGGCTAATTTTACTTTGCTCTCGCGAGATTCAAATTAGACAAAGCGTAATGAAAGAACATGAGCTGACCTTGAATTTAAGCCCATCAAGACAAAGAACGGTACATTTTTTTATAATATAAGTTTTAGAATTCAACTCTGGCAAACACATGTTCGCGTTTTTACCAAACAATGTCAGGATCAGAGTGCGCGCATTTTATTTGAGAAATCACGTCTGAATTTTTATTTTATTTTACGCGGAGTTACCACAAAAATCATAATTTCACCATGATATCACGGCACATTAATTTTTCCGTGAAATCTTTTATAAACCCTATTGTGTTTGAGTATTACTTAATGAGTAAACTCCAATTTCTAAAAACGTTAAAAATTGAAATTTAGCCGTTCTCTATATGTCAAAAGTTCCGTTATAGGTAACATAAACAGTAGCGAGCAGAACTTCTCGATTACTTGAAAAAAAGCGATAACCTTATTCGACGGCATAATCCTAGAAACTTTTCGAATTTGAAGAATAAATGCGAGTACTTCTTTCAGCTTTTCTCAAGTGTCCTTGCAATTTGCTGTCTAATTTTCCTTAAGAATCAATATATTATTGATTTCGAACACACAACTTGAGCAGATTAGTTGAGAATTTTTCTGTTATGAAAACTAAATAGCGTGGGTGGAACCTAGATCAGTCCATGTGGGCTGATAGATATTGATTTCTTGACTTATGTTTGGTTGAGTTCTCAAACCCATTATTTTCACTTTAAAGGCACGTACAAATGAGGGAGGCTACTTATGTGACATATGGTCTAGAAGTGGTGAATCCGCCTTAGGCATCATTCGTCTGTGCTTTGATACCTCCTCATGACGATGCAAGATAGAAAGAAATGATGTTTGCGAGGAGAAGAATGGTGGGCTTTGTGAGAATAAACTCTAAGCAAAAGGGATTTGAACTCCGAAAGGACTTACTTCACTTCATATGAAACCAGTTATACGCACAGATCAGACATGACGCCATTTCTTCTTAATTCGAGCCAGTACACTTTATCTTACACCACTACAAGAGAATATATAAATCCCTACCATTCAGGTCATTGAACAATCATATATCCCTTTCTTAGAAAATCAAATACACCATCTATATTAACGTTCGCCATTTTCACTTGAATTTAAATCAACAGAGAGATAGAGAGAGAGAGAGAGAGAGAGATAGGAAGCTAGAAATCGACATTCGGGACATAAATGATTCATTACTGACTAGCAAAGTTGTTTTTTTTCCGTCTCCTTGCCATGCTCCACCCCTCACCCCATCCCCCATCCCACACCCCTATCCCCCACGCCCACTTTCTCCAAATCTCCAGACACGCATACAAAGAATCTTCTGCCTGACTGAAGGAGCACAACGTTGTTGTTTTTTCTCTTCTGAACGGCTGCTGCAATGAAGAGAGGACGAAAAAGTAAAGGAGGATGCTTGGGAGAGAAAAAAAATAACACTAGGAGTTGATGAATCATTTCCGCTTTACTACCTGGTTGATTTGCAGTAGATAGGGTTGGTCTTGATCATAGAGCCAGTCGAGGCAATTTAGCTGAAATTCTGTTGATAAATTTTAACATATTGCCTAACTTCTGAAAAAAGGCCAAAATTCACTTGCTAAAATTAATACTGTAGCCAAAAATCCAAAATTTACGCATTAAAAGTATACTTAAGTGTGTATTTACAATTGAAAATACGATGTGGTAAGATACGCCTCTTGTATCAATTAATGGAAGTATAAAAACTCTTGAATCGTGGAAAGAGAGAGAGAGTTCCTCCCAGTTGTTCGTTCATATTCGATTTGCATTCCATTACTCCTGTTATTGAAATGAACAAAGCGTTCATTTCATTGTCCACATTAGTGGAAGTACACCAATGAGCTTTTATCTCGTGAAATTTGACCCCATGACAGACAATATTGACTAAAGTGCCACCGTCGCATTAACGAATTTTAGTACCTCACTTGTCAATCTTTGAATAGAAGTTTCCATGAAACTGTTATCACGCAATATTCAACCCAAGGGTACTTCAGAAAACAGGAGGCGAACGCTGTTGCAGTTTTTTTTCAGTCTTATGACATTTTTCCTAATATTTAGTCTACTATCTCTTATGATGATTCCGTTTATAAAAAAGGCTACCTTGTTGGTTATTCATGCAACTGTGTAGAGCTTGTGCCCTCTAACAACCAAACAGGTATTTGTAATTCCAAAGCACTCTAGCATTTTGTATTCTATTTTTAATGGGAAGAAAGCAATGTAAAGTAATAAGAAAGTGAATATTTAGTTAACGGCTGGAAATATTCAATGCCGAACCATTTCTTTATCATGGTACCACTTAGCAACTGTTAGGATATTTTTACAAACAATGAACGGTAATAAACTCTGCAAATGATGGGAAGAAAATTCAACTGAAAAAGTGTACTTCTACCATCGTAGACTTCTAGCTTATGAACTTCGAATAACCGTTTATGTATGCGAACAAATCGTGTTTTCGAATACTATTCCTACTTACAAATTTAAGTAACATGTAATAAATTGGCATCATGATCATCAAAATTCATTTGAACCGATAAAGGTGGAGAAAAAGCTTTTTAAGGATATCTTTAAGTCGATTAATTTCAACCAATTTTGTAAGCCCAATTCTCCTCAGTGCTTGTCATGGATGCTGGTGACCAGAATTCATTATAGACATCAAACTAATCCTTATTTAAAAATATCAATTACAGACTCACGGTGCATAGTTCACTTTTAAAGAGACTATATTACCTCAACTTACCTGGATCCATGAGCAAATTACTTATTGGCATAATATTTTGGAAGAATATCGTAATTTATCTACACTCTAGTGGTTGTTCAAATAAGAAATTGCCAATTTTCAAAATGGTTGCATGAGTTCAGTTTGCCTTCAGACACGGTGAAGTAAAGACTCTGTACGTTCGTTAAAGAGATAGGAAAATTGTTAAACATTATTTATTGGTAAGAAGTTTGTTTATATTATTTTGGGTAAAAGCAGACAGAAAACAGGTAAGACGTTAGAAGTTGCTTTACTTTCCTCAGGCCATTACCGAAATTCATGGCCAAGTTTTTACAGTCGATCGATGTCTATTTTAGTTTAGAAGATTTCAGTTGGGCAGTTGAAATTTAAATGCTTCCCTGATACTAAGGCGATCTCCAAATTTCGATGATGGCGTTTTGAAGTCCACGATTGAATCAGATTCTCGTTTGCCTGTGAAACTCGTCTTTCCATAGTTAGCTGTAGAATTACATTTGGACTTTATTCGTGAAATGAAAAAATGATAATTTGGTGTTACTGCATCGACTCTTCCAGTATGACAAAGAGGAACGGTGAATGACGTGCATTGCATTTGCAATGAAATAATTATTTTTACAGCTAAATCTTACTGGGCACGGAAAGTGAATGGTTTAGGACGACGTTGAAGGAAAAAATGGTCTTCTCTGAATCAAACTCGCATTTGTTGGAATGCATGTGGAATAATTCATTGATGATTACTTGAAGAGGGCAAAACAGTTTCAGCCAAAGTTTATTGTCAACAATTCTGATACTAAACTAGAAACTAAAAAAGTAAAGTTCTAATATTATTTACCAGAAAAGAGAATTTTTCAACATGACAATGACCAGTCTCCACACAAATCAAGAAGAGTTTACCAAAACCATCGTGCATATTCGTCGTGATCCATCCCAACCCACTACCCCTAGTTCAGATCCATGGGCTACATTCTAAGAGGAAAACGAAGTCGAGTAAAATTTGGATGAGTATTTTACTTACAAAGTATAGATTTTTCAGAAGGGGTTACCGAAAAAGACACGAGAGCAATGGAATAGAGTTACAATTGATGGCCACACATACGTAATTTAAATGTGAATAATATTTAATGTTGTTTTAAATTATATACTTTCTTACTGTTACCTCTCCTCTCCTCGCCTCCCCCCCCCTCCCCCCCCCCTCCCCCCAAAATATTAAACGATTAAGTCTTGAAGTATTAGTATTATCGACAACATGGTACATAGGGGGCTGGAAAAGTAGTTCCATTTGTACCTAGTTGTTCAGCAACGTATTCGCACATGGTAACTCTTGGAACTTAATTATTTGAATGAAATGATAGTGATGGTTCACTCAGATCGGTACAAAGCTTGTCACCAAACTCTCGGGCACCATATCTAGAATCTGATCCTGAGTCATTTAAGAAGCTGAACATGAAGAGATAAGTACACTTTATCGTTCAAATTCAAAGCTGTAGGTGTTGGTGACCATTTTTTAGCAATATATGCGTATATAACTTATTAGCGAATATAAAAGATTTAAAAGAGTTTTATATCGCAATCATTTTATTTGGTTTTGCGTTCAACTTCTAATACTACTGGTTTAAAGCAGTTTGTAGAATGCACTAAAAATTCAAAGATTAAATTTCACGAGATTCCCCATTGATGTATTTGATGCTCTTTTCTTGATCATCATCAGAGTAATCTTTTATCCGTGAGCAAAACGCTTTCCTACGATGACAGAGTTTACTACTTTTGACCTTGCCATGGGTAATGGCAATGACACGCTCATGGTTTATAACAAGTAACTTGTAGCGGATGGCCACACCGGCAAGCCTTGCTTAAGCTCAGTAATTCCCTCAACAATACAGAGGAAGCAGACTTACGCCGTGGAAAGCGTTTATTTGGGATGGGCGTCTGACACCGAGCTTAGTCATTAAGCAATGTAGGGATTATTGATTGGTCTCTGGCTGAGAGGTTTCTGCTCTCGCGACCATGCTTACGTCATACGCGACAAGTAGCACGGCCGCACCTTTGAGTCTGTATGAGTACGCATGAGAATTCCTTGTTCAGTCATGGTAGATTTGTGCACTCCATAAACTGAAGGTCGATTAGTTTCTGAATTGAAGACAACTTGCACTTATCATTCACAGTAAGGCCTTAGTAATTTTTAAATAAAGACTACTTTTGAATGCATAATTTCGTTGTGTAACATTATTTGAATATATAAAATATGTTCACACTTTTCATGCAGTTTTTAGGTCGATGACCTTTAAGCTTACTTACCCCTTCAAGTTTTTCATGTAACAAAAATAGAACGAAGTGATAAATTTAAGCGAATAACTTCATCAATTCCAGTAGATACTAAAAATTCAGACTCTTTTTACTCTTCAACGTTTGCTTTACATTAAAGACTAAAAGTTGTTCTATATTTGTAAACCATTAATTTGTATTAATATCAATGAGACGTATTGTTAATTGACTTTTCCGTTTTCATTCTATTTAGTATTAATTAAACTGATTCGAATTTATGTTGGCGCATCCCTTGTTAACACATTGGGGATAGTCAAATTAGTTTGTATTAAAGTAAATTAAAACTGACTGTTTTCCTAAAATGAAATTTGCATCTAGAACCGTTTTGACAATGAATAATTACTAAATCATTACGATTGTGTTCATTCAAAGTATTGATTGCTTTAAATTTAAATTATCAACTCTTTAGCAAACAAGATAGCAGGAAATTTTTCCAACATTCTTGTGCAAGTCTGCTTCATCTCAGCTATTTTTACCCTTTAACGCCCGAATTACTTTTTTTGAAAAAACTCTCAACCGCACTCATGCGTGCCTCAAAGCAAACTCATGCAGCCGACGTGAGGAGTTTTGGTGGTATCAGGCGAAGGCTATAGCCACGTATTGAACATGTTTCAAACAGCAATAGCGCCTTCTGTTACGAGTCAAGTACCAATGAAGCTTACTTTGAAAGAGGGCAGTGTGGGTTAAGACTGAAAGTTGTTGAATATCATGTTGGATCATTCGTCTTCTCAACCACTTGAAAAGAAGATTAATTAAAATGGTGAGACCAACTATAATGATTTCAGATAGTCAATATGCACTAGATGTCATAGACAAGGTATTGACGAATACCTTGACTTATCTACGTCATCTTGACTACCTACCCTGAAATACTAATAACGGTATTACTAATAGAAGAGTGGCAAATTGAGCCTTCTAAAAATAGATATCTTCAAACTTTATGGATAATAAGAACAAAATCGGGGTATTAATAATTTGGGACTTTAAAACTAATCAGAAATATTAAATATTGGAGTTACGCCTGTGCCATTGGAAAACAAATGAGAGAACTGCAATTTGCGCTCATACTTTTATACCTTAATACATTTGAATTGTGCCCTTACTTTGATAATGATAGTCGAGAAATAAAACGGAACGTTGTCCACTGATATGAACAAGGGATTAAAGAAACCGTGGAAAACAACAGAAATTTAAGTTAGTGTATTCAGACATACCAATGATGGTATTACCACAGCGTTGTGAGCGAGTAAGTTTCAGTCGGACGATAGATGGATTGAATCGAGTCATGGCGGCAGTCCTGTGAGAAACTCAGTTTTTGTTCGATCAGCAGATATGACTACTAGTGGGAAGGTCTATTCTTAAATAGGATAAGTGATTATTGCAAAGGAGAGGAAGTACCAGCAAGTTCTGTTTAAATACTAAAGGTAACTTATTTACCAATCCTAGTTCACCTTCAGAATTTTTGAATTACAGGCTTTGTTTTTGATGCTATTTTCCAATCAATAATTTCTTATCGGGGCAGTGATCCCAAGTGTCACTTTACTATTTGTATTTACTTGTCAATGACTGACTGAACTACCATCTTTGTTACTCCATAGTCAGGAGGCTTGATTAAAAACGATTCCCAATTGCGCTTCACAAATTAAATAAAAAATTTCATTTAATTTCAATCTAATTTAAATTTTTGCAAGTCGAATGAATAATTAAGTCATCAAAGCATTCAATATAAGTTGCAAAAAGCAATACCAATAATATAATTAACTTTAATTGAGAAATAAAAATAATTAAAAAGTATGTATTTACTTTTCATTATATTATATAAATTTATATTCTAAATTTAATAAATTTCACATTCCAGAATTTTGACACTTTTATGTGAAAAAAATCCTTTCAGTCGAAACGTACAATATGGTATCGCATGAGCGCACAGCGTGACTTGAAGGTGCGGCCGTTCAACTTCGCGTACGGACTGAGTGCAGAGAGGACACAGCCAATGGCCAATCAAAAGCCTCCGCTCGTTTTACTTAATCCGCCATGTTGAATGACTAAGCTTCCTCCCTTGTTACACTCCACGTCATGCATGTCTGGAATAAACGCTTTCCCAGGATATGTCTGTTTCTTATAAAACTTTGCAGTAGCTTAGCTACTTCAGTTGGGGACGCACTAACTGGGAGAAATTGCCACTGAGGTTTCTGAGTACAGTCGGGCTTATTTAGGTAACTAATCAGCTACAAATATTAGTCAAAAGAATCGAGAACCATGCAGTGCTCGAAAAGTCTGCTTTTTATTTATTTTTTATCATTCAAATTTTATAAACTTTTACGGGAAACAAACATATATATATATATATATATATAATGTACACTTGTAACTTTAAGGAATAAATACTGTAAAACAGCTCTTAGTTTCTGGATATCTAATGCAGCATTTTTTAATATTTGATGAATTCAGTACAATGTTGCTTAGGAATCAAGATGTCAGGAATTTAGACTTTATGTACTGTTATTTGAAACTTACCACTCATTTTAGTAAAAACGACCGATGGAGATGACTGATACCAGCTGGTGTTTTAACGCAACTGGGCAGACTAGAATCGAATTTTTGACATTTTCTCCCCAAACATCTGCCTACTTTCTGCACCATGCTACAATCAAATTCGCAGTTTGGCATTTCGCTCATGAGTAGTAAAAATTCTAATAAGCGACACCGTCTCATTGTATTTAGGACTTTAACACAAAGCTTTGTAAGGTTCATGTAATTAGTGGAATAACGACCTTAACATGCTATGGTAGCGCGTTGTTAATTAAGGACCACATAAATTAGGAAAGAGGACTTTAATTCTATTAACTAAATAGTCTTACAATCATTGTAATTCATGGACCGCGTAGCTGCGATCACAATACATTTTGTAAACTGATATTTCCAGTTTATGCACTTCTGCTGTTTAATTTACCTCTAAGATCAGTATTTCAGTGAATTACTGAACTGCTTTCCTAACTTTTACTTTTCGAAGTCAATCCCTCTATTACAAATCGCTGAGGTAAATTTAGCCAGTACAAAATCTTCCAGTGTCTGAACTTTACGTTAATTATTTAATACACGCAAAGACTATTACTTATTGTTCAAGAATATTCATGTTATTAATAGAAACAAAAAAATTAGAGTGGTTGATTTGCGGCTTATGCGTGGGTGGTAGGAAAAGGCCATAAAATTGAATAAAATATTTTCACGTGACATGAGTAACTGCCACCCTTCTCCGCTTCCACCCCGATGTACCCCAGAATAGGTGCACCTTTAATTATTTCCAATTCGTCATATAGACGCTACCCGCTCAAAGAAGGTTTGAAAATTTTCATATTGTATTTACTGAAGCTAAAATTTTCTTCACAATTTGCGCCATTCTAGTCTGCATATTTTCAAATTAACCTTATCCTTGAAAGCTGTCGTGTTGAAAGTTTCAATAAAGTCTCCCTCGTCTATTCACTTTTTATATGTTCATGGGTATTTTCATAAGCATGCATATACAAATCGCCTCTAAGCCACTTCATATTCAAAGAAAAGTGTGCTTCGAACTATGTAAATCTATGAGGCAGGTTTACAGGTACTAAATATCACCCGATCAACGCTACTGATTGGCAATATTTCTTTGAAAGAAGAAAAATTTAGGTTAATTTAGGCTATTATAGATTAAAATGTAGCTTTGAGAAATCAAGAAGAATTCTTGTGCTCACTTAAATGTATATTTAAATCAATTTTCAAAATGGAATAATTATGTTCTCGTTCTCACAATTGGATATGTAAGATCGCCTTTGAAATGATTGACTGCTAAGACGATCCATCATTTATGCCCACATTTATTGATATATAAGTAACTCTATTTCTATAATAAAAAAATTTCCTTTCACCTATAAATCTTCTGCCAGATAACTGGGTAGTGTGTAGCCTTTTATGGAGAAACTGAGTTAATAAAGACAGAATAACAGCCTTAAAGGGCAGAATATTAAAGTCGTCTCTACTGTTTTCTGGGACGAGGATAAGTTAGTCACAACTGCGACACATTGTGTAAATTGAATTTTCATAACCAGGAGAGAAACTTAACAAAATATGAGTAATGGTGATTGTCATTTGTTGTAATAGATGACGTGATAACGTCTCCCCTACTATGAAAATATATCTAACGCAACAGTTACCATTTATTATGCAATCGTGCACGGTTTCATAAATTCTCTAAATATATATAACCAGTAAATTATTTCAAGTGGCAATCAACTCAGACCTTTTCGACGAAATTTGTCTCATTTACCGTTGGGCTGACGATCGAGTGTATGAAAGAGTAGACAGATAATTGGTTGGTCTAAATCTTCATCTTGATTATCGGAGGCACTGAGAGTATAGGAGATTCATGGGGTGCTTGAGACTGCTGTCCGAGATGCTGACTTTCATTAATTCGTGATAATCTCTATATGCGCTTCCAGATATTTGGGAATTCGTTTATTGCGATTATTAATCAAAGGAAATAGAAAGGTGGGTAGAAATTGGATCCTAAGTGGAAATGACGAAACAGTGAAAACACATCTTAGTTCTCAGTGGATATTGAACCTTATCATTCTCTTCACCTTCGTATTTTCTAAATATTTAATCATATAATTACTTAATTATAATTTTGTAATTTTGGAGCAGTCTCACTCGTTCATAGTGTATTGAGGCTAGATAAAATAAAAAAATTTCAAAGATTGTTGAGGGGGGAGAGGAAAATTAACGAGAACTTCAAATATGCAAATTAAATTTTCATAATATTTATGTAAAATCTGTATAGTGATAATCTGAATTAACATTCTTTCGTAGCACTCAAAAACCAAAAGAATATTATTATGAGTAATTATTCATGAAAGACATTTTGGTAGCGTAAAATAGATCCCAGATGGCTATAGTTAATTCACTCTTCGACCTTTGAAAAAGTCCTTCAGTTTATCAATTTTTCGTCGCCTAGTCTGTGCAAAATTGGCTCTTGTTTCTCGTTCAGATAATGTAGAAGATGCGGTTTGAACGGCAAAAGTTTCACCAACAGTTGATCTATTTCTTCTGGAGAGTGTTGTCAACTCGTCACCATGCCATCCTAGAAGCTGTCGGTCGAAATCGGTCATCATGGAGGGATCTGATTTGATGACTTCATTCAAGAGTCGTAGAGCATAAGTTCGCCAGCGTTGAGCGTCCTCGGAAGGCTCTCTTGAAGGACTTCCTCCTTCATTGGCCTCAAGAAGTTCTTCGGGTGAAAATCCGCATTCTATTAATGAACGCACAAGACGATTGGCATATTCTTGCCAGTGCTGCTTCTCAGACCTTAAACGATCAATTAACTCCCCCGTTTCTTCCAATGATTCGTTAGTCTGTTGAACAAACCAAAATTAAGATATATTTAAAAAAGTCGAAACAACAAATAATTAACTGACTTTTATTCTGGTTGCCTTGTTTCCACTTCGACTGTCTTTCAATCTCAGAACACTTTCTCGTTCCCTTTCTTCCCTTTCGGGAAGTCGACCATTTTCTTGAATATAATCGGAATTATTGCGAAGGAAATTGTCCTGTTTCTTCAGTCGCGTCATTTCTGCTTCCATGGCTTTTCGGTCCTGTCTCAAAAGTTCTAATTCCTTGTGCATTTCTTGGTACTCTTCCACCATTTGTCGAATCTCATCTGTAGCACCCTGACTGTTTGAAGCCAGGATAAAGTTTCGAATCTAAATAAGCGCGGACGAATTTCCTATTAATTGAAGTCTCTATGTATTCAAAATAAAAGAAGCCTAATTTATTCCTAGGTGCATTTGAATAATCGCTGTAAATTTATGAAAACATATTTCCAGGAAAAATGATATTTTTTATTTCTGTTAACCATAAGCATCAAAAAGCTATCCCCAACATAATGCAGAAGAAGAATTGTTCCCTTTTAATAATCTTAAAAAAGACATGAGTTTTATTTTATTTGTTAATCATTTGATTAAATTAGTAGTCTCATTTATTACTACCTATCGAAATACAACACAGTATTACAAAAGAGAATATCAACACAATTGATTGAATTGATTGTCGCGTCTTAAATTGGTTTATTGTATGTGATAGGAAGAATTTTCAGCAAACTGTTTTGGAGAAGAAAGTAATCAATCTTTCTATAGTATTTTCGAAGTAATATTTTCGTTAACTGATCAATACGCAAATGAGAAATCAAACTATCATTCTTGGAATTCGAAGTAAAGGTTTATAATTTTTAAGTTAAAAATTTTTCGGGAGACATCTTAAAGTACAAAAATAGTCGAACCTGCGGCAGAAATCTCTCATCAAACCATAGGAACGTAGAAATATATGAAAGGTAATAATCAAATTATGCTAACATCATTGTGCGATGATGACGAAGTGATCGGCCTGATTGGCTTCGTAGTTAGAGGCCTCCAGCGTTATGGGTGATTAACCGCTCTAGTTAACTTTAGTCAAAAATGAAGTGCGAGAATGTGGCTTCCGAATATCTTCCCTCTACCACTCCCTCGCAAGGAGTTTGGAATTAAGGTGGTATCTCATTTGCTTTCTTGAGCATAGAAACTGTGCATTCATTTGACAAAGTGGTAAGCTTGCTTTGATATATCAATAAATGGAATCATTAGTAATGATCATTGCTATTTACTTCACATCTCAAAGATTAAGTTATTGGTTTAAGACAATGCACTTTTTGAATTTGGCTCAACAACAATATCGATTATTATTTATTCATCCCTTTGATCAATACCAATAAATATAAATTTGATCTCTTTTAAATTGTAGACACTTGAAACAAACTCACAATCGTTTTCAAATTATCCTTAAAGGTCAGATCTATTTAATAGTCGAAGTTAGCTCAAAACGGTGATTCAAGGAAATCAATTCCAAGACACTAAAAATATGAAAAGCACTGAAATACTACATACTTTTAGAGCTTCGATATTGGATTTACTAACGGCGACTTCCTGCCTGTATATGGCCAGTTGTTCTTGCTGTTCCGCGATTATCATTTGTGCTTCCTCCAAGTTATTTTGGACCTCGTCACAGCATTCCTGTAGTTCCTTAACTTCGCGTTTGAGTTCCTTGGTTTCAGTCTCCTTTTCTTCTATTAGTTCGTAGAGTAATTCCACATCCTTTAAAGTATAAAAGGAAGTAACTTTGATCCGTTTGATAAAAATAGGAGGAATTGAGGTGGTGGGTGACCGACCATCACAACTGAACAACCGGATAACAAACATTGAATATCGTGAACCATATAATGAAATTCTAATGTCGTAATTGGTCCCATTATTAATCAAATTCGGTTTTTCTTCTACCTCGAAAGGTTGAAAAACTTTTCTGTCGTATAATAAAGTCAATTTTTCACTGTGCTAAGAAAGATTTTGCCGGTTGGGCATTCTGACGTATGGACCTGTCATTAATATCTGAGGCATCAATATAACGCGAAAGTACAGCGACTCCTGTAAACAGCAAGGCAAAATCAATTGAAACTAGGTAAATTATCAACGCACAACAGACTTTTAGCACTAAACAAGTTCTATTTAATTCGATTAAATTCACGAATCGTAAGTAAAGAGAATGAAAAATGAAAGATATCGCTATCTAACAGGAAGGAAATATTTGTAGAGTGGCAGTGGTATTATGTCATCCTACAGGAATCCTTCACAACTATCCTTTTTCCATCTATGGATTTGATTAACAACTTTTATTGCACATTTATGAGTCGATTACGTGCATTTTAATCTATAATTATAGTGATAATCTCATGGAAGACGTACTCAACAGTGCTTAGTGTGAAAAGTAATTCTTTTGACAAAAATATCGAAACAAAACAAAATGTCTGAGCACACTTTCTCCCTATTATTAATGTAAAATTCTGAAATACTAGCCGACAGTCAATAGTTGAACTGAAAAGGGAAACCTGTATTAGACCTATGATGTATTAAAGTATCCTAATTATGCTTAAATCGAGCATTTATCTTCTTCATAAGTTCGAGGTTAAAGTTAATGGAAAACGCCAATCATTAAATAGTGAACGCAAATTATACGATGCATATTACCAGCCTGTGTGATATTGGAATTTAAATGGATTTATAAATTTCGAAATAGGCCAGTCATGTTTTGTCATTTAACTGCAAAAATTGCATATTGATTTATCACAATTTTACCTACTCTTGAGAAGGACTTTGTGAGGAATTTCTGTATAGTATTCTGTTTTAACGTAAAATGGTTCACGTAATTTGTGACTGTATCGGGTTGATACACGATTAACAAACTAAATGTCTGTAACTTCGAACCAGTTCCACATTGGGATGTATAAACTTTAAAATATTAAATCATACAGCAAGGAAAACATCTTGAATAACTAAATAAAGAAATTAGAAATTGGCTTAAGCACGACTCTCTTGATGTTGGAATCTCCTTTTTGTTCCAACCTTTATGGTTTAGTTGAACTCTCCTGCTATTCTCATATAGATGCATCCTTATTTTCTTTTATGAGTACTGAATGATTATTATACATTTCAAAAGCCAATATATGTTTCTTTTATGAAGCTTTAAAATAATATATATTTATATTATAAATATAAAAGGGGCAACTCCGATTGATAATGTTTGGATGTCCAGAAAACTTGATAAGTTTAAGCACATTCTATGGTACCCAAACCAAACCTTTCATTAAATTAAAGGCAGGATGTAAGTGTTCCGTTACATGATTGACAGGAGCAATCGATGAAATTTGACAGTTTTGAGGAATTCCAGATTAATGCCCTCCTTAACATTCATTCTGACAAGATGGATACATGCTAGAGGTCCATGCTCTAAGCAAAAAATTGCGAAGTCATCCAAATGAAACCAAAATTTGGATCTCATTTTGAAAAGACATGAATAGCAGTCAAATCAGAAAACGCTAATTTTGGCAAAGACGATTCAAAGTTCTAGCTTATTGTAGTAATTAAGCAACTAATATATTTAGAAACTTCTATTAAATTAATTTCGAACAAAGTCAAGCCAAGTAATTGCGTTTCTTATGTGTCGTTTACTAACTAAGCACCCTTTTAACTCGCTAATTTGGAGTTATGGCGCCGACTACCCTAGTGAACGTCATTTATTCCAATTGCGCGCTTCCTTTGGCAATCTGGATGATTTAAACTGATTTATGAAACACGAGCTGGAAAAATGCAATTGAATATGATCCTTGGTCTTAAAAAAATCAATATTCGTCGCAGATATCCCAGAAATCAAATCAATTAAGGACTTCTTTATAAAAACAATGCCAGTTATAACACTGCGTATATACCCTTCCAGAGCTTTGTGAAATAAAATTTCTCCTCGGCTTCTGTTTTTTAATTGTGTAACTAAATAAAACAAAATTCAATGACTCACATAATCGTATTTTGTTTATCCCTAAACGCATTTAAGTATTTTCTAAATTATAATGAATTAGGTTATTTATCACATAATTAAAACTTGAAAATTTGTGGGAATTATCGCGATTTCAGGCACCTTTATAGCAAAATTAATTTTTCTTTAACATCGACAACATAAAACTAATGAGAGTGTGTTCTTTTCCAGTGTTAGAACTTGTCATCACATGCAAATTTCTGCCTGCCCTTTGACCGTAGTCATCCAGCTTAATTGGTCTGAAAAGAACCTCATTGTCTGGTCGCATGCTGGATAATGAAAATTGCACCAAATGTTTTTTACTTCTAACGTCCATTACAAAACTATAGATTAGTGTTTGAATCGACTTTCTACGCTTGTCTTTTATTGATAGAAGACAAGGGCGTTTAACTTTCAACCCAGCAGAGTATCGTTCAAAATTTCGAAATAAGAATCACTGGAAGTCAATTCAAAGAGTCATTGATACAGAAAGGGTATATATTTACTAAAACTGCGTGGAGGAGAAGAAACCATGCGTACCCTATTCGTTACCAATAAAGAAACATCCAATAGTATTCAATTATTCAATTTTGCAATTAACACAAGCTATTATCGATGATGTAATTGTGTAAAATTGATTCTTGAAAATCCTTTGTCTTAGCCTGTGTTTACCAACCTATATGCTATTATGGAGATCAGTTGCATTTGATTAATTCTACCTATTAATTTCGTGGGGCAAGTTATCTCTGGAATTCAAGACGGGTTTGCTTGCAAATAATTTGTGCGTTTTAAATTGTGAACACCTATCAAGTATCTTGAAGACATTGAGGCATCAATTCAAATTGAAACATTGTAGAAAGAAATTTTAAGTTTCTCAAGCGGATTTTATACTAAATGCAGGATTTCACCATGCTGGATTAAAAATGCGGTCTTTTTTGAATCAGGTGGACTAACTTGTCATACAACTAAAATTCAACTTCCAGACTACAACTATTAGTATTAACAATACCATTACGAAAATGTTTATTCTGTGCTGTTGGAAGTAACTGCTAGTGACTAATTGTATGTCCAAGAAAGGAGATGAGGTAAGGTAAGGGTTTTAAAGACTCCATTTGTACAATTCTATTAAATGGGCGTTTTACATCCCAAAATTCAAATCTACATCGGACTAAAACTTTCTAATCGGTATGACCTCATTTAGTTGGGTCTGACTTGCCTCTTCATTTCGTTTAATTATTTATTTATTATTTATTTGAGATAGCAAATGACCTTCCTTGACATTCTGGAGCCTATAGTTACGGCAAGAGCAAAATTGATGCAAATTTGTAGCCTGTGTTCACTCAATGTGGGCAAAGGACTGTCACGCAACAATATATGACAAATGAACAAGGATTATCTCCAGACAAACTATAAATCTTTTAAGGTGGTCGAATGATTGGATTGGTGTCATCACATTGGCTCTCCCACGTTACTCATGCATATCCATCAATAAATCAGAAAGGCTTTAATTAATTCATATTCTTACCAATGACGAGGATACTAATTTTCATAATCGTTAACACAATTTATTCTCTCTTATATCGAAATGGCAAACTTACCAGATGGCGTAACATTGTACTAAGAGCAATGGTGAACAAAATAACGTGACAGGAAGACGATATACGCAAAACAAAGTTGCCGTAACCACCCAAAACAATATGGTAAAATTTACCAATTGTACCCAGTTAACAAATGGTACCTTGTGGGTAATTCACGTGATAATTTTTTTGGAGTAATCAAGACGTATGCCTCTATCTAATCGAGAAAAAATTCCGTTCATTAATAAAACAAATCAAATTTGCTGTCTTCTTTCGAATTAACTGAACATTGGAATAATAATTTTTCTCTAGTAGATAATAAATTATCCAAACAAATAGTATCTAACTTCAAATCGAAGACGACATGTAACAGCAGATAGTCAATAGGATTTTTTTTTTAAAAATTCTGAACCACAAGACACTTTTAACAGATGAATTCATGTCGTAGGTGTTTTTAAAAGATAGTACTTCAAAGCAAGGAGGAATTTCACGTCCACAAGACAGACAATGACTGTAAAAGCCATAAATATAGTGAACGGAGCATGATGCCTAGTCTACTGGGCTACTTTGATTTAAAATTTCGACACAGCCATGACAAGCGCTTGACATTGTGTTGTTAACAAATGTAGAACTTTATTCATTGAAATCGAATATCATTTTAATTCTAATGCATAACAATAAACACTTTTGAAACGATCCGAATAGTTAAAATAATGGACTTAATGTTCTATTATTACTACAGACTTTCATTTAAAAATAAAAAAATAATGGAAATTGAATTGAATTCAGAGGATCGGATGCTTTAAACTTAACGTCTGTGTTTCAATGGGTACATTATTCGACGCACCAATGGCTTCGAAGTGGTAACCATACGTTGTTTAGAGGTAATTTAAGCCGTTTCCTTCTGAAATTACGCGGATCTAGGTCAAGAAATGGTGAATCATCATAGTCTAAGCGGTGTGAATTGAGGTCACAGAAAAAATACGTGTGCCAGCACGTTATAATCTAATTGGTAATTAGCACAGGAGCAAAAGGAGGCTTAGATAGTTGATTTATTTCATGCCACTTATCGGCGAGTAGGTATAAATGCGTCCTCTCCAAACGCTAAAATGTTGCGATATCAATCGATGTAAATGCAACCCCCATAAATACATTTTAGCGCGAGCTTAGAAAAAAAAGATGCCAGAAAGTACACCCACTTTACCTAAATCTTCGACAAAATCGAAACAAACTTTTTTATCATTCTATACAATATCCCCATCTCTCTACAGCAACGATTACCTTATTTTACTTAAACAAATGCTGATATGAATTTGGATACGTTAGCTGACTATGGGAATACAGAATAAGAAATTCGAACCAAAACTGCTAATAACAGTAAAGCTTTCCTTTTACAAATTAACATACATTGGAAATTTCACTCAGTTGTCTTGAAAAATAAACCTCAAACAAGCTCTCCCAAACATCCTAAGAACTAAAGCCTTTAAGAAGGAGGTATAACCACACCTGAGCCATTTAGGCCTTCAAGTTTGAAGACTTATGTGAATCTATTTACCTTCTCATTCCATCGGTAAATATTGCATGGAAAGCTCTCTACTCCACTCTACACCGAAATCGTTTCTTAGCCACAATGCTTGAGTATCAGCCCTCATTATTTCAACTCATTGCGGTACAGAACTAAATAAACCACTTTAGAAATATTGTTCAGTCTTTTTCGTATTTCCTCCATTCAAACTTCAGGCCTATTATATAGATGAACTTCATCAACCTAAGTTACACTAATTAAACAATCGATAAAATGATTTTAACGCAGCGTCATAAAATGAAGAAGCAAACCTGAACCAGTTCACTTGTATTTGTTTCATCGGATTTTTCTTTTGATTCTCCAATACTGTCTGATAGCCGACTGCTGCTTTCATCCAATTCCGTGGTGTGCAGATTCATAAGTTCCTCAGTTCGACGAATGGAAGGGATGGGCATTCGTGCTGCTTTCATTTCTTTTAAGTCCACGGGGACTGAGGGTACATGATCCAATTTCAAATGGGAAGGTTCTGAAAATTCTTGCATCGCCATTATCAAAATTATGCCTGTTCTATGATGTAAGGCTAGCACTGAATCGCTTGTGATATGATTGGTTATTACTTCTAACTAATGAGGAAGAAGTTGTAAAAGGAGGTTTGTAATTGGTCAAGATGTTGAACCACACGGTGCAAAGGTAAATCATGGGGTCTAGAAATGCATATCGTGCTTGAGAAATGCATTTTAAACTATGGTTTATACTTAAATCACAAAATTGATCTCTATTTTAAACACATGAAGATATCCTGTGTACGAGATAAGTGAGTTCTCGATTTTAAGCACGGGCCTTCAACTTTGTAAGTGATACAATTGTCCTTGCGCAGATTTTGGTAATAAAAATTTAGGTCGCGATTTTGGTTATAAATATTCGAAGATTTCAAAGTATGAACAAGATAATGGTTTTATTTACATTTAAACTAATTTTTGTGTAAATTTTATGAAACATCTGAGCACTTTAATTTCAAGAACAAACTTTGTACAATGTCGGTTAAAATTCTCCCAACCTCAATTGAAGAATTGTATTTTGCAAAATTAATTTAAGTAGATAGGTAGCATCTTCCAGGTCGAGGGAAATCGAATTTCATTTCCCTTTTATTGGTTAGACCTAACTAGTGAGGTTGGCTACATAGTTCACGGGGTGTGCGTCGATGGTCGACATATCAGTTAGCTCTGGCCACATAAACGCGCACGCGACATCAGCATTCTAAAATAAGCTTTCGATGATGTCAATCTTTGTTAATACTTTTAAAATGATGGTTCATTTCCTAGCTCGGCAATGTTCATTTAAATCGTTTTGCTAACTTGTTCAAAGAAAATCACAATAAACGAATGAAGACGCATTCATGCTGGTTTAAAAAACGAGGCCTGAAAGCAAGAATTTCATGGCAAGTATTCACTTTCTCCGCTTTTACACACACTCTTCTTATAAATAAATGAATTCCCTACGAGGTGCTAATGAATTTTATTGGAGTATGATTGGGTGCTAGCGTTGAGTTGCGAAAATGCTTATAAAAACAATGAATTATTAATGATACCCTTAAATCTCTGGAGGAATTGGAGAATAGAAGCTCATCTTACTTATTTAAGCATTTAATAAATCACATTTAATAAGTGCTTTTAAATAAATATATTTTCTTTGTAAAATAAATTGCAACAAAAATTCATAAGCACTTGGAAATCGCAGGATCTCACAAATGGTTTTATTGGCACCATATTGCGGTCGATATTAGCTGTATGGAGCCTTCAAATATAATTTAAGGGGCCTCTGGTAGTTCTAGGTGCCCACAAAATCTATTAAATTATAATATATTATATATATATTATATTATATATATATGTATATCATGTTTAGCCATTTGGTTGGGCAGGATTGCAGAAACAATAATCGTTATTCAAAATCACAGATATGATGCATTTGAACTCTGCTCAGATGTATCGAAGATAGCAAATCGATCTCCTAACTTATTCAAATGCCGAAATGACATTTTAATATTAAAATTTAGTTCAACACAAGTCTCATTGAAAGGTATTATTACTTGTATTCAATGATAGTGTAGCTGTTCAATGTTACCACCAATTATTTTAGATTTGAGTTATTCTAACGCTGACTTCTTAGGACACCTCAAGTTTAAGTCTCTGCTTTTCCATAGAGGTTCCTATGTCCAACAAATTACTATGATGAAAAGTTCAAACGTATCTGATTCCTTTTGGTAATTATTGGAATACACGTTGGGTGAGATTTTTAGACCTCCAGCTTGCCTTTCGCTTGCGAGTTCGCTTACCTTTTCATATGCCATGTTTCAAAATGGATCGTTTAATCATCCACATTAATAGCATAAATTCACAATCTAGCGATTAAGGCATGAGAACATTAGCAGACCGCTGGAGCCAGTTAAAGAACAACGAATCTGAATGGGAATCTCAAATTTTGATGCATGAGTTACAATAATTTACAGTTCGATTCCATCCCATTTTCTTAATCGAAAGTGAACTGCTTTTTTGTTAGCCAAGTTAACATTTAATTTCATTAACAAAAATGGTTACTTTAAGTTTGAAAAAAAATTTTTTTTAAAGCAGTTAATAACTCTTTAACGTTCAAATTAATTTTTGAAAACTGCGCCCAACAGCACTCACGCGTGATGAATTTTGGTGGTATCAGGCGAGTGCAGAGACACGTATTGAACATGTTTCAAACGGCAATAGCGCCTTCTGTTACGATTCTAGTACCAATGGAGCCTATTTTGAAAGAGGACCGTACGATCCTAAGGGCGTTAAATGGTCATAGGACAGCAGATTCATCTGTGTCAGTTTACGTAAAACAGAAAATATTGGATTCCATCACGGTCTTTTATTTTGACATTTGACTTTGAACCTCCTAAAAATTTTTTGTATGAAAATAAATTATATAATTTTTTCAAATAAAATTCTTATTTGGTAAAGGAGGTCCCCCCCCCTCCCCCACCATTTAGCTGAAAATTTTCACTCTGGCAAATAACTAAAATATTTTAATTAAATAAAAAACGCTTTTATTTTGATGAGCCAATCGGTTAATCTAAGTGTCTTCAATGATTTTTTTAGTCTACAATAATAAAAATAAATTTTCATTCCAATGACGTCGATTTGTTATTAGTCATTCTAAATTGTCATTCTGTCATATTTGGGGGTTTTGTCTCACAAACTTCTAATGCCAATAGTTAAATAGGCTCATGAAGGTAAAAAAACGAAGGTTGCATCAAATCTGAAGGAGATAACTATGAGAAAATTTATCTCTCGGGAATTTTAAGGTGCCGGAGAAAATAGAATTAAAGTCGGGTAATCGAAAGAAGGTCTGAATTTGTTGGGTCATTCACTCTTTTACGTTAAGTCTATTAGCATTTAAACAGCAGCTTCTCTTAGATGATGGATCAAGTGTGAATTTAAGAGAATCAATTCGACTGCGAAGACTGTTTACGAAGACCCAAAAATGTGATAAAATTGAGATTAGTGATAAAAAAATGTGAAAGCCCTCACCTTGCCGTTGATTATTAACCTATATTTTTTTATTTAATTTTCAAATTTATTAAACGTTAGTGAACAAACGCCTAGTTAATTTGATTTGGTTAAATGGCTTATCACAAACCAAACTAAAAATATTAAAAACATTAAAATAAATTAGATTGGACTTTTGGAGTGCACAAAACCATCATGGTTGAACAAAGAACTCCAATGCGCACTAAAATAGACTCGAAGGTGTGGCGTGCTACTGGTCTTGTGCGCAGAGACCTCTCAACCAACCACCAAACAATAATAGCTCCACTGTTTAACAAACCCTCCATTGTGCTTTAATGACTAGCTTTGTGACAGACAACACATCAGGAATAAACGTGTTCCACGCCACAAATTCGTTTTCTCTATATTGTCGTGAGAGCTCTTGTAATAGAGATAACTGAGGATAGGTCTGTAGCGGATGGTTTCTATATACTAAGAAATCTCTATGGCTGTATCTTCTATGTTTGGGATGTGTGTGTGTGGATATGTGTAAGGAAAAGGAGCCTAGTCGGTACAATAATATGGCGGATTTGATAAACCAAGCGAGGACTATTGATTGGCGGTTGGCTGTGTGTTATCCGCACTCACGACCGCACTTAGTCCTACGTGAATTTGAACGGCCGCACCTAGTAGCCTGTTCGAGTGCGCTGAGATTGCCTTGTTCAACGGTGACGGCGTTGTGTTCTCCACAAGCCTAGGCTTATTCGTGTAACAATCCACTACACGCTAAATATTTAGCAGAAAAATGATATTCAATTACATATTGGTATTTCTTAATGGAAAACTTCAATAGACCACCAATTGAACAATGCATAGGTAATAAACAGTGAAAAGCATGCTATTTGATACAATTGAGGAAAACATTAACTTGCTGTTAGCGTCTATTGTTAATCATACAAGTTAGAGAACGCTGAAAGCAAATTTACGTGCAAATGGTGAATGGAATGACTGCCCTTAAGAATAAAACCCTATTGATAACAATCTAATCACCTTGATAGGCACAATTAATTCGTGGCTCACATTTTAAGGTTAGTGCATATACTCGCAAATGTCCACCTTGATTGCTTCTACTGAGGAAAATAATATATAAAAAGGCCTAAAATGAACAAAGGTAGATTTATAAAACCTTTTTTTATCTTAATCAGGTTTGTCTCCATAACAGATGCATTGGCACATTACCTTTGCCAAAGCAACTAAGCAGAATAGCGACAGTTAGGGCGTTAAGTGTCCTACTTTTAATTGGCGTGTCTTCGTGCTTCACTTAAGAGAAACATTCACTATAGAGCAATTGATCGGCCATTTGAGATTCCAATCATAATATTTGGCAAGCAACTCAAGGCTAAATTCCACATGACCAATTTTGCTTTAACATGATGACAAGTGGTCTATCACTTCTTATAAACATCGAATATATTTATTCAAAAAAGAAAGATCTTAATAATTTGTTTTATTGAGACTATTGTAGTCTATACCTTTAACCCGTTGTTCCATCCATTGAGAAGGGAATACACTGATCTTCTTGTATCGCAGTTTAATTTGAATTAGCTATAGTATTTCGAGTTCTATTTATCAGTAAATAAAACAATTTAATGGAAATCGCTACTGTCAATAATGAGAAATAAGATATGAGCTAAGTATTAAAATCGCCATTGAAAATATATACCATTTTCTACTAATTCTATGTTCACTTTGACAGTCCATATCTTCAATGCGTACTCAATTTAAAGTCACCAAAATTTACTTTCCAGATTGATAATCCGGCTGAATCTACTATCAGAAGAAAATATAAAATAGTTTGAAATCATTGGGTGGAATGCTTTCAGGGGAACCTAATAATTTTAATGGAAGCCGATTAAATATGAGAGGTGGAAACCATCAAAGATCCCCTCCTCCCGCCATGACATCTTGGTATTTTTCATACTAACTTATATGGAATTCCACCACCGGTTTTTACAACTAATGTGAAAAAATCATTTAATTATATCTTCACAAATTAATAAAACGTGATTTAATTTGATCAACTACAGGGACTTGCATTTTTCTGCAAATGTAACTGAATAATTTACGAGTTACCGCCCTCTCTTCGCCATGATATTTATGTAATCAGGTTCATTGGACATCTCTGCATTGATAATTGGTTGAAATGTTCCATTACACTTATTTTTTCATTGAATGACCTTAATATATGTTCCATGCGTTTTTAGACAGTTAGTACTAATGTTGGTTTTGAAGTTCTTGAACATTTATACACCCAAAAATATTCAACTTTACTAGGTTTGCGTGAATAAATCTGAAACCATTTCGAAAACTTGAAGTAAAAATACCTTAAATGAATTTGGTGAGCCCAGTTATGTCAAAAAAACACTTCCTTCCGGCTCCATCTAGCTGTTCCAGACTATTAGAGGTTATAAAATTATCGCATTTGTTGGACCGGCGACTAGACTGTGAACGGGCCGATATGCTCTACTTGGCGTGGGCATAAACTCACAGAGGTCACATCACATTCCACATTACCATCCATTCTCCTCATCTCATGTTTTTTGGGGGCTTTGGACGCTTCTAAATTATTTTAAAATCAATGTATGCTTTACACATAGGCAAAACCATTTTCAATGATACCGCAAGTTATATCTTTTACCTAAGTCGTCCCTGATACGTTACGAGTAAAATAATTTATCATAGTTTTATAAATTGTTCTATTTTCCAACCTAAGGAAACAACGTGCTTTAAAGAGCAAAGGCAACCATAATTTAAAAAAAACAGTCGATAAGCAACAGATATTATGAAAAAAGTCCGCTCAACAATCAGACAACGGATCACGAGATTTTAACTTTTGATCGAGAGCTATTCGATAAGTAAATAATATCCAGCGTGAATCATTGCAATCAAATTAAGTGCCTCTATTACTTAGATTTTACTCGCGGAGTCTTTTCTTCTATTCTCTCTCTTTGACAATGACTAGGCTTCCTGATTCTCAATTTTAGTTTTATCTTCTGCCCTACTGATTGTTATGGTAAGAATGGATGTTCTAGAACTGCTTTTATTTAAAACTTCAGTGAGAGCAATAACAAGCAAATAGCGGAAGCCTAACCGTACTTTAGGGAGGTGAATTTTCCTTTCGTTTTTATGAACATCTGCCATTTGAGAAAATGAAAAGAACATTTTATCACTTGCGGACTAAAATAAACTTTACAGTTCTATACTTTTAAATTTGTAATCTTACTGGTTTGAATACTGTGCTAAATCTAGACGACATCCTTCCAATAAAATTACAAATGTTGTATTTTATAAATGCCACTACGAACCTCATACTGTAATTAAATAATTTACCTTAAATAGATAATCGTATCTATTAGTCAATATTATACTGAAATATGGGGTGTGCGCAGACTTACTTCCGCCCTGGGCAACGCATACTCATATGGCAAAAAAGTCTATAAACTGGCAGCTCACTTCAAACTGCCATGACCTCACTGTATGTCATATTCGATCACTTCCACGCTACTCACCTTACCTTTTTCCCTACCTTTGTGTCCGTCTCTTTTGCATCTGTGGATCACTCTTCTGTTCCCCTCTCGACTTCTTGTGACTGATGTTCATCCCCTCTGTGGAGTCCGAAGTGAACTGAAGGGCTTATGATAACTGTCATAAAGCCTGCCATTTGATATAAATAAATATTATACTGAAATATTTAAATCTTGTAAAGATAATTCACTGAAACGCAAGAGGTTGTATTTAACTTCCTTAATTGTAAAGATTAGAATTATTTCTTTTTACAAAACTGCTTTGGATTATAAATCAGGTGGACAAACGGATAAGAACTTTTACCAATGTGGTTGTCTTTCATGTCAATGAACAATCGGTGGGAATTAAGTTCCAAATATATATTTACTTAAGGCCAATTTAATGACACGTTGAGCTAATACGGAAGAAGTGGTATAGGATACAGAGGCGCCAAGACGACCACCGAATCCTTATTAGTCATCATGGGGCCATGGGGTCAAGTACATCTGCAGTTCAAGCCTCTCATTTATCCGCTCTGTATGCCTATTTGCGGAAGAGGTTACTTGCCTAGCCTACTGTTGATTCCTCAGTAGTAACTTGCGCTGTGGCTCTGAGTATCTTCTGCTTTCAAGTAGCTATAAATCAGAGAGTGCAATTTTGTGTATGATTAGCGTGTTAGTGTGTGCTTATAAAATAGATTACCATCAAATAATGAACATCACCGTTAAGGCATCCAAAACAAAACAAACTGCTCCATTTATTATTTAATCAATGGGTTTATATTATGTAGTAAATGTTTGACAGTGGCATATGGGATAAATTCCATGCACACTTTCCTTCAATAGAGCCTCTCTAAAGTCATTAAATGAACCGGTGCGTTTTAACCATCTATGACAATCAAGTGAAGGGCTTAAAAGCTGTTAACCTTGTGGATTAATAATTTCACTGGTCAGTTTAACTTGAGGTGATATTTTGAGAAAACTGAAGTGGATCCATTCTCCCTCCCTCCCTCCCTCCCCTCCCCCCCCCAAAAAAAAATCGATGCATGGAAGAGGAAATTGAAAATAAATGGCACAATATGTACATTCCCAATCACAATGAGTTGGTATTTAACGAAAAATATTACAGGGTCTCAGTCGCAGTTGGCAGTCAGTCTGGAAACCAAATTTGTGGTAAATAATTAATTTTAAACTTTTTAGTACCATGAACTGGTGCTGTTAATAATAACGTTGTCGTTTAATGAATAGGAATTTTCGATGTTTCAAAGTACGTATTTTACTCCCGATTAAACAGTTGTTTTTGCTGGTCACAGTATCTCTTTCTAAGGCGACCGTAGTCTTTAGGAAGTTTCCGTTAAATTCAGAAGTAACTCGATTGAATTATGCCAAAATAAACCCTTTACAATAGTTATGATCTCCCAAGACGGTTCCTTGAAAACTTCTGACAAATTAGAACGAAAAGTTTTGAGTAGATAACAAAGACGTTTTGAGCGGTAGCATTGAAATGAAGAAAATTAGAAAAAAGAGTGAAATATAAGTTGAACTACGTACAAAAAAGGAAGATATGCTAAACTTTGGTCAAGGTGTTCAAGCCAAAATCAATAATTGATAAGCGGGTGTGCTTGGGATACTAACTTTACTAGAAATAAATCGTACTCTTTTTACTCCAACACCTGGGTTATGGAAAAAATAAAAAAACCTAATCCTTCAGCTCCTTTTAGATACATGAGACGCATTTTTGACCTTTGACCCTTCCTGTAACCACAATGAAATGTTTGACATACGATATTATATATAGCTTTATTATGCCGTTGTGCTATTTATAGAACTGGCAACCCAATAAATGGTCAAGTTAACACTTTTCTGTTAACCAGAATGCAATTTAAAAGTCGTTGCAAATAAATCTTAATTATTATTTTTCAATAATAATAATAATAATAATGTTAAATAATTGTATACCGATGCCGCTAAAATCATCATTTTGGAGTTAAGCTTGTGGAGCGCACAACGCCACCAAGGCAAGGACAGAGAAATCCCATTCACACTCGAACAGTCTGGAATGCATGATCGTGCTACTGATTGCGTAAGGAGCAAGTGGGATCGTGAGTGTAGAGACCTCTCAGACAACCATTAATCAGTAGTCTGCCTTGTTATCGGAATCATGACGACGTTTTAATGACTAAAATTTATGTGTGTGAGATTTGGTTAAGGCTTATTTGTGTATTATCCACTACAGGCTTTTGATAGACTAGAGATTGCTGTGAATAAGAAGAACTCAAAAGAAAATAAATTCATTTATATTTATATTTATTTATTTATATTTATTTTATTTATTCATTTTTTATTTATTTTATTTAGAGTCATTTTCCAATGAAGGTCATTGACATAATTATTGCCTATATATTTATAGGAGACTTTCCAGCTAGCATTTCTACCAATCAACGCAAGTTGATTAAAGAAATATTTGATAGCAGAACAAATAAGGGTGTAAATCAAAATTGTGAACTTGAGAACTGCCCAAATTTCGCCAAAGAAATTACCTGTCACAGAGCAAATACGTTCAATAAGTGGCAATCAAGTTTGATTGTTTGTTCAAAACCGACTAATCAGCAATGAAAAAAGTTTAAATATAGTTATGGAATTTAGCCATGTGTCTAAGAATAACTGGAAATGGAATCTCTGTTTAATTAGTTCTTCGAAAAGTACTTATATTCAATTTCCGAGCAAGGTGAGTTATTTTGGTGGTACTGAACTGCATAAATGATTGCCTTGAAAAATACTAAAAACACAATTCCTACATCATAATCTCTAAGATACGAATGAAATGAAGGCGAGGATGAGTGACACTAAAGACATGAACTAAATGACTATAATGGAGTTAGGCCTCCGACCCTGAGAAAAAGTGAAGATACCTGCCACAGAGAACGGGCTAGGTAAGAGTGAGTGTTATCCTAAAGCCGGTAGTATTGTGGATGTTTAGGATTTCACTTTCTTGATCTGTTATGAGCTCCAACACAAAGCAGATAGAAGAGGAAATAAGAGGAGGTGAGGCATATTTAAATCGGAGTTGATGGGGTCTTCAGATGAAAAATCAGTAACTACGTACCTCTTGAAAGAAGCAATAGGTGGAGACTTTCTAGAACAGCGTTGATTAATAGGTAAATATACATATGAGTGACTATCTTAAGTTTACACAGGACCTCTCCATGTGATTATGATGGGTGATGAAAATTCAACCTCACGTCAAACATCTTAATGAATGCTTCATCTCTGATGAGGTCCCAATAGGTCCTACTATATATACTCAAAGAAAATTTCGAAATAAGGGTACAAATTTGGCATTAACAAAATGTTGCCTTTATGCATATAATCGCCGTTTTATTGAGGTTTGACGTTTGACTTGGCTATATTCCGCCGAATAGGGTTACTTTCATTTAATATAAGACCAAAAGGTCGCAGAAATAAATTTTGGCAAATAAAATTTACTTCAATAATGACGTTTGGTAGTCGCGCACTCGATAATCGAAGTACACTTGGAGGCGTAAGGCGACTTTTTAAATTTTGAATTATACTTCGAAAATCAGAGTATTTATTGCTAGTGCCTTATGTTTCCATAAATTGGAAAATTTCTTCTTTACTTCCGCCTAAAAATGTAGCAGACTAATTATGTTAGTTAATTCGATTTTTATCTAAACCAGGGCTGATAATTCTGTTTCGAAAATGCGTGATATGTGTACGAAAATATCAAGGCTGCCTAAAACCACTTCTCTAACGCTAGAAACAGAAAAAAGAAAGTGCGTTTGGGCTACCGATTGTGAAGACCTCCCAGTATTCTCTCTTCGCACTATACACTATACGATCTAACTAATTTGGACATCGTCTGGAGGCAATTCGTTCGAGACGATCCTATTAGATGCACTTTTCTGCAGTTAGCTTGAACATCTACGAGGAATGCTAAGGTTTATTCAAGAGCTGATTTGAGAAGTGTCACCTGCAAATTAGTCTTTATACGCGCTTAATTGCTATTTGTTTCTTGTCAATTTCTTACAAATCGGGTTACAGTAGCCCTTCACTACAATTAACCCCTAGGCTTTTAAGACATTCATATATTCCACCCTCCATTTCAAAATTGTACGTCTCAGCTACTTAACCACTTTTTGACTTTCTAATGCTTAGACGGTCGCCCTTTTTCTGATCTCCACTGATATAAGTATTGTGTCTCTTCATAATTCGCGAAGCATGCAAAGCCTGAAAATACAAACCCATGAGGAGTCTTATTTTAAGTTCACATTCTCATGAACCTGCTTATTTCTACACATTTAAATATCCCTCTTCTGAGGTCACAACATTTTTACAAGTGCCTTGGGAATATCGGTCCGAGCACGAAATTACACCCCCACTTGCAGTGACTGGAGCATAAAAGTGGAACAAAGGAGGAGACATGTTCAAATAACTATCTAAGTAGTAAATTGGGCCTTTTTACCGAAACTAAAAAAAGAGATGGACATTTTGAAGTGACTGAATGAAGAGAAATGCTATTGACATCAAATAAATCTTCTAAATGGTCTGTTTGAATTGTATGTTTGTTCCAGTCAACTACAAATAGGAACTGGATTCAATTAGTCTTTTTTATGCTACTAAAACAAGATTATTAATACCGAATAAGGATTTTGATAATTTGGAAGCTATTAACTGTTACTTGAATGTACTAATTATGAAATGGCATGAAATTCTTTTAACTTGCAGCCTCGGGAGTACTTCTGAATACCCCAATTCACAACAAAAAAACCAGATTGGGGAGTTAAAAATAGAAGCTAAAAAGCTCACCATAGTTATGTTTCATAAGAAACTTACACAAATAAAACCAAATACTTTGCTTTCCAATGCAGCTAGGATCCTAAGACAGCGACTCCCAATCTTAGATATACTGATTACGCCAATTTACAGTATTCAAGGTCATTACTTATTCGCTCCGTTCTAAGACGTGTAATAAACAACGCAAGGTTGTCTCTCGCTTAGCACTTAGCGCATAAATAAACAGAACTGCCGCAGGTCGACCGGTGATTTTGTCTTAAGTCGTTAATCCATGGTACAGACTTTTTCTTTATGATAACTATACAAGAAATATTCTATACCGAAAGGCTCCAATCACGTTGTCACTGATGCGTTGAAAGCAGCAGGTCCCACAATTCAACAAGGGAACAGTTACTCGCACACAGCCAGATAGGACAAATAGGAAGCTAAGACCCTGAAGAAATCATTAGAGCAAGATGTACCCCCCTCTCCCTTCGCGCTATTTTGTATTATTCTTTCGTCCACCATTCCATCATTCATGACATTTGATTATTTGATCCTATTTTACATTCTCTAATGAATGCTCAATAATAATTGCTACGCTCTGATATCATCTAACTTATCTCAACCGCATCTATAACAAGTGTAACCATTGTACTAGAAAAAGGTTAAACATGGCTTCTTTTGAAAATGGAACTTAAAAGGTTAAATAAAACGATGAATTTTTTTGAATACACGACAAATGATGAACATAGTGGTGAGTCAATGTACGATCCATCAATATCAGTTTAAGTGCCCCAAAGCTAATCAACATTTTCATAAATCCAGTCAGAAATTCCTCTAGTGCAAGTATAGACACCGTAGTATTTACCACAACCATGGACCGAACCAAAGCTTGTGATGCCGTAGATGTGCCATCTACCATCCTTTGGATTCTGACAGAAAAGGCCACCACCGCTATCACCTCGGCAAGTATCCTAGAAAAAAAGAGAGATTGATTAATGTTTATGTGAACAAAGTCTCCTGTTTAAAAGAGCTTCTTTAAGATTTTTCGGAATTTTAAAATTGTGATGTTTGGAGAAAAGATACCACCGGAATGATGGCAGTCCTGTTTCTCTCCAGCTGTTTGAAGCGGCGTACACTCACCTATTGGTATTAAAAATGAAAGAATTGGAAACAATCTGCGAAATTGTTTTTTCCTCAGTAACAACCCTATTCTGACTAATTTTCATACCCAAATTCTAACTGATGCATAGGTTTAGTTCACAGCTCCTTTGAGCTTGGCCATTTTCAATAGTACAATTAAAAAGATGAAAAGTAGCCCAATACACTCTTTTCTGGGACTCTTATACATCCATTATCACAACAGAACGTCATTAGAACATTAATCTTCTATGAGCCCAATATGTTTTAATTCTCAAGTAAGCGTTCTTAAGTTTCCAGCCTCACCGTATACTGATCATCATGTTTTACGACCTATGATACATTAAGTTTCCAGCAGGCCATCTTTTGGTCCATTTAAGTAAGTCTGTTATATGAAGATTTACATCGTTCGTCCTTTTAATGCCTTTTACCAATAATCAGTTCTTTTCAGCGTAAGTGTCCAGTTATTTGACTTATTATTTTCCTATTTTGAGGTAGCGAGTTTCCAAGACGCGGGTCAGTACTTCATACAAAAACTCAGACATGCTATTGATGTCTAATCTGGCCTTCTTGGCTTAATGTGAAACCTTTTGGTCAAAATAGGATGTTATATGCCATTATCTTCAGTAATCTATATCTTCTACTTAAGTAAACCCATAAATTAAGGCGATATAGAGACACAATCTTTGGACAGTGGGCTTGTGCTCAGAACTTGTCTTTTGAAATTAGATTTGAAATATTTAACTTTCTTGGAGTTCTATGAAGACGAAGGACGACTATTAAATATTTAATTTGTATTAATCTACAAGATTTTACCTTTCCTTTTGCTCCCGCACATACATGAACCCATTGTCTCAGATTTGTGAAAGTGCGTCGACACTGTCGGAGTGACACCAGTGGTAGTTCGACTTCAAGTAACTTTAGTGGTTGTTTGGGAGTTCTACAGCGACGATTACTCGAGGACTGTCCAAGACCACATGGCCTTGATGGTGGTAGGATAGATGCAAAAAAGTCCATAAATCCCAGTGACATTGGATCTGGACGGGGATCAGGTGAAGTGGCTCCCCAACCGGCAGCGTAGCACTTGTGACCCTCTGGAAGATTGAGGTGGCGATCGGGGAGGCAGATCGAGCTAATTCTGTCTCCTACATGAATTAAAAGTGGAGCATATACAAGGCTGTATACAATAATGCAGCAAATGTTAATAGATTATACGGTGTAGTAGTAATGACACAAATCCAATGCGATATCTTTGAGATATGATGGAATAAGATAGCTAGGACATTATGATGTATAGCTCAATATTTTACAGTCGCCAAATGAGAGGGAAAGTATAATGTAAAGGTATCCTTCTTGAAAGTGGGGTTATGTTGGAGCTTGATTTACAGCTCTATGATCTCGTATCATTCGCTATCCAGGCCTAAGTTGATTGATGTCAGAAGAAAGCTAACATCTGAAACTGCACATCTGTGAAAAATTAGTGGCTCCACCACTCCTATCATAATTTTAGGGGTGCGTTTAGAGGAATCTTAAATTATTAAGTTTAAAATAGTAACGTAAATTCACCATTACTGTAGTTTATTTCAATTTAAAACCATCAAGTGACCTATTTGCCGATTGGCTCTCTGTAATCTAAGTTCCCAAACACAGCACATTCCTGCATTTATCATATAAGACGTATGCAATTAATCCAACCTTGGTAGAATTGGGCAAACAGTTTAGCAACAGTTGCCTGAGTATATGATTTAGAGTGTTCATCAATAATCAAGATTGTCTGCACTCAGGTGGCAATATTACGCTAACTATGTAACTGAGACTAATCACGATTTCTCACCTGTGTTGGTCGAATTCCTAAAAAGATTTCAACCGTCACTGGACCCTAGCGATTTGATTACTTCAGCTTCGTGCATATGCTTAGATTCCCAACTTTTGTTTGTTTGTTTTGTCGAAGTTAATCTTAAACCTATATCTAATTATTAATTGAAATCCTACTATCTAACATACATCTTCTTAATCCTCCGTTCTTAACTTCAGCTCAAATAGATAGTTCATTCAATCAGAATCAGCTTCTCCACGATCACAATAGTCGACTAACTGACAAATATCTGTTACGATAGCACACGCTTCACCTCTTTGAAATCAAGACAGCGAATTAGCTCACTCACATGTGTACACCACGTCTTCACCCAGACACCACTTTGGGCATTTTGGCCAAACAAAATCATTAATGAAAAAATATTTCGCTTCATTTAATATTGGTACTTCCCTCCTTCACATACTGTTTACATTAAGTATAGCCAATTTATATTGTTCAGATCAGGTGGACGAAATAAATTTACAATAACGGCGGTTTTTAGAAAATCCGCATTCCTATTTATATGGATGGTTTTGATTAAATTAAAGAAAGTCATTATCTATCTCTCACTTCACAGTAGGACTGTTTTGCAGTTTAGCTAGAAGCGGAAACAATCTGGCTGATGTATCTTACTTTCTAATTAGAGGTTAGTTGTAAAACTTCTGTTCACAAGAATTTAGCTAAAGCGACTTTATGGAGACTCAATATGTGTAGTAGGCAAGAAAGGTGTAATTTTTCTGCAACGACTCGCCAAGAAATCATGGTATTTCATGCATCAACACCAACTCGTCTGTGTCATCAGCTCTTCATGAAGGAATGTGAGATGAGGAGATACTGTTGGATTTACTACAACAAATCTACTGGTAATTTGCCAACAAGTAGACTTCCTATTCCGTTCCTGACTAATATGAATTGATGGGATAAAAAACCCTTAATAGGCAGAGTGTAAATAAAGTTAAGCTCCTTCGAGATCCTGAATCTCTTCTCCCTCCCTTACTCCCTATTCGAACTAGTTCGTTTGTTAAGATGCTTCTCGCAAGTACTTGTTCTTTGTCACATACGGTACCAAATTCATCTTACCAAACTCCACTGGTTCATCCAACTTCAGTAAAGCGACATCGAAACCCCGTTCAGAGTATCCACGCTGATAATCTGGGTGAATAATAGCCATTTCAATGACTCTAGTGACCTCCTGCGGACCGTCATTTTTCCCCCGATTATGATCGCCGATTTTTGTCACGATGGTTGTCTCCATCTCATCCTCAACATTGAAGACCTGGCCCACAGGAAGAATTCTGTCCGTCACAAGTTCGCTCAAACAGTGCGCAGCCGTGATAAGCCATTGATGAGAGATCAAGGTTGCTCCACAGAAGGGGGATTCAACAACTCCCCTACCTGGAGTAGAATTTCCGAAAGGTCGAACATAAAGAGCAACCTAAAATGCAAAGCGAATCTTTACCTTTAGTATTAAAGTTATTCAAACTTGGTGGATATAATGAGAAGAGACTCATCATAGTAGGATATTGGATTTCAGCTCTCCTAGTTTCTTCGAAATTAGTCAAACATGAGTAGCACGAGGTGCAATGTTCCAAACTGAATTTCCGCATCTAACATGACCGACTATTTGGGAATATTCCTTCCCCAACCCCTCTGGTCTCTCTAGCGCATGTCAAGATCTAACCAACATCACTATCTGTGGCCCTAGTTAAATTCATTTATTTATCCCCAAATGGACATATATTTTATATTATTTCATAATTTATATTATAACCCATCTATTGAGTGGACGGATGTCTTCCTCCTGGTTCCTGCTTCCTATTACAATTAGATCTTGTGACAGCTATATCTGACCTAGCTTTTTAACTCCAATTCTGGGTCAAATTGATATTGCCCAGAGCAAGGCAAGGGAAGTTAAAATTGTAGTGATGTGAAATAACTTGAACAATGTTTATAGTAAACTAGTTCATTAGAGTGAAATAAGAGAGGATCCGGTTGAATTCTAGCATCATTTGAATTTCGAATTGAGGTTGTACACTTAGTACAAATGGATAAAACTCGTTTTACCATAGTTTAATGTTTCGAATTTTAAAAATTATATTTGTCCTTGGATTTCTGAGAAGATTCATTTCCACAGTATGCCGAACTTATCGATCAGTGCATTAATGTCGATATATAACGGCAAATTCAAATGATTCAATTACCCTTATTATCAAGGTAGCAGAATGACGCAGGCTAATCCATTTTAACAAATAGACTTTCTAACTTAAAATAAGTTAATTAATTTGTGAAAGAAAATTCAAATTAAGCTTAACAAATGGAGTTTTAAAATTGAGTAAATTGTGATAAAATTAATAAAATTGTAAATAAGAGTGGTCAGTTAATTAATTGAATTAAAGATACTGCTTGTTTAGTAAGATTGGTCTTAAAAACGAATTTAATTTAAAACACCAGCCATTATAAATAACTGGTGAATAGGTGCTGGAATTCATGAATATGAGTGTGGTCGGTAATAAAAGGGACTAATAATGGAAAGTGAAGTAATCACTCGATAAATATTATGCAAACCGCAACTATTAATCAAATCAAAATTCTGAATTTACTTCAAACATTTATCTACCTTCCTTCCAAACCGCCTCTCCCCCGCCCCCTGCCTTTTCATTTATGGCACCTTACCGTAACCCGATTTTATTTGATTTTACATGCTCTGGATCGTTATTATTTCAAAGAAAATTTAAATTTAGATTGTATTTACCTGCCAAGGCCAGCTATGTGGTTTAGCTTCACGGCCGCCCAGAATCTTTGGTGAAACGGCTCGTTTCTTTTCTCCAATAGCAGTTCGTATTCCGCAGGTATTTGCTAGTTCACGAATAGTTTTAGAAGGAACTGAAATAAGCAATAAGAGATAAACCGTAAAAATAGAAGGCATAATTAGGAATAACTAAAGTATTCATCTAATACCATACGGCTTAAAATTCTCTCATATCTGGTTTTCATAAAAGCTCCATTTTCATATTTAAGGAATGGCAGAAATAGGGGATTTTCGTCCAGTAAAGACATACTTTAATCTAAAACCAATATCACGTTAAAGTTCATTTAAACACACACACACACACACACACTTTTGTGTTGGTCTAATAAAGTTATTCCTGGTAGTTTGCTATTGAATTTCCTCCTGGAAGCAGTCTAATCTTATGACCCTCATGCTCTCACCGTGTTTAGATTAAGGGTCGGCAAATTGGAAAGAGTTAGTCATGTTTTACAGCACAGAACTCAGTACTGCTAAGTTTCATTCCCATTTTCGGCGAGTAGAAAAGTTAATTAAAGTTATTGTGAACGGAAGCATTAACCATTTTTACTATAAGCTATTTTTGTTTACCAATCTCCTCGTCTTCTTAAAATAATTTGATTAAAAAAAAATTACCAAGACTTATTCTTAAATTAAAATTTTTAAAGTACTTATTTTATTTGCTTTATTGTAGTAGAGTTTGCTACTGCATTTACGAAGTGGTCAGTCGTTAGGTACGGGCAAATACGCATTTACCGGGTTACAAATGCATTGGTGTTTTTATTCAATGAGAGCCATTTCATTGCTTTAAACAAGTATTTTTATTGGAATCGCCTGATCGTTATCTAAACTTATTCCATTAATTAATAAACAAATAATAACAAGGTGCGACGGAAAATAGCACCGTTATCTGGCCTAAGGCGCAGTGGTCAACGTGGACATCTGGTAAGTCAGTTATCACGTGATCATACTCGTCTGCACATATCCAGTGACGTGAGCAATCGATTCTACTGATTGATTATAATAGAAAGCTAATATTCCATAAGACAAGGTCAAATACCCTCTACCTAGATTAAGCATTGATAAAATTCTTCTCAACTTCTCGTAATCCTTTGCACTGTCACTGAAGTTGCAGCATCATTTCAATTCGATAATTATAACTCGAAAGGAATTTAAGTGGAAACAAGAGGATCTTTGAGAAAAAAAGTGAGGCTTTTTTAATATATAACTTGAATAGGTCTTTCCTCAGATTACAAACACATTGTATCGCTGCTAGAAGGTGTAATTATAGCTAGATTATAACCTCTAATTTCAAAAACGTTTGATGCGCATTATAATAAATTAATAGATTTAATTCATTAGTAGATATTTTTAAAAACCTGCAGACTTGTCTTATCTCTTGCGATAGAATAACTGGAATCATACTCCTGTATTACGGACAAGAGAAAGTGTCATTTTATCTATCCTATTCCTAAGTAATGAATCAGTCAATCTATGGCTTGCTAGTTGTTAAAATTTTCCTTCAAGTATATTGGTTTTAAGATGGTCAATGAACAAGGAACAAGAAACAAGGATATATTCATGAGTACATATAAGGCTTATCATATAGAAGGGTAAAAATTTTACACTCACCCTTCTTATGACACAGTGTTTCATTAAGACATCTTCTTGACTCCACAATGTACTCGAATGGGCAGCTGTTAGTGCGGAAGAGATTTGGGATCCATTCTTCGTAGGAATCATTGAGGCAATGTCGATATCTCAACTCTGTGCAATCTTTAGGCATACAATTACCCCACTCTGTCCATGGTGAGTAGAGTTCATTTCTATAGAGGAAGAGCTTCCTTTTGAAGAGGAGGATACTTCTGTCCACTATAAATTCAGTGAGGAATTTGTCCTGGGTTTTCATAGAATTCCGAGAGGTTGAGTTTTCATCTGAACAAAACGTCAAAGGCACCAGAATGGCAAAGAGAAGGATTCGAAGCTTCATGGTGCAAGTCAAAGCTGCTTATTGTCAAGTGAGATCGTTGGAGTTTTATTTATGTCCGGAGTGGCACACACACACACACACATTCAAATTTCGAGTAAACATTGGTGTATAAAGTAAACAATTTCCACTAACTTACCAGTAAGATTTGCGTGTATGTGAACATCAGCACACAATGGAGCTCATTTTTAACGAGAACACAAAAAAACGATAGTGACCAGCAGAGCAGAGAGGGGGTGTTATTTGACGCAATTTGAATATTGGTAAATTATTGCTAACAAGTGACTAACGTGCACCATTGGAAGAGTAAGCCCAAAATGGCCATATATGGGGAAGAAACACTTCCCATTTCTATTCGGAAGATATTAGGGTTGGCAATAAGACCGGATTTGAGTCGAAATCAGATTTAAGAAAATGATGCACTCTGAAATTTTTCACTTTTTCGATAGGATCAGGGCCGTTCTCATCTTCCATGATCAACAATCCCCTTCCAAGTGCACGCGTTCCTCAAAAAGAAAATGCTTTTCATCTAAGTTTTCCTTACACCTTTCTCTGAGTGCTTTCTTCCAAGAACAATTAACCCCAATTTCACACTTACAATCGTATATTTGGATTTGACCATCAACCCCTTGATTATTATTTCGTTTCATCAATCCATATTTCTCTAAGCCGGCCTTTGTATTCATAAGCACGTTTTCTCTTCATCTCTTTTCGTGTTAAAGATTGCAGTAGGCTAGATCGATAAGAGGTAATGAGGAGGAGACGAAAAGATGCCCAAAATATTGAAAGGAATTATTGGGAAAACCACTTTTTCTAAATTTTTTGAATGAGACATGTAAAGACCTTTGCATACTGTATATTTCGAGTTGAAAAATTCGAAGTGAGTAGTTCGTCACCTGAATAACCGTATTCCGTGTTTGTTGGATGCATCCCTAACCCACTTTCTCTTTCAAATGTTGTGATTGTTAGATTGTAGGCGGTCTACTCTATTACGACCTCTTAGAGATGAGGTAACTATTTTTCGTAGGTTAGTGAAGCTCTGTGGCTTCTTGATTCGGTCAAGGTCATATTGATACATAATTTTTAGTCAGCTCGCTTATTCATCTCATTATACGTTTGACATTTATCCCAACCCCCTCCCCTCCCCAACCCCGTAAGCAAAATGACCTACACATTATGTCACAAATTTAAAGTGACTTATTAACCAATTTTTTTATTTCTCTGCAATTTTCATTGGTAACTATGTCTTGGAACTGACATGCTGTTTGTTAAAAGTCAATGTGGCAGTTGATGCGATAATGGGAAAACAACACTAGAATCTCTATTTGAATATGCCTCAAAATTGATAAAATTAAATAGATATTTGTTGTCAATGATTTATTTGCTGAAGCAAGGTAAATAGGTCATTGTTTAACATATTGATGTTATTTTTGCTAAGTGGATGGCGTTATGTTCTAATAAATTTAATTTATAGCTAACTTTAAACCATTAATAAATTGTTAGCTTTGACTGAGAGGTTGGAACATTTACCTTTTAAATGCTAGTTTTACTATATTACCTAATAAAATGGTAGTGAGTTGGGCGCTTGTGGGCTTTTCATGCATGCATCCTTATGTCCTCTCTTTGCTCTACACGTATCCAAATACCTTGAGTTTGCATGTCCAACTACGAAAATCAGTCAATTGGACAAAAAGAGCTGACCACGGCTGAATGAATTTTACATCTTATTACACAAAATGGTTGTTTCAAAGAGTACCACTTGGGTGTTTTTTCAGATGTGTTCATTCGTATACTTGCCAATACGAGTGGACAACTGACGTCACTTGATTCATGGTAGAGAATGGCTTATGTCGTGAGGATTCTCGTCGGTCGTCCAAACAAGGAGATTATGGATGCCCTCATTGCTCCCTGGACACTGTGAAAGGAATCCTGTACAAATTGGTGAGTTGCAAATGGAGACTACGAGGCTGCTGTGACTAGAATAAAGCAACATAATAGACTATCTGATTGAAATCACCCAACAGATTTCCTCAAAGATGGCTTTGGCTTATACGGAGTCCAAAGGGTAGTTTTAAAGCCATGAAGATAAAATTTCTAAAAATGTATTAATTTTCTGGTGTGTCCTCCTCCGAGAGTGACGAAAATCCATACTCAGCATTCGATTAAAGAGAGGTTTAGGTTGAGATCGAACACCCATATGGAACTGCTAAACAGTGTAATATTTAAGACACAGATAGCGACTGAGGGTGGCTAAAAATAGTTTACATAGATAGTAGCAGCAGAGTTCGGCCCTGTCATACCTCATGTAAAATTTATTCATTTTTATGACTACACAAATTCAAATGTACGTTGGGTTCCGAACTCCCCAGCTCTTAACCCGAAAGACTATTATGTATAAATTGGGCGCTGTGAATAAAGTCACCAATCATCATGTCAGTTCTACGAAAGCTCCTTTTGAGACCCTTCCCTGGGAAATTGCAAGACCATCTTGCTTGAGATTCCAGGACCGGTACAGTTATTTCGAGTAAGCTCCTTCTCAATAACGTAATTCGATAATTTGATAACGTAATTTTGATATATTTAGTTTGGCAGTTATGAAATCACTTTTTCTTGTTTCATTTATCCTGGGCGCATAAGAGAAATTCAGATTTAGATTTTAGGATTGATGATTCCTGTGTAATTTCGTCTTTACTAACGTTGCAGATATTTATTTAACCTAATAATGCATAATTTTACTTTCTAACTAGTTAATTTAATTTTAACTTTGCTTCAATTTATATAGGACTTTAATTTTCTCGACCTCCAGATGTAATTACACAATTGACAACCCTCTAAGAAACAAGTTAGATAAATTTATAAACTTTTCCCTCGAATCTACAGGGATGAACATTGAGATAAAAATTCTTACGCTTTATCTGTTGCGTATTTGTAATACATTAATATTTGATCAAATAAGCTTGCTTTTGCGCTATTACCAAAGGAATTTGAAATAGTATTTTAGATTTATGTCAATGAATTTTTTCCACATACGTCTGCCGATAAAAAAATTACTTAATCCTCTTTTAATTAAAGACGTAGGGTTTAATCGATTTTTGATGTTTGAGGCCTCTTAGTTTCCAAGATCAAAGATACTACAATTAATTATTGAGTAATAAAGTAACTGAAATAATTACAAAATTACTCAGAGAGCGCTATCGTGATGTTTTTAAAGTTCTTATTTTACCATCGTTTACATGAGTCGGATGGCTATTATGAATTGTTTGACCAAGTCATGTATTGATAAATTAAAGCTAAAATAATTGGAGGGATCTGAAAACGTGGTGATAAATTACATTTAGAGAGTGGAGTAAAATAACAGAATAAATAAAGCACCTTTGAACCAAATAGTTGTCATTTATGAATGAAAATCTATTTTACGAAAAGTGGATAAATGCGAAAGTTTCGAGAACATTAAATAGCAATATTTCAATATCAATAAAATGCAGATACGTGAAGTAAATAATTATTTTATGTAAAAAGGAGACAATAATTGATTTAAGATATCCAAAATATCCAGGAGAAAATATCCCTTACTTAGCTACATAGATGTTCTAATATTTTTATGATTTTTCTATCAAGTCTGTTGATACTTATGGTTGCAAAAAAATGAATTAATATTAATAAATTATAAGCTCTCTTAGGGAAGCCTTTTCAACGATATTTTGGTAGGGAATGACAGGGGCCATACCTGGTCTGAAACTCAAATTCAATCACTCTATAAATTAATAAAAATTAACTAGTACAGATTAATTAACTAAATAAATTCATTAATAAACATTATCATTTGAAATCGAAGTGCTTTTAGTACCTAAAATCAAAGGTTTGAAAGGAGACGTTTCGGATTCTAATAACGAAAATTACATGACCTTGGTTCACTTTATGCCAGCGCCCGTTAGCCTCGATGCTTGATTAACCATTTGCCGGGTTTAGAGTTGTGGTAAGCTAAACCAAAGATCGTGCCCTATGCACGATTTTCACTAATTCAGTCATTGACGTCTAAAAATTTTGAATTATTCAATTGAACATTTTTAATTTTAACGTGGACTTTTTCAATGCTTTGTAAATTTTTGGTTAAATGCCTTTAATTTATTTCATTTTTTATTAACTTGGCCATTTTATGCGCAGAAATCAATAATGGGTAATCCACGTAAAAATATGCAAAAAAGCTCTTTCCAGACCACAGCTCGAAGGTACAATTGACAAGCCCTTTGAGATTCACTCATTTGCCTTTAGAACACTTGCGAATTCTTCAAGTGCGCTTGACAAAATAGCTATCGAACAGATTCACCACATTTCTTTCCCCCACATTCCAATACAGGGGGCTTTAAGCTTTCATATTACTAGGCTAATTTTCTCAATTATCGCCCTATGTTTGCAGTTTCTCAATATCTATCGAACGGTTTGGTGGCTCGGAAGACCAGGAGTCAAGTATCCGATTGTGAGTTTCCTCATATTAAAATTAAGATGCGGTTTTCGGCAAATTTTACTCTTTGGAGTATTCGTAGATAATTGTACACTTAAAATTTTCAGATCTGGGGCTTTATTCAAACTGCAGAAAATATAAACTTATCACATGAACGATAAATCTCAGTTTTGCGCTATGGCGAATAGTTACTAAAATAATCCGCTTGTCAGATGCTATCTATGGGAATTTCGTATTAACCAGGGTTGAATTATCGGTATCTGTTGTGAAGTTTACCAAGCTTTGCCCAAAATGAGATAACTGGACTCATTTCCTGATTCAATTTCGCCCTATACTATTCTTCGTTTATTTCTAAGATTTATTTTAATTTTTGATGCCGCCTTACGAAAGGAATTTTAATTTGTTAGGTAGGTCATTTTTCTTTTATTTATTAGGATATTGACAATATCGATTTCCATTTGGTGTACTACATTCTCCTAATGCTACTCATATCGCCTCTTTACGAGGCCTTTCAAACTGTAAGTTTCCTTTCTACCTAATTTGATTATCTGATTGCAGATTTACTGGAGATCGAACTCGCCTTTTCGGAGTTTTGTTTATATCTTAATAGGAATAATTGGATTTATCTTATGGCTTTTCGTTCAACTTCATATGATGATGCGCATTAATTACGATTCCTTCCTATTTACACACCCTTATTTTGGTGTCCTTCTTGTGATTTATCAGTAAGTCATATTCGGATTATTGATTCACCTCCTTAAATGCCCTTTGAGAGTAGTTCATGCCTTATACCTTCAGACCGATGATCTTCCTCTTCGTGTATTATTATGATCCTGCGAAGTACATTTTCAGACTTTTTATGGAAGAGTCTATAGCCGTAAACCTCAAAGAGCGTTTGAACTTTATAACAAATCGAATCAAAGGCGCTTTTCGGTTTCTTCTTTCATTGAGATCCCCATTAGTAAGCTATCACTTATTTTCACAATTATTTGCAGTCTTATTTTTATAGTCACTATCTATAGGTAAATTAATCCGCTTGAGTTATCATCCCAGTCACACATTCCTTCTCACAGAACACCTATGTTGTATCGACTTGAATTTACCTTAACCAGCTATTTGTGTTAATAAATCTAAGAGAATCTAATGTTGTTAAATGGGATTTCCATGGCACTTCAGCCATTACCTCATCTTTCTTGAAAAGGCCTGTTTATGCTACAAGTATTCGTCCTTGCAGTTGTACGACAATTTTTCCCAGAGGGACTTTGTCAGCAAAGGGTTTAGTACTCATTTACTTTTCGCTGGATAAATGCAACGCTATTCGTTTCCTTGTATTCTGGATAGCTTTTAATATATTACCAACTAATTAAACTACACAGAAGGACTGATATATATTGCTAACTTTCGGCAGATGGAATTTCAATGGTTTTGCAAGTAGTTCATCGTCGTTCCCTTGAAGAATTGCAACCATTTACACCTAATGCATTCTATATCGTTTTGATCTCATTTCTAGTCAGTTAGACAGTGTATTTCTTGGGGAGCAGCCCGTTCGAAACCTAGTTCTCTGTCTTACAAGGTGCCGCGGTATAGCCCATTCATGCCTATCCGTTACGCAACCGTTCAGCACCCAGCGTCTAACTACACTGCACTATTTTACACTCTTCAAATGCCGCCTAAGCGACAGGACTTGGTGATTCTACGGCATAATTGTGCTCGATGCACCCCAGCTATAAGCGAAAATGCTGCTCAGGTAGTACGAGACGAGGCTGATATTCTCTCTGCTGACTTTAATGCGAGATTGTTTGATACTATCATGGGAACAGCTGCGTTGACATTCTATTGCACTATTCTGCCCTGCTTTTTTGTGAAGGTAAGCTGTACCATACTCTTTTGCACTAGGATTCTTGCCTATTACTGTCATTATAAGTTTGCATTTAGAAGTTTTTATTATTCGAAGGCATTTGATCAAATCGAACATAGATTTTTATTTATTTATTTTATTTATTTAAGAGGTATAGCTCATTATCTCATGTTTCAAAGCTCAGTATTCGACTTCATCGATTTGGGATAAGTTCATGTCGGGCATGTTCGGGGCTGATTGATCCTTTGCTTTAACGGTATAGCCGATCGGGCCATGTTGCATTACAGTTGTCTCCTTCGAATGCTTAAATTAGCTAGGTGTACTATCCATGTGGTTCTTAACAGAGCATAGTGTCTATTCCAGTTGATAATGTTCGTGGTTTAATTCTAACGAATTTAGATGATTGTCATATACCTTGCTGTTGTTTAAACTGATTTCAGAGTTATCGGTCTTAAAGGTTCGACACCACTCGCTGCAGCCCATGCTTGAGTAAGGCTCTTTGAGCCGTCTCTCCGTTGTAAGGCGAGAAGATATTGACTAATCTGGGCTTCTACTCATACCGTCAGCTGAATTCTTGTGGGGGTAAACTAGGTATTTGAGTGTCTATTAAATTTTATTGATTATATATAGTCCACATTAAGTGAGCTTGATATAAAATAAAGTGAAAAAACCCTAAACTATGGTAAGTGTCATTCGCTTAATATTTAGTTTTCTAAGCTATTCTCTCTAATCCTTTGTTTTCTTTTTTTTTGTTAAAATAAATTTTGAAATCTATAGTTGCGTAATATTCAAATTTCGACAAGGTTTTAATCGGCTATTGGGCTTCGCGTTTTGATTCATATTGTCCAATCTGAATCCAAATGCTCAAGTGAAGTTACTTTCCCATAATGCAAAAAATCTATTTGTTCATGAATTGTTTTAGCCTACTAATAAATAACCAACAGCTTTCTGGAGTTTTGGGAGCACTTTTGCAATCCTCTTGCGATTTATCTGTTAATCTTACGAATTGCGTTTCTAGTTCAATCTGCGTTGAATGTATTAAACGTAGTTATTTTGTTGCTTTCCATATTATTCAGTTGTATATCTCTTGCAATTAGTTATCGTGCAAGAAATCTCTGTGGTCAATGGCTTTGGTTATTTCTCAAATACAGGAAGTAATCGAATATGTTAACCTAATTGCTTTTCTCTTAGCCGAAAGGATTGAATTTAGACGTGACGTGGTGCGTGAGCCACACGATCTTCACAGCATTCACCTTCCTTTTAATTCACTGGAATTACCTTCTACCCTCCGCTTACCTTGATCTTTTACATCGTTGTGCTTCTCATCTTGGTTGCTGGCAGGAGCAATCTCCTTCCTCTCACTCTGGCTACCTCAATTGGCATGCTTGGTCTTTACTGCAGGTATTGTGTCTACTGAAATATAATTAAGTAGACAAAACGTTCGTCTCAAAATTTTGCTATTGGATTCATTAAGTCTATTAAAATTCGCACATTTACAGTATTGGGTCTATTGGGCCAACTCTTATCAGCTACAGTCCATTCAATGATGCAAGTTGGGAGTTTTGTGGCTTTCAATTATCAGTATCTAATAGCATGCATTATGTCACATTCATCTACCAATATTCAAAATAACTTCCTGGCTATTGTTATCTACTTTAAAGTAGATTTGACAGGTTATTTGTGAACCTGGAGTAATTTCACCTGATTACTTGGCGAAATTAAATATAGCTACTTGAAGCAATTAGAGAATTGCTTTTCGTACCACATTTTTCGGAAACATTGTCGTTTTTAAACGCTTGCATATATGCAGTTATGTTACCCCTCGCACTTTTTCCAATAATTACCTCTAACACTCTCATTCATTCTCTTTGGATCTTTATTTCATCCCTCCAATTTCAGCTGACTTCATCCGATTCAATTTGGTCTTCTCGCAATTTTTGGCCTTCTGATTTACGAACTGCACAGCAGCCCCCCAGTATTTAAAATGGCGAAATTGCTCTTAGGTCTATTGTGCAATTCTTTAACCTTTTAATGCCCAAGTTATTTTTTTTGTTCTAAAATAATTTCTCCACTGATTTCCTTGCTGTTACGAGTCTAGTATCAATGAGCTTATTTTGAAAGAGGACCGTTAAAGGGTTGACTCAACTTACAACTATAAAAAGTGGTACGCAAATAGTATTTGTCTTTTTCTAGACTTATCCAAAAGGTATTCACGTAAAGCACGTTCGAGGCCTATTTGAGTCTGTGGGTGGTTCCAATGCTGCTGAACCTGGTAATTCTACTCATTTCAGATTTTACGTAAGTCTACATTCGTGTTTTTTTTCTAGCCAATACTACATATATGTTATCGGCGCTCTCTGTATTTTCCTTTAGTACTGGTTTTCCTCTCCAATGACGGTTATGAATGCACTCTGCTATATAGCTGTGACTGTATCCTTGTCTCAATTATTCGCTCTAGAAGTGATATTTGAATGGAGCAAACTGATTAATTTAGCTGCAATTAGTCCGTTTTCACTCATGAATCTATATCGTATGTTGAGGAATAGAACAGTTCTGACTTGGATTTGGAATGGGGAACATCCTTCCTCATGAGTCCACTACCGACAACGTCAATTCAAGCGAAAAATGCTGTGAACGCCATTAAATCTTAACTTATTTTGTATTTTTTACTGATTGTTTGGCAATCATTTACTTTGAGCTGTTTCACTTTATTTTTTTTCATTAGCTGGATTCGTTTTCAAATTTTTGGAGTTTGATAGTTGAAATAATAACGGCGATGCAGTGGTGTGTTTGGATTAGGCAAAATTTAATGATAGCTAGGAAGAGGTGTTCCATGTTAAAGCCTTTTTACCGTTAAACTTTTTTCACAAAATTACGAAAAATGTCAAACTTTGGTTATGCATTAGGTCTACAACTTTGCTCCTTCCCCCTTCGTCCCTCTATTACAACGAAACGATTACATACATTAAGTTTCAAAGTATTGTCCATCGTTAGCTACCACTTTGGCCCATCTCTCGGGCAGCAGGCGAATCCCGCAGCGAACAAATTTTTCATCTTTCGATAAGATCTATGAGTCGATCCAATTTTTCACTTCTTCATACGAGCTGAAGTGCTGGTGAGCCAGGCCGTGTGTCATTGAGCGAAATAGGTGAGTGAGGTGAAAATCAGCAGACGGAGCAACATCTGGAGAGTACGGTGGCGAGTGAGGTACAATTTCCCATTTCAACGTTTGGGGCTATTTTTTCACCACCAACTTGGTAACGTGAGAAGGTCTAGCATTACCATGCTGTCAAATAACCATCTTATCGTGTCCCTCGTTGTACTGTGGCCATTGTTCTTTTTCCTTGAGCACGGCTCAGGCGTTCTATAACGCTTAACTGTAATGGTTTCAGAAGCTCATAATAAATTACGCCAAGCTGGTCCCCCCACCAAACGCAAAGCATGACTTTTGAGCCATGGATATTCGTCGGCCGAGGTGTTAACGTAGCAATATGACCACCTGGCAATCTCCATGATTGTCTGCGCGCCCTTGGGGTTATTGTAATATACCCATTTTTCGTAACCAGTAACAATACGATGGAGAAATCCCTTTCGCATTTGACTTTCCAGCAGCAGCTGTTCACAAACAAACAAACGTCGATCGACATCTCTTCTGGGTTTCAACTCCAAGTGAGGTGCCAAATATCTTTCTTTCTCAATAATTCCCAACGGTCTCAGGTGTTTTGAAATTGCTTGTTGTCTGATACCCACCCAATGATTCTGATAATTCTTCTTGAGTTGGACACGAGTCTTCACTAAGAATCGCTCGCCTCCAATTCTGCATCCATCTTCAACAACTTTTCCCCCTCCACCACTATGTCGGTCCTCGACAGCAAAATCACCACCACTCTTGAAACGTTGGAAGTATTCCCGCCGACACGTTCTGCCACTAACAGCCAGCCGTTTCACCATAAGTATCTGAGATAATCCGGTGAGCCTCATCCGGTGTACAGATTTTTCCTATTGAAACAAGAGATCAATACTTCCCACGAATGACGCGAATTCGGTTTAAATTCGGACATATTTAATTAAACATTTTGTTATTATGCAGACACAAATTAAGTTATATCAAAGTAGGGTTATTTACAAATGCCAAAACAAAGTGTTCGACATCTGTGATTAATATATTTCAACTACTACCGACTATTACCGTAATCTTTTGGAAAACGGCGGGAGCAAAGTTGTAGACCTATTACTTACTTCCAAGGTATAGCTTTTATACCAGTCAAAGAACATCTAAACTTGAACTTGTTAAATCGTTTGGTTTGCTTCTGTTATAGGTCAGTTCTCCTCACTTAAAACGATGTCTTTTATTGATGTACTGTTATATTCGGATATTTCCCCTGGGAAGCTTCAATGGTAATGGTGAATAATAACGCAATGCTAACACGATTTAATTTAAAACACCAGCGATGTACCGAACAGTTTAAAAAGTTCACGGTTATAGTACTGTCAATGAGAAATAACAAAAACAGGTGCCCTATGCAGGGATTCTACTAGGAACTGTACTGGGTATGGAGTTCATATAGACGGATACATCCAGAGTTCAATTAATGCCAGTGGGATGCAATGGTAAGGAGCGGTAATATGATTAAGTGGGTACCAAATCGTCCAATGATCCTTTTGTTTTCTGAACCCTGTCTTAAATTGGAGTTACAATTTAAATCCTAGAACACAATCGCACTTGCTCCTACCGGGAGTAGATGTATTTTAGGTCGGTTGCTAGCTTTTGGAAGTGATTCTCGGATGACGCAAAGGTCGACGTTGATACCTTTAATTTAAAATGACCTAAAGAACTATAATATTCCTTATGAGAATAATGTGCAAGTATGATAAAAGTTGTTAGAAAATTGAAGGTAAAGGTAGTTAGAGAATTTCCCTTGAAGTGGAGAAGGTTTTAGTAATTCCTTTTTTTTCATAAATTACAACATGACTATCTTTAAGTTAACCTCAATTAACTTGAGGGACTTATTCTTTTCCACATCACAAACTGACAACCATTTAACACGTAATATTATGTACTCGGTGAAATCTAATCAATGATTGTGAAAAAAGTATGAATTAGATCTCCCAAATTAACCCATCCATTAGACTGGCGATTTGGACTTTAAAAGGCTAGTAATTATGGCTTCAGAGTAGCTATTCTTCCGCAACCTGACAATTGATTCCACGTAAAATACAATAAAATCGAACGGTATGCCATCTTACTTAGTAAATCCACTCTTTAATCGGTTCAAACTGAATCATACTTAGGAGAAATTGTTACTTACAGATCAGATATTTGATGATATCATGTTGCCTTTAAGCAATTTATTTCCGATGGAAATGCCGATGTTGTTCATATATATGTGAGCATTATACGCCAGGTCAGGTAATGTAAGTAATTTAATTATGTAAGTTTTAATTCCTTGTGGTGGAAATGATTTAAGGAGTTTATACGGCGAAGAATCAGCAACTTTAAGAGGGACGAATCGATGAAAAAGTTATGAAAATGCCACTTTCTGGATGTAAATTTATGATAATAATCGCGCTCATTATAAAATGACACTACTCTTACGCTCAAATAAATCTCAATGTGGACTTCTATTCTGTCTGATCTTAATCTGAGAAGTCCATTTATCAATGGTTGAAGGTAATCAAACTTCCCAGGGACCCAAATAATACTGTATCCTTTAAGTATATGTATCCAGTCTTACTTCTGAATACCTTGAGGCTGGTTGTTAATTAGCTTCACGGTTAGTCTTAATTCACTCAACTTTCCTAACACCAGCGTAATAATGCGGTAAGTCCTATCTTTATCATGCAATAATCTATCTTCTGGAAATCCCTGGATAAATACATAGAGACCATAATGGCGTATTAAGGGAATAAATAATGCTAGACAGTCATTTCAACTCTCTTTGTTTCATCAGTGAACATTTATTTTCCTCTCTTGTGGTCACTTTTGCACCTCCATCCTTCTTACGCCCTAACTTTCGTTCGTCTAGAGCTAACTCTTGATAACCCCTCCACTTGTATTCATCCAATGTTTGGAGGAAATGCTCCAATATAAAGATGGGTATATTTTGCAATAAAACAGACTAATCAGCATTATTTCACCGCCTTGCAGTTGGCTCTGCAAGTTTGCATAAACATGTGCCCTAGTAAGCTTCACCATGAGATTAAGCTAATTGCACATAGGTCAAATTAACCAATTGTTCCAAACAGTTTCAGTTGTTTGAGTCTCATTGAACTATTCTCCATAAATAACGAACGTTGATTTAAAATTCTAATATCTAATCACCCCTTCTGTGAGTAATGCATGCGGTGTTAGCCCATTTGTTTCTAAAATTTTATTGGTTAGATCTTCCTAGGTAGACTTTTATGAATTTTTAAGTATCTACCAATATGTATCTTTTACGTGGAATTTCCTACCGTTCATTGTGCTGAGTGGCTTTAACTATATATGCGTCGCGTAGCAACGGTTCACAAACAGGTGACGCCCAAGTTGCAGTGAATATATTTTATTAAATGCCATATGTTAAAATTCGTGAAATAGGAAGACCAAACTATCACTTAGAAAAGAAAATTTTGGACTATTAAATACTGATCAAATATATAACTTAAAACGCCAAAGAAATCGTGTCACTATTAGGCCTGTCTTATTAGTTGGAATTTTAGTAGTGTGGGAATGTACTTATTTATATCAAATGACAGGTTTTATGATAATTATCATTAGCCCTTTAGTTGACCTCGGGCTTCACAGAGGGGAGGAACATTAAAGTCACAACAAGTCGAGAGGAGAGGGAAACAGAAGAGTGATTCACAGATGTAAAAGTGTCAGACACAAGGGTAGAGAAAAAGGTAAGGTGAGTTGAGTCCTGCGGAAGTGGTCGAAGATAACAGTCGGGTCATGGTAGTTTGAAGTCATTTGCCGGTTTATAGACTTTTTTTGCCGTATGAGTGTACGTTGCCCAGACAAGTCTATCTCGCACCCCCGGAAGAATATATAGGTCCCCAAAATCTAACTCTCTGATTATTTCTCAAGCCAATTGATAGGAGTAATCAGTTTCAGTTGGCTGTAAAATTCGCGTTTCAGAGGTGAAGCATAAAAAGAAGAGATGGCGATTTAACGTTCCCTGGCCTGAAATACGATAATCGTTTCGCTTTTCATTTATTAAATTAAGTTAATTCACTCTGAGACCTTAGTTTGAGATACATGAAGTCTGGCTTAGTAAGCTGCCTAATCAACATTACAAGAAATGCCGATTTTTTACAAAGGAAGGCTTGCATTAGTAAGCCTTTTCTTCATAATATATTGACTAACAGAAGAAAACATTTATCTAGTAACAAATAAGCACAGAGTTAGGACAAGCTGTATTGCCTCCAATATGAAGGTTTAAAGGACTCAGTTTCGACTAAATTGCAATAATTACAATAATAGGTCCAAATTTGGCAAACCGCATGGATTCCTTTGTAACAAAAATCGATACAAATTATCGTATGTTGAGGACTTCTACCATCACAGTGAGAGCACAGTCGATATTCAGTTAGAACATTCAAATCACGGACCGATTTGCCCACCACCTTTTGACCTGATTTTCGAGTATACCCTCCATCATATGCGTGCAAGTGATAATCTAGGTTACATCCCATTTATACCACATTAGCCAACCGGGCGTGGTTACAATACCCTGATCAATTTCAATAGCGCCATGAGTCGTAGAAAATAAAAATTTAACTCTCCAACCGAATTATTCGCCACGTAAGCAAATAAAATTCATCTCTTCAAAATTTTCAAATTGTTGACTAGGCTTGTTTCTTTCTTCCAGTTCTCTATTTTGTAAGTTAAATTTTCCTCTTTCAGTTAATTCTTAACAAATTACCCTCCTCTTGGTGCAAATTTGTCCAATTTCGCTAATATAATGGTTTTGAGACATCCTGTAGCTTAAAAAAGTCGCTCAATAATTATCAAATTTCTCTATGACCTCAAAAGTGTTAAAGGTTCTTCGAGAGCGAAACATCCTTCCAAATATTATTGTATATGTCGCATAGATATTATATTTTAAAGTTGATACAAAGGTAATTATTGCTCTCAAAATAATTCGACTGATATTAATTATTTTAACCAAATAGATAAAAAAATGAGCCCCACGACTTAGCTGAAATCCCAATAATCAATTGCGAAATATCTCTCAAAGACACCTGGCATACGCACCGCTGACTTAAAATAGCAGAAGTACCAATGAATCACTATTAAGGAGAGGTCTATCTTTCAACATTGTAACTTGTCAATGAATATTAAAAGCAGTGACAGTCGTTTTTAAAGCCCTCAGTTATCTACATGCTGTCTGGAGTAACAGTGGCCGATCACCTCCATTGACATCAGATAACACTTATATTGCCGTATTCCATCCCAACTAATTGATTTAAGCCACTACAACGTTTTCCTCTCTTAGGGCATTTTCTACTATTTTTATGGCAATGCCCAGCAGAAAACACACAAACCAACGTCCAATCATCGAAATTGGTGACGCCCAACTACTTAAAGTCTCATTTGCCAAATCTGGGCGTAACTTGAAGAAGGCGAGGTCTTTTGCTCACGCTTTTTATATTTAATGGCAATGATGATTCCATCCAATATGTTCGAAGCTTCTAGAATGCCTGAAACCTAATGGTCATAGCGTGCGTCTAGTTATGATGGGCTGAGACGGCCGAAAATGTGGTTCTTTTGAGGAGAAAACCTATGATCTGCAAATGTTTAATCGCGTTTAGAAGATTACAACAAAACGTTAATGCAAAGAAACAAATACATAAATATACATAACCCTCATTGGATATGCTCATACCTGATGATTAGTGTGATCTCACTTTTAATGAAATCTTATTTTTAGGGCAACACTAATCATAAATGAACAAGTATTTCATGACTTTTCTCAATCTGGTGTCTGTGAAAATAAATTTGGTTCCAATTTTAAATTTTGTCTCCCCTCCTCCATGTCTTGGATACAGCTAAATATTGTGATCAATGATTCAATAATTTTTAACTTATGAAAATGAAAAGTGAGCTTCAATATATAGTTCCGTCCTTCCTCTAAATGAGGCTAATTGTATGGATTTTCTGTAATTTGAGAATTCAGGAAATTCTTTTGACAAAACTGAACGTAATTAACCCAGGTCAGTGAGTAGAGTTTTAAGTAATGTTCCAACAACTTAAGTCGATCTTGATTGTAATTTCTGGAAACTACAAGAATGCATCAACAATGTGTAAGGAGTAATATCAGCTTGGTGACGCTCAGATTTTATGTGGCCATCTATTAATAAATGACTGAAAGGACCAAAATATCACACCTTACCTTATTGAAATTGGTTTGCTGTTAAAGCAGACATTATATTTACTGTCGCACAGAAGACAGTAGTGTGACAATAAATGGTCATCCAAAGTGGAGAGCTCCTGGTAAACCCTCGATCGTCTGTAGGCATGATTTCAAAACTAACGCATTTGTTTCTGTTTACTTTGGCTAAGATTTCACAGTTCCATTAACCAACTATGCTCGCTTTTTACCACAAAAGCCCAAGATTATCCATTAGCCATCTATACTTATAGAACATCAAAGGAATTCGAATTATTTTGGGCATTGTGGCGTATCTTATGAAGACAGTATTTAAAAAATTATTTTCTACTCATGACGCCTCATTATTTAATCCGGAATCAGATTTAACTTTTGAGTGTTTACACACATTAAATGCTCGGAGAATTTATCAAATGGATATTCTTTATATCCCATTTCATCTAACAGCAATTAGAGCTGATATTATTAATTCTTTTACAATAGTATATAGTAATTAAATCTTCATCTCAGGCCCATTCCACATTAAGAATGTAGTAATCGGGGAAATGTGAATATGTTCAGTTTTGTAATTTTTCTTTGAAAACAGATTTTTCACATTATGAGAGAAGGGAATAGCTGAAAGTTTGTTTCTACAAAGATGTATTGTCCATCTTCGCAATAGGTGTTTTGAGAACACATTTTGAAACAGTCTGAATCACCCTACTATTAAAAAGCATAATTTAATTTTTAATTAATGGCGGCGCCTAGATAAAGAAAGAGAGTCTCGTTATTTGGGTCTTTTTTAAAAAATATAATTAGTTTTTACTTGCAATGGATAACACTGAGCACTAAATATTTTGTTTTAATATCCGGAATCTTTTCCAGACACAAAAAATGACGATGTTCAAATAGAGAGGCGTAGTTACGTTAGAAATGGAAAACTAAAAGCATTATTTTATTATAATAGCTTAGCTTTCTCGCATTCTTATGAATTAATGCCATTATCAAGCAACTCTGAGCAAGAATGGAGTTGTAGTTGGTTCCGTTCCGAAGAAGGTAATTTTTTAAATATTCTAATTCATTGCCTTATTTTTTCACGAATAATTACATTTTTATACCGAAACTTCTTGCTTTACTCAAAAAATTTTATTTAAAAAGATTCACTTTGATTATGCTCAACATTTTTTAAAGCAGTAGTTATTGCTTTAAGTAAAGTGTTGCTGATATGTGAAACTAATTTTTGGGTTAATAAATATTTTGTGAAGTTCTAAGGTTTCACTAAATCTTTTGGAATTCAATATTATTCCACTTAATCTAACCAGAGCCACTTATCGTAGAAGGAAAAACACGATTATTTCCGTTAACAATCAGGGCATGACCAATGGTAGGTCACCAAAGCAACCGCGCAAGATCTACAAATGAGCCAATCATATGGCTGCGCTCTAGACGCGTCAGCGAATGAGCGGTGAGATTTTGAGCGATTGAGCAAACCTCGACTCAGCGTAGGCGTTTTGAAGTTGATATAAAAGCCAGGCGTAGCCGTTTATAATCGGTTAGGGCGTCGACTGTTAGGACAGGTGAGTCCAAAAGTGAATTTTATCAGGAAAAGTTTTCATATTTTTTATTATTAGAATAAACATTGTTGAAATATTAAAATGGTCATCTAATAAACTGCTAACGATATGCTGGATCTATTTCAATGAAGTATCAAATTTCACATCTAGAATCTCATCGTTAGAAGCCTAATGTAGTAAAAGAAGTTATTAATCACCATCGTGATTCCGGTGTTTATTTCTTGAGATACATTTCAAACTCCAGAATTATAGCATGCTTTCAGATTAATTGAGATACCTTAATTCACAGCATGGGAGGTCAGAAGCGAAGCTTAATTGTAAGCATGATTTCATATTCCCATAATTCCTATTTTGCTTGCATATAAAGTTCTATTCATGACAGCGACTAAACTGACCCATTGCAACCGCAAGTAACGGATAAGAAAAGTTTAATGACAGAGAAATTTTTTATTTTTTATTCGCTGATTTAAGACCAACATTTCCCATTTCTGCATTGTGCTTTAAATTTAAACTTTTATCAACAAGAGGAGCAGGTGAAGATTATTTTGCAAAACCTTCTTAGATTTAACGGTGTATGAATATTAATTTTTCCCAGCAAATAGAATTGAATACATCAGCATTCCACACAAACAAATTAACTTCTTGACTATTTTAGAGCCCAACCCAAAATTATGCTCCCAAAGGCAGTCGAAACAAATCGCCTTCCATCGTCAATCCAGGGTCGAGCTTGAAAAGACCGCAACCCATGAACCAATCGTCATCAAAGAGCTGTGAATTGTAAACATACAAACAAAAAACTAAAAATTGGGTAAACCTCTCAGATTTCCGTCCAGAACATCACCAAGTAACCAGTGCATATCACAACTACATGCAGACATGCCTTATTTTAATCCAACTTAATGGAAATTATCACCAAGTTTTAGGTATTTTATGGTAGAAATAAAATGGTTATTATTTACAAACATTTCAATTTTGACTGTCGATGAAATAGAAACAACGGAGTTGTATGCTAATCGGTTAAAATTGATAAGGAATACTAATTCGAGTTGAACAAGCTCGAAGGACATTAGTTTATAAAGTACACTGATAATTAAAAAGTGATGAATAAGTGGTTTCCATTGTCCCTTATAGTTGGAGGTAGAGAAATAAAATAATTTGCATCAAAAGAGGTCATGTTGATAAACCTCGTGGAGTACACATATCTATTATGATTAAACTATGCGATCTCATACGCACACGAATATCCTGGAGGATGCGGTGGTGCACGCAGAGGATATCTCAATCAATCGGCTATTAATGTTTCCTCTATATCATCGAGGCAGCTTAAGCAATTCCATGAGTCTTTCTATAATAAGATATTATGTCATAGAGGCTACTAAGGGTTAATGAAGGTTTATTCGTGTGGCAACCGGCTACAACCTACCGTTAAGGGGTTAATTACATAAAAATAATGTAAGGAATAATTAACATTCTAAGTTTGCTTAATGATTTAACAATAATATATATTTAAACTGCAGAAAGAACCAAATAGGGTATAGGTGAAAGCGAATAATTTTCAAACTGAAATCTGTTAAATTCCAAAATTATCAAAATTAGTCAGTAAAGAATATTGTTTACTGATAACTGATTTTCTTATTACCATTTTATGATGTTGTATTTTGGCCAACAGTCCTAGTTTTAGTTTCATCGTATTTGTTAAGCATGAAATAGCATGAATACCACTTAACTGTTAAAATTGGCTACAACACATTTGATCTCTTTTAATATGGCTTTTGTTGCGTAGATGAGAGAATGTAATGATGGAGATATTTTAGTTAAAGTTTTTCTCCTTAAACAGCTAGATCTCTTGATTATGGTTAGTGAATGTAACATTCCAATAGTTCAAAAGCAATTAAACAATTCTTATAATATATATATATATATATATATATATATATATATATATATATTCCTTCTCCACTCTTCTCGAAATTATTTGTTACTCGATTGAAAGACGATGTGCACATTCTTTGGTAAGCAATATTTACTCATATTTACAAGTCATCTATTTGCATAAAAAATAAAGAATATTGGAAACTAAGACCTTAAAATATTCATAATATCAGGATGTCCAGATGTACTCATCAGTGAACAGCGGAACAATATCAGATTCAATATTCGGGGTCACAATAGGGAAATCGCTTCAATAGAACTTTCTATAAAACGTCGTCGCTCGTTCGTTTAAGTTGAAATAAATAATAAACAAAACCTTATTATATTGATAAAAACGGCCTACATAAATGAATCTATTCTCAAATAAAAAAAAATTATATAGCCTTTCATGCACATTTTTAACGAACGAGGGCCCTGGAAAAGCATTAATAAATCATTCCACAATATAACGAACAGATTTTGCATATGTGCCGTATAAAAATTTCATATGCCTAAAAATTTGTACATTAATTTTCAATCGTTAAATAGGATTTTTAAGTTATACTGTTAGCATAACTATTTAATTTTGTAACCCACAGTTAAGATTTCTTTTACCTTCATACTTATTAACAGATTATTAATAAGAAGTTATAGCAGTTGAAAATAAAGTCATAAGCCAAAAACTCAGTCGCAGAGCTCTATAACAGTATTAACTTGCAAAGAAGCAGACTTTAATGAATAAACTTTCCACGTTTATAAAGTTAACAGTGAATTAAAAACTGATTCTTAAAGGTAATAAATATTTCTTATTTATGGCGTAATTATATGTTTTAGGAATATAAAATGGAATCTTGGGCTAGCAGTTAATTTATCATATTTAAAATAACGATAGTTGTAAAATGTTTACTTTTAATAGAAATATAATCAACAAAAGCGGCTGAAAAAATGAATCATGAACTAATATTTATGGCCTTGACTATTTAATTTGCATTAGCAACGCTGCGATTATTTAAAACCAATGCATTGATGTTTTCAGCTGATTGAATTCGTTGAGATATAAAAGTAAATATAAATAATGCGAAAGCATAATGTTTAAATTTAAAAAGTATAATTATTGGCTTGATTTACCTAATTCGGATAATTATTAAACTTAGACTTAGTTTGAAAAAAATGAAATATCAAATGAAGTGCGTTAATTTTTTGTAATGTATGTATAAAATTTCAACGAAAGTTATTATAATTGTTCAAGATTAATGAATTAACGATATCTAGGTACTACAATGAATTTAGTTTGAGTGTTTTATTTAGTAATTTTTTAAAATCTTTAATGTTTTCTAAACCTACCAATGAAGACATTGATACTGACTCTAAACTGTGTGTTTTATAAATCTCTAATCTATTTTAATCAAGATACCCTACTTTAATTTATATTAGCCTTACATAAAAAGCAAAGTCCCCTAATATTAAAACCTAGTTATATTTTGCTTTGAACATGCATATATATATTCTTTTCTCAGACAAATTATATATATATTTACTATTTCCATTAAAAATTTACCATATTTTTTGATGATTAAAAAATTAATTAAATTCCTTCTTATTCTTATAAACTAGTCTTTTGATTTATTTCGGACAAATTATTTTTAATTTTAGATGGATGATTTCTCCCGTAATCTATATTTTGATAGAAATAACGACTCGGACAAAGGACCCAGTGTTGATTCTGTAAATTATGAAGAGAGAATCATTGCTCGACGAAATAGAATTGCTGAAAGAATAGCCTCTCAACAGTAATTTATTATATCTGTGGCTCTAATCCATATTGGAACCTGCGTATAAAAATTGTTCCGTTAATTATAGACCTGGCTACTATGACGAAAAAAACCCCAACGCCGATTCAGAGGATGACAAGTTGATCAAAGTCCAAATTACAGAGAGTATACGAAGCATTGCCAATCAATGTCAGAATAGCAATGACTTCATTACCAATATCAGAGTATCTTGTGATGCAAGAGAAAGTCTTCGACGAGCAGAAGAAGAGAAACTGGACAAAGAAAGAGATGCCAAATTTGAATCTGAGCTAAGTACTACTGAGAAGCTTTTTGAGGAAGTATGTAGCTTGCCCAAGTGGAATACTTATTCTGGATAAGTGAATATAATGGAACAATAGGTTATAGTGACATAACAGTTCACTTTTTTAAATATTTTCATCAAAGGCATAATATGCAATTAATTAGGCCACCAGAAAAGTGGATTGAAAATTATAGGCACTGTAAATTTGAGGACTGCAACACTGATGTTCATTGATCCACTAATTGGGCATTCACACAATTCAGTGCTGATAAATGGAGTTGTTCCACGAAGTGACTTCAAGATGTCTTCTGTACATCAAAATCAACTATTATTAAAATTCATTAAAGGAAATTAAATTAGCATATGTAGGGTTAAGGATCGCTAACTACATTTTGTAAATATGGGCTTATCTGTCTTAATCTAACACTTCATTAGAGAATTAGTGTTTCGAGGGATTTTAACCCAATTAAGTGATTGCTTTTAATTATTTGAGAGCACGTAAAATACTGGTTATATTAAAAGACTTCTTTATTCATAATTCCAGATCCAAAGTAAATGGGAAGTCGCCGACTACACCATTGAACCCCACGATCTTCGTAACGTGAGATACTATAAAATAAATAGAAAAGAGCCACGAACATCAAATATGTAAAACAAGTTATATTTTTTTATTTCCACTTTTTAGTTATTTGAAGATTTGAAAAATAATTGCTCCAAAATTATCGATGAAAAGAACAAATTGATAGGCGATATTCAATTGGTTTGTTTAAACTACTATCGTTTTACTGTTTTATTTTTGGATAAAATACTTATCTTTTGATATATTCACCTTATTTCGTTAGGAATTGAAAGCAAAAGATGACCATTTTGTAAAGGAGCTTAAAAGGCGAACAGATGAAGTTGATATGCTGGTTGAGCGAATGGAGGCACAAATGAAAGGAATTCAAAATGCCTACGGCACCGAACTGAAGGAAATAGAGGTGAATTTGCAGGAATCTTTTCCCAAATTTAAATTTCTACCACGCTTATTAATCATATAAAAATAAATATTCAAGTTCATTATAATAAGACTAAGGTCCATATATCCAGAATAGTTAATGATTCTCTCATATGCCTGTCATTGCTAATTAATAACAAATCAAGCCGGCTAAACTTTACTGATAATATGTGGAGGGGTGGGTCCAGTTCTGTGTGCTTTTTCGTCTGCATTTCTTGGTTCATAAGTAGACTAAATGCATTCGAATTGTCATTTTCAAGTTGCAGAATTTTAACAAAATGTGCATCAAGTTGAGAGGCGTTAGCAGAAATTCCGATACTTTGCTATTTTAGAAAGCCTTTCTACGGGAGCGCGATAATTTGCTGAATGAGCAGGATGAAAGTTGGGAAGACTTTATAAAAGAGCTCCGTAAAAAGCAATTGGATTATCTGGAAGAACGCAAACATCGAATAGTGGAATTGGAGGATTTAATTCAGAAATTGCGTACTAACCATTCCGAAGAGTACAATGAGCTGAACTTGCATTTATCAACAGAAGTTCAGGTAAGCGGCAGCTATTGAATGGTGCATAGGTCAGATCCAAGCATTTGGTTAATTTTAAATTTTTTTCGAAGAACATGGGGACTGATCTGCAAAGAGCGAAGGCAACATATCAATTAAATTTGGAGAAGCTTGAATATAATTTCCAAGTTCTCAAAAGACGAGATGAGGAGAATAAGTTGACATTGGCCCAACAAAAACGCAAGATAACCCAACTACAAGACCAGTTAAATAGACTGAAGATTAAATCCAAGAATGTCAAAGATTCTTTAAAGTACGTTCGAAATATTCTGATCCACGTTTTAAGAAATAATTTCAATTTTCCTCCTGGCTTTATAGAAATGAGAATGCCGAACTCACTGAGGACTATAGGAGAATGAAGGAGACATTTAAGCAGTTACAAAGGAAGTCAAAGTAGGAGTGCTACTCAATTGTTAATCAGTAGCCGGATTATGAAAACTTTTAGCTCGTTGAAACTATCTTTTTTTCCAGAATACTGATAAAAAGCGAAGAAGACAACTATCGGGCACTGTGGAAAATGAATGAAGATGAGATACGAAAATATGCAATTAAGCTAATGAAAGCTGATAAAATTATCACTGAACGGGAACTGGGAATGGATTGGGAGAAGCCAGATACGTAGGATGCTTCAATTGGTTTCATGGTTATTTCCATGACTTTAAATGCTAATTTTGTTTTGTTTGCAGATCGTTTATGGAAGACGATCACCCTAAAAAATTACCTGCAATTGAAAGCAAGGATTCTTCTCTAGCCGCAAGAATTATGAAAGAAAACGAAGCAAATGCGTAATTTTGTCAATGAATCATTCTAACATTAATCTCATAAGCATTCTTAAAATCCAAAAGATACATTTCAAACTGACTGAATATTCACATGACATAAAATTCAAATAAAACTGATTATTATATAAATATGCCGAAAAAAATAAATGATAGGCAGAATTTAGAGTGTTAGATATGAATTTGAATGCGCGCTTCAAAATATGCTATCTATAAGATATCTATCCTTTTTAGACACAAGTTATCGAGAAAGGAATGCTCCTTGCCTCGAACTCTGAAAGAAGCCTCCAAAGAAGTTGTGGACGAGTTTTTGACACTGCTTGCTTTTGAGCCTGTGAGTCAAATATCTTTAATTATTAATTATTTGTATATTGCATGGAATGATTATTAATATATTATAAGATATATAAAGATGTTTTTTATCCAAATATTATTTTCAAATTTACAAAATGTTTAATGTGTCTATGTATGTGCATACAATTGTAGGAATTTCTAATAGAAGTTAAAGTCAAGAAGATACTGAGGGATATGGCTTTCGAGGATCAGAAACTAGTTCGACTGGATCTAATTCTCACGGTAATCAGAAACGCATCTTTTCTCTATAGTTTTGAAGCTAAAAAACAACTTATGTTAAACTTCATGGAACGCCACTTCCGCCTAATTGATTAATTTTCCAACTTGAAGATGCTTGAAGTGAATACCGAAGAAAAGCTGGACAAATTGTTCACCTACTTCTTGCTGCCTTTCAACGGCAAAGAAGCAAAGGAATCCGACAACCAATCAAGTGAATGCGACTCAGGTACAATCTACAACATTTTGCAAAGTCTCTATTTATATTGAATGGCAAGCTTTATCATTAGCCCCTTAGTTGACCTCGGGCTTCACAAAGGGAGGAGGGCGGGAGGAAGGGACATCAAAGTCACAAAATGTCGAGAGGGTGAACAGAAAAGTGATTCATAGATGTAAAAGAGACGGACACAAAGGTAGAAAAAAGGTAAGGTGAGGTGAGTGCTGTGGAGGTGATGAAATATGACGTACAGTGGGATCATGTTAGTTTGAAGTCAACTGACGGTTTGTAGACTTTTTGGCGTATGAGTATACGCTGTCCAGGGTTCACCACGTGGTAGTAAGTCTATCGTGCACCCCACTTTTTTGCAAAGGAAAATCGATGTATTTCACCTTATCCATAGCAGTATGAAGCACCTAATAATTAGGCATGTTTAATTGTTTTATTTCATTCGATGATTTATTCCTTTTTTTAACTTTCAAGGTGCCCCTGATAATGCCGATGCATCCGATGATAAAGAAACCGCCGATTGTGGAAAGATCGAGGAATGCGTCGTCAAGCTTATCGATCCCATAGATGTTTCAAAAGTTCTATATCGATTTGCCGCTGAGAACTGTGCGTCGAATACCGCAGAGCTTATTAACGCATCGAAAGTCCTGAGTAGTAAAAGTAAAGTAGCCAATTTGAGCTGTGATCATTATTTGCGCACAATTTTGTCAGAACTAGAAACGGATACCGTTCATCTGCAAAAATACGAGTAAGTCGATTTCAAGTATCTTGCAGTGCGCTAAAGGTATTAAAAGGGCTTAATATTAATAATTCCTACATTTTAGAAGCATTTTTGCCTCAGAAAATAAAAGACAAATGTGGTCGGCTTTAAAACGCGCCCTGCAAGAATATTTGGAAATTCTAAGAATGAGATCACGCTTGATAAATGATAACGAAGGTTTAAAAAATCAAAATAAGGAACTCCGACACCTTGTTAAAATTTATGCTCCGCCCGAGGTACTGCTATACTAACTCATATTAAATAGTAATGTTATCTTGGGTTACTTGTTTTCACATTTTGTTTTCATTTTAGGCTAGCCAAAGTCTTGAAATGAGCTCAATATCGCCGTGAACTTGTAGATAGGAAGGAATCTATTTTAAGTGATCTATTTCATCGATTTTAAAATTATTAAACAACTGAGCAGTTGCTATTTCTTTTAGAGTTTAAAGAATGGTTGGATGGTAGTGCAAATGATTAATTTATATGCCAATATAGATCTTGATACCAGTCCTGACTACCAGTATAATCCTTTAAAAGGCAAACACGTGTATCATTTTTGATAAGAAAGGCATTTTACCACAATAGATGGAGAAAAGGACTAATGACATGAGTCAGCAAATCTTTGAACTTTGAAATCATTGTATTATTGTCTTCATCCCAGCCTAGTAATTAGCAATTCACTGAGCCTTTTAAAACTAGGTTTGGATTAGTCAGCTTTCCGATCATTTTGAAACAGTTAATTCGATCAGAGCAATGGGGATCCGAGTCAATTTCATTTAAGGGGAAGGGGAAGAAGTTGAGAGGTGGAGCAGATGTGACTTTAGTGCATGGAATGTGGAGATAGAAGGTAAACAGGAACATAGTAACGCATAATGAGATAGTAGGCATGTGCAAAATTTCTGCATTTCACCTTTTCGTCTTTCTAGAATTATTTTCTGCATTTAGCGTACCTTTAATTGTCTATCGCAAACAATTAACAAAGACCATGCAATTTTTTATCACTGGAGCTACTACACAACTGCGAAGGATAAGATGTAATGGATCAGTGGGAGTACACAAGTATGAAAATGATTGAGAAAGCCTTCCCTGGAAGAGGTTTAGAGTCATGAAGTCGTCTGATTTCTCAATTTCTTCTTAATTAGGGAAATCTCGATGACCCTTTGATATGCTCTTCCAACCTTCTGATTTTAAAATAATTTCAATTAAATTCACCTGCTTGTAAATGAAGAACACTTTCTGCTAGATAATTGTTTGCTGATATAGAGATACCCAAGATTTATATCACAATCTATTCCACTTTCGAGGTCAAAATTTGAAATAATCAACTCTATCGTTCTGAAATTTTGATGTGGTTAAGAAAAAATTCCTGCGTGTCACTTTTACCACAAAATGGGTCATTTTAATGGCATACATATCCTTAGGGTGAAACAAGTTCAAATAAAACCACGCGCATTGGTTGTTAACCCTCACCGGCAATCCTTTCCAACTGCTGGGTACGTCGGTTAGGAACGACTAAACTAGATTTAGAGGTGGTAATTCTTTCCCACCTTTTCCAAGTCTATTTATATTTCAATTAGATAAAGGTTGAATACGCTATACCAATTGAACAGAGGAGGGAAATGGTTGGAATAGGATAGATTTTGTTCATAAAATTCTTGACAATTAATGCTGCTCTTCTCAAAGGTTACTTCAAGAGGCCTCATATTTAATATGATGTCAAAAGTTAGGAGTCACATTGTGCACTTTAAACATCTTTATTTTATAATACTTAAAGTAAATTGAAAGTGGAGAGTTGAACTCTTGTTGAAAATGAGTTTTTCGTAAAAATTCAACCAATAGCTTCACCGATAGTTGTCTTCGTTCGAAGTCCCTTGAGATGGAGATTTAAGCAATTAGAGTAGAAATTTATGTAGTTCACCTGTGGAGCAAAATGGACTCTTCCTGGACGCTTTAATCGACTAAGATTCTTCATGGAATTGTGGTAACTTCGTTTCCTATACATCTCGATAATGACTCATAATTAGCCTCTGGGCAAGTAAACTGGCACGATTTTCACAGTAACCATGAGACGAAATTTCCTCTGTGGAACTTTTGGAGTTGAATTTTTCTGAGCAAATCTTCTAAGAGTTTGTTCTTTATTTTTCATGACTCTGGGCGAATGTAATCCTAATATCAGCATTCTTGCAGCATTAAACAGAGTCCTAGTTCTGCTGTTATCAGACAACCTTAGTACTTTTGTGGAAAGACAATTACCGAGGAGTGGCTCATTGAGGATTTAGATAGCTTAAACTTCTAATTTGACTAATAATCACACAATTTTTAAATTGATTTCATGCCTTTTTAGTGGTTATGGTGCTCAGGAGGCATTGCAGGGTACATTTTCTATCGCTCTCACATATACATTAATCTGTGATTCCAAATGTCTCAAATCATGTTATTTCCGACAGTTTGCTATTCCATTCTAATGTAACTTCTCCAACATACAACCACAGTTTTAGAGGTAGCCATCTGGTTATCAAATTTAGCCATGGACTCTCAAAATTTTATCAACTGGCTATTTTGTATCAGAAAAAATGCTGGCCATCACACATATGTCATTGTGTAGTCAATATCTCAAAGTTCAAAAACCTCTTTTCTACCAAACTATTTTAACTGCAAGTCGAGACGGTCTAAGCTAGAATAGATCTTCTTAAAAATAAACGATAGAATTAGATTCAAGAGCGAAGGCCCATAGTTTAATTGCAATGAAGAGGTGTTTAGTTAGTTTCCAAACTAGCCCCTCAGTGTTGAAAGTAAGCACTTGATACTGCTAGAATAGAAATTCAGGTAAATCAGACGCGAAAAACCCCAGACTACAGTCAAGGGATCTGGGCGAAAAAATAATGACCAGATCACATATTATTTTATTGTTTTAATATGTGCAGATTCCAGGAACTCATTGGTGCAGTTTGAAATTTCGAGTACTATTTGCAACAATGTATATTGATAGGAGCTACAAAAGACATAGGCATGAGAACTTAAATTCGAAGATACTATTCGAAAAAAATTACCATGTTCCATGGTTTAAATTGCAGTTTCAGAAAAACTACGGCCTTAATGTTGAAAACAGCGCGTCGGATTGCCTACAACTACTTACAAGTTATTAACACTTGAGCGCGTATAATGGCAAATTAATCCAACAGACCTGACGAAAAGTAGATATTGAATTATCTTGCAGAATAAAATATTTGGATTCTGTTCACACGCCTCACATCATCTATGCTCTATCAGATAAGAATTAGCAAAACATTAATATTTTTATTAAGCTTGTCGATATAAATGAAGTTCCATTGTAAACAATTTTAAGCCTGCACGATTATCAAACAGAAATTAATCTGTAGCGAATGACTACTTAAATAAGCCTTGAATTATTCTCAGTAATCTCCATGATAGATTTTTCAAGTTGGAAAGGCCCCCAGACTTAAACTCTCGCAATGATATAGAGGAAGAAAATGTATTGGGCCTAAAGCTTTTATTGATTTTATTGATTAACTATTGCAAACATCTTGCACAATTTGAATGAACATTAATAGCTGCCTATTTGAACAGTCTTCTGCAGGCAAGGCCACACCCTCCAGAATGTTTGGGTGCGCAGTTTAATAGTGCAAGGATTGCGTACTCCACAAATCGTTGCAAAATGGAAAAAATAAACAGCATAAATTGAAAATTACTCTACCCACTAAAGAATCCCTTTTAAAAATCATAATAACTCAATCTAAAATCTGAGGGTCAAATTTGCAAAAAATGAGAATCCAAATAGCAAATTCAGCACAAATTAGAGCAAATGCTTATTATTCCATATTACATTTGAATTTTTCGGCGCCCTTCATTCGGCGTCTAATATGATAAAACCTATTGGTATACAGCCAGAGACCTTTAGAGAAATTTCACCAAAACTTCTTGTAATAATTGCTGACTCTTTACAGACGAGGTCGGCTTCAACCAATTTCATACAAATACTACAATCTTGCTTGAAGCATCTAAGTTAGTACTATGAAAGTATGATTTGTGCAAGAGAACTGAACAAGAGCTGCTGAATGGGCTGGTTGCCTTTTTCCGTTTAAAAGCTAATATGCAACTGTCCTTTTCATTTTGACCTACCAACGAAATGAATGCAATTAAGTGCTATATACGAGGTCATAGAAGAAGATAGTCCTTCTCTTGGAATGCAGATCCACGAGTTTTTTAAAAGATTCGATCACTATGAAGAACCAATATAGAGATATTTCAGCAAGACATACAATATACCTCTGTTGGTGGGCAGGATGTTAACCTCATACAGAGTTATACTTGACCCTCCTAACAAAAAGAATACCAATTATGCTTTTCTGTATGAATTCTACTAAAAGAGACTGCAAAGCCTTGAAATATTTTGCTGAAGCCATGGAAGAGACGCAAATCCTGATAATTGCAACTTACCGTAAAAGGAATGGCACGCCAAATTCAAATTTTCCGTATTTCTGTGAAGTTCTTGAAATTCACATTGAGATACGAGAAGTGTCTAAAACCAGAAAAATCTGGTAGGGTATTTTGACTTGCCCTACATTAAATGCTGATGGATGTTCAAATATTTGTTAAGCATGTCATTTTTTACATTTTTCAAATGGACTTAAATCTGATTTCTTACTTTCCTGTACAAGGTTTTTAGGACATTTTGTGTAATAATGACCAACTAAAACCTGTAGAATGGGTTCTAGATATGGGCTTGAGGTATTTGGTTGTCCAACAAGGGGGTGTTAGTGCAAAAATAACACTGGTTGATTAAAAATGGAATTTTGATAATTTTGCGCCTCTTCCCCTCCCCAGCCCCTTCCCTTTTAATTTGAGACTTTATTACAACAAAACGACTACATACATTAAGTTTCAAAGTATTGTCCATCGTTAGCTACCACTTTGGCCCATCTCTCGGGCAGCAGGCGAATCTCGCTGCGAACACATTTTGCACCTTTCGATAAGATCTATGAGTCGATCCAATTTTTCACTTCTTTATACGAGCTGAAGTGCTGGTGAGCCGTCAGGCCGTGTGTCATTGAGCGAAATAGGAAAGTGAGGTAAAAATCAGCAGACGGAGCAACATCTGGAGAGTACGGTGGCGGGTGAGGTTCAATTTCCCATTTCAACGTTCGGGGCTATTTTTTCACCACCAACTAGGTAACGTGAGAAGGTCTAGCATTACCATGCTGTCAAATAACCATCTTATCGTGTCCCTCGTTCTATAACGCTCACCTGAGATGGTTTCAACAGACGGTTTCAGAAGCTCATAATAAATTACGCCAAGCTGGTCCTCCCACCAAACGCAAAGCATGACTTTTGAGCCATGGATATTCGTCGGCCGAGGTGTTAACGTAGCAGTATGACCACCTGGCAATCCCCATGATTGTCTGCGCGCCCTTGGGGTTATTGTAATGTACCCATTTTTCGTGCCCAGTAACAATACGATGGAGAAATCCCTTTCGCGTTTGCCTTTTCAGCAGCAGCTGTTCAAAAACAAACAAACTTCGCTTGACATCTCTTCTGGGTTTCAACTCCACGTGGGGTGCCCAATATCTTTCCTTCTCAATAATTCCCAACGGTTTCAGGTGTTTTGAAATTGCTTGCTGTCTGATACCCACCCAATGATTCTGATAATTCTTCTTGAGTTTGGCACGAGTCTTCACTAAGAATCACTCGCCTCCAATTCTGCAACAACCTTCAACAAATCCCCCCCCCCCTCACCAATATGTCGGCCCTCGACAACAAAACCACCACCACTCTTGAAACGTTGGAAGTATTCCCGCCGACACGTTCTGTCACTAGCAGCCAGCCGTTTTATCATAAGTATCTGAGATAATCCGGTGAGCCTCAGCCAGTCCGCAGATTTTTCCTATTGAAACAAGAGATCAATACTTCTTGTAAATCACGAGAATTCGGTTTAAATTCGGACATATTTAATGAAAAATTTTATTATCATGCAGACACAAATTAAGTTGTATCAAAGTAGGGTTATATTTACAAATGTGAAAATAAAGTGTTCGACATCTGTGATCAATATATTTCACATCTTTTGGAAAACGGCGGGAGCAAAGTTGTAGACTAATAATTAAATGCAGTCAACTTTACTCTACCTTATATAAAACCTATGCGCTGATTGGCTAGGAGGCCTCTGCACACATTACGCACTTCCTAGGTTGTTCTTTGATAAGCTTTGGTAGTTTTGCACTCCCTACGGACTTAATCTTCCGTGGTTAAGTCGGCGTTCAGGTGTATGTTATCTTAAAAGCTGCCAATACAATTTCACCTAATCAGTCTTTTTTTTAAAGAATTTTGATAATTTTGGAATTTTGATGTCGCTTTCAGTGGCATAGGAACTTCTTAGTCGAAATGCTGAACGGAATTAAAAAGGACTGAATAGCACAAGAATGTGCCAAATTATGAATTATCGGTCAGGAATGACTCGGATGAACTATCCAAATGTCTGAATATAAGGCAATAATTTAATTTTGTGAAGAAATTGATTAAACTCAATGGCTACCCGATTGGTAAATGAATATTGTCTACGGTCGCATAGATATTCCCTATTGGATGAGAAGAGTAGATGTTTATCTCGAATAGAAGTAACTCGAGGAAAACGAAGTTGACTGGAGTGGATTAGATAGAACAAGATAAAGGAAAGTGCCAGTGACCCGGTTGATACAGATCACACAAATAAGGCGAATAAATATGAAAATGTTTAAAGTCAAATAGATATATGAAGAATGGGTGACTCTAGGATCTGAAGGAATGCAGAGCGGAGTATCGCACTAAATGGCTGGTGGTATCATTTACGTGGAAAAGTGAATCAAAGACAATGGCATTCTCTGATACATGGTGAAAATTAGCTGATCCAAATTATTGTAATGGATAGAATTAGGATTTCTACTTTTGATCAGAAACATGTTGGATGTTGCAGTTTCATTTGTTGGTCCAATGGGAAAAGCAGTTCTGAAATTCATGCAGGCTAAAGTGTATTGAATAAATTACAATGGAAAATCGAGTGATTTAGAAAGTGGTGATGGCGATAATAGATGACGAGGAAATGCGAGAGCAGACGTGTGTCTTTGTGTGTGTATGAATGGAAATATACCTAAGGTTTATAAAAGTCACTTGAGCAAAAACACGTGTTAGGTGTGTGAAAGTGAACTTCCAAATGGAGTAAAAGGGAAACAGACAAGTGAGTTCGGGGCGATGTGACAACTCAGTTCCACAAAGAAGGCAACTAGAAAGTAATTTTTAAAAATACATAACGAGTCAGACATCAAGCTCTACAAACCGCATAATAACATTCATTAAGAGATAACGGAATGAAAATTAATTGAAGTAAATTTCGCATGTCCTAGAAACATAACACCAGTGTATTTCGTGGAAAAATCGTTAACCTGTAATGCCTGAGGCATGCATCATGCTAAGAACTGCATGATGAGGAAATGTGTTTTGGTTAAAGCTATAATTTCTCATAAATAAATATTAAAGCACTAAACACATAAGGAGGTTTCAACCAGTAATTCAATTAGAAAATAGGATTAAATGGGTATTCTGTCAACCTTATACTTAGCCTTCATTAATGCGGCCTCACGTATGCACTATTTGAGGTGTTACTGAAGTCACTTAGGTAGAGATGATGTAGTAATTAAAATACAAATGACTTAATACTAACACTGATTAGTAGTAGTAGTAGATTTATGTAGTTAATTCGTCATTAGTCATTAAGATGCTATTACTAATTTTCGAAGTGAACACAGACCCTAATGATGTGGATCGAACAAAATTAAGGACCTAAAATATCGAGTTCCATTAGACTAATAAACTCTCGCTACCAATGCTCTAACAATTTTGAAATTTGCTCAGCAACCCAAATCGTCTCCACATTTTCTTTTCAGGGAACTAGATTTAACAGAATTCCATGAGTGCAAAAATTGATTAATTAATTAATTAATTAATTTTCTGAAAAATACTTATTTGTCCATTTTCGTTCGAATTGATTATTGTGTTCCATTGTGGTTGTGCATCAGAGATTACAAGAAGTTTAATTTAATATAAAGCAAATCGGAAGCTCAACAATTTAGTTTTCTAAATCGCGTTGCTAATGCATTATCTAAATAAATAAATAAACTTATACATATATGAGCGCTTTGTCAAGGATAACTGCGATTTGATCTGAATATTAGGTAAGAATGTATAGTGAATTATTTTGTAAAGAATATGGTGCCCATATTTCAGTTTTTAAACGACATAAACAAACAGTGATAATTCGATTCCTAAAATTGAAATTTCCGGAAAATTTTAGGCTTCTGAATAATGAAATAATCGTCATTGATTAAAACTTGACTTATAATGATAGGAGGCAGGTAGTTATACGTGAACGGATCGTAACCATTATAATTGATTAAAATATAATTTTTTTGTCGAAATACCTTTCTAAATGTGCAAAACTGTAATCTTATAGGTAATTTACATAGTAATTTGACATAGCAACAAAAGTCATGCTTTTTATTTAAGTAACAGAAATTGCTTTCAAATTCTTTTGCATTTCAAACTCAATTTCTAGCAAGGTTCATTGGTATTTCATCACTTGAAATTGCGTTTTGTCGTTGAAATGTAAAGAAGTGAGGCGAATTTAACCTCATGTTTCAAAAATTATATGTATATATTTTACTCTAAGTAAACAGAATCAATAGAAATAAATCAATTTAGATTGGAAGCGAAACGAACATGTTCAAAAAGGGCTTGTGATTTCATTTCAGCAAGACGCTTGATTACTTCTCAAAAGGGCAATGTGGCAATAAATAAAACTTAATGATGTGAAAGTGTAAAAAATAAAATAAATATACACTAGCTGTAATACAGAGTTAAATTTTTGATCTATTTATTATTTTTTTAATGTCTAATCGATTTCGTAGAAATTTTTTGTTAGAATAAATTAAATTAACTGAAAGTTAAAAACAGTAACTGATTGTTTCAATATATGATGACGCAATCAATTCATTCTTTTCTTGCGTTGCATAAAACTAAACCTTTCCCTCTGGAAATGACAGAACCAACAGATTCATCGAATGACTCTTCACGTGAAGACTCAAACGAAGGCAACCAATTTAAAGTTATAATTAAAATCAATTTCAAAGCTTAATCTGTTTACTTTAGTTATGGATAATTTCAATTTAACTTGATTTTTCATGCAGGGAACTTAAAAATCGAAAAATATTTAACTCTGATTGTGCTTCATTTAGACCAAGTTGAAGGAGAAAACTTCCAAGACGATTCACTCACACCCGTTCATGAGGAAAAGGATATCATAGTGAATAGAAAATGGAGTCGCACGAGGACGGATTCGACATCACCTATGTCGAAGCAGTTGACAACGAGGAAAGGTTCATCCATAAAGGAACTTTCTGATTTTGAAGTAGAGAGTGTCGTGAAAATTAAAACACCTGCTTCAAACTTAGTGAAAGGAAAGCAGAAATCAGATGCAATGTCCACAACTGATGCATTTGAAAAAGTACGTACGAATGAGGCAGGGGATATGCCACGACAATAAAGCCGAAGGAGAAAGTGTGAAGCAGGAGGGGTATTTTCTTCAAAGCACAAACATGATAACTCTAGCCATCTGATTTAAATTAAACCACATCTAACTCAAATCTCTGTATGTTTTTTCTTTAACATAGTAAATAGATCCATTCTTGCACTTCTTATTTTACCTCAAATCTACAAAATTTTGCTTTAACAACATCTGAAATGACCAGCACCCGTATGGCAATGCATTAAGAAATGTGCGGATTAAATCACGAAACATTAAAGATTATGTAATTATTTAATTTTAATGATAAAAATAAATGTTTATCATAGGGCGCGCATTCGTTTTGGAATATCTTAAATGATGTGATATTTGATCGTGGCCATATATTTTAAAAACTCGGTTTTAATTTAAATAGTAAATAAATAAGATAATTTTATAAAAAATAATTTATTTATTGAATTATAAGTCATGTATCCAATCAAGGTGCGATCGAAAGTATTTTGATTTTTAATTCTATTTCGATTTTAAGGTATTATCTCTCTCTATGCAGAACTACCTACGAAAATATTCCTAGATCATATGAATTTTCACTGCCAATTTCAGCCGTTGTAATTGACAAGCGTAATAGCTTTACAAGCGAAGAACAGTGAAGTGGGTTTGATGAAGCTGGAAGGGAAAGGTTAGTTAAATAATACTTTCGTTTGGTTTACACTTGATTTATATTTTTAAACAATGAGTACTTTTCACTTTTTCATGTTTGAAGTTAATGACTGTTTTCTTGAAATATTTTACAATCACTATCTGAAGATCATCGAGCAATTGAATAGTGGGATATGACTTTCACCCCTTAATTTCCAGAATTATTTGAATTTAAACGCTAGAAAATAGCGGAATGATAGGAGTTTTCAAGAATTTGACGTTAATTTCAACACACTCACATTAACCGCAATGCAATGAACTACTTTCTTAATTATCAAAGTGCATATTGGAATTCATCCCTCCCATTGAATTTCGGTAATTAAAAAGAAAAGATTTTCACAATGATTTTTTGTGTGACTGTTTAGCACGTAATGTATTTTTTTCTAAATTTTTCTAAAATTAGATTTTATGTGCCAGACGATAACAAAAAGATCAAATTAGTCTATAAAAATTAATTAAAAAAGTAGACCACATGATACGGGAAACTAAATCGATGATCTTAATACTATTTTAACAATTTTGTTTGCAAATTTCAGTATCATCTTCAAAATTTAAAATTGTGTAAATTTATGTGTAAATATATTGCGGATAATTTGCTGCCAATTTCGCAAAAATTGAGCTACGAGAATGTATTTCACCATTTTTTGCACTTATTATTTAACCAAATTCCGCGTATTTTCAAGAGAATTTAACTAAGTCTGGAGTCTGAGAGAAAACTATTCATATTTCTAAGTAAAATACATTATTTTGTGGCTAACAAATCAAAGATTATCTTAAAATTTTGACCCGTTTTGACATAATCAGTAATTAATAATGGGGGAATGAATTCAACAGTCTTCAAATAACAGCCTTTCACCCAAATCCTTGATCCCATTCCTGTGGCTATGAAATAACTTGGAGAAGGTGCATTGATTTTTAATTTTGAAATTTTTCCGCAAGGATTGTCGTTCTCTTACCACCTTCAACAATAATTGGAAATGGCTTCACAACGTCATTTTGAAGCATATTGAGAGAGTAGAATTTTAAAAAAACTTTGAAATGAAACACACTAACAGTTTAATTGCAGCAGACACGATGCATTGCCCTAAAATGATAGATGGGCAACCACCGACAAAAGAATAGAAATATACAGAGGAGTCAGTCAAATTTAACGTTCGGGACACATCTGGGAACTTCCAGTTCCAAATGATTATCTACAGCTTGAATAAATGATGAAAATAAAATATGTATCTAACCAAATGCCTACTACCTATAGGAAGCGGAGTCAAATGGTTATAAATGTTGTAGCGTAACAAGGTGACAGGTCAACTGAAATTGCCTTTGTCAAAAACTCCATATCATAGTAATAAGAGAAGCATTTATCAGAGGCACATATAACACTAATCTATGGAACCCAACCAAATAAATGTTATCGTCCACACCATATAACTGGTTTAACATGAAGAATATACTTTCGAATTCTCAAAAATATCTCAACCTGCTATGAAGTGGACAATTCGAGAGTCACAAAAATATCACCGCAAATATCATCTCTTCAAATCTTTAAACAGTTTGACTTTAGTGTGCTAGCAAACCTTAGAGAATGCAAAAAAATCTTCAAAGAAAGACTCAAAGCGCTTACCAGCTTCACCTTAAAAAATGCGCTTAAGTAAACATTTCTCAATAACCCCCAAATTATCGATTCTATATTGTTGTAATAATCATTTTTAGTATTTGATTCATTCTTAACTAAGGAAATTCCCTTTTTCCCACTAATTATCAGCCTTTGTTTCTCATTCGGTATATCACCTTCCCAATAAATATTATGACGTCAAAAATAGAACAAGTTCACTGCTCAGACCTAGTGCGAAGAACACAATGCTAATATGACTAAATCAAGGAATTCTTTGCAAGCTCGAATATTCTGGAGCGCGGAGCGGTGATGCTAATCGCACTGACGAGTAAATAGGATCACAAGTGCGGAGACCTCTGGACCAACCAATAATCAATAGTCATTACTGTCGCATTGTACCCCAACAGTATTTAATGCCTAAGCTCCATAACACCAATACGCAATCCAACACACACAGTCCAAATGGACATGTTCCACGTCATATGGCTGTTTCTTTTATATCGTTGATAGCTAATCCCAGGAGATATTCCGAAATAGGAGACCTTGCCATAGAGGTTACTGTGAATAAGTCAAGGCTTATTCGTTTAGCAATCCGCAACCAGTGTAACCTTTACCTGCTTTAAGTTTGGAAGAGAGTTGAAGAATGGAATTCACTTTGTTTCTTATTCTTTGAATATAATATTTTCCTTTTTATTGAGCTTTCACTGCTAACTTAAATAGTTTAAGAAATCCGTTTTTATTTAACTAAGCGTTTTGCTTAGCTATAGTCTCTAATATAACAATTAATTTTTCTATATGGTTTTATTTAGGATTTTTTGCTATCTGTCAATATAATATAGGAATGTTTTCTCACTTAAAAATGAGTGCTTGGGAATTTGATTTTTAGCCTTCATTTCGGCAACTTCTACTTGCTATATAAATTTGGTGCCGTAAATATCATACCATCATTTGCCATATATGTCGAATAAAAAATTGCATTCATTTTGCCTATTGAATATCAAGGTTTTGTGAAATATTTGTTTTATATTTAAGTAGAAATTGATAAAAGAATATGAAAAATAAAATCGAAGTGTCACTGTTTTGTGTTTAGTATGTGGGGTGTGCGATAGACTTGCCTCCACGTGGTGCATCATGGGCAACGTATACTCATACAGTAAAAAAGTATATAAACCACCAGTTAACTTCTGACTTCATACTATCATGACCTGACTGTATGTCATATTCCACCACTTCCACAGTACTCACCTCACCTTATCTTTGTCTCCACTTTTGTTTCTATCTGTCTCTTTTGCATCTGTGAATCACTCTTCTGTTCACCCTCTCGACCTGTTGTGACTTTGATGTTCCTCTCATCTGTGAAGCCCGAAGTGAACTAAAGAGCTAATGATAACTATCATAAAGCCTGCCATTTGATATCAATACATAAATGCTTGGTATGTGGGACACGTCATGGCATGCGCGCACACCAGGCTTGAAGGTGCGACTGTGCAACTTCGCCTACGGATTGAATGCAGTGAGCACACAGCCAATAGCCAATCAAAAACTACCGTTTGTTTTATCAAATCCGCTATGTTGAACGACTAAGCTTCCGTCCTGTTTACACTCCGCGCCATACATGTCTAGAATAAACGTGTTCCTTATGATACGTCTGTTTCTTCTATAGCTTTGCGGTACCTTAGCTAATTCTGGGAGACTTACCAACTATGAGAATCTGCCATAGAGGTTTCTGAGAATAGTCAAGGCTTATTCAGGTAGCTAATCTGCTATAAGAGAATCAAATTATTTTAAAGCCAACTTCTTTTCATTTCGTTTCAAAATTTTTGCTAATTTTTTATTTACTAATTTAACAGTCAGATTATAAATTATAAACAAAGCTAGTAAGCATTGAGCCAATTTGTAAGGTTTCCGAAGATGGATTCTCTTAATGTGAGTTAAATTCAGAAGAATATAATTAGCCTGCTAATCGAATTCATAGTTAAAATGTCATGTATGACAAATCACACTTTAGAAACTAACATCTAGTTTGAATAATTAATATACCAAAAAATTACTTTTTGCTTTATTTTCTCAACGTTATGCAGAAAAATCTTTTTCATCAAGGTCTATTACTCCCGATAAGATATATTCATAAGAAAATCGTTAGGAAAGCATTGATTTATAGTTGGGATGTCTCAAGGATGATGTAGAGTGACTTAAAACGAATAACAGAAGAGGTCACGGCATTATAGGAAGAGACCTCTGTGAAGCGGCAACGAAGCTCGAGGAGAGGATATGGTGTAGGATTACATCGACTGAGATCACTGCATACTTAGATAAACGCAGATAGAGTAATTGAACTGATTGAGCATATCCCACTTGAGATATAAAGAAGTAAAAGGAGGGACGATTAGGGGAAATTGAAACAGTAGGCATAGCAAAAGTCAATCTTAATTGAAAACAACTTCGTTTATAAATTAAATTATAATACGTATTTTTAAGCGAGATATAAAACCTCTATTCTGGAAAAATATTGATCATCTCTTTGCCATACGACCGTTTGGGCTCAAGGATTAGTTAATGGTAGATAAACGTTTTAGGCAGCTTATGGGTAGTTAAATTATGCTCACGAAAGGAGACTTGTAATCACTTGTGTCCTCTCTTTATAACCCATTGTAAATAACCTGATCTATTGGTTGACATATGGAGATAGAGTGGATTTTAATTTTCGACGAAATCATGCGGCTATTTAAATAGCATTTTCATTAGGCAAACAATTTAAATGTTTATTGTTAAATAAACGGCCCTCGAAATAATGCGAAGAAAGAAATTCCACTTAATCCAACTCCACTTTGAAATACACTAGCAACTTGCAGAGCGAGATAATGTGTAACCTAACCGCGCATACTTAATAAATGATAGAATTTAAAAAAAACAACACGAAACAGTATAAGTAAAAGTATTTCGTGCTTAATCGACATTTAACTAGATATTCTCAAGTAGATCAATTGAAATTAATTGATCGATCAATGCTTTTTAAATAAAGCTTGCCATTGCACCAACCAAACTGGTTAAATGTTTTGACATGTAAAATAGGCTTGCCTAAATGCAGGCTAATGGGCACGACAATTTGTCTGTTTTATCAACCTTTCCAAAATGATCTACTCGTACTGACCAGGGAGAGTGAAAATTCCATTATTTTGCTTTTCAAGATTTGATAATTATAACATTTCCCTTAGAATGTCTTAGTGATGATTTGTGCTACTGTCTAATTAAACTATCCCAATGGCAGTACAGAAACGGTGTTAAAAAAGATTAACAGTTTAAGTTGCTCTCTGAAACGATTTCAATAATTGAAGTTGAAATTATCTTCTAAAGAGGTTCGCATTTTTCTGATGTCAGCATTGAGAATAGTGTTCTGGTATTCGTCCTTGGGGTTTATAAGGCTTAAAACAAGCATAAGTTGAGTAGTGGAAGCCTTGCTGTTTATTGCACTTGGGGAACAATGATCCTGTTGATAGTGTATTAGTATTCCTTTCTCTTCGGCTACAACTTACATGCAACTGTCAGCTTAGTACTTCTAACGTTTGTATGAATTTCCTTAGGATGAAAATTTTTTGATATTAGTGCTGGAAGTGCTATCGCTAGTTCAATCGAAATCAAGCATGGCGTCTCAATTGGTTCGTCTTGACTATTTCTTTCATTATGGTTGATTTTTAATTTTCTTTGGAATTCGACGACTCCAAATAATCTCTTAAGGTAAGAAGCTAGGATAAATTTTCATCACAATCGAAAACTGAGGTCCTCTCCGTTGAGGTTTATTTGGGCGCTTTCTCGGAGGAGCGCTCCACATGTCATGACTCTGCAAAAGTGAAAACCTATGATCAGCCTTATCACAATATTAAGAAGAGCTTTAAACGCCTTGTTGTTAGATACACTAAATAATATGATTGAAAATACGTAATAAACTATTATTTCCAAGCTTCTATCCATTGTTTGATTCTAAAGATCCTTCTGGTTTGGAAATTCCGCGGCTGCCCCAACGGCATTAATTAACCACTCTAGAAATGAAAAACGAGTCTGCTATTAGTGTTCTGCTGTTCCAAACAGTAAATCAATTTATTTCTATATCTCCGCCAGAAAGCATTCGAGGAGTTTTGTTTAGGGCCATCCATATGGTCAAAAAGCCAGAACTTTATCTTATAAAACTTCTTTAACGCTAAGATTAATAGCCATTAGATAATGTGTATCAACACATTCAATATGTTTAAGTATCCAGAACTTGTCATTGATTAACTCTTTAATCTCCAAGTTGCCATAGTATAGTTTGGAAGAGAATTAAGTTAGTTGTAAAATTGGTATTTGATGAACATTAAAGTTTGCCCATTTATGCTGTAAGTAAGCACTTCATAGTACTTTATGGGAAATATTCTAGAAACACCTCAGGTCAATCAATATCTGCATTACAAAGCATTTGGCAAAACTATCAAATTCTTTCTTCTGGCCGATGGAACTCAATATTGGGGAAATTTTTTTATCAGTGACACTTTGGATAGGCTTTGTTAAATCTAGTATTCCTACATTGGTTGGCATTTCGGAGACTATTCAATGTCTCCCACTGGATATGGTCTCATTCAGCCATCAACCAGTGTTGAGTGAAAGAGGTCGTAACTCAATAAATTGTCCTTTTAATTGTTTCAATATTTTATTCACAGAGGGTTCGATTGAAAACCTTCCCATAGTCATTGAAGGATTAAATCGAATGAGTATTCAACTTACTCTCCTCTCATTTCATAAGAGAGGGTTTAGAGCTAGCTGTTTATAATTCTCTCGTAGTTAGAACCAACTCACGATATAAGACCGTTGGTCAGGCAAGAGGTAGTCATGGGGAACAAAGAAGAGTAATACTCATCAGCGCCCTCGAATGAGTTGACTCAACCCATTCTTTGGGTTAAAAATTTCCCATAAGAGTTCAAAAGCTCCAAATTTGTTATTAGATGTAGTCAATTTTGGAATTTTTAAAATATTTATTATTCTATTACATTTTATTTTAAATTCGTCGAAATCGTCCGCAAAATGCGCATTGAGATGAATCCGCAACTCATATTTTGGCTTGTCTGAATATTTTTGGGATTAATCTTTAACTTTACGATTCCATTTTTGGTAACATTAAGTCATATCATCAGCCACGTTTTGATGGTGCCGACGAAGTGCAAATAGTCAGCAAATGAATTCAAGAATGCCTGACTTAAGTAACTCTTGTATGCATTTTCCAATCAGAACAAGTCCTTGATTTAGTTTCTAGAGCTCCAGCTCACGGTCACGCCTGTAGATTCGGTTCATTTTTGGCATTTAAGTCTTATAACACATGTTACTAGGCTGTGATCTTCAACTTCAGACCCGCCCTGAAAGCCCTTACGTTTGTATTTTCGGATTTTTTAAGTGATCATTCATTAGTACCTTCCTAGATGGATGATGAATGAGTATTATTCTTATCAAAGAAAGAAATATTGTTAGTAGACGACCTGAAGCCTTACTCTTTTTCCAATGGGTTCATCGGAGCTTTGAAAGTTGTCTACGAGAGATGAAAGGATGGAGTGTGAATTTGACCCAAGTATTTAATTAAAATCTATCTTAATTAAAGAATTATTATTTTTCATATCTGGTATCTTGATAAAGATCCGCTAGTTCCGTGTCTCACTTTTTCTCTCTAATCCAGAGTCAGAGTTTATGAAAAGTAGCTGATGAAACCAAATGTGAGGTCACCGACTTTGAATTCCATTGTCGCCAGTCCGCCTAACCTCTCCTTGAATTCAAAGCAAGAAACATTACCGCAATTGATGTAAAGCGGAACTCTAAAACATTTTGTTAATTTGATTATAGTCATATGTTGCATACAGTTCAATTCTTTGCGTATACTGTAGTTTTGGTAAGTACACAAATGTATTTGTACCTGGTTTCGATCCAATAGGTTTATTTATCACCCACAACTTTGCATATTATTTAATTTTTGCCATGTTAAGATAATATATGTTATATTGCTTAATTACAATAATTAATTGAATGAAATGGAGGAAATGAAGAGGCATTTATATAATCAATTAATGGGATGAGGATTCAGAGATATGTGGAACCCCCAATGCTACTAAGTCTGGTCAAAGGAAACTTTCTACATAGAGCATTCTGGAAGGTGTATGTTTGCAGAAATCGCGCGGCCAATCAACAATCAAGTACTCGCGACGGTGAATAACAAGTATAGCAACTAATGATTTAGCATGAGGGAAGTTCGTCCAATATTGGCTATGCTAAACGCTCTCTCAGGCAGAGTGTAGAAGTATGATAAATTGCACCAATATTATCGAAAAACTCTTGTATCCCGAAGAATTAATTGCATGAAGCTGGTCCTATTTGTTCCATTTTAAAAATCAATTAAGCGGATAGAAATTCCGGTTGCTTCTATTAATTTTCCCCATGTTTTTAAAATAGTTTTTGACTTGAGATCTTCTGCTTGTGACTGCGGATGGGGAGCCAATGTCCATGAGTCTCCAGTCGAACATCATGCCCCCTAAATATGCCAAAAAAGGTACGATCACCTAAGGCAAACATGGCGAGGAAGGCGAGATGAATGTTTATCTCTGTGGTGCAGTAAAGGCATGGTAAGATCTTTTGCAACCTATCTGGCATGCAGAGATTTGTCTGTCCCTCTTTTGATTAACTTCATTGGTGAATGAACAGATTGATTAATTATCAAGAATGCGATTAACATACGCATTCTTTTATTTATATTCTAACAGGTACTCAGCTGGAAATACGATTTGGTTATTTCAGATTCAGCAAGCCATATTGAAGGTTCTTCCCTAATAATCCACTTCTGTGTTTAGATAGCTTGATAAGCTTCGGTATAAATCTGGATCGAATTACTGAAGTTAAAACTTGTTATCACAGTGGATGGGGCTTCTGTTACACTCGAAGTTTGATTTCGTTAACTTTTACTGTATTAAGAAAACTGGGGTGGTTAGACATTGAGGTGGATTTTGCTTGCTCATTCCTTTTTTCTCAAATAATAGCATCATATGGGCTGTGGATTTCTTGTTTACCGTATCTGCTGGATACGAAGTAATTTTGTTGAAAGGGAAATGATAAAGTAAAGAAAAAAACAGAATTTTAATGTTTTCGAAATGCGTGATTGCATAAATTAATGCTACATTTGGGTACTAAAAATTTAAATTCCCCAATACTGCAAAATTGTGTTTCACCCTCATGTCGTTGCCGGGCAACCTTTCTAAACAAAAGTAAAGCGTAATGTTGTTAATGTGGAAGTGAATAGATTCTATAATTTCGACGTTGTTCAATACGAGTCATGAGGTATTTGGTAGTATTTCGTAGGTAACTAATAATATTCATACTTCCGGATAGTATGATGGTTTAATTTATTTATATCAAATGGCAGGCTTTATGATAGTTATCATTGGCTCTTTAGTTCACTTCGGGCTTCACAGATGAGAGGAACATCAAAGTCACAACAGGTCGAGAGGGTGAACAGAAGAGTGATTCACAGATGCAAAAGAGACAGATAGAAACAAAAGTAGAGACAAAGATAAGGTGAGATGAGTACTGTGGAAGTGGTGGAATATGACATACAGTCGGGTCATGATAGTATGAAGTCAGAAGTTAACTGGTGGTTTATATACTTTTTTACTGTATGAGTATACGTTGCCCAGGATGCACCACGTGGAGGTAAGTCTATCGCACACCCCATGATGACTTAATAAACCCCTTAAAACTATCACTGCGGATAATTTTCTTTATTGATAGAGTTTCCTAGTAAGTTCACATAAAATTTTGTTTCTTTTACTAACTAATAAAGGCAGTTCAATTAAGTAAGGTTTTATTTGCATTCCTGATACGATAAACAGCCGGGAGATCTGTTATTTTGATCGATTATATGTGAAAACACTTTTCGTTATGTTTATTACATTTATTCGATGTATTGTTGGTATAAATTTTGTTTTCGTGAGTTTCACTTAATTGGTAAAAATAACGTAATGCTTACTTCATACTCGACGAAGAAGGAGCATTATTACACGAATGCAAGAGTATTTTATCATTCCTCAAAATATCACCTTTCGCGATCTTGGCAATATATCCTCGATCACTTACATGGAGTTCCTGTATTCTATCCACGATAGAATACAGGAAATATATGTGTTAAGTTAATTTAATTTTCCAAGTTTTTGAAATTTAAATTAATATAAGAAAATTAAATTAACGGCATGCATACTAAATGACTGTATAATTTAAACTTCGAAGTCTGTTTAATGCAGGTGAAACATTAGGGCTTGAGAGAAAAATAAAATTTTCACGAACAAACACTGAATGGAATTGCGGTTTGTAAAATGTATGAAACCAATCAGGAAAGAAGCGAAAATTTTTCCAATTAATTTTATAAAAGAAAAAGGAAATCTATTGCAACGCATTTACTGACTATATAGCTTACAATGAGAGATATTTAAAAACGAACGACATAAAAATGCCTTTGATCTAAATATATCCATTTATAGTATGTTTTATACTAAATGAATAGAAAATTAGATTTGAGAAATTAAAAATGTGTAATTGAAAAATAATTGACAGCTTTGTTATTTGAAACCAATCCTTCTTCTATTAAGTGACCTCGATAGCATACAATTTTTGATTGGGAGATAATTGTATTAATTTTAATTGTATGAATATTTTCAAGTTCCAATAAAAGTTTTTTCCTCAAAGTTGTTGGAATTTTGATTTTAAAATACTTTCATTTTTATAACTGTAATAACACCCCACCCCTAAGCTCCAACAATGACTGCCGGTTTTCAAAGCACTGATATCATCAATTTTCTCATTGTTATACTCGCTGGAGGTTTTGCTGCTTTTCTCCTTCAAACAGCTGCAATAAGTCCATATAGTTGGTATCCTCGGGATAATTTTGATTATATAATGGAGAAAATGGCTCGCGCTAATCCAAACAACTGCAGATACCTCTCGGAGGCTGATTTGACACTTCCTATTAATACAGTTAATCAAATGCCAAAATTCAACCAAATTCCTCTCCAAGTTTGGTATGCCAATCGTTCAAAACTGCTCCACCTTCACAATTTAGCTCTCAATCGAGCTTTCTTCTTTTCATACATTCTTCAACGTCTTAATGATACAAGAACTGGGCCAGGTCTGCTTCCTTCTCATATTTACTATTACTTTTCTGGTGCTGCTGATATATCGTCTGCACCGAACGCCGTCAATACAAGTGGAGTTTATATGGATACTAACTGTTCTTACGCTAGTTGGTATATCTCCGATAGTGTAAATACAACATTTCCTCTTTTTGCTCCAGTAACAAGAAGGTTGGACAATTGGAATGACGAGACCAATTTTCTCAGGATTCCTACAAACGATACAATCGAAGTATGAGATAATTATATTATTTAATTTAAAATGCATTACTGTTTAGCTCCATTATTTATTTTTCAGTTAACTTTATAAAATCAACAAGTAATACATTAAATTTACTCAGCAGTTTATTATAAAAGTTTTTCATGGAAGTACGAATGCTATTTAACTTAAATGAGTTCCTTACCATAATAACTGAATGTGAACAATTTAATGATAATTTGAATTTGAAATTATTGCTTTTATGTTTTTGCTGAAAGTATTCGCGACAGATATCGTTACATTTCAAAGTTAGGAAAAATGCTATGACGATTTAAATGAAATTCTAATTAAAATGACTCACCTTAGTGTAGTTTTTTTGTTCAGATCTTTTAAAAAATTAATTAGACAAAACGGCATTTTAAGACAGTGATGGAGGCGTAACTAGTGTCGGTTATGTTGATGTTCACATACGGGGAGATATGTTTACGGCTTAGCGCCGAGCTTATATAAACATCTGACGTTTCTGTCGCCATCGAGTTCTAGTCACTGATAAAGATGCCGGATGTCACCTTTTTATAAAATTAGTAAGATCGAAAAGTATATCTTCTATTTGTACTGATTCCTGCGTTGGTATATCATCATTCTGCTATGTCAATATTAGTGTTCCTGGTGAGAGTGACACCATCACTTGACTACCACTTGAAACAGATTTTAAAATATGAAAGTAAAGAAACGCGCACGGATGCAAACATTTATTCTTGAAAAATAGCACCTTCTGTAACTGCTTTCAACTTTCCAAGATAGCAAAATTGCAACCAAAGTAAAGAAATTACATCACTCGGAAATTTTAGTTTGAAATCTTCCAATAAATATTTTTGTTTTATGCAGTTAAGGACAGATTCAGTAATATCTAACGGTTTTTCTTCTTGTAAGTCCTTAATAGTCAGTCCCGGTTGCTCCACTTAAATAATTTCATGGATACGGTTCAACACGGTTGTTGGTTGGTTAGAGATCATTTCATTTTAATTCCACCAACTCTGTAAATCCATCGATGAATTTCTAACACCCGTAGAAGTTTTTAGCCCCGACGTTGTATGATCTAATGTGGTGTTAATATTTCATTGTAATATCTATTTGTTGGAATAAATTTCCATTGGCACTGCAAATAATTAATAATCCACTCACTAATAATAAATAAAACTGTTGCTATTCTTCAAGGAACATATCAGAACTGATCGTGGCCAAACACCGTTGCTTCGCATTACATATAATTTTAGAAGTTTCCTTCTGTTTTCATGTGCATATTGACATATTTTCCAATCTTACTAAACACAACTACTCTTCATCTAACATTCGATTGTGATATTAGTTATGCGTTGAGGATAATACTTTCCAAACTCATCAGGACAAGCGTTCACACGAACTTGACTCCAGTAGAAGGAAGCTATCTTATACCCGCTCTTACGAGAAACCCTACTCTATTACGCCTCATGCTAACCAGTGTCGCTGGATGTCCATACCTCTTGACCTCTAAGTTATCATTCAATCTTCAACTCATGAATAGATGATTCAAATTATATTCTTTGAATCTATTTTATGACTAATATATAAACCAATTCCATTAATAGATGAACGTCAGTAATCTAATTTTTAAATGTTTTGATATAGCTTGGTCTTTTTCATTCACTTTGGAAAGTAGTAAAGAAACAAGCAACAATTTTTAACCTATTTCTTTAAAAGGTTAATGAATTCACGAATGCCTTTGTTTTGCTCTTAGTCGACAGATATGGGTGCTGGACCTTACAGCAACTACACTGCTCCTTGGTACCGTGGCAACTACTTCATTCACGACACAGAAATGGGCATTAACTTCATTCCCGATCATCGCGGTACAGCAATAGGGAAAAATCAATACGCAACTCGAACTCGATTGTCAGATATCCATGGTAACCTTTTAGAATCTCTGGAGGCCTTTAATTTCTTCGGTCCAAATGCTCCGGGAATTAAGGAAACTTTCTTGCCTGTGAGGTTTACTAGACCGTACTACGATTGTGGTCACAGTAATCGATGGATAGTGACTGCTGTTTCGGCTCTATCAGATTATATGCCTCGATACTCTCCAATCGATCGTCTTAGAGGTCCCAGGTATGCTCTTTTTGTAGTGAGCAGTTGATATGATTTTGTCTTCTTTTAGATAAAATGAAATTTAAATGCATGCATAAGATAAATGGATACCTATATGAAATTGTTTTATATAGATCGTAATATCATTTTTATGTCGCTTGATTCAATTCACGCTTAAATTACTGATAGCTTAAAGACACACTGAATAACACTACAAGGACACTGATAATCGTGACTTAAAGCCACTTCGTCCAAGGCTATATAGTCTACCCATAAATTAGTCCTCCAAACTCACTTGTCAACCTTCCTCGACATTATGACAGTTTGGTTAGAGATGACCAAAAAAGAAAGTATTTATTGTTTAAATCTTCAATAGTACATCGTCTAAACAATTTATTAGGAAAGTTTAAAAATTGTTATGTCAAGAGATTTCATTAGAATTCGTTAATTGGTAGATGAAATTGATTGTTTAGCCTACTTATTTGGTCTCCTACGTTATCTTCAGCATTTCTCCGAAGTGACCTGACGTTGCAGTTGGATGTCTATTGTTTTATAAATCCTTGCGTAATAATTATTACCCTAATATTCCATAGAATGGTTGGTGTAACTGTTACAAGCATGGATTTCCTTCGCATTGACTTTAATCCATGCCCCCAAAGTCTGGGAAATCCAGAATATTTCTTGGCTGGAACGGCTAGGTGCAAGCCAACGACTATGGTAAGGGTCTGCCAAATTTAAACAGTGCATAAAGTGTCACAAGTAACATTAATTATTTACATTAAGTGCGTGCCATTGTCAGGCTATGGTTTCGCTCGAGGGGGCTACGAATGCGTGTGTCAACCAGGTTACAGACTTCCAATGCAGCAAAACGGGCCTTTTAGAGGAATAGATATTGAACAAGCGACGGAAGAGGAATATAAGAATGGCTTCGATTGTCTTCCTGTCGGTTGGCGTCAAGTTGTACCTCATGAACTTGCTGGAGATCGTCTCTCCCAACCTGGAGGCCTCGATACTCCTCCTGTTCAAAGACCAAGAAGATCGGTATGGTACACTTCTCCGTATGAATATGCTAAACTGTCAGTTAATTACATCGGATCTTGTATGAGAAAAGTCTTTATTAAGTTTCTACTTAATTAATAAAAGTAGAATGATAGCTTTTTTCTTTGTAGATGTGTCAAAATCGCTCATTGCATTGGGTCTAAGGCACAAGAATAAACCATCTCCATTAGATGAATTCTTCCACAAAGTTGACGATACAGCAGGATTTCATGATGCAAAACCTATCGAACCTCCACATGATGCTAGATCCACTTATCAAGGCGTTAATGAAACATGTTTAGCTAGAGTTAATTCAAGAATAAATCCAGAATGCTCTGTAAGCAAGGAGGAGTCGAAACCCTTAGTGAGAAAGAGAAGAGACTTTGACATTCCCTTCTATTCCATTGGAAGCGGATACACATTCAATCAGGAAGCCTACGATGAGGTAAATGTTAGTCCAGAAAGGAATTTATTTTATTTTTTATTCCAGCCTTGTTAACAGTTACTAGGTAAAAAACTAACTCAATTTCACAGTCTGCCTTTAAGCTTTTTGTGGATTTTAAATTATTTTAAAATATTAAGCAGACTATCATAAAATTCCCATTGTGTACCATGACTCTCTTTTCTCCTCTATGTAAGTTGCTTTGTCTCTTTTTACGATCCAGTTTCTTCTTCGAATTTTCATCAAAGAAAGACTCAAGACTTTTTGAAAATGATATGTAAAGAGGTATTTTGGATTAGAAATGGGTATGGCTACATATAACTACAAATATTATTATATATATAACTGTTTCCAGTGAAAAGCCAGAGGTTCACTTATCTAACATACTTGGGTGCTTTGATGGCAAATAAGATCGTGCACCAGGAACCAGAAAATTTTGCAAATTCACTATATATCTTAGTAATGCCACTTAACTCGGTTATCGAGAAGGTTCTTTCGATTCGCTCTTGTGGTATTTCCGCATTTGCCCCATTTTCAGGGCAAGAATTGAATTACTATTTAATGCCAAGCATGCTGGAGCATAACATTACTCTCTTTCACGGTGGACTAAGAGTCTCACCATCAGTACCGTGAAAGGTTGATTAGCTCAAGTGGCTCGAAGTAACAATTTACCTTATGCTCCTCATTTTATGGCCATTGTCGATGGTTATCTTGAAATAGAAGTTACAAACTCCAGTTTTAAGACTCGAGCTCTCAATGTGTTAAACATCGATCGCAAAATCTTGATTAACTTATGATTATTAGGAAGGCGAACTAGGGTGTTTAAATCTTTGTTGTTTGGGAAGAATTATTTAACACTGGATCAACTTCCGTAAGTTTTTATACCCCAGGCTTACTTATCGATTCAAAGCAAGGCTGAAAACAAATTGTGATTTTAGGTTCAACGCTTGGTGGCCCATATCGATACCATAACTCCAGAAAATTGTGCTTCCAAACTTCCTGCTGAACTTCAAATGCCATCAGGTGTCAGCTATGGAGCTGAGGTTCAATTTGAAATGGAAGGACGTATTGCTCTTCGACTGGCACATTTCCTTTCTGCTTACTATCAGAATAACATAGTCGGCGAACTCTACGGAAACCTTAAAGTAAGCAAACCTAAAATAGCAGTGGTCTTTGTGCTACTTATAAAATTAAGTAAATATAAATGTGTCTTTTTAGTCGGGTGCACCCTTGAACCGATTCGAGTTATTTGGCGAAGTCTATGCCAATGTACTTTCAAGTTTCCAAATTGTCTCCTCAGGAATATTCTTCGATAATCAAGCCTTCATTGATCATGAGGGCACAACATGGGATCTCTTCGCCCCATTCGCTTACAAGCCAACCATGGCCAACCAAGTTGCGGAAGCAATAGATATGAGCGCTCACGGTTACAGAAACTACACTGAACAGTCGTGGTTTAGAATATTGAAGGTATTTTGACTTAACTATTGTTTAATGAAAAACTGGTGCCTTCACTAAAACTACAATTATTGATACAGGAACGCTGGGCGTCGAGTCGTCAAGGCCTTGAAAAGATAACCACGAAGCCCTTCATTCGAAGTAACATAAATGGAACTCAAGTTCAGAGATATTTCAATTTCCCTCTATTTTATCGGGTGCCTAAATACGAAGATGGCCATTGGACTGAACCGTATTATGTATGTGACGGATTTTTCAATGGATGGGTAATTACATACGCGACCCCATTTTTCGGCTATTTAGACAATCGTAAAACGCTAGATTTCATGTAACTTACAAGAATTACAACATTTACTAACAGAAATGAAACGTGTCTTTAGTCTGTATTCATTGTAGGGGTGTAGTAACAATATCAGTGGATCTCCATCAATTGGATATTAATCAATGCCCGCAATCGTTCTATACGCCAAATTTCTTCAAGAATACCGCAAGATGTGACTTCCAAAATACCTATGTAAGCAATATTATTTTTAGTTATAGCTATATATATATAAAATCGTAGTCCAAATTTAATAAACAAAAGAAAAGCCGACATCGTGCAATTGTTTTGGCATCGAGACATTGCAAATTACTACGAAAATCACTTTTCCCTAAATGAGATGTGAAATCGTCTAGATGCCATATATTTTTCTTTGCAGTTTTACTTATTTGTGAGGAATATTATGAAAATAAACAAAATTTTGAAGGCAAATATTATTTCTAAATATTAAATCGATAGAATGTTTGCAATCTCTAGAGCTTCTGTCTTTATCGTTAAAGTTTGAGTCGGCATTTCACCGCCACTACGGTGAGTGAATGAATGATTTCTAATGCGTATCATTTCATGAAATAACTATCTTCAAAACCGTTGCGGCAAACGAATAAAATTATACAATGTAATTGTTTCTTCGTGAAGCAAATTATTTGGAAATCACCTTCAGTGGCCGTTTTAAATATGCACAAAATAGCGGTCTGTGTTTGGCGGGAAAATTTGTGGGGACACAACTTCAGCATGACTAATGCAGAATCAATGACCAATACCAACCACGATCAATCAATGGTCAGTCCCAGTACACGATTTTCCGACCAATCAATGATCCAAGTTATATGAAGTCATCGTATCATAAAGTGTATATAATGACTAAGTTCCACGTCATACATTACGCCCCACGCCATGCATGTCTAGAATAAACGCGTTTCCTGGATACCTCGGTCTCTTCTTAGCTTTGCAACTAGCTTAGCTCATTCTGGGGGTCTTACGGACTATGAGAAATCTGCCAGTGAGGTTTCTGAGTACAGTCAGGCTTAGTTAGGTAGCTAATCCGCTACAAATTCAATAGCAAGAATCGTAGTTTTTAAATTAAGCTAAAAGTCAGCTAAATGCTACTTGGCTATCACATGTTAGCAAAACTTTAAAATCATTAAACGAGTCTAGAGAGGTTTAATTCATTTTTTTCAATAATGGGAGAAAATATTGAAATTATCTGCACTAAAATTCTGGTCCTGTCCTGTCACTCATCAATTGACAATCAATTTATACCTGAGCTACTGATTCATAATCGGTTATTTCACTTCCCGGAATTGCTAGCAAAACACTTTTGCTCATTTGTTACCGCGCAAAGCAAAAACTAAAAAATTTGCATACATTTTCACTACTATTATCATTTTGTGATTCATTTGGTCCTCTCAGTATAAATCCATATATTAATAAAAATAATAATGGTAGTAATTTTCAATTAAAATTTGTTCCATTCATGATGGTAAAATTGTGAGTGTCTGAGCACCCTGGCACCGTAGCTTATCGTTTGTCGTCACAGGTGGTTAAAAGATTCAGTCTTCACCACGAAGCTTGTTTCTAATGAAGACCTTCGCCACTGCAAAAGCATACAACCCCCGTATATGTCAATTTCTTACAGAGAAGGCTCGCGAAAACGGTCTAAGGCAAAGAAATTTCTGATCAAGGTGAAATAGAAACCCCGGCGCTCAGAATAAAAAATTACATGGCTTTTTAGAGTCATACATATAAAATTTTCATAAAATATCGTACTTTTCAGTTGTATGTCCTCCGAGTCCTTCATGTGCATTTGTTTAAAGAGGGGCTTGGCTTAATTTGGATACTTATTGACAATTTTATTTGAACTCTGGATACATTGGTAGTCAATATTAGGCCATGTGTAAGGTGACATAAGGATTCGGCCCTTGCCACACATCTTGGCAAAGTAAACCATTTTTGTCAGCCATTTTAGCGATCATAATAGCCCCAATGTTAATTCGATCTCCGAACTCCCCAGATCTCAACCTCATGGCCTGTTATATATGTATTGGGCGCTGTTGAATAAGTCACAAGTCACCTTGTTAGTATTACAGAAGCGAACTAATTAATAGAAAGAATAAAAGCAGTCTTTGAGATCCTTCCTGGGGACGAGTAAAATCAGGTTGATTTAGTTTCCCGAGGTCTGGCCATGAACGAATTGAGGCTGTAGGAGACATAAATGGTGGTCATTTTTGAGTAAATTGATTTGAAAATAGTGTAATTTCCCTATCCATTGAATTTCTTTTAAGTTTGATAGTTACCACCCGCTTACTGCTTTTTCTGATGAGACTGTAAATTTCTTTTCCGAACATCAGATATGCGCACTTTCAGAAAAAAATAATAATTTGAAATTCTTCATGTGGAGTTGATTTATTGATACAAAATAGATTGATTCTCATCATTTTTTAAAATAGAATTGAATAACTAAAAGATAAAATTTATTTTTGATGAACAAATAGCACGCATTTTAGGATTCCCAATTTCCTTCACAGCATTTAAAATAATCTTTACTAATTTTCTACTAATAGAGAAATTTCCCATTGTGATTAAAAAATTGATAAAATTGTTAAATAAAGCCAACCCGCCTCAAAATAGAATTGGCGCTCTCTAAATTGTTTGAAGTTGAGTAAAGGATAAATGAATCCTCCTGGAAAAAGGTTTTTTTAATTTTCTTATAGGACAGTTCTGCAGTTAAACTTCCTCTTAAAATAAATACTAAAATTACTTACTTAGTTAAATTTTTGTAACCTTTGAAGTTCATAATTTAGTATAATTTGGAGATATACATGTTTATATTTTCCGAAAATCAAATCACTTATTTTGTTAATTAGTTTAAAAATGGATAAAGTTGATTTGCAAAGTACTTTAATTATCAATGAAATTGCTGGCAGAAATACAAAGAGTAGCACACTAAATCATTTAATTTATTATTTAATTATCATATAACAATGATTCTGAGCTCATTATCGTTATTCTCTTAGCAGATGGCCTTTTCCAATCTTTAAATGCATTCATTTCTTCCATTTGTATAATCTACAAAGATTCTTTAGATATGTTGGTTGAGTTTTATTATCAAATGATAAGGAGTAGAGAAGGAAAATGATGCCCAGAGTAAATCCAAAGTAGCAGAGATTTTCACTGCGTTTGATATTCGGATTCGGGTTAATGAGTAGATCGTCTCGATCATGCATCTAAACTTCCCATTCTAGCCTAGTAATACACGATCAAGATTGTTTCATGGCATAGGTACTTATAACTTCAAGATCTCCCCACTGTGACATCTTTTATTCTAAAATCACACAGACTGATTCAGATCAATTAAGATCCCACGGTGTCTTGTGGTCTCTGAAATAAATAATACGTTTAGCACGCGAGGCCGTCAATAATTATGGTACTTAAACAGTCGGTCAATATGCATTAGAGAATGTGGATAAACCAGTAATTGTGAGGACGAATCTTTTAACTTAGAATTTCCAACCGTAAAGCAGTAAGCCATGTATTAAATGAGTATTACAGTAGCCAAATCCAAATATCAAATAAGGACACGATTTTGGCGCTTTCTTTTCGTTCATCTCCTTTTATTCCTCACTCTACTTTCCGTACCCTGTCCCAGTCGCTACTCTACAAGTAAAGAAAATTAAATGTCAGTGAGTCTTGCTTTTATGCAGTCTGTAGGTCTCAATCTGTACATATTCTAATTGTAATAATATCAATGAAAACGGTAGCTCATTGCAGTTGTATCTATTGAAATCTTCTTCTTCCATTGACAGGTATTAAAAATTCTGTTCTATCTCTTGCTAATTTCGTATTTTAAAATATGCTTAATCCAAAATCTAGTTAAATTCTATGGAAGAATGGTGTTACCGATACTCAAAATGTTCACTTTGCTTATTGTTCCATTCTATGTACTAATGAAGACGTATCAGGAGAAATTCACAATTGCCTGTCAGCTATTGTTCATAGCTACACCAGTTTCAATTTCAGCATAGAAAACTTGTAGAATTCTTCTGCGTTATTATGGACTATAATAGTGTCTATTGCTCTAATTATTTGTCCACAATTTAGACTTCTAACACCTTAATTCAATAAAGGTAGAATTTTCAATTCTCCAAAAGGCACGCTAAATTTTATATTACTGAAATTCATTAATATTTTTATTAATAAAGGTGAAATGTAGTAAATGTTATAGGATGAAATTTGTAAATGATGCATTTTTTTAGTAATATTTCAAAAATTTAAATTTGTCTATTATGGCTAATACGTAAATAGATTTATAGTATAAATGAAAAAGATATTTAAGTAGTTAGCGTTGCTAATTCTCCTTTTCCGTTTAAAGTGGATCTAATTTTTAAAAAAGATCTTCAATTTCGTAAACCCATTACTAAAACCAATGCATTGTCGACCATAAACATGACAAACATACAAATAGACCTACCATTAGACGTTCAATTATACAACGACAACTGATTGGCTCATGCTTATTCTCATTCGACCAATTACTACGCACGTGGTGAAGGTCAAACTGATAGCAATTCGCTTTTCCGAGGTGGGAGTAAGGGCTTTCGCCTAGGCCGTGTGCTGAATACCGTTACTAGAGAGCGCAGTAAATAGAGAAATGCACGTGATGTGAATCGATTGGCTGAAATGTGGGTTGGCTCGGCCACAACATACCGTATTCAAATCCAGTAGATATGCATTGCGTTTACAACTGTTTGAGACTTCATTTGAGGACTCAAAGATGAAGCGAAAGGATTTTGGCTACGGAAGTTTGGCTCAATATTTTGATTGGCACTTTTGGAATTGTCACTGATATTGTAGCCTCGTTCTGCTTTGGTGACAGTCTATAAAGTGCCTGACACAATTGAAGCCTGATCATCATCATTTGGATAATTAAATTTGTCTATAATTAAAATATAAATAATGATTTCATTTTTCGACAGTTTATATATATATATATATTTGAAATTTCCAAGTCAAGTTTTATTCAACTTTATTTTATGTTGACTTTTCAGAGAATTTTCAAATAACGAAAAATCATTTCGGTAAATGTCAGATATGTTCCATTTCTCCGTTTCTTCCCAATATCTTTCTTGTATGTTTTCACGAACAAGTTATCCTGCCCTTTTTATGAAAAGGCATCATTGGGTTGCATATTTTATACTATGCTATTTAAAAAAACTGTTTTTGTTCTAAAAGAGAATATTCCTTTTATCTAATTAAAAGTCCCAATGACGATGCTTAAAGGATGGGTAGGTGTATTTAGGCGGTGCAATAATTCAAACTTCATTTTTTTCTATCTTATGAAATGTAAATATTCTGAGTTTGATGAATTTTTTTTGCTAAAACACGCTTCATTGGTGTTTACTTACTGATCCTTTCAATAACGATAAATAGCCAAAATTATTCGAAAAGCCATTCAGAATTATTTGATAAAACAAGTGTTTTGTTAGATTAAGGACTTAATTTTGGGTCATTTGGGAGCTTAAGTAGGAAGAAAATTCTGCCGAAATATTTTTTGAAAACTCCAATCTTTGGACAGTAGGAGGTTTTTGCTGAAACAACACGTCACGTTCACACTCTAGACACACATTTTGCTAATAAGCTCATGGAGGTAAAAGTTGGCTATTAAGAAAAGCCCATTACTACTTTAACTTAAAAGTTTAGGAGAATGAAAATTTCTGACATCTAAAGCCCCAGATTAAATCCACTGAAGTCATTTTATAAAGAAAATACTAAAATAAAATGCTGTAAGATTCCTAATGGACTTAAAATTTTATAATTTTTTCTGAAATCTACTCACTTCTAAAATATGAATGTTCACGTTTAAAATGTAAAATGTGACTAACTCGTATTTGAACGCTCTTTTTTAAGGTGAATACTAATTTTCCATCTTTTAACTCACGCGTATAACTCGATTTAAATCTCCTATCTGATAAACCAAGAGGTTATCTGTTTTATACAAAGTCTCACATCATCGGCAAACGCTGAGAGTCTCATGGGTGTGTTTAGAAGGGTTCCATGCCTGTTTAGACACTAACCAAAAGTGGGCGAGACTGTTTCCCCATTAATATCATTAAACGAAATCAACTCAAAATTTGGTTCTACTTCGCATATCCATAGTAAATTTTGTACGAAATGCAATTGAAAAGGACTAAATTTCGTAGTATATTTAGTTTGAGAATAAATCGTACTGGTTGCAGAAAAAAAGATAATAATTACTGAGGAGAAAAAGAAATATTTTTAAATAAACAGTCATTGGGCTGTCATTTTGTGACTTTTAAAAATAAGTTTTCGTTTTCGAAAAAGAAAATGAATGTGTCAATGGTATTATGTCGACAATGACAAGGCAAAATGATTGCATAGCATTGAGGTTTTAACTGAATTAAAGGTGTTAGTGAATTGTTGATGAAGTCATAAAGCTCTAATCGATCAAATTATGATAAACTGTTTATTTGGTGGCTTTAAAAGAACCCAATTTAACAGTTAAGATCGAAAATTAATGTGTCTATGTTCTCAGATATTGGTCTAAAAATTTCCTTTGTGAAATCCTTGTTCAACACGAAACGTAAATACTTAAATGAAAAAGTATTTAAATTATTGATGTAAAATAATTTTATATCAATGACTTTAAATCAAGTTTTTTTATAAGAATTAGTAAAAATTTAATTTAATGTTTGTTTTATTTCATTTTCCCATTAGTAATTTCAATTTGCCAGTTGAATAATAATTTTTCATTAATATTACACGACATACGATATACCTTTTTAGGAAATGTCACTTTGGGTGGCTTAATATATTAATTTCCTCTAAAAATGATAAACTTTAAAATTCGATAGATTTATGATGTACGGAACCCTAACACGTTTAAATTGAGCAGTTTCATACAAGCTGGAACAGTTTGCAATGTGCGGGCGTGTTGTTGATTGGGCTAGGGAGACCAAATGAGATCACCAGTGCAGAGACCTCTCAGCCAGTCAACAATCTATAGTCATTACAGAGACAGTCTACTCAAAACTGTACTTAATGACTAAGCTCTGTGTCAATGCTCTCATGCATCATAATAATAATCATTCACAAATTCAAAAAACGCATTTCACGACATATCGGTGTGATTGCTTAACTAACTTCGGAAGCCATTCCATACCAAGAGTTATTCCTACCGAGGTTGCTGAGGTACAGCCAAGGCTTACTTGTGTGGCGTTCTGCTAGAGATCAATATTATAAAATTGAATTAGTATGTTGCGAAATTTAAATTTGATGGCATCCCATATCATAACACAGTACATTAGATTGATCATGTTATATACAGCAGTTTTAATGTTACTGTCTCGGAGTAATGTGGGGTTTAAAGACGTGGCTCTTGTACCTTTTTTTCTATTCTACTTGCCTTACTATGGAAGTTTATTTATGAGTTCTTTTAATGCTATTTTGAATCAGCTAATTTTCCTTGACGGTGCTCAGCTTAAATGATAATTGGTTCTGATTATAACTGAGCAATTGAAGATTTTTCGAGATGATTTCAAACTTAATTCTTAAATTTTCTTACAAATTAATGAAGAGTTAAATACGAAAGATTTATTAGAAAAGAAGGAGTTCATCATAGTTTACATTCAATCTCAGAAAACAGAGCATCTTAGGTAATAGTAGCTATATAAATGCTACTTTTTCTGAACTACGTACACTCTAGTTTATTTTAAGACCGAAATTTATTTCCAACGCGTACCTATTCCCCAGCGGTTCAAAAAGTCCGCCGTATATTATCAATAATTAAATAAGCAACTGCCTAATTTAAGCTAACCTTTTCCTTAATCAGAAATTAAAAGAAATGTAGCCATACCTTCTGCTCTGCATCAGAAGAGACTAACCAAATTTTTCATCATCCGAATAATTTGGTTTTCTTTTAATTTTTGGTGATTCTGTTTACAAACCGATGAGTCAGCAAACACCGGTAGCTACTTGATTAACTCTGTCCAATAATTAGGTGATTGTAACTGATCAAGCCTGAAATTAGGTCATCACAGATAACTAGATCGCTCATACTGACTCATCACCGTGGTAATTTATTCCATCAAACATATCTCGAAGTTGACACTTATTTTCAAAATAAACAGGAGTGGTTGTAAAGAATTGTGATTTTACCCTGAATTGTTAAAATCCCAAATCCCTGTTAATCACGGAGTGAAAAACGAGACTGGGTGGTAGTAAAGTCAAATAATTTAATTTTTTATTCAGAGGTTTATACAATATTTACATAATGGGCAATTTTCATCCCAAAATTCCATCCCCATAATAGATCTCCACCATTACTGAACAAATTCTTGTCCGATGATTGATTACATTGGTGTTTCTCGTCAACTCAATTCAATTTTTTTTTAATTTGTTTAGAAAGAAAGAGAATCTTGAAGTTAATATAGTCCTAGAAAATGAGAACTTTTACCCGTATGAGTCACAAGACAGCATTGAAAGAAACCTAAATAGCAATATTTTCTAAATACTTTTAGTTCACTAAAACAAACACACAATGATTCATTAACTTTCATAGCTTCACAAATCTGTAGCAATTTCACGACTGATAATTGATGCTAATTTCGAGATTCAAATTTTTTTGCAATAAATCGAATTTAAATTAACTTATAAAAAAAACATTTCCACATGTTTAATTTTAAACGCCCTGTGTTTGCTCATTTTAAATTTATAATTAAACAAAATTGTTCTCGGCATTTAATCTACTTTTAGTCAAATGGAATATTAATGAAGTTTGTTTTTAAGATTTGACTCTGACTGAGTTAGTCTCAATTCCTCTGCTAATCATAATTTATACCAACTAACGGTTCTGTAACCCTATGAGCGTACTTGTAGTTAATTCCAGATTTTGACTCATTTCGATGTCTGGACGGATTTGACTTTGATTCTGAAACACCCACCTAAATAACTAAAAATAGTTGCAGAAATTAACTCCTAAAGAGCCTATCTAGTCCAATTTTTGACTCGCATATATCTTGAGTAATGAGTATCTTTGAATGAAAAGGGGCATTAGTCAGAAAGACCAAGATCCATATCGTTAGCCTTTCATCAAAAACTTTTTGTCTCCGCGGTTACATATTCTCGGTCTCACTTTAATTAGTAGGATCCACTAGGTAAAGCAGTTGTTAACATGCATTTCATGAGGTCTACGAACATCGGGATACCTATAGTGGTATGATCGACAAACTGCCATAATTAATCCGGATAAAAGTGAGAGATGGTAGGGTATGTGTTTCTCATAGTGACAGCTCTTAGAGACCCTCCAGCTACCTATACCAGGTAATGTGATTACTTCTTCAAATCAGCTTGGAAAACTTTAAAGCAGTTGATTCCAAAATGAAATTGATGTCTTTGGTACGTATTCAAATGCTTAGAAGTTATTCGCCAATGTCTGAAAATTTTTGATTTGAAAGAAAAAAACGATTCTCTGCATTTCTAAGTGATATGTAATTTGTTGATACTCATCTCACTTAATGAATCTTAATAAATTACAATCACTTATTAAAAATAATCAATTTTTAAATTTAAAATTAAGCTTAATTTATATAAAATAAGTTTGAGAACGATTATTTTTCTTTCAAGGTAATTTATCATATTTTAAAGCTTTTATTTTTTAAGGATTAGATAAAATTCTATTTGTTCTCAAGAATTTAACTATGCATAGCTCTGGTTTGTTAGCCAAAAAATATTCTGGAATGTTGCATGCGTTTGGCAACCTTATAGCCAATCAGCAATAGTGTTTATGCAACGTAGAATGGCATTAATAGTAGTTAATGCTGAATCATGTGTGTAGTCTACCAAGATATTCAATAAACTCGCTATACGTCATATTTTCTGTTCAGCAATTTATTACTGGGGGATTTGGTCAGAGAAAATCGCAAAGGTTTATTTAAGGCTCATTTGTGTAGTATGCACTACATCCGTCTCAATCATACAGTGGACAAAAATATAGTATTTGCCTCTCAATCTATTAGTTCTAATCTGCAAACGATTGCAAAAGACGCTTTTAGTTGGTTAATTTGTAATATTCAGCATTTAGGGTTTCACTTACTGCTAAGTTAACATATAATTTGGTCCGTAATTTAACTTTATTTTAGTGGCTTCCCAGAATATGGGGTAAACCAAAATTGTTAAAAATGGCACAATTTTGACTCATTTGGTTACGAAAAAAGTATCACATCGAGTAATATATGTGTTTGAAATACATGAGCTTAAAGGAAAGGAAAATTGCATAGCGTAAATGAAAGATTATCTTCCATTCTGCATGTCAGTTCTGATGCAGACATTCCCGGGATTTTTATGGCATTTACGTAAACTGATATGCGTAACCAACGTAACCACCAAAGAGCTTCCAAATTAGAAACTTGTTTTGGCGTGATCTCTATCAATCAAAAATCGATAATCAAGTAGGAGTTGCAAATAGTATGTTTAAACAGTTGTAGTTTCATTCGTATTACTATTATTGCCAATTCAATAGTTCATTCTTTGTATCAGACAAGTCTATTCAGAGAATGCGATTTCCATTTTTTTAATAATCGATTGCAATAAGATATAAGCGTTAAATTGATAAGAATCGATAAATTTTAACAAAATGCCTCTCTCTCAGGCTCCATTGGTTATTTAAATTTTAAATTCAAAATGAAGTAGCACTGGAGTACCTTGGCGCCAAATCAAACTTTTGAAATATGTTAATACGACAGACGATCTGATTAGATGATTCCTTTGGTCGCAGAGCTGCATTAAGGACAACCAGGATAGAATAATTTTGATTGCCATGTAATAGAGTCACTAACATTTGATTTGGAGATTTGTAAGATAAGATGCGTAGCTAAATTACTTAATTTATCTCATATCAACAAATTAATTGATAGCCTGTCGATTCAGTTACGACATAAAAATTTATATACACATTAGCCAAGTACCATATAAATAGACCAGAATCTGAGTCCGCATTCGAACAAAATTTTATCCGTGAATTTGAAGCATCTTTTGCTCTCTATTTTGGACTCCAAATTTTTCCAAGAAGTGAAATTAATGCAATGAAATTTCAAACAAGATTATGAATAAGAGTTTAAATTACTATTTATATTTTTAATTTTATATAATTTTCGAAGGTTAAAGCAAAACGAATAACCGCACAGTGCGCAATTGTAAAAAATGATTTTAAAAAATTAACATCCAATCTCAACAGTCATCAGAATTTATTTCAATTACTTTTTATTCATTCTATAAATGGTTAATTCAGTTTTTAAGCGCTGTGCTGACTTACAATGCAACTTTCTCAAATATTTCTTCATTACTTTAACCGTAATCTTGCCTCTCGAAACTTGAAAACACTAAACACTCGACAAACTGGGATCTTAGTACAACCCTCCCGTTGAATCAAACTTCATTCACCGAAACATTTTGACAATTAAGTTTTGTGACGTATGATTTTAGATGCTAAAAGCCAGCGTTTTAAAAGTTGATTTTCCTGTTCGTATTTTTTGTTAGGATTTAATTTTTGTTATTAAATTTTTAAACTTTACTTCGTAAATCGAAATACGTAGGCAAATGGTCACGTGTACAGGAGAGGAGATCGCGTAAAAGCAGGAAGTGAAACTGGAGATTCAAAATTTTTTCACAAATTTAAATTGGGAATTCATATTACACGATTTCTCTTATTGGTCAAAGTGAGTTCCCCTAGAGGCATCCATATTTGTGGGATTTAGAGATTATGTGAAATGGAATTTCGACCTCTTTATGCATAATTTCTCCCATATGACAACATATTTTAAGAGCATAACAAAGTACTCAAAATTCTATATGTTTCATATTTCCGATTTTATATGCAGTCTTTGTGAACCTGAACGTAATTTTTTGGCCAAAATATACAATATTGGCTAATGAATATTTCCCCGCAACAAGGCTATTTTTTTAATTTTATTTGGAAAAGAATTTCTAAAGGTTATTACAATTTTTCGTCTATATTTTTTCGTCTTAAAAGTATTCCAATAAATTTCCTTATTTTATATTTGTTGTTAGCATCTCAGTGACTGAAAATTGAGAAAAATCATAGTCTCATTCATCAAAGACTCGTCAGTTTGTGTTCATAGGGATGAATATTTTGCCAATTTAAACAAAAGATCAATTAAAGAACATAGTCGGCATATGGAAACTTAATTTTCACTAAGAAATTTACTGAATAAGAATATTTACCAAGTCTTCCACCGGTGGTTATCATTGAAGGAAATCAGGAAAAAATAATCGTTAAATTTAGTCTTCAGGAAAGTTTTTTTAATTTGGTTTCGCTTTCTAAATTTTTACATATTGGAATAAAATTTAAAGAAGTCTGACGTACACATTTGCACTAATAAATTGTAAAGGTTATGGTTCTACCACTTTCATCCTTGGTGTTAAAGAGCCTTAAATTTATTAAATCTTGTTAGATATTCTCACGAATTGTCATCTTAGATGAATTTAATATGAAGAACTCTCTGCGAGTCACCCAAGATGAGCGCCAGCAAGTATGGATAAATTAATATTGATTTTTTGTAAATGTTTGTTTATTTCTGTAATTAACTGATTCCACTAATATATTCTAGGCACGATAGGTAGCATAGAAGTTTGAGAAATCCGAGATGTCTTGTTAGGTACCTCTCTATGTAAACCATAGAGCGGAACGACCAATCTAACTAGTTTGACCAGGATAATAAGAGGAGAAGAAGAATCAAATTTCTCAACTGGTAGAGGGGTTGAGAGTTTAATGCAGTTAAACGATTATATTTGATCAGGGATTTTGCTGAACCAACTTATAGCTAAATTGAATACAACAAGTTCTGATCTCAGTAAGTTTTCTTATGTAATGGTTTGTGAATGGTTTTTTGATGGACTTGAATCTATTGAAAGAGGATTTTTCAAGGATTAGTTCGATCTTAGGCATGGATTATATAAGCAATAGGATCAAATTCATTTCGGGAGGATTTTTTAGGTCTTTTTGCCATTTTTTCAAGTTTTTTATTTATTATCGTTTATAAAAGGCGGACTCACCGTTATTTTTTAACTAATTAATCTAATTATCATGTCATTTTTTGGTATTTTGCATTTTATTTTCGTAGATGAAATAAATGGTTTGGAACATCCAATCAAATTAGGCTTAGTGTCTTAATGCTTTTGAATCTTAACTGATGGATATTTTTTGCAAATTCAGGACAGACTGTTTTTGTTGTAATTGAAAATCGCAATATCAGTGAAGAGAATTCGTTGGCTGTTTTAGTTCCATGTTCTATGGAATATCCTAATCTAATCTATTATTCCCCAAAGTGGTCGTATACTCAAATTTTTTTTAATGGGTCAACTAATTTCTTACTGGTTTTTAAGATATGAGTATTTGCATTAAATTTCTTATTTTTCAATTTAATTTCAATATTTGTTTACTACATTTAACACAAATTGAGTTAGACGAACATTTCCAATTAAATCTATGTTCGATAGAACAATCATAAATAATGGTTTAAATGTTGTTTTTTCTAATGTATATCATTTTAAATGAAAAAAGAGTTCAGTGTTTTAATTTTTAAATTACTCTTCTGTGCTACCAGAGTTCACAGTAATAAATGCACAAATAGTATAGTGAAATTGTCAACCACCAAAGAAATGCGTGAAAGAACTCAAGTTCCTGATGTAATCTCCTCAACAGGGTGAGCAATTAAAATATTTTCTAAAAAGGATCTGGAAGGGATAATGTCCTCTGAGTGTGTTCATTAGTCAGAAAATAGCTTTGTAGAACATTGATATAGTGATTTTTGAAATAAACAATGGTTTTCTTGTATGGTACAAATTTATCTCCCATACCCATCAAATTTGCTTTGAGTGCAATCCAACAAGTGTGCTTTCAAGATTCTTACTCAAACTGAGAAGTCTGTTTTAAAAATTGTAAAAGTTGTGATATGTTATTCAAAGCGCCAGAATGGGTAAACGGGCGTGTTTAAGGCGAGCATTTCACAAAGAAAATAAAATACAGTTTGCCAGCTGGTGAAGGATTGGGCCTCCTCCAGTATAATTCAAAGTGAATATTAGTTGATCTTAAGCGCTACTCAGATTAAACTCTTGATAGGTTGAGAGTACTCAAAGAAATGTGTTTATGGATACCCAAGTTGTATGGCCGATGTCAAGACCGCCAGTTTTCACTGTGAGATGTTTCATTCGCAATTAAACTGAAACTAACCGCCCAAGCCACTAAAGCAATATCGTCAAAGTGATGTCCGTAAGGCTCTCATTAAGCCTCATACACCTCAGATGGAAACCGTTGGATACCAACTAACAGGTTTTACTTAAGGAGAAATAAAACTTTCAATTTTATTGTTAATTATGGCAAATACAGTATAGTTGTTGAATATGCTAAATTGTAGGAACGTTCCATTCTATAATTTTGGTTAAAAAACCATAGTACGCCAATTTCCTGCCATTATTGAGTTTCGGGTAATGTGACCTTTGCGAGGACTACTAAGGTCGTTAAAAGTGACAAACAAGCATTATTTACTATCTCTGAAGATTTTACAACTCAAAAAGGCAAAATAGTCTTTAATTTCCCACGAAGCAGTTTTTTTCATAATGCATTGAAAGTGTTTGGGGCGAAATATTCATGTGGTATTCCTATCAGATCTCCTGTTCTTCTTTCTCATGTCATCACTCTTCTGTTGTGGCGTTACTTCCTCGAGTTCCCTTCTCTACACTTTTTGTAGAGGTGTTCAATCATGACACGAAGTGTAAAAGAAACAAACCTCAAGCTTTTAATGACACCTCCAAACCTCCTTGCCTTACCCCATTCAAGCTACAATGAGTTACAACATTCTCTCTGCTTGACTACCACACAAATCAAATGTCACCTAGGGGGGCTGAAAGAAGTCACGAGACATCCATTGCAATTAAGTCCTTAAAATCACTTTATCACCATAACGAATTTCGAGCTAAACCAAATCTCATTTGCCTTTCGGTACCAGCAGAAGGTATACGTAGAGAATCCGTGAATATCGTTCTTGTTAAACCTGATTCTTACTCACTTGAAACGGTATCCAAAGAGGTTGCAAATAGTGCAGACAAATTTAAGCAAACTGCTGCATCCATTTCTCCCTGGGACTCCAATTTGTGCTCCTAAACTATTGCTTCCATAGTCACACATTGATCTCATAGAATGTCTTATGTTGGAGTTCAAATCTGAGCACGCCATTACAAAAATCGCCATTCTCAATGTACTGCCTTAACTTCCAAACCAAAAGTGAATTCAACGTGGATTTAACTGGAAGCATGTTGCAAACCTCCTCTCTGGGACCCCGAAACTCAGGTGGTCCAACGTTCCCATCGAGCATATCGCTAATCATGATCCTGCAGAAGACCGTCGACGACAACTTAAGGTGGTATCAGCATCCAAAATCATGGAGTGGAGTATATTTTCGCCTTGTTGGTTTATATGAAACTGAATGGTTTTCGTTCTGAAGAAATAAAATTAAAAAATTCTGTCAATTATTATAAGTGCTCCATTTTCAGGAAGGTGGGCTAAATTGCTTTACATAATTTTGAATGAGACCCAATATTGCGTTATTTTTTTAGTTAAGTTCGTGAGACTCTGACTATTTGGGAGGTCATTCAAGCTAGAGAATAAGCTTTTTAATTACTTACGTAAATTCGAAAATTTGACGTCTTTCACTTTGGGAAATTGCTTGAACTTAGGCACCAAAATGTGAGTCAAGGAAAGAAGTATCGTTTCGAAGCAGAAATGAAAGCAATTTTGACTTCAGAATATGCCCTCTTTATTCTTAGATATGATTTGTAGGTTCGTGTACCAATTTTAAGCTTTAAAATTGGTATATAAACTTTATGGGTTTTCAAATTTTCATCTTTACAGCATTCAGAGCTCACTTACGATTGAGTGCTTTGAATGATTGGTCCAAAATTGTTTTTTTGTCAATGGTAAAGACGCTACAGGGCGGCCAAGATAAACGAGGTCCCGTGTGAATTCTGAAAGGCAAATAAATTTCATAATTTAATTAAAAGGTGATAAATGCATAATATTACGAATAATAGCAAACTGAACATTGAGTGCATAACTGAGCACCGCTCAGCACATCTCTTTTATCTTGATCACACTGTAGAAGCACTCGATGAGCTAACACTATTGTAAAAGAGCGAAAGTCATCAGTGTTCACTCAAAGAGTGGTTTCATTTTTAACCTAGCAGTTGAAGTCCAGTTGTTTAATTCTCTCCAGGTAATATATGCGTTTCTTAATTTCAGTGCGAGCACATTCCCGGTCGTCAGTTCAGAAGCGGAAGTTACAAATGCATGTGTCGACAGGGATTTGAATATCCATTCAACGATCTAACTTGGTTCTTTGACGGTGAAACCATGGAAAAAGAATACGATCTCATGATACGCGGTGAGAAGAGTCGATATGACCTTCTCAAGTGCCGTCAGGGCTTGGCAATGTCATTACGAATTTCTGTTGGATTAATGATTGCCTTAGCCATGAGTTTGGTGTTGTTTTAAATAAAATCGATTATTTACTGGTGTTTACGAAAATTAATTAATTTCAAAATGCCTTTTTAACATAGTTGTGATTCTTCACATTTATACAACGTAGTTTTTTCGAATGTGCTATTGAAAGTAATGCTTATGCACCGTTTAAATTTTATAATTCTACAATACCAAATAAGATTTCTTGTCACATTCTTTACATTATTTAAAGGTAAGCTATGAGGCGTTTCTAGTGACAGACATTGTTTCCTTTCAATCATCTCGGGACTGCTTGTTGATAACACGCATTATGGTACCTCTCTTGTACGATATGAATAGTGAGATTACTTACTGAATGCATGCTAATGTGTGTTGAATGGTGACCACTCGCTGGAAAATAAAATACCTCAGCATTGTATTGCGAAATTAAATGTGAGTAAACTATAAAATATTCACGTCAAATCTCTATTTAACAGACTATTTATGTGCATACCTTAAAATATAACAGTAAACTTCATTATTACGGTCTTCGGTGTTCCATCAGAGGATAGTGAAGGTATCAAGAGTATTTTGACAGTAAAACGATGTCATGAGGTAGAGATTTAAATTTAGGCTTTACTAACTGCAATGCATACGAAAAGTGAAATCGCCATACCTACTCCAACTTGCACATTTTCGCAGGTGTGATGAAGAGTAAGAAAATCTGACAAGAAATATGAAATGAAAATTCATTCTTAAAATTATTTTCTTGCAATATAACCTTTTTCAATGACTGAAATGTTGATAGTTTTACACGTATCACTCCAAGTGAATATATTGCTGTTGATCTATTGTTCAATCACTTATGTGCAAAGAATATTTTAGAACACCCGCGGTGAGTCATCATCACGGTAAAGCACCAAAACACTAGGAGTAATCACGAAATTCAATGTGTTTTGGCCAGGTGGTCTAGCAGTGCCTGAAAGGTAAATCAGTGCATTTGATGAAGCCAAATATTTCATCTTTGAACTCAGGTGGTACACTACACGTCTCATTGCACGAATTTCCTAGTAGTTCCATGTACTCTGAGTGAGTTCTCTTCCAAAAAGTTATAAGCTTATCTTCCTACTGCTTGTTGAATACAAAGACCTATCCTGATGCCAACCATGAATAATTCAGCGAATACAAATAATAATTGGGACACTGATAAAGTACATTTCCCATTTACTCATTCATACTTACTTAACACAGTTTAAAAAAATAATTAGCCTGATTAGAACAAAAAGGTTGGGCCTAGTTGAGAAATTTCCCCCACTATGCATATTTTCCCTATATAACCAAAACTTACTTTGGTAAAGTGGAATCTTGCACCAAATTATTTGAACCTTTTCAAAACCAAAGGTATCTTAGCAGTACCTAGGCTCTCACCAAAGTGTCATTCGTCTACCCTTTTGTAAATGGGATTTTGACAACGAAATATTCTATATCATAGCTAGTTCTCAGTTAATGAAGCAACTTTAGGAGTCAGACCAAATTGGGCTCAATATCGTCATCTAGATCTAACTATCTTAACTGCTAATACGGGGCAACAACAACTCCCTAACCAGAAGAACAAGAATTGAGATTGACTAGTGGTGTATTTTCCGGTCACGAGGAAGCAGAATTAGGATATGCGTGCAAATAAGAGATGCTAAGATGAGATGTCTGGTATTGTCTCTGTGGTTGTCCCGACTAATCAGAACTATGAGCCATATTACAATGCATTACGACATCTCCCCATTCAGTGCGCTTCCTTAAAAATAACTCAATAGAAGCATCTATTTACACTCCTTTGACAATGGTGTTTTTCCAAGCTATTATTCTCTTAAAGGCCGCCAAATAGCAATATATGATGTAGATAAATTGAGATATAGTCAAATAAATTGAGCGATGGAATAGTTCAGCTTTGGGAATCAAATGCTCCCAACGTAAGATCTAGAATTATGGTGAATTGTAAAAAATGGAGACTTTCTCAACCGACCGTTAGCTCGTTTTACGAATACTCTATTTCTTTAATTAATGCACAATTATTATAATTTAGACAACAATATTTCGAAGAGCAACGAATAATTGCTTTGCATTTTGGGAGCAAAAAAGAGTTACTACAACATCCTGACAGTTGGGCTATTGTGTGTTGAATTTTCTTTGCTAGATATCACGTGACCTTGAAACTTAGGGTCACATGATCGTAATAAAGTCCTCCTTCGTTGGCTGAATGCCATCCTCCTCTTAAGGAATAGGAAGCCGTTTGGAATACTAGATAACTAGATCTTGTAGGCGGATTTTTTTTTTAGAACGACTGTGCGATGGAATTGATTAGCGTAATTAGTGTGCTACATCTTACACACGATGTATTTTGGGCGTTTCTAGAAACGAAGCTTCCTCTGCATTAAATTTGAGTGAATAATTAGTTTTCAACTTAATTTATTTTCAGTGACAAACAATAAAATCGTGATTTATGTGCTTTCTATTGCTGTTGGATGCATTTTAAGTAGCAATTAGTTTATTCTCTGCCTTCATTATGATTCTTGATGATTACCTATCATATGACAAAAATGGAGAAAGGTAGAGTCTTGCTGGAAGTTCTTCCGAGTCCAATTTTTGGAATTGTAGTAATGTTATAATATTATGCCTCATATTGAGTTACCCTCCGTGAAATACTCGACCCAAGAAATCAGAATGATGCGATAATAGTGACTCATCGATAATGTAGCCTCACTGAAGATTACGTACAAAGCTCCCATGTTGAACTAGACTAGACAAGGGTCTTTGCCTAACTTCCAAATACAATTGTTCAAACGTCGTGGATAACCTGGCAACCTTGTCCTGATTTTCAGAGAACGGAATATGGCGCATCCTGGGAAAATAATTTGCTTGGCGAAAAATATAGCACTGGTCAAATCGGTAGTGGTATCCAGTGTTGCAAATAAGCCAAGAGCATACACTATCATTATTGCGTCATTGCTGGGGAAGTAGTTATGATTATTAACGATACACAAAATGCTCCCGGGGTTTCTGGCAAATAATTAACCAATTTCCAAGAAGTGGATTATTAGTATAGATTATTATTCACCTAAGTTCAAACCAAATGAACTTTCATTATCTCTTTTATGCTAAAACCATGGTAGCTCTTTTTGCTGTGTTGTTGATATCTTTTATTTCAAACGAAATCTGTACTTTAATCGATTGAACAACTACTGATATATATATCGGCTTATCACCAATTTCGAGTTCGATCCACGGGAATTAATTCAGGAAGGAGACGACAAATTCAAAAATTCAAGTCATAGAACATTAAGCATTTAAGCATTAAGTGAAATACTTAAAAATCAAATTTGACAAGATCCCTTCCTATTCGCTCTCCATCCCTATTCGTCAACTCATATCGTTATCCAACAGTCCATAGTTGTAAAATATACTTACCTTTTCGTGAGAAGTTGACAGAAAATTGTAGTAAATAATTGGGGAAGTTAACGCCTTTAGTCAACTTCGAAATAGATTTGAAACAAGGCGTATCTCCTCTTCAAATGTATTATTCTCGTTAACGCCCAAAGTGCTGTGGGTAATGATGGGATTTCAAGGGAGTGTAACAAATGATTAATCACTGCCGGGGTAGTCTCAATTCCATTTTGCGTCATAGTTAAATTTAGTCATATTCATAGTCATATTCAGGCACAAATAATCACAAATGAAAATCTTATCGGATAATTCTACTCTGTGGTTATGCATAAGACAAATGGCAACTGATCTTATTTGTTGCAGAGTTGCCTTTTGAAATATAATGCGGTCTGTTCAGAAGTTTATATGAAATCCTATGACCGATAGAGCTACTGAAACCTCCTCGTGTATTGTGCTTCAATCTTCCAATTCTGGCTTTTGTTAGTTTTAGTCGAAGTAATTTTAAAGGCCGCAAGTCATCATACATGCATCCATTGGTTTCTAAAACGCGGCAAGATCTTTATAGAAGCATAATGGAAGTTTAGAGCATAATTAAAAAAAAACAGACAAATGAGAGCAAGTTTACTGCATCAGGTTTGTGTGAAATCTGAAAGGAGCATAAAAAGGTTTGCTGTGATCTACAATAAACAACTACCACTAATTGGGTTGTTGAAATTTCGAGATGTCTAAATGCTTATTCCAGAGGAATTTAACTACCAAAGAATGAATAGTTGGGAAGCGTAAGCAGGTATACAGCTGCCTTTGTGTTAACTTATTTACCAAGGAACACCAACATAAATTCAGCAAAATGAATTCAATTGTAGAAGTACCAACTGATGGTGGGAATTAGTTTGATAGATTACCAAAGATTAGGTAGTTGGCAAAGGCTTCGATTCATTTCTATAACCCATAAGATTGAATTATTTTAAAATAACGCGAACTAGAACTAAGGTAGTAATCAATAAATAGTAGAGTGGTCTTGTGTAGTTCTGTTGTCTGATTTTTTAGTCAAGGAAGTTCGGTAATAGGTATAAGGCAATAAATAAACCCAATACGCCAAAACTAGTAGAATTCTACCACGTTTGTACTTTTTTATTTGCTATGTTCAAATCTGTCATACTTTTTCAAGACACGAGAATATCTATTTCAAGCCGATGGAATTACAATTTTATAAATATAAATGCAATTGCTATATTCATCCCGAAGCAAACGGCATATATGAGTATTAACTTTGGGTAAACATTTAAACAAGAGAGAGTGGGGGCGGTGGGTCAGGAAGAAGCTGAAACCAAACGTCTTTCCACGTCTGAGTTCGAGTTGCAATTAATTATTAACCTTTAAATAAAAGGTATAGATTCCTAAATGTGCTCTAATACGTCAAAATCCACATTTTTCCACCTTTCTTCATGTCGGCAATATTAAGAACTCTAGATTTAGCTATATTAATTTAAAGATTAAAAATTTATCTTAAAGAGGCAGCACGATTTCAGGTATTCATTATTTTATATCAATATTGAAATTCGTAAGTAATCTAATTACAGTGAAGAACTTCAATCGCTGCCGATCAGGTATTTATCAATCGTATTTAATTTGTTAATTAAAACAGTAGCGCTTATATTGTGGAGAGGGAATGCGAGATAGACTTACCTCCACGAGGTACATCCTGAGCAACCTATACTCATACGTCAAAAAGTCTATAAACCGGCAGTTCACTTCAAATTACCATGACCCGACTGTATGTCATATTCAACCACTTCCACAGTAGTCACCTCACCTTACCTTTTTCTCTATCTTCGTTTCTATCTGTTTCTTTTACATCTGTGAATCACTCTTCTGTTCCCCTCTCCTCTCGACTTGTTGTGACTTTAATGTTCCTCCCTTCTGTGAAGCCCGAGTGAACTAAAGGGCTAATGATAACTATCATAAAGCCTGTCATTTGATATAAATGAATATTGTTTAGGGAAATAATACCTCTTAAAAATGTGTTCAAGCAACCCTCTTCTCATTTCTACATAGCGTCGGCGTCTAGTAAAAATATCGGGGTTAAAAAGTAAACAGTTTTAGTTTACACTAAAATTGCGTTTTCTTCAATAACATCCGGTAGATTTTTCTTAAAAAAGCAACAGCAGTAACCGAATTTATGCCAGAACTTTCATAAATTTATTTCATTAACCATTAGACGGATTGCTCGAATTTTCCTAATTTGCCCAACAAAACAGCCTTTAGACTGTGTTGTTCAAACTTTGGAATCTCTGCGTTGCGATGACTCATCCCGTTGGCTCGGGAATAAGAAAAATAGCGTCTGAGTTTTTTTAACTCTGCCGTTTCTAATTCTGCGTCAAACGCAAAGTTAAAATTTTGACTAATCTAAAATTTAGGTGTTCCAGAATCGCAACAGAACAGATAATTAGGCATACGGAATAATTACTTTACACCAGAAAATATCCATTTACTTTAAACTAATTATGATTTCGTTTTAATCAACATTTTTCAGTTCAAATAAAAGTATAAATTATAATCAAAGGTGGGATTAAAATTCAATTTTTTACCTTTTTTCCAACATATTATGCAGGCTTCATACAAGTAGGTAAATAGTATTTTAAAATGACTGGAATATTTAGCCCAAACGGGTCATTGAAACGGCTAGTGGGTGAACACCATGTTATGTTGGATCGGTTATCACAGCTTCACTGTGTTAAAGCCACGTAGAACCTCGACCCTCATGAGAAATTAATTAAATTTACGTTGTAAGGCCTTTCATCTTAATTTAGCAAGTGGATGCTACATAGAGGAAAAGTCGAATCATAATTTCGATATCAATAAATGGAATTCAGATTTTTGAGAGTGAACAGTCCTTTGAGTACATATTGTGGAGCTCAAATTCAAAACCTCCATAAAGTAAGCCTTCTTAATACCATGGTTTTAGTTTCAGCACCCTTTTTGGTTATGGCGCTTAAAATTAAATGATTTTTAAATGCTTTCTACAATAAAGGGATGCAAATTTTCTTGCTTGTATTTTCTTGTATTCCAGACAATAGGATCGCTGGAGCAATTTATAAATTACAGTCCTTTAGACCATCTAGCAGCAATTTGCACTGCTATGGTAATGATCGAGATATGTGTCGGTAAAATGAGTAATAACGGATCCAATATTAATCGGTTTAGTTTCACTAAGTGGCATACCGAATTGTGATGGTTCAAACTGATCAGGAGAGGGTTAGAAGAAGGCGCAAATTTCTCGTAGCATCGACTTCAAGATGACACCTTTTCTCTCGAAGTCAACGAGATTGAAGTAAATGAAGAGAAGGCTTAGTATCAATTCCGGAATGGCGGACCTCAAAATCCCATCACTCATATTCCACTTGCTTCGGTAATTGGAGTAATTATTATTTACTTTATTTAATTAAATGACTTGACGATAAAAGGTGGGAATGTTTGTGTTATTATGTTATCCACCCTTCCACGTTCAAAAATCATCGTACTGAGAAACTTTCCGAGTAATAATTTAAAAAAAGTTAATAAAATGCTTGAATATTAAGAAAAAGAGTAATATAAAGCCTTTACCTAGCAGAAATTTACGTAATTTCTAAGAGGATTTCAATTTTTCTGGGCGAATTCTTCTAATTATTTAATAGCATATTATTGCTTGAATCACGTATACATTCAACGGTAAAGTACTTTTTTGAGTATGGTGAGCATGTCTAATTCTGAACGAGAGTGATACGCTAAGTTGGGTAATTCTTTGATCACGGCATATTTGATTATGTAGTTCATGAATGGAAGGTAGGTCCCATGGGAATTGGATGACATTTTTAGCCTCCGGAAGTGTAACATCAGGAGCATCATAAATTATCTAATATTCTTATGCGTCCAAGACCTTTTCAACATGACCAAGCAAATGGTCTTAAACCGGGCAATATCCAAATAAAAAAAATATGGAAATTTTTTTCATTTATCAATCTACGTTTTAGGAATCATTGCTTTTGAATCCAAATGAATTCTTGTCATGCTCCTTAAACAGTCTGTTAGTAAACTGAGGTGGTTTCCCAGCCATTTTCATAATATTCCACTAATACAAGTGTATGTAATTATTAATTCATTTTACAAGGAACTTATATATGTGTTTAGATTGGAAAACGGAATTACTTACCATACTTATGTTAAAATAAACTGAGCATAAATTTAATTGCTCAAAGTTGCGGTATTGGAAGATTTCTTTTTGTCAAGTTGCTAATGGAAATAAAATTCACATTTTGGAGGCAGATCTAATATATATTATTGAATTTTGTTAATTAGTGTTGGATGGGAGTTAATTGAATTATCAGCGGAAATGTCACTAACTATGCTGACGTAACCCTGGGTAACAATCTCAAAATATTCACAAAAATCTTCAGCTTTAAGTAAATTCCAATGTTTCCACTCCCGAGTAACTTATCTTGATTTTATCAAATTGCAAAAATTAGGTCGACAAGACCATCCATGAAATTAAAATAAACAGACAGAAAACGTCAGGTATTGTAGATATCATCTCACTCGTCAATATGGGGGTCAGTTCAGATAATTTAAACATTAGAATATTACACAAATATTATGGCATCGTTACCAACTTCCGAGGGCATGTTTTCATTACCCTTATTTAGGTGGTTCCGTGGTCTTTTTAAAATATTGCATTTACTGCAAATATTCATGAACGTTTAGAATTCACTAATGCGTGTACTTTGTCACTTTTTTACGTACAAACATTTTTCATTACATATAATAAATCATTAAATTAAGTGAGTGAAAATTGCATAATCGGTGAAATATTCCTTTTATACGCACTCGTTTTTTGGTAATTTCACTCATATTATTTATGAGAATTCTTCCAATTTATGCGCTGAATGGCATGCAGATTTTAATCATATTTTCACGTCTAACTCGGGAGATCAAAATCTTTTTCTTTTATTGAGTTTCACTTCCTCTTCGACTAAGTGGAAAAAGGAGAGGTTTGATAACGGCTTTACCGCATAGCCCAAAACGACAGACGTTTGGAAATTTAGCCAGCCAGAGATTGAGCCAAGCCCACTCATCAACTCGACCACCGTGAACGTACGCTCGCAGCTATTTTGAGAAACTCCAGCCAGTAACCACGAGGGGGGAAAGTTGCCATCGGGTTTACTCGTAAAAGTGAATTCAGCTCTCACTTCTCGTTGTGGGCTTGACCTTGAGCACTTATTGGCTGGCTGACGAGAAACACGTGTAGAAGGCGTGGTAACGGCAAATCGATACATTCATACACCGTGGTCTTGCCCACCCGTCCATTAGCACTTACCTACCTACGGACGCACGTGAATAACTGAGCGAAAGAATGTGCAAAGTGGTTAACACTCTTAAAGCTGAATTTTGAGGCAAGCATTAGACACATTTAGCTCATTTTCATTGAACAACTCTTAATAGTAATATTAGTTTTGAATCAAAACTTTTTCGCATTATTTTCAATCATGGAGAACTATAAGGCAGTTAAAATAGAGGGAAAAGAATACTCCAGAAACTACTATTTGTTTAAATTACTTCAAGTTCCCAATCAACACTTCTTACTATTAAAATTGAAATCCACTGAGTTGCGCCACAAACCACGAAACCTACATTAGCTCAATCCGCCATTCCGATTTACCCGAAGTTAGAAAGACAGAGAAGTAAATGGATGAACCGGAACACTGTAACTATGACTAGAACATATTCTTTCATAGATTCCTTTAATAACCGATGTTTATGCCAATGTCCAATGATAAAAGTGGTTTTGATCCTGAATACTAATACACCGATCTCTTCCTCATTTCATCTTTCAAAATACCTGATTACGTTCCACTTAGAATAACATTTAAATGTCAGGAATGTGGATAAATGTGGATGTCCTTCTTTTCACATATGAATGAATATAGTTTTTGCAAAAGAATAAGCTCATGAAGGTTCAAGAATAAATTTAATAGCAAGGAAATTACGCGATTGTCACGGCTATTTAACCAAAATTACTGGCACTAGTGTTTATTGAAATCTCAATCCGGCCCATGCCTCAGACTTCGGAAACAGGAAGTGTCTCAAAATCTCATTTCATTCTGTTCAGTAACTGGGATTTTGTTGTACTGGTACAGTGACTTGTGTCTTTTTCGACTGCCCCCAATAGATACATAGCAGTCCATGGGGTTAAGATCTGGGGAGTTTGGAGGCTAAAGCTATACAGGGACCGGCGTAGTAGCGAAAATTGGTTAGCACCTATTTTTGACTTTCTTTTAAGTGTGACAAGGACTGAATCCTTCTGTCGCCATCCAAGTAGCCTATTGCTGACAAACATGCTGATCGAGGCATCACATCCCCATCGGAATAGGACAAGTGTGAAAAGTAGGAAAGGCTGGGAGAATTTAGTCTGTATGACTCAAGGAAAAGAGCTATGTTGTTCGTGCTTCAATAAAAGGTTTCACTTTAGTTAGAAGTTTTTTCGCCTTTGCCAGACGATTTCCACCGGGATTTCGGTGAGAACTTGACATCTGTTATGCCGGTACGAATTTGCAGTTGCATTGGTTTTCATTGGAGACTGAAACCTCTCATTACCTATGGTGACAGTAGATGAAGTCCAATGGCTAAGTGCTCCACCAGATCAGATCAGATAATGTCTTATGTTGCTTTCTTCCATCCACAGCAGCCTCGTAGCCTCCTTTTCTACTCTATTAAAGTTCCATTGCTATAAATTACAATGATTGGATTCTGATGAGCCTTGCTATTAAATTTTTGTCGACTAGTTTCATCCTCCTGTCTTAGTCAGTGGAAATCTATGTTGAAATGTGCGCCAATCTTCCCAAATAGTTGATTGGATAATAAGCACAAATTCTATGGACAGAATTCAGGGGGAAACTTGTTGTGCAAAGTATTCAGTTATAAAATCAGGTGAAGTGGGGCGCATTTGCTAAAATGAATTGTCAGCTTTTAGTCGATCGCGTATCCTTTACCTCTGATTGAACCATTTTACAGTTAACTAAGTCCCGATGCCAAATTTAAAGCTTAATTAATATTTGTGTAAAATTATTCCTAATGCTTTCCTTTACCTCAAGTTTATTTCTTGGAGTTACATATTAGACACCTGAATCCTGAATTTTACACCAATGATAACAACCCCATCCTAGCTATTTCCAAATTCTCCATTAGATGACAGTCGTGACGCGAAAAACAAATCAGCCTACTGGGAAACAAAAGTACATACACACCACATCACTGACAAATACTTTTAACACCGTAGGAAAGATAACCCTAATTCTTTTTAACGAAGCTATATATTGTCCATTTTCAGATTACTCAATAATGAATGATATTCCAATCTGAGCCAAACAAAGGCCAAGAAAAGGTGCCAACCTCTGAGTAGATCGAATTTTCTTTCCTAATCCTCTAAATTTAATTCTCGTATACCAGATAAGAAAATTCTATGACAACTTTATTACATAAAGCAACAGATTGCATACACTGATGATATAATCAATTATTGTAAAAATCTATTTCTATACAGAGAGTAAAAGATGAGAAGAAATTTCATATCTACACTGGAAAGTCTCGAGATTTGAAGCACTTCCTCGATCCGTGGAATAGTTTCTGGTGTTTCTTTCTCTTCCGACTTGTTCCCTCCTTCCAGGAATGCAACAGCTAAAAAGGATAATACGCAATATTAAAAGCGTGAAAAGAAATTACTTAGAATTATTTAAATCAGAAAGGGCACATACAGAAGCTAACTCGTGTTTAAGTGAAGTGAGAGACTTCGCGGCGATTTGCTTGGCTGGCTTTCGTTTAGGCCCACCTTCATCGTCGTCGCTGAAATAATATTTTATTTATAAGTAGTACATACTTGTCATTAAACAAGTTTATTTTGCAATGCCAAATACTTATACTGCAATATATATATGTATATTAATATACCTCGAGATTCCCAGATCTGAATCAATGTCCAAATCAGCTTCGCGGGCGGTTCGAACGAGCCAATCACGATCAGCATCTTTCTTAGATGCCGAATGTTGGATCTCATCCATCTCACGCATTAAGTGGGTTATTGATCTAAAGTGGTTTAGGTCCTCAGTGGTGGGAATAGGCTGCAGATCAAGCAAATCGGGAACTCCTTTATCTAAATGGACAGCACATTTTACTTTTGTCAGTTTAGTAAAAGAGGTTGACACAGAGTTGAGCAAGTAGCGCTTACCCATGGGTAAATGTCGCAGATTTTTTGCCAATTTGCGCCAATGTACAATATCTCCGGGGGCGATCATCACAACGCTTCTACCTGGACGATTCGCACGAGCTGTCCGACCGCATCTATGAATGTAGGTTTCGGCAGTTCGGGGAACGTCAAAATGAATGACCCAGGACACGGGGCATGAAGCGAAATCCAAACCTCTTGCAGCAACATCAGTTGCTAAGACAACGGCCTTCTCACTAGCTATGAAATCAAGAAATGGCCATTAAGAGAAATTGTAAATCGTTGCAATATAATCTAATAAATTAGTACACGAGGTTTGAAATTTCAAGAAAGTTCTTGAAACTTCCATTTATTTTATTAAGCTAGAGTAATTGAATCAGTCGCTAGATTAGGTTGAACTAACCTGATTGCTAAGAACTTAAAGGATAAGATTATAACTCAGAACCAATCTGCTGATATGCAACTGATCCCATATAGATTTTAGACACACAGTTACTACAGGTATAGGGGAGCTAAGACTTCGCCTAAAGACAAATAACCTAAAAAAATATCCAGAAGATTGAGTCGCGAGTAAAACAAGATCTATTAACCCCAATAGTTGAAAGTCAAGAGCAGAAGCACAAATGAAAAGGACAAACACAAAAGTAGGGGGTGCATAGTGCGAATGTGAGAATTCAGTGTCCGCATACCCAGTATTCCAGCCGGCGTTTCGTTGTTGTATACAGGTGGAAACTGAGTTAACGGGAAATATGGCGACTAAAAATCGATGGTATTCTCCAACTGAAACGCTTAAAAAAGCAGCTCAGGCAAAAGCAAACATAGTTTGCCGTCAGAGCAAGTATATACTGCTCAATGAGGAAGGAAGGTAAAAAAGTGTCTTTCAAGAATCATCCACCGGTTTCGAACAAATTTTAATTGTTTATGAGATCCGCGTTTAAGAAAATACTAATGAATGTAAGCACTCATCCATAAAAAAGGATATTTAGCTCAATTTTCGTCAAGTAGCATACAAAAATTGATTTTAAGAGAAGAAACTTTACCTTTCGGAGTGCTGCTGAAGGCGAAGGAAAGCATCCATGCTAAACTTCACTTAGCAAGTAGTGTTCTTATATCGGAAACACCACCTAATATATCGAATGTATTGAATAAAAGGATCGCGTATATGAAAGCATTAATGAAACTGTTTGATGGTAATAAGCGAGGACTATATCAAATGATTTGAATCTCAGAAGTCCTCCACAATTTCAGAGACCTGCCCTATGATTCAACCAAAAGATGTCTTTTAAATTTTTAAATTGTGCTATCCGGGGCAATTATGACGTGAAAAATGCATTAAATACAACAATTAAGTCATGATTAAAACCCAACTTTTAAAGAATTCCAGCAGAGACGGGAAATATAATGCTCGTAACAACATACGAATGTTCATTGAAGACCAGGTCTACACACTCATCATGACCAGAGAGATAGTACATTGGGTACTGCCTGATGATAAACTATGATTGCCTAAACATAGCTTGATAGGGTTTAAGCAAAATGATGTGCACCAAACCGGTGACACCTGATTTTGTAATCGTGCGCATTGGTTGCTGGGCTATTGGTTCACGCATTCTGGAACCAATTGCTGAACTTGAATGCATGGAAGTAGTAGGGCTTGAGATAAAGAGAAGGGGAACTTAAACGATACTGCTTCAAACGCCAACTCCAACCCCTGTTGTGAGTACAAATTGTTTGCGATTCCTCTAAGACTATAGGCAAAGACAAACCCAAAAAGCATGATGGCTTACACGAACCGGCAGTATAAGGAAAATTTTCACCATTGTGAGTGTGCTAACATGTGCGTAAAGTTGTTCATTCATTAGTTCGACCAATATCAAGTAAATCGACGGTCCATTTAGAACCGTAGATCTTCCAAAAGCTTTACCTTGGAACCTTTCCAACGACCTCAAACGCTGTTTCTGCAACATATCTGCATGCAACAGACTTAAATTTGAAGATATTTCAGAACACTGCCGCAGAACACCCGATAATCGACGAGCACCCGATTTACTGTTTACGAAAATCAGTGCTCTTCCAGGATTGGTTAACCTCGCAGCCAATAGAAGCCAAACTAGAAGAGCATCTTTATCAACCTGATTCTGACAAATTAGACGATATTCTGAGAGACCTGAAGGTAAAAGAATGCCCGTCCTTGTTGCCTCCTCAGGCTGGTTCTGATCTTCACCAGAGGATTTTTCTGGGTTTTCGGGGGATTCAGATGAAGAGAGATCAACAACTTTCGCCTTGGCTGATAGGCCCAACATTTCACGTAAGAAACCTATTAAGGAATAGTAGATATCTGTTAGCTACTTATAAGTAATAAGTAAACGTCACGTTATGAAAATTGACTTACCCAATTTTGAATTAATATCCATCTTCTTTCCCTTTAATAGTTTCTTCATTAATTTCTTAGAATTAGAACCTGGAAGCATGGCGTTGTTGTGAACGAAGGTGAGTGTAGCAGAGAATACAAAGGTCTGACGTTTCACATCCTCAGAACGTTTATCTCTGAGGAACTTCAAAATGGAGCCCAATTCGACGAAGTGTTGAGATTCAACCAAACGATCGGCTTCATCAAATACAACACCGACGAGAGTACGAGGCATTGAGACTAAATGCTCGTGTTCCTTAATGAAAACATTCGAAAATTTACCAACTATTGGAAAATAGCGAAATAGGTTATTCGAGGACCAACAGAAGCAATAAGCATACAGAAAACGTAACTACAACGAGCTCGCCAGTTAGCTAAGAGCCAAAGGATTGTCCAAGTCAAGAAAAAAAGGAAACCCAATTTACATTCAGGGCAAATTAGTCTTGAATTCCATGCGCAAGGAAACCACGAGCAAATTCCAAATTTTTAGCCTCATGAAATACGAGAATCGCCTAAACATGAGAAATTAGAGTTAACGGGAGATTCTTCAAAGGATCTCTCTAACTAGTAACACACACCTTTTTCCCAGCCTGGATAGAGAAAAAATAAAACCCCAAATCCAATAAGCATAATTATCCTACCTTTTCCCTCAATTCTACACCTATGTATCAGCTTTATCATTTATAGCAATGGTATAACTAAAACGCTACAATATTGTCATTTAAATAGAATATGAATAATAGCACTCAATGAATAAGACAAGGGAGAAGAGAAATTAAAAAGTGGTTTCTAGATGCAGTGACTTAATTTATTCGTTCGTAGAGAGATTGCTAATTTGTGTAAATTACGATCTCTTAGGCATAGACCATAACATATTTGAAAGAACATCACTGCAATAGTGACCTCAGATCACTGAACAGGCACTACCACAAAAATAAATTCGATTAAATTCCTGTAAGTACGGCAAAAGCAACTTTAAAAAGAACAGCGAATTGACTAACTGCAGTCAACAAATTTTGAAGATCTTAGATATAATTTTGTTCATGGAACCAGAAACCAGTCATTAAATTTGAATATTAGAGCCTAACAAGGTGAGATCTTTTTATGAGAAGATGGATAACTGCAAATAAAACTCACCAAACTTTTTTTCACGTTCAAGGGCAACAATTCAGTGAGCATAATATATAAAGTTTAATCAAAATAAGCCTTTATCGAGCCGAAGGATGTTGCCATTAAAATAAAACCCATCTATCTAATATAATAACTCAGTAAAAATCGTAATTTAAAAAGGATGAGGATGAACAAATAGAAATGAAAATTATTCCTAAAAATGAAGTCATTCGGTTAAAATAAAGATGAATCGCGTTTAATATCCAAATTTAATCACCAATAAGAATAAGCCCGTGTGCAAATTCTCATTCATTTCCATATGCGGACATAAAGGCGTAAAATAACAAACATCAGTATAAGAAATTTTCCGGTGTTAGCAACCGCTCAAAAATCAATCAAGAAGCTGGCACTACATTATCGAATATAGAGAAATGCATATTACCAATAGAAACAAGGATGGAGGTTTAGTTAATGTGGAGAAACTACTGACAATCAATTTGACTCACTCCTAGGATAAATTCCCAAAGTCGACCAGGTGTGGCAACAACAATATCCGGTTTACGCTGTTTGAGAATCCGATCCTGTTTTTGTAAGGAAATTCCACCAACAATAGATTCAATTGCAATTGACGGAGAAGTGATATGAGTAACTAAGGCCCTCAAATGAGATGTAACCTATTATAAAAGCAAAAATTTCCTTTAGAATAGCGAAATTACCTGAATAGCCAATTCGCGAGTAGGAAGGATGACCAATCCACGGACACAAGAATCTGGTACGTCTTGGCTGACTTTCGGATCACTAAAGGAGGGTGCAATCACACTTTTCTTGGAAAGATCGTGGATTTTGACAACATTCATCGTATCAGGATCCAATTCCTCAATAAACGCCAACTCATCCATGATTTTTCTTTTCTTTTCAATTTTAAGAGCATGTTCATCAAAATTTGATACTTCATCTTGCTTTTCGCGCTCTAAAGTAGACGAATAAAAAAATAGAACAAACTTCTGGGGAGTTTTGAAGAAAGACCCAAGCCTAATTCAGGATCACCTGATTTAGCCTTAGCTTCCAGAACACGCATTATTAAAGGAATACCGAAGGCTAAGGTTTTGCCACTTCCCTAAGAAAAGCGTTATCAGATAAACTTGTAAAATTTCTTACAGTTGGTGCTGAGCCTAAGATATCTGAATGGTCGCGAACAGCAAGAGGTAAAACTTGCTGTTGAATCGGTGTAGGTTCATCGAATTTAAGCTCGCTTATTGCTTTTAGTATATTTTCAGGAATATTTAATGAATTCCACATTTCTAAAGACAAAAGATGAGAATCTATCCATGAATGCATAATTGTAGACATGAATATCAACTTGGTAAAAGGCAAAATTAATTACCAGATGTCACGTTGCCAGTATGATTGTTATTGGCGGTGTAAGGTTTCGAATTTACGCACAAATACTCAAACAATTATAAGAAAATAGTGATTCGTTTTCCCTTGAAATGAATTATTTTTTAGTTTCAGTGCCCTTTTTATATCAAATATATTTTTATAACAACTTTTATTTACATATTTTGTTTAATAACATGGTTTAAAAGCTCAGAGCATGTAAAAGTCGAAGGTAAACAATTTGCTCCAATTAATTCTTACGAACTTTAGAGTCAATAAACAATTATCAGAAGTCGAATCGCAATAATTCCTTGCTTATTTATGTTCTTCATCAAAATGAACTTTTTTGCGCACCCAACCTTTTGATGTTATTCTAAAACAGACGTAAATTTATGGTACGTTATTTCGTGCGATTATTGCATTATATTCACATCTTACCCAGAATCTGGAGGTTTCATCTCGCTTAGATTAGTTTTCTTTCGCGTCCATCCCTTGGATTCATCACTGCAATAGTCAAATCATTAGTTTTATTGATCTCTTGTGATTAAAGGTAAAGATGCATGAACCTACTGGGTTAAGATCCCAAAGCTGCAGTGATTATAATTTTCATTTCCAGAACTAAATTTTTAAATAGATTAAGTTCAATAGTCAATCGATAGTCCGGTGGTAACAAAATATCACTTACCTTTTTGAGTTCAATATCTTATGAAACTCTGCAACTTCTGCCTGTTGAATTAAGTTCGAAATTATTTCACACGTTTGATATATATTTCAATGTTTCAATGAGTAACCTTACCTCGTTGGCAATGCTCATATGTACCTCTCGATTAAGAAGGAACTTGTGATTTTTTTCAAAGGCACGAGTCAAGTCCTGTTTTGAAGAGAGGAACACCAAACAGCGACCCTTAAGAAGTTTTGACTGATTATTAATTTCAATTCTGATCGGTTTTAGAGGATGAAGAAATCTAGGAAATATTGTTGTCAAGTAAAATACTCTCCTCATACCCTCCAACGTCGGTCTTTCCTGCAGTAAAGTCTAGGTTTCTGATTATTAATATAAATGGTCCAGAATCAGGTATTTTGCCAATGATTTCTTGTAGTCGTTCAGATTCTGGAGCGTTAGGAAGTTGCCTTTTCATTTGATTCAGAGCAGCCAATCTTTCTTTGGATAAGATATCTTTGACTTGTTCATCGTTCTGATCCTGAAAGGATGATAAAGCATCAAATAATATGAAGTATTTCGCCTACTTTTCGACTAATAGACGAAAATCCAATATCAATGGTTTGGGTGAAATTGATCTTCCTCTTCTTTTTAGTCATGATCAAAAAAATGTGAGGTATAACTTTGATCACACTCACAATATTTATATATGAAATTTAGATTGCGTAAATTATGAATACTAATCACTTGGTTCAACGAGTGGAAATACAACTAACGAATTGTAATTGACTGAACGAATAGTATATTTCAGACCACTCGTGTCGCTAAATTATCAAGAAGCAGGTCGGTAAGCTCACTTTATTGCTAAATAACCTTGGTCTATATGCAAAAATTTCTTCGTTAGATGCCAGTCATGTGTAATAATGGAACACTGCTTAAATGGTTATGTGCAAATACACTCACACACGCAGTTGAATCAAGTGTTGTTCTTCTACTCTGGGATTTTTTAACTAGAGTAATATTATCAGAAATCAGTACTGGGCATTACCTTTTAATTCTTATTTTATCGGTGGATTTATATCGCTTTGGCCCGGATAAATTGGAGTTAAATGGAGGATATTTGCATAGCCTAACAGAATACAAACATCTGGACCTAAATAAAGTGTGAAGCAAGGGAATATGAGTTCACGACTCGTGTATTTCATGGCTCATTAATGCTTATCGGCAGTGTTTGCTGGTTTTGGAAGAACTTCTTAATGATAAAAAGGGGAAAATTATAAAAAGAGAAGTAAATTATTGTGTAAATAAATGTCATGGTCATTCTAGTTAGCTAATAAGATCATGAACGAAGCTTATGCTGCGACTCGTTATGCCGGACCCAAGAATATCACGACATGCAGGAATTTAGTCAGATGAAAATCAACCAATACAAGAAGCGTGATCCGAACATATTTTCATTAAGACGCAACATGTAGGAAAGTTGAATGAGTTTGAAGATGGGTGAGGATTTAGAATTTTTCGTCAGGCGATGGAAAGACAACACTCTGTCTAGCGTATTACGAATTTCACACGCAGCAAAATCGACAGATGATAGAGTAATTGTGGTCGGGGAATTTTAGAAAGAGAGTGAATTTGATCTCCAGTTATATAACTCGATCTTTTGAGTTGTGTAGTTAAGCGCAAAACTTAAGACTGCTATTGATTTCGAGAGTTGCACGATCTCGATGTAAGATGCCTTTCAACCGATTTGATGCTCTTTAATAGGTGAACATTAATAAATTTTAATATTGTAAAAAGTTGGTTTTAATATAACCGTATTCACTGGCTAGTAAACGCTTAGCGCTTAAGATAGCAATATGTCAAAATATTCAAAGTTTAGAAACGACATTATGGTCAAACTGTCCACTCCCAAATGGATTTTCCGTTACTGTGAGCAAAATTCAACCTCTATTAATTATTCGTTTCTGTATGGCAGACAGAGAAACCGTACACTAAAGAGCTCAATCAAATTTCAAACATTTCCCTATGTATGTGCTTGAGTGAATTCTAATTCAGAGAAAGTTTTGGAAAATTTGATAATGAACAAGGAATGACTAAAATTAACAAATGAATAAACATAGACTAATAACCCTGTGGACATCATTCTACAAGAAAATCATATTTACATTGAGGATATTTTTGGAAATTAAAATTATATGCAGCGAAATACATGACTAAGCTTACTATAATATGATTTTAAGATTAAATAACATTAAAAATGAATAATTTTATGAAGATATAAATCAACGGCTCTTATTTTGTTATTTCAAAGAGAAGATCTTTGTTTTATCACTCTATTAATCCTTGCGCAAAATTTCTAGCGTGCTATACATTCTTATTGCTGTGCTAGGGAATGACGAAGAAAAAAAATAACAAGAGGTTTAATCAAACCCTGGATATTGATTTTAGATATGCAAACACCAGTGTACGTTTATTTTGTTAATTTGATTTGACGTTTTTCTCGTTTTCTTGCTTAGTTCATTTGTAAATTACCTCGTGGCACTTATTAGTAATTTATACGACTCATTTAGATTGTCGATGGCATTGAGGCCGATCCAGCTGTTGCTGCTTTATCTTCTGAAGAGAAGATGAGGTTGCATCAAATGAAGGCTAGTCTCCCATCTGCTCCTCAGGCAGTCCGCATTGAAGAAGATGTTGCGAAAATTCCCGATTCTGGCCCCTTCCGTGTAGCGATGAATAATGTCCCTTACACCGCTAAAAAAGCCGATATTGAGGGGTGAGTTCTTTATCCTTTATTAAAGCCCCTATCTACTTTTGTCTTTTGAATTTATTTCTTTGTTTTTAAAGCTTTTTTCATCCCCTCGTACCCTTGTATATCAATATGGATGATAGTGGCCAAAATCACGGTTTCTGTACCGTTGATTTTGCTTCAAAGGTAGATTTAATAGAGGCATTGCGAAAAAATGATACTGCCTTAATGACCCGTAATGTTTCAATCCGTATTGCTGTACGTTTCACTTCTCTCAAACACTTAACATTTTGAAATTTAAATCTCTTCACTTATTATTGGTTCTTGTACATTTTTCAGAATTCCAACGATAACAGAGGATCCTATGGCTCTCGTAATGATTTCGGAAACCGACGAAATTACGGCGGGTATGTTTTCTTTCTATTTTAGAGTCTGGCTTTTTTCTCCATACGACTATTATAAGATAATTTAATTAATAATAACATTCTTATTTGCAGTAATTTGAATGGTAACGATAGAGGTTCTAATAGGAGGAAGTAAGTGCTTTTAGGATGGATTTTTAGATTGTAAGCTAAACGTGTCTAGGATTTGTTTTTCTGCTTTATGGAAGCTATTTTGTGTTTATACATAGCTCTCTATGTTTAAGCTAACAAAGTGACTCATTTTTTTCTTTTATTTTCAATTTTTGTTCGATAGGTATTTCTCTGGAGGTCAATATAATTATGGGTAAGAATTTTTCTAACAGGTCTATGTATCTTGTTTGCTATCAAATGTAAAATACTCTTGAGTGCATATCGAATGTCTTAGCATGTGCTGCTCATTGAAGTTAAATAGGAAGAGCAGCTTTCGGAGGTCTTCTACTATCTCACCTTTTTATAACCGGAGATTGATTGAACAGTTGCATTGGAGGTTGGCCGAATATACTTCCACTTTTTTCTATCTAGTTACTGATTGGTGTGTGCGTCCGTTAAAGCAGTCAATCTATCAATGGTCGGTACTGGTTAATTGTGGTCCACAAGGGGTATGACAGAATGGGACTTAATGTCTTCTACTCTCCCTAAGTGACGTGATATAAGCATTTTCAAGTTTCCTTGATGCATTAAGGAGTTAATATTCCAGTGGTCAAGGTCCTTGTCAGGTGGGATAATTTTAAGCCAATCATCATATTGACGGGGTTATCAAAATGAAATAATTGCTGTGTGTTTGCTTTTGAGATGCAGTTAATGCTTCCTCTAAGACGGCATGGATTCCCTATCAAATCTAGACAAGTTTAGTTTTAGACGCTTGCCTTATTTTTGCTTAAAATGCCTATCATTACTTATCACCGCATTGTTGAAATTTTGCGAAATTTATCCAAAAGCATTTTCGACGTTCAAATTCTTATCCATTGCAGAAATTAAAATGCTTCATCAGATGAGCTTAATAACAATTAGTAGATTCCTTAGCGAACTGGATTTGTTGCAAGTGCGTTTATTATTCGCCCTCTTTTACTTTCTAGTCGTTCCGATGGGGTTGAAGGTCAATCATCCGGTGGTTGGGTTCGTCGATCTGTTAACTTACCAAAATCACCACCAGCACAAGTGTCACAGGGTTCAATGGCGCCATCAAGTTTCCGTCGTTCAAACCCAGGAGCGCCTTCTGGGGCTACCGCTGCCCCTCCTATGGAACGTCCAAGGATTAATCTATTGCCTCGAAGTAAACCCTTAAACACAGAGGAAACTGAGGCAGCTGTCAGTGATCGTCAGAAGGCAATTTTCGGAGAAGCAAGGCCCGTCGATATTGTTGCTCATGAGCGCGAGATCGAGGAGGTTAGTTTCACTAGTATTATTACTACGTATAAGTTGTATGTTAATTTGTGTTAAATTAGTAGTATTATATCTTGTTAATTTTCGCCATTTTGTGATTTGTGCTTTTTGCAGAAAATGAGGCTTGCTAAACTAAATTATGAAAAGAATAAAACCACTTCCCCTGCCAAAGTAAGTTTTTTGGACATCGATTAGCACTTACCTCTAGTCTTGCTTCGGACGCATGATCTAAAGCATTCATTGGTTAATTTTGTCAGACATTGTTTTTTTTCTGTGTTCTGTTGTGTATTCATTAGTAGGCGGCGGTGGCGTAGCGGTCAGTTTACACTTCTGGCAAATCACAGAGGTCAACTGACCGAAATTCGTTACTGTTCGCAAGATCAACTGATTAGTAGAGGTACGGTAGATTACGAATCTCCTATTTATGAGACTCGTAGACGCCTTTCCTCCGTGCAGTATGAGCGTTGATCGGCTCTCATCTTCATTAATTGTCAAAAATGACTGTTGTGCTTTCGCTTTACTGCACGCATTGTGCTAGAGCTTAGGTGCACATCCTAATTGGAGCAGAATTAATTTCTTTTCTATTTTAGGTATCATCTTCGGATGCGGGTGATATCAACAATGAAGAGCAGCCACAAGCAGCACCACGGAAACCAGGAAATGCACCGCGTAAAAACGCTTGGGCCAGACCTCTTGTTCCCCCAAAGAACTAGGACTTTAGACTTCTCATCCGTCTTCCCTGATTGGTGGTGACCTTTTATTCCTGTCTCCAATTTCCTTTTTAGTTCCTTTCCACTTTACTTGAACCATCTATTCTTATCGTTCCCTTCACCCTGAAATTTTCTTGTCTTTGTATAGAAGAACTTCTGTACTGGAATCGAACTAGTTTTGAATATGGTAATAGAAAGTACAGTACGTTATTCCGAAGTTGAAAGAATCTGTAGATGGAAGTTCTGGTTAGTGTTGGAATCAAATATATCTGCTGGCCTAAAGTGATTTTTGATGCCTCTTTGTTTGAAAACGCCCATGGTGGCTAATCAAAATCATTGTAGCGCTGGGTCTTTACCAACAGCACTGATGGTGTTTTCCAATAACAGTTTTGAACTTGCGAGTAGCCATGGCGTGTAAAGAGCTAGTCGGTGTATTTCCTTCGGTAATCCCGAATCAAATCTTAAGAAAATATATTTGGTTCGTTCTCTTAGTCTAGAGCTCAAACAGAATGTTTGGTAAGACCTGATATGTAATGCCAACAGAGCGTAATTCCTCGTTAGGTGGGAATTCCAGCGAACATGCAAGGAGAAGGCAGGACCACAGTCCTTTAATTTGAGAAATGAAATACAAATCCCTTAATAGTCCGAATTGTATCCTCGCAGCTACGGCCTGGAAATCGATAAACAGATAAATGAGAGCGGAACAAAAGAGGTAAAGAGCAATGTCACGGCATCAAAATGTCTTAACTCGTTTTATTTATGGATTCAGGTCATTTAATTTTTCAAAATTCCAACTTCACTACTTGTCTGCGGGTGTTCCGTGCTTTCTGATCGGTATTATTTAGTTGGGAAAGGTCAATACCGGCGCTTTATTTCGATTTATCTTCGAATGGAGTAGAAAGCAAAATGAACACCAACTTGCACTTTCTAGAAGGCAACGATGAGATAGCAGAACTCTTTAAGTCAGTATACCATACTTCAAATAAAATAGGTAAATCTCTGAATTACCATATATTAAAAAGGAAAAGTTAATGCTCTTCTCTTTGCTTTATTAATTTGGTTACCTCGAAAATCGAAAAATTCATAGCGAAAGAGTGTTTATTAAAATTCAGCGGAAGAAAAATTAGCAGTCCTAACCAATAAGCGAAAAAATGGTGCCTATAGGGGTGTGTAAAAATCGATAAATTACTAATTAGATGAGAAAGATGAAATCCATAAATAGCTGAGAAAAACAGAGGTTTGAGTAGTATGAACAAACCAAACGAGTAATCAGTTTAATCAAGGGTGGAGAATAGAGTAACAATAAGTCTTTTCCTCTAGTTCAATGAAGATAATGTATGAGAACAGAGAAGAACTTAAGCTGTCATTTTCTGAGTTCGATGCGGATTTTAGATCTGTGTATTAGAACTAGAGTACATATAAATAATGTGTACCTATGATAATAATAGGGAAAAATTATTCCAGCACCGCTTTAGACAAACTCAGCACTTCATTAAAAACGCATATTGCTAAGTAACAATCGATACAGTATTAAACAAAACCATTTACAGAACTCTGCTTTTCTGCCGAGGTCGCTAAAGTTTAATGACTCAAAGTTCTCTTGAAACTCAGTGGATATGTTTGAATTGCTAATTACGTTTTCTGCAACTAAGTACATTTTGTCAATAGAGGCCAGAAATAATTAAATTAATAATAGCTCTCAAACATGATGGATGCGCTTTTTCAAAGAGGACGAAACGACATTTGGATATTTCGTACTTGGAAGTACCCAAATAAAAGTACACTTTGAATACACGCAGTTCTTAGCCTTTAATAAAAATTCGAATGGTTTTCAAACTACTTCCTATCCGACCTACACAAGTGGTTAGATTTTTTCCTTCAAATTGAGAAAATAATCAATACAATATCTCTAAGGTTATTCATACTTTGGCATATATTAGAATTTGCGGAGAGCAACATTATATTATGTTAATTTATGGTACTAATTTGCATGGTTTATTGTCACAACAACGCTCCTATTTGATTTGCACACGTAAAATACCATCACTAATTACTCTATAGAATAAAGCATTGATCATAATTCAATAAATTTTGACACTATGTTATTTTTTCATATAACCCCACTACTAATTTTTCATTTTGAACCGTTTCTGCTTATCGGATGGACATCCCAAGAACATTTAAGGGAACTTCCTTTCAACACGTGTTTTGGGTATAAAGGCAGCTTTGTAGAGCCACTATGGTGAGAAACTCGAAATCCGCTCTCTATTTTATTGCAGGGACTTAATCAATTCGGTTGACCATGTTCCTCAATGGATATTGTGGGAATCATAACTTTAGCATGACAAAAGCAGAGGCCCTTAGACCAATCAACAACCAAAGCCGTGACGACCAATCAATGGACAAAGCCATTACGTGGTTATCAGGCCAGAGAGTGAATAGAAAGATTAAGTTCCAGATCACTGGATGAGCGCGTTATGACCGTGCTGAAGACCGTGCCGTAGCACGACGTGCCAATTAATCGCCTTGTCAAATAATTACCGTGCCAAATACGCACCGTGCTGTAGCACGCCATACCCAATGAACGTATTCCACCTCATGCATCTGTTTCCTCTATAGTTTTGCGGTAGCTTAGCGAATTCTGGGAGCCCTTCCAAAGTGTCATAGAGCTTATTAATGTAGCATTCTGCTGCAATATGCACCTATGAGCATCGAATCTATGACTTCTGGCTTTACAGTAGGGGGCATTAAATATCGCCCGATTTTGGAAGTAAATATTGTCTTCTCAATCATTCGAAGAAAAAAACGAAATAAGGAGCCGAGACTGGTCTTTCTTAATTTAACAATATCAGCCAGTAAATATTAAACATCTCAGGCAATTTTTGCTGCAGTCAGGTGACAAACTGTGAAATTAAAATTTTGGAACATGAATTACACTTTTTGTAAACATTGAAAACCGAAACCAAATCGACTCTCTGATGTTTTGGCGTCGATCATATTATCGTTATGATCCCTTTCCTTCATCAATTACATTCTCTGTTAATCGGTGTCAACTATTTCCTCTAATTATACTTTTGACTTTATTTAACAGTGTGAGTAGTAATACTACGACAAAATGTTTGTATTTAATAGGCGTGAATAGCACTATTTCATATTCTGTTGTTTTTTGATATTCATTCATTAACAACGGTGTTATTCCCAAGGTATTGCGTTGTTCGGGTAGGAACAATGCCCCATCACTTTGGTAAACGATCGTCCTGGTGGGTATGCATTTTGTATTAGTTTAATACAGCATGTCCTTGAATATACCAACGTATTCCTTTGTGTTATACTCATTCTAACTAATACGTTCACTCATCTCAATTCATATTCTAATAAAATTAACTCAAATTATAGTTAAATAAATCGCCATGCGGACTTCTTAAATTAGCGGGACCTTATTATACTGATTTGTACTTACTTGTTAAACAAGAAAATATTAAAATTTAACAAATTTAAGTTCACCTTTAGGTAATTTAAGCGTCCTTTTAATCACTGCTATCTTAAGCAATTACTAATCATCTCAGGAGAGTTTTGCTGCAACTGCAACTCCATGATGTCGAATGTTGGCACTGATGTGATATCTTATTCACTAGAAATTAATAAATGATAAAAACAATCCACAGACCGATTCAGCTATTGACAGCTTGACAGTGGGTCCTGTCTTAACCAATTAATGCATCTGATATAGACCAAACTAGATTTTAATTGCGGCACTTTAGAAAACTTGAAGGTTTTAGGCACGGGTAAAACGGAAAGACGGGATCGAATAGAAAACGTAGTGTAATCATGATTCAAAGAGTTCTACTTTAATTGAAATCTGGATTCTCTTTGCAATATAAAAATATTCCAAAGCTCTATGATCAAGATTTTGTTGGCGGATTCCTAAGTGGATTGAAAGACAGCTTAGTTGAATGGTAGACCATATAACATAGATTCGTTCGCATCTTCTTACCGCATGAGAAGAGATTAGTGCAGGCATTATAAATAAATCGGAACTCATAAGAATTCGAGATCAGCATTGATGTATAATCCCTAATTGTCGTGAACCGATCCACGGTAAGCAACACAATTAAATGTTTCTCGTGGAATTTAGAGTTAATTATCGATTTTGAACTGAGAGTGGGCATCAATTGGAGTCACCTGAAATAACATGCAGCCGGAATAAACTTTGCTTTTAACTGATTGTGTCCTTATAGCGCCCCCTTGAATTTTAGTTTCTCCATTTATAGACGTCCTAGCTCAACTACGAGAACCAACTTGACCTCACGATACTTATGGTAACGGATTTTCTCAATAAGCCTTATTCGGCCAACATTGTCCAGTTTAATCGTTTGCCGGGTGTAATTCATTTCATAACCTCAGAAAAGGATAGCTTTGCCAACTTTTGAACATTTGTGGACAATGAAGTCAATTAATTCAGCAGATTTAGCTTTTAATGAATTTGAACCATGATAACAATCTTCATTTTACAATAAGGTTAACGACTTAAAAATCAAAATATCTTTACAACGTTTAAATGTTGAATTCAAATGTTCCCTACAATTCTCAAAATCTCCATAGGAGTAAATAGATAAGAGATTTTTAAATTTTCGAAAAATATTTCGAAAAATATTACGCCAAATAAATATACTAAAATAAATAATTAAAGACAACTGCAGCTAAAATAAAACAAAGTGAACAGCTTATTGCTTGATAATTCATAGAAATAATGAACACGACCTTTGTGTTTATACTTTTCGATTTGTTGACTCTATTTAGACGTACATATTTAAATAAGTGGTTGTCCAGCTTGAATATTTTTGGAAATGTACAAGATTTTAATATAATAAACTGAGTTGTACAGTAGCTTAAACTTCAAAATCCTAAAGTTTTAATTATTAACTTTTTACCTAAAATTGTTTTGATATAGTTTTATTTTAAAAGTCATTATAAGTGTTCGCAGTTCAATAGATGATGATATTTAAGCCGCTTTTTCACGCTAATTATTACATATGACAGCAATTATATGTTATTGTCTTTAGATTTAACATGATCGGTCATCCATTGACTGAAACAATGATTCTAAGACGTGCTCAGAAAGAGTGTCTAGAAAAAGTCAAACGGGTTAATCTTTGGTAAGTTTCCTCACAGTCATATTTTTCAAGGGGACTCAGAATATGTGATGCTTCTTTACTCTTACGAGTTCCAACACTTGAAGTTATCTCTCTAAGGTATTTTTTCTACTGAATGTGTTCAATTTTTTTTCAACAAACATTTGAATTTAATTTGTCACATTCACAGTTCCAACAACATATCGAACCTCAAACCTTTCTCCGCCTGCGTTAAGTTAAAAGAGCTATATCTTCGAAACAATTCCATTTTTGATTTAAACGAAGTTCGTCACTTAAGTGGACTGTCTTTACTTCATACACTTTTTCTCCTAGGAAATCCTTGCTGCTATCCTCCAGGTAATCTTTCGATTGCTTTTCGATTGAATATTTTGTTTAGACATTGAAAAGGTTGATGTACTGGAGGAAACAGCTGGACATTACCGACCCACTGTAATAAAATACATTCCTTCGCTGATTAGACTTGATCTAAAAGGTAAGATAAATAAAAAATTATTTTAATAATATCAGAATCTATTAATATTTTAAATTTAATGATTAATTGCATTTTTCTATTAATCGTATTGTTATGGTGTATTTAAGGGTAAAATTTGTAGCATTCATGATTAGGTGTAGTGTATTCAGTTTGTTCTTGGTTAATCAAAATGTTTACTCGCATCCCCTGCGAGTTAATCACTTACAAAAAATACTGCACTTACAGTGTCACAATTTGAGTTAAAAAGAACCGATATTTACTAAAAATATTTGCTTATCTGTTAAGAAATAAGTTCTTAATCCTGTCTCTAAGTAAAGCTTTTAGCCATTCTAACATGCTACTATCACAAATTTCATTCTTGGCTTCAGTGTAATAATTTTATAGCTTGAAATTTTTTTTCTCCTATGCACATACTCACAGCTTTATTCTGCCTTATGTCAAGTGGAGCTTATGAGCTTTGAAGTTTGGAACGACTATCTTTTTATTGAACTATGGGCGAGTTTGAGGAATGAATTCATCTTAAGTATTATGGATAAAGCATATTGTCAAAAGCGTTTTCTTCGATTTTGCTTGATCAGACATATTGTTCTAATATAGCTTTACTTTACCGGTACGGTTTGTGCTTCGATTCTTTTGTTGCACACTAATAGCTATCAACTTCCATTTCACCGATGAACGCGTTAATCACTGCAATTGACATATGAGAAATTATACGATGAAATTTAAAAATTGGGCAACAGACAACATTTGCAATCGAGTAAAGAGAGTTACTTTTTAAAATATCACATACATCTATCAAGATTTATATAAATTTTCACTCAATAACCCATTGAATTATCCGTATCTTATAGTAAATTCTTTCGATACTGCTATTGTGTGAATTAGAATTGATTTAATCTTTAAAGACTGAGAAGACTGACCATTTAAAGGTTTTGATTCAACAGTTATGTAAGTCTAGAGTTTACTTTTAATTTGATTGGCCCACCAATCGCTTTATTTTTACCATTCTTTCCTTTATCTTTTAACCCCGGCACCTTTGACATTAATGACTTTTATTACTTAAATAAACTGATATTTATAATCCTAAATAGCAAAAATAAATAAAATTTATAAATATTATTAGAAAAACCTGGGCATATTTGAGAGGAACGTTCGTCTTATGTTTTTTCTTTTACTAACTCATGCAATCTTACCCCTCATTCAAGCTTAGCACACCTTTGAACTATGATGCTTACTCCTCCAAGCTGACTCCAGGATCTTATCTACAACGCTTTGGAAGGGAACTAATGAATAACAATAGAAGTCAAATAACGCCCTTGGGGGTGGGGGAGGGAAGTTGGTTATCATTTAGCAGGTGACATAGTAGGCTACGTTTGTGGTTGTTCGGTGTTTTGCATGAACCTCCGTCACAGCCATTAACGATTCACTTACAAATATTTATTTATATCAAATGGCAAGCTTTATAATAGTTATCATTAGCCCTTCAGTTCACTTTGGGCTTCACAGAAGGGAGGAACATCAAAGTCACAAAAAGTCGAGAGGAGAGGGGAACAGAAGAGTGAATCACAGATGTAAAAGAGACAGACACAAAGATGGAGAAAAATAGGTAAGGTAAGGTGAGCACTGTGGAAATGATTGAATATGACATACAGTGGGGTCATTTTAGTTTGGAGTCAGCTGTCGGTTCATAGACTTTTTGCTGTATGAGTATACGTCGCCCAGGGTGCACTACGTGAAGGTAAGTCTATCGCACACCCCATATGCAAATAGTAAATTTGGTTTATCACACACTAAACTCCTCATGGGAGACATGGGGCCTTTCCTCTTAAATACTTCATCACAATCGGAGACTGAAACAGCCGTCCTGTGTGATTGGGGTACACGCAATTAAATGGGAGATTTTCAGTTCTATCGTTTTGGCAATATTTACACACTCCCTAAGTTTTTCACAACGTTGACCTAATAGGCACTTACTGCTACTTTGCTGTCTAAAATCTTTAAAGCTAATCCTTAAAGCAAATTTTCAAAAAATAAATCCATAACGGTTCTAATAAAATTGCTTAAAAATATGTCAGTTACACAAGCCGAGAACCAAATGACTTTCAATACTATAAAACTCGTAGGTATGAATTAACGAAAAGTGAATTTTAGAGAGAAAATCCATAGTGATCCTCGTCTTAATAAACAAAAGTATTTTTATCATTTGTTTAAATTCACTTTTTTATTATTACATGTCTGCGTAATTTGATATATTTAAAATAGGCAAGCATTCAATTTTTATGCCACCCAGGGTTTATGGTACGAAATGGGGTGTTGTGGATATATCCCTTATGCATTATGCAAGAATGAACCAGAAAATAAGATAATCGTTCACATATGTGCACGACGTTTCCACCCATGACTCATTATATGAGGCAAGTGTTCGCGAATCGGTTCAATACATCTGCGTATATATCAAAGTAATTTGTCCTTGCTAACGTAAATACACCCAAATGGTATCTATGATGGTAGTTTGAAAATGGGTTCAAGAAATCAGTTTACTCAGTTGTATGCCGGTGGAGGGAGTGGTCAACATGCACGTCTGACAAGCTATCGACGCAAGTCCGGCGATGTGGATGGCCGAAGCACTGACTAATTCTGGTCAAAGAGTGGCATGGCAGAATGTGAGTTACACATTAAAGCAGGTTGGAAATAGCCCCGCTCTACCCAAGTAGAATTTCGTGGAAATACTTCTCAAAATACTTGAGGGATTAAATAAAGAGGGCTCATATTTGAGGTCTACTGACGAGTTTAGACAGAAGGGAAAAAAATGTATGCTCTTTGATTCAAATGGTGTAGTGTATGATGCTTTTAAAAATAATTTCGATTACAATTAGGCTGGTTAAACTTAACCTACAAACTAGTGTGTATTTATGAAAGATATTCATAGTTCTGTCATTAAGAAAAGTATGATAGATTCCTTGTTAATAAATTTAATCAAAATTATATGATAATACAATTATTTCGTAATTCATTTAACTGCCTCAGGATATTTAACTCCCATTGTTTTTAACTTGTCAAATTGCAATGTGTTGACGGGTAGATACAGGCAGTTTTTTTAATTCCTTGTGTAATTGCTACCTCTTATTATATTTACGAATTTTTCATTTTTCTTGCCTGCAATGTTTTGTTTTCCTGGATAGCATATAACTCTAATTCCAAAACAATGATTTTAATGCCGTAAAAAAACTATTTATTACCTAAGTGTGCTGACTTGATATATGCAGTCACTTTCTATAAAATAGGCAGAATCTGAAATTGCTTTTTATTAATGAATTAATTGATGGTGGGGAAAGTAGGTTATGGAATAAATAGGATCCGATATCCTTTCTCAATGTGTCAAATAAATCCAATTTTTGATTTAAAGAAATTAAAAGACTGGTAAGGGTGTAGATGCTTTGTTGGCATTGTTTTCCGATTTCTAAAAAAACTGCAAAGAAACTGGAGTCAGATTGATTAATCTATGCTTTAATTAAAACAAAATTATCGTAAGGTTGATATTTGCCAACATATCAATATGCATATAGATAGCTGGCGGAATTATCTTGCTAACACTGATCAACAATAGAGAAGATCGACTTCGGGCTTCGCGGGGAAACAAATCCAGAGTACCTTCTCATTACCCATGGAAGGTCTTATTAACATTTACCTTAACCGACTTTTAACTATTTTGTTTTAATTTAGTTATAGATTTTCAAACAGAGATGCCTTTTATACGTTATTTGAAATGCAATTTTTCACATCTCTAAGTCCTTTAAATTTATTTTTTGGTCCTGAAAAAGAAAAAATATATAGGCATATAATTGGAATGGAATAATTTCGTGGAGTTATTTACTCGGGTTTCTAAAACCTTCAATTTTCTCCACCATATAATTTTTTCCTAACTTAGACACATTATTCCTTTAAACTCACATGTTGTCATTCTCTTACTTGCTTCATATTAAATCCCCACTGTCTACAAATTAATTTGCGTGAACACTACTTCTTTACTGTTTAATTGCAGATTAAAAGCAAAAATTAAAAATAGTTAAATTAATAATAAAAGAAATTTATGGAGATTTCTATTTTTTGTATTTGTTTCCATTGCAGTTATAACTGAAGCAGAAAGACTAGCATCCAGACAGTTAATCCCTGCGCCCTCCTTCCCTGTTACTGTTGAACATGCGAATGCCACTCACGAAGATGCTACTGATAAATCTCAACGACAGAGGGAAAATCAAAGTGAAACTGCTGTCGAAAAGGACTCAGAGCAGGCAGCAGCACAACAGACGGTATGCTTCCATTTAGCTTTGCGACTGATGAGTCATCGTGCGTTTCGTTCTACACAATAAATACGATACATTTGTCTCTAAGGCGTCTTTCGTCCATTTCTAGGAAATAAAGCCGGTACTTGTAAAAGAACCTATGAAACCATATTTTGTATACCTTTTTAAAAATGATGAAACCAATGATCAAATAGCACTCCTTAAAATTTGAATTTCAATTGTATTTTGACGATTTATAGGCTAGAACAATTGATTAAGCTGCCGAGGTTGAGAATTTTACATTAATTCTCCTTACAATTTATTAATGCAACATAAACAAGGAGTGGCGTATACATATTTCACTAACCTGATTTAAAAGTCTTATCATAGAGCATTCCTTTATTTCATTTTAATTGTAGACGGATCAATCAATGAAGGGATTTGCCCCGAAGGCAATGAATGAAATCGATGTTTTCCAAACCTTTGATAGAATACCGTGAGTTACCCGCATTGGCCATAAGTTTCGTCATATGCAATTTTATTTAGGCGAGAATTTTGATATGGAAAATGTAGGTCTCAATGGAGAATTTGCTTATAGGAAAAAAATTTAGAATTTTCTAATTTCTGATTTGCGTTAAACATCTTCGGGGCTTGTGCAGTTTGAAATCATTTCGTTCGGTAGTGCTTAAAGTTGAAGAAGGTTGGCTTACTAGTGTGCTTGATATCCATTTTTTGAAATGTGTGTATGTTTTAAATGTAGTTTCATGATAACACAATATGGAAGGTAGCTCAAATTCGTCGAATAAACGAAGAAATTAACACTTTTAGAATGATGGGGATGGATTTGCTTCTAGTGCTTTCGTTTTGCATAGTTTCAAGTTTAGTACGCTTCTTTGTTAACAACGATAACGGGCAAAGATTAGTATCAATTTGCAAATTTTTAAAGAGCAACCTTTCACAAGAAAGCTACTGTCGTTCAAGTCAATGTAAGCTTCATACTGGCACACTAATTAGCAAGAAGAAGACACAGTTTTCAATGACTTTAGCATAAATTGTATAATTCTAAAACTTTAAAATACTTTGAATCATTGTTTTAATTTTTTAAAGACCATTTGCTTGAGAACACATAATGGGAAAATAATGTAGATTACAGCAAAGGAAGAGAAGAAAAATACTTTTTACTTATAAGTTGATAGTAGTCAATAATGCTGTTTAATTTTGCAGGTGCGATGCCGAACCCTCTAATTGGACACGAGAATCTATTCGTCAAACCATTTCAAATCTCTCTCTGGTTCATAAACAGGTAATTTTTCATCAGTAAATCATATTAAATCAAATTCAACCGTTTAACTGATTTATTTAAATATTAAGTTGTACTTCTATTTTCCTCTTTTTGAATATGGTATGTTATTGTCCACAATAATGAACATTTCATTTTCAAAATATGGTCCAAACTCACATATATGTATCATTCCAATTTAGTTAATTTTGGCTCACTTTTCGACGTCAGTTTCTTTTATTTTCATCAAATTTCAAATATAATCCACATGCATCCTTGTGGCGATAGCATCAGTTATTTATTTATTCTATTTAATACAGCTTTAACATTTGTTCATCTTTTATCAAACTGGCTTAAAAATTGGATCAACCTAGTGCCATTTCGTGAAGTCCAATTTTGCTTTTTCTCTTAAACAGAAAACAGCATGATTCTCATTTTTTTATTCTCGTGAGAAATTTCATAGAACTGCAGCGAAACCGATGCACTTTACTTAGAAATGGTTTTCAATGTGTAATGAAATACATCTGTAAATTTTGCTGGATTTAATGAAAACTGAAGCGATTTAACAAACTATTTCAACTGCATAATTTGAGATATGTCTTTGTTCTTTAATTGCTTCAAAGCAAGGAACAGAGTTATTTGCCATAGAGGTGTCAGTACAGTAAAAATGCTTGAAGTCTCAGCAAATATATGCACCATGCACTAGTGTGCTGGAGACAGTCCAGGTAGGTGACCGGAGTAGATTGTAGTAGGAGCTGAAATAGCATCTGCAGATGGAGGAGTTGGCAAGTAGAAGCAGCAAACAAGAGCTGATATTCTCTAAGTTGAATGCCGGGAAGTAACATCCATGGGTAACATGTTTATAGGTTTGAGTTGGTAAAATGAGACAAAATGGTCAAAACACAAGGTGAGAATTTGATTGATCTGGAAGGTTGTGGTCTGATGACGGCTTGAATATACAGAATATTAAGCCTAGTAATACTGGCGTTGCGTATGTTGAAAGTGATTACACAACGGATTTTAACGAGTTTTGAGCCGGTTCTGTTTCATTGATGACCTATGTCTAAGTACAGGCACTGACTATGTTACCAACCAGCCATAACCAATGAATAAACATTCTGATTAGTGGATAATGTTTGCTTTTTCGTGTGAATGGTTCATCCTTCGCTGGGTGACCTTGCATCTCTGAAATTCCAGTTTTAAGGTAACTTCATCGTTTTAAATTCCAAGCCGCCCGAGTCACATTAGAAAATATCACTATAGATTTAAGCTCTTTTAATTAAAAGTAAACTTGGTTGCAAGAAGTAAATCCTAACTCTGTAGATCGCTCAGGCTCTGGAAATATCTTTTCACGTCGACTGAGATAACTGGAAAAAAACATATTCTTTGTATTTTAGGTAAGATCTGATTTTCTCATTGTTAGGCAGAAATGTAATTAGCAATTTTGTTACTTAAGATATGCGTTGGATAAGAGGATGTTTATTCTACCCTTCTTTTAGTTGGGAAAAAGCAGAACGAGATTTAAGAAGTTAGGACCTGTGTTATGAAATTTATAGTTCTTAAGTCCTTTGTATTTACCAATATTTGACAATATTAAATTTGAGGCCAATGCTATCTGCATGGGCATACTAGCTTAAAGTTTTTCCGAGATAGCTCGCCGTTGTTTGTGTTTGCTTGTTTAAAGAAACACAATATAACATACTTTTTTCACAATCTTAATACAATAAATAGTTTTAATAAACCTAATCAGTAAAATAAGGTCTCAATAAAGTTAAATATCTTTTGTTTAAAAACAGGACTGTATCTTGCTAACTCGTAACGACCTTGGTGGGAAGTCTCTTTCTAAGTTTGTTAGGACTTCCTAAAAGTATTTGCAAAATATCTGAAAAGTGAACTAATTACGACTAAATTTAAGGTCATGTGACAGCATGGGACTTTGAAATGCTTCCACATAAACCGATGAAAAATGGCACATTCACATGCATAAGCCTGGAAATGACCTTGATTAAGCAATCTCCTTTACCGTTTTCAGGTTAAAATGCCCCTCGTTAAAATTGCCGTTCATGTTCAGACCGATAAATCGACAGCTGGATGGCTTATAGAGTGGCTTAGTGGTGAATTGTTAAATAAATTAATGCATTTATCTCTCCAAATTAGGCAACAAATTAAGTCTATTCTTTTTAATGGTAAATCAAATGAACACTTAAAGTGGATTTACAGTTTATTAACCAAATCACACTTTGACATTCTGGCTTTTAGACATTGACAGAAATACTTCACCTCTTGCCAAGGCTAAATGACGATGCGTTAGCTCTGCTGGCCAATGAAATCGCCAATAGGCGTCGTCGTCACAACGATTTGATAACTCCTGTGTCACCAAAGAGTACTTCCCCATCGCCGTGACTTTGATTCAATTTATGCATACTTTTGTTTTGTTTATTCTCCTGTCCGGTTTTACTATACAACACCGTTACCGTTTATTTCCTGACTGAAGTATTGATTCATTTTAAATAACGATGAATGACCTGTCGATGTGACTTTGGCATTTTAAGTAAAATCACAACGGGTGTCAAAAATTTGAAACTAACAACTCTATCACTTCAACAATCCTATCTTATGGAACGCGACCTATTTGGTTATTTCAAATTAGCTGCGAAGTCAATCGTGGGCGCATATTCAGTAATGGTGAAATTGAGCTTTATTGAAGTTCAGTATTTAGTTAGTAGGTGTGATTATTCGCCTATGGCAAAAGACATGACTTTTGGCGTTATATTTTCTTTCAGACTTTTATAAATAAAGAAAACTGACTTATGTAGACAGTGAAACCATGGAAGTTAAGGAAAATTAACGCAAGTAAAAGGATAGAAGAACTCTCCGAATCCTTTAAAAGATGCCCTAGTTGAAGTAGGTATTCACATAAGTGCTTATGCATTGGCGAACGTATGATCCATCATTTCAAATTAAAGAAAACCATTAAAATTGTGCACAATCGTGTAGGGATCTAATTTTTTACCATATTTAATGGAGAAAAATTATCTTTACTTCCTTAAAATCAATCACCAAATCCTCCACAAATTTTCCCGTTCTGCAAGTTTGGTAAAAGGCAATGCTAACTACATCCAAACAAGGGCAGACTAGATTAATATGATATCGGTAGAAGGCGCATTAAGATGTATTCCGTATAGTTTATATCTTGTAAAATTCGTATATATCTTTTTTTGAACGTTGGTAACTTACCTCACACAACCATTTTGAGAGCCATTCCATACTAAGGACTTTTGGCATATAGATCACTGAGGTTAAGTCCAGATTTATTCGTGCGGTAATCTGCAACAAATTCGTGTTTAATGTCTATTTCTTGAACTATAAACGGTGCTAACAATGAATTTAAGCCTTTTCTCGTTTTGGCATCATTCGGGCCACCATCTGCATTTGCCAAGTCCGAGCTCAACAGATCATTAAGTAAGACTCATTAATTGACAAATATTCAGAAAGAAATGCTCACGTATTACGTCTCTATTCTTACAGAGCTCTGGGAATTGCCATAAGTCTTTGTGTTTCTCCTGATTAACTTGCTCTCCCAAGGCGCAATACCTTAGATATCCACTACTTCGATGTACATTAAGGAAATAGACAACTAAGACAGAAACACTAATTATGCTCAATAAGGCAGTTCAATAACTTTCAAAATTAGGAATGTGGGGAAGGGTAGAGGCGGGATTTGGTGAGGGTAGGCAGAATTTGTAGATTTAAAAGTTAAATATTTTTTTAATATCATGTTGCCCTATCGCATCTTTGCGCTTAGGAACTAAGTGGATGTTAAGTTCTCCATCGGCTACATTTTTAACGTTCCATTGAGAAAAAACTTTTAAGGACAAACTTCCAGGAACAAAATTTCCTTAATCTGCACTTTCTTATTCACGTGTTTCGACATGCTGCTTTCTGAGTTATGTGATTGCAACAAAGCGTCTTACTAAAACCCCAAACGAGTTGGTGGTGAAATCATCTCTCTCCCTCCGGAAATAACGGGTAACATTCATCCAATTAAATTAAATACAAATCAGATTTAACCCCGATGGTTATTCAGTGTTTATAAACGATTGGCGTATGAAAATTGACTACTGCAGCGCACCATTATAATTTTGTTTTGTTAACCTGGATGTGTACGGTATTAAACTACTAAGTGGTGATCAAAGGAGACGCATAAACTCCTGAATAACCAATTTTGTTAAATTGCCAGTTCTCTGGTTAAAAGACATGGAACAACGAATGGGTTCAACCAAGTCAAGTTTAAGGAGGTCAGCGTGCTGGAAATTAAATTCCTGACATGGGTCATGCAGAGAGCGTGCGTTCTGGCGTACACATTGGAAGAGAGGAAATGAGGGAAATCAATTAGATGGTTGTTCACTTTCTTTTATCAGATGGTCACTTATCTTGAGTATATGCGTGGCCAATGCGGGATTTTCATTAACTAATCACCAACTGAAAGGTCCAGCCACTTTCTGAATTTTTGAAATAGACCGACTTGCTACATAAAGCACAAGTTTCAAAAGTGCACCTTAAATGAAAGTAATGATCTTTTCTGCAATAAAATGTTTTTGTTGAAGTAGGGAATACTCAGTCAAGCAGCTCCGGTTACTGCAAAAATTCGAGAATCCGAATCTTGAAACTGTCATATCTCATTGTCTCAAAGCAGTCCCGAAATAAATAGGAAAGATAAGATCCACAATAGACATCTTTATTGCAATGTCCCACTGCCACTCCCTGAGTGCGAGATGACATCACGGACATACAATTATGCACTCAGAGCATTTAAACAAAATATAATATTCCTAAATAATTAGCTATAACGTGTAGAGTCATCTCTTTTATCTTTCTTGAATAAATCTATTTACTTTTATTCAAAAGTAACAATTGGATGGTACAGAGTGTAACTAAAACTGATAATTTTGACGTATTTCGTGTCCGGACGGTATCCCAATAATTAAAACTAAAATTTCCATAGTTTTACGATATTATAAAGCGATTATCTAATATCCAAGCTATTTCTACTTTAATTGTTGAAAGTCGTTATCATTTCTGATGATTTACCCAAACCATTAATCTAATAACACAAATGAGATCATGTGGCCAGAGAGAGAAAGTGTGCGAACACGATTGTCATAAGTCAAACATTAAATCTTTCTGCGTATGTATTAATTTGAGGTCAAATCTTTATCCTATTTGCGTGTGTGCTTGATTTTACCTGATCTAGGTAATTTAGATAAAAGTTGCTTTAATTTGACGATAAAAGTCGACTGTTCAGATGCATTTAAAAGCTCATAAATCATTTGATCGAGTAAATTAGATTTAGACTTTTAGTTGCATGCGAAAACAAACTTTTAATACAATTATTTAAAACAACTAGACATCAATGGCACTCAAGTGAAAAATAGTCTTTCATTTTTGGCGTTAGAAATGCTATAAACAAAGCTCAGAGTTACTTTTGAGTAGACGAAATTATTCAAAGGCGAGTGGTTTTTGTGTCGAAAAGGATTTTCATCTTTAAGTTCAGATTGAAAATCACATTGCTGATTGCATAGGTTTAGAAGCATATTTATTGAAATAAGGCAAGAAGAAGCAATAATTCCACTTAATTCTTCGGAATTTTCAACTTTATCCAATTGGTGAGGAGATAGTAATGAAGCATAATGAAGTAGGCACTGAGACAAATAATATTCTGCCATCTGACACCCAGTAGCAAAGTCTCAGGTCATTTGAGAAACTGAAGGCAAATTTGCGCATTTAATTCGAATTTCAAGTTGCGTCTCAGTTGTGCGCACACATTTTATAAAAGCCTCATAATATATTCAATTAAGTGAATGTAAAAAGAGGGCCACTTCTCATTCAGCTTGAATATTTAACAAAATAAAAAGGGACACGCTGGCTTCTTTGATTGCCAACCAAAAGAAACTTTTGCGAATGAATGTATTTGAGATATTGCATGATGGCTCATTAATCTTTACAGAAAGACTAATCGTCAAAATCCTACACAGAAGGTATAAATACTAAATTATTTGCCTATAAATCAAGGTAAACGGTTCGTAGAAAGTGCGGTTATGAAAATACATATTGCAGTGCGATATTTTGTAATTGGAGGCGGATTTTAATGGGTGGTTGCAGTTTGGATATTTGACTTCAGCAGATTTGAATTCCAAACGCTTGATTATTAAAGAATAGCCAATTGTGTCCAACTAATAGATCACACCTACCAAATCCTATATCTTTAAACTTCACACTCATTTCATACCATTAACCTAATAATGACAACACACGTCCCCCTTCCCCTTCCCCAGGCTAATTTAAAGTTTTTTTGAGAATTTTCCCTTTTAATTATTGTGTATGGCAAATAGTTTGCATTTAACCTCGATAATTAATCAGTCTTTATAAGCGAAAGAGAAAATGAGGGAAGTCAATAAGATGGTAGTTCGAAAGAGCTGAGTTCACTTTCCTTCATCAGATGGTCACTTATCTTGAGTATATGCGTGGCCAATGCGGGATTTTCATTAACTAATCACCAACTGAAAGGTCCAGCCACTTTCTGAATTTTTGAAATAGACCGACTTGCTACATAAAGCACAAGTTTCGAAAGCGTACCTTAAATGAAAGTAATGATCTTTTCTGCAATAAAATGTTTTTGTTGAAGTAGGGAGTACTCAGTCAAGCAGCTCCGGTTACTGCAAAAATTCGAGAATCCGAATCTTGAAACTGTCATATCTCATTGTCTCAAAGCAGTCCCGAAATAAATAGGAAAGATAAGATCCACAATAGACATCTTTATTGCAATGTCCCACTGCCACTCCCTGAGTGCGAGATGACATCACGGACATACAATTATGCACTCAGAGCATTTAAACAAAATATAACATTCCTAAATAATTAGCTATACTGTTTTTGCTTTTAACACACACACACACATCCATATGAAATAAATAGCCGTCCATCCATTCAAGGAATTAGCTACATTAAACATTAGTTCCAGTGGATTTGTAAATAAAATTTTGAGATTATAAAATGTCATTCACAAATATGGAAGATTTTCCAAAAAAGAGTCTTTCTAATTCTATTCCTCATAGACACACAATCTTGTAATTTTAATTACAATAGAATATTAATACGTAGCTAATTATTAAACCCTTGCGTTCTCTAGGCCGAATACAACTCATTCAGAAATGTTGACAGCATATGACAACCCTAACTGAAATAGTGGTTCAAATTGTGGCAAATAAAGTCCTTTACTTACAAGACGCTGGGGAAGTAACTCCACATTTTAAAATAATTTACTCATTATTGAAGTTATAACTAAATGTAGAATAAGGAGAATGAACATGAAGTGTGCTTTCATACTCAAGTATTGGCCCGTAATTTCTACTCACTCCGACTTCAAACGAATTTCACGAGTAGAAAAATGAATAGTTCAGGTGACTCATAGGAGAATTTTCTGTTTCCTAAATGAGGCATGCCTCATAAGTAAGTTTACGTTAACAATCAAGAATTTGATATAGAATTTTAAAACTTCATTAACCTAAATTACGACATTTTGGGATCTGGTGGATGGAACTGGATACATGTAATTCTTGAATGAGACAATAGCTACATATATCAAAATAGTACTCCGGCTACATTTTTCTGGATAAAATGTAGTCGAACGCAGCATAAAATGAATATATGCGCTGAGGAAAGAACTACCCGTAAGCTTTATACAGAATTGAATTACACAACGAAACCAAAAATGGTTCGTGGATATGTGTGTACACATCGTAGTTTACTCATGCAAATAGAAGCAATGACTTTCGGTTAGATTATTTAATAAGTCTGTGATATCCACAGTTAAAACATCATAAATTTGACCAGTTTTTTCCTCTATTAACTAGAAGTCGTGCCAGTTCTCATATATTCTTCTGTATTCATCCACTTAAACTCAACTTGTTATCAGTAACTCGTAAAAAATTTTCAATCATTTTTTTATTTAAACGTAAATAACCCAAACCTGTAGATAAGTTTATTCTACTTATTTAAGCTGAGACGATTTTCAGTGAGCTAAATACTCACCTAAGATTAGAAACAAAAGGGTTAATTCATCCAGTTAGAGTTTGGTGATTAAATAAAGACCTCGAAGGAATAATCGCTTTAAATTTGAATCTTTAAGCAAATTAGGTTGGCTCGTTTTTGTGTAGCATGCAAAGTTTTTTTCCAATCAATTAATGTTTAATGAGTTAAGTTCTCCGTTGACATAAATCGAAAGTCAATTCGTAAAATTCAAGCATTATGGTTCCACTGGGTGATTAATGTTACTTAAAGCAAAATGTGGACAATTAACATTATAAACAAAGATTATTCGTGCCTAATTACTTCCTCAGCGTGTTATCATAAGTTTTTAAATCTGATCCTACCATAAACAGCCGTCACTGTGATGTAATAATAAAATGAACTTTGACGCCACTAAAATAATCAGAAAAATTTTGGATCACTATGTTATAAGATTAAATGGTTTTGTAGTAACACCATAAGCCAATCCAACGAGAAATTGCGAAAATTGCTTGAAAGCTGAGTGTAACAGGCTGTAGGAGGGAGGTTGGCGGGATAATATGCCAAATGCCGCACAAATCCTGACTACTCCTCATTAATTAGACGTTAACACCGAGAGCATTCCCTTGCATCCAATAATACTAATAACATTACTATTACCCGCTATTAGAGTAACTAAAAAATAGAAAAAAATTGCGGACTTGCGATAACGTTCGTTGCTCTCGAGTGTGTGGTTTAATCAGAAAAAAAAACAGACCTTCTGATCTTGTTAAACATTATTCCATCGTTTTAAGACTTATATCAGCTCTCATCAAATTTCTTCTCTTTATTCAAGCGCGTATTTTTCACTTGAACAAAACTTTTATCTGAAACTTATAACTGTCTATTAATAAATCGTCAAAAATTGAGATTATCCTAATTGAATTAGTATTAATTTAGATTTTTTAGTTTAGTTAATTGGTAACAATAAAATGTTTCCTAAATTTCGGGATACCATCTTGTCAAGATTTTGCACACTTTCCAATAATTGAATAATTGCGATTCACCATAATAAGGTACTGCTCATGCTCTCTACGACTAGGTATAAAAGTACTCTTGCCTTTCCTCATAATAACCGGATGTGATACGATTTAGATCTTGGACTTTCAGAATATGGAATGTTACTTTATTTACAGCTTATAAACTTGATCGATTTACTTGCTCAAGAGAAATCAGTGGTTTGTGGCTTTGCAGAATGAATAATAATTACCATTGCCCCCTATACGGAAAATATTTACCAGTAACAATCCTCCTAGTCAATCTAAGCAAATGAGTCAGTGAAAACAACTCAGGGGGGGGGGAGGGTGGTTGTGTGGAAGACATCGTCAAGTTTTCTGAAAGTTCCGTAATAATAGCAAACTCTTATCATCAACATGACCTCGAATATGGAATATTATTCGTAGCGAAATAATTTTTGTTACAGGTTGTAAATATGTGAAGCAACTGAAATCGTGCTGAGGACAATGTCAAGGTAACAAAAGTCTTATTTTAATTAGGGGATTCTGGTTGCCCACTATTGCCTACACGGATAGTTCGCATTCCAAAAGAAAATGCAAATTTCATCATTTGTCTTCCCGAATAGCAGCCAATGCTTATCTAAAACGTTTATTGTTAACGGATTATTTTTCTACTTAGACTGAAAACGATGAACAATATTAGTATATGGAAACCGTTTACTTACCTAAAGACGATTGGAGAAGTATTATGTTTTAATATAAATGAAAATTTTAAGGAATATATCGCGGTCTTTTCGGGTGAGAAGGAATTTTCCAAAGGAATGAGACATTCAGATTAAAAGCGGAGGATGCAATTGACCTCCTAAGAAATGCCTAAGCAATGCTTATGCAATTTCTCCTTTGGCTCACTGAATTGAGTCAACGGATTAGTATCGTTTCTTTAATTGACCAATAAAATTATTAGTGGAGGCCGGGAACAGAGGTGACAAATGAATTAACGTGTTCACTTTGCCTTGACAAGGCCTCTGTAGGGATATTATATTAAAGGGAATTCAAAGGCATAAAGCTACATCACCCATGTCAATTGGCTAATTCCCAGGAAGGAAAGTGAATGATCGTTGCATTAGGAAAATTTCGAAATGACTACTCCATTGAGGATTGGTTTATTCATTTAACCAACTTCTCACTTTACCTTAACGGTCTATGTTTGAGTACAAGAAGAGAGATTTTCAAAAGTATACATTTTATAAAGAAATATAAGTGACAACTAGCTAAAAGCGTTTCTGGAATTCAGAAACAATTGCACTTTTCTTGTTAAAGTGTCAAGAGGAAATTTTCTTCTCATACCAAAGTTCCCAATCCTAAAAATGTAATCAGGTTTGCATTTTAAATGAAAAAAAATTTGAAAAGTTTATTTACAATTTGTGCAAAATCCACAGATACGAACAGTGGAGATTTGATTTTTTATAAGCTTTTATTTTGCATATCGATAGTTTATCATCTGCGATTTCTGTAAAAATTTTTAGCGGTAAATCGGATTAGCTTCGGAGATTCCAATATGACAGGGATATCTCCAATTTTATATCACCAATTTTATACTAGTGAAGTTATTTGGTTTGCTTAGTATATGTGCTTACCAGATGCGTGACCACATACAGAAATGACTTTGGTATAAGGAACTAATATTTTTAATAAATTTAATAATCTAGGTAACTTGGTTCATTAAAGTCTGCTAATTTAGCTAAAAGGCAGAATATCAAACAGTCAGAATAGTGGAACGTTTTCGATCGATAAGATCAAACTCAGATTAGGCTGAAGAACCAATTATTATCTTTTGCATGCGTTCCTTTTTCTCAGCAATAGGAAAATTAATAGACATTGATTACCATTTCAATAAGTTGGATTTATAAACCAAATGGTTTAAACAAAGATTAATTTAAATTATGTTTTATTACACAACGTGTTGTGGCTTTGGCAAAGATAAACATCATTCGAAGAAAGATGATTCCATTAAGCAGTAAATTTTCCTTTTTAGACATCTAGAAGCTTTTTTAGGATATTTCTAATGCATCCATTTTGTTCCAATTTTCTGCCGACATTGAAAGCCTAAGTAGATTTATTTTATTGTGTTGTGTGGGCTTAGTCACTGCTTTTTTCCACTAACAGATTTTAACTTATCATAGCCATTTTTAAAGCTATGTCGCATTTGGCCTTCTTAAAAATTACTTGGGAAAAAGCTTTGACAATTCTCCATTTGTAGGCATGAAGGTGATTTAATTCTAAAATAAATTTAGTTTAAATATCGCTTATGTTAAGCAGGCTATCTATGTTATAATCGTAAAATTGCAATAATTTACAACAATTAACTGATATATTAGTGTATCTACTTAAAATTGACAAAAAAAGGAACGGGGTGCAATATGGATAGCCTCCAGCACTCAAATAAGGCATGAGAATACTGTGAATGTAGACTTTACTCCAAAAGTATTTAAAATAGCGACGCCGTTAATTAATGCATTTAAACAAACATATTAATCCTCTAAATAAGTCGCAATCATGTGTAAAGAAGAAAATACTTAATAATGAAATACTATGAACAGGAAACATGAATGCATGAGAGTTTTTTCTAGATAATATTAGAAAAATGGTAATATATTTGATCTCTACAGGTTATTTCTTGTAAGCTATTTTTCACTTCCATATGAGTGAATTTCACTGCCATGCACCTGGACAAGTTTTCTTAAATCTATATTTTAAAGGAGCCAATTCTGTAATAAATGAATTCGGAATAACAAAATCATTTATCAAACCAGAAGTCTGGATTTTGTAAATCTTTTGTTGTAAGCGAGTTTTGTTTTATTTATACGTCTTATATTTACTGATATATGTATTTGAATATATTGATAGCCTTGAAGTTAGGCTTATTGAATTTTATGAAAGTTTGACTAAGCTCCATTTTTCTGGAAAAACTCATACTCTTGTTCTTCCTATATCAGTTTCCCCAATGAATGGTGTCAAAAACTGCAATGGACACACTTCAGAGTTCACGGTGTTATTAGGGAAAACGGTTCATACAATCTATCGGGCTGGAATTACATAACAAACGCCTATTTTTAAACCATGTGGAGGCACATCAAGATGCTCCCTGGAATTGTCTGTTGACCAATAGAGAGTGTTTCGTGAGGTCACTTAGCCACTAAGTTGAAACATTTTTCGTCAGTAATAAGATAAAGATTTGGAATCGGATAACCATCAGCAAACATATGCAATAGTTTCGCCGTTTTTCGTAGTCTGAGGTTATAATATTTGCAACACTCATGCTTCGTACCCTTACATATGTAGTTCCTTTAACGTATTCTGGCATGACGGTTGCTTGATTTTTAGTTGGAAGAATAGACGTCTGATTGATTTCGTGGTCTTCCTAGCAGAGTCTGGTGAACGAGCCGTATGAACACGGTTACGTTTTGCATTAGCGACTGAAACCGTAGCTCTAAATTTAGCAATCGTTTTCTGAAAAACACTTTTAGCAGGAGCAATGTCTGTGGATATTTTCTAGCTAACCTTTCGTTAAAAGTTATAAACGATTTACGTCCTAAATGCTTTTCAAGGATAAACACTTTGTTTCATTTCTGGACGGTATTCACACCGCTATTAAGAAATGATAGCACAACAGTGAGAAATACACAGTTTACCCAAAATGCCCACAGGACATCATGCAACCCGCGCGGCATAATTCAATATCTCCTTCAGTATGATATAGGACATGGGACGTCTTCTAGTTTGATCGCATGTTTTGCTATAGCAACTGGAAATTGCTCCATAATCCTTTATAATAAAGCCATGAAAATAAATCTGAGGTAAATCTTACCTCATTTTCACCAGGGAATAACACTATTTAAACAGAATTTTTGAGCTTATTTATTACTTGCTATTAAAAGCAACATTCGGCAATTTTTTTGCCAACTATAATATTACAAATTACAATAGACCAATCTTCATAGCTTTGTTTGTTTTCCGTTAAACTTGCTTAAAGAAACTTCATTTGTTTCAAATTAAATTAAGGCAAAAGGTAAATTTCACAATCAAAGATACTGCGTATATTTACTCGCTTGATCACTGTTCAAAAATAGTAAATTCTAATTTTAAAAATAAATTATATTTATGGTGGGAGGAGAAAAGATGTATAGGCTAATTTAAATGGGGTGATTTCCGAAATTAACATTTTTTTAAAGAATAATATCTAATGAACTGGTACAAATCAATCATACGACGAAGGAGTGCAAGGAAAAAGTTACCGATAAACCGAGTTGAAAAAGCAGAATTTTATTCTTGTCCTGGATTCGCCATATTTCTTTATTTACTTCTCGCAAATTTCCAGAGTCACAGACAACAATTTTTGTCCAACCAGATCTCAAAAAGTACATTATTGTTTTAAAGCATATACGAGATGTTTGGAATAAATTTTTTATACATTGGTATTTGTTTGTCATTCTAGAAATTCTTTAAAGGCGTTTAAACCTATCTCCATACATATGCAGTATGAAAACGAGAATGGATGACTGAAGCGCAGCTGATTCGTGAAGGAGGATAACTTGTTTCATAATTATTCGCACTGACCATCAAAATAAGGAGATAATGATAGCAGCCCAATGGAAACTGAACATGCTAAAGCAACCCGGTGTGATTTTGAGATTGGCTGAGACCAAAAGAAAACAATATATCAGTGTTGGAACACCATAGTAACGCCATTCGGTCTTTGTCACCACAATGAAGTGGATTTTTTAGCCTAAATCACGTAGCTTGGACCCCATGAAGATCTTTGTCACTTTATGCTCATACATACATCATACAAGTTTGTTTTGAAAGGGGCTGTAAATGTTTTCTGAAAAAGGCGAAAAAGTTTCTAATCAAAGTGAAATGTCCTGCTGAAGCACAAACGATCTGGCTCATTTCCAGTAAGATTAAATTTTCCCAAGATGATATGCACAAAATGGCTTGCATAGCGTCCAAAAACCACCCCCCTTGAAGCAAGCGGAATAAATTTTCCAAATCGTCATTGATTTTGAATGTGTTCTCATCCGAGGGTGATGTAATGCTTCCATCAGTATTTGTTTAAAGATGATTCAGGTGCCAACATGCAAAACTGCTGAAAATCGTTTTGATTAAGCCATGGATACCGAACGACGGTTGCCAATAATAGGCCATGTGAATGGCGCCAGAAGGATTCGGCCCCGATCACACCATAGGAAAAGGTTCAAATTATGTCGACAAAATTTTACATCTACATTAGTCCTGATGCATTCTTGGCCTCTGCACTTCTCAGACCTTACCTAGATGGACTACTTTGAATGTGTTGCACGCCGTCGAGAAAGACACTAAACGCAGTACCAGTACAATAAAATCCCAGTTATTGGTCTGGATAAAAAAAAACCTTTGAGCCACTTCCCAGAAGTGCTTGCCTCAAGTGCTCAAAGCCCGAGGCCGGATTGGCGCTCTAATACGAGTTGCTGGTGACAGTTAATTTCTGGAAATCGTTTTATAAAAAGTTTAAATTCCTACCAATAGATATTTTTCTAAAATCAATTAAATTTTGCAGTTGCTAGGCCTTCTTTACTGGTGCGACTATCAAATTTATCCTAAACACTGAATGAGCTAATATTTCTATATGGTTTATTTGATTCCAATATTGATTTTATTGCGCAAATTTATCGAGCGGAAATTTATCTGAAAGTTTTTAATTTGTTTAACTTTTTTGCCTTATATTGTATAGTTTTAATTTCACTATAGATATATGGGTGAAGCATATAATTTTTACTAATCATACGGTTTTTATTATATTACATCAATCTACCAGGGGTGTGCGATAGACTTACCTCCACGTGGTGCACCCTTGACAACGTATAATCATACGGCAGTTGACTTCAAACTACCATGACCCCACTGTATATCATATTCTACCACTTCCACAGTACTCACTTACCTTTTTCTCTACCTTTGTGTCTGTCTCATTTGTGAATGACTCTTCTGATCCCTCTCTCGACTTGATGTGACCGTAGCTCTACCATCTACGCTTAATCTACCATCTGAAGTAATTTTATTTAAATATTGATTGTAATTTCTCATAGCATGTTCTTGGTAAAACTTAGCCTTGTGACGTTATGCTATATTCATGCTCACATTAATTGGAAGAATCCTAATCTTAACTCTTCTATTTGTTATAAAATCAATTTGTGACTCCACATCCCACACGTTAAATAAGGTTTATAAACTGAGTGAACTCATTTAAGTACTGCTGTGTCCAATGAATAGTTGTCAGTCCCATCTACTCACACTTGGCTATAAGGAGATCCAGATAAATCCATCTAGAATGATGAACCGCGGTAGTAGATAAATCTATCTGAAAGCCCTGCGTATTTCGAATATTATTTCATCCTTCCAACTGAAAGTTAATTTATTATTATTATTTTATTACAAAATGCATTCTTCACCTAGTTATAATATTTATATGTATCAAATGGCAGGCTTTATGAGAGCTGCCATTAGCTTCTAAGTTGGCTTCGGGCTTCACAGAGGGAGGAACATCAAAGTCACAAAAATTCGAGGGGGAGGAGAACAGAACTGATTCACAGATGTACAAGAGACAGAGATAATGTAGGGAAAAAGGTAAGATGAGTACTGTGAAAGTGGTACAATCTGACATACAGTGAGGTCATTTTAGTTTGAAGTCAACTGCCGTATGATTATACGTTGCCAAGGGTGCACCACGTGGAGGTAAGTCTATCGCACACACCCTTGTTTTAATATGAAATACTTAATAACTTTAAAAAAACATGAAGTGCGGCTTTTAATGACCTAAATGAATAGTCTGTTTCTTTTTACCCTGCTTGATCCGTTTGTCATCTCCTTTCTTTCAGGTGCTTTTAAAGGATGCAAAGTTTAACTTCATTGGCACGAAAACATAATTATAAAATTACTTGGGAAAACAGAGTTTAAGTGAAATTGTCCTTTAGTCCCCACGTCTACTTGACTCTGCATTACCCTCCCTCTCCTCATCCACAATATTTAATCGATTTCTACCTTTTGTGACTTATGACGACACTGAAAAATTCTTTCTTCACGCCGTGATTAGATGATTTTGCGGTTCACTGCAGAAGGAGACAGATGTTATTTTAAGTGCATAAGTACCAGTTGCCAGTCACGGTTTGACAAATATGACAAATTTAACGTTGAATTGTGTCCATTTAATCAACACAAAATATCAGTTAGTGCTCGTGTTACAGATGCGCTTTGAAAATATAGAAGCATAGCTTTAAATGCTACGTTGCTTTATAGAAAAATGTATTTCTTGAAATATCAGAATGTTCGAGATGGAATTTACGTCTTCTACTCCAGGCATCTTCTGAATAGGAAAGAAATTCAGCACTGACGGAGATTAGTTTTCGAGACTTGCATTCTCCTGTGGCTTCTTGGTTACATATTTCATGACCCAGCTCTAAGCTGTATGAGGCCAAAAAAGCTATCACCTACATTTAAGTGGGGCGTTTGGTCGTATTACCAATATTTACACCTTTTAATGTATCATTAAATTGATCCTTAAAACCCTGGGTATTGGAGCCCTTGACGGTTGGCGTAAAGGACAAATGGCCTGAATGATTTGACCTACCAGGATGCCAGTTACAGCAGTACTTTCAAGAACGTCCTTTCTGTGAATACACTGCTGTACAGTTTCGACAGTTTCAGTATCCTTGCTAATGCATTAACCATTCCCTATAGCTTTGAACAGCATCTGTTGAACAAATTAATGGTCGATTTGGGTTTAGAGATGCTATGGTGTGGAGAAATTCTAGTTCTTGGTGCCCAATTTTGGAATAATCATTTAATGAATGCGTTTTTGTCCTCAAAATTCTTGAACTTCCATCAGCTACACGGATAAATTGTGCACTGTGAGTGAAGTCCAGTGAGCTTCGCTGTGCTTCACTATCCTTGTCAGTACAAAATAACTGTAATTCATGATCTCTGAGGAACTAAGTGAATGGAGGGAGATCAATCACTCAATTTCCACAACTGTTCAACAAACTCTAGCATCAGAGGCATGAACTCCCCCTCAGTAGCCTAGAAGCAACACCCCATACCTTGAAATATGGAATATTAAGGAAAAAGGCAAATAACACATAAAGGTAATTGGATATGAACAAGTGCACAATGGCGTAAAATCAAAACTATTTGATCATTAAAATTTAGCTATTTTTCTTTGCGGGACATGCATTAGGAATGACTTATAAACCAACTCAAACTACTGCACTTCCAAAGTGTTCGGCGACTTTGCTTTTCGATCGCACGCCAACAAACAAAGACTGCGGAATTCATCATCATCATCCCTCAGTAATGACGTCTTTTTGTTTGAATTTACGATTCTCGATTCATCACCCTACGTCATCTGCCTTTTCCCTTCCATTCGTTTTAAGTTTGGCATTCTGCGCACGCGAACCTAATTAAATCTTTGTCTTCTTAGGCCGGGAATAAAAAGACTTTGTTTTGTAATGGGATTCCTAAGCCTAACTTGGTCGAGCTCTTAGGATAACTTTACTAGCGCAATTAAAGCTAATTAAGTTCCCTCTTCTCCTTTTAGGCAACTCTCTCTATCAAATTCATATCCCATGTTCTGACACCAAAGTGCATCTTGTGACCTAGATTTCCTACAAATGCGATTCAATTTGGATCATATAAGCACGAAAACGTGTCTAAGACCATGACTTAGAATAATTACGATATGCTTTCCTTGTTTTCTTGCCACAAAAAGCGATTTCAGCTTTCAGGCACTAGGAAATATAGCTACCAAAACTTCTGACTTAACAAATCAGTTGAGACGCTAAGACAATCCTTAGTTTGACCAAGTTGTCATAACTAAAACAACTAAAGATATCAACTCTTGTCTCTCCCGGGATTGCTAAACGGGATCACCACTAAGCACCACAATTCCAACTGGCGATTTCTTCAAGTTTTAGATAAAAGAGTGATAGTTGAAATGTCACATATCAGACAGTCCTTCCTAAAGTGAGTTGATTCAAAGTATTATTTGGAAATAGGATGTCACTTATTCATGTAAATTGAGATACCCAAAAGGAAAAATCTCAAAACACAATAACAAGATCTCACTAACATGTCAACTAAATAATATTTTCACATCAATAGCTTTAAAACCGTTTGCCTGATTAGTCTAATAAACAAATGAGTGTATTAAAGAGTGACAATTCATACCTTTAATTGTGGTAACGCGACCGTTGCTCAGCAGAACAGATCGATCCGTGGAGTGACCTGATCAAAATGTGTCAAGGCGTTCAATAGGAGGAGGAAGAACCAACACCAAAGAGAGAAATACCAAAATAATTTTATTTGTCCAAACTTCAAAGCGGTGGAAAATTTTCCGTGAGCTGAAAAGTGCACAGAAATAAAACTGCAACTCGGAATGACATAGCTGGATTCTGCGTGATTTATTCACAGATATGCTTCCTTAATATCTGCCTAAGCTACAAATAAATGGTTCTAAGATTGTATAAGATGGTGTTCGTTTGGAGAGAACTCTAATGAACTCCCTTGTGCTTAAAATTTTTTTTTTAGTTCCAACTATCTGCTCAAAACCGTAAGAAGGCACAAATTAATCAAAATTACCCCAATTGATCATTAGGCGCTGAATGTCGTTGACATGAGCCCTTCCAAATAAATATTGATTAAACAGTGCATTTTTTGTTTCAGAACATAAAGAAATAACTACTAACTGGAGATTGACAGTTTTTTTCACAAAACTCCATTGGTAACGGCATTAAGAGACTCAGTTTCACTAATTTTTAAATATCGGTATCTGCAGCTATTCAATTTAATAGTATATAAATAAATATAAACAAGTATTTTATTTTTCCAGTCGAGAATAACATTTATAACATTTTATAATTATTATTCCCATCTGACAAAATAACTGACAAATGTCACTATAATTGCGTCTGCGTAGATCAAGAAAGGTGCAACATTATAACAGCCCACTTAAAAAAAGAATGGCCAAACACAGCAATCTGCATGCACAATTTCCAGCAATCAAAATTTACGCCTCCACCCCCCGCCCTCCCCCCATAAAAGTAATTTAGAACTAATTATGAACGTACATGCAGTTGTAATAACTTGTTTGCAATTTATCTTTCAAATCGAAGTATTGCACATAACTGGGTAGAGCCTCATTCCTCATACACAAAATTAAATGGAAAGAGAGAAAACACATGATTAAAGCAAGAGATAAAAGTAAAATGGAAGGGATTGGACAGGTATTAGTTTCTGCTGGGACAGGCAGTATGCGGAAGTTTAAGATCGGTAAGGTTCTTTTTCTTCTTGGTGTTTAGGGGACCCTCACATGGTGTTACTACGATGCTCGGTTTGTCCATTTCTGGTGGATGTAATTCATGTTCTTTCCCTAAAATCATCAAAACAAGTCATTACATACCACAAACTTTAAAAAAAGGCCGATAAATTAGGGCCGCTTTAGGTAAAATTAGAGTTTGTTAAAATTAATCAGCAACATTTCAGTCTCTAATTTAAAACTAGTGCCAAGATCGATAATTCCCATGGCACTAAATAGGTTATTTAATTACCCAAGCGGAAAAAATCTATATTTCAACTGATTAAATTTTAATTAAAACGGGTTTTAATTTGACCATATGACTATAATGCCGAGGGATGGAGAATTAATAGAAATCCAATAAAAAACTAGAACAATGCCTTTTTTAACAAAAATGAAGCATTTATTAGAGTGCAATAGTTCGAATTTAACTACAGAGCAGCGAATCAAACCTACATTATATTAAAAATGCATTAAAATAGGTGTAAATAATAGATCCTTATTTGTAGGCTGAAAGGCATAAATCAAACGATTTTCATAAAGTCTCAAATCCAAAGAAGGTAAAGGGAAAAATTATAGAACATAAACTCGTTTTAGTTAACTTTATACTTTTTTATTTCATGTAAAAAAGAATAATCTTGCTTTTCAACATCCAAATGATTAATCAAAAGATCGATTTTAAGGACGACCACTACAAAATGAGCAAAAATAAAATTGATAAAGCGTCACGCAACGAAAAGGCACTCCGTTCTGCTTGTACTACAGGGCAACATTTAACTCAAACTCAAAATACGAAGAGAAACAAAATAAGGATTTGTAAAGTTGATGGCAATTTATCAATTTCCCGACACTGAGATTAGAGAGAGAGATTTAACTCATTCGCAGTTTTCCTTAAGGCAATGCGAGCATTAGGCTAAATTAATTTTCTAAATGTAATCCGAATTCCCAGGTTAGTTAAAAGTGGCAGTAGCCTCGCAATTTTCAATAGAGCAACAATCGACACTCCTATGACTGTATATGAATCCGCGTCCCAGTAGTGTAATAATAAATATGTTCATCTACAAAGTCAAACTTCAATAGTTCGAGTACCTTAAGGTGCAAGCCAAGTGAAAAGGATGGCCAAATCAATTAGAAAATAGAGGAATTTGGGTTTCAAGATGGGTCCCTTGATGCTATTCCCCTGCCCAAAGAATGAATGTTTGAAAACACTCACCTAGTAATCTTGGAATTAACTTGACATAAAATTCACAAATGAGGATACGATTAGGATAGACGACCTCAAGTTTTCTGAAATTAAAAAGTGAAGTAAAGAAATTTCGTCATGAAACTAATGATGTGCAATAAATACAACTACCATCGCTATTATCTACAGCAATCAAAAAGACATTGAGGACAGCGTCAATGTGACAAAGAGTCTCCCTTCGGTTGAATCGTGGATTCGGGCTGTATAGCCTTGACTATACGGTATTTCGCATTCCAAAATTCAAATCTCATTATTTATGCCCTGGACTGTAGCAAATGCTTGCCTGCAACGTCCGCCATTTGGTGATTGGATTTTTAATCAAGGAGAGCCGGTTTTGATAAATCAAAATTTTTCTTCATGCTCGTCATAAGAAATCTGTCATGTTGGACAAGCAAAGCTAGGAATGATTTAATTGGCTACAAGTAGAGAACTTTAAGATGTCCCAAAATCTAAGATAAAAGTGGGAGAAATCGGCAGAAAGATTAGCCTGTCAAATTTAAACTTCGATGAATTAAGTGAAAAGTGCCAACTACTACTCAAACGCTCCGATAGTTGGTAGGGCGTTAAGAATGAATCGGCCATGCAACCACTCGCATTGTTTTTGCTCTTCCAAATACAAGACAGTTCAACGAAAGGAGAAGTAGGTATTTTCATGAATATGAACAAAACTTACCTAGTGAAAGGTGCAAAGCGATATCGAAAGAAAAAGGTATTATGAGGTTTAGCAGAACGTCACTATGAGGCCTCACAGAGCTTTTTCTCCTTACTGTACTAGAATAGGGTCTTTAAGTAAATTATTATGGCCACGTTAAATAGCGTAAACTAGTATGATTCTACTACCTTCATCAGTATTTAAAAAAAGACTAGGTTCAACCAAATAGTGGCACTGTGACCCCATTACATGTAATATTTAAATATCAGTCTAATCGAGTGAACGATTAAACAAACTGGAACTACGAGAGTAGGAAAGTAAAAAGAATCCAAACGTTGTTCTATTTGGGAAAGCGTCACCTACGGCATTCGATACTCCCTGGCCTTGAAACCTAAGCTCCAACCGAAAGCTATCAAAATTTCAAGGAATGAAGTTTGTAAGAGCACGAGGATCACAATCACAACTGGGAACTTGGGGACAAAACTAACCTTCCTCCAATCTACATTTCTTCGTTAGCAAATATGGTGCGAAAGGTGTGTATTCTTTGTCCTAATACGATCTTTGGTTCAATTTGAAACGAACATGCTTGAAATGGCTATACTCTATACATTTTGCAGAATTGAAATATTCTTTTCTGGCCGACTTTAAAATAACCTTGAAATAGGTTAATTGACTTTTTAACCGTTGAAAAAATAAACCGAGCAACCACGATGCTAGAAAATTTAAATTAAGAGACGCTAATTATATGCAGGTAGGAAGTTAATTATTGACGAAATTTAGTCAATCAACAAAAAATACTTATTTACTAAAATTTTGCCATAAAAGCCACCAACCCAGGCTGTTTAAAACGGCTAATTAGATTAGCCTATGCAACCTTAACAACAGTATGGATGGGATAGCTAAAATGCTCATCTGTCCCTCTTATAGGTAAAAAATATGCTGACTGGAGTATATACACCAAACAAAGCTGACCCCAAAGACCGATATTTGGTACAATTGTCACCCTTCAAACGCTTCTCTCAGTCGAATAGAAGACTTCAAAATGTGCTGAGGCAGGGAGGCTTCGATGACAAGTCAGTAAGAGTCGCAATTAGAACTGCAACGAAAAGAAGGTTTCAAATCTCTGAATTTCACTCCCCCCTCCCCCCCCCCCTCCACTCTCCTCAGCAAGTGTTTAATGTGTATCTTCAACGTGGTACCTTGATAAAATAGACTTAATAAGAAGTGTAGAAGAAAAATCAAATGGAGAAGGCCGTTATGGATTAATGAGAAAGATTGTAGACATTAGCGAAGGAGGGTTGTTGCACTTCAAACTTCAGACCATTTTCATAACGAAACAAGAGATCAGTAAAAGTAAGGCTAGTAGGCAAGGAGATATTAAAGGAAAATCATTTGCAATTTGATTGGGATTCACAGCTAATAGAGCTGCATGAACACATGCGTAATACCATGGTCAGGATAAGTTCTACTGGCATTAGGCGTCAGTATTAAGAAAAAGTTCAAGAGATCAATTGAGTGAAAACCGGCAATGTTAACTCAGGTTTTGGTTTGTAGAAAGAACAAATCAATCTGGATTCTTTGCTATTATGCGTTTCAATGTACCCACCTACTGCTCATTTATAGCTCAATCATCTTGTGACCAGCTGGTATCAGTTATGTCCATCTCAAAATCTCACCAAGGTGAGTACCATCAATTAATAAAAACTAGCACATTAACACCAATCAAATCGTTTTTAAATACCTAGAATTAGAATCTGGAAGACCACACATCTACTTGTCTAAACATATACTGTATACCGATTCTATGAATATACGAACAACTACAATTAACAGATGAAAAACTGTGGGAAACGACGTATGCGGTAAACAAATATCGATGGGAGACTTAGTTTTACACACTAAGGAAAAAGGGTACTGATATTCCAATTATCAATGCCACAATCCCCAACCAATAGGAGTGTTCCCTTTTTATCCCCTTCATCCCCTTAGTGCTGCATGACCATGTTGCCTGTGGGCAAAAATCAATTTCTCATTCACGTTCACCTCTCTATTATGTGGGACGAAGATGGAGATTGCCATGGTGGATGAGACCGGTCTAATACCCCAATGAGAAGGGCTGCATTATTTATTCGCCTAATCATGTGGCATCCTATTTATGAGTAACCGACCAACGTCCAAGCAAATGCCTAAATAAGATAGCGATTTTGTATTCCTGGATAACTCGAGTATCCTTCTCCCTCTTGTCATTTTCATTCAGACACCTTTATTCCAACACATCGTGTACCTTTCCGCCAGTAAACTCCTACTCCACTTAAGCCATCACCATCAGTAATCCAAGATCACAAGATCAAGGAAAAGAATTTCAGAATACAAAAGATTGTCTGATTAAAGGAAAAAAAGCTCAAAAACAGTGCATACATGCAAAATTTAAGGAAAAAGAGAAATGAGTCAGCCTGGAGGAAGTCAACGTTCTCGGTTTAAACCATTAAAAGAGATTTAAAATACATAAAAAATTCAATAGAAATCAGAAAATCTTTTTCAAGGATGATGAATACCAGAATATATTGAATCCATTGATTAGTAGGTTCCAGTCAAAGTAGAACTAAGCTTTCAGTAAAGCTGCCTTACGAATCCCACCCGAAATCAACTAGGTATTGTCTCACAGAGCAAGTGATCTTCCTAAGGATTGGCAAGTAAAATAAACCCTTCCAAAATCAGAAGGCCAAGATTTGGTAACGGATGCATTTGAAAACAAGGAGGAAATTGAGGAAAAGGAGGGAAGTGGGAGGAAAAATCGAAAAAAAAACAAGAAAATAGATGTCGATGCAGAGTGAAAATAGGGTTGTGATTAAGAGGGCCCAACAAGGAAACTTAAAAGGAGTTACTTTTCATGGTCCTTGTTTATTTGAAGAACAAACGATAAACAATAATCAATTAGCAAATGACGCAGACATGTGAGTCAACTCATGGGTTCGATAGAGGAAGAAGATGAGCAGCCTCATAAACCTAGGAATCAGACGAATTACAAATCTTGATGTCCATTTATTTAAACTCCGCTTCGATTTGATTCATCTTCTGCATCACTTAATAATGCGATTAATCTTCTACTAAGATGCGTCTCGTAGCTAAATTGTGCAATTTTTTAATTGAAAACAAAAGTTAAACCATTTGGCAAATGAGAGCAGAGTCCTGTCCAAAGAATGTTTAGTAAATTGAACAAAAAACTAATAGGAAAATAAAATGGAAACTGTTTTGGAAAACTCAACAATCAATTTATATGAATGGCCATAAAATGAATTTGTAAGTGTGCACGTCTCATTAGAGGTCATGACATCGATATCCATCGGTGCACATTTAATGACGTGAATGGAAAATCTCACTGGTTAATTCTGATCAACAAGAAGGTTGCTAGAATAAGAGTTTCTAATAAGAGCAAACACCACAAATGAATGAAGTCTTCAATAGTGAAACTAATATATCAATATTGGACAATTCAACTAAATTGATTCCCTTTTATCGTCATTAGAAATGTACGAAAATAGCTGAAAATACTAACACTTGTAAGCTAAGTTAAGATTAAAGTTAGGATAAAAATAAAAATAATATGTATTTAAAAGTATAACTAACCAGGCTCAAGTGAAGCTATTGCATGTAAGAGATCATAATTAATAAGTGGCTCAGCTTCCGGTCTTGGTTCCCAACCAACAGGAGGAGAAGCAGGTGGACTAAGAAGGAATTGTTTCTCCGGTTTCGGAAGAGCAAGATGTTCAATATTGTCAATGTCATCCATCATATCGTCATCCCCATCTGATACTGTCCGTAGATCACTATAATCGCCCTCTTCGTCGGTCAAGTGGTCATCTTCAAAGGAGGTCGTATTTTGAGAAGGGTGACCATGTCTTTGTTGGCGTCTTTGACGTGTCTCTTTATCATCATAAAAGAAGCAGCGGATACCGGCCTCCTCTGCGGATTCAACTGAATGACTAACAATGGTTTCTGGAAGTCGCCAACCTTGAGTTTCAAGACGAGCAATGACGGCGGATTCTGGGGAGGACATGGTCACCAGGGCACGGCGAAAACTTGGAAGATATATAAAGGAAGAACTCTCATCATATGTGCGGAAAACCTGCTCAAATACATTCTAAGAGGACATAAATGCAAAATGAATAATACTTACTTTTGCTTCAGCATTGCTATACACTTCAATGGGAACTTTAGTTACAATAAGACGGCTCGAGGTTGAAGAAGTCTGCTTACAACTATCATTTACGTCATCCATACCAACAGACAATTTTTACTATAGAGACTTATTTAACAAAATAATAAGAACAATATTCTCAAAAAATCCGAAAAGAGCGGCGTTTTCTGCCCAGTTAAAACACATAACCCAAATATGTCATAATTTTTTTCTAATCCCAAACGAAAGTATTGTAATCCCTCATTATAAATTGTTTCTGTTCGAGATTTTAAGCTTTAATGTGGTAAATAGTATTATAATAATATTTTTTGATATTCTTATCTAGGACGCTGGTCTAATAAACCAGTTTCCATTTAATTTCGCTCCTTCCAAAATATGAAAATTTAGCTTCCCGTCTAACGTTTAATTTAAAATTTATTTTCACAACCTATGCATTGCAAAATTATGTGAATATTTGTTAGAAACTACTGTCCTCGTGGATTTCATGAAGACTGGATATTTGCTAGATTTAGGCAATTACTAAGAATTTGCTTAAATTCATTATGCTTAGATAAAAAAGTTTTCTGAAAATGATTCTCAGTTATAATTTTATCAGTCGTTAACACAGAATAAACGTATACAGTCTTTTCAATACTTACTATAAGAGTGACATAAAGGTGAATGAATACTTCTAATGCATGAAAACTACGAACGTTTACCTTTTATTCGTGCCTTTTTTCGTTTTATTAATTTAATTAATATATTTGGCGACTTTCTTGGCCATGTTCAAGCGAAAATAGCTATTATATTTGTCTTATCGACTAGCGTTTTATGTTGACTGCGTTTTAAAGTCTACCCAGTTATTTTACTTCCCCGTTGGTGTCTGAAAATTCTAAAATCTCCCTAGTTTTGTTGATTGCATTCTCTGAAATCGGAAATAATGTTTTTCCGTCCAAAATTTCGTACAAAGTGTATGTCCCAGAAATTTCCCACTTGACTCTGAGGCGCCAGCTAAGCAAACTGAAAAATTTCCCCCACCACCCAATGCCTAGTTTATCCACAAGATGCATGAAGCCAACATTTACTAAGCCTAAAACAAATGTACAATACAGAATCCTAGTCAATTTCAATACTTGTTAACTCACATTTGTAGCGAGTTAGCCTTGACTATTCTCGGAAACCTCAATACAGGTTCTCCTAGTTGGTAAGTCTCCCGGAATAGAAGAAACAGACGTATACCGTGGAACACGCTTATTTAGTATGACGTGATGGCGCGCAAGCCTGATGGCGTGCTGTGTTGTCGCGCTAGCGTGATCGGTATTGCTGTGTGACGTGGGAAAGAAAACGCTAAAAAATTAACACTAAGGTGAAAGGGGAAGGAAACTCTTCGACGAGTGTAAAAAGGTTGGGATTGAGATGTGAAAGTTTTTGGGATAGTAAGGTTAACAATTAGAGGACAAAGACTGCAAATGAAAGAGTTGAAAGGATTATAAGTGATATCAAGGTGGCCAAAGTGAGATATATATAAAATAAGTGTTCGCAGAAGAAAGTTGATATTAGTTCGTGGCAGGATTGAGATTTCCATGCATCCATAATCTCTTCTTTCTTTGTCAGCTCCAAGCTGAACATTGACTGCAAGTATCCTAGAGATTTTGTATTTCCTCTCGAGTGTTGCCTCTGATTAACTAGACGATTGCATTTTATATTCGATGGTTTGCAGCATGGTAGACGGCGATGGAGTTTTTAAAAATGTTCACAGATTGATGGAGACGATTTCTGTGGTACAGGAACTTGTGTTTTTACTTTTTTGTTAAAGTCGCGATGCATAGATTCCAGCGACAGATAGGCATGGATCAAGCGATGTTGTCTTCTTGCGAGTCTCCATAGTAGAAGTTCGTGTTTAAGGCTTCCGTTTTGGATGAGTAATTTGGGTATATTGTGATGGTTTGCAGCGGTTGATTTTGCCAAACTTTTTCTTTTGCGCCTGTTGCGTTTCTTGGCTGGGATGGTAGGATGCTCTGGCAGAAGGTTGTGAATATCCCCAAGTATAGAGTTGAAGTCGTCAGCGAGATCTGGAAGTTCTTCGTAGAGTTCTCGTGTATCTGTTTGGAGCAGCTCTGTGTCAACTTCCTTCACTGGACTGACTGTCGTTGCGTTTGTTAGTAATTGGGCTCAAGAGTTTCTTCCATGTCCAAATCCTGGCGTTCTATGGTTTTAACTAAAGAGAGTGACAATTTTGTGGGGGCACAACTTTAGCATGACTAATGCAGAATCAATGACCAATGCTCTATGCAGGTTCTCCTAGTTGGTAAGTCTCCCGGAATAGAAGAAACAGACGTGTACCGTGGAACACGTTTATTTGGTATGGCGTGCTGTGTTGGCGCGCTAGAGTGTTCGGTATTGCTGTGTGGAACTTAGTCACTATATGCACTTTATGGTATGATGACCTCACATAACTTGGGTCATTAATTGGTCGGGTAATCGTGTACTGAAATTGACCATTGATTGATAATATTGGCATTGGACATTGATTCGGCATTCATCATGCTAAAGTTGTGTCTCTACACATTGACACGTGGGTAATATCGATACACAGATTATTAAATGTGCGCGAGGCTACATGTTATTAGTTGGAGGTGGAGAATGTTGGTAATATCGGAAAAGTGGCTTCTTTTTTCCCATCCTCTGTACTTTTTATACCTTTTAGTTCGTTTTGCATCTTTGCAACGTTTTATAAGTCATATGCTCTTTTACATTAACCTGCATTCTCTAAGACGCTCAACAATGAATCTACACTCATTCCTATCCTTAGCATAAGGCTTACTGAGGCCACCAAGTTAGCTACTGGAATTATGTTCATAGTGGAATTTCGAACTGATAGAGATTTCGCACTTGTTTTTAAATTTGATAAATAGAGTGTGTTCTTGAAGATACCTCTTTATTCGTGAAATGCTCAATAAAAGCTACTGGGAACTCACTTCTACGTTTGGCTTAATTACTCCCAAAAAGAATACATGCTCCTATTTATGGAAATATAGCTTTACTCGAGAGGAAATAGTGCGTAGAAAGTGAAGAGGGGTTCGTTATACATGGTTCAAGAGTTTACTTCTCTTTTCGGCACAGAAAAATGTATACTAGTGATTTTTAAGGATCTTTGAAGAGACTCACATTGAACCTGTCCTCAACATCGAGGAAACCTTTCTGACACATGGCGCTACAATAGCAAGCGTTTTCTATAAGACATGAAGTAACTAGAAATTTGCACTGCAAGTCTAAATTAATCATCATACCTAAAAAAATTGGTCTCATCAACGGTGCAAAGTTCTGCCTTCTGTGTCCCATAAATTCGAGTTTAGCTGCTAATTTTGGGCTTTGTCTTTTATTCTTTCGAATTCCCTTGAGGTGTGGTTTTAACACTTCAAGGACAGTACTCAACAATGTTGATTGTTCTAGCTAATGGAGCCAGGTCAGGACAAAGACCTCTGTGGTGTCTTAATTCATTTACCCTAGCTATGGTTTTGTGAAGGAAGAAGCGAATTCATTTACTCTTCTGTGTCTTAACTGTGAGGCTGGCAATTTAAATGCGAAATGTGGTTTACTTCTTTACAGTAATAATGTGTTACGAAAAATAATGATTTTGCTTTCCCACGGCAAATCTTTTCTACTCATCTGAAGCCATTTTGAACACTATACACCCTCTTTACAATCCTACACACTACCTCCTAGACCCTTCAACTCCCTTGGGTCTTTCATGCTTTCTCTAATGCTAATATATATACTTATTAAACCACAGGAAAAATGGTTCCTGCATATTGGTGAAGGGTTTGAAGCTCAATTACAAGCACCATGGTCAAATAAGCTGTTCGGGCTAGTGAACTCGACCATGACAGAACAACTCAGTCGATCCACCACCACCATGCCCCAATTATTCTCAAGTTACCTCGATAACAAACAATTACCTATAAGCCCAGCAATGACTTTGCTGATGAAAATAGCGTCGACAGTTAACTGCTCCATCTTGGGCGGTCAAAGAATCAAATAAACCGAGGTAGTGCTAAATGCACCTGCCAACAAGCAGTGAATGCAATGGCATACTATCATCATGAAGCTAAATGTTGAAAACTAAGTACGGAAGACTCACGATGCCCATTCCTCATTGACACAGCTTACAATTGCTCACAATCAAATGTTCCTCCATGAAAGATTTTACCCAATCGAGGGGATTAAAAATACTTGATATAAATTAACAGGGAAATAAGTACAAGACACAAGATAATAAACATAGGTCAAATGCATTTACAAATACAACGTTCATACAAGAGTGCTTAATCAAAAATATCATCAATGGGATCAACCTCATGTAAAACTGTTTGCTTTGTCTTCCTCTTCTTTTTACCCTTCTTAGCACCGACTCTGTCCATATACTTGACATCCTTCTTCATTCCCAGAGCCTGACGAATCTACAAAAGAACAGAAAGAAGTAACGAAAGAAATTTCAAATATGAATATTGACGAAAATGAGTGTAAACCATTACCTTGTTAGGAGAAATGTATTTTGGGTTTTCCCAGATGACTGCACCGTTAAAACTGCCCAAAAAGATTTTCATCGGGAGAAGCGAGAAACGGGGACCTAAACAAGGAGCACAAAATTATAACGGTAAAATCGCCAATAAATTAAGAGATAATTGGTGAAAAACGAACCGATTTCTGATAGGGCACCGCTTTCCTCGACGATTTGATAAACACGAAACCAGATACGACCATTGAAGTAATTAAAGGAAATGACCTTATCTGTGTAAGGTTGCATTTTTGGGTGGAAATTGGGAGTTCCAAATGTCAAAGTCATTATTTCCTTTAGAAGCTGGAGATGCGGCGATTCAGCATCGTCAAAGCTCTTATCAAAGGAGAGAATTGGACGACTGTAACGAAGAGCGTTTCCAGTCATCTTCAATTCAGACGTGGTGCTAATGTTTTCAACCAAGAACTTTGCAGATGGACCAGCTGGGACACAACTGAGCCAAAGATAAAGATCATGTTTTTTGCGTCCCTCGAAGAAAACAACTTTGGATGCATTACGAATGTCAGCAACCTCGTTGATCAATGGCAAGTCATGCTTAGCATCCATTTTGGTGTCCGACTTTGAATGAGGCATCATGGTAATAAGATCCTTCATAATGTGGCGACCCAAAAACGAAACACCACGAGAGCACAAAACTAGAGTTCTTTCGCGATTAGTCCATTGCTTTTTTTTAATAGGCTTGATATCCGATCTTCTAACGGCCGGTAATAGTTTAGCTATAAAAGAGTGTAACGAATACTGTGTCAACTTACGTCTTTTAGTCTGCTGTAATTTTTCTGCTTTTGAGAGATTTTCTGATGCTAAAGAACTTATTATAGGATATAAAATACACACCTTGATGCTTCGGCATATTTATCCCAACAAACAAAACGTGATTGTTATACCATGCAACCTCAACTTTGCCGCATCTGCAATGGCTAAGTAAAACAAAAATATCAATGAAATTAGATAACAACGTAAATTTAAGTATTTTGCTAAAGTTTATTTTTTTATCTTATTTGTGGTTATTGATTTTCATTAGATAAGAACTAAAGAGTTTAAGGTTTAATTTTTGATGAAACTACGAATTTAATTAACGGATGACATTCGAAAAGGCCAATTAATGTGGAAATTAGATTAAAAGATTCTAGACTCAGGAATATATTTGCGAACTAGTTACTGTAATTCCGACTTTTCTTAATGAATTTTAAATAAGTTAAGATGTTGCTTGTTATTTTTAATAAATGGTTATCCAAATTCTAACAAAATGGCTTTTCACATCATCATTTCGTAGAATCAAAGACTAAGTATGTAAACTTCATTTCCAATCAATATTACAAAACGTTGTATTTTATTACCCTTCACTTAGTGGTAAAAATAGTATTTATTTTTTATACATTGAGGTTCCTCAAACGCACTTTTTTGAAGTTCTGGCAATTCCATTAGCGTCCAAACTTGCTGCAGTCCATCTCTAGTCCGTGAAATACCACAGCGCTTCCTCAACTTAGTCATAAAAGATAACCTCACAGTAATTGCTTGCAAGAAATATCGAATTAATTTACAACCCACGCAAGAAAATCAAGTACTACAGTAGATTTTATTCTCAAGAAATCAAGAGAAATGAATGTCGAAAGACACACATTCCTTCAAATCAATAAACATACAGTCAGATACGAGGCGAGGAGTGTCAGTTTATTTACCAGAGGGAAAGGGGAGGGGGATGGAGCAATCAAACGAAAAAGATAACAAAGAATATAAAAAAGACGAGTAGTATTCCGAATACTTTAAACATTAACCAACGATTTGAGGAAACTGATCGAAGATATTTCAACAGTTCAGCATGTCCGGAATCTATTGATACCAAAGATTGCTCCACATTGGCGTCTATTCGCTCAACTCTTTCCTCCTGTTCGTGAACCTAGAAAAAAGCATAAATATTAATATATTACAGCCTAAGTTAGCGACTCGGTTAATTGGAGCAAGTAAAGAATGAATAAGTCATTACTGCACATACAGCTTATTAATAACGTTCGTCAATAACAAGATTCTAATTTCTGTAGGATTATGCAAGAAGTTTCAACAAAACATCAATTTTGAAAACACTTTATTCAAACTTAAACGAATTAAGCAAAACAAGGAGTTTTGTAGGAGGTATCGTAAGGTTGGGAAAAACCTAAGTCAAGTTTTTTCCAGCCGTACTAATATGGAAATATGAAAAAATTACAAATCGTCGTTGCTGGAAGCCAAAAAACCCATACTGTAGTGATTGCTACACTAACAAGCCTTGATTATACTCAGTAATCTCTATGGCAGATTCTACTAGTTTGGAACGGTTCCCAGATTAGCTAAGCTACCACAAAGTCATGGAGGAAACAGACGTATGTCGTGGAATGCGATTATTTGGGTGACATAATCCTAAGAACTAATCGTAGTCACCAAGTGTCTTAAATCATGAAGATTTTAAGGCAGAAGGGGTCGTTAATAACAAACTGCGCTTCAGTGGGGCTTAAAATGCCGCTTCCGTAGACAAAGGTTGTAATCGATTCCTATTTCCATTAAGCAAATGAATTAAGCGTAAATAATAGACAATGCTGAGAGTTTTCTGCAATAAACTCTTAGCGAGTTGAGATTGAGACCAATCCCAGTTGATAAATCGTGTTCGAGAGCGAAAATCGGATGAAATTAGCAAAAAATCACTTTGAACGATAAATAAATAAACTAACTTCAAATTGCAAAAGGCAAGGGAATCTCTTAGCCTTTTGTAAATAAGCGGACTTAACAGATCAAATAGGAAAAACATACCATAGTCGCAAGCTGCTGGAATATCTCTCCCAATTCTACAATTGTGTGTTCGATGGTCCGTACTGTGTCATGCCGAGCAGTTAGATAGGCATCAGTTTGATCTCGATACATCATCAGTTGTGCTTGGCTGGGATTTGGTAGCAGAAGATTAGCAGCCCCACTGGGTTCCACGCTATTTTCTTGTCGTGCTTTCTGTTCATCCTACAATGTAGTGAAGACAATAAAGTAAGCACTAGAGACGCTCAGGTTCACGTACCAGAACTCAGTCATACATGGGTGCAGAAGGTGAAGCAAAAGGGAAGCAGAATCTTGGTCAGTGTCGCCAAGGGCTAGAGCAGGGCATATACTCAGTTTTGTGCTTCTTAGAGAGGGTGGAGAATTGTGATCACGTTGTCAAGATGATCACTGTCACCCACCACATGTAATTTTTATACTTTGAAGGTGGGAAGATGATATAGTACAGCTAAAGTATAACACGGTCTATTTACAAAAAAAACAGGTGGTTTCCAGAGCCACAAGTAATGAACCAATAATGATCTAGTGATTAGGATTCATGACTTCGGCACAGTCAGAGTTCAACTCCCAAACAGAATTTCACTTTGTGTGAGGTTAGTAAAACGACCTCCACGGTATGACGACTCGGTATCCATGGGAGTAGGGCATGAACTACCTGATTGATCAAATTTATTGAAGTAAGGTGCAGTGAATATGTTTAATCTATAACAATGTGTTATATGTATTTCACCTTTGGCACCTTCCATGACATACTGGTCGTATTATAATTAGGACAGTGCACAGAGGCTTTTTCGACTCGCGAGATGCAGCAAATATAACGAGCGGTAATCCATAGTGTAATTTGCAACCCCGTTTAAAAAATCATTTGCAACACTAATCTATGAAAGGGAGTAACAGCACAGATCCTGAGAAACCAGAATCAAGATTTCTCACCTCATTAGCCAGTCCTGGCAGTGAGAGGTTTGCCATTTTACTCACTGAGTGTGCACCGTCAGGTAATGAACCCGTGAACTCTGACACGACAGAGATATATGTTGATAGTTATGCTCAGATCATAGAAGCATTTTACAAAAGAATAGAAACGGTTTCAATGAAATTGAAAATCAATTAAAATGCAAACCACACTTATCTGAAGGAAGGAAATCGTTGATTAGAGATCGACTAAGATGGATAAAATGGTTTCCGAAAATCTGGAGCACAAGAAGTCACGGGAATGGTGAGTGTTATATAATGTACCCAAAACAACACCCTTTCGTCCTACCTAAACTAACAAGTCACGTGTAATGAAAGCAGAATAATTGCATAAAGTCGGTCTCAATCAAATAATAGAAATATGCTACAACAAGAATTACAGAAAAGGAACTATCTGTAAAACAGCTTAATGATGGTGCTCTTGAATTGCTACTTTCGATGGAAAAATTCCGTCGAGAGGAAATTGGCCATGTGACTAGCGTTCTATATTTTGATACCAGATACAAACTTTCCTATGATCCATCCAAATTCAAAATGATTCGAAAAAATTGACATGCCTGATAATGTAAACTTGCCTATAAACACGTGTTTACACCAGGTAGTGAGTTAACTAGATCGCTAGTGTGGCTATTTAAGGCAATCAAAGTGGCTTTACAATCCGTAAATAAGTATGCAAAGAAGTGGTAAATTGATCACAAAAATGGAAGCCTAATTGAGTTATTCACTTTGAGTGGACACAGCTTACTGACCTCTGGTGTACTAAGATTAAGTATGATCATGCTGCTATCACGGACTTTGAAGGAGAAAATTGAATTGATCAAACAACAACCATCATAATGAAACAGCATGTCATTCATCGCGGGATATTATGGACAAAAGTTCGCTCAATGATCCCTCTGGTGACGAAGCATGAAACCTGAATTATGGAACGTTAACTGCTCAGTATGAGGACATCGTACAACCGAAAAGATTTAAAGCATTTTGAATACTCGACCACGCGATCAAGTGGGTGGCCTCGCTGTGGGTTATATGATGGAATGGGAATGAAAGTTTTAGAATTGACTCTCAGGTTGCGCTGACAAATCATGAAATAACTGAAAATAGGATAAGGAGAGTTGGAAAAGTCCTATTTTTATACAGTTTGATCCTTAAAGGGGTATAATCGGGGAAGTAAACAAATAAACACAAAGGAGGCAAAAAATAGGTTTTCAAAAATGAAGATTTGTTTATTTAAAATGGACTTCATCTAATTAAGGCAACTCCAATAATAACTAAAAGATCAATAAATATTTAAACGAAACCATAAAAAATTAGCAATAAATTTAAGGGTATGGTGGTTTTATGCTTTTAGAGCACTTTAATGACTATTTATCTCAGCCTTTCTAGTAACAGCGTAGCAACTTAGATACTATATACGACCGTATTTCAGTTTTTTTTGATGCAATTTAGATAATATTGACACACTGTTCCTTATGCGCAGTGACCAATGCGCATGTCTGCCAAGTTGGTAGTTGTGTATGTGATCCAGGCGAATGGCGGTTCACATCTACTGACAATAATGACCAACAGCATTAGTCAATTTAATTCAACAAATGGAGAGTTAAAATGCGAGTTTCCCATCAAAGCGACTTCTGGTCGTCTTTCCTCGCAAATCACGTTAAGAGTCATTCGAGTTTACTTTTCCAGACGAAGGCTGGACTTAAAGTGATGGCTCGCCTTACAAGAAAGGAATTAAGTTCATTCAAAAATACGAGAAAATCGAAATAGCATTAAACTGAAACCATGACAAAACATATATTAGTACTTTTAAATAACCAATTGTAGTGGCCCCATAGAATTCAAGTTAATAACTTTTTTGCCTCGGAAACCCTTTCCTCCTTCTGTAATATATTTAAATGACCAGAGCTTAAAAGAATCACTAAAAAATCTAAAGAAAAACGAAAAATGTGCTACTGAACAGATCGATATGACAAATTGAACTATAGTCCGGAAGAGAAAGTTGATAATTCAACTATTCCAGAATCCAAATGAAGGCTACTGACATTCTGACTCTGCATTTCCTCACGTACTGAAGAATTTGGCAAATTCGTAAGTAAGGATTAAAATGCGTAACATTTTTTTTCCTATTTAAAAAGGATAATAGCACTAAAATGAATAAAGCAGAGCCAAATTATTTCTAGCGGAAATTGAAAGATTTATACAGCCTAGAAAATGCGATCGATGGCAGCTCAATCAAATGCGAAAATAGATTTTTAAGTACAGGTAGTTTACTAACTAAAAGGAAAGGACTTTTTCATTGAAAAGGTGCTTAGAGCAAGCAGACGCTATTTGCTATGCATGAAACATACACGTTTTAAAAGCATAACAATGAACAAATTGGGTTCCAACTGAATGATACAAAAACGTATTAGAAAATTGCTACTTACACGTCTTGAAAGAAAACGTATTGACAAAAAGGTATGAAGATATATTCAAGAGAATTAAGGCAAATACAGAAGAGAGCTTTAAAGCCCAGTATTTAAAAAGTGATTTAAAATAAACAAAAAGTTTTAATGGCAAAAAACTACAAGAATGACAAGAACGTTGCCAATAAGGCAGGAAATGCCAGCAAGAATAAGATATCTTTGAGAATCAAATAACTCTTAACTGGATGAAAACTAATTGATATCATTTTTGTAGCATCAAAAGAAAGAAAAATGCCTGTCACATACACATAATTGGTTAAAATTAAGAGAAGGCCATTGTGGATACCAATAGCTAAAACAGAAGAATGAAATATGCAAAGCCAGTAAAATTTAAAAGAAAAAGGATGAAGGTATTACAAGCCCCACTTAGTTCACTTAAAAAACGTAAATACACCAATAGAGTGAGCTGGAATTTAATACATGTAAAAAAACTCACATTTTCCTGAAAATTGAACAATCTATGGTGCAAAGAAAGAGTTCTTTTAAAAAGAGAATATGCACGGAGCGCATTTTACCGGAAGCAAATATTCGCCTATGCGTATAGTTTGTTTCGTCCGCCGTACAAGCAAATGACACAGACTATCATAATTTGGCCTCTTCATCACATCCCCGCTTTCACTCATTATACGTTGACAATTATCAATTATTCCTCCAAATTTTATTTGTAGCACTCATGTCAAATATACAAACTGTTACGCGATACAGAAAAACAAATAAACCCCGAAAAATAGTTTTAAATGAATACAACTCGGAATAAAAACGGTTTAAAGAAAGACATTATGTGCAGATCAGTACTTTGGTGAGAGTTAAATGAAGAAGGCAGATCAATAAATCCCAAAACTCATTATCTACAATTACAGAAAAAATTCTACCCCGATTTTGAACAAAATTTTGAAGTATGCATTGAAATATCACAAACCACATCTCCTCAAATCTAATACTTATGAAAATAAACATCGGAACGAACCTGAAGAAGAATTGAGGGAACAATCGTAGCGGCAGAGACACCGGTCTTAGTTCCACCATCTATACTTTCTGGAGGCTCAAATGCCATATTAACTACTCCATTCATGGGCTTCTGTTGAGCTGAGAAGGCATTTTTCCTGGCAGCTTGATCTCTCAGAGTTTTAGATCTCTGTTCGAGAACTCGTTTAAAGCGCTCTGACATTCCTGCAAGCCGAGACTGCAGACTCATAAGAACTGATGAATTATGTCGAGCGGATTGTTGATGATTGTATGAGTTGGAATTGGCTTTCGATAACTTAGACAGGTCCGCAATACGGTGATTGAGATTAGCGATATCTTCACGAATAAGGAGGGTGATATGTTGAACTTCTGCTGAATGATCATCAAAAAGAGTTCGTTGCCGAGCAAGAGTGGAAAGGCTTTCAAGACGGCCACAAGTGACAGCGAGATCTGAACTAATTAGAGCAGCCATTTGAGCGAATTGAGAAGACTTCGAAATAGAGGATATTGGGTGGGAATGAGAGGCCAGTTCATCTGGTGAGGATTTAAGTAAAGAAACAGTTTCTCCACGTGGCATGTGGTCGTTAGAACGAAGGCTATTAACTAACCGGAGAAAATCTCCGGTTCGATCGGCCCCAAAGTTCATGCTAAACTATAAAAACGGTAAAATGGAATGAAGCTATAACAGTATTAAAAGAAGCAACAAAGAATATATTTAGTAAGAAGTTACTAAACAGAAATTAGAATGAACTGAAGAAACATAAGAAAGATGTACGACAAAGATATAAGCACAAGATATTTAGAAAACGACTAATTACAAACCAGTCATGCTATTAATTAGGAAAAATAATAAACACCAACCAGAAATAAGATTTTAAGCAGAGCGGCATTATATTTGCCCGCATAAATCATAATAATGATTAATTGTTTTTGCTAAAATTCAACATTTAACTTTAACAATCTTTTAATAAGTTTCTAATTTTGCTTTCATTTGAAGTAAAAGATACGTTGGATGTGACTTTTAAATATAATATCTTATTTTGTTCATATATCCAGTTGCGCTTTGTAAAAAAATTTAACTGAATTTTATATCTCGAACGATTAAAAACTTTATTGGGACATGCAGGACTAAACTTCCCTAGGCCTTTTTTTGTAGAATACATATGATTTTAAAAGATTCTTGTCTAGAAAATCAGAATGTAAAGGTGAACGGTTTTGAATAAGATTTTGACCTTATAAATTTATGTTTATATGCCTACCCTAAGTGTGATCGGTTCTCTTCCTTTATTCAAGTCCAATTTAAAAGTATTTCAAAGTAGTGTTGCCGAATGCAACTGTAACGTCAGTTGGCTTATTAAGTTATATGAGGCTTTAAAATATCCAAGTAATTTTATTTGGACATATATTATATTTTCGCTTGAATTACTCTGGATACATAATTGATTGCCATATAATCCACATACAGATTACCAGCCACCAGAGAATTAATAACTTTAAAGTTATTCTATTTTTTTATTTCTTCATACAAATTTTTTATATATATTATATTTAAAAAGCAGAGGTGGACACTTTCCACTTTATTGTTGAAGTCATTTTTTAATACAACAATTTGTCTGTGGGCAATTAGAAGCGGTGGAGTCTCTCCATGCGATGTGTTGTTTTTCTAACTTGCCAAAGGTCATTTCGGCTGATAAAGGTAACCTTTTTTAGTTTCGTATCTATTATTTATATCTAAGCCCTGACTTTACTTCCTGAAATCTCTCGTATTCTTTTATCCGGCGGTGTCATCGCAGTACCTACCGACACTATATATGGTTTCGCTTGCAGTAGTCTTTCATCAACTGGTATAGACCGTATTTGTGAAATCAAAGGTCGTGATATGTCTAAACCTTTGGCTGTTTGTCTTGATAAGGTTTGTCATTTTTATGTACATTTTTTATTCCTTCTAATAATCTAGCCTTCCAGTATCCCGCAGTGGAGTAACGCTCAGGGCATTGATCAGAAACTTTTCTCAGCACTTCTTCCTGGACCTGTTACGGTCTTACTACCAAGATTAAACGACGATCCCCTTAATCCCCTCTTAAATCCTAATGTCAAAGAGATTGGCATTCGTGTTCCTGATTGTCCACTTGTTTGCCGTATATCGGAAGCTTTGGCAATAGCTTCTAGGCTAAACTTCACAAATGGAGATGATATACATGAAAAAAAACGGGATGACTTATCCTCAGCTATTCCACTTGTTTTAACCTCGGCAAATCCTAGCGGTTGTTCATCTACACTTTCTCCAGAGGTGAGTTTATTTTTTCTACTAATTTTTTTAATGTTGACAAAATTAGCTTAAACGCTAGCATTGAAACAAAATGTACGAAGGTCATAAAAGCGAGTTGCTTTTCAATTATCTCGTTTGAGTCTTTCTTTTAACTAAGCTAAGTATTTCGGGCAGTCATTTGTCTAGAAATGTTTGCAAGTGGTTGATCCTTTTTAGTGAATACCTGTTGGTGAAAATGACAGCAGCAAAATATCTTATAAAGTGATTTTGTCAGTCAGTATGTCATCTGTCCTCCCTATTTGACGTTTTAATCGAGAGGGTTTCGATCGGAAATTAAGAATAGTCAGGGTTTTGTATCTATTGGCTTCACTATTTGGGCGTCGTGCAGTTCGAATGTCGTGATGTCTTCACTGAAATACCGAACAAATTCTTATTCCTAATGTCCAATGCCTATTGAACAGTTGTTATTCATTCCTATTTCTCTACTTCAGGACTATAAACCATGAGCCAATGAATAATATTTTCAAACCTTTAATAACGTTCTCAAAATGGACGAAATTTTAAGTGACGTCGTTCTGTTTCTTAATAAAATATAACGAACACTTTATTTTGACCAGGCCAATTGTTATTCGTATGCAGCTTGAGTCGAGCGATATCTAAGTAGACTGGAAACTGAATTATGTCGGTTTCATTTTTGAAGTTGTGATTGTTATTCCCTTTGTCCTCATGATCTTAGTATCCGCGAAGTAAATTTATTTCAAATGTTAGGTTTCGTGCTAATTGGGAGTCACTTTCTTGTTGTCGTTTTACGTAAACCCAGTTTTACATCTATTCATCGTTTCATTGTCACATTTCACAAGCCCAGCCCACTAGATTTGGAGCATCTCATATGCGCATGTTTTGTAAGAGTTGCGGTGGAAATCTAAGTGAAATAGGCAGAGATTGTTTCTGATATAACAATGTTTGCTACTTTTCATTTTCTAACTTATTATTTAAAGGAATTTTCAAACCTTTGGCCAAAGTTGGATCTCGTGATAAATGGTGGTAGAATCCACGAAGCGGATGACCCATCTATCTCTCGAACAGGCTCCACGGTCGTTGACCTCTCTCCGACAGTAAGATCCAACTGCCAGAAACTTCATTACCGAATTCTTCGAGACGGAAGGTAGGTCCAAACTTTCAGAATGGTATGTGTCCGTTTTAATTATGATATTAGACATTATACTATTTGGATAAGCGGAGGCATAAATGCATCAGAGAGGAAATAAGTTGGTGAAAGCGTAATGATATTCAATCCATTGTATATGAGGTAATTGCCTTTCCACTTATCCAAAAGAGTATATTCTGCTGTTTTTCAAAAGATGCTTTATAATCATTCGAATTGAATCCGATGTCAAATATTTTTGCTCTTTATTTGACTTACGACTAGCAGATCATTGCTCTCGGGGAGCTTTGATTTTTTTGATAATACAAGAGCATTGCTTTCTTTTCAGTGGCAACTTGCGTAGTTTTGACACTTCCATTGGTTTTGTTTGAGTTTCTCTGAGATGCTCTCCATGCCGTTATTTGATCTTTTGTCTATGGGGGTGACTTTTCAGTAGCTTTTATTAAGCCTTCTTTCCAGTTCTTCTCTATGTCTAATGACTCGGAAGAAGCTTTAGGGTAAGAGAACCTGCAAGGCCTTTTATTGCAGTCGTTGAATCTCCCAAACTAGTTTTTCACTTGCTATGACACTGGGAGGCCGCTTCCTTAGTGTAATCGTGTAATAGATTGGTTCTACAAAGTACTCGATAAGCCCATCTTGACTGATTAATTTCTACTTGTCATTTTCTCCATTTCTTAGCTTTCACATATTATATGTTTCAGCGCTCTTGAACAAACGGAAAAGACGTTGCATGCATTCGGATACTGCAGGCAGCCAATGGGATAGTCTTTTTTCACCTTCATCTCAGGATTCTGGTTTAAGTAACTCAGTTTGTCTGTTTCTTTTGTACAATAATCTAGCTGTTTATATATGTATGTTATTTAAAATTATTTATTGGTTGGTGGTCATTGGGAAGGTAATTTGAGTGATTAACATATCAGCACTGTGCTCTTTCAGCCGGAAAAGTATGAAAACCAACCGTTTAAATCGGAGAAGGGGGGGGGGGAGGGTCATGAATTAATGTTACTAATACTAAACAAAAACTTAAAAGTGGGAGAAATAAGTGGTTCGTATTCGTGCGCGGTGAAAAAACAGATCGGCTATTGAATTTGCTTTCTCCAGTTTTCATGTATTCGTTTGTACGGGCGTTAGCTTTTAGTCTGATCTTATTGATTTAGCCGAGAGACTTATTAGGACTTTATGTTTACGTTCTAATGGCTATTACTGATGGAATGTCGACTTAATCTAAATCATCTCACTAGTTACATTCCCAAGTATTGAATACGGTACACAGAGTATCCTAATTGGAAGCAATAGAAGAGCAATATACTTATCGAAATAAGCATTTTATTAAAGGCAGGTTAGAAGTGGATTTGCGTGTAGAGTGAACCAATGGGGAAGCCGAATCATATAGGGTCTGTGTGTTCTTTGACTGGATTACTTTTTTTCTATCAGGCGTAATCTTTATGCTTCTTGGTCTTTATTTCCATCTCTCATACATTTTACAGCCTTTGTGCCCATTCATATTTGCTAGTCTTATCTATAGAATACACTTTTAAAAGACCTTAGACCACTCTTTCTCCAATACCTATAAAGTCGTCAACATATTATTGATGATGAATGTTAAAATGTCAGTGGAACCTATCCCCTTGTCGTTCCAATCACTCAACAACTTTTTCCATGATCGAAATCATTAATCAATGTAAAATGTTACATAATTGATTGCTACTCAACGTAAATTTCCATTGCATTACTGGGAACGATAATAATTATTATTTAGTTTTATAGTGTCTGTTTCATTTAAATATATTAGGCATTCCATTGTATTTTTACTAGCAAAACTGTAGCAAGCAATTTTTTATGCAATTAACTGAGGTCTTTATAAGCTGAAATTGTAGTTGAAATGGTTTGCCTTTTATGCAATTGCATTTAATTAATAATTTGTTTTGAAAGTATATATCTTAGTGAAGTGTCTTCCTTTCAAAATGTTGAGAATACGAAGTATTCAAGAAATTTCCCACTTGCGTAAAGTGATCCATAAGTGTGTATGCAGCTAACTTATTCAATTTGCAACATTTTAATAGAATGTAAATTTAATAATATACAGGGTGTCCCTATTTGGAGGGCGTGCTTTTGTGCAGGAGGAAGGTTGACAGAATTGTGGAGTTTTTCATTTAACAATTTAAATGGAAACTTCTTAAATTTTGGACACTACTAATTATGTTATTGTCTATGAGGTAAATATGCGCATATCGAAATGGAAAATTTATTTAGCTCAATGATCACTAATTAAAATAAGGTGTGAAGCGAAATTAAAAGATTACGTCACTTGAATGCGTTTGCTCCAGAATCATGATGTCACCATAGACATAAGGTATAATTTGAAATTCTAAGCGGTTGTATCGATCGATGGATTTTAACGTTTAATATAAATAATTTGAGATTCATAACTAATTGATTTTTATCGGGCATAGTTTTTCTGGTTCAAAGGCAGATAACAAATTGATTGAAATCCAAAATGAAACTAAAAAAAACACCTAAAATTTATGTGACTTAAATCAAAATATTATTTTATTTGCTTATTGCCATTCGAACCCCATATTTTGTCTCTGTGAATATTCTAGTTATTGCAATGAGGAGAAAATTTTTTTCATCTTAAAATTACAATCAAGAATAATCACTGCGAATTTTCCCATTACAAAATATTTCTTCCTATATCTATTGTAATTATTAATTAACTTTATTTCCTTTCAAGTGAATTGGTATGCACTCTACTATTCTGGACGTAGTTCGGGTTTGACTGGAATAGTTTGAATTTTCCGACTTCCTGCTTATGGATTGCAAACGTTTTATAACCTAAAATGTTGACCCTACTCTCTGAAAATTGGCTTGCTACTAATAGGTCATTAGCGAGGTCTGTGACCCCTTATACAACGATGCTTGGCTACATTGGCAAAGATCCAGTGAGAAGACTGAAGGCATTCAGCCCACTTACGATTCTTCCTTATCTTTCATTAAAAACAACACTTCTTCGTGTGTATGTCATTCCTACTAAACTAATTATAAAATAATTAAACACGACTTAAATAAGATTCCATTCTAAAGAGTTGAAATAAACGGAAAATTTAAATTTTGAACAATTATCTGTTTTCAAATTTGCATATGATGTTTGTTAAATGACATTTTATCATTTCCTTGAAGACGTATCAGTAAAATAAATAGAATCATTTTTTTAATGTTCAAGCTTGTAAAATTTTAAGATCTGATATGCAGAACTGGTGCCTATAAACCAACTACAACGCTTATACAAATCTGGTTCACTTCCACAAATAACACAGTTATAAGCTGATTTGTTCTCCGTATTTCCCAAAACAAGTTGCCTAGGTTTAGGTGTTTTCGAAATTTTAAGACGGGTATTATTTCAAAAGGGTACGATTTCACATTCGCCCTCTATTTCTGTTATGCAAGTAGGCAATATATCCATGAAAACGCAGTTTTCTGAGCTTGCAACAAACACTCCACTATGATTTGATTTTGGGCAGTTCTGCTAGGAATAGTAGATAGTATGATAGTAGTAGTATGATAGTATGAATACAAATACATTGAATTCATTTGTTCTTCTACTTACTTTCCAAGAGATCGAGGCGAGGTTTTTGGCGAGATCTTGTGTCTAATCACCTTCGTATTAGAGATTGCGCGCATGCTAAACTGGTCTAGCATAGAGATTAATTATTGTGTGATGGTAATATTTTACTAGTAAGGTCATAATTTTTAATTAAAATATGAATGAACTTATACTTTGAATTTTAATAATTAGACGTATTTTCAAAGCGTGCTTTCTTCTTAATGACTTAGGCAAGGACGGTGGTTGAAGTTTATGTAGTCTTTTTGAAGAAGAGCTGGGTAAAATAGTTTCAAAATGCATTCTTTTAAGTCTGTTTGACTGATATCGAGTCAACTAATGCTTACGAAATTGATAATACCAGAATAATATACAATCATTTAGAAAATAATTAGATTTTTATGCAGAGTTAGGTTTCTTTGGTCCAAAAATTTAATAAAAATTGTCACTTAATCTAAGGCTTTAAATGTGCCGACATGATGAAAAGTTTCATTAAATAGAATTTAAATGCGTAGAAGCTTTCCTAATTTTAGAGTGTTGAAATTTTGGCCTGTTTTAGTAAATTCTATAAAGTAAATTATGTGATCAATAATGCTTCACAAAATGAATTCTATTTATAGGTCGTTTCCTTTTGAAAACGCTTTGAAAACTCAGCCCTAAGGAAAGAACAACAAAACGTATCTTTTAATCATTTTATAAGAAATTTAATTACATTTCATATTATTTAAAAAAAACGCACTTTTCTGCGGTTTAGACATTATAGGACTATCATTTATAAGGAAGCGATTTGTTAAAATAGGAAGTTCCACCCGAATAAAATTTCCATTTTATTAAGTCAACATATTTTTTTGTGTGGTAGAAGTCTGTTGCATATCAGTGGCTAACTTTCGCCAATCCATAATTGTTATTATTATTATTAAGCATGCAATATTGGTTTCGCTATTTATAGACCCATTTTAATTTACTAGAACGAGCAGAGGAAAATCACATCAGATTATCAATCATATGATAACACTTCCATCCACATAACATGCAGTGTTCGTCAAGCGCGGAAATACGCTTTGCATCGTGTTTATTTTCCCTGTTTAATCCTTTAATTCATTGACCTCTTTTGTTTAATCGATCTAAATTTAATTTTATATATGCGAAAAGTTAATATTTCAAAAAAAATTATCGTGCTGTGTTGTGTAGTTTAGCATATATGGGACATTAACACCAATACTCGAAATGCAACGAATAATTTCATTAAAAACAGACGGAGCACTAAGTTTTGAATTTAAATCCTTTAGCGCCCTTCAAAAGATTTGTTTTTCAATCCCTTTTTTAGGATGTATTTAACTACTTCCTCTCTGCAGAAAAGAGAATATGGCAAAAATTTATTTTCCATGTTATTAAATTACCGCCCTTTTTATTAAAAAATGACTCATCTAATCCAGGAATCGAAATCCTACTAGTCGAAGTATCATCCGCACATTCATACTGATTAGTTTGCAAATGACTGTCCATCTTGCTTAAATTCTCAAATACATTCAGTAAGACAAAGGTGACATTATTAATGATGGTGTCACGTTTTAACATTTACCGCAATTATTTATCGTAGTACAGCAACCGAATTTGACTCATTTTTATCAAACGTTTATGATGCAATAACTTTGAACTATCCAGATGAGCTTTCAGAATATACTTCACAATTTCTTATTTGTATAATCAGAAAATCGATATTAGTTGAACCATTCGCTCTTCTTGAAAATAAAAAAATTTCTACGTTTAGCAATACTTTTCGCATCCTTAGTCTAAAAATCAATGAAAATCTTCATTTATTTTCTGAATACTGGTACAACGGTATCCGTAATGATGTTTCACGAACAGATTTTAATTATTAACTTTCCTTTGACCTTAATTTCCTTGTTTTAAAAAGCAGTGTTCAGCGGCGAGAGACTTGCGAACTTTTAAAGAATTTCCAAATTTACTCTCAGGTAAATTAAAACCTGATTATTAATATAGGAATCAACTTTAATGCTTTATTCTAAGGAATGCCACTCTCTTCCAAACAATAATGTTCTATCTTTAATGTTTATTGTATCTAAATAGATATCTTGAAGTTTTTTTTATATCAGCACCCATTAAAATTTGTTAGCTTTAATTGGTCCTGGAGCGCTTGTACGTTGTCAGAAGCTTACTTTCATTACTTAACTAGAGCATTTATTTCAAGGGCGAATGCAAAAGCTTCAATTTCAAGACTCAAGGACTAGGCTGAATTGACTTGGCGTTCCTTTTCGACAGTCTTGCCTTTTTATGTTTACACTTGTAATTGGTGCCTCGAAGTATTTTGGAGAGAAGATGAACAAGGAGGGGGAACTCAATTCAGCATCTGTGTTATCTTCCCTGAATGGCCAAGTCGTAACACATCAGAGGGTTTTGTAACTAATCAAATAGTCAACTTTCCATTTCACATTTATCTGGTTGGCAATGCAAATGAGGTAGGGTTCTGAGAAAATGCTCCAGTATTTTGCGAGAAGCAAACTTTTGATGTTTTCTTTTTGCTCCAAATATCATCAAACTCTTTAAACGGATCAACTAGCTCAAAGCACTGTACGTACACGTGTTTATTCAAGCAGACACAGATTTCTACTTTTCAATGTGTCGACAAATTTGTGCTTGGCAAAATTACGAAATGCCTAAAATTGAATAAATTTTCTTAATTCATTTACAGATAAGGTGTAAAAAAGAGAGGCGGCAAGCAGTGTACGTCTTATTCTAAATTTTACTTTTAAAATGGAAAGTTGGATAATGGAAATGAATTCAATGTTTATTTGAAAACAAGTATTAACCATAGTTGATTGAGTAGTTTCTATTTTCCGATTCAAATGTTGTTTTATATGCATCATATTTACTATATTCAATCTTTACGTAGAACCATAGCATTTATAAAATTCATTTTCTGCAATTTATTTGCTTATTGAATGAAAATGCAGATTTAATATCTGCATAAAGATCGAAAAATATGTAATTTAACTAAAAGTTATCGGCACATTGATTGCTTTTTCGTGAATTTAATAGAATAATTTACACTTATTCTCTCATAGCTTCATCTACGCTTTATAGAGTTTTAATGAGAAATAATTTATTATTATAATGGGATAAATGCACCGTATTAATGTCGATTTATTGATTGGATAGAAAGAAGCTATCAGTAATTTGCGCAAATCACTTTTAATTTCATTAAGATTGATGCAATTTTAAATCTGGGCTGAGTAAAATTTTCCAAATTCTTAAAGTAGGCAGTTGAAACCTTTTTAAAGAAGTCATTGTCGAATAGATTTTGGTGAGCAATGAAAAAATGTTTCATAAATTGGATGCAATTTTTAGGATACTTATAGTGAATAGCTTTCGATTTTTTTAACTTTTTAGACTTTATCTAATTTGCTTACAAAATCCTTTAAATTTTATTTTAAAATATTACCTACTTTAGATTATTTTCTCCAATTCGAAATGTCAAAAGTTGACCGAGCTATTATGAAACTTAAATATTCTTTTAATAATGCAATTATAATTGAATATTTTTAATTTATTAGTTTGAGAGCTCACGATGAAATTAGCAACAATTGCAATTTAGTATTTGATGATTTCTAGCCATTATAAGTCACTGGTCGCCATTGAAGGAATCATGATTCATAAGTATCATATAGATAAAGTAAGCACTGTGAAAAGGCTTAGATTCAGTAACAACCACGAGAGTCGGGAAATAAGATCAATTAATATATAGAGTAAAAATGGTTAGATGGAGTGAGCATCTTACTGAATTGGCCACGATCTTTAGACTCATCAAGAGGCATAAAAAGGACTATACGAGTTCCTGATCGGACCGAGATTCACTGATTCCCATCCTTAGAGCTGATTGGTCCACTACGTGCAGGCAAGTGCGTCAGTGCAGAAACGGGATTGCTAGCATAGTGTTAATGGCAATGCACTTAACGGCTTTCAGTATACTTTTTAATTGGTCAAGTGAATGGACTCCAAACCTGTCGCATTAGGGCGGATAATTCCACCTTTAAAAAGTGTTAACATTGCAAATACTAATCCAACTAACAAAGGTTATGTTAATTTAATTTAGTTTTATGACGTAATTTTCGCTCAATTCAAGGTTGGAAATAACCACCGAGGAATTATCACGTATAGGCATACAGCACTTAAGTTTAATTTAATATTTTTAATTAAAATCAATGAAATGCCGTTTTCGCTTATAAATCGTTTGTAGTTTTTTTTACGAAACAAGTTCAAAGTATTTGACATGTAAAATATTTTCCAAAGCGAATTTGGTTGGAATCTTTTTACCTTCTCAACGGCTTTAAGAAAGAAAATAGTTGAATTGGCACGTCTCGCCGATTTGTGGAAGCAGGCTCTCAATAGCATCTCAACTTGCTGCACCCTCTAGTTTGCACAATTAAATACTATGATTTTACGTTATTGGTGAGCTATAATTTGATCAATGTGAGAAAAAATCTTGTGGCGACGTATAAAATCAGCATGTATTTATGCGTAAACCAGTGCTTCCATTTAGTCTCTTAAAATTATACCCAAATCTTCTCAAAAAATCAATTTAAATGTAAATACCAAGGTGCAATTCAAAATCGCTTATAGGTTAATACATTTTAGCAATGCTGAGCTCGAGCTATACTTTTTTGGGGAAAAAATATTCCACATACTTCAATCCTGAACTTGCGCCCTTTAAAATATATAAAATCGTTTATGAATAATGTCTAAATGAGTATTTTGCTAATTTTTTCCACATCTTATAATTTTGTCTGAAAAAGATCACGGAACCTGGCCACCAAACAAATTTTTCGTTCACAATTAAAGGGAATATAATGTGACAATATAATTTCCAAAATGTATTCATACAATGGTAGAACTCTACTACAAACAAAATGGATTTTGCTATTTTTTATAACCTTTTTCTTGCTGTTTGAGAAATCAGTAGACTTGTCCTGACTTTGTAATAGGATGCGGGGGACGTATTTTACGTTTAGAATTGCTGTAGATTAAACGTTGCAGTAAGTGATTCCAAATATTCTTGATCAGTTCAAGCACACGTCGCTCATGCACGGCAGCTAAATTGATAAATATTTAAAAAAATTTTGGTCGGCTTTGTTACTACATTTTTATCTGATAAAACCATGAACCTACTGTTATAAAGTGAACATCTATTAAAACATCCACAGACTATTTGGACGTTGGTAATTTACGTTATTCACGACGCGTCTCTAAGCTCATTATCCATGCATTTCAGCTGCATAACATCGAAGAACGCTAGAGAGAAGGAAGGAGCTGAATCCTCTTATAAATCATGAAAAAATCAATATTGAACAATCTGCTCATTTAAGAGAAGCAAAATTACTTAAATTAATAAAACAAATGCTAAATCCTGATCGGAAAGTAAAATTCATTAAAACTCGAGAAAAGATATTGGAAACATTTAACAAACCGGTCCTCCTGTAAGTTGAATGATAATGAATTATAGGCCGTTCAATAAACTATTCGAATAATGGTGCAATGCTAGGAGAAATTCTGCACTGCGGTATCTGTCATTGTAGTCGCAAAGATGTAGCTTGAATTTGTGTGCAAGTTTCATATCAAAGGTGTAATATTAGAGATGTTTTTGAAATCCTATTTATTGCTAAAGGGTGCCTCTGAATTTGCATACATAAGTAAGTGTCTGAGTAGAAAGAACGCAAAATTTGGACGGTGATGATGCGTATAAAGATTTCGATTCCTTGCTTTATTGAGTATCAGCTGCAAGTGAAATGTGTGCATAAAAAATGCAATTATGCGAGTACCCAATGCCGTTGATCCTTTGGAAATGAAAGTGAGATGAGATTTCAAACCAAGAAATGATTTACAACTGGTTTACGCCTTTGTCAAGTGGATGGATGCCATGAGATTATTTTTAAAGAAGATGGCTGTGTAGTTAAGTCTCAAAATTTTTTTGGTATGAAGAACAAGTTGATAAGATGAGGGGATATGCGTAGAGGAAGTCTATCTCTGAAAACTAGTCAACCTGATGCTTTCGGAGCCCTCTTGAACTTCTACCTTACACTTATAATGGAAAAGTACATTCTCAATATTGCACTTGTTCTGCACGCTTAGCGAATTTTTATCCGCAATTGAGTTAAATGTCATAGGAGGCAATGTTGACATCGTTTTTTAGGAAACATGCACAAAAACTGAAAAAATGTGCGTCGGAAAAAGAGTTGTCCCTTTCATAGATTCTAGGTTCCCTTTAACACCTTCTAAGTTTTCTAATTTGTCTTTATTTGTAGGCTTAAGTTTAATTAGAAGGGAAAGCGCAAGGATCTCTTGCCCTTATTTTGAATAAGCGCCTCGTTATGTTTAAAATCGGGGAAAAAAGTTGAACGCATCTCAAAATTAGCTTCTATAAATTTTTGAACGTTTAAGTGGAATCAGTCGAGAAAAGGCAAAATATAGTTTTTCTGATTTAAAGAATGTGGATAAATCTCTAAAAGGCGGTGAAAGATGTTGGAAAACACCACCAAGCAGTGTTCTCATCGTGTAGTTTATTAAAACGGATTGAACTTCAATAAGGTTTAGCGAATGAAATTTTTCCACCAAACTGAATTCTAATTTTCCTATGCATTACAGAATTATGTTTTTTGTTTTTTTCCAGATGGATCAAATGCGTCTTTAGCACGCTACGCTTTGTTGAAATTTAAATTCTTTTCCATTTATATATGTGAGGGCAACGAGAATTCAGGAAGACTGAACCCCGTATGTATCATGGTATGGAATAAGCTATATCGTGATGCATTGCTCCATCTATAAAAATAAGAGGATTATGGTCACTGTTCAATACTCCCTAAGCGCATTGAACAGAGTCCGACTTGAACTGGAAAGTTGTAATGGAGACTGCGAGACTTTGGCTAGAAGAAAGCGACATGGCAGACGGCCTGATTTGATTAAACTTGCACAACGGGTTTTCTCGAGCAAATAAGAGACAAGATCGCATCTTTTGAATTGGAAATGACCAGTAGACAGTGAAAAATTCAGCGAACAAAACATGTAGCTTCCCACGAAGTAAATATTCTACTCTCCTGTCCTTAAAATTAAATGAGATGAAACCTCGATATTTGCTTTTCGATTTCCATACATTTACTAAAAATTACAGTTTCTGTAACCCGATTTTAGCCATTCCGCGCACTTTAGAACTTTAATTTATTTTGCTATATTGCAGGTAATAATGATACTGTTCTAATGACAGCACAAAACTTGGATGTAATTATTTAATACTCATTTATGGTTCCATTTATTCGTTGACTACCTTCTTTTTAATATTTATTTGACTTATTTACTACTTTCTTCGCTATTTATGCTCAAATTTACTCTCTTTATGCTGCAGATTTTGATTTTAGATTTGGTTATTGAATTTTTTACATAACCCTTATAAATAAATGTACTCAAAAGTGTTAGATGACACTGTTTTACCTTCACGAAGTCATTGATTAAGTTTCTCAATAATATTCACAGTTCTTAGAATCCAAAGTGGCCGATTATTTAATATCAAATAATTAACGGAATTTGTTTATTTAAAATAAAAGGGAATAAGTTTGAATAATATGAATCAACATTAGTTTAAAAAATTCCGAACTTTATTGGAAAGTACTATGTTTACCCTAAAATCTTACCAAAAATATTGAAAAAACGCCCAACCTGCTTTACGAAATTTCATGCAATAAAAATAATGTTTAGAACGACAATATTTTTCCTCTGTAAAGCACTATAATGTAAAATAGGAAATATATAGCCATTAGAAAAAAGGTGAGAATGGGGTCTGGAGACTATGGCAATAAACAGTTTTTTATCTAATTGACTCACATGTCTATGACTGTTGTCACCCCAAATAGTCTATCAAGGTCACTTACATTCATGTTTAATGTAAACATTGAAAAGTACATTCTGACGCGGTTTTGAAAAGAAAAAATGTTTCTATTCTGCTTGACGTTAACAGGGAAATATTTTGTAGGAAATGGTTTCATTGCATCCGAGGAATAATGATTCCTCCAATGGCGTAATAAGCACCCTTGGCATTCTGATAACAGCCCTAACAGAACCAAATAATGGCTCGAATTACCTTGTGATGAAATTAAGTAATTAGCAATGACTATTGACAGGTTAGCCACTAGAGAGCATTACATTTAAGGACTGCCATTCGAAATTAGTAGATCGTTTTAGCTATGACTACGTGCAATCTTTGTCTTTAGTTGTCATTTTTAATCGATGGCTCATTATGGAAGAAGACATAGAAAAGCGAGAACTCAATTTGGTGGTCTTTACTGATTATGGGGAGATCGACACTGTGAATATGGGACTAAGGGCAGTAGATTGGAGAAGAGGACATAAATTATGTGTTAAGACTTGCCTACTGTAGAATTTCCAAAAATAGTGGCCAAGTTAATCTAGATCTCTAAATAGATAGTGAATCAGGCCTCGACGAGAGTGATACTCAATGCCACGCTGTGGAAACGCAAACACGGAATGGGTTTTAGTAAAGCCATGATCACAATGGTGTTTTCGGTGCAATGTGGGAAGTCTTTACATATCGATGCTACCTGATAACAATTGTCTTTTTTATTTATTTAATGATTTGCTCTTTAAAATAATTCCCAAGACAAGCACTTCTCAGCCCTTATCGTGAATAGTAGATGTTTTAGGTTAAATAGTTCATTACAATTTTAACAAAGGCCTTATTTTCTAAGACTAACTTTTGTACTGATTCTAATAATTAAAACATGGATAACTAATAATTTCTTACAGATGAAAGGTATACTAATTTTCAACATTAATTTAACTATAGCAGAAATTATATAAACGTTACTTTCCTAATTATTGCCTTAAATATTTTGTGCACAAATTTAAAGGGCTTAAATTCAATTTGGCTAACATATTTCCTGGTTTAAATGTTCCAAAATTCTAAATACAAAAACCAGAGAACTTTGATCCTGAATAACTAAATGATGTAATGAGAATACGAGACGAAGAACAAATTGAGTGATGAAGAGTGGATTGCGAGTATTGAACGTTTTCACCACTAGCCTTATAGTAGATGCATTTGAAATTGTGTTGACATGAGAGAGAGAGCGAGCAAGAAGAGAGGAAGGTGAAGATGTCCACATAATCTATTGAATGTCGAATTAGGTTTTGCTGTGTAGTCCAATGGAATGTTCAGCTTTTCTGCTTTACCTCTCCTACCTTCTTGTGACTGTATGAGCTTTTAACTGCGAGTTAAGTGTAGTTTAGTTTTGAAAGTTTGTGGAACAATTAAAAAAAAGGTTCCAAATAGAGTCACTTAGAGCAAATTGTCGCAGCTAAAATGTGTAAGGATGAATTAGCTAAAACTATTAAGTAGTAGAAGAGGAGCAAATAGTCGAGAAGCCACTGATTCTATGCAAAGCCAAATGACTAGAGTTTCTCCTGCGTGAATTCTGTTACTTGATATCTGTTAAATCCTTTCAATGCATATGATAATTTAGAAGAAAATCTTTTGGTCTCTCAGAGAAGAAATAAAGTTATGTATCGAAAATTGTCATTGTAAAAAGGGCCTATCAATAAGCATTAGAGACTCTAAAAAATTAATGTCGCCCTTAGTTCAGAAAAAAAGATGAAACTAGAATCTCAGGACGTGAGGTACCAGATCGCTCGATAAATTATGATTCTGCAACAGAATTTGGCGAAGTAACTGGTGGAATGTAATACCAACCACTTTCAGATCGACTGTTCATTGAAGCCTTTGATCAACTTTTAGCTGCTTTCCTAATTCGAAATTAAAGCATATTTTTTTGCCAATAATATGTGTTATACTAATTTGTTAATGCTAAATTAACGACGTTATTAATGGTGGTATGTGGTAAATGTCGGAGATATCACTTTCTTTAAGCAAATCTAGATGGCATAAGAATTCTTGAATTCTTCAAATTAAGAAGCCTAATCAACTATCCTGTTTGTGCTCGAAAGAAATCCTTACGCTGAATCCATCGTGTAAGGGATATTGATTAATGGATCACTGATTGAACTTTTCGAAAGACCAAGAAGTATACTGTTAGAAATTTTACTAGGAATTTATGGTGATAAACCTCATGTTTGACAAAAGATGCACAGAAACAAATTCTTTTATTTTGATCGACTATATAGTATAGATTTCAGGATGAACTTCAAAACAAAAGACAACTATACATTTCACCGCCCAGGAAAATGAACTTCACTGCACATTTTGAACTCATGGGAGCTTCAAAGACGAATTTTTGAGGCCAATATTATAAGCACTTTGAATTTTTGGCGTAAAAGCCTTTTGACGTGTTATCTCATATTTCTATTTTTAATCGAAAGTCATTTTATTAGGTAATGATGTAATTTTATTTCTAAACAGATGTAATTTTGTTACTTTCATTATTGTGAGAGTCGTGTAACTGGTTTATGCTTTATTAACTCTTTTCCTGACTCTCAAGAGATGTCGCCAAGATAGCACTGAAAGGGAAATTAATTTAAATTGATTTTAATTCTGCTATGAATTTAAGGAAAATTCTTTCTTTTGGCTTGACAATAGAATCTTGCTTAGAATTATAGCATTAGTTAGCAAGCTGTAATCTACACTTAGAGAAGAGTTAGACGCTATGAAACCATAAAGTGTAAAGTCGTTTGGGCGTATTGATCACTTCTGACAATATGCTAATTAAGTTTAAGTATACATTTCTTTCATATTAATTAATTAATTTATATCAAATGGCATCAGCCCTTTAGTTGACTTCGGGCTTTACAGAGAGGAGGAACATCAAAGTCTCAAAAAGTCGAGAGGGGGAACAGAAGAGTGATTCACAAATGTAAAAAGTCAGACACACAGGTAGAGAAAAAGGTAAGGTGACTACTGTGAAAATGGTCAAATATGGCGTAGAGTCGAGTCATGGTAGTTTGAAGCCAACTGCCGATTTGTAGACTTTTTGCCATATGAGTATACATTATCCAGGATGCACCACGTGGAGGTAAGTCTATCGCGCACCTCTACTTCTAACTTACTAGGATCTTAAATGTCATTACGATTGAATACTTCTTGTGGAATATCAAGAGAGGCTTTAAATCGCTGGACGCCAACATTGGAGTTTGTCAGCATTTGTGCAGGTCGGATAATCTAATTCGACTGTGACTTTCGAGATATCACATCTACTTCTTTGGAACCTTTACATATTTTAAAATTGATTCATTAAGTAAATCTATCCAACAAATTCGATCCAGGCCTTTGTATTATGAAATATATTTGAGGTAATGTTTCAAAAGGTGAGTAACTTGTATGGAAGGATTCATAAGATATGAAGTGTTTTAAAATGATCATAGCTAAACAGACAAAATGTAAATCAATTGATTTAGAAATAATCTCCATAAATAGAATTAATCGATTTCAATATAAATAAGTATATCTCATTGATTAAAAACTTTTTGAATTCAGAGTTTAGACATACTGCTATTTTTCTTGAGATGGCATTATTGATAATTATTTTATAATAATACAAATGTTAGTTCAACTTCAGATCTTCTTTGATCATACTGCTGTTCCTGGCATAAGTGGGCAACTTTTACCAACAACAAAACTTTCATTTAATAACCTATCTGTTATTTATTTACTGGTAATAAAAAGAATTAGTTTTAATGGTTAATTGTATTAACCCAATGCCGTTAGATCAAGCCATAGAAGAATGCTAATTTTTTCGAAGTGGAATAGTGGAAACCTACTTAAAATATTTGGCTTGTGTGCTTGGAAAAAAAAATGTAAAAATGAATACGACTATTGATGAATTTTATATTGAGAAATGAATACCATTATAAATGACACTCTTTTTACGAATTTAATGAAAGATAAATGGTTTGTCTTTTAGATGAATAAACTGTTGGGGCAACAAAAGCCTCTTCTAGTCCTAATTGCTCACTAAATCATCTTGCTTTCTGTCCTATTCAGATCCACTCTGTGGAGGGAAGCTTGAAGTGGCAATTACCTCATGTTAAATAAATGAATTCGAATGCAAAATTTTATTCATTTACTATAACTAAATCAGAAATAATCTTAAGCGGTCATTTGAAATAAAATAAAATCAAAGACTCCTGCCTCCTGCACGTTCTATTTTCTCTGCCTTGTTTAGAGCTTTCATACACTAGAAAAAAGCAGTTAGAGAACTCAATCAAAAGAGAGTAATATTGCACCACCAATTTTAAGGCTTAACAAAAAACATAGTAAACTAAATTTTGTTAAACAAAATAAAAAACTGATATTCTTTACGAAAATTTTTCCGAACTAACTCATCTTCTGGTCACAAAAGTTTTCCTCCAATAATAGACACTATTTTCCTAAAACACATCTAAATCATTTTACAATAAACTGTGCAAATAACTAATACATAAATTGGAAATAATTAATTTAACTTAACAACTACATTGCTCGGCCTTGTGTTTCCTAATATAACAAAGAAAAGACATTAAATAGGTATTTGGCAAAGTAAAAGATCAGTAATGTATTTCACGAATTGATTCATAATAGTGATTTTAAGATTTTACTCAGCGTAGGATTTGAGGTATCTTAATTTTGGCTAATGTTTCACGCTCTTCAAGTATCCCACGTGTTGGTGGGTCATATACTGTCTATGAAGTAGTTTATTATTATTTTCACATAAATAGGAATGACCGGAAGAGTTGACCTATGCATTCGAATAGTTTTATTATATTAAAAATGGTATGTGCCTCCTAAAATATATTTTTTATAAACACTGGCATCTATTATTATATGGGCATTTTGAAATGTCTATTTCAATTTGCTTAAATGGCGCAAATTGCTTTAAAAAATCGTTCCTTTTAAAGTATAGTTTTCTATTCAACCTTTAAAGGTCACAGACCAGAATTTGTCTAAAATTATTAATATACTAACTACTTTCCTTATTTATAGTACTTCTTATAATGAGTTGAATCATTGATTTATTTCTGATTAAACCGTATCTAGTTCTATGCCAAATTTATTTAACTATTGATCAGCCCCACCAGGTCACTTTTGGACCCATTCATTTTATTGTCGGCAGGCAGCATCCGTCATAGTCACATTTACTTCAATATGACTTTGCTTCGCGTCAACAAGTATCCAATTATGCGTGCTAATTAATGATCGATTTAAAGGTTCACTCAATTATGATTAATATATATGCTATTACTAAACGCTGCTGCTTAATCCACGCAGTCGGGCAGAACCAGTGCGGTATTTCCTCTAAACTGTTTTCTCAGTGTTCTAGGATGTAGTTGGTTTAAATCGTATACACTGTTACTAAGGGAGAAACTTTATGAAGTAAAATTGAAAACCCAACAGGTGCTAACGTTTTTGTAATGAAGATAATATAATATTTCTTTGATATGTCCTTACTATAAAGGCATTGCTGCCAATTCTTGCTACAAATATGATACTATCTATACAAAGTGAATACTGTAACGGATTGCTATTAGGCGTTTCTCTTGGGACGCTGTTAGATGACGATGCTCTTGAGAGTGTTATAGCAGTTGTCCTCTGGCGCCTAGTAGGGCAGTGATAACATGCTGAAAGGGCATTTCTTGTTTGGTAACGCCCGTATCTTGAGAATACTTTCCAGTTGTACGAACCAGATATGAAGGTTTGTTGGGTCGAAGGTAGGATAATAGTGAAGTGCGGATAATGCATTCACATTGAAATCTGTCTCCGAAGACATTTTATGGAACCGGAGAAGGACGTAAAAGAAGCGAGTTGAGGAACTGGAGATACCTGTTAGAGGAGGACGAGGAACACCAAGTGTCCTATGTGATATGAAAAGAAATCGTAGTGTCATGGAGAGATTGGGTCTCAGGAGAGCAGATCTTGGCAGATCTTGTAACTAACGTCAGAGTCACCAATTACGTGGTGGATTGATACACTAATAAGCCTTGCCTATGTTTAGTGCACTCGTGACCTCATTTGCACCATGGCGTGATTGGCATCGAGTTCACTACGTCCTAGAAAGTTTGAGCGCGCATGCGCTTCATTGCTTTGGCCATGCTACCATATACTCTAATACCTTGCAACGTATGCTATAGCCTATGCATTTTTAGGTATAAAACCTATTCTTTTCAAGTTTAAATAATTGATATTTTGAGCAATCTCCTTACGTCTGCTCTGTTTTTCATCAAATTCACTTATATATGCAGCGACTTACCCGATGTTATTTAGAAAAGAATAGTTTTTAATATTGCTTAAACTATGTCAATAAATAATGTATTACCGGGTTATATTTTATTATTATATTTTACTTATTACAAATTATTACGCCTCGTTGGGTGTAGTTGAAAGTGACTTTTGGAATCAGTACCCTATTCTAATTTACCAAAGCAAGTTAACCCAGCTAAGTCTGTTTAATCTTTTTTTTGACAGGCATAAAAGAAACATTTTAATTTTTTGTTGTTATTTTTTCAACTCAATTCGCAACATTTTCAATGTACTACTGTTGGAAAACCTGACAAATTGAAATTCGTTAAATTTTAATTTTTCTGCTATCATTAAAGTAATTTTTAAGGTTGCAAAAACCAAACCGATAGCATTAAAAACACGAATACCATATTTGCCAAACTTCTGCGGCATTATTTTCGGTTCTTATAAAATAAATCATAAATTATATATATATGTATATATATTAAATATAAACGGGATTTTTATTGAATACAATTGGGGAGTAAATTGGAATCAGGTCATATCATAGCTCGTGACGCTTCTATATATAGAACCTGCTTTAATTTAAACCAAGCATAAGCCGCTGCTATGAAAACACCCACTGCCGCCCAGTTGAGGAAGATTGGCCAACCATACTGAACCCGAATAAGTTGTGGATCGTAGAGCTAAAACGGGAAAATAGATGGTTATTATAATAAGGAACCTACAGCAAGGCAGACATATAACAATTTCAGGGAGCAGTATGAAAATTAAAAGCACCCAAGTGTAAATAAAACTCAGAACCTTATCGAAAATAGTTAGAAAAATATATCAGGAATAATGCTTGAAAAAAATAGAGATTCCTGTTTCCGACTAAAATTGGAAGATCTGTTGATATCTGAAACAAGAACGGCGTTCTAATTGCATGATAAGTTGTGCTTTACGCATTCGTTCTAATTGGAAAAAGGAAAATTTAACAGTTGAACACAATCAGACTTGTAAAATAACAACAGCTCTATAGCAACAAAGATATGAATGACCAGAAATTTTGTCGTTGAATTGGGTTAAATAGAACATACATTATGTTCTCCTATCAGTCGGTGTAACTGTAACAGCAAAAAAACAGCTCGATTATGAATACTTGAGTGTAATGATACATTTAAAAATTATTATCAAATAGTCTTCCTTGAGGAACTTAAATCCTTGAATTCTTATATATAAGCTACTATAAACTATAATTAATTGTGAATTATTCTAAAGAAACTGCAAAATGGTTTATGCAATGGCACGAAAACTCGAGTTTTTCTCCTTTTGTCAGTGATATCGATGTTGTAAACTCCAGCTGTTGTTAAGTGAAAGGTTGAAGAAACTTCAAATTTTGGACATATTTATTGATGGGCTAATTTAACACTTATTCTTAAAAGGACTGAAGCAATTTAAAAGAAATAGGAAGGTTCTTTTGGATCAATACACAATAAACAGTAGGAAATTCCAACAAAGACTTTCCTGAGATTATAATTTTGAATACTAAGATGGTGTGCATTTCGTTACTCAAATATGCATTAGAACCATTGTTCTAACAGTTAGGGAAATTTTATATGACCAGAAAAGAAATGAAGCTTTTCCCAACTGATATAAAAGATGATAGAAGAGAATGACTTCTATTTCGAAGTTTGGGTGCTGGTCAAAATAATATGCCTAAAAGTAGCATTTACCATAATGAAATTTAATAACAATAATTGGATGAAATTATCTCAATTCGCGGTCATTTACTTTTTAAAAATCTTCTTTACTTCGAAGGTGGTTTAAACGATTTTCCTCCCGTTAAAGAACATGATGCAGACTGGATGCCCTACACGAACATTACAAAAGATCATTTTTTCTGCCTGCAGTTCTCGAATAATCATCGGGGACTTTCTCAAAGCCGATGCCTTTTGTTAACTTCTCTTGATAATAATAGAGTTTGATGATATCGCATTAGTGGATCTTGCGACTGAATGTGTCACGAATGGGCAGAAATGTGGTGTACAAAAAGTGAAACAAGTGTTAAGTAAAAACATGTCTCAAAATGCTTCTTCATCTTCTGATTTGCTCACAAATGTATTTAGTGTGTAAACAGAAACGTAAGTTAACAATATAACTAATGACGCCAAAAATCGGAAATTAAAAGTCACTGAAATGGTTAAGTTAACTACCTGTCAGGTGACAGGACCAATAAATATTCTGAGAAGGAAAATGACTCGAAATGAGAACTCGTAAAATAATGTTCACGCATGTGTAATAAAAACGAAATGGCGGAAACAATCGTGAAGTATTCCTACCTAAAGATGCTGTATTGATACAGATATTTAAATTTCATCCTATTGAAGTGAAGACCTTAAGGAACTAATAGCTAATTGAAAGCTTTGTTCCAGGCAACAGAAGCGAAAGGCTCAAACTATGAGAATGAAAATGAAAACTTCAAAGAAAAAGGAGGCAAGAGCCAAGACTTTTATTTAGGAACCTTTGGTTGGCTGCTCATTCAAGACAATGGGCAATATTCGTTGAAACTGTTAATTAAAAGATGTGGAACAAAGCTTCGTTAATCAATAACTACGCTTCTGAAAATGTAATAAATGATAAGTAGAAATGCAGGATAAAATAAATGATTGAAAGCCATTCCAAAGTATAACCACCACGAGAAAGATGTGACTTGAAAGACGCTTGAACATTTAACAAATGTCATTCTTTGACGAAATTATTCTGGCTTTCGTTCGCTCCCCATTTTTGATATAATGCGTATTCATTCAATTTTCTGTGAAATATTACGAAGTACGATGCACTTTAGGTAGATCAAAAGGAACTGCAACGTGTTTTCGTTACAGTAATGAAAACTCTTTCCCTTCTTATACTGGCTAAGATATCGCTATAGTGGTTCATATGGGGTTTTAGGCATTTATATAGATAATACTAGACAGCCGTTTAATATCTGTAACCAGGACGATCTTAAATCTGGAATCTAAAACAAAAATATAACTGCTGCGTGGCAAAGCATCATAAAAATTAACCTGATTAGAGATCGAAGTAATTGAAATTTAAACTTGTGCCATATATGTAATGCCAAAGTGTGCGGTTTGTTGTAAGTTTAAAATGAGTATTTATTATCAATTACAAAAATCGATCAAATTCAGACGAAACAAAATTAAACGAAAGTTCAAAAGTTAAAAGATGCCAAAGCAAATCTACTTGTTTCGTTTTATGTTTAATTAATTAATTAGTAAAAATATTTGCTCTTTAAAGGCTCTTAGTTATAATTAACTTCTCATGTCAAGTAGTTGTTAAAAAATAAAGTCAGTTCTCAACATTGGTATCCTCAGAAATCGTTATTTCTGCACTAATGGACCACGATGCAACATGTTTTTTCGAAGTAATTTTATTGCTTTAATATTTTTATCGTTTGCCTGAAGAACATCTCTAAGATAGTTTATTGTTTAATTAGGTTGAACTATTTCGTTTATTGATTTTTGCTCAATATTATTGATCTATAATGAAAAGTTACGGGCAATAAAAATGAATTGTGATTTTTACATGCCACTACCAACAAAATCATTAATCAGCTATGCTGCCTAAATGCGTAAATAAATAAGATAAATCTCGTTTAGATTTGAAAAGCAACTTACATCGGCAGTAAAATTCGCGATTGGATAACACGGTCCCCACTTTGATTGGATATGATTCAATTTAATGTGCTCGATACAGTTCGCAAATATAATGAAGACACCTAGAGTAAGTCACGAAATAAGTATTGTGTTATTCAAAACGGCATGCGGCAAATGTTGGACAATTTAATTTTATATGGATGGATTACTCTGTGTGTGATTGATGGACTCACTATGACGAAACATCTAGTTACTTTTAAGAATTTAAGATTACTATCAAAAAATTACGTAAGTTACTTTTTTGTTCCAGCCAATTGAATTTAAATAATAGTAATGAATTTCATTTACTTGCTAAGATATCCTAGATCCAAGAAAAGATTCCAGCAATCTCAAAGAATGAAGCTCCTATACGAACAGAGAGACTAAATCTGCAATAGAGTTTAAGGATAAACTTTGGATTGAAAAGCATATCTCCCTATTAATAGTTGAAATTATTAGTTCACCACTGGTCTAGAAGAAAGATCGTATAATTGATAGACTACACTGCAAAATTCGTTGGGTTCAAATTAAAATTTTTCATTTAGTAATTTATAAATTAATATCTAATGATAACTGGATAAGGAAGCTTATTAAGATATGTTAAAAATATATGGATTTTATTTGTATATCATTAATAAATAATGTGGCGCATTCTTTGACAGGGTCCTCGCTACTGTTTTTTGTTGTAGTTAGTCGGCAAATGTCCAATAAGACATTAATTAAGGTAGATATATGCTAATTAAATTATTTAATTAGTATGAACTGAAATGAATAATATTCAATGAATATAAAAGCTGTATTCTCCTTATAGGCCTTATTTGTGTGTACTTATTAGAAAAGTAATAGTTTGATTTTTTGAATGTTTGATTGAGGTTTGGTTAATCCCGTAGCAGTCGATAATAATCTGACAATTCGGAACGATCTGATAACATTAGCTTTCCTCTCAGACATTCTGAGCAAAAGGAACCGCTGACATTTACATCTAAAATGAAAATGCGCAAAATGGAGAACCGTGCAATCTTGTACTTTGCCAAACACAAATGATCCATTAACGGCTTATCATACACGGCGTCGTTCCAAATTAGTGCAGTCCTTAAATAAAAAGCAAGTATCGGGAAAGGTACTTACAGGCTGTGAGATAGAGAAACGCATTTACCAACACAGCAGGAACCATTCTTGACAAAACACTAACTGTCCCGATAATTGCCGAGGAGACGATGCACAGGAAGACGACGATTACACAAGCTATCATGTTGTTCTGCATTTCTGTAATTATTAAAAAATTAGCGGAGTCATGTTTAATGACTTTAATGTGTTTATTCTGAGAGCCTTTTTTCATTAATTGTTTTAAATGGAATTGTGTTGGCAATTTTGTTTAATATTCAACAAAAATTTAATATTAATAGGTAAAAATATTCAATCTACCCTGGTCAGTATAGGCTCGACGGCAATTATCGCTTTACTAAAAATCAAATTTTATTATTATAAAATAATTGCAATATCTTTAATTTATTAGAAACTTTGAACGAAAAGAAGTTCAATCTCTAAAGCATAGGTAGAACAAAAGAAAGTAAAATATCAACTCATCACGCCTCATTCCATCAGCAAAAAATAATTGGAAACCTTACTGAGTGTCATCTGTCGACATCCGAAATTCTTCATACGCTCATTTAGGAGATAATTGAAGCACAATGAAGTACCATTTTTATTCATTGACCGAATAAAAGCCAAAAAGCCTCGATCAACTGAAACGTAATTTTAAAATAATATTATTTATTTATTTACTTATTAACACATTTCGACTTTAGCAAAATTAATTACTGGAATGATTATCTTACCAAAATTCCAAATTCAAGTTAAATTAAAAATGCTGATATAAATTGAAAGGCATTTAACCATATTAAGCTCGGATGATTAAATTATGAAATGTCCTTTTTGGGTATAAAGAAGTTGTCACCTTTCATACGTCTCTGCCGTGCTTTAGAGGATTTCCTATGATAGAGGAATTTTAAAGTGCTCGAACTCTTAAAAATTTCGATTTCGTGTTCTGTTTGTCTTTTTAAACTTTATTCTGGGGAGTATTTACTTTCTTAAATGTTTGAAACCACCATTGCCTTCATAATTTTTAGTTATTGTTCTGCATGTAAAGATATAAATCCACAATCTAGTAGCAGGTATACGGCTTACTTTTGTGTGATACCATGAACTAATATTTTAGATATTGTAAAGTTAATCAAAATGAACAGTGAATAAAAACTGCTAGAATTCGTTTAAAAGAAAGTATCGCTAATAATAAGAAATCAGTTGAGGCCTAGCAAACTTATAATATAGAATAGTTAAAATATAAATAGAAAAATAATAAAATAGATAGGTGGTTTGTGAATAAAATTTATTTCTTGAAAACGTGACTCTTTAAAATTCCAGAATTAATTGCACAAAAGCTAATGAAACGCTTTTTAAAAAAAGTTATTTTGATGCGACTGCAAAAATATTAATAAACGCGTCAAAAAGTTCGATTGTTTTCTAAGTTTTAATTATGAGCTCTAAGTGTTCCTCCTCAAAAAGCTGAGTCAATATATTTTTTTGGTGTCTTAAATGTTAAATTCAAACTCATGCATGCATCCAATAGACACTTTAGAAATATCAATTGAACGATAAGGAATGCACTTTTAAAGTAAGTCATCCAAATGTGTTAATCAATTTAATGTAGAGATAACGGCAATAAGTAACGTATTATAACTGTATAAAAGTCAATATTATTACTATTATTTATTTATTTATTATTTAAATACGAAAATTGGCATTTTGTATCCCATTGTCAAGTTCGTATGTTCTTCGCAAAATATTGTAAAATGTTTTGCGCTTTTCAGTAATTTTCCAACTCGTTTATCACCTTGAAGTGTGTGCCCATCTCTTGAGCAGTAGACAAATCTCGTAGCAAAAAATTGTTCATCTTACGATAAGATCCATGAGTCAATCCAATTTTTCACTTCTTCATACGAGCTGAAGTGCTGGTGAGCCAGACCGTGTGCAATTAAGCGAGATGAGTGCGGTGAAAATGAGACGGAGCAACATCTGGAGAGTACGTTAGCGAGTGAGGTGAAATTTCCTATTTCAACGTTTGAAGATATTTTTTCACCACTTTGGCCCATTATTATGCTGTAAAATAACGACCTGATTGTGTCTCTCGTTGTACTGCATTCGTTTTTCTTTTTTTTCTTGAGCACAGCTCCGGCACATCAATTGCGTTGTATAACGCTCACTTGTGATGGTTTCAGAAGCTCATAATAAACTACTCCGAGCTGGTTCCCCCTCCAAACACAAAGCATGACTGACTTTTGAGCCATGGATACTCGGACGAGGTGTTGACGTAGCAGTATGACCACCGGGCAATCCCCATGATTTTCTAGGCACGATTGGGGTTATTGTAATGTACCCATTTTTCGTCCCCAGTAAAAATACGATGAAGAAATCCCTTTCGCATTTGCCTTTTCAGTAGCTGCTGTTTACAAACAAACAAACATCGATCGACATCTCCCCTTGGTTTCAACTCAAGGGGTACTCACTCTCCTACTTTCCCAATCATTCCCAACGGTTTCTGGTGTTTTGAAATTGCTTGCTCACTGATATCCAATAATTCTGATAATTCTTCTTGACTTTGACACGATTTGTACTAAGAATCGCCTCCAATTCTGCATCTTCAACAACTTTTTCCTCTCCACCACTATGTCGGTCCTCGACAGCAAAATCACCACTCTTGAAACGTTGGAACCGTTCCCTCCGACACCTTCTGTCACTAATAGCCAGCCGTTTTACAGTAAGTATCTGAGATAATCCGGTGAGCCTCAGCCAGTCCGCAGATTTTTTCATATTGAAATGCTTACCGCAAATGACGAGAATTTAATTTAAATTTGGATATATTTACTTAAAAATTGCATTATTGAGCAAACACAAATGAAGTTGTATCAAAGTAGGATTATGTTTACAAATGTCAAAACAAAGTGTTCGACATCTGTGATTAATATATTTCAACTACTACTGACTACTACCACCATCTTTTTGGAAACGGCGGGAGCAAAGTTGTAGACCTACTAACTATACTGCTAGTGCAATTGAAGCTCTACTTTACTATCATACATTCTGGAAAACTGGAAGCAAATTGTGAGTACTTTTCAGACCCTTTATTTTTTAATGCTTTTTCACAATTTTAAAAACTTAGCTAATGACATTTTTATTTGGTTGAAAGTAAAACAAGAAAATAAAAGTTATTGGCAATAATCAATAATCTTGAATCACGAATTCATAGAAGAAATTTGTTTTTCCATAGGTAATTTGACAAGGAGACAAATGCCTTAAAATCCGTTTTTTAAAAATCAGTTTTAAATCATATTCTTGATTTAAAATATTTGAGTATTCATAAACGTCTTTATGAAATTTTTGAAAGAGATTTCAAAATTACTCGATTTCATCAGATTAATACATTTTAATGACAATTAGAAACATTTTAGGTAGTATTTAAAGCGTAAAATTTCGCTCTGAACAACTATAACGCATAAATATCATTGAGTAACCTTATTTTACTCCAGTTACTACTTAATATTTTCAGTTAAAGTTCGTAATTTTATAATTGTACTATCCAGATTAATAAATGGCAACTGTATAGAAGCATACAATAAATTTACTTTGGGAAAGTATTATCTTTTCCTTCTTAATCGATGAAATAACTTCACTTGCATTTGCGCTATGTATATCCTTGATGTCAGTTTTGATTTCACTGTTTCTGTAATTTAATTTATTAAATTTGCAATAGATTTTCCTGCCGCTTAAATGCAATTCTAAAATACTTTGGCAAAACATTTATATAAATAGTGAAGTATAATTCATAAAAATGCACACCTTACCATGCCTTTCATAGCAGACTTGAAAAGCTCCACCAATCATATTGTAGATCTCAATAATTGTATCATTTGTTGATGTCCCATTGTATATAATCACACCAACAATTTTTGGGGGAGAATTTCTCCATTTGTGGCATATTTCCCACTTTGTTTGATTGTTGAATTTTGTTAGTCGGTTACCAGGTCCATCCAGTATGACATGTGAAAGTGTCCAATTTCGTGGAATCTGTTTGCTGCATGCCCTCTGAATTATTCTAGGAAAAATAAATTCCATTGTCTCCCAGTTTGGTGATAGAGCCGAACATGAGATGAAAATAAGGGCTAATAGGCCAATTGCTGATGCTAGAATAAGTAATCGCTTGAATCTACTGGAAAGTTTGACAAGTTTATGGGGTGTTACAGCAAGATGCTGAGAGGAAAAATTGGAAGGATAGATTAAGAGCTGAGCTCCCCTTGGATGTACAATCTCAAAGGTCTGGGAGTCATGATGGATTAAGTTTTCTGGAGATTGTTCCATTTGAGGAATGTGACTTTAAAACTTCGCGTCTATTGCCTGATGCAAGGAACATGCGACCACTTGCAGGCTGATGATTGGCCGTGGCCGATTCTGGACTTTCATTGGTAAAATCTGCAGGGTTGGTAATTAGGGGAGATTATAAGGATTGATTTAATTGGTTACGCTTTTAGTCAAATTAAAGGTGCTAATTTAACTAATGCGTCTTTAAAATAAAATTCCTCTCCCTATAAGTTGACTTTATGTATTGTTATATGAGTGAAATGAACATAAATATTTAATTTTTAATTTCGTAATGAAATATTCTTTTACACTTTCGACTGTTTAGTCAATTTTGCAGTAAATTATTCTATAAAAATTATTATTAAAACCAATTAATATTTTTTTAATGAATCAAAATTAATACAGTGTTAATGAGTATACTATTGGTTGTGGTTAACTTAAAACATTTCGACAGAAGTAACGGCACATGCTGATTTTCATCGATATTGCTGTATCGACTTCCATTTCTGCCCATCAAACGAGTATGGGCCAAGCCATGAATGACATTCAATCGTCCTTATATTGTTTAAATCCAATATTGGAATGAATTATTGATCCATCTTTTCACTGATATTAATCAGAAAAAATAAAGTAATTTTTTGATTATTGTAAAAAGAAGTTGCTTGAAATATAATTTGGATTAAAATAACAGGTCAAGGTCAGTCTTTGTCTTATTGTTATGATTACTCCTACAACTAAACATTCCATCAAATGTTGTTCCAAGTTGCAAAAAACTGTATTCATTACGACGTTATACGATCATTACAATCTCTTAAATGACACACAATCGCTGCCATATAACACGATCACATGATAAGTCCTAGACAAAAGGACAACGGAGAAATTCGGTACTAAGGGGGAACGAATTTTTTTCCCAGCCATTTAATTAAATATTATTTCCCAATGTATTTAGCTTTGTCAATCGATAATTCAATTTGTTTGCCGTTTTTTAAAATCATGCCTTCTAATTCATTCCATCCAGATGGTGAATGTTCAAAGTAATGCGAAAAGTTTCACAAGATTCAATACTGCAAAGGGTTTCATGATGGAAAACAATACACCATTGAAATTGAGATATAATTTTTTCTAATTTTCCTCTTACTGCTGTTACCTACATAGAAGAAACAGAACGCTTCTTCCACTAACTATTCACATTTCATCATGAATCTCTAATTGATATTATATCTTCGATATTGAGAGCCTTTAGGCAAGGTGACCAAGAATGGAATGTGGAGTATTCAGAAGAAGAAATAAGCGTCTATCAAAGGTGTTTATCATACCACGTCTTAATAATAATTTTCTGCAGTAATTAATTATACATTAATCGATTTTTCTTTCTAATTTCTATTCTAATTGGATCGTATCAATATAAATGTAAGCAAGTGAAATAAAAATCGGTCCGTATAAAGAATTTTGAGATTATTTCGTACAAACTTTTTGTGCAGTTAAAATTAGTTCGCATTGTGATATGTGAGCGTCATTTAAAAAATACCTAATTTTATGAGGGTTTATTTTAAAACCTTTAATAGATATATCAAAAGACGTATACAAATTTTATTTTAAAATTAACTAGTTAACTCCCATATGTGACAGCGTCATTTCTTCTCAGAAATGTGGAAGATATTACTCCCTAGGGACTTACGAAGTAACAAGTGCGACTGCGTAATAAATCCCTCTAAACAATAAAATATTCAATTCTATCTTGATTTTAGATGAATAAAGTAATATATATGAAAAATTGCTAAATAATGTGAAAAGGCCTAGAACTATTCAGTTAAAACAACTAATCTTTTTATAAAAAGATCGTTTCTATCTCACGACTTTCTGACTTCCTGCCCAACTTGTATTGGATATTTTGCTCTAAGAGTCAAGTTCGTAATAGCGTGTCTATTAATTTACTTTTACTATTGTCTTGCGCTGAGCTTTCGAGCTTAAGACGAATGACCGTTATGTCTTACTGCCTCAGAATACCCCAGAACTTGAAAAATAGACATGGTCCGACTTTGATATTTCTATTGCATAATCCTAAGTCATTGGTTGGAAGATGACGTCATGTTTGCTCAATCAAGCTTGAAATCTGTCTAGGCAAAGGTATGGTTTTAGTGAATAATTGGCACTAATGTGTATAGAACATTCACAATATTAAAATTTACTCAGCCTGTATTGACAGTTTATCAAATATGTGTCTTTAAATAATTGTTTTATGAGCTAGCCTATTTATGTTCTTGTGAATGAACAGTAATTAGTAAACCTTATTTCCGCTTTATTCATTGCTTAGACTAACATTTGCGAATATATGATATATTTTTGGAGGTTTATGGGACTCTCTGATATTGACATCATGCTATAGTCTGCCACTAGTGTCGCGCTTTCATTTTAGAGCACAAACGTCGACAAAATTGATGATCTTTTATTTTAATCTGACTCATCTGGCCTTAATTGGTATTCAAAAGATTGAAACAAACAAATGTAATAAAAAAATCCTTTTTCAACCTATATATTCCTTCAAAATATTGATAAAACTCATGTTCGCACTATTCAGTACATGTTGTTTGATTATAGACAATGATTGCCAACCTAACATTTTCAGGGAGTTATATTTTAATGAAAAAGACTATTTAGAGTAAAGTGTATAACGTAAAACAAAGAAAATCTACAAGTCTCGTTAAAATATTTAAATTGTGCCTTAAACATTATAAAAGTGCAAAGTTGATGATGATAGTGTGCACATTTTTTATCAACGAAATATAATAAAATAACTCAAACTTTACTTAGAGTTTTCTAAACACTTTTTTCCGAGCTATTTTTCTAAGCTACAATCGTACCTAATTTCCTTAAAAGAATAATTTGAGCACTCGAATAAAGTTAGTTTATGTTTAACAAAAAGAGAGCCAATGAATTAGTTCACTCAAAAATCCACAGAAGATAAATTCCAGAAGTAGTACTTTAGCTTAGACAGATTTTAGAAAGGTCTAACCTGATAAATAATTTACAATTCGTTCCTAGTTGTATTAATAAGAAATCTTTCCAAACGACAAATCTGTTAAAGAGAGAAAAATAAAATGAATAATTAAAAAAAGGGTAAATGAAGTGTAGTCTATTATTAATTTTGATTACCCATTTATTACAATCTAATTAATTTCCAAAATAGTCGCATCACCCGAGTTTAAGAATAACACAGGATCAGGCAACCTTGCAAATTAGCATATTTCAATAAATATAAAACATCCGTATTAATTACCACACAAATTTCTTATTTACTTCCTCTTGGGAAAGAAGCTCATTCATTTCTTTCACCCCCAATTTATTGTGAAAAAATTATAAGTTTTATTATTTTGGATAGTGGCAGAAAACTTGGGGTGCATGATAGGTGCAGAGATTGATGTGCATTTGTGTCAGAACAAGCCTGAAAATCCATTTTACTATTTAAATTACAGCAGCTGAATTGTAGTCATGTAGTGAATGGTTTTCTTAATGTATTCATATTGAGGATTCGATAGTTAGATATTTGATCATGTCCATTTTTATTGTTTATTTTTCCTTATAGGCGAATACAAATGGACGATATTGGAAATGGACTTTTAAATATGGATCAATTTGTCACCCATGACATATTCCTAGGGAACAGCATTGGATGGAGAGATGTAACTTAATCAATATTAAGATTATTAACTTTATACGGTGAAATATCTTCTATGTAAAAATATAACTGTCTTTTAATTGAAACTAGAAAACAAATAACTGAAAGTTCGAGCGTTATGAAAATGAATTAGTTATTCGTCATGTATTTTGAAGGTAGAACCTTCAACCGAACTTAATTTTATGCCGAGATAACCAAGTAAATGGACAGACGTTTCATGAATAATGATGCTCAGTGACGCAATTTTATATTAATTAAAAACGATTTACTTTAGATTAGAAAATTTTCTAGGATGACGAGTTGTATTGTGGTCCGGTGCAGATTGAGGCCAAGAAATTGAGTAATAATGAGACAGCTTTTGCGATAGAAAGCTGACAAACAGAGGCTGTGGTTTATCTCGAGGGTGTGTGATTTTCTTGTGAGTATCCCTAAGTCTCCTGACGGCCTAGGAAAAAATTATTGCCGGTTCGATTTTTTTTTGTCATTTATCACCAAAAATGTGAAAATGAATTTTTTTATATTTTTGAATAAGAGATCTAGATCGCTTTTTTTATAAGAATCCTTACATAGATATTGCAAACGATGTGAAATTGTAAAAAGTTTCAATATGGTCTTCAGAGGATAAAATAATCACTGAAAACCAAAGAGATTAAATTGAGCTGAAGGAAGCAGGGTACCATAAAGTTGATTAATTACTCGAATTAAGCCAAAGATTGCTCTGACCTCCTTGGCTCGGGTTTATACATTGATCCAGGCTCTGTTATCAAATTTCAGTGTGTGAAAGAATTTGAATCTCTACAATCTGATAAAATAATTAACTTTGTCGAGGTCAATCGTTTTCTGTGCACTGCAAAATAATCTCCGTTGAAGTAATTACATCTCTTTTAGTAATCGTTCTTCTGCCAAATTTCTCACGTCGGTTTAAGAGTCAACTGTAATATGTTAGTATGGACATTGCCCAAAGTACCAGACACTATACAACGAAGGCAACAGTGCTGAAAGAGCCATATTCTGCCGAATTTGCTAAACTCGAATGAAGAGCTACACAACTGTGTGTGAGCAATTAGCACTTAATTCAATCGACTCTTAAGCAAATGAATTAAAATATTTAAACAGCAATGTTATTGAAAATATGTGCTCTAATTAGCACTAAATAAGTATTCCTTCACTTGTTCTCTCCTTGTCCGTCAAACTGAGTTAAATTTGGTAATCAGGTGGGGAATTTAATCTATTTTGTCGGCAAAAAAATTACCTAGATCAAATGGAAAGGCGTGTCAGTAAAAAATCGAGTTTAAGAGTTGAAATTTATTAGTATGATGTAAGCAATACCTAAAACGAACCTGTAGTAGAATTATACTGAAAGATGGTGTGTGGATTGGAAAATGAATGAAATGAAAGAATCAACGGTGAAAGGAAAAGAGAATAGCCAATAAGAAAATACTTTCAATATTTGCGCAGTCCTATTTCTGAGAAATGACTCGTGGTTAATTGTTTCAAAGTCGATTTTTAGTTTTATGCTTGATATGACGCGGCAGAACATATATTCTGAATATATTGCAAATTAAAATGTTGAGAGTTATTACGAGGACCTTATAGGTGATTACTTCAAAGCGTCCTAACTAAAACTTCAAAGACTTTGTAATTTGGAGGGGGGAGGGGTGGAGAGAGAGAGGTGATAGTTGAACAGGAGCTTTACAAGTAATTATCATTCATTGAATACTTTGATTTGACAATTATAATCAAATTAAAACTGACTAAATTTATTGGGGGCATTTTATTGTTTTGTATTTAAACGAATTGCAGAAGCTTATTTTAAAATCCAATTGAAATTTGGACTATTTATCCTTTGTGTGCCGACAGGATGATTGAGTGGTTAATTTAATTAAAAATTAATCTACAGCGGTACATGTCAGTGTAGGTTAAGAGCAGACTTCACGTATATACTTTACCATTCGACTTTATTTTTGATATGAATTTGAGAAGAAATATGTAGATTAGGACATGCTTTTAATTACCTATTCATTGACGGCAATTAAATTACATCTATTATTCCACTTCCAGTAGATATGCATGATGAACAAGATTCGTACCCCTATACAAAGTAGGTCGAAACGTCAAACTATACTTGTCACTGAATCAGTGTGGGCTAATGGATTCGCGTGGTAGAGCCATGTCTAAATTGAAAGAAATAGTCATCCCACGTCTTTACTATTGAAATTTGATTAATTAATCAGAATTTAATTGGTTTATATATTGCAACGCCTACTTAATGAGCAGATGGTAGAAGTATTTAAAAGGCTTACTAACAACTAAAGGGCCTGTTCTCTTCCTAATTAATTATTTAGGCTATACATTCCATCTCCTACCTACCTCCACCATGACAACAGTATAGAGTGAGAGAGTAGACAGGATGGTAGAGGGGAGTACAGTTTATTGAGAGACGATCGAAGACTGGTGGATGGAGTGAGTGGATAGTAATGTGCCACGAACCATAGGCTTATTTGCACAGAATATATGTATAGCTCTTGGAGAAGACGTTATATAAACGGACAATGGACGTTACTGATTCGGGAGGTTGAGGAGAATGAATCATAGCGACTTTCACTCATAGCCCAATTAATTGCTTTAACTATACTAATTAAATTAGTCAACTTGAGTATTCCCGATGAAGGTATTAGAAAATTTGAGGTTAGAGCATTAGTCAAGTGTTCAGAGTACTGCTAAAGACCTAGTGATATTCTCAAGGTTAAGAGATTTAGATTCCAGACTTAATTATTAATGATAGTCACAAGAAGACGTTTACTTTGAGAGCAAATGAGGTACCAAGGACACTACAATCAAGATAGTATTACGCAAAAGAGAACATTTTGAACACTAATAACAAAGCACTACCCTTTTAAAAAATTACAACTTGAATGCTATTTAATTAGCTTTATAATTTAAGTCATCTCTCATTGGGAAAAAACGAGCCTTCAATTATATTTTGGAAAACTATCGATTAGCCGTAAATTGCAGGAATCAAAGAGTTTCTACTTAGGAAGCTATTGGCTTAAACAGTTTTTAATTTTTTTCCCGAAGCTTTCCTCCTTTAAGTACTTCCAAGTTGGTGAATAATTCACAAGTCTATTCTAAAGAACAATATTGACCTAAGTTAGAATTTTAAAATTCTTAGTCGAAGCCAACAAATGTCTTCATGTGTTTCTTCAAACATAAATAACAAGCGATTTTTTAATCTTAATAAAAAGTTAAATATTTTTTCTAAATAACTGGAAACAAAATTAAGTGTTGCTATTTTTTTGTGAAAGTATTTAAACTTTTTGAGTGTTACTCGTCCAATTTGTTTACTTATAAGTTCTCTTTTTGCTAAAGATTTGTATTAAATGAATTTAAATCTGAAATTTATTTTCAGAATTTTCATGTAACAAACAGATTCCTCTACTTTTAGTACCTCTGATTAATATAACTTTGACCCAAATGTGGGCCCTTAGCACATGACGCTACTCTAAAAACGGTTAATTGAGAATCAATAAAATAAATTTTTTAATGAAATTCTATATTTACTTTCTATATGCACACTTCCAAAGCACCATGAATTTTACTTCACTGTCTACATAAATCGATATCTTGATTGAAAACGTTCAACAATAAGAACAATAAGAATTGGCTTTTGAACACAGACCACAAGAGATTACAACCACTTCCTCAGTAAACTGAAAAGGAGAGAAACATTAACAGTTGATAGAAAATGTTTTTAAGATTTAAAGACAAGAATGAGAATCTGGAGAAGCTAAACCAACCCTATTCGAGCTTTAATGTGTGCCTAAAATATAATCTTTTAATCAATAATCATAGCTTTTGTACATAATACAGTTTATTTCATAAGTTTTGACGTCAATGCCTCTTGAGAATAAAATCATCTGTTTGATATTGATTTAAATTGAAAGGAAAAGGTGATTTGTACGAGTTTAAATAGACAGCACAAATATCATTGTCCGTGAATTATAAATAATTACTAAAGCTGTCAAATTTGGAGCTGATATTGTACCTTAGTCAGAAATAAATGACACTGCTGTCTCACTTTTACTGAAAACAACCACCCTTAATCCGGAAACGATCCGGTCTCGAAATCGACACCAAACTGATCTCACGCTTTTCATCTGAGAATCTCAAAAACTGCTTTCTTTCTCCTTCTTAACTGGTTGGCTTTAGTAGTACTGACATGGCGTTTGGTGCTTTTATTGTCTGCTCTTAGTACATCTCTAATTGTCTATCCGGCTAAGATCTCCGGAACTAGAACTGGTATAGGTATAAAAATTGACAGCTAGACAATTACGAATTTCACATGATATTTCTTTATTAATAATTTGAGTGAGACCATATAAAAAGAGAAAATTCTGAATATTAGTAACATCACTCCTCCGTAAAGTTTAGGCAGATTTTAGATTAAGCATATATGGCAACACGAAATTTGCAAGAAATAAAACAAAATCGCAAACACTAGATAGATATGTGGCCGAAAGAAATGATTTTCTATTGGCGCAAGTGCGGTGAGATACTGTTTTCATTAATATTATTATAATTAAGATATGTGCAGTTTGAGTCAAATAGACTGTTTAGATGATAACTCACCGCAAGTTTATTAGTTTAATTGCAGGGAAGCGATCGGGACAGGGTAAGAAAAGTGGAGCGAGGAATGAAAGGAGAGGAACGATAAGTAAGCTTCATTTGATTTCTGAATTTGTCTTCTGGAATATGAATTTAATGTGTGGCTTACTGCTTTACGGTTGGAAATTCAAATTTCAAAATTCGTCCTCCCAATTAATGGCTTGGTTTTTATCCACATTCTCCAATGCATATCGACCGGCTGTTTGATTACCATAATTATTGACGGCCTCGTGTGCTGAATGCATTATTTATTTCAGAGACCACAAGACGCCGTGGGATCTTAATTGATCTGAATCAGTCTGTGTGATTTTAGAATAGAAGATGTCACAGTGGGGAGATCTTGAAGTTATAAGTACCTATGCCATGAAACAATCTTGATCGCGTATTACTAGCCTAGAATGAGAAAGTTAGATGCTTGATCGAGACGATCTACTTATTAACTCGAATCCAAATATTAAATGCAGTGAAAATCTCTGCTACTTTGAATTTACTCTAGGCATCATTTTGCCTCTCTACTCCTTATCATTTGATAGCAAAAATTAACCAATCTATCAACAGATTATTTGTTGATTAAACGAATAGAATAAATGAATGCATTTCTTCCACGCTTTTAAATTGTAAATTTTCACTTACTAAAAGATTAACTATAAGGTGAGTGGTATCATTTCATATGCCAATTAAATGATTAAACCCGTTAATCCATGTATTTTGGTCTTAAATATCAATAATAATTAGAACACTTTGCAAGTTAGCTTCAATAAATAAACTAATTACTAAGTTAAGTGATTTGAACAAATTATAAACAAATTCATCTCGAAATTGCATTAAATTATGAACTTTAAATGAAATTTCAAGTGCTATTTTAGTTTTCTAAAGGCCATTATAAACGGTGAAAAGCAAAAGAGCTTATTTCAAAATATTTATCAGTTTTGATGAGATTTTTTGATGGAATAATTTCAAATTTCCAAAAAAAGAAGTGTAATTGGTCTTTCCAGCAACATCGACTTTGCACTGCTGACATTAACTAGCATTCTCTCACATTAATTTGCTTTATCTCTCAACACGTTTATACTGTTTGCTTACCAGCAAACAAAGAGAGCCCAACAACGCAAGTTCCTTTTGTGTAAACATTTTCACCCCTGTCTCAAACGACTTCTTTTATCCTTCTTGCACCCTTCTCTTTCCTACCAGCTCCTTTTTCCAATCCCTGTTCCTCACCTTCATATTCAGCTTCGATTGCCCAGTGTTACTCAACTCTCTTTTACACTCCTCACTCACGAGAGGTTGGTGCATTCCATTAGCCTTTAATAGATCATTAATTTTATGAGTGGATATCTAGCTGAGTTTGGCCGATCTTCTTAAGTAACTTATTTTTCATGAATTGAATTACAGTTAAGGTAAAGATCAAACACGCAAAGTATACTGGAGCACTACTATTAGACAGCTAGTTATTTCACTAAGTATAGCAGTTTTGGTGGAGGTAAACAGTATGTAGGTAAAATGTCATTCATTTAGTAATTTCTAATTACTTAACGGCATTATACTTATATGGCAATTTATTTAAACACTATTTTGCTTCACATACTTTCACAGCCAATTCGCTTTTGTCTTTTCGCTCGCATTATTATCCACAGGAATATAATATATTCAGCAAATCCAATTTCTGCATGCGTGCAAAATCTATTAACCAAGAGTTCAGGGAATGTTAGAATGGTGGTGATTAAATGACGTTAAGAACGACCTCAAGATCGATTTGTTTAGCACAGTGGATAGTCTTACTATTTCGAGGCAGGGTGCACCTAAACGAGTACATAAATCTTTTAAGTTAATCGAGCCTTGTCAGTTGTATTCTCGCAAGTTGAAGTAAGTCTACCCATTTACATTAGAATGCAATGAACAAATGCTAAAATATTTCCAACCGAAATTGAATAAAGCAAACATTCAGAATTGGAAAGATTACGGTAGCAAAATCTTTACTAGTAAGCACAAGAAAGCGAAACTTTTGCTTTATTGCGGAAGAGTTACAATAGCGAAAATGGCTCACTAGAACATTGCAACAGATTACTACGCGAATAAGTCTCGACTTATCGTTAGCAATCGCTATAGAAAGATCCCCTCAAAATATAGTAGAGACAGATGTATGATGTTGAACTTGTTTATTCAAAGCGTGGACACTAAAATAAAATTAAAGGTTTTTTAAACAGTGGAGAGACTATTGATTGGTTGTTGGCTGGGGAGTTACTGCGCTCACGACCCCACTAGCTTCCTACGCGATAAAGAGTATGGCGCTTCTTCGAATATGTCTGGGTACGCATTAGATTCTTTTTTCAACCATGGTAGTGTTGTGTACTTCACAATAAATTTATAAAGTATACTTAATTTGTGAGTAACTGCTGGGTGGTATTTTTGCTAAATTGTCGAAGTTGGCTAAATGCGGTGTTGACAAACTGTAGATTATCTGTGAGAGAAACAAGGCTGAAACAAGTGCTAATGGAGTTTTGGAAAATTCGATCATCATGAAGAAGGTTTAGATCTTAATAGAAAGTGGTCAATGTGGTTTTACGCAACTTTTAAGCCATTTATTGAAAGTGTTATTCAACACTAAGTTTGGATAGAGGTAGCAGTTTTGAGCTCTTCTATGTGATCGACAATTTGGACTAGCTTATACGATTGACCATTCCACTCTTCGAGCAGCGACGATGTCCGATATGCAATCAATGATTTCAAAAAACGAGAACACCAATCATTGCATCCCCGGTTCCAAATTTAAAAGAGTACTCTTTTTCCTACAAAGTTAATTAGTTACCAATAAATGGAGTTTACATTGCAAGCGAGTAATGCACACGTGACCTGTTCTAGTTATTGCTTATGGCAAAATCTTGGCTTCTACGAAGAGATTACATTTTCTATTAATTCATCTATTGCATTTTGAGCAGGATGTACTGCGTTGAATTGGACAAGATTTGGCATTCAAGGTCGCTCAGTAATTCCAGAAAATCGGATCTATTTAAAGCCGCGAAGCAAATAAACCGCTAAGTCATTACTATCGTGGCAACACAGATCAAAAGTCAATTGCAGTTAGACTCTCTTATACTCCGAGTTCATTTAAAACATTTTACCTGCCGAGTTTTAGACATTTTTGTGCCTTTCAAAGGCAAAACTGCCACTTTATCAACTTTATTATGTCTTTTTCATTACTTAAAATTAGACCCAAAATCGCAGTTACTTATTGATTAGAAGTTTCAGTTGCTAACCAACTGTGGACTTAGCAAGGTAAAGTGCAAAAGTGAATTCCAGAAAGCTAGCGCTAAACAATGCAAAAATGAATTTTGGCCATGAAAACTTCTAATCCTTACGAACTTTCATTTTTGGACTTAACACTGCAAATTCACTTTAAATTGAAAAAATGGAATTTTATATCATTACTCATGATAGTACAAAATCATTGTGCCAGTTATAAATAAGAATTACCACCTTTGCCCAGAAAAGGAAGTATAAAGCAGTGAGTATTATGTGAAAGGAGTTACGTAAGTCCGAGCAGAAGCTATATTGTCGTATTTGTCATTTTGCCTGCCAAATTAATAAATGCCGATAGGCTATTGGCCATTGCGCTCATAGGTTGTTTATTTATTATCTAATTCAACGCTTCCGTTTCCAAAAAGCCATGGTGCCCTGTTATCCGGAAACGGAGTTTAACCAATAAGATAGGTGTATAATAGTTTGTAACATAGATACAAAAATGAAATGTTGAGAGTCATTAAATATTAAGAAGACAGGCGATAAATAGATGAGTGGCAATACTTTTAGGAAGCTGCGAGCATTAATTGCGCGAATTAGTTGGCTTAAAAAACAGCGTCATGTTTGCTTTTGAGGTGACGTTGTGTAGTGGCGTAGAACGCAGCTAATTCTAGGATAACCCAAATGGCTGCATATATCTGAGACGTTAAGATGACCTTATTAGGTCAGACTGATTGTCCGGCATAAAACTAATAATACAAGGCGCACAACACAGATAATAATTCATTCAGTCTGTTGGACTAAAAATATAGACCTTTACCTTCATGAATTATTCCATCATCTGATTGGTGCGAACAAATTAATCTACATAATCTATATTTTTATATAATAACAACAACAATAAGAGTAAATATTATTTTAAATTAAATTTAAAGAAGAAGTGGTTAAAAGTCAAGACTGTAACGGGGTGATAAATTGATGGTTAAAAAGTCAAATTACGCTCTTTATATTTCATGGAGGAAGATAACGAGCTTGTTTGAATGAAATAGTAAAATCGGTATTAAAATTGCACACCAAAAGAAGCTTACATGGTCGACCTCCATTTTTACGTTGACGCGTCAGGTATTTTAAGTTAATATCCTTAGTTCCAAAAACACAATGGAACATGTATGATAGTTGAAACATCATGATTGAGTGACTCTTTTATAATCTATTTAAGTGTTCAATATTGCATACAGCATATCAAATTTCGTGACTTAATCACATACACTTTAACTAGAAGCCGAAAAAACAATATTTGATTTTTTTATGGCGTATATACACATGATATATATTTTTATAGGATAGTTAAATTTAAACGTTCATAAAATTAATTGGAAAAAAAACGATTGATTTGGAATTTAAAGTTAAGTCTTGCTGGATAAGAGGGGAATAATATCTTGAAACAATTATCGATGAGCCCGATTTTCAAACCCCTTCCACAACTTGTGGTGGAAGGGGATATGCCAGCCCACGGAAGGTAGACATATAAGGAAGCATCACTCTTAGACATGCTAATATTTATGATTTTCACGACTATTTTGAGTCAGATGATCATGATCATCGAGACACACTGATCATTTCCTGCTTCTTAATTCCATCTTTCACGCGTTTTATATATTTTATGCCAATTTATATTAACTTTCTTTTCTATAAGTTTTCCATTAATTCGAGCCTCTTTAGAATACGTTTCCAAATATGTACCCTAACCTTTCCGCATAAGAATTTGCCAGTGGACTCGTTTTCTTCAAAATCTTGAATTTTTGTGGTAATTAAAACAAAAGCTCTCGCACTGAATTTAGATGTGGTTTGTACAGCCTTCTTGAACATCTATTTGACAAGGAGCTCAGAATACATTGCACACAACGTTCCAATCGCATTTTCTACAGAGTCCTTTTTGCAATAATGTAAAAGTCACAGGTTGCGGCAATGGGGGTGAGAGGAACTGTTGTCAAATATCCACACAGATATTTAACTCACGACGAATGTCCGTCTATCATGCATTCAGAAAGAGGGCGGAGGAGGTGTGTTGGGGCCTGTAGCAAATTTACAGAAGTCTCTTAAATTGATATTCGCCTCCACACAACCAAATAAATAGATGAAATCAAGGCTTATAGATTTTGATCAAAAGTTAACACTATGATGCTTTAATATAGATAGCTGCTTCAAACATGCTTGCTTGAAACTCAACGACTTACTGGCCTTTAATTGTTGCTGAATCTTACTGAGGTAGCGAGATGGAATAAATTAAACTCGATTTAAATTTGCTGTAGTGAGATTTATAGTAATGACCATGACGGCTGATACTCGTCAATTTAACTTATGTTAATTAAGTTAACATTCAATCTAGTCTTTGAAATATGAGCACATTATCCTAAAGTGTTATTCTCCTTCGTGCCTGTGGTGTTGGGTAGTTGAATCATATTTCCTCAGGAGATAACTGAAAGCATCCAATTTCGGAAGTATATTCATGAACTTGGAGTTAAATAAAACAAAGTTAGATTGACAGTCAATCCAAAAATTTGTTGTTGCTCAATATAGCTTTCATATTTGTTGTAATTGCGCATGCATTAATAGCGTGAATTCCACATATGGTGAAGTCTTTCCGAGCTTCTTATTGGACGCATAGATAAATAATGCCTTTTTCAATAGCTGTTGCATAACTCTCTCCCTCTCTCCCACCAACCTCCCCCTTTACCAAAATCGGCTTTTATGCCCTAAGTGAAGGTCAGCTTTACATCTGTTCTCCTACTTTGGTTCGGTTTTGTTTAGATTGAATAAAAGTTGATTGGAACGGCTCTCTCCATTTGATGGTATACGAATGGCATTAACAATTGAGTCCGTAATGACTTGATTTAAGCACCGTTCACCTTAATTTCCTTTCATTTAATTACATTCAAACCTGTGCGTTTATTATTTTGCACCTTTGTACAGTTTATTGAAATTGAAGTGACAGCAACCAAAATTACGGTACGTTAGTGTGGTTCTTGAGGTAAGACTTTTTGAAGTCCTCCGAGAATTTTAGGGGAGCCAGCTTCCACCGCCATTTTCTACTCGCCCACTTGGTATATGTCAAAGCCACGACAAATGCGGAGTTACTCCGAAATATTTCATTGGCTGCATGAAAGAATGTACTGTTGGAAGGGAACTGTATTGGTGTTAGGACCATCATCCAGCTTAAGTTTACTTAAGCTGAGACCATTGAAAATGCCAAGTGTTCCTCATAAAAAGTGAGCGGTCAATAGGGCTTTGCGTTGTCGGCTTTTTATGAAGGTACATTGCCAACCCTCAATTTATCTTTTAAATTTCAAAGCGGTGATGATAAGCCAACCAAAAGTTTGATTGACTTTGCTAAGAATTAAAATACCTGAAAGGGGAATTGTAACACTCATTATTTTTATTTAAGAAAGGTATTTTTAAAATTTTTCCCACAAAAATGAAATGTTCTGATTAATTTTATCTAAAATTCCGTTTTAAATAAATCTTTTTTTCAGTCGGGAAAAATTGTAGGATTGAAATCAATTAGAAGCGCTCTAGTGTTAAAATTATAATAAGGCGAACGTGAGTGGCAATCATTAGAAATTACTTGTACTTCAAAATTGCTATCCCTGCACTGTTTTTAACCGGTAACTAGGTTTATGACAACAAGCGCTTAGTTCCAGCAACAAAATTGGATGTGCCTAACAAGCAAATAACTTTTCTCTTCTAAATAAGGAAACATTGAAATATAAATTGATGATTTTAGGCGCAATAAGCATAAATAGTGATGTATTATAGCTTTGAATTCTATTGACCGCAGTGTTAAGACGTTAATCTCTGAAACCGCTCACAGCGTTGTAAATACCATTTGATCGCGAACAATCATTTTCTCCATGTGGTCTTCTGATTATAATGACCATTTAACATTTTATTATGTCAGATATAAATTGAGGGCTGTGCTCAAGGAATCTGTATTCATTATTTCAAAGAGGACTCATACAGAATGATTACAATAGACGCATCCCATAAAATAAATCGTATCTGTTCTTAAAATTAGAATAAACATAATGAATTGCAATTTAATTTCAAATTCCCCTTCTCCCCCACCCCTCAAACTGTTTTAAAGTCGGTCCTATTATTAGATTAGAAGCAAAATAAACCCCTACACATTTCCAGAATTTCCATTTCATTAGTTATACATTTGCTATGGTGTCGATAAACAGTTCATCATATTTGTCTTGAACTTCTAAGTGTGTATTTGGCCTACTATTATAATATGCTCTGTTTGATCAGACCACAGAGGGAGAGAGAGAGAGAGAGAATGTATATAAAGATAATGGACCGACGGCCAATGATAAATTTCCCCTTATGTACACCCAACTTCAACCCCCAAACGATTGGTTGAAACTGACTCTTGTGATAATTTTTTTAAATTAAAACAATTTATTATTACTAGGTTTTAAAATTACACCTAGAACCCTTCTATTTGATTTCCTTCAGATTTTTAATTCCGAGGGTGACAAACTGATGACTATGTTATATCCAAATTGATCGCCCAAAATAATCAGAACTGAATGTCAAAAATATATAGAGCAACGACTCTGCAATTAAAATATTTTAGAAATATACCAATTCATTCAATAGACAACACTAATTGAGCATCATTTTAAAATAAAAATAGCTTGACTTCATTCATAACCTACCGGTGAAAGTTGGTAGAACATGCGTTTGAAGGTGGGGTCAACCTTACATCTCTTCCAAGGTCTTCTGGAGTGTCTTGAGTCTCGACCGGGGAAATGAGTTTTAAATTTCTGCGAGAAGGGAGGGTTAACATTCGTTCAGATGAATCTCACTTGGTTCCTTTAGCGGTTCTGGAGATACGGTTACGCACAGAGAATGGAGATACTTGTGACACTCTGAGACACTGAGGCACGCTCTCATCCTCTTCTAACATGAGAAATTGTATTTTAAATTGTCAACAATTTGTCTCTCTTAGACCATCGAGATTTGGCAAAGAGTGTGAAAATAGGTATTTAGGCAGCGACAAAAGTATTTAAATAGAATAAATTTGGTTAATTCGGTGCCACTTCCGGGTTCACTAACCTTTGATACTTCCTGTTTGATGAATGCATGGTCTTACCGGTTGCAGCATACTTAGTGACTGTAAATATAAATCTGGCAGGCTAAGAGGGTCCTTGGATATGATCAGCAAGACTGTTTGCAATGTGAGGTCAAGGAACTCTAGTTGGAGAACTGAAAATTGACGATTTTTCATAAAAATGGAAAAACAACATAAATCCCCGCTCATCTCGCACCGGTATTTAGGAATGCACGCGTAAACTAAACTGATATTATGACAATTTAATGGTTATAGACATATCTGCCCATGGTCCTAACAACTTAGGTGGATCAGCTTGGGATACGTAGATCTTGACAACTTCATATTAACGACTGTGATTGATTCTATCATTATTTAAATTCTTTCGAACATGTTAAATGCTGGCTAGTGAACGCAGAAATATCGAAACGATTAAATACATAAGTGAAATTCGGCGCAATATACGAGGTATATTTTGCTTGCGATATTATTAATTAGATAAACTGCATGCGAAAATATTGCTGTTCAGCTATTTGTCAGACGAAATTTATTGAAGAGGTAAGAAAAGATACTTTCATTATCAAATAGGCACTGAAGCACATGAATAAGAATTCGAACAATGATAAAGAGTGTAAACTCAAAAATTTGATCGTCTGAACGTGAAAGTGCGAACAGTCATAACAAGAGAAGCTATATAACCCACATCTTTCATTCAAATGAAATAGCCATTTCAGAAGCGCTTTCCGGTCTCTTTCCCAAATTAATAGGTGAATTTTATTTACCTGATTTCATTGATAATTAATATTTTTTGAAGCGCTATAACATGGTACATATAAGAAATTAATAAAGAATTTAAATTACATCGGATTAGTTTAATTTAAACTTAAAATATCAAAATTTAAATAAGTATGGGTATTAACCCTGAGAATATTTTAAGTGGGTCGGAAGTGACTTGGTAAGAACGAAAATCACTTCCTTTTGAAAATTATTTTTAATGCACGAAAGAAAGTAGCTATATTTAATGTAATGGCTGAATTAACTTTATCCGTAAAATATTTTTATTAATTTAAGAAAATTAAATTCGTTGCCACTCAATAAATTATAAGGCTTAGTAAACCAGATAGATGTGTTGAGCAACGTCTTGTCTCACCTGGCCCTTGAATTCGGTGTTGGATAATATTAATTAGATGGCTAACATTCCAAAATTCAAATTTCAAGATTCTTTCTCATCCATAGTACATAATTCTTGTTGAGAAGAGTCTACTTCTTCCACTTTAACTCATTTATTTCCTGCAGTGTTTAAGAAGTCAAAAGGCTTATTTAGTCTAACCCGTGGCTTATGGTTTTAACATAGATGGGGTGTGATTGGAATTCAGACCGAGTTCGAGGAGTTTCACTACCTAATTGGGCATACTTTATTTGACTATGCTCACAATGAACGCATTTTCCTGGATAACAAAGCATGTACATTTTTATCCAGACTGCACTCCCTTCATTCTATGCTATAGTTATTGCATTTACCGGATACATTGTATTCACTGTCACGTTCTGGCCCTAATCTTATATTATTTTCCTCAAAATATTAAAATGGATATTGGCTATTTTTTGAATCAGAAACGTGGAAGAAATAAATTTATCACCAAATAACATTATATATTTTTAATGATTCACACATAACTTGGTTTAGCTCGAAAAATCGAAACCAGAGAGTATTTGTGTCGCCTATTTTAAACTTGTGAAGTACACAATTAAACAGATCAGCTCTATGAGCGCTCGAACATTCTGTAACGTACAGTCGCGGTGCTGATTGCGTTAAGGAGCAAATGAGGTCACAAGGACAGAGACCTTTCGACCAATCAACAATCAATAGTCATTACAGGGTCAACGTACCCACGCATACATCACTCACACAACTCGAATACACGCATTTCACGTCATAAGTCTGTTTACTGAGGATAACTTAAGGCCTAATCGTGTAGCAAACCGCTACAAACCGCAATGAATCGATAAACCTATAATGTCATGTGTAAATGCATAAGCAGTGAAATTTGTCAGAATTTCTAAAATTTTGTCACTTTTAGCCTTTTTCAACTTGCCTGCTCGCAATAGTTTAGCCCCTAGTGCATGAACATTCTTTCCAGTATGTTAATATCGCGATAACATGGTCAATTATAAATTACTTTTTATATACTAACAAAAGATATCTATATTCACTTAATGCTTACACAAAAAATATACGTAAAACTAACTTCTTTCAAATGAAATAATATTAACTGAGAAAGGTAAGCAACATCTACTTTAAAAACTTGAATATCATGGGTAGGCTATTTAAGAAGTTTGCAAAATATCCAAGTGAACACTAACTAGCCATTTTGTTATCCGTTGAAATAAATTTTGATTACTATATTGAAATTTGTTTAAATAAAATTATTTTATATATGAATGCTATTATAATTATTAGCGTAAATTGGATTAAAATAATCTTACATTTAAGACGGCCAATTAATGGGTATGGAAACGTAACTCATTGACACCCAAATGGGATGGACTTCTCTTTGATATAATTCTCTTTCATAACGGCAATCACTAGCCCAACTGAAGCGAGTTAGAATAATTTATTTTTATTGATTTTGCATTAAGTGACAGTTTTTTTTCTATTTAATTAAACTTTGATTTGGTCACCTAGTTTACAGTAAGTGTGGCGGTTTACTGAGCGAATAAGCTCTGAATTCTTAGTAATATCAATAGCACGATCCCCTAGTGTAGAAAGGGTCATGAAATTAGATAATCTATCTCAATGATATAGAGGAAGCAGACGAATAGCGAGTATAGCGTTTATTGAAATTATGCTCACAGCGAACATGATTATTAATTGAAAGCTTTTAAAATAACTGAAAAGTGAGTTAAGTGAGAAGTTGAGAGGTCTTCTGCACGCACGACTGTACCTATCAGCATGTTTGAGAGCATATGAGATTGATTTGACTTAATCGTGTTTGGATTCTGTCCACCACAATTGATGGACTGCTAACTTTCTTTAATATAATCACTTTCATTCACTATAGTTTAATGTATTAGACAGTAGAAATGTTTAGCAAGTTTAAATTAATTCTTTTTAATAAAAATATATTTTGTAAGAATGAATTTCTCAGAATTGAGGTTATATTTGACGGCATTTGTCTTTAATCTAAACATTGCGCACGTCACTTGGAATCTGTGGAGTGCACAACGCTATCATGGTTGAACAAAGAAATATAATTTGCATCCAGGCAAATTCGAAAGTTCGGCCGGGCTTCATATTGCGTAGAGACCTCTCAACCGGCCACCAATCAATAGTTCCTGCATTGTTTAACAAACCATTCGTTGTATTTCAATGGCCAAGCATCTTAAAGGAGTGTGTTCCACACCTTTCATCTGCCTCCTCTATACTGTTGGGAGTAACTTGTCATGGAGTTTATTGAGCAAAATTCAAGGCTTAGTCGTGTCTCAATCCGCTACAAATCTGACCTCTCGTTACTCTTAGACTGAATTATACATTGGATATTAAATTCTACATATTAGTTAAGATAGCTAATCATTTAAGCGGCATATAATATATTTTGGAAAAAAGAAGAATGATTTCATATATGCAAATATTATACACCTTCCGTTATTGAAAAAAACGCATTAACGGAACCATTCGTGACAATAAATTTCTGGAAAGGCTACAGAGGTATTGTCCCTGGTGATTGGGAATTTCTGCTAACTTTTTGTTCGGCTTCGAAGTAAGTATGCCGCTGCTTTAGCGAAATTCATTTGAAAATAATCTTATTTTAGATTTTAGAGTTGCTTTCTAGGCTTGTGCTTTATGAGCTCTGAAGTACCTATTAAGTGGGTGCAAAGTGTTTATTTGTGGTTGCTTTTACTGCAACGAATCCTTCTAGTGAGAAGTTTACAATTATCGACTTACTTTAAATTTAAGGTCTTAGAAATGGGGATTGACACTATTGATTTTCTTTTGTATCGCAGATCGACCTTTACATATTTTACCTCAAGTTGGATTTTAGATAAAAACTTGCTTCCGCGGATTTAGAATACCTGATTATCAATAAATAAAGCAGCAATTAAAGGACATGGAAGGATTCTTAATGCAGTTCAGAATAGACGACCTCTTGGTTAATATCTGGCCTACAATTGCTTTGGGTCCCTCGGAATTTCGAGTTTCCTCTAGTATGGATTAGAAGTAACATAACTTCAGATAGAACTCATTCGAAACTGATTTTCGTTTGAAACTTGAGCTAGGTTACCGAAAACGGAAATTTTTCTTTTAGCGCACTTGAAGTCCAACATCAATGAGGGGTAGTGTGGTACCTCAAGTCTGTCCATATATATTAAATTAAATTAAATAAATGACCAAATGAATAAAAGTTGACAAGTTCCTTACTACTATTGTCGACCATTTAAATCCTATCACATTGGCCGTTTGCTAGGTGATGGCAAATATTAATTAAATCTTTACCTCTACTCGTGGTTATTCCCTCACCCACCATCTTTCTTCAAGAGCTTGATCCAAAGATTTGTTTTACCGCAGTGTTTGGGTAATCCTTAAATTGGTTGTTATTTCACACATTAAGTACATTTGTGAAAAGGCTGAAATAGGCGACTGGCCAATCAAAGACATCGGTAATCTTTGCCTATCTGACTGATTATTATGCAGAGTTAGACGTGTTGGAGTATCATGCAAATTTAAACAGGGTCATAGCTACCTTTTAAAACCCTGAAATTCCTAAAGCAAAGTTCATCGTTAGTTAAGTGTAAACGCTCATTATATGACCAAAACTAGTCAATAGTTCTTTTATAGTATAGACATAATATGTTCTCAATATGTTTATGTAGTAAATTTAATAAAGTATTCATGCATTTAAAGGACTAATCCAATAAAGGTTTTCGAAGCTGTGAAAAATATACACAGCGAGTTGAGAGACCAACGTAAACAGAATGAATTTCGGTTCAAATTTCTAATCGAAAATCAATAGTGCTTAAACATATTTTCTGGTTTCAATTATAGTGCCATTGATAGGTTTGTAAAAAAACTGATTTTAAGGTACTGGTTTTAAACGTGAAATATTAATATATAATTTTTTTAATTTCGTTTTTTGATATACCTGCATTCCGGTGGTGTAATTACAGAATGAAACAAGGTATTTCCACTAACTTACCTTCATCCCTTTGAAAAAAATTTTGCAAATAACAGTGTCGCCAGAATAATTGCCTGATATCTTACTTTAAAAATTTTTTTACTAATATCGCTTGAAATTAAATTTTAATGCCATGAATTCGCTATTATCGCGACGAGGAATACCAAAGATTCAGTTTTTATGTATGAATTTAAAATCTACACTGCACTCTGATTAGTTGAAACCAGCTTCCTCATTAGGATATAGCACAGTTATTTGGAAAAGGAGGAGTTGATTGCGACTACTGAAGTGCCACGCCATTGGTAGGGTAGATGGGGCATGAATAATTTATTGGATGTGTTTGCTTATTAATGAGGTATGTTTTACAGCTACATGTTTTCCCAATCAAAAAAATAGGTCACTCCAATTATAAGCGTAAAGGGCACTATAGAGACATTGCACGCCACTTTGAGGGACTAATTGTGTGCGCTGGCATGTCAAAGTATCTTTGCGCTTCTATGGAAAAAAACTGAATGAATATCAACTCAATAAACTAAACTAGTCAACAGGCTCTGAATAGCTTGAATTGAGTTTAATCTAGAAACATTTTGGTGAATTATGCAATTTGACTCTGCATCGGAACTTACTACTTACCATCACTTAAACATGAAAAGGAGTTAACTATTTATCCCATTTTCTAAAGTAATGTTTTACTTGAGTTCAAATGCATGAATACTTACCAAAATTAAAACTGCCCGGAATTTCCTGGACTAAGAAGACAACTCAAAAATGCAATAAGGGCTCAGTAGGCACCATATCCATTAAATAGGTCATGTGTTTTGCGAACAATGCTCATTTACCAATATTTATTGATGTGGCAATAATGACGATGGAACAGTGGCTTGCTGATATTTTCTGCGCACCAAATCTTAATAGAAGAATCCTGTTTGTACTTGCGAATAAATAGTTTATTTTCTAAATATGATGAATACAAATTCAATGCTATGAACTCAATTTATTGATGTATTAAAATCGGGAATACGTCAATTTTGCACAAACTGAAAGTGGAAGTGTATTTCGAATTATTGCATATATGGTGAGGTCTGTCGAATATGACTGAGGATAATCTAAAATAAGGAAATAGTGAGTAGTCGTTTGTCAAATAAAATTATTCGCCATCGATTTTGATTGAGAGTTGTCCTGCCGACGAGATCTTGACGTGGTGGATCGCGGTATCAATGGCAATTCAATCACAACCAGTATTCAGTGCTAATGATAGATAATTTTATGTCCAAGCATAAAAGAAATTGCAAATCTTGAATTTTTGCTTAAATTGTGTGTAAGGATATTGACCATAAACAAGTTATATTAGATTGTATGCTCAATCTTGCTTTTTCAGTTCTGTTGCCTGAATTTGCTTAATATAAATATTTTCTTCGCAATTTCATTTAACAAAATGGTGACATATTTTCCTGAGCATTTTTTGTTTGATTTTCCTTAGGACCGAGACATCTGTCACCTTTCAGTTCGGGTAAAATAGAATCAGCTCCAAAAGGAAAGCAAATTCGACTAATAAGAAATAGATGTCTGTATTCAACTAAATTTTGAAAGGAAGACGTCCAATGAAGTTTTAGGTAAAAAACTATTGTACTCAAACACATTGCATCAATTGGTAAGACAAATATGAGAAATGAAATTCAGCTAGTACTCCTTACTTACGAGCCAAAGGCGTTCACCTCAGAAAAGTTGCCCTTGTTCAGTCGGGGAGGCACGCAGGAGGTGAGGTTCTGACGTGTTTATCAATCTCTGATATTCGTGGACTAGTCTATTTTACTAGGCGTACCTCCTCCTCCCTCTTCCATTTGCTTTTCTCCTCTCACAACATCTAATAGCCATACTGTACACTCATAAAATTTCGAAATGTGAATAGGCGTTGTCTGTCATTGACAATTAACCATGCTCTTGTTCCTACTCATTGACGAGCTCAGTTTATTATTCCTCAAAGCATGTCGGATTATGTCATTTAATATTATCGTTTTCTGGCTTCCTAAAGTCAAGGGGAACGATCTTGAGTAGTTTTACTGGCATTATGACATGAAGCAAAGAAATCTAAACCGGTAAGGCAATAGTTCCAGCCAATGAGATGATGTAGTAACTATAGTCACCTCAAACCACCCAATCACAGTTATCCTTATTACCTATTGGCAAGGATTATCTAGAATGCAGGCCTGTCCTAATATCTTGTAAATCAAAGGTGTGATCTATAATTTGCGGATAAGTACATATATCTTCAAGATCAATTAGGCGATATACGTCTATATTGAGATCAAGGAAAGAAATATATGGAGGAAGAGGAGAAGCGAAAAAGAAAAGAGAAAGTAACGTTTAAAATTGTCTCAAGATGAAACGTCAATAGTCATCGACGTCAACAAGTTAAGGATGACGCGCTTTGTTTCTACCTTATATACATCACATTATGAGGTCGTCGTTTTAGCATTTTGTGCAGTTCAATGCAGAGGGACTCCAAATCAAGAATCGAAAAGTAGAAGAGCCTCTTCAAGTCTGCGCACTTCTGAGGGGGTTCTCTTTTTAATTGGTTGTTGGGAGGCTGGTTTTGGTGCAGGAAGAGGAGCAGGTTGAGGTTGTAAAGGTTCTAGTTGTGGTCCGGGCAGCGATTGGAGAGCTGGTTGTGATGTCTGATTGTCTGTTTGATTGAGTGTTAGTGCACGGTAGCCTGCTCCAAAAACTCTTTCAAGTTGAGCAGCATTTGGATCAGAATTCCATGTGGACTAAATATACAAGAAACACAGTTTACTTTAAACAAATCATCAGAATGAAGAGCATTCAATTCAGCTTACGCCAGAGGTATCGTTAAGTCTTAGAGCTTGGAGAGCCAAAGCATTATCTGTCCAATCTGCGACTGAAACTAGCTCTCCACTCGTAGATTCATTACGCTGAAATTGTAAAGTAATTAGGATTCAATTTAACTGGAATCGGGGAAAAAGTTCTTATGTATTCTAGTCTTAATGGAAGCAGAATTCTCACATACATTATTAAATTTTTTACTGAAGATAACCTTGAAAAGAATTTATGAAGTTCTATAAAAAGTTGACCATCACTTTCTACAATCTAAGTCTAAGAGTGAGGATATCTTCCGGAAGAGAATTGATAATCAATTAACTGAACTAACTCCAACGGTGGCAATGGCAAACTATCTAGTGCTAATTAACTAGTCAAAAACCCATTACAATCACATATATTGAACAATACAAACTAACTCGAAACTAGAGAACTCGATTAGACACCCAATGCTTCCTCATTCTGATGAGGTAATCCTAACATGGACCTAATCAACCTTCGATGTATTGGAATCCTTGTCATCTATTTTGGGATATAACCTGGAGTTAGGTAATATTACTTCACGTTAATAGGACTATACAAGGACTCTTAAGCGCAGTTACTTGAGTCTGTTCTGCCACAGCGTCCAGTAATTCATCATCATCATCAACACTCTGATTATCATCATCTTTCTGCTGATTATCCGAATTGGATGAATGATCGGTGGAAGTCGAGGGAAGGCTAAGTTGACTGGCCGGGGCCGGTAAGTGATTGGCTTGTGTGGTTTGAGAAGTCTCATGTTGGAGTTGAAGTTGGTTTGGATGAGACGATGACCCCGACTGCGTGATCGCTGAAAAAGGTGGACGATTGTGTCCAGCGTTTTGATTGGCTATTTGGGCGCGCATTGATCGTAGACGGTACCGTTCGAATCGTTCATAGCTAGATATAACAAAGTACGCAATGAAGGTTTGAATGGAACATCATTGAGTAAGCACAAAGTCTTACCGCTGAAAAGCACTGTTGAGTTCATCGTTAAGTTGAAGAAGAGTCAGCGTGGCAGCATCGTCGGCTACTTGGGAAAGGAACCCAGCCACTCGCTGCTGCATCATTCGGCATGTTTCGTTTAGCTCCTAAAATGGTGAAATTTGCTTTCTTACCTGACAAGTGCGTCCAGTGGCATATGAAGAAAAGCACTTGCTTGCCAAAGCAAAGATTACAGAATCATAAATTATGATTAGGAAACTGTAAAATTTTGGCCGAGAAAGTGAGTATCACACCGAAATGAATGTTGGAAGGTTATTTTATTCCATTAGGCTCGGAATTCAAAAGAAAAGTAAATAATTTGTTCCGCAATCTACAGCGATAACACTCAACAAAGTCTGCAACCATAGGCGTAAACGAGTCTGCGTGTGTAAGACTTATACAATGTGAAAACATCCATATATGAAATCAGTTCTTAACCATATTTTGGAATAAATTTTTATTTCATTAAGAAGAGATGAAAATAAAGAGCACTGTATGATACTCACAGTCGGTGTCTTTAAATGTATGATTTTAAGATTAGGAACAAAGTAAAAATAAACCTGAATTTGGCACATTGCTATTTTGCAATCACTAAACTCCGAATAGTTTTAAATTAAAATAACCAGAATAGGGAGAGGAGAGAGTTGTGACAGGCGACAATTAGAGTGGATCCACAGAGAAGTTCAAGAGATAGTAAACACAGACAAGAAAACTTTAGACCAGACTAAAGGGTAATAAAGAACACCGTTCAAGCGTATAAAGTCTATTTAAACAAAGCCTATTCAGTTGACTATGTGTGCTGGATTGGATTGGCGTTGGTTAATATCATAGAAATACAATAGAATGTGCATTTACCAAAATTAAAAATCACAATAACCTCTGTCATGTCGAAGTAAAAAAGGGCTCAATAGGTTAGAATCAGCGTTTCATTTAATTGTGTCAAGAGTTAGATGTTGAATAGGGCAAATATAGTTAATCGACAAACTTGAACGAAACACAAGCATTTTCACTCCTGTGAGAGATTAAGACTAATCAATAAATAACCCACTTTCAAAGTGATTGATCATGCTTTCAATAGAAGGCAAAATTTCACAAAAAATAAAGCTAGAAGGTAAAAAAGTAAAAAAAGTAATTATGTGAGATTGGGGATATTCCCTTAAAGGACACTAAGGGAAGAGCCCAAGAGAATAAAAGTCTAAATTTATAAGTAAGGTTTACGATACAATAAATCTGAGTGGGTAAGATATGTTGGAGGAAATAAATTAGGTAAGCTAAGGAAGCATTTAAAGAACACTTAAAAATGATACGCAAATGCTATTGTGATATTATAAGTAGTAGTATTTAATATAAATAAGAATATGGAAAGAACGAAATTGAATTATAATATAACCTTAAACAACAACGAAACTCATTTCAAGATTAATAGATAATTTGAATGCTTCTAAATGCAAAGAGATGATAGTTTATAAATCTTGACTTACTTGAAGTAACTCCAGATCATCCGATGAAATAGCATCAGGTTGAAGCTCAGTCAGCATATCATTGAGAATGTGCAGATTTGTCTGCACAACTGCTAGATCTTGACTAAGTCTTTCCCTTTGAGCAGTGCTCAAGCGGCGAACAGTACCCTCCTGATCGACAAGAGTTTGATCAGCAGTTAAATTGTACATTTGCGTTGGAAGGGAGGGGTGACTGTTAAGTGATTCTTGCACCTGCTGAGGTGAATGATGACGCTGATTCTGATAACGACTATGCTGATACTGCTGATGGTTCATAAATGTGCGCGGAGTGGCCGCGAAAAAGACTTCTTGACCTTGAGAAAGAATAAGCAATTGAATGAGATATTTACCAACTCGTGCGCAGTGAAGCCCCTAAAGAATATTAGATTATAGAATATCTTCAAAACAAACACTTTAAAATTCTGTTTAGATTCAAATGACTCCAAATAAATGCGACTATCCATTCACGAAAAAGCCATTGGAAAAGCCGCATAACATTTAGTGGTTCAATAAATGGAGTCAGTTATTTGAATGTTTTTTTTTTGCTTGATCTTGCAAATGAAATCAGAAGATAACTGGGACTAGAAGCTAAAATTTGTGCAGTTATTAAAAAACACGCCAAAGTTTATTGAAATAGATTTGAGTAAAAAAGGCAAAATCATTCAAAATATACCTAGAAATATGATATGCATCAGTGGCACAGCGATAAACGCGCCCTTTGGCGAGGATAAAGAGTTGTGATCAACCTCACTAATTAGGCCTGGCCACAATGGGAAGTGACAGAGGCGGAGTTTCACATTAGGTGGGCCCCATGACACGCCTGGAAGTTACTGAATTATTCGTCTATAAGCTTTTTTTAAATCAAATAGCTTCAAGTTTCTTAATGGGTGCTTAAGCACCAACTAAATGCATTAAGTAGTACTCATTGAAAGCAGAGATTTTAGTTCAGTCACAAAAGATATCGGAGTGAAATATCGGTAGGCCATATTATCGCACTAATGCAAAATACGAATGAAACCTCACTTCTCCAGTAACCTGACACCCAAAGAAAAGTGACATTCAGACATTCACAATAAGCTGAAATGACAACTTAGTGAAGAGTACACAAATATCAGGAAGAGAAAAATTTTTAAACAAATTCAAAAGTTTAATCAACAGCTTGTAAAAAAAATCGTAACAAAATTAGGAACTGGAAGCAAAGTGAGTTCAATGAATTGTGACACTTTGCCAAAGCGAGAAATTTAATCAATCCGAAAACGAGCTCCGAATATAGTTGAAATAATCTCTCTCGTGTATCTGGGAGTCAATCTACGAAAGTTGATTATGAGAATATTGCAAACTCTAGAATTTGAAATTGTCACTGTCACGAATCCATTGCAAGCTTTTTGCAATCTTCCATGAGCAAAGCGAAAAAACCTTTTTGCAATTCCGTGGATGTAAAAAAAACAAAGACTACTTGCACAATATGTACCTAAAATGGCCTCAAATCACCGGTTTTAAGCTTACAGTAATAATAATAATAATATTTCCATCACAACCAAGTGAAAAATAAAGAATTAAAATCATAAATGCAACACATAAAAATAATATATTGCCAACTTTGCCAAAGAAGACGTGCTTTAATCAAAGGACAATTTAAATTGTAAATTGATTTAAATATTTGCTTCGAGAAACAACCGCTTGATCACCTCAAAGAGAGACAAGGTATGAGTAAGACTATCATTAAATTGATGATTGTTTATTCATATTAGTGTAAATCATAATTTGCTATTTTGGAAGGAATTGGAAAGAAGGTGGCTTCATACAAATTTCAATTGTTTTCTTCGCTTTCTTTAACAAGACCATCAAAAAAATATATTTTAAGAGAAAAAACTGCGCGATAATTCCTTAATAAGCAACAATTGCCGCAATTACAATAAGAATTTTTTAAACAATCCAATTCCAATTGTATCCGTGTAAAAGTATATTCATTGACACCGACGAAAGCCTATTTGAGAAAGATTGTTAACAAATTTTTGAACAGTGTCCTGTCCTTCTTGAAGTTTCAAAGCTTATAAGAATGAATTCGAAATACGAAATCCTCCATATAGAATTTAGTATTGCCGTTGCGTCCTGAACTAACCTGTTAACACTGAGACACTCTGCAGTGTGGAATGCTCAACGTATGTGCTTATTGTGAATAGTTGTCTTTGACTTTCCAATATCCTTGCACAACCCAATCACCAGATCTGTTGATTCCTCCAAATATGCAGTGACCCCAGTTGATAAGCTCCCACTCCTTATCCTAATTGCTTCGCCTAGTTTTTGATCCAATCAAAACTAGTTGCTTACTGAGAAGATGCCCATGCGCTGACCTCTGTCCTAAGTCACTTCTACACCCAGATGCGTTCTAAACCTTCCAGAGGTCAAAATAGTTGTACTTTAATGTTCTTGAGCGACTTCATTTATGATGAAATCTAGTTTTCCGGAGGAGTGGAGTCTTCGTTTATTTAAGAAAATAAAGAGCTGTAATTGACTAACTTAAATCCCCTTACTGATAGACAATCATCATCATCATTATAATCATCTAATCTACAGGCTGCATTAGATGTAGAGACCAAAATACCTAGCGAACATAGCCACTTACCATGGAAGAAGTTCACTAATTTCAAAGTTCAAGATTTGTTTACCGCGGTAAATTCACATTCCGGATGGCAAGTTGTCACAGTTGAGTGTCCAATAATTAAAGGCAAACTTCTCTCCTTGGTTTACTTGACTCACAAACACTGAATATATTTTGGAAAATATGTATAAACAAGGGGGCGGGGGAGGAAAAGTTCAAATGCCCAAATCACGAAAGGACTCATTTTAAGAGGTTTGTAGGAAAAAGACTATACCCACTTGTGTGAGTGTTCGGAATTAGAATCTAGTAGAAAGTGATTCATTCTTCTGGTGGCAATGCAAATCCCACTTCCTTGAAATAAAATGTTCCGAAATATGCGTGATCACACAGCAACTAACATCTCGAGATTTGTAACTAAAATAGCTATAGAGATTTGAAGGCAAGTTTATGAAATTGTGGAAAATTTAAGACACTACGAAGATTAACAAAATGTAGGATTATAACCCAGTGTTTGAAGACCGATTTTATCAATCAAAATAGAACTTTATAAGCCACTCATTAAGTCACTAGTTCTTTCGTTTAAATAATAACGCATTCACTTGGCAAGGACTTATTTTGGTAGATTTTATATAAATTAACAAAAGAAAGGCTAATATTGACATAAATTCGCATCATTGCTTCAAGATCTCATAGTCAAATATTCTGAATTGAATATTTGATATGCAGTTATCATTACTTCATTATTTTCTAAGTGGATTCAAGTGTCTAGTATGTATCAACTTATAGAAATACAAAGCCATATTCATTGACTAGCCCACTCACTTCCAGATGCAAAGTTCTCGCTCAATCCGAAAAAAGGACTCAATACAAAATCATCTGAAAATGATAAATATACTGTATTCGTATAAACTTTAGGGAAACCATTCGCCAAATTGTTCACGTTGATTAACCGATTATTTGACATGTTTTCAACATTATCGAGATTTCGAAATTTTAACAATTGTAAGCTTTTTTTAAAATAAATGAAATTTCAGCAATAATTAACAATACTTCCTTCCTTCCTTCATTGGGTACTGAAAGTTAATTACTAAAAAGGCGTATAAACAAATAACAAAACATTGAGACAACAATGAAATTTTGGAGTATACACGGTTGTCATGGCAAATGATAGAACCATTTTAATGGCTTATCACCTGCAGGCAATCTGGAAAATCGATAGTTATTTGAGTTCAGTCTGAATAAACTGGAATAAGTGTCGGAGTATTCTATAAAAAAACTCGTTGTTGTGACTACTGGAGAAGAGAAAAAATTGAGATTCTATGGCCGAATATCCAAACTGTGCAAACCATTAACAAGCAAGCATTAGGTATCTGGGACATTAATCTACCCAGAAATCTAGGAGACAAGTAATGCAGAAACATAAAATATGCGATGCAGAAGTAATCTTGCAGATTTCCATGAATATATGACTTCAATTTTGAGAATCTATTTAATATCCCAACCCTCCCATCAAATTTGATAAATGAAATAGTAAATATCGCAATTAGTAAGCAAAAATACAGCTAGAATTAGAAATCTCAATGAACTTAGACTCTTGAAATGCCCGGATTTCGTTCTACACACCTTTCAAAATCATTCCTACCTGAGTAAAACAAATCATCACAATTTTAAACCCAAGAAAGTGACTCCATCCTGCCATTAGAAAAAAAAACAATAATGAAACAAAAAAGAATTTAAGACCATTTCGAGGCATCGAAGAAATTCGCTTAAATCAATTTTTAAATTTATGTTGCCAAATTTTTGCCAACCAGCTGACTTGTATTGAGAAACTCAAATTTAATTAATTGTCATCTGGAAGGTAGTGAATGTTTGTCTAGGACACATTAAGCGCTTACTTTACTGATACACCAAATTTTGAACAATAAACGATTATAGCATTTGGCTTTGGTGATAAAATTAAGAAAACTTCACTGATAAAGAAACTGCGCGTCAAATAAGAGAGAAGCATTGATCTGGAAATCTAACTGTTATAGCCAAAATAAAATCCCAAAAATAAATGGACATTTCAAATAAGCCGCATTGATAAGTGACATCTCATTGACAAGGTAGTGCACCAATGAAATTAATAATTCAGTCACCCACTCCCCACAACAACACCAGGAAACCCTAAAGACTTGTTTTGTTGGTTAAAAAGAAAGATAGGTGAGTGACAGTAATAATTCAATAATTTCAGTTAAATACCAGTTGAAAATTGAAAATTAAACAAAGTATGAGTGAACGTCTTTAATAATATGGCAATAATTTTAAAGCAAAGTTCAATTGCCTTTTAAAAACTCTTTCAGACGAAAAATTTATAAATTGGTAATTTGAAATAGGAATTTGATTTGCACGCAATCAAAAAGCCAGGCGCGAAATCAAGGGCAACCTTGACAAAAAAAATGTAAAATTTAAACATAGATATTACACAAATTATATTTCATTTGAAAGATTTCCTATTAACTTGGATGGAAAGGCGAATTCAAATAGCAATAAAGTGAATTTACACGCGACTATCAGACGGTTATTGAAATAAAATTTGCCTAAGTGTACACGATTGACATTTAAGCAGTGCGCGATAGAATCAATTCATGCATACTCTGATATGCCAACTAAATATCGATTAAGACTTAGGTCGTCGTTAGACGCAATTTATCCGCATTTTGACGAATGGAATTAATCCTGTTTACAACTAATTTAATCTTTGGTCGAAATCATTCACTCCGGTTTCCATCCCTCAACTCACTCCGACAGGATTTTTACTGCGGAAGGTCTACAACTGGTTCCTTCAGCCAGCTCCTTTCTAGTCATGCACCCTCTTATCAAAATAGCTACTATTTCACCTACATTCTCACTCTTGCGTTCGGTTATTTCCCATTAAACTTATCTAAGTCCTTCATCTTGTTCTTGCGCTTATCGGCTCAACAGATGGGAATTTTTTAACTCCATTTCACAACAGCAATGACATGGATATATAGTATCCTGAAGGAATGCATTGGAATCCTATCAAGAAGTCTCGGGGTGTTAAAGAAGCAAATAGAAGTCAATGAATATGATTAAAGCGCACACTGTACGAACTCTAAGCTATGGCCCATTAAGTATAATAGTTTTTTGAATTTCCAAAAGCAAATAAGCGAAACTCACCGTTTCTAGTGACGACAGGATAACCATTGATGGCAACCACTTGAAGTACTTGAGTCCCAATTTCGACACCACCACTTCCTGAAGTATTGCTCCTAACTCTGATTTGTCTGCTACCATCTCGGGCTCGAACAGTGGCTAAGCGAACAGAAAAAATATGAAAGATTTTGCTAAATAATGAAGGCGATTATTTATGCCGTTGAAATTTGAATAAGCATTACACGGACTTAATTTAAAGAACAAATTTAAGCAGGAATCCTTAATAACTTCATCTTCTCGCAACGCCTCCATTTTTTGTTCTCACCACTTAATGAATTTACTATTAACCAATTTAAATTTACCTCTCACAGTGGAAAAATGCATGAGTTTTGTGCCTTATTGTTGCTTATGATAATAATTGCATTTATCAAAAATATAACTATAAATTAATTATCGTAGGTAAAGTTAAAACGAGGCAGTTTAATTTAAACACTCTGAGAGCCCGAAATTCGCTATTTTATAAATTAGATAAGGACACATTTATATTTGTGTTATTATTTGCAAAGAAGTATTTTTTTCGACTAAATGATTTTTCAGTACGAAATGGCCCAACCTGTCAGACAGCATGATTTTAGCCTGGCGCTGACAGACTAATGACTAACCCCAACCACCAGAGGAGCATAATGACAGACTATTTGTTTTCGTTACATTGATATGATACGCGCAGGAAATTTTTACACAGGAAAATGTAAATGTTTTCAAAGAGTGGAAATATTAGAGAAAAATGGTAGCACAAGGAGTAAACAACCTTGTCTATAAATGATTGGTAAATTTTTTTTCAAGGTTCGTTGAATTTGGTAGAAGGGAAGATATCCTGAAGCCGCTCATACGAATAACTCACACTCTACCACCTCATCTATTGCCCAAAATTAATTGTAGTGGTTGGCTATTTACGTTATTGCATTCGCAATGATGAGATATGATTTTATGAACTCTAAGTCGCAGGAAGTACCTTTGATTAGATTCATCATCGGTGTGTTTAGTGAAGAAAGGAACTGGAGGAGATTCCCAAAAAAGCATGTTACAATATCTTGAGCGGTCTTAATTCAATTCGTCTTGAAAAAGACAATCTTGCTGATGGGGTAGCTTCTGTTTAAATCGTTTTCAGTCTAAAAAGTTGGAGAATATTGCTCACCAATTCGTCTCACATCTCCTTGTCAATAATTCAGATTTCACAGGTAAAATTTGAGAACACTATCATTTTAAGGCTAGTTCCCCGTTATCTATTCCTTTTCTCCATTCTCCTGCCTTTATCTCCCTAGTGTTTCCATTGACATCGACCATTACAACTTGGTTAATTCTCTACTCACGATTTTCCAAATTTGAAAAGAGTGACTTTCTGTTGTTTGCTAAAGCCTTAGTATCAAATGTAAAGCAACCGAAAATCGAATAAAAATAAATGATTCCACCGTATTTCAACATATCAGAATTGATTAAGATAGGCGAACAGTAATTGCTGTGTATACAACGGGAGAATTTGGGGAGAAATATAGAATCGTGATGACGTGAACTGAATTTTAAGTAGAAATTTAACGCACTGAAACCGAAAATCAAATAAAGCAACCCCCTTGACGTTCTCTGTTCGAGCACCTACAGATATGCCTTATTTAGCTTAATTTGCACATTTAAGATGCACGCGTTTAAGAAAAAAGAGTGTATTTATTTTGCTGTATTGCTGCGAGCTATAGCAAAAATATAACATCAAATTATGCACAAGTAATGTGTGCATATGTATTTCATTGTATGAAAGACATTCATAAAAACAATCGAAATAAATCAAAATAGCTATTTAGCTTTAATTACGTTAGCATTTAATTTTTTTCTCCTTAACACGACCACCAAAAATTGTCCAATGAAAAACACCTTTGTATTTATCTCCAAACAAGTTTTGTTAAAGTCAGAGTCAGGCAAAAGTTCTGTGAAACTTTCCAAACACCTCCATACCAATCTGCGCAGAAAATGTCTACAGTAACGAAGACAATATTTCAATATTACCGCTACAAGATCAAACATAAATTATAAAACGCTTAATTCAAAATAACACAGGTAAAAGTACAAATCTTGCTGCTGGATTGATGTACTTTCAAGCAAATATGACTAACTAAAACGATTTCAATAAATTTCAAATTCCAGAGGGAATTAAATTTAAATATAACAAGGAGTGCATCAGAAAAACAACAACACTTCAAACATGCCAAGAAAAAGTTTGAGAGGTTAAATAGTAGGGGCTTCCAGGATAGATTATAGAGAATATTCAGCAAACAACGATTGCCATTATTGCAATCAACAGTGGCAAAATGGGATTAAACGTGAATCCAAATAGTGAGAAGACTGAAGAGAAATTGTGGGTTAAGTCGAGATAGTAGGAGATCGTCGTTAATGAACTTTATAGAATCCTTATATATATTAATGATAATATAAATAAAATTCATTAAATAACTAAGAAAAATATTTACAAGGATTGAAAACGCATTTTTAAAAAGATGTGAGAATAAATTTTATTATAAAATCAACAAACACATAACCATATAAGAATATGGAGAGAATCATAAGAGTAATAAAATGACTTTTGAATCAATATCCAGAAAATTCTGACTTAAATAACCCCCTCCCCTGATTAAAAAAACAGATTTTCGACAATGTGATTATGGAAGTTAGAAACGTGTAAATAAATACTTGAAACAATTGAATCTAGCGATTAAATATCACATTTATTATAGGAAATATTGATTTTTGAAACTTAAAACGAATTCCAAACTTAAATAATGAAATACACAAATGAAGTTTGAAAAGAAAGAAGTAGATTCTAAAGAAAGCCAAATACTTTGAATTGCAATTCAGGAAAAAAATTGCTCGAAATAGTGAGTTCACCATGAAGAATTCGGAAACCAAAAGGAAAAAGTGATAAATCATTCTGATCAATCTTATAACCCTTCGATAAAATGCGAAATAATTGATGAAAATTTGCCTCCGTGAAATGGTTTTAAACTATTTTTTTTTGCAATGACAAGAGAATGCAAAATCATTTTTCGTTGGAAAAAAGATTAAAGTATGATTTAAGCTTTCTAAACAGTGGAATTGGTAGCTATTAAAGTGATTAGAATAGAAACAGAAATCTCTTTAGATATCTTTAAACAAGATTTGTAGAAAGAAAAACAGTATAATTCGTAAGCATATGGAAGAGCATTTAAGTTGAATAAACGAATCAGTTATAGAATCTATAAATGTGGAAGAGATTTAAAGATAGGTTGGGCACACCCTCAACTAAGAGCTACGATTCAAGGCTAATTGAGTGAGTCTCGTAATCAAGAGTCACGATATAAAAAGGAAGCAAAGTGTTCATGGAAGTCCTTTGTGCTTAGTACGCATTTCACATCGTACTAGAATTCGAATATAGGAGTGGAAAAGCTGCAGCCTATTATATGAAACCGCTAAAATGAAACAAGAGACCATATAACATGTATACTCAACTCTACTCCGTTTTTTAAATCAATTCTAATTAAGGAATAAAGCAGAGTGATCCGATCAACAAGCATTTTTTTTTAATTGTGAAGAAAAGTCAGACAAGAAATAAAGCCGAATATTACAAATTATTACTAAGACTACAACGTAAGGCGGAACAACGTATTATTATTAATATTAAAAATAAGGGAGCATAAAATATTACAATATTCGATACAGTTAAATTTAAATTAAATAAATAAATGAAAAGTGAAACAAGAATTAGCATTAAATCGATAACAAGACAGGAAGTACGGATATTTCAATATGGCGATTCTGTCGTGTTATTTTTGCCTCCTTCAGAAACATGCAATAGTAGAATTTTGGGGCGCATAAAATTAGCATATCTTGCCATTACAAATTGAGTTTCATTCACTTTCAATTCCAATTTCAGTTTCAATATAAAAAAGAGACGATAAAGGTAACTGCTCCAAATTTGAGTCATGGCAGACATTAAAAAAAACAATTTTGCAGATGAAACTATAATAGGAAAAATTTGGAAACAAATGCATATCTAAATAAATTAAATTTTAAGCAAACCAAGTCATTAGATTTCCAATAATAATCTAAAAAACCCTTAAAAATTGTGAAATTCATTAGTAAATTGATTGTAATTGGGCTGTAATTTATAAGAAGGCTCGTGCTAAATGTGCGAACATACCATCCCAATGATTTCCCATTTATGACGAGTTGAATTAAAATAGTTCGCCTTCGGCTTAAAAAATAGCATAAGTAAAAAAATTTTCACGTTATTTGCATTTTGTTTAACTTGGTCTAAGTAATGAGATTAATAAGAACGAATGATTTAAGTTACTCATAGAACATCGAGGATGATAATTAGTTCCAAAAAAGGTGAAAGATATCGACTTGTGAATGTGTTGTTGTTGATTCGATAAAGCAGGCGCTGTTATTGAATTGAATTCATTCTTCGGTTTACTACATTCATCATCATTGTGAGAATTTCACTGTTGTGGACTTTAGTTCACATTCATATACAGAAACATTCAATTCCTTTCAAAAAAACAACTCAACGCCTAGCGCTCGGTAAGAGCTTTAATTCGTTAGAACCGAATTCTTACGGTAGCAAGAATGCCGCACTTTAAAGCATGCGTTGACATATGCACCGACATCATAAACACGTTGAAATTTGCCAATCGCTATCGTAGGAGAGATTAAATTTACATTTAAGAGACGATATCGGGTGGTCAATGCAGAGGAGATCCATTTGAATACAGACAGGTGATTTAATACTATACTCTTATTTAACCCATTAACGCCCTTAGGACCAAACGGTCCTCTTTCAGAATAAGCTCCATTAGTACTTGACTCGTAACAGGAAGCGCTAATTCCGTTTGGAACATATTCAATACATCTATGGCCTTCGCCCGGTACCAATAAAACCCATCTCACGTTGGCGACATCAGTCTGCTGTGAGACACGCGTGAATGCGGTTGGGTGCATTTTTCAAAAAATAATTTGGGCGCTAGTGTTAAAAGTACAATACCAATAAGAACATGCTGGCCATACAATAATTCGCAGAAAAGGCTAAAAGTTGTCCATACCATAATTTTTAATACGGAAATCAGCATGCCTTTTTTATCTTGGCCAAACCGCATAAGAAAACAAGACTGATGGATAGTCTGATGTTCTAACAAACCCAGCCATAAAAGTAAGTGGGCAATAGTTAGAAAGATTCATGTAATCAATGTACTTTCCTTTCCTCTGTTAATTATGCAATTAGCTGTTTCTGCGCGTCCTTAGAATTTTTTTCTAAAGTGTTTCTGGTTAAAAAGAACCGACTCCTAATACAATTAGCACTCCGGGGGTGGAATATTTCAAAGAATTCACTTTCAAATATATTTTACTTACTTCTAAATCAGCAAGTCATATCTATATACATATATAAGCTCCAAGCTTCGTGTAGAAAAACGATTTTAAGTGAATCGCGATTGTGTAAAAAATATTGAATTTAAGGATGGGTGAAAAATGAGACTTTATGGAGGAGGAAGGCATCTCTACGGATCTTATCAAATAATGGCACTGTACTATTAAAGATGTAACATCAACACGAATCTTTCAAATTTGTTCACACAAAACCACAAAATTGGATCAAATTGAGGTGAAGAAAGCACAAACGACTTTATTATTACTTTTTCTGAAGTGCTCATTCATTTCCCATGAAAGCTTACCTCTAAACACGCATACACGCGAAATGGCATAGAAGTTTGTAAGAATTCAGATGTCGACATAATAAATCAATAGTTTTGAGATTAAAGTTACTTAGCATATCTTTCGTGTCATCAAGAATACGTGGACAGTTCAGATATCCATTGCAAAATGTTATGGAGGGAGGGAGGGGGGGGGGAGGGGAGAAGTGGGAGGGCTACAAATCTAAGAACAAAGTGATTGAGATCATTAGTAATCAATACCAATTTAGGAGATGTGTGAATTATGAAAAGAGAAAGGAAATCTTTGCGAGGTTTTCGTACAACTGTTGTCGAAACTGACCGTTACCTTTCTACTACTTGCCATATATCATGACATGAGGAGGAGGGAAAGACACATGGATCAAATTCAAGCAGACCTAAGAAGAAGCTGATTATATGTCTGGGAGAAAAGATTCCATTTCATTTGCTACATTCCCCAAAATGATAGTAGCTTTCTTACTGACAAGAACACACCTTTAAAGTAATTGCTTGATGATATTTCTACCTTGGTTAATGGGTTATACATTTCTTAATTTGTGGTTTCAAAAAAACGTTATTTTTCAATATAAATAAATGAAATGCAAATAAAGTTATTTATTTTATCAAAGGGCTATAGACATGTTAACGCAGTTCGAAAGATAAAATCTGCTTTTGACGGCAGTGAGGCGGTTAAAATGCGGGGGTGTTCAACTAGAGCAACGCGAAATACAAAAACGGATCAAAAATATTCCATTTGGTTTTTTTGTTTCAATTAAACTGGTGTCAAGCAATTCAGTTGAAAAACTGCTTTCTTGTTTGTGCCTAAAAGGTCGAACAGAACAAGTAGATCAAAGCGTATTAAAACACCTGAAAGGAAGACAGGGTTCGATCTGCATTATGTAATAACCTAAAGAAACTTTATAGTCCAAGCAGATACCACAGACGAGGATCGATTTTAAGTCTAAACAGAAACAAGATGTCGATTCATGTTGAAATATGTTGTTAAGTAATTGATAAACTGGTAGACTTTTTTAATTAAAATCTGATTAAGTATTCATAAATATTCCACTAATCAAGCATTCGAAACGCTTACAAGATAAAGCTCGAAATTTTCAATTGTAAATAGAGTCAACAATCTGCTCCCTAGGGTCTTGGAAACCTTTGTAAAATATGTGACAGATTTAATTATACTTTAGTAATCCTAGCATAGCTTTTTCTTTTTCTTAATCTTCAAATAAGTAGTACTCTCATCTACTCTAATTCAACGCAGAGAGACGATAAGTAACCACTTAAAGGAAAGATTATCTATATTGATGCAAGTAGACAAAGCGCACAGCTTTTTATGCAGGCAGATGGCAAATAAAGTGCATTCGCTACCATTGGAGAAGACACTATTGTTTTAGTAAACAGGGCATAAAGATAAGAGCCAATAAACCGAATGGATGGGGAAGGAGGGGAGGGGGGGGGGGGCGGGGGGAGAAGACAGTAATGATTGTGATTGGCAGCCCCTTTATGGGAAGTTGTGCCCTCATGATGGGGTTAATCATAAAAAAAGCCGTATTATTAAACACTAACATTGAAAAAAAGTCATTATTGAATACAATTCCTAATCATTTTCATCATTCTTTCAAAGCTATCCAATTAGATTTTAGGCCCAACAAGAAGCAACCCCAAAGAACCTCATGTTAAATTTATATAAATTCGCTCTCACAGCTGTAAAGCACTTTAAAATAATTAACCCTGTCTCGTTCTCTAAAGGCCTAACGCAATAAAATCTAAAATGAAAAAATATTAAAACCATAAAGAGACGTCCAAGGAGGCCATTATTGAGGAAAATGAGAGGAAATAAATTATCAACTATAGAAGTAATTCATTTTTAGACATAACTGCTAAGAGTGAGACAAAATTAAAACTCTAATCTCAGAGGTCAACAGTTAGAAAATACTAAATTAGACCCTTTCAAACTAATTCCATCTTAAACGAAATTGGGACAAGGGGGGACCGGGAAGGCACATAACGGGACCTTAAAAAAAGGACCTAAATGCAGATTTAATAACTGACTCAAGTCGATAAGTAACTATTAAATTACTATTGGAGTCCAATATCTACTCATAATGAGAACTCACAAGGTGAATCGGAAGTACCAGCACGTTGAAGATGGGAGGAGGATGAACTTTGACCTTGATGGTGGTGGTGATGATGAATTTGACGACCATCTTCAACACGAGGAAGGGAAGTATGAGTTTTGAAACGACTATCACCTCCCAGAGCCTAAAGGAACGTAAAGAAAGAGCATTTTTAAGAAGAAATTAAGGCGCCTTTTGAAATAGAGGGAACAAAAATATTGGAGAAAAATATTGGGCGTACACTAGAGGCTAAAGTTTGCAACACTGGTTGTGTAATCTGTGTATCCAAAGAAATACTGAGTTCAAGCAATCGATAAAGCCCAACTTTCTCAATTGCAATGAATCGTATTTGTTGAAAACATGAGTGTAAATATGCATTCAGTGCAAATTTCTACTCAAAAGTCATTAATCGTGCAGAAGCTTTGGAGCATCACTAGTTAGGACCAAGTGTTTCTTAAAACTGTAAAGAATAATTAATTTTCGCATTCAAGCATCAACTTTACACTCCAGGCTTTGATGGTTATAGTCTTCTATTAAAGGGAAACTTTAGGCGCATAATATATATGCAGCTATCTTGTAATATCATCTTTTACAATGAAATAAGAATTAAATAAGAAATAACCAAATTTTCAACTATAAATACGTCCATTATTTATTTAACACCATTTTAAATTGATACAGGTTGGTTGCCTAGTTGTCAAAATGAGATGACGCTTTCGTTATACTTTCAATTGACGACGACGTTAACATGGATATTGTTACAATGAAATTAATGATTTCTTGCATTTTGTAAAAGTAACCATTGTTTACTTAAACCTAAATCCGCTCAATAAGCTACTTAGTTATCTCTGAGAGTATCGGTGTAAGCGTTTATGAAAACATCAAAACTGACCATAGAATCACTTAACTTAAACTAGTTTGCACGGTTTGTTATAAGCGAAAGGGCGTCTGGATGTTAAATTTGGCACACATCATGATTGCCACAAGATCTCTCACTCTGGAAATCAACCCCCCCCCCCCCCCCTCCTATTTTGCAAAATAATTGCTTGACTAAGCCCAATCAGCATCTGATTGAACACATTTTACTGAAACAAACGATTCCTTTCTCCACATATGACTATATTTATTAAGTCTACTTTATTAGTCTAGACAGTGGAGTAGTTAGCTAAACCCAGAATGGAAGTCACATTTCAGAAATTTAGCTTGGGATCACTAAATGGTTCATTTTGCTCCTGCTGTCACTAATTATGCGGGAGTATCTTTAAGAGGAGTAAGTAAATGAATATTTTTTTGCGCACTCTACCAGTGAATAAGGGGAAATTCACTTGCAAGTAATTGCCATGTTCAAAAGCAAAATCAATAAATGTGAACTTGAATATATTATTTTCTTTAATATATCACCATAGCATTGAAAATGAACTGGTGCAAGGTAAACATTTTTTTCATAGCTGTGATTACACAGACGCACAAATCCGACTTAAGTGGTGAATCAGATTTAGGAATGGGCGTTTATGTGGTCAAAATTGAGTGGTGGGCAAAATAAGGAACAAAAGATTTCCCATCCGGAAAAGGAGCAGAAACTGGGGAGGAAAATCGTAGTAGGGCGCACTCCCTGGTAGGATAGAGAACTTGAGATGCTCACGTTTTAACTAGCTTGAAAGTAAACTTAGGGTTAGTTATTTACGTTGAACCACTTGGGAGACTTCCACGCTCCCTCATTGGTTTGCATTAAAAATAACTCTTTTTTCAGCAATAAGTAAGACGGAACTGTAAAAGACAAGTAAATTTGAAGTAGAACAAGGTCCCGAGTACAACAACGGTGCTAAGAAGACCCATAAATGGCATTATAAGATAAATTTTATACATGCAAAAGCGATATAAATAAAAGTTGAGACATGAATCAATATTCAAAGGAAATTGTGAAAAGAAGGAAAGTTAAAAAATATATATATTTTCGTCAGACTTTTTTGTTTAGTTGCAGTCTTCATACAGTTTGGTTTTCGGAATCAGTATCCACATAAAGCAAGCAGTACATACTGAGAAAATAATATGTTTACTTTCTACATGTTCCTGGGTAAGTGAATTTTGGGAATTTGATTTTTTGTGCACAATAACAGCATAAAAAAACGATCTGATGTGATTACGCTCACTTCAGGTAATTGAATGTTTCAGCATCTACCACGAGGCTTGGCATTCAATAAAGCAGGCGCAAGACCATCTGGTTCTTCTCCGATGGGAAAACTGTTGCCAATATAAAAAGCCCAACATACACACACAAAATAGCAGATGGCTTGATTCGCAGAGTCCAAATGGCACTAATTGAGTCATGTAAGCTAAACACTTCCTCAAGCTGACATGGTTTACGAATGCGTCCTCCCTCCGCATTTTTTTTGCCAGAGGGGCTTAGGTTGAATTCAGATGCCTAGGTAGAATGGCTAGCAACTAAAGCGGCTGGATCCAGTCCCTTGTCACACCATAAAGTAAAGTCAGAAGTGGTTAGCTGTCATGTTCTTATCACTAAATCAGCTTGATAATTAATTCTAAAATGAGAACTTTTATGAAGGAAAAATATTCCAATTAGTAGTTAACGCCTTGAGACTCTGGTTACCAATCAGGATTTTTCTGCACTCTACTAATTTATTGCCCATAAGAGAGCTATTACTTCTTAATTCTAGATGGTGGAAAATTATGCACTACCAAGAAAGATGGTTCTTTAATTACCGAATCCACAATTTTTAATACGTTTTTGCACAACTTTACTTGATCCATTGGAACCACTCTCGGTAAAGGTCTTATCTGTACATTTCATACTATTGAAACCTAACAGTTGCAAATGGTTTCAATATACAGTGTTACTGATCTATGTCAAAATGGCAAGAAATGAACAACGTAGGCGAATAGAAGATACTTTGTGGCTTCATACATCGAACTGACTGTGTAGTGGCGAGCTTGGTCTATTTCATTTCGAGTAGACTTTATTTAGCTTCAGTTGTTTGGACCTTGCAATCCTTTTAAACGATCGGCTACTGCTAAATGCAATTCGCTTTGCTGCTTTGATGCAAAGATCTACTTTAATTTTTACTGGAAAATGTATTCAATTTATAATTCACTGCTCTCTGTCTTCGATTGTATACCACTTTTAAAGCGCGATTGTTAGTCTCTTGGGGGAATTTTCTTCGTTTATTATTTCTATATACATAAGCATTATGTACACTAAGCACTCGAGTTCACTAAATCCAGCAATCAGTGCAAGAAAATCAGCGTTAAAAATATACTTATATAAAATATAAACCCTTTTTACTGTTTTCCGTAATAGCGCGCAGATGGCAGTGAATTACCATAATTACCAGTGGCATGGCAGTTTATTTGAATTTACCATGCACCCTTTCCTCATGAGCGGGCCTATGGGCGTGGGTTTACAAGAATTAAAATTTACCATTTTTCTTCCAGGTAGGTGGCCAATCGGCTACACCAGGATGGCAGAGTACAAAATGAGTAGCCAAGTTTGCTTTTAGTATTCAACACGAGGAATCTTATTGACCTTTTGGGGTAAAGTTTACTTAGTTATATCAAACGGTAGGCTTTATGATAGTTATCATTAGGCCTTTAGTTGACTTCTGGCTTTACAGACGGGAGGAACGTCAAAGTCACAAAAATTCGATAAGGAAAACAGAAGAGCGATTCACAGATGTGAAAGAGACAGACACAAAGGTAGAGAAAAATTTAAGGTAAGGTGAGTACTGTGGAAGTGGTCGAATATGATATACAGTCTAGTCATGGTAGTTTGAAGTCAACTGACGGTTTATTTCGTATGAGTATACGTTGCCCAGGGTGCACCATGTGGAAACAAGTCTAGCACGCATCCCCTTTTGCTGAAAACTCCACTGTTTATAGATTAGCTACCAGAGACTCAATGCGTTAACTACTAATTGGAAATAATTAAAAAAGTTCCCATTTTGGAACAAATGATCAAGCTGATGTAGTAATAAGAAAATGACATACAACCATCCCTGACTTTACCTTAAGGAATGACGAGGGACTGGATACGTCGGCCCTCGTTCGTTATCCAGGCCTTAAGTACTACAGTTGTCAGCCATTCCACCAAGGCATCTGAATTCAACCTAAGCACAAATAGTCTGTTATGCCGCCTTCTTCTGGTCATAGCAGCCTCATCGCCTCCATTGAGACACTTTGGCTCTTATCACAATGTTCGGGAAACATTGAAAGGAGACCATAATCTCTTTGCACTGATGATCCGCGCAGTTCAGCATGATACATTTCATTCACTACCACGATTCAAATGAGTTCCAATCATCCATTCTCATTGTCACAAAGCGCGAAAAAGGATCATTTAAATTTTAAAATAAAGCGTTTTGCGTACATCTAAATATTATTCTCTAAAATTTATTCCGAACGTTCTCGTGTGCATTTATTTCAACTGATTGCCAAGATGCCGGCTGCATACGTTACCGTTAGTGGGTATCGTTTGTCGTTTAAAGTTCTGTTGTAAAAGTCTTCAGATTATTAGATTTTTAGAGCTTTGTGACCTGATGATTATACTGTAGAAATTGTCAATGTACTATAATGATATTATGTAGCGTGAATTTACCTCAAACATGCTCACAGGAGGTCAAGTAAGCTGATATCGACACTAAATCATCTAACCTAGATTGTGTCTCGCAAACAGCAATTCTTTAAATTTTAAATCCGATTAAATTCATAAATCAAAATAGCCGAAATGAGAATAAATGAATTTTCTAATTATAACGGCACGGTTGGCCTTTAGTTTTTCGACGAAAAGAAGTTGACGAGGAAATTCAAAAGTTTGATGAATATGAAACATTAAATTTTTTAACTCCCTGTTAACGGGAAAGCGATTCTTTTTTTCAAATTCTTTGAACAGTTCAAAATAATGCAAATTAATTTAAAAGTAGTTATGACATACGAAGAACTGCAGCAGAAGTGAACATGGATACATTTTTGTTGTAAGTTTATGACTATTATTTTCCGTAAACTATGACGAACTTATATGAAATTACCGCTTTGTTTGAATTTGATTAAGTTTCCATCGCCGTACAGAATGTAGAAAAACCACCTGAGCGCAATTATTTCAGTAGTCATGACCTATTTCCAATTTAATTAACAAATCATTTTCCAAAATGGTAGAATTTTTCAATAGTACTTTTCTCCTTAAACAAGCTTCACATATCAGGCTGTGAGAGGCTGTCAACGGGACTAAATGCCTTTTTTATACAAGCAGTTGCAAAAGAGGGAAAAATATGAATTGTCGTGATTTTTAAGAATAAAAATGCATATATTTAATTAACCTTTGGTTAATTAATTAATTTAGGTTAGTTTAACAGGTTCAAAAACACTTGATCGAGTTTTAATTACTTAGAAGTACTTTAAAGAAAACAGTCAAGAACGAGGCAAATGAGAGCCAACTTATTTTATAAATAATAAGATAAAAATGATTATAAACTGATGACTTGTTTAAAATTCAAATTATGCAAACAATTCAAACAATGCATATTTAAATTTCATCACATTTCCCATTCTTTCACCAAAATTTTTGCATTTGATTTATGAAAACCATTTAAGATCGATTAAACTAAATCTACACTCCGGAAATGAAAATTCTTACTGGAGGACAAGAGTTATTTACAAGAGTTGGTTTCAATCTTTTAAAAGGCAATATGGATGCACAGGTAGGCATTTGAAAGAATGAACTTACTCCCTTCTGCAAAATCCTATTTAAAGAGATAGAGTTAAAATAAAGAAAATCCAATAATAGTAAATTTTTCTAGAAACTTGCCAAATTGCAATGTCACAGAATTTAAAGCCAAGAAAGATAACAGTGCCAATAGCGTAACAATGAACGCACTATTATAGCACAACATCTTGTGCTCAGGATGAGGGTTCCTAAGTGGGCAAGAGAGTTGCTAACGGAAGAGAACATAAGAAAATCAACCGATTTATAATCAATGAGTTGATAAAAAGTGCATAAACATCGAATATAAAGTCATGAAACGTTAACATGAGAATGAGGCCTATATTACAAAAAATGACTTTCTTTTGGAAGGGAAGAAGCACAATAAATTCCAAGATTCTAATATGAATTGCTGCAGGAAGCCATTCCTCTGCTCAATCGTTGAAACCTGTCTAACCCGAGGTAATTATCCAAACCAATATGATGGTGGATAGCTATTTGCAGACAAAGAAGATTTTCCCAGGAAAATAAACATATATTGCCACAGATCCCAAGATAATGCACAAACAGATTCAGTCCTGTAGAGGAAAATTGTCTCTTTGTATTAAATAAGTATTTTATTTTATTTAATCAACAAATAAATCATCCAAAAATACTAATTTTACGATGGAAATGGTATGACGGAAGAGAATTTTCTCGTATCTAGCTGACATTCCATACCTGATTCACGATATGGAATCGAAGTTTAATCGTGAGAGGAAGGGCAATTTGTCATATTTTGATGGGAAAATAATCTGAAACCTAACCTGCGCTCAAAAAAATTATCAGTTTATGCACAGAATATGAATAATATTATGCAAAATAATAGCTCGTTAATACGGCATGCATAACCTTGTGACTAAGGGGTTAGGAAGTCGGAATAAATATGCCAGTGTGTTTAAAAAAATTCACATATTTACACAATCAGACATCAAATTTTCGATTATTGGAGTCTAGAAGTGTAAAGTTGCTTGTCGTATTTGTCTGGTCTTTGGCGAAAGAAGGTAAGAAATAATTTTAATTCGCCCGAATCCGGTTTCATTGTCTTCTTATTGACCTTCTTTCAAGTTTCATTCCTTATCAGAAGCTTTCTCACGCTTACATTTTGCTAGAAACTTTAGCAAATTATAATAGTACTAACTTTTCGATTATAGAGTACTGTACACTCAACCAACTTGTTATCGCTGCATGATAATTTCTCCAGATGATTAACGCATTTTGCTTGGCTTGATGACATTTCTTTCTCCAAACCCATTTTTATGTTTTATATAATGGTTCACCAACCTCATGCAACGAAAACCCCAACTCCCAGTCCCTCTCCCTTCCCCCCCCCCCTAACACCACCCAATTATCAATCTAGTTTTGTTTGGAAAATTAAGACTATTTAATTCCTGTGAACAAATTTCTTCAATTATCAAATTTTAGAATTTCCAAAGCAATTTGACATTAATTAAGGTCCCATGACGAGTATTTCCCTGCACAACAATCCAGTGGCTAATTTAAGCAATTAGCAACCAATTCCACACGTATTTTTACTCCACCACTCTCCCCTCTCCCCACCACTCTCCTCCTCCTCCTCCTCCTCTTTGTTCAAAGCAAGCTTCGAATTTAGCAGAAAAAATAGAATCCATGAAACAAGACAATCTGATTTCCCTTTCCTCCTCATTCGTTGCTCTTCTATTTTTTTCGTGACCATTTCGAGGAACAGGGAGAAGAGAGAGGACAATAAAAAAAAACAATTCCTAGTTCAACTTGGTTGGTTCGTGCACAGTATTTGTGCTTGGATTTCAGCGGTTAGATATCTGAGCTACACGTAATCACGATTCCAAGCGGTAGATTTTATCGGGGACATATATTTACGTGCTTGCTTCAACTCTATCAGCTTTGCTTTGCGCGGTGATTTTGTAGGCGACTGCGTAGCTGCCCAAAATATAACGTGTTGTTTAAATAGAGTCAGTCCAGTCTACTTTAAATTATTTACTTGAAAGTCCACTGACTGTGTTAGATTATGTTGTAATTCAAGTTGTAAAATGCCTCGAAAAAAAATTAATCATAAATTAACAGTACCACCTTTCAGTGCTCTTGAATATCAATGTTTCATGAACCTATTAGTAAAAAACATTGCTTAGATCAAAAGTTGTATATGAGCGCTAGAGTGAGCTGTGGTCAGCTCAGCTACATTAAGTTCAATTAAGCTACTTAAAGACACGTAAGACCACTCCGCTTACTTAAGCTTTCGTCTGCGATGTAAGTAATTCTGCACATAAATTCGGGTAACAAATCGTAAAGCGTAAATTTCGAAACGTGAACCACACACAAAACAAATATTGTACGACCAAATACAAAAAAACAAACGATGCCTCGAAATTTCACCCAAATACTTTTGGAATTAACCACTTCTATCTTAAAAGGGTTTACAGAAAATTACGACAATCTTTAGGTATGCAGTGAATAATGGGGGAAAAAAGGTGAATACTGATAACCATAACAATAATTTAATTAATAAAATTAAAAAATAACGTCATACCCCACTTGTGAGACGGCGAAAGGTGCTGGCAAGTTTTGTAGAGCGTGAAGTGCTGTTTGAAGAAGCTGGTCGCTTCGTCTAAAAGGTTAGTGAATGCATTATATTACTCACCTAAAATGTAGGTGTATTCACATTGCCAACCACTGGTCAAACGGATTTTAAAACAACAATTCAATTCAATGCGTTAAATGCTTTAGAGAAGCAAACGCCTACTGGATAGTTAATATTTAATTATTTAGTTGCAGATAAGCGTCTATTTGAAGAACACAGGAATTTGAAGAACTCAATTCAATTTCCTACTGGAAGGAAAACAAGAACGAAAAAGTCAACACTGAAAGGTGAATTCTTATGTAAGCGAGAAAGCTGAAGAGAAATAATAATATAGTCCCTTCCTACCTCAATGGTGTTTCATTCAAAATTTTCAAGCGATTTCTCCAAATGAAAGTTTAATTTAGTTTCGATACCCATAAAGGATGCCTCCTAAATACAGACCCAGCATGTAAAGGAGGTGAAAAGCCTCCAAAATGACCATTTTATCATGAAAAACAAAAAAAAGTATCCGACAGTAAACCAATAATACAAAAATAATTATAATAATGGCGTTGGTTACCGTTGCATAAGAAATGAATTTGCCCACTTCTTTGGGAAGAATAACAGAAAAAAAAACATTTTGGAGTGGATAAAAAATACTTTCGGGGCAATTTTTGTGGAAAGCGGGAAAATCAATTTGCAAATAAGCATCATTTATAAGTATCTAACACTTTTTACTACAGATGAATTATTGAATTGTTGGTTAATCAGAAAATATCATCACAGGTATTATTTGTTCTGTAAAGTTCGATCATTTTTTAGACCAGAGAAGTGATAGGAGTAGAGTGGTCACTTCATTAATCTGATAAAATCCATACTATCTTTGCTTCGTTAAAATTGTAAACAGCAAAATATCACGTAAGACTGCCTAATTAGAGGAAAAAAATTAATTTGTGGCGAAATCGTGCATCAAACATCATAGACAAGCACCTGCTCCAATCCAAGGAACAAATAGGGAACTTGGAATTTTGGGACGTGAACCACACATTTAATAAAATTCTTACAACCTGAAATCAAATGACGTGATATTTCCCTTTACTTTGACGTATATTTCAACATATTGTAGGTTCCTCCCCTATTTCGTTCGTTGGACTCGTTGCTATTCTGCCAGTTAAAGATTGGAACTTCTTGTATTATGTGGTTAATAATTAGGTAAGTAGCAAATAAACAATGGCCATTTATTTGAAATCATGTTTGAAGATCAACCTTCACTTAGTAAGAAATAACTGGCTAGAAATCCAGACCGGCAAATGCCTGAATATTGTTAGAACCAGCCGAGATGTGAACTACACAACCTATGACCATAACCGGTCTTCACCATCGTCCTTTCATTTACGCACAATGAATATAAAAGCATATTGACGACTACAAGACCATGATCTTCCAAGAAAGAGCTCACACGAACCATGACTATCGATTCGTATTCAGAGATAGGAATAATTAAATCAACTTCTTAACGGAGAGGTGATGGGAGGAGTGTTTGACGCTAAGATGGCCCCAAAATGAGCTTTATCAATTGAAAACTACTTCGTTAAATTAAATTAAGAAAAAATTTTATCTGCCATTTTTCCCTAATCGATGATAATTGCAAAGTGTTTATCACATAATTATTTGATAATAAGCTTTCAAATAATAAAGCCCTCAAGAAAGGCTAATTTAACTGCTTCTCTCGAGACACTAATAATTAAATGGCCAGGCGAAATAATAGGAAATCTAACGTTGAAAAGGCAAGTTCTTTTCTAATTTCCCCCATTTTTGTTTCATCGGCTCGGAGGAAATTTGTATTCACAAATTAAATAGGATAGGTTTTATCAAAACGAGCTCCAGAAACGGCGATAGAACCAGACATTATTTGTTTATTCATGTAGTCAAGAGGAATTCTGGAAGAAAGGCAAGCGTAGCGCCTTTACTTTACAGCTCTCTACTGCGGTTCATACAATAAACAAAGTCATCCTTCATTAGCAAGTCATACAAAAAGACATAGAGGAGTATGCTTCTGATACCCTCGGGCTTGCAGAAATGTAACACGAAATACGACACCAGTTGGGCTATTTTAAGTAAGGAACATGGGGTCGTAAGAAGATACAATCTTGGGAGATGGAAACCAAAAAAACATATATCTGATCATTTCCGATTGAACTTATGAAAGAATATCATTCTTATCAAACTCGGAGAGCTAAAACGAACCTAAAAATGGTCACAAAAAGTGAGGATTTAAATATTTGAATTTCAAACTTACTGCACTAAAACCTGGTGCTTGCTTATTGTTTTAATGTTAACATGTTTCGATTGATGCCAATTTCGAGAAGAAAGTGAAATAGATACGATTTTTATCCCACTCCAGAAGAAAGTGGGAAGCTCAATTCACATTCAGAATTAAGATACAAGAAGTTTTCAGTAATGGAGATTTCAAAATACACATTTTTTATTTGACTAACCATAAAAAGTCAATTTCAAGGGCGACAATATTGGATCCTCCAACCAAGGAGGTCCATTATGCCATTCAAGTTAAGATGAGCTTTGGAGAACATTGTACTAAATAGACTTGGAACACTACATTGGGACGGTTGACAAGAATACATTTCATTCCTTCGATTTGAAATGCTAATGACAAACGCTAAGCCCATTATTCAATTATTATTAGCATCAAGGCGGAAATACATATTGAACTATAAATCAGCATTGCAAATGTTCATTAATTTATTAATTTCTTTGCATTGGTGGGAATAAAACTGACTGCCATTTTCAGGGAGAAATGCAAAAAATGACTTTTCTATTAGCAAACATCATAAACGTAATTGTCCTTTTTTCGCAAACTCGGTTCTCCTTCTTTTTCTGCTTCAGTCAAAGGCCGAGTTTTCCAAAAGAAGTGGGAGGGGGGGGGCAGGAGAATAAAAATGCGCGCAAATATAGATAACGACCTTGGCAGTAACCAATGCCCTTTGGGCATTTAAGAGACAGTCAATTTGAGGCAAAGTTGAATGAATTATTTAATCAGCTTAAATATATGGAGGCCGAGAGGGAGGAATGAATGCGTTTGCGTTACGCTTAATGTCCCGAGCAAATGAATACCTCGTGATGTAGCTTACTCCTTTCATCCATTCAAGAGACAGTTAATTGAGAGGGGAAAACTAGCAAGTAGAATATCACCCATTCATAAATCTGCGCGTTTTTGGTATTATACAATGCAGATACATTTACAGGTATAAATAGCAAGAGGGTTCGCTATTGGATTATAATCCAACCAATTCTAATTGGAGTACAAATGAAGGTTCTAATGTATTTTAACAAGCTATCGCGAGTTACAAGAATGAATGAAGACCTCTCCAAAGAATACTACAATGGAGCATTAAGTAACAAAACAAGATATAGTGTTTCTTTTTCTACTTCGACGCGTATTAGGTAAGTAACGCCCCTATAAAACCAACTGCAGAATTGAAAACTGCGAAATTTTACCGAAATGAAGAAATTTGCCCAAAAAAAACTATGCTGTCAAGGTAATTTGTTTATTAATGGTTTTAAAACGGTGATCAAACAAGACATTAAAGAACAATATCGACAGAGGAATTACCTAATCATACGGATTGTTCCTAAGTCAACCATCATTCTTGGCAAAATGAGGGCGCACGCCATTCCTGACTTGACAGTTATTTTGAAACAGTAACTCACATCATTTCAGATCTTGAAATATTGGCAATATGGAAAGATTTGGTAGAACTTTAAAAGTCATCAAATATTAAATTTTCTTGGAGTAATTACGTTCTGAGTTATCTACTCCCAGGGCTTTGTAACTCGACATTTCAACAAAAATTAGATTTCAACAGAATAAGCTGGATCAAAATGATAAACGTAAGTCAACGAAAAGTTGATCTGCAAAGAATCGATTTCGACAATATCAGTGTGAACGTAAAATATTACTAAAAATAATAACATTACATTTAAAGAAAAAATAGCAACAGATTAATTCATCTGAGTTAGGAAAAATAGTCCCAAATGTTAAAAATTATTTATTTTAATAATTAACGAAGCCACATTAACTGAACTACACAGTTTCGTATTCCGAAAAATTTAGCGCTATATTAATAAATGCATAGTTTGAAACAAATCTCAATTCAATTGCTGAAAATCGAGGAGTTAATTGAAAGAAACTGGATTTGAATCAAATATGTTTAATTTGAAAACCTCCTTTCAATAACCCGTTATTTAATTACCAACAAATATTTTATTAAATGGAGCAGGCAATGAACGAGAGATGCCAAAAATGAAGCTTTAAATGTAGTAATAAAACTCATTGCTTATTGCACTTCTTTTTCAACTATATAAATAGATTCGAAAATTTATTTACACATTTTAATTTGTGCTTTAGAGGTGATTTAAACATTGGAAAAGTCAATGGAGCTAAAAAAATGATCGTACGTCCAAAAAAATCTCCTCCAGTCGAGATTTAGATGTGGGGGAAATTGGTTAGTTAAAAGCTTTGCCACACGATTTCGATCGGAATGTCCACTAGCGAACATGACTTCAACAATAGCGGGAGAAAATACTCAAAGTAGAAGAAGGAGGAGGAAGGGAGGAACAAATCTAGATTTAGAAAAAGGAGAAGCTATCATCTCTCCTCTCTCCCCCCCCCCCCTCCCCTCCCCTTATTTTATAATATATTTAAAGCTCAAAGCCACTAATAATTACACAATCAGGAAAGAAAAGAAAGTATACCAATAAACGACTATGATTATATATGCGTAAAATATGTTCTTGGCAAAATTTTGAATTGGAACAATGGAACTAATCCATATTTTATGAAATAGAAGTTCAAACAACTGAAATGATTTAACAAAAAGCACGAAATTTCATTAGGATATCTAAGAAATCAAGGGACTAGGGGGATGAACGTCGAGGTTTAATAGGCGGAAATGCTATGGGGAGGCTGAGTAAACAGAAGACATTCAGAAATTTGCTAAAGCCAGACAGCATTCATTGCTACAACCCAATTATTAAACGTCACTCCTAATTGGCTACATGCATCTTCATGATTAGCAAAATTGCTTTCCAGTACTTAATATGGATATAGAAATAGCATGAGAACTATGCTTTTAGCTGTCCAATAAGTGTACACCAGTGGGAATCTACCTCCGATTTCGTAGACTATAAGATTAGTCGGTGTAGTAATGATCTTCATGGCCACCGCCGAAGGTGTCCATTCTGTTGCATCTACTAATGCATTAGCAAATTGGACTATTTGAGAGATAATCAAAATACTAACAATAGATTCTTTAAATAAATCTTTCAATGTCGACAGCAAATTAATAATTAACTGCCAATAACCAAACGTCAGGTATACAAATAAGAACTATCCGTTAATATGACAAGACAAGACTGTACCTAATCGTTTTTTTCATTTCTACAATTCTTTTTCCGGCATTTGTTTGTGGAGTCCAAAACCAACAGCAAAAGGGGGAAAAACCTACATTCAGTATTAGTTCGCCAAGTAGGGCATAATTCAAAGATAATAACGAAAGTACTGTTACAATTATAGGCTTGTTGAGAAATTCTTTATCCCATAAACTCCGGGCTTACTAATAGAGAACTAAAAATTCAATTGTAAATCATAATTATTAAAGCCTCAGCAATGCAAACCATGCAATTTTATAAAATAACCAAAGGATCCACCACGGCAATGGCGTAATGAAAGTTAATAAATGGAAAATAGGAGCATTTTGAAATTTCATTAATCACTTGATAAGTATATTGATTGGATATGTATTACCCTATTATTATCTACAATTTAAAATTTTAATGTGATTAGGGAGACGATACTGCAGAATCAATTTTGTTAATAATAACTCACTTTTAATTTGAGTTTTTACCCCATAAAGGCAACTGTGAAAAGATGAACCTATTAGTACCAATACCACATTCACACTTATATTCTATTGAATTTTACTGACCTCATAACACATTTTAATTATTATAGGGAGATTAAATGATGAAAAGATCATAAAACCGGCCGAAAAGAATAGTCTTCCATCTGCGTTCACACAATGGACGAGGCTATATGGGAAAAATAAAATGAGATAAGAACATGCAATTAGAATAGTTAAAGACCTAGGAGCAAGATGGCTAAGTAAAATAACAAAACGTATCTTCATTCACTTAGTAAACCATCACCAATAATAAAAAAAGGGCTTGATTATAACCGCTTATAAAGGACACTTGTGACGTGTAGACAAATGTATACACTTACAAATCAAGATCACGTAAGCTCAAAACTTAGAGAGAAATGAAGCCAAAATTGTCAAGCAAACGGTGACTAGGTAAGACAGATCATACTCATTTTGCAATAAATTTTTGTGAAAATTTTATTACCATTATAAACCATTATAACAACCAAAAATGAACAGGAAACTGAAAAATTATCTAAAGGAATAAAAGGAGACGCAAAAACATCTGAGCCTCATTTGGTCTTCGCATTAGAATGACATAATTCGTTCATTCCATTTTGCCAATCAAATTCTTAAAAACAGTCGATTTTCTTAGTTTATAACTGACGGTGTTGAGACTTCAAACAATACCTTTTTTCAATGCTCGAAAGAGAAGCATTACCTTCTTCCCGCACAAGGTCACAGACTTCACTCAATGCGGAATCGTCCATCAAATGTAAATAAGCATATATCCTTTAATTGTTTGATTTGATGCATTATAATTATGATCATTTCAAATAAGATAGCAACTTGATAAAATCTGCCGCAAAATTTAATTAATGAGACACATTTAGGCAAAACTTGATTCTCAAAATAAATAAGCGAAGTAACTTGAATTAACGCGATCAAATTAGTAAAAAAAGGAACAGAATAGGAATTGTTAAACAAAATCGCTCCGTGTGCATTCACAGAGTCCGTTCATTTTTATGACATACTGTCGGCGGAAATTTTTCAAAACACGTCTGTTTTCGTGACGAGCCGAAAGTCGGACCCTACCTTTTTCAACTGAACTCTAAAATTACAGAGATAGATGGCAAGCAGAACATTTTACAACGCGAAAATTTGCAGATTATGCTACCGAACAATTTCTCCGTAAAGACGTTACAAGCAGCTCATTTTAACCCTCCTAATTCCAATTATTCATTTATGTTTGGAATAGGGAATTCAATTAACGTCATTTAAGCAAATGCATTCAAAATCCGCAAAAATTTACTTGAAAAGGAAAGTGTGAGAAGAGCATGCATACTGCAAGTCAAAGATCGGTAGAACGGTAAATAGCAGTGTGATTCATTCTAATCAACTTGAACGGTGTCAGAAAGTGGGGCCATAAAAAGAGACAATTGACGTGCTTAGCTATTTAATAAGACGACTAAAAGTCTTAAATAGTAAAATGAGTGTCTTAAAACAATCTTACTTCATAATATTGTTAAATTCAAATGTCGCCTGATAAGTTAATCGCGTTTCAACATTCAAATTCCACTATTTATTATTTAAATAACTGAGAATATATATGTCCACATTATACATACAGTGAGCTAAAAGGCCAATCTAAGAAAACCAAATGGCCAATTAAGACGTTGGACCACGGAGGTTCAGTTCATTATTTGATCCAAAAGCTTTGAAAATAAAAGAACAGACTAGTAAGAAACAGAAGTGTCATTTACTGGAACGCCTAATCATATAATTCGTCAAAGACGCAAATAATAGGTGTCCAAACTTTGAATCCAATTAAAGAAGACCGCTACGCCACGAGTGCTCATAGAATTCAGCACTATTCCATTTCTACGACGAGCCATTCTTGTCATTATAAATCTATTCTCAAGTACCTAAAATTCAATAAATTAACCCCAATCGATAAGTTTCTTAGTCATAAATTCGCATTTAATATTCGTATGAGTATAAATACTACGAATAACCTATATATATATATATATATATATATATGTATATATATACATATTCCCAAGCTTAAAAAACCATTAATATCCTCATAACGATTATAAATAGCTACCTTATAAAAAGCATTCTTACTTCCTGGTAAAAAAACGTCAACTGTCCAATCTGGCTTAAACTTGATTTCCCAAGGAAAAAACGCCATAATCCACTGAGAAAAAGGAGTTTGAAAAGAAGAGTGAGAAGAAGAATCAGGTGGGGTGACAAAAAAAGGAAAAGAATTGAAGTTTTCGTGCAACGAGAACCGTGATTGTGAGTGCTTGTTGACTATTTTTAGATAACGCAGCAACAGTAGAGGCACGAAATTTTTTTTTGTGTTTAACGGAGCCAACCCGGTGTCAGAGAACCGTGAGCTCACTCCCCCTCCCACCCTCTTTCCATGCCTAGATCTTTGATCTAAACAAGTTGATAATTACGTTCAAATCTATGCCAATTTCGCAGATATAAATTAAAGTCGGAAATGCGCAGGGTTTTGCATTGCGTCCATGTCACCCCAGCACAAAATGTAACTACCTATTTCAGGACGAAGACTAGAAAAAATAACATCAAAACTCAATTAACCTAACATTTCTTATTAAGACCAAAACATACGACAGGAATACAATAGATTTACGGCTATACTTCATGAACTGAAGTTCAACTGATTTTATTCATTTCTTCTAGTTGGCCCAGCAAAAATACAGTGAGCAAAGTGAAACATTCTAAAACAAGAAAAGCTCGCCTTTTCAGGTTGATGAACTGAATTGTTAAATCCTTTTATTATTGACACAAAACAAAATTTCTAATTAATAGAAAGTTAGAAAACAGTTGCTCGCCAATTTCGGTTGAACTAGAATAAACACCTGAAGGGAGAAAAGAGCAGTTCCATTCAACGTGTCAACAGCTGTATCATTCATTAAGGCCAAAGAGTATGATGTTTCAAAGAAGAAAGAAACAATAGCCATAGAGAACTTAATTGGTAAATAGTATGCAAGAGAAGAATGTCAACAGGCTCCACTTTTGGCTATAAATGAAGAAGACTTAAATTGAATAAGCGTTTGGAATATGTGAACTTTTCATAGAAATCCTAAATGTGGAAAACAAGTGAATTCAATGCCCTTATATTTCAATAAGTAGGAAGACCTACTTGGTTAAAGCCTTTATTAATCTCTAAACAACATTTTCATGAAAAGTGTAGCAGAGAATGAAAAATTCCTCAAGCCTCTCTCTATTTTTGCGCCAAAAAACAGAAATGTGGAGGTTGTTTAAATACGTTCAGTGAAGTAAACGAAACTCATAAAGCGGACAAAGTCTAAATGAAGAAGACTGAAATTGAATAAGCGTTTAGAATATGTGGATTTTTCCCATTTCACAGTTAATTCAATATTTAAAGTAATGACTATAGTAATAAAAATGTAATTAAGTGAATGAGTATGCGTGTAAAGAGTAAGCATTAGTAACTTTTAAGCCATACTTAAACTAAAGTTTCATTTGACAAAGAATAGTCTTCAATTGAAGCCGTGACCTTGACAGAGTCCACAATAGCTTAGGTTAATGATCCAGTAAATGCGTATGAAGGAGTTTAGTCAGTACTCTCACATTTAATCTCTTGTAGAAAGCAAAGGATTTTGATGATCTCCCAAGCTCATTCTCTGGATAAAATGGCAAAAAAGGCCCGCGACTTAAGGAATATTTCCATTTGAACGGTTGCAAAATTCAAAGAATAAAGCAATTATATGGTTAAGTATTTACAAAAGAAAACATAATAATTGCTTTTTTCGAATGTCATTACAATCAAAAACAGAAAAATGATAGAAATATAATTACCTCACATGTCATCATAGAAATAACATTCGGAGTGCTTGCATTATTAACGTTTATTGTTAGCAAAAAAAAATTTACTTCATGGACACTTAAACGAAATTGTGCATTTCGAATTCACCAGCTACAATTGCTCTAATTGGTTAAAACAAAGTTTTACAGATAGATGACCAATTATACAGCCTTCGTAACTAGCAATCATCAGAAAAGAATAGTTTTGTCCTTATGCATGTATTTTTTTCAGAAACTGCAATGAAATATCTCAATTTCATTTTCAAGTAGACTTATTAACAATACAACTAACAGTAACAAGTTGCAATTATGGGAAATCGCGCGTATATGGTAAACACAAAGGCAGTGAACGGATGAGGGCTTGAGAGTGAAATGGCAAGCAAGTTGGTGTCAAGAGCTATCCAGTCTCTCACAAGGGTTGCAATTCACCAATGTATCTCGTGCTCGGGAGCAATTTGTGCTCATGACAGTTAGAGTTTATCAACCATTAAAATTGGCCTTTAAAAACCCATCATTTTAATTTTGGCTAATTTTAGCCGTACGCGGGCTAGGGAAGACTGACAAAGGCTTGCAATACATTTCGCAAAGCTTTCCATTTACACAGATATGCACAATCGAAAAATTTCCACTTATAAGTACATTTGAGCAAAAAAATATTATCAGGCAGTAAATACCGGAGGAAAATCGAATAAACAATAAAATGATAAAAGAGAATTAATTTCAATTTAAATAATTAAATAAGCCACAGGTCGATTTAGTTCAAAATGGGGGGGGGGTGTTGATTCACAACGTGCGCAATGTGATCAAACATTCTGATAACTTATTGACCACATAAGTGCTAATCTTTGACAAGTGACAAAATTTTCGTCTTAAAGGGGTACAAGGATACAATGATTCACCCAGCGAATTCCACATAAATTATTCCTTAAGGAGGTTAGTCAAAAGTCCCATATTAAGGGCCGTACATCGATAGAACAGCGGTCAATATAAGAATCTGTCAACTTATTAATGTTCACCGATGACAAGTATGGAAGCTCGCATTGGTCAATTGTGGTAAACAAGACGAGTGATAGAAAATAGGTTTTTCGTAAAATGTAAAATTTTTTTAAAACATTGTGAATGTTGAATCCTAGAATTATATAATCACTAAACATTCCCGAATATAAAAGATCTTAGGATTGGTAGGTGGGATAATAGTCAACGAAATTTACGCTATTATCGGTGGTTTTCCATCTCAAACCCAGGTTATATGCTTAATAATAACCTACAATCAATATTGCATTATTGATTTTGCATCCTCCAATCGTACGAATAACATTGATGGAAATTAAATCTAGTAATTCTTGTTAAACTGAAGAAATTAGAAATAAAGGTAAGAAGTCCATTCCAACTAGGAATTGGAGTTAAATAATGCTAGAATTCAGCTCAATCACAGGGATTTGAACTGTCTTCATCCACCGAGACAGATCGGTATACCATAACAATTGGAAAAGAATTAAATAAAATACAATTTTATTTGACGAATTTTTAAATGGATCAGAAATGAATAAATTCAGAAAAAAAGATAAATATATTCGATTTTATGGCAAAAATATGAATTAATTAATAGGTGCACTTGATTAATTAATTAATTAATGGGAATAATTAAGTCGGAAGATGTGGTTTTTAAAAAATTCGTAGCTAATAATTTGTGTAGTGAAATGCAAAATTTGAACTACTGTTTTTACACTTTGAAAATAGAATTTAATAAATACAAATGTGTATCAATTTAAAGCAGAAAAAAACATGTGGTTAGCAAGTTACAAGATATCTCTTAATAGAGACGTATTTTCGCTCTAATGCGCCAAAGAATAGGCTTTCATTTTTAATACAATACATTCACCTGTATCAATTAAGCTAGGTTAAAAGTGGAAACTGCAAAATATCATATAAGGCCATTCACGCTCCAAACCATTGTAATCAAATCAATTAAAGTGGGGAGATCGAACCTACTCAAAAAGTATCGGCTTATAAGCACTGAATTTCGCAACTCAGGGAACGAATAGCAAAAACTCGAGTTTTGAGACGTGAATTGTCCACTTAATAAGTATTCAACAAACGGCGTTTGATGCTTTTGACATAGTAACCTTGCTCCCAACACTTTTTTCACCCACTTTCATTTATAATTTGCTAGTGTCTGCTAGTAGATGTCATTTGTTGCATACTTTTGTAATTAAGTGGATAATACCGATGACCAAGTGAAGTCATCATTTTACTAACTTGCCTTTCAATGCTTTAACCCTAGGAACAGAATTTGTTTGACAAGTATTGAGATAGAGGGCAATATGTCAACCATTTCCCTGTTATTTGTTATTGGCAGATAATTAAACATGAGTGAGAAAAAAGAGATTATGGAAATTCGTGTTCTTTTGATGTAGTTGATCAACCACTCTCCCCTAAAACGGGGCCCTTTCAAATTTCCACTCGCTTTTGAATTGCCCTCAAAGGGATATTTCAAAGTAACACGCTCTACGAAACCAAAATAGAGAAAAAAAACAATTCAGTAATTCAAACTAATGAAAAGATACTGAAATCAATTGTCTACTCACTACACCATTTTTGCAAATGCAAGAATTATTAATATAATATTAATTTTTATTATATTTCACCATCAAGTAAGGTCAAATAATCTCCACAATGTCAAATTATGACAGTTTTTATCACCTGTTCGCATCTTAAAAAAATGGACTAGTCATCCAAGCTAAGCAAGTGAGTTGTACGCCGTAAAAAAATTGTGGACATGGTTTTACCCATAAATACAGGGCGCACACAACCAAAAATTTAAATTCCAAAGCATGGGTTTAATGATACTCGTTTTACCTGCTAATCAATTGTTCCCTTTTAAGAAGAAATCTGCTTACAAAGCAACATTCATCATCCTGTCCAAAAAAAACGAGCCTACTTAGCCTGATAACAAATGGAGACAGTGTGCGAGTGAGCGTGCTTAGATAACTAACCGCATTTCTTAAATTTAAATAAGCCGAGCGTTCAGAATAAACAAAGAAGGCGTTGTGAGCTTGTTTCACCTTCTTCACGATCTAGGAAAGTGACGCCGAGGAAGGAGATGCGAAGTGATAATGGAATATTTAAGCTACTTAAACTTAGACCAAGGAGTAACTTCAAACTGTCAGACTAGTAGGAAGCAAATGAAATATGCCCAATGATCTGAGAAGATTTCACACAATTAACCTTCTATCTGCGACCTTCAGATTAATCTTCTTTCCTATCTTCTCGCTCCAGGAATTCAAAGTATCCCTATAAGACATTGTATATGAACAAAATCCTCCTTTCTTTCTGATCTGAGCGATTGAGAGCGTAACATGAATTACTGACTAGCTTACTCAAAGGATTGACTTCGTACCATCACAATATTCTCAATAGTTACAATTCATTGAATTTATCACACGTTAAATGGCACATAAAGGGAACTGGTAACTAGATGACAATTGCTTAAGATGCATGAATGGTTTAACAATTGCGTAAGTGAATTTAGTCTGTGTAATTGGACGTAACTTAGGCTGTATCCTAATGAGAGGTCCACACGCTAATTCTGAAGAAAATTAAGAGACCTCAAGGCTGATGGTTATCAGCACGCATATCCGGTGATATGGACGTATCCAAAAACATTGATTCGCGCCGGTCAGTGGTAGAATGTTGGTTTCTAATGCCAATTTTGCGGATTTCTAATATAGAGAAAAGTCGGAGAGAAGGTAATAACCAGCAAACGCACCACCACCATTTGACGGTAGTGTGATTTAAAGGGTCGAAAAGAAATTTAAATCCGGTAGGTAATGAAAATGTATAATCGACGATCAAATATGAGGTTCCACTATGGCATGCACTTGCTAAATACAGCTACCCACATGCATTGCACTCTCGAACATTCCTATAGAGGTATTTTTGATTTCGCTTATATAAATGCACATCTAACCTTGTTTTCAATGCAATTACTTTTCTTCCCACAATTCATTAACTTTTATCAACCATTTCGTAGAAACCTAAATATTTGTTATTGAGATACCACTATAAATAATTTCATAACTTCCATAAGTAAATCACTTATTGATTCAATCGTAAATTAACAGTTAAAAGCAAATACTAAATGCCACACTTCCTGCGGTTATATGTGGAGACCAGATCCTAAGTGGATAGTGGCGTGTTGCGACCCGAAAAGGTCAAACTGGCTAAGCGCTCCAATCACGTTTTCAAAATCGCACAAACACACACCCCGTCACAACTTCCCTCAAACGCAACCCCTCCCCCCTCCCCCCACCTTTCCTCCAACCCTCCATTCCTCTATACAATTAACCAATCAAATCAGCAGAATCATTAAACCAGCATATTAAGGCACAGGTTTGTTTGGCCGTTTTTCATTTGATTATTAGCACGTTAGGAGGAAAGCCAAGTAGGTAAGTACTTAAAGCAGAATTTTAGCCAGAAAACATGAAATATTCATGATCGGCAAAAAAAGAAGGAGGGAAAGATCAGAAACTGAGCTGAGAAATGAGCTCCTGAGAATTAAATAGGCAAAGACAAAGATGCAAATAAATTTACTGGAGTGGATTAACTTTGTAAGGCAATAAGTAGGCCAACCAATGAAGTTCATCCAATAATAGTAAAAAAGATACCCCTGAAAACTTAAGGAGTTGGAAACTAGTAAACATGGGGACGGGTTACAAACCCAATCAATTAAGCACCGCAGCAGAGTGATAAAGATGGACTAAGTATGTACTGATCTCAGATAAACTGGTGAACTAATGGAATCACTAATCTAACGCAATATAAAGCTCTTCTACAATTGTAAATTCTACCTGTCAAGATCAAATAATAAAATAAACTAAATTTAAAGCACACAGGTAAAGTTCATGGACGAACTTTAGAACTTTACCGAAGAGGTCATGGTGGGTAAGTAAAAATGTGCCCTCGTTTCATATTACTTTCTAGGGCCACATTTTGGCGAATACGAGTTTGATGATCGCTTAAGTAGAATAGTAGTTATAGCTTACGACGCCAAAATTTTAGGTAAGCTAAGAAAACAGACGGTGTGGTGTGCAAGAGCTCAGTCTTACACGACGAAGTGAATGCGACTGACCGCTCCTGGCACTCACGTGACTTGTTTGTCTACTCTAATCAATTGGAACTGACACAGTATAAAACTATGAACCACACCAGATAAGCTCTCTTTGGGATCTTCTGGAATTTCTTACGTTGTTCTCAATAATTTATAGATGGTATTTCACTAACACTCCGTAGAATATACCATAACAGTTGATATATACAAATATTGAGGCGGTCAATTTGCACGTCTGTAAGGTTGCGGAGACCATACATCTAACACTATTCAGTAAATTGAATCACCAAGTGGCTAATAATGGTAAAAAGAGAGCGAATTTATCGTCCCAATGACTCAAAAACGCTTCTCCCCAGCCTATGACAAGTGTCAAAATTTTTGGCAATTCGAACTGTTAGTACGCCCTACCATCAAGCAACCACAAACGAATTTCAAGTCTGGACGCGGTGTGTTATCCCCAATTCCATACACCCTAGCAATTTAAACGACAGAAGACCGCTTTCTATTCAGACATAAAAACAGCCTGTGACAGGGGATATAGGCTTTACTGCAAAAGCCACCAACTGCAAAAAATGTCTAATGTGCTGTTTAGACCTCAGGACTAGTCATCTGTGGAAGAATAAAAGAATAAAAATTTCATATATCTGAGCTACGATATCTAATATGCTTTGCGCAAGCTGCATCTCGAAACTCCTACCTGATAACAGGCATGACCAACCTCTAAGTTCAATAGAGCAGTCAATCAGTTCTAAGCATCATTAAAGCCAATTTATAAATGCGGAAACTCTGTTTGAAACTTTGTTCGTCAAGTTTGGAAACAACAAACTCCTCTGATTACCTCAATTTTCCCTAATTGCTAAGCTAGTCTTCTCATCTACACTCTTCTGCTATTCCTTGCCTTTAAAGGTTTCTAAATGGTAAATACTAATGTCATTATTCTTCTCTTTCACGGACAAAAAATAGATGACAAATATTCTCACATACTGTTTAGTATTCTAATTTACGCCTTACATCCCTGAGCCGCCAATAACAGAGCGCTAACGAAAATTGGCAATAATGTAACAGTAAACGGATCACGGGGCGATCGAGAAACAACTCACTATTCAATTCATTACTTTTGTAATGGACACAAAGAAGTACGCAGGGTACTCAAGATAAACTTGCCAATATCATCAAGAAAAATAAAACAAAAGAGCTGATAAATGCAAAATTTAATGGATAAGGAGATTAGGCTATCGTCAAGGCGTTTTCCTCAAAATAACCGCCATTGATGTCTATTTTACAGCCTCAATATGGCCCCTGATCAAGCCAAGGCCACAGAAACTGGAGCAAGCGGGTTTTACATCTTTCATGGGAGGGGCGTCAAAATGCTCTCATTTTGTCCATCAACTGGTTGGCTTTGTGGTACTGGAACGGTGATTGGCGTCTTTCTCCACAGTACCCACCAAACAAAATAGCACAGCAGGTTAAGATCTGGGTGTTCGGGGGCCAAGCGCGCATTGGGACGGTAGTTGACTATTTCTTGAGGTATAACAGGTGAGCCGAATCCTAATGCCGCATACATATGGCATATTTGGCTAACCAGCGATTAGCTACTAAAGTTGTAGCAAGCTGAATTTGTACTTCCAAAAATGCCATCAACTTCGGTAATTATTTATCACCATCTTTCACTCGAATGAGTGGTTGCCAGCCAGTGGTTCACAGCAAATTGATAAGTTATCAAATTGTAAAAGTTTAAAGGTATTTAAGGGAAAACTCTTTTGGATTTAGTCTGGACTAAAAAGTAACAGACAAATGGTTTATTAACTCAGCGATAGTTTATTCCTACATCAAACTCCGTCTTTAATTTTAATCTAATTAGAAATGGAAAGGGTCAGAAGTGCGCTTAAATAAATAAAAATTAATTTAGCGCTGAAGCAGGAAAATAATTGATATATAGAGAGAGCGCAAGTAAAATTTATTTAACGTTAAAAAAATAATGAAATGATTAAAGGTGAAATTATCGATTAAATGTCGACTGAAAGCATAGACTCACTTCCTGTGGTTTTACTCCAAAATCGAATAATTGTTATACTTTCATGGAAATTTAAAAATTACTAAAATCCAACCAAACATCTAAACAATGAAACAGCGTTTGCAATTGCTACAAGGAAACTTTAGGGGATCAGCTTTAACTTCAGGAGGAGGTTTTGACTGATTTCAATAAACCAACTTTGTTGAGACCGCATAGGGGAGAAAAGCGATCCACCGTAAAAGTGGATAAGAAGCTTGGTGTAATTGACATTTGCATTGAGAAAAATGATCGAACTCACGGTTGAATATTGTTGAGGTAAAGGAAGAGCTTGACAATTCAATGAGTTTGGAAACTGAACACCTTTTCGACGAAGCGCAGTGTAAACCTTTTCCAAATCACGTCTTCCAGGAACATCCCAGTTAGCATCCACCCAAGACTTGAAATGACAAAACACAAAGAATGAGGCATCTATTCACTTAAGACTCGCAATCATTCCCCTATCCTTAATTAAAGACAGATAAAAATCGGTTCAACTTTATAAATGGTTAAAATTCAGCTTTCAAAGAGTTCATAAAATAGGAGCAAAATGCGACGATTTCAAATGAAGGTGAAGACAATCAATTATGAGTGATTCATAAACTACGAAGTAGAAAGTATTTCAACAAGGAAACGACCCGTTTTTTGTCCATATAGATCAGCTTGTGTAGTAAACGAGAACACAAGAAATAAATGTGCCCAACGAAACTCATTAGGTCAAATTAATACATTTTTCATGCCAATAAAATTATTAGTTCACAGTTCCCCTAGATTTTCATTGAAAATAAACCTTAGATTGAAATAAACCTTAGATTGTTTGTGTGAATTAGCATGAATCACTTTATACGATGCATAATTCGAGTTGAACTGTTGGAACAACAACAACCCATTCTTTTCCCCCTCCTCCCGCTTGGATCTCCGCTTCAAGAGCGTAAGACACGTATGAAAGTGATTAGAAAAGGTGAACCGATTTTTAAATAACGAAATAAGTGTATGCTTCGAATTCAGCAAAATGCCACTATACTACGCCCACTTTCGAAATTTGCAGAATAAAAGCCAAAGCCTATAATGTATGTAAACTCAGCACATTTATAGGCTGATTAAGTAAAAAAAAAAGAGCAATTTCACCATATTATCATAGAATACAAGAGGAATTATTTTCTATAAATTTTAGCAAACCAAGAATATTATCTCCGAAATAAAGAGTACACTTTGAAAGAAATTAGTACATTCATTAATCATTTATAACAGGGAAGAAGCCCACCAGGCAAATAGCACGCAATAAGCTCAAGATCAATCCTAACGAGTCACAGAGAACGACGCAAACTTCTAAATTTCATCAATCAAGGAATAAGTTCAAAATTGCAGAAATATAACACTACTAAAACCCAGATATCAAATATTTGTCATATATTAAATGGAAGCTTTAAGATGTTAAAACTTAGACGAGATATTGCAAACCGCACCTTAATCATAAAAAGAATCTTTGTTTGGAGTTGAATGGGAGGATTGTGTTTTGGGAGCAGAACTTTAATGAGGTCGTGAAGGAAATCGCGATTGGCGACTTGAGCTTGAAAACGACGTCCACAGTTTTTGAGGCAGGCCTCAATAAGAATGAGCGTATACCAGATGCTGATGTGGTCCTTTCCAGCTGAGGATGTTAGACGTTTTCGAATAGCTCGAATCGCATCTCGTGGTCTAAAATGCTTAAATGTCTAAAATACGACATAAATTACCCTTCATCAGTTTCACCTAAAGCATCACATATTTCCAAAACAATTGTCCAATCGATAGCTAGATTGCCACTGTCGGTAGCACGTTCTAAAATTGATAAAAGAAGAGAGCTTAAAGTTAAATGAATAAGAAATAACACAGATGAAGACTTATGATTAGAAAAATCAAATAGAGCCATTGTGAAACAGCTCGTATCAGACAAACTAGCTAAAAAGCGTTGAAACGTAATTTGACGTCTCCTACACTAATATTAATACGTGTGAATCAGTATTACAAAGCCGCAGCAGAAAGACCGTTATCTACTGCAAAAAAAAAATTTCGAAATAATCGAACAACATATTAATAATCATAAACTAGGGGAATATATTGTAAGATAACATATAGCAAATGTTTTATAATAACAAACAAAGGGGTCAATATGTATATCATATAACGACAATTCCAACTACCTATAAGGGTTCCTGCTCGAGTTGAATAAGGATGGCTTTGAAACAAATTCTGCATTTAGTACGAATAATTCAAGGACAAATTATGACTTCATATAGACCGCTGCCTCATCCTTGATATTAAGTGATTAGTTTTATGTGCAAAAGTTAAACTTTTCGAAATTTTAATTTTAATTGACTTTTCTCTATTTTAATATATTTTTTCTGTTGCTTTATTCTGTAGTATGCTTATGTAATGAACAAGCTCTCAGTTAAAAATAATTTGGTTGGACAATGTCTATTCTAATCGGATAATCATATACTTTAGCATAGAAAGCCAATAAAGAACCGAATATTTGTGTAATCTCCTAGTAAATTAAGTAACTCTGAGAACCAGACTGATTCATTCAAAATTCGCTTAAATAAGTTTCTTCAAGTTATATACACGCATTCGCTTACAATTTTCATTAGGTTAATTTATATGCATCAAGTGTTGTTTTAATCTGTTCGGTTACAGTCGTTTAAAAAATGATTGCAGCTTCTTTTCAGCTTGTCGTTTGATCGCCAAAATCTGCCACTGAATTTGGTTTGAATTAAATTGAAATATTGCAATCAATGTTCATGTAAAACACTAAAGAACTTTGCGGAATTATCTTATTTACGAAGAGACTGTTAAAGTCGTCATGTGGTGTATAATGCTATGAAATTCAAAATTTGCTATGAATTCTAAATGCAAATTGACGCCAAAACTCGTAAAAGATAATAGAACGATACCCGTTTCTTCACAAACGGTGCAGCTCTGTCAAAATCTATGTCAGCAGTTTTCATTATAACCCAGGGATAGAAGACATCCAACAAATAAACCCAAGCGTAAAAACAATTTTGCCTATGTGTAGGTTGGAATCAACTAGTCATGAACAATATCAGTTAAATTTCAATAAAATGTCATTAATAAAAAAGGCAATACAAAATACCCCAAATAAAAGGAACTTTTGTTCCATATAGACACCATGCAAATTCTGAACTGGATTAGTCTATAGGTGCACTAAAATCATGTTCGTCTACAAATCTGCTACAAATATAACCATTTTGCAGTTCGAAACTGTCACCAGTAACCCTATCTGCAATTATCGCTTTCTGGGGTCTGCCAAAATGGATGAAAATCTTCGTTGTGGCGGAATAGTTGATAACTATGGTCCAGTGCTTCTCCGCGATATTTCAATATCTCTATCTTCACGTGGAATTAGCACTGATATTGGATGCTAAGCAGCGTACCGTTCCTAGCGATCAGTTCCACTAGCAGTTTCGAGTTTGATCGGCAAACTTAAACGGCCTTCTACAACCTCTTACTTATTTTCAGAAAATAATTAATAGCGTTATTACCTAAAATTCTATCACAACTGCAATGTTGTTCGGTGGTTTTCGGTGTATATTCTCCACCGAAAACGATATATATTAACATCCTGACCAATCTCAAGACTTTTAGAGGAGTCATAATATCGCTATAAAGGGTCAAGAATAGAGATTCTTTAGCACTCTCAAGCGGATACTTCAGAGCAGAGAAGATTAGGAACGCATTCCTTCTTATGCATCGAATGACGTTACATCAGGCCATAAATGATCGCAGCGCAGCTGAAACTCTCATGGAGCAAACAAGGAGGTACCCGTAACGTTATCCTTCGGCCTCCCTACTTCACTTCCCTGTGCTGGCGTAACAGTTTGATTGAAGAATCGTCCGCCGAATGGCACACGGAGGGGCGAAGTAGCCCCGTACTCTATCTTAATTATAACAATAGAAGCGTGGAAATTGGTTATCCATTAAAATAACTAAGCACGGATAAATAAACTTTTAAAGACTTGAATAAACGAATGAGTAAAAATACATATACTGCAATTGTTGAATTTGATTATATAACAATTTTATTATTTTCCAAGCATGCGTAAATATTCTGTTAATATATTAATTCAAAGTTTCTAATGCCTGAGTCCGACTTAGCGGAACCTAATATGCAGATAGAACAACATAATTATTAATTATATCAAAATAACTTTAAAAAATATGATTCTGAGTCTTCTGAATTGGACTGATTTTGTCACGGTCAAATCGCAATTATTAAATGCTTACTGTTATTGAAGGAAATTCGTATTTAGCAACATCTCGGATTGTGGAGACAAGCCAAATAAGCATAAAAGTCAAAGGAATTCACTATAAGACTGTGCAATAATAAACCAGAGATATTCATTTGTTGCCATGCATTTCAGTGCAGTCTCTGAGAGAATTCTTTAAGCTTAGTCATTTATGCGGATTTTGGTTTATTCTCATGAATTTGCAGTTATTCTTAGCACTACTTAACACGAATATTCTTTCATAATTATTTGTTCGTTAATCTATGAAGCTATTTATACTTTTTGGCTAATCAAGGTAAAATAATACGCCAAAAAATGGAAGCATGCAATGTGTGTTTCTTGAACTAACTTATACTTATAGTGGCATGTATATATATTGTTTGTATTAATGAAAAAGCGACTATTATGCTTATTTGTAGTGATTCCCCAAATGTCATATATTTATTTCTGGCTCAATGGCTGACAAAGACATAATACAATTTGCTCAAAATCTTCAACGCTTCTGCTTTTGTTTAGTACTGATTTAATATACTCAATAACTATAGTATGCTTTAAAATACATCGAATGATATATACGTGGTAAATGGCTTAGAATATCTAGTAAAGTTTTAGAAAACATGTATTTTAATAATGAACACATATTTGGATGGATTTCTAGAAGAATATTTAGAAAATCTTTGGAAATGGTATATATGTGCAGTTGTAACGGATCACATTGTTTTGACATTCATTATGGACTTCAAGTGTATCACGCTCAAATCGAAATAAATTAAGTAAGAAGAAATAATTTTACTTTTTTATTTTGCGTTGTTTCTATTTTATTTTATTATTTTAGAACAACTGTGTTTAATTCATCCATGGTCGCAGATACCACATGGTAGATTTACGAATACTTGGGGATGTTAGTAAACGAGTCTGAGGCTCTTGGTTATATCGTCTGGTGGGGATTAACACCAGCAGTCAGTCTTTTTGAAGGATTTAAAACTAATCGCGAAAATAGTAACAATTTATTGACATTTCAAATGCCTCAGTTAATGTTTTTTGTTTCGGGTTGAGCGATGCGCGAAATATCATTAAATCAGTTTCTCAATCTATAGATATTTCTAGCAAATTTAAAGTAAATAAAATAAAGCTTTATTGAAAGCTTAACATTTTTGAAAGTAGTATTGAACTGGTTGCTCGACAGATACTACAAATTCAGATCGCCTGCATGCCGAGGGAAGAGCTTGGAATTCAAGGTAAAATTATTTATAAGGATGATTTTTCTTGAAGAAAAGACTGAACTTTTTCTTGAACTCTATGGCAATACACTTATTCGTGAATCTTCTGAGACTTGGTTGGATGAAACTGCTTCGAAATTTATTCGGTATATTCCTAAACTTAATTTAAGTATTAAGAATTCAGCACTATCACAGATACTGGAGTTTTCGACAACTTCCACCCTTATATTTCTGTTAATAATTTAAAATCGAAACATCGTGACGATTTGGAATGCACTTTCAAAACATGGCGGCGAAAGAACCTCCCCAAATTCGACATTTCTACATATTGGTTAGTTTTTCTCTTTCTTTTGCGATTTTGTATACGCGTTTGCTATATGTTATAAGTTTTCATTAGTATGTTTTTGTTTCTTGATAGAAATAAGTACTAGGTATTGTTTATTTTAGGAATTCGAGAGTCCGCCAACACCTTGGCGTGCGCTATGATGCAATTCCTAATATTTTTGACTGGGATTGCTCCATTACCCTTAGGGATCGAGGTGTAAGTTCGCAATGTCTATTTTACTTATTTTAGAATAAGTAGCATTATTTAAGATAAATTGCTTTGTTTTATTTCTGATTCAAGTTACTATTAGTTTTAGTTATTTTTGTTGCTTCCAACATAAAAGAGGTAATTATTAATTAGCATAAAATGAATGAGCAGAGGAGTCAACATATCTGTGCAATTTATAAGTGGTTTGTCAGTTACTTAATTTTTGCTATCCTTCTATCTGAATGAGCTAAATTTGACTTTGCAGTTGGAGTATTTGCTTTCTACAGAGGTGGGAAGTTTCATAATATTCGTTTGCTCTTCATAATTTAAAGGTGAAAATCCATTAATGTTAATATGGTTTATCTTAAATATTTAAATGTCAAAATCCGAATCTTCACTTTTCAACCTAAGATTTCTAAAATATCAAATATATAACCTCAAATTTATGTACTTGTTTGAAAGTAAATGGTTAATTAAAGCATAAATCAATTGTCATATTTGGACGAGCCATGTAATTTTTAATAGAGAGAGAGAGAGAGTACAAAGTGAAACTCAAAGTTTGTGCTCCTAAATATGCCGATTCACTTTGTTCATTTTTTTGAGTTTGATCCTGGTTTGTTTATAAGATCTATTTTGCATGAGTTATTTAGTATGTTGCAGTATTTGACTCCAAGCTTTAGAGGCTGTTATGTGAAATTTGGGCTGAATGTTGGTTTTAGTTAGTGCAAATTAGGATGAATTTCACCTAACAGGTCTTTTCCCCTCATATATTAGAATGTTGACCTATATATAATTACATTAATACATTTATTTTGTTTGCCATGTAATGATTGATACGCGAACATTTTTTTAGATTAAAACATTTGATAGCAAGGAATATGGTCGCTGGCGAAGCAGTGGTGTTGCTTTCTCACCTCGTGAGGCCAGTTACCTTTCACCAAACCGGAGTCTCGCGTCACCTCGTTATTTCTCATACCGTCATGCTAGGGATGATCTTGCAGGGGCCACTCTGATTGGCTACTGGGGAGATATCGTTTGCTCACCCTATATAGCATTCGGCACTTTCACTGATCGATCACCGGAGCATTCAAAAACACTTCCAGGTGGCAGGATAGTCTATGGAGCGTCAGTTTTATCCGAAGTAAACTTACGGTGTCTGTTATGGGAAATGCAAAATGGGAAAAAAGCTCCAACATCCATCGCATCGGTCGAATTTTGTGTAGATGCAAATGAAAGCAAGTCTTATTTAATGCCTTTCATTTCCTCTATTACTTCAAAATTAAGGCTCTTGAAAATATCGCATAATAAGTTTATTGTGCTTGTATCATTTTCATAGATAAATTAGGTTAATTTCAATTGTAGCTTCTTTAGCTCAGTAGCAAAGTAATTACTTATTGCTCTAAATCAAAATTTAATGAATGGTTGCGAAAATTTCCGAGACATTTTTAAACTTCTTTCATTCACAAAATGTAACCCACTTTATCGAAGCCTCTTCGGATAAATCCCTATATTATTAGCAAAAAAAAACATTTAAATACAGGTGAATGTCAGTTTTGTTATTAGAAAAATTTTGAGTAGATAATGGGACTAATTATTCATCTAGAGATAAGATATAATGAGTTTTAAACCCTCGGGAGTACACTTCATATTCGATTTGAGTTATTCTTTTGAATATTGCTTAAGTACAGAATTACAGATTGTATTGGTTTGAAATTTGTTAACTGGATGGTGTGAATGAACAGAAGTTATTCAAGCTTAACCCTTGAGTCTGTTTATTGTTTTAAACAGTTCCCCCTTAACTGTTGTTGCATTGTTTTGTTCAAAGTGGTTGTTGTCACATTAAGTATATGGAATTCTTTTTTTGCGATGTTATTCTGTTGCGCAGTTTACATATCAGTCACTTTTTTATTAGCCAATTATCTATTGTTTTAATTAGATACTTAATGACATTATACACTTGTTAAATTTACCAAGAACATGACTTTTGTATATAACTTCCATTAAAACTGCTAAATGAAAACTTTTTTACGTTTTATGGTTCAAACTATATCCCACAGTTTTGTTTGTTTGCTATAGTTTGCGGTTTCTGGATTTAATTGTCCAAAATACTCTGTGTGAGTAATTTGTTTATGTTACATACTGTTGTCAACTCGAGAATTTATTTGCCAATAGCTTGGAAAATATAATTAATTAATTGTCTCGACAGTATTTTTAAAAATTAGGATAAATTAACTAAGTGTTAATAACAGGCACAGGCGAACTAAATATCTAAACTTGCTCTTAGACTGTTATATATTTATATCATACATGCCGATATACCCTTCTGACGCAGTAGTTGATGGTCTGATTTGCGACATTATAAGCGAATTCTGATCCATACCAATTTGATTAGAATGACAAGCCGCTACTTTAAGACTTTCAGATTAAAGGGTTTGCGGGATTAGATTTTCCCACTCGAGTCTCTATAATTTCGCTCCTTTACTCAAGATGAATGTTAAAAAGCGGTTATCTTAATGGACTCGAGAATCTTTACACTTTATTTAAACTGCATAGATTTAGGTTAGAAAATATTGATGCATATTAATCAAACCTAATAATTATTTACTTTCAGTTTATCTAATGGAGATGTATATAATTTACAGCAGAAATAGCTGAAGCCGAAGTCAATTTGTGCGAAAAATTTTCGATTGATTTCTACTCGCCAGGAACAACGTTTGTAGATTTAACCACCCGCCTTCGTTCTAAATTTATTGATGATTCGAACAAAGCGTCTGTTATCTACGTCGGAATTTCCTCACTAGTTCATCTTGAAAAAGCTTCTAAAGAGCTGCTTGAAATATGCACTGATGATTGTAGACTTATAATTGAATCTGTTTTGTGAGTAAACGACACCGAAGCTAAAATAATTTTAGCTAAAGCTCCAAGATATAAATGATCTATTTTTTAGGTACATAATTGGCTTGAAGGAAGAAAATATTCATGGTTACGTTCAGAGAGCTCAAGAAATAGCATCGTCAATTGGATTTAAGGTATTTGTTACATATGCATATTACTGCAAATATATCTTTCAGCTCGAGAAACCAGTGGATGCAATGAAAGATCACCACTTGTATTTTGTCCGAGATAAATAGTTGTAATGTCGACGTAAACGAATCATTATTAGGCTAAGCTTGCTTATCATCGTTTGTTTTATCTTCTCACATTTTCACGTTAAATAGTAATTCATTGATTCAAAGTTCTTGCCTTTTGTTTTAATATTGGTAAATACGGTAATAACTGTTTGAACCTATAGGCAATTTTCGAGGCTACATCAATCTAAATGTTCGAATGTAAATGTATTATGTTTTATGCTTGTATTGTGGTGAAAGAATAGAGGTGAAATTTTAATTTCATGAATTGGTGAAATGATTACTATTCTCCATTTTCATGAACCACTTTCAACTTTTCATTTTCGAATCACATACTTTACGAAAGTGCATTTGGGACACCTTGACTCGTACGGCAAAACAGCTTGATGTCGTTATGTAATTCAGATTGCCTTGCCCCTAACTTTCATATTATTATCCACAAGGTGAGGTTTTTTTTTCTTGAGTTATTTTTTTTTTGTATTCCCTAACTATGCCATTTCACCTAAAAGTGTATTCACCCTCATATAAATAGCTCTGCATGCATACGTATACCTTCCCTCTCTTACACAACTAATCTATTATTTGACCTTCTCATTTGTGTTAAGACATTTATCTTTTGATAGAGTTGAACGCAGATGGTTTGGTGGCCTTAGCTTTTCAAATATCACATGACGAATCCATTTTAGCCTCACATATTTATAATTTAATGGTTTTAAGCTATTTTATTTACTGATCACTGGTTTGGTGAATTATAAGGCTGCGAATAGAATTTAAGTGAGTTATTGCACTGTCGTATTTATTGTACCTTTTTTAACGACAATAATATCTGTTTGCCGCTTAAAATTTTAGAATCCTGTCCCTTAGTGTTTAATCCACTTAAAAAGCAGGTCTTTTCTGAAGTAAAAAACTGAAGTACATGACTTTTAGTGCATAATTTATCGGAGAAAGCCAAAGTTTGTGGATCGAGGCGAGTGGTATGTTTTCATAGTTAAAACGAGGGTATTTGGCAATCAAAACGTTATTCCTTGAGAATTTTGATGCTACTGAATTGTACCTTATCTAACAAGATCGGCGGTTGCCTTCAAGTATGAATGTTCGAATTCATATGCATTTAATCACGTGCATTTAAAATCCGTCTAATGAAGGGATCAGAAAGACTTATCCTCTCCCTTCTTTAACGTCACAGAGCCATTTATCAAAATAGAGATATTACAGCGCGAATTATATTCCTCTTAAGAAATTTGACAAGTCACAGACTTTTGACATTAAATAAGTTGACACCTTTGATATCGCTACTTCTGTCAATTTGCTATCCGTTAATTAAAATATCTAAATTTTTCTCCATTGATTTTTTTATCAAAAGAATGAGACACTGCGTTTAAAATTCGATTAATTATATGCAAAGTGGGGAATAATATCAATTCATGTCATAATTGAAATTGATGGATCCTATTATTAATCGAAGGAGTCAAATAATTAAATTACTTAAAGGCAAATACGCTGTTATGTTAAATTCTGTGTAATGCGCGGTAATCCAATGAGAAAATCAATAAAATTAATTAATTTTAACTAAAAACTACTTCAAATCACCATGAAAAAGTGGATCGCTACACCGAAAAATATCACAGCAATAGTCCTAAGTGAATAATGTTTAATTTTCTTCATTCTAAACATAAATGATTATCTATTTGCATTAATTCATAAATCTATATTAACTAAATGGCATTATTTTTAATAGACTTTTAATATTAATAAATATTACTGACTGCCGATTACTTACAATAACTTATTCCTACTTTATAATATTACACTAATGCACAAATGCATATAAATGAAAAGCAAATGATATACAGTACACCAGCAATGTAATCTTCATGCAATCATTTAAAACTACCCTTTTCAAAGCAATAATCATTTTATTACACTGAAAGTCAAGGAAAAATGAGTTGTTTACAGGTATAGGTGCAGAAAGCCACAGTTGAATATTGCGATACTACATATAAATCAACTGATCCGAAAGCAAAAAAGGATGGAAAACAAAAAAACAAAGTTAAATACCTCAATAAATTGGTACCCAATCTCTTCTATTTGATTCCTGTCTATGTTTTTCCAGGGTATCTCCCTTGTGGCCGTGTTTCACATTTCGACTTCTTCTGAGATAGTCAATATCTCCCAGCCATTGTTGATTTCTTAAGCTCTTGCTAAATTCTTTAATTCCCTTAAAAACGTTCTTTCGCAATTCCTCCAATTCTGGTGGAGGGGGTTTACTTTGAGGTTGTTGAGGCGGCACTTGACCTCCAGGGGCCTGTTGACCGTAGGGTTGAGCGGGTATCTGTTTCCACCCCCCTTGAGTAGGTGGGGGTGTCTGACCACCTCCCATTGGTGGAGCATAACCTTGAGCCCACTGTTGCTGCTGTTGACATCCAGCGCAACCAGGAGTACCGTAGTTCAAGGGAGTAAAGTTTGATTCATTGCTACTTCTTCTTGAACTACGACCTGTCCCTGGTGATGGTGATCTTCTACGACGTCTTCTGTAATGTCCACCTCCACCACTGTATTTTGGCATTCTTTCATAGCTATCACTTGAGCTGGTACTTGTATAACTTGAGGTATCTCCTCCACTCGTATCACGTCCATAACGATAGGGATTGTCATAATATTGTTTATGATGACAGTTGTGATTGGTGCTGTGATAATGATTGGTGGATTTTCTGTGGCGGCTTTCCTCGTATCCAACAGGCTGGCGACGATGCATACTCGATCGGCGGTGATCAATGCTCACTGGATAGTAATTCCTTGCTACATTGTCTGAATTTCCTCTGCAGTTGTGGCCTTTTTGCTGATGACGATAACGGGAATCGGTTCGATGACATCCTTGGTGGTGTTTACTGCATGAACGCTCCATGCTTAAGACGCGTAAAACTGGCTTATAAGGGGTTTATATTGGGTGCTACACTGTGCAACCATTAATTAGATAGATAATAAATTTTATAATTAACTTAGCGACTATGTGTGCAGAGCTAAGAATTTTTGACTGCATTATTCGCTGTCTGCATTTCGGTGATTCAAATGTGATTATGGAGGGAGGAGAGTTTTGAAAGATGTGGACATTAATTTATTTTGTAAGAAATTTATTCTGAAAATTAGGACGTAGCCACTTCTCTGAGGAATAGTTTTAAGGGATGACTATAATTATCAACCGATATTGAACAAAATACCTACAAATAAAAATCAATTTTTTTAAATGTTGAATATTGTAAATTTAAGGTAACACTGATAGTAACTTTTTCGGAGTTAGATTAGCTTTAAACAAACTGAGAAATGTTATAATAGCTATTTCCTTCCACCACATTGAACCTGTCATGAAAATAGGTTTTGACTATTACTAAGACAGTGAGTTTCAAAATTTACCAGTTACAAAACAAACTATAGATTTGAGCAGCTTGAGATGTAAAATTAATTCTAGTATTTAATCTCCTGGAGCTGAAATAAGGAACAGTTAATGGTAACGAGTATTCCTTTGAAGCCAATTAATTTTGAATCATTTACAGGTTAATTTCATTTGAGTCGACTCTGATTGTCCCCTGACAAAGTCTACGATAGTGCTTTAGGCGGCTATTGATTCACCACATATATATCTGATTCTCAATCAAAGTTCCTGTAAAAATTCAAACGAACGTACAACTACAAATTCTTCCCTCTTTTCAACCCATTAATCACTCTACCTTGACTCCTACGTTCTTTGCTTGATGGTAAGTGTCCTTTAACTATTTTAATTTCCCCAACCTGGTATTTCTAAGTTTTATCTTGCATTTTCTTTGTTATTTCCCATCCAATTTCAACATGTTAGCTCCTACAATCGGTTTCTTTTGCCAACTCCACTCTATCCCCAACGCTTCATACCTTCTGCTTTGGAGAGCTCTCATTCTTTCACTACTAAGTCGCATTGAATCCTACAGTGATTCTTTGCTCCCTTAGCATTTAATTTAGAAGCTACACTAGTACGTCACATAGAGAGAATTAAACCCAATACAATTGGCAAATTCAACTAACTTCTCCTTTCCTACCTTCTGTTCTTCTTTCCCCCTCTCTCTCCCCCACACGGCTAAGACAATTTTAACTAATCCTGCACTTTTTGCACTCTCTTAGGTTCTTTATGTTTAGTGATCTCATTGTTTAGCTCCCCATATTAGCAAGAAGTTGTTCGCCGAATCATCGTAAAAAACGATTTTTGAAGTGAATTCACTTATCATTATAACCTAACTTTTAGAGGAATCTGTAATGATTAGGTGTAACGCAACGATGCAAAACGTCCTACCATATTTATATGACCGCGTAATCTTTTACTATTTGCCAAAGCTCATTTAAATTATTATGACTTAGCTGCTAATAAAGCACTTACTTAAAGATAAATATTTTATTAACAGTTATCCGACTTAAATTAATTAAAGATTTAGATGCAAACATAAACCAGACATGCAATCATGATACTTTCTTTTCAGGCTGGAGGTACTGTTCAATCTTTAAAGGTATTGAGTAGAACTGTTGAATTATTCGTAATTTGTCAGAGAGAGAGAGAGAGAGAGAGACTCACTAAGATGTTTACATCGCCACTATCCAAAGTCCATTACTATAAATTCGATTAGGTTTCACTTTTAAAATGTAGCTGTGAATCAGACATCTTTGGTGAGCATAAGTTCTAAAGAAGAATATCCTAATTGAAAGAGGATAGGCACCACGACCTAGTCGAGTTGTAAGCTATTTTTCACGAAGCAAAAGTTTGAAAGTTCCTGTCGAAACGAAAAAGCTAAAAATTGTTTCCGAAGTTCGAATATTCAGTGTAGTTAAACTAGGTAAAGACGTAAGTCAAAACAAAGTCGTATTCCAATGCAAAAACCTCATTCTTCTATGCTTTAAGCCTATTAAGATTTTTGCCGAAAAAGTTGGTTCTAAAATGTAGAAACGATCGTATTTTATTTATTTTTTTGTATTTCAGTTTTATTTTTGAAGCATCTTATATCCAAAACAAATTGTTAAAAAAGGACTTACAGTCGTTAAAAATGGGGTTTTTCTATAGCTTGCCTTACTAATTAGAATTAAGTACTATTCTGTTTATATCAATAATTAGTTTGATTGTTGCTAATTCACTGGTAAAATCAAACACAATCCCATTAAATAAATATATGAGCTTGCAACTGAATACAGAATACTAGTTGGAATAGAAGATACACCTGCTGCTAATTGGAATGCCTGTGAATTCGACTTCAAATTTTCATTGATGACAAATTTCGTCTCAGGCAGCATAGACTAGGAGTTGATCTTTTCCTAGATCCAGTGTTCTCATTGCTTCACTCTACGTTTTATTATTCCGCTAATTAGGTAATAAACTTAGTGTAAACTACCAAACACGTTGATACTTTGTCAGCTCAGCGTGAAAGCACGCACATCATCACGCAAGTTAACAAAGAGGGAGGAGTGTAGTAGATTTCTCCTTTGTTAAGAATAATTTATGAATATTCTACTTCTTATAAACTGATTTTTAAAGGAAACATCATGAATGAGTCAAACATAGGACCTTGTGTTATGGTGCTTTCTGGCTCTAAATGTAAAGTTTTCCTGTATAAATAAGCAAAGAATCAAAATCAGCTTATTTAAAGAGATTTGATTGAACATATATTTCTGTTTCAGAAATTTTTAGTTTCAAAGTTTAATTACTCAATCTGCCATAGATTTATGAAAAAGAATTCGAGATTTTCCTAGGCAAGAGCAGTCAAGTGATTCGACCATATCAAAAATATTGTTATACCAAATAATCTTTTTAGAAACATTGGAGTGAATTTGATAGGACTGTTATCGGCTAGTGAAGATTAAACCACTTATTAGAGCTCACATCTGACGTGGCAATGTATAATTGGTTAGACAATGGACAAAAATCAATTAATAATGGTTGGCCACACTGTGATTTTGTTTTCAATATTAGATAGTGGAACAGGATAGATTGAAGACTATCGTGGAAGGGAAAAGTTGAACTTTGTACGATATTCCCTAGCGGAAACTTTTATCTCTAGCCTTAGATGGCGCCGTTTTTATTTTTCGTTATAAACTCTGCTTTAGATTCTGTTCCAGTGTTCTAATTCCAGGATTTGTTCATTATTTTCTCATTGAATAAAGCAGTTAATTTTTCACCTTAGAGATACTTTCCTTTCACCAAACCAAGTCACTGGCAAATCCAGGTAAAAATAATGATTTTATTATGCTAGAACACCCTAAAATTCACAAGATGTAAGTATTTTCTGATCAAATGTGTACTTTGTTTTAATTAATTCCCCGCTTTAACTTACTTTATAGAATGGCGAAGTGGTACACAAATTTTCCATATTGTGTGGAGAACTCCAAGACTTTTATTTCCCGTTTTGACTTGTGTACTTGCCTATATCATGTGCTAATTCAATTTTAATGACAATGCGAATGATTATTTTAGAGTAAATCTAAATCATATTAATTTATGGGAGAATAATCGCGCATGTGCAGATACGTAGCACACAGTCATTGTGGATAGAATGCGACCAGAAAAATAACTGTTAATATTGTCACGTATTAGGGAGAAATCTTAACGAAATTGGATTAAGTCATGATTCACCAGCTAAAATGGCCTTTAATTATCTTAAATAACTTCTTCTGTCTCACACCTTTGCTTATTGTTGTAGAAAGATGCTAATAAATCAATGGACCAATCATCTAATTACATCAAGTAGTTAACATGCTCTCAGTATCGTAGGCTTAAATTCACTCAAATTCTGAGGAACCAATTAATGCCAATTAAGCACTAGTGTGTTGGAGTACCTTGAAATAAACAATTTCCTTTATGAAAGACTGCCATTCGGCATTTTCACCATTCATAATAAATACAAAACTTAGCATTCACACCTTATTAAGCCCATATATGTGATCTTCCTTCCTCTCCTTCCTTACTGAAGTAGTTCATTCTCATGAGCTATTCAAAACTTAACTTTGGTTGAAATTTGCCTAGCATTGCTATTTGCATCAGTAATATAACAGGTCGGACGAAATGAGGCGAAAATCAGTTTGTTGAAAGTGTTCAAACTAAAGTGTGGATTAGAGTGCCTTAAAATTGATTTCAATTGTAGCAAATATACCTGGTTGGAATTTTCGGTAGCGTTTATTGTATTATCGAGATCATTGGACGTGCTGTGCCAAACCGAGGTATGTAAGCATATTTTTATTTACGCTATAAATATGCTTTCAGGGTAAAATTGTTACATTAAAGTGAGAAAAAAATGCTCTGTCAAATATTTTATTTTATAAAAAAAGAACGTTATTATTTATTCGTTTCCTTCATAAATAATCATACTTTGCTTGTCGAAAATCGAATATGTTTGGCATCCAACAGCATGAAGATTCAGAGTTAGTGTTCAACGTGCTTGTCTACAAAGCTCAATGCTCATGGGCCAGGTCAACTGCACTTCCTGATTTTATTCAACTTAGAAAGGTGGCAGAAAATGAGATCCATATTTGAGTAATACTGATCAGGTGTTTCTGTCTTTTAATTAAAAGTACACCAATTGCAATGAAATTGGCTCATATTGCAAGTTAATCACGTACTCCCAATTGGTAAATAACTAAAAGAATTGCAATCAATATTTAACTTGTTATTAGGAATATGTTAATTAAAGAGAAAAAACATCAAATTAACCCTTGTTTATTTGAAAATTGAATTGACTATTGAAATACTTCTTTACAGTTGAAAAAAGTAAAGAAAAACATTACAAATTCGTTAATGAAATTCTAAGTGAAGGAATGAACAACTGCGTGTTAATAATGAATTAAGAAATAAAGATACTACCACTTACTTTAGCTTGGAAAACGGTTACTTTGGCACTGGTTTGCCTTCATAAATCGATGGTATCACCTCCGAAGTCATTAGTCCATTATTTGATTCGCTTTATTCGAGTGCCTAGTCTCCAAATGTGATCTGATCTCCTTGCCTGATTTTGAATTATTAATTTCCGGTGCGATTGTTTTTGGAAGAAAGTTTGTATAGAAACAAGTTTGTAATTGCGTTTCTTAAGTAAACCCGAGTTTAAATAAAGTTTACAATCGGATAATACAACGGTATTGGCTAATTGCGAAATGTTCTTCATGGCGTATTGCATTTTAAGAGTATTGTGAATAGCAAGTTTTTAAATCTGATTTAAATTGCCATAAGATATTTTGAGTTTTCCATGGCTACTAGAAAACTGTGAATCGATGTCCAGGAAATATGACAATGAGTCTATTTATTTAAAGACTGGATACGAATTGAAGGATTAAATGCATGGCATTTAAATTCGAGTAAATTTTTGAAAGAGAATTCATTGTGACTTTATGCCAGTGCTGAATGTACTTAGATATTCCTTTTCATCTTTGACCTGAGATCATTAGCCATGAAGATCAAGTGCAATAAAAAATTGTTCCTTCACTGTGTTAAAACAACTTTGAATCCAAACTAATAATATGAAAGTGCACGTCTTTCCAAAATTGAATTCGACGAGAAATTTTCCTAAACAAAGAACATTAAATAAATATGCTATTTGGTTTGTCATAATGCTTGGAAATTCATTTGTATAGATGCTCAAGCTGTTAATATGATAATAAGAGAGGTTCAGCCTTGCGAAACCAAAATTGATCCTACAGAATATCCTACGCAATTTTTCCCCATTGCACATAGGGTATTCGCTCAAATTTCTTTTCGCGTATTTTGCTGTTTTATTGATAGCAAATCTTCATAAATAATCGAAATTCATATCCTGCATGCAAACTCGCTGATTTCCCAGTGTTAGTTAAAAGCAAGCTCGAATCTATTTATGGGCGCTTACCTTTATTGTTGAATATTGCTGGCTGTCACGCTAAGTCATCCAAACTGTCCTTGCTTTATACGCGTGCTTGTGCACGATTCCACTTCACGAACACCTTCAAGCCTCATCTCTTACTCTTCCTCAAGGTTCCCCAATGCCTTTGTACTAATTGTCTTTCTTAATTCGGGATGTACAGGTCGCTGTTTTTAATCAACAGCCATGGTTATCCTTTAACAAACCAATGAATTTATCTCTTTCAAACCTGTCACTTTGATTAATTATCTATTACAACTACCAATCCTTATGCATCTACATTTGTAAGATTTTCTATAGTACCATCTTTTGACTATTCCGGACTATTATTTCTGATGTAATGCTTATGTAATTAGGGTATAATAAACCATTTTATTGAAGATGTTCACGGTTTTTATCCTCGTATTCAAGCTTGCTTACCAAAATATGCCACTTAAGAACTTGATGAGCTCAACTTCACCAGATCAATTATTGCAATAAATATGTGAATTGCCACATTTTCCTCGGTACTTAGCTCAATTTTTGTACAGGATTTGCACTTAGTATTGCATTGAATTTAATCAAAAACTATTAATTAAAATTACTCAGAATTTTGATACTGAATAAATGAAGTTATGATTGGAACCACAATATGAGTTAAATTTAGTTAGAGGGTAGATTTTTGAGGCTACGGAATTAAAAGTGGACTGAAGCGAAATTTTCATGATGAAATTTGGTCCTTGCCTTCATTGTTCCTTTTTATTAATTTAACCTCAGGAGAAGAAATAGACCAGGTCTATAGATCGGCTAGCAGTGATATTCAAACGTATACAGCTGCTGTGTTTATTTGGTGTTAAACAAGGGATATTTACTATATTATTAATTTGTATCTAAGATCGGAGGAAAGTCACATAAGAGCTCTCATTGTATTCAACACAAATTTAGCTTTAGAAATGAAATCTAGTTAGTAATTGAAAAGGTTTTTGCTTATTAACTCAGTTAATCTTATTGCCTTTGGATATGAGGCTGATAGCAGTGGCAGGCAATCCAATTTGCTCCCCCCGCAGTTTCAAGTCCTACAAATTTTCACTGACGTTTTAAAATAAAATTTCCCACAGTGTGGATTTTTAACAGCTCTTTTGCGAAATCACTGAAAAACTGGCAACGGATGGGTACATTGTTGGCAATTTGGGGTAATTTAATTATAGGAATAATTGCGAGTGGTGCTCGTCTGCCTAACAGGCATTAGCACACACCATGTCACACCAATATAAACCTCTTATAGGCAATTATTTGCGACTTAAGCATGGTAGATTCACATTGTAAGCATCGAAACCGATTGTATCAACCCAGAGAATCCCATTCCCCTTGTCACAAGCAACACATTCAAAAATCAAAAACTAAAAGTTCGACTAGAACTTATTATCCAGGCAGTGAAGATTATCCCTATCAATCACCCGAACATCAGCATCAAATACTACGCCACAATGACGACCATAAAAACAAGCCCAGTGGCCGACAGCATCAGCAGAGTCATAATTGCAGACATTATACTGACAGCTCCTACCGTTATGGATTTGATTCCGATGAGTGGGAGTCCTCTAGCTACTCAAGCACCAACTCTACAGACACTTTTTACGAAAGAATACCTAGATACGATAGGAAACATGAAAGGAGAAGCAGCAGGAGATCATCACGCGGAACCCTTCAAAGTAACTCAATCTTCACTCCTGGCTGTCGTGGTTGCCAACAGCAGGCGTTAACGCCAAAAGTTTGCCCACATATGGAAGGTCAAAGAAAAATGTCGGTTAGCAATCATCACGAGCAACGGCACCATCATCAACAACAAAACCCTGAAAGTCAGCAAACAAATGAAAACATACTTCAGACTAAAGAATTCGGCGAATTAAAAAAGGCTGTATATAACATTATCAATGGCTTTACAAGGAGCTTAAGGAATCACGAGTGGTACAACGACCTTGACAATTTCGGAACGACCAAAAATGGAAAGCACAGAAACAGGGAAAGTGACTGGGTGCAAATTTACTGAGGTATAATTATAAATGTTAGTTTGTATAAAAAGAAAGGTTTTAATAAACCAGCAATAATTTGAGAAATGCCAAAAGTACTTTTTCTATTGAGAATAGCTTGTGATTACTTTGAAATTCTAATGTTGGCTTTTCAAATTGGAACTTTAAGGAATTTAAAAAGAAACCAAAAAACCCTTCCACGTCAACTTGGTAGAATTCAGGTTAAGCCTTAGGTATGAAATAACAATATAACAATCAATCAAGATTACACTGGTTGGCATATTAGTAATACCTTTTCAGGTGGGAAAATGAATAGTGCTTCTGTGATACGGACGTTGGTTGATGCGTTTTCTATAATGTAAATAGTTAATATTACTGGCCATCATCATTTACGGTGAAATTCAATTTTCTCGTTGAATAATCTGCAGGTTTACATGCTGTTAAAACTTTTTCAATAGTCAAGATTAGCTAATAAAGTTTTCATGCTCCAACTGTTCTCTCTACCTATACTACTCGGAAATCATATTAACAAGCCGAAGTCAGCTTATACCTATAGGGGGTGTCAAGGTGACTTTGATATATGACAGAATTAACAGAAGTTTAGCCGAGCATTTCGTTTAAAGAAGGATTTTGAAGTTGTGGTCCTTTTAAAAAACTCAATTTCTAGTAAATCAACTAGGCCAATTTTTTAGAACGAATGGGTCTTTATCAAAATGCCTTTTTTAACCAAAATTAGGCAGTTATCTAAGCGCAAATGCAAATGTTTAACAAAAATATGTATATATCTATCAATAAGGGCATTGGAAAAGTAGGATGATTTATTATCTTTGCAAAAATAATTACTAAAACCCATAAAAATATAATGTGTATTTTTTCAATCTTAGATTTTCGGAGGCATCTGCCATTGAATAACACAGATTTCAATATATAATAAAGGCAATTCGAGACGATATATCGAATAGTCATCGTAGGATTTATGGACTCGTGTTGTAGAACACTTATAAAACAGATCAAAGATCAAGTTTTTACTATTCATCCACAAATTACAGCCATTTGTTGTCTATCACATTCCAACACTTTTTTTGTGAACATGAAGGGCCGGTCTTACTCGCTTTAAGTTGGTTTTCACTTGCAGCGGTTGAGAAAGCAAACTTCCTTAATTGATGTTCCTCCATTTACATTTCTAACATAGCAGAGACGGACAGGCTAAATAGTTTGAGTTTACAGAGGTCCTTAACACATTATTGTTAGTTTGCTCTGTCATTCTAAGCTACTGGGACAAAACAAAAGTTCATTGGTCAGGTCAATCATGCTAATGAGGATAATAAAAATATAATTCAATTTTAATTCGGGTGATAAATAAACAGAGTAATGTAGACCGATTAAAAACATGCACTTTAGCGCTTAATAATACAATTATTCTCTGTTATCTCCTGCTCTTTCCGAGAGAGATTGATTTGTATGACAGCTTTTAGCGAAAAGGTGAAAATGCTTTTAAACTGTAAACTGGAAAATTACATCGCCAAGCTTATAAGAACCTCAGCTTTCAAGAATTATATAACTCTATTTAGGTGATGTAATTGATCACCATCGGTCAATGTGTATTATATGTGGTCACCAGATTTTAAATGGAATATGTTAATGAGAGTACAGTGAAGGACCCGGTCAACTAAAAGGCTTTCATTGAGAACAGCAATGCCTAGTAGAAGGAGATCGGGATGCGTAGAGAAGCAGATATAGATGGGGTTATGGATGCAGTGGCATTGAAAACAATATATTAGTGGTACGTAGTGAAATTTTATGAAGTAGTCATAAATTATAGATGAATCAGTTGGTTTAACCTACCTCATTGGTTGATATTATCGAGTGTTTGGCCCTGAAATTTTTTATGATCGACCTGAGAAGGTTAAAGAAAGTCTAGGTTGAGGTGATAGAAATATCAAATAATTCTGGTTCAAAGAGAATGAGTAGCAATGAATAGCATACGCGATGCAACACTTACTAGTCAAACTGAAATGAAATCCAAATAATGCTAGACATGCTTAACATGACCTTTGATTTACCCTTTTTTCAAGCACGGGCATTTAAAACAGGCCCATGAAAAATTGACAACTACAGAACGAAGGGGAATATGTACAGAATCTTCCCTCTCCTTTCCCTTATCCGATTTTATGGGGTTGGTGGGGATGGGGAGGGGGGAGAGGGAGAGAAATGCGGTAAGGGGACAGGCTGTGGAGAGGAGTGTTTGAAACCTAAACGTGAAGTAAATTCTGTATTCATAGGAAAAAATGGTTTTAGTTTGAAAATCAAACGATTGTTCCGTTTTTCCAAAATTTACCATTTATTTCCGGAAATGGTATGGAACAATCCCACGCGAATGACAAAGGGTATTCTCTAAAGATACGAGCAAATTTCTACCGAAAATACTACATAATTGCTAATGAAATCTACTGAAATTAATGGCAATTCTGTATAAAGAGGAACAAGATAAGATCATTATGGTCTACAAATCAAGCTAGACTTAGATTTATTGTACCTTTAAAAAATTGTAGGGTTTCTTTAGGCGACTAAATATGCATAATCTTTGACATTAGAAGAGTGAAGAACACAACGCTAACATGTTTTAACAAAGAGATCTCATGCTCACTCGAACTGTCTGGAACGCGTGGCGTGCTACTGATCGTGTTAAAGAGCAAGTACAGTCGTGATTTCAGAGACCACTCCTCCAATCAACAATCAATATCCGTTTCATTGTACTTTAATGACTAAGACCTGTGCTATACGCTAATTTCGGATGCATTTTTGTAAAAGAGAATTTTGACATAGAGACTGATGAGTCTTGATCAAAGCTTGTTTGGGTAACACTCGTTACAGAAGTTGAAAATAATCATTGCGGATGATAAATGGGCAATTACTACAAATTCCTTATTCTAGGTGAATAATTTCTTATAACACAACTCTTGTCTTATTAAATTGGGATTGAGGTTGAACTAAAAAATAGAGAAATGGTTAAATATTTGTGCTACACCTGAAAAGACTCGATAACATTTGGCAGACACAAATTTCCACAGATGTGAGAATAAAATCAATCACCGAAGATAGAATCCTTCTGTACTAAGGCAATTGGATTTAGGACTTAATTGTATGAATAGTTAATAGGTAATGGAATTACATCTACTTATTCAAATTAAGTGGGTCAGTTCAGCAGATCGCCAGAAAATGATGAAACTGTGTATAAGATCATTGCGCAATCAAGAATTTTACAATGCTTCATGTAGGTTCTTACTAGTTGAAACGTCAAATAACTTGACTGGCATTCAATTCTTTAGCTATGCTATCGAGAAAAAAATCTTTGAAAATCGTTGGTATTTAATAGATTTTTCGTAATGTGTGCACACGAAATTGCAAGAAATGAAATATTGGACGTAATTTAACGTAGGCGTATTCTTTTAAGATATCTAGCTAATAGTAAGTTGTTTGTACAGTTCCCATAAAATGCAATTTTTCAAGGGTTAGATTTGCATAATCATTAAGTACGTACACTGGGAGCTGAGGTAGACCAAGTCTACTTACGAGTACTATTGACTTACACGACAGGATCTGCTTGGTTTTATTTATTACACCCCTTTTGAAGTACAATTACTGCTGGTGGTAGCAAAGTTCGATGGGAGGAGTGTTATATACTCCCTTAAGATATCAGCAGTAAGATTGGAAATGGAATAAAACCCCGACTCATGCCTTGGATTAGAAGCTCCCAATCTGCGCCATAGTTGAAACAGATTCAGACACGTTGAGTCTGGATATCATTGTGAACATTACAGGTGTGGAATATAAAACTAATTGGTTGAACATTTTGAATTAATGATATTTTACCGCGCGAATGAATTGTTTAAAGAATATTGACTCATTAATAGGTCGATTTTGCTAAAATTGATTTATGCATCCATGCACTTTGCATTGATTTTTTGTTTGATATTAATTTGACCATTTTTATTACCAAAGTCATGGAAAAAAGTTGAAAATTCAAGACGCCATCCAATTGCTTTTCTCCCCAGTAATAAAACCAGGCCAGTAAACTCATATACATCATAATATGGAATTTTCCAGAATAACTAATGAGCACGATATGATATTTGATTATTCTTTACTTATTTGAAAGTAATTGAAACTAGGTCAAAAATTTTTTCCTCTGAAAATGTTTACTTTCTATAATTAATATAGGTTTTAATTTTTTCCTGTTAATCGTTCTACTTCTTATTCTTCAGTACTTTGGTGTTGTTTCGCGCATAATTGAGAAGCCTGGAATTTTCCCCCCTATAAGTCATTTACAAAACAACGCATTCCATGAAAGTTCTCAATCTCTTCACCATGTCTTTAATTAGAGTAAGCAGGTTTTTCCGAAGATTTCACTACTGTGTTCCTTAAATCAACTCATTTTGTACCTCTAAATTCAACATATCGGAATAGTAGATAGGAGATATAGAGTGGGTGGTAGGTAAACGTATTTTCAGTGGACATTTCAGAGAGTAATTGGATGCACTAATCAAGACATGTGAAAAAATCAACAAACTGCAAACGCTCAACATTACAGGTCACCAACAACCATAATCTAAAACCACAGAGCCCAATACTCTGTATTAGAACGAAGAATTCGCATTCTAAGTGGTTTTTAATGTCCATATTACAATGAGAGCGAATGCCGCCCCAGATATGTTGTCTGCTACTCGAGACCATGACCCATACCAAATGAGACAGCATTGGAACTCCAAACATTATTAATATGGGGACTTTATTAGTACGAAACCATTGAATGAGCAAAAGACATCTGTGGTTGACGTTTCAACGCTTATGCTCTCCTATACTACTTAATAAGCGTCAAATGGGTTTCCAAAGCATATAAGGTGCAGTCTTGGCGCGATTCTAGGCACACCAGATTTAAAAAGCTAATCAAGATAAATTTTCAGTGATGCATGTCCGAAATTGAAGCTTTCAAATGCCATGGTCTTAAGTATGAATCGAGTCTGTTACGAATCGGTGACTTGACTATAAAACGATTCCTATTCCCAACGAAAGCAACGAAATTTGATTAAATGCTAATATATTAACACTCAGTTTATTCTGAATTCTGAGACGGGTAAAGTGTTCTTTAGAATAAGGAAATAATGTGCAGGTCAGGAAAGGGCGGTCGAGTTCAGACATCGATAATGTACTAACAAGAGCATTTTAGTCTGATTTTAAGGATAAGATCCAGCCAGGTATTTATAAAATCAAATCTCCTTACGAAATCACTTGATTACCTTCTAATGAACCTCATGCAAATGAATACGGCATTTATTTGAAAGAATGAGAACCCAAGTAAGTTTAATTAAATATTACATATTAGCTTTTGGAACTGCAGATAACGTATTCTTGTTAGTAACTTCCAAGTAATCTTAGCAATGCATGATATGGAGGAGACGGATAGGAAATCACTTTTTTATTTAATATGCTGAAATATTATTGGCGTAGAAGGAAGAACCTTAATTAGACTAATAAGCCGTGAACGTGAATTTAAAAAATTCGAGAAGCCAATAGGGGCGACAAAATAAGAAGGAACTGTAATCACATCAAATCTGCCAATTCCTTTAGGCCCTCTCGGTAGTTCTTCTCATATTTTCGTCCAGTATTGTGAAGTTTAGATCTGACTATTTTAGCAGTTTTCCTTTTAAAATTTTCGGATGTCCGAACGGATTTACCAATTTTGCGCCGACTGAGCTTAGAGGATCTTGGTGAATTTGCTGCAGAATTTTTAAGGAAACTTTTGTGTCCAAGGTAAGAAGCCGGACCTTTCCACAGAACTTTCTTCTCGAGTCTACCAATGATATTTTGATTACCTAGGTGGTGCTTATTTCTTTGGCCACGATTGTGACATTCTTAAATTAATTTACAGAAGTACAATGCCATGCTCAGTTATTGAATAAAATACTAATATCATTTCATTTTCTATAAATATCACAATTCCAAAGCTTCTAAAGGGTAGTTGCACTTTAAAAATGGGCACTTAAATGGCTAAGATAGCATTTAAACTGAAGACCTAATGGTGTCTCTATGCTAATGGTGTACTAATGAGACCTCCATTAGTTATGCAACATCAACTTACTAGAATGATCTGCAAGAACCACAGTTATAAATAGAATGAGCATGATCCACTTAGTGAACTGTAATGAAGAAAGCATAGATGAATTTTTAACATTGTTTAGATTAAATCCACAATTGACTTACAGCCATCTCACAGGCCAATGGACTAACTTTCAGTTGCAAAATCACCTTTAAATTCTGCTTGAATATGCAAATGAAGCTATCAGTCTGGGAACTCCGATGAATTTTTGATCAACCGTTAAGTAATGCTCTAGAGGCTAGTGAATTGTTCTTATTTATCACGCTATGTCCTAGATACTATTGGTTCATTATTAAAAAATAAATTAATCGAAAATTATAAATATTTGGAGTGATTTCCCATATGCAACCTTTTTGCTAAGTAAGTTAAAAAACAAAAAAAAATATTGCCAAATTATAATCAGCTGGTCGATTTCTTTCACTTTAAAATAATTTATGGATTATTATAGTGAGGTGAGGATAAGTCAGAAATAAGCCTTGACTAAGCCTTAACAATCCTCTTTGGCAAATCAAAGCGCATTGAGCCGCTTCCGAAATTAGCTGACCTACTTCAATAGTATCGAATGGGATAACTTTTCTTACAAAAAGCAAATTTTCACTAATCATAGACAAATTGTTGCAATGAATGCTACACTACGTTCTAACGACGATTGATTGTTGATTGGTTGAGAGGTCTATGCAAACACAACTGCACGGCTACACCTTCCAGAATGTTCTAGTGTGCAGGCAATTTCTTCGAACAGCTTTGTGTGCTCCATCAAGTGAAATAGTTAACATATTTTAGAGTCTGGAGAACACATTAAAGATATAAATTTTCTTTTATTCATAATCACCGCTAAAAAATATAAGCGAAATCGATTAGACAGTAACAAACAGATATTGCACAATTTTTTTTTTTAAAATTTATACTCCATTTAATTGAGACTGTATCATGTTGTTCGATAGCAAGGCTTTCATTACAGTTGTCGGAGAAGTTCAAAGGGACGTAAAAGTTATACTTAGTCATTGCAAATTTAACCAATTTACGCCTAGTTTGACTTTTTACCAAAATAACCGCAACGTAGAGCTTCGAACAATTAGAATATATCGATTGCTCTCGAAGGCAGAAAGTGTTTTTGATAATCATATTTATTCATTTACCTCCTATTCTGACTTTCCCTGTTCATATCCCTCTCATATTTCTCCATCTCTAATTCCCTACCCAATTCAGTTCATTTCTTTAATCTTGTTTGATGAATTATTAGGAAACCACAATGGTTATTATCGCCTAAGCACCTCGCTTTGTCTCACTCGCATGATTTGTCGTTTCAGATAATTTTGTTTCATAATTTAAACCAGTTTGTTCCTTTAAAAATATAGCCTACATGAGTTCCTGCTTTCTCGTGCTGCAATGGCACGTAGGTAAAGTAAATTGGACAGAAGCCATTTTTATGAAAGAAATGAGAGAGGTGTTAAATTGAATAAGCAAATAAAATTTTTGGTTTCCGGATAGTCTTCATATAATTCACGATATTTTCCATAGTTAAATGAAGCCTGTTTCCAAAGTGCCCCGAATCGAATCTGTGTTTGTCAACATTATTTTAGCAAACTAGCGCAAGCAAGTCACAAAGATTGGCAAAGGAGTGCAATATGTGGCAACGTAATATAATATCATATCTCGTTTGCGGTAAATAATAATTACACGTAATGTAAAGTACCAATCTAATCTATATATGGAATCCGTGCTCACAGTAATCGACCTCATGATAAACAGTTTTTGAGAAACGACGACTTGAGGTAGCCTCATTTGTCTTTTTAATCAATCATAAGTCAGAACACATGATACTATATAGTATCAATAAGACGTGGTCTTTTTTGTGCTCTCTGAGATTATGAACATTGACCAAATTTGCTACAATTTTAACTGCTCAATCTTGTACAAGTTCATATTTTGTAATAAATATTAATGAGTTTATTGGTTTGTACTAGATTGGTAAGATAGCAGGTAATAAACGCAGTAATTAAAAATGTTTGCTGAATAGCCTCAGGCAAATGCAATAACAGTTTACTCGAGCACAAAAATATTCGCTCCCACTAATAGCTAAGCTGTACTCATTGACCTTGAAAGACTATTTATCGTAAATTGGCTGATGCAGTTTCTGCCTGCACTACGCTGTTGCTTGTAACACGATCGACAGCGTAACTGCATTTTCCAGAATATTCTAGCACACTCAAGTTTCGTTTGGTTAGTCTTAATTACATTTGTGCTTCACAACGTCAATATTACTTTGCTATCCCAAGTCATTTAAGTATGCGACTTCCAATGAATACATTTTGTTGCCTTAAAATCTTAATAACATTTCGTAAGTATTTAATTCAAGTAAACTATCTTATCCGTCTTTACGACCAACAATTATTCCTCCATACATCACAAAACTCAAATGTAGTGAAATCAAAGACTTTATAATATTTATTGAAATTTATGCATTTAAATAAAACAATTTATGCATTTCTTTGCATAACTTAAGTAGTTCACGCTTTTGGGAGTAAACACTAATTAAGTATTTGATGGAGAGTTTAGTTCTGTTCTGGTGGTGATAAACTTCTCAATGAGAATTTGATGAAAGCCTTTACTAGTAATCAAACGAGCTAGATTACTGAAGATTTCTCTTAAAATCAAGAAATAAGCCAAAGAAACGCAATATCATGAGTGGCTTTATTTAATTCATCAAACTTTTCACCTAAAGTTGCTGTCATGGCAATGTCTGCTTTTTGTTTACCATCAGGTTACCTGGTCTGTCCCCTTGACCTTATAATTTCCGTTTGGTAACTAATGTTCTTCTGTGTCAATGAGAAAAGAAGGTGTTTGCAGGCACTAATAGTGGTCACCTAACGTGGTCAATTCCATGAGTCTGTTTGGCCTCAAATATTCGATTACAGAATCAGTTTGACAATTTTGACCGCCTTCACTGGCTTCCAAGCTGTTGTATATAACCTTCATTAAACTTGTTTCTGATCGCTTTCTCTTTTGCCATGAGCAAAATTACTAAATTTTATGCTTTTCAAACTTATCCAGATATTAAAATATATCGGACTAATCCTCACATGGCTAACAAGTGAGGCTATTCTTCGAGCCTATATTTGTAACAGAAGAATATAAATCGTGTGTAGAAATTTGCTTTATGGAAGATTTCTTCACTCATTTTCAAACCCAAAGCATTTATTGGACAAAACACTAAAATTTTAAAACCGAATTCCTTAATTTTTACTTTTAGCTCCATTATGCATTTCGTATCGAAATCTGGGTATATCCTTGCATAAGTGATGCTCATAGTACGAACTGTTGATTTTGGCCAATTGGTTGAAGTACGTTGGTCCACTTGATAGTCTCAAATCAGTGGTTTCATATTGCTCAAGTCGGCTCTCCAAAATATCAGCTCATGTAAATTTCCTTATGTAAGTGTAATTAACGCTTCCTTACATCTATGTCGCACAGTTCAATCATGTAAAAGTATCCTAAAGGGAGAACAACCAACGAACTGATTGAAGAATGACTGAGGGGTGATCAATAGTAAATGCGCCATTGATTCAGGATATTGTGGTTTAAAACGTATCGAGTTTTTCGCGTTTTGGGTACCTATTCATGTTCCACATTGATTCTAACTTTCATTTGTTAAATCCGATTTATGAATTCTATTGTAACCACTATAATATGGAAGTACTTTGTGTTCGAAATTATTGCGAGTTGGGGCTTTCCACATCGATTCCTTAACATTCTGTCGTTGAGAAGATCATATATGTGACCCCAATTTGTTCGACTTAATACTAAATTACAGAGTTTCTCAGAGTTTCGAAGATTACGCAAAACACTTTAAACCATACCAATAATCAATTATCAAGAATACTCAAAAAATCGATTTCGATGAGTTTCCTAAAAGTAGATCGATATTCAGAGGCATTAGCTTTCATAGAATTCTTTGTTTGAGTAAAACTAAGAGTCGCAATTTAAATTAAATTTCCTTACGTATGTATATATTAATAATACTATGCATGACACAAGTCAAATTGCATGGAATTTAATAAAGTTCGTAAATGATTAAGGACATCTCACAATCTTTTCTTCTTTGCCTTTTAAGATATCGGAAGAGAAATTTAAATTATTTTTTTACTCTTTGTTAGCAATGAGAGTAGATCCGAAATTTAGAGTGAGTGGACAAGATACCATTTTTAAACTATTGTTTTTTTCACAACTTTCTTCCGGTTAAAGAATACCGACAATTTTTAAATTTCCATCGTGCTGGACCTTGTAGCGGATTGTTGCACTAGTAAGCCTTGACTTATATCTAGTAAGTTCTATGTCAAGTTCTCCCCGTTTGTAAAGGCCCCCACGATTAGCTAAGCTACCGCAAAACTATAGAGAAAACATGCGTATGGCGTGGAATGCGGTTATTTGCGCTGTTTTTACAGACGGCGAGCTTAGTCATTAAAGTATAAAGTAGGGTTTGATAAACCAAGCAAAGGCTATTGAGTGGCGGTTGGCTGGGTGGTCTCTGCGCCTGTGATTGCACTTACTCTCTATGCGGTATGTAGCACGCCGCACCTCCGAGTCTGCCTGAGCGCGCATGAGATTTCTTTGTTCAGTCATGACAGCATTGTGCACTTCACAACACCCATGCAAAATGGTGGCTTAATATCGAAATTAAGCATAAATTTCTGATATAAAAGCTGCAATATTTTCTTTATTTATTCTCAAACCTGAAGCATATGAAAACTTTGGACCTCCAGTCGTTATTGACAGTGTGATTCCTTTTTTCAGCAAAAAATGCGATGAATTGTGGTTGAAATTTATCAGTCCTACTTCAGACATTCTAAAAGTACGCTTTGAATATAGACAATGCAGCCTTATCCATGAATTTAACATCTACTTTGATAATTTGTCGCTGTGATTTTCCTTTCTTTCAATTTTTTTGGTGTGTAGCGGATTAGCTACCTAACTAAGCCTAACTGTACTCAGAAACCTCTATTGCAGATTCTCCTAGTTGGTAAGACTCCCGGAATTAGCTAAGCTACTGCAAAGCTATAAAAGAAATAGACGTAGCCATGGCACGCCTTTATTCTAGACATGCATGGCGTGGAGTGTGAACATGGAGGGAGCTTAGTCATTCAAAATGGCGGATTAAGTAAAACGAGCGGAGGCTTTTGATTGGCCATTGGCTGTGTCCTCGCACTCAATCCGTACGCGAAGTTGAACTCCGCACCTTCAAGCCACGCTGTGCGCCCATGCGATGATGTGTCCCACAAGCGTAAATATGGATCATTGATTTAAAAACACAAATGTGCTCGAAATTCGATTGATGTTCACAATGAACTATGAGTTAGGTAATTTTATATCTGGTTCTAATGTCTTAACATTAATGCAATCTCTGATAGAAAGCTCCATAGATCCATAGCAAATTACCTTCCATTTCCAAAAAAAAACAGGTAAAAACGGCACATCCCATGGATAGATATGTAATTTTAATCGAGAGCGCTTACATGCGGTACAAGTCTAATTTGAATTGCAATGTTGAATAAATGAAGTATTATTAAATCCGAATGTGTCTGCTCGTAATTTAACTTAGCAAAGGATTTGCAATTTTCACACAATCTTTATATTTTTGCGAATTGTCCTGAAGTTAACTTTCGTTCTTGATTAAAAAGTCAGTGGTTTATTACATTTTCGTTCATTTGCTTGAACAATATATTATACTCACATTACCTAAATACACATTGTTATCAATTGTGAAAATTACTTTATTAGCATAAATTTTTTTTACGTTAAGATGACTCTAAATGAAGAACATGTACAAAATATCGTCATTGAAGAAAATGAAACCAAATTTATCTAACGTGGTGGACATACAGTCATCAAGGTAAATACTTTGAAGTGTTAATTAGGCACTGAGTAACAGGTAAAACTGATTTAAAGCAATTATTATGCGATATAACGAAATTTAATTCTACTGAGCTAAGTTGAGCCCTTTGAGAAAATGGAAATGATCTTACTGGTGTTAGGAGATTGTCACGAAACAATAAAACATTTTTAACAGTTTTGGAAATCTGAATGTAGGGGTAGAATAAACCACAGTTATGTGATGAAATGCATGCTTACGAGATGGTGCTTTCGGTCCTTCTTTAACACGATGTTACATATTATAACATATAACATTAATAAGTCCTTCTTAAAATTTCAGTGTCATTACCTTTAACTCTGACATTTTTACAATTGAATGGAAAGAATCACTCTTTTATTAGAAAGTAATGAGTAGATAAAACAGAAAAACGAGGTTTTGAAAGTAATGAAAGTGTTAGTGGAAACGCTTTTCTATCCAGTTACTTTGCATCTCTGCGTTTTGGCTGGTGTTATTAGAGAAATAATTTTAAAAATTTCAAGAAATATTGTTTTCCAAATTGTCTAAATGATGAATAATTTCAGGTGACTTTGAAGCCCAATTATAGTAATTGTCTTAATTACTGGTATATTATCTTGCAGGTTGTGGAATTAATAAATTATTTAACAGAATATTAATTCCCGAAATACTTCCAGTAATTTCATTTCATATGCCTTAGGTTCTACTAATGTGGTATAAGGCAAGGATGTAATATGACGCAAGAATGTCGAATTGATCCGAGGTTTGACCCAAGTTATTCCACAATGAGCTTTTAGACATTGTTGGTTATATTAAACTATACAAATCAATTAATCATGGGAAACTTTAAAATAAAAAAATAATTATATATACAGTTCCTTTCTGCATCTGCCAATATACAAATTATATAAAGCAAATGAACCATAAAATGTCAGTTTCTCATTGAAACGAAAAGGAATCAAGCATGCTACTCTAATAACATGAAAAAGGTTTTAGACTCATCTTTGAAACAAATAAGATTTTATTTGCACCTTTGAAATAGATTACATAAGGCCAGCTAATTCTTGTAGCCCTTGTCTATACACTGGGTCATTTTTACGGTCCCTATTACCAATAACCTTGTCCAAATCGACTTTCTTCTTTGGTTTATTTGTTCTTCCACCATATTGTGATCTTGATCTTGATGAGCTATAACCTTTATATGATTGTGGTCCTTGCCAGATTACTTTCTTACTCAATTTTAAGTTCCTGTCATCATCAATAACGCCGTCGTCGATAATCGCCTCCCATTCCTCATCATTTTGTTCATTAAATTGATCCAAATCGTCTTGTAATTCGTCATAAAGTTGCTCTCCATAGACTAAACCTTAAAATAATAAACCATCTTCGCATTTATTTGAAAAAATTTTATATAAATTGAAAACATTGGAAAAATATAAATTTCCTGCACCATTATCAACTTCTTATACCTTTGAAATTGACCTAAGTAGCATATCTTTAATCATGCAATCAATTAATTGGCAGTAAACGCCGAAGGCCGTTTACTCGCTTTGGTTATAGAAATGTAGAGCTTACATGAAGAGAATGCTTAACAACAGTAACCAAAGTATTGAGCAGCAGACCTTGAATATAGCCCAAAAATTGCAGTATTATGTCTGGGAGCAAATGATTGCATTCTAATATTATTCCATTAGAGAAAAGTTTGTATAAATTGGAAGATATTTAAAAAATATTGTGTTTGAAAAATAATTATTTAAACGTAACTCACTTGAATACGCGATGTTAGAGGCAAGGAACAGTAGGCATATCACTTTCAGCTGAAATGCGAAAATTTGAAAACCAATGTAAGGTTTTTCCATTATTACCAACATAAAATGCAGTAGAAAATTACAAATATCAAATTTAGTACAAAATGTATTAAATTTTCGTATTACCATCTTAATATCACTTTTGGCTTTGTAAATATGGATCTGTTCGGTTTTAAGTGGCACACACAACCCTTGTGCAAATCATATGAAACTTCTCGGATTGGTTACAAATGATAGATGGAGATGTTGCGGATTAAATTGGTTAGAGATTATATTTCTCAGATGATTTTTGGATCAATAGCGATTGAGCTCAAATACAGACAAAATAATTTCCTTTAAAGCATTTTACTTTATTTTATGAATGATATATTTTATATAATAAATTAATTCGTGTAATGATTATGCGGATGAAATTTGAAAAAACTCCATGGAGTTTCATATGGATTTACTAATTTAATTTTTGCCACAATTTAATGTATTCTTGGCGTCATCGTCGAATTGTGTTATATCTGTGGGACACGTCATCGCATGAGCGCACAGCGTGACTTGAGGTACGGCCGTTCAACTTCGCGTACGGATTGAGTGCAGAGAGGACACACAGCCAATGGCCAATCAAAAGCCTCCGCTCGTTTTACTTAATCCGCCATGTTGAATGACTGAGCTTCCTCCCTTGTTAAACTCCACGCCATGCATGTCTAGAATAAACGCGTGCCCTGGATACCTCTGGTTCTTGTAAAGCTTTGCAGTAGCTTAGCTACTTCAGTGGGACGTACTAACTAGGAGAAATTGCCACTGAGGTTTCTTACTACAGTCGGGCTTAGTTAGGTAGCCAATACGCTGCATATCCACCTCGGTTCTAACGCCTCTTACATCTTCTCAAATGCTTAAAATTAGAAAATAGAACTAATTTTACATAATCCTTCCCATATTCCACTGTCAGCTAATATCCAAGAATATTGTATTCCTGTTTGAGATACTATTAGAAATCTACAAAACAGACTTCTTGAAAAGCCATATGCAGTAAAATGACTCTGAACATTAACGCAAATGCGCCATCCTTTTTGCCAATTTGTAAATAAATTCTTAACAAACTAAGAGAAACTTTGAAACCTTCGCGAGTGCTAGCGTTTTATTTGACACTGCTGCTCTAAAGTACTATGCTCTAATAGCACGAGTAAAGGAAAATTGAACTCATTTCGGAACGAACAATTAAAGGAACGACACAACCGCTGATTAAATCTATCTCAGTACGACCCATTATTTGACGTTCTTTTCTTCGCAGTATCTTGATTAAAAAAACAGTAAAGATAACTTTCAATAAAAATTTAATTTTGCGTCAATATTGTGGGAATCATTTGCACGCGTGATTATGTAGAAATGTTAACATAAGGGAGCTTTCCCTTGTGACAGACCAGATAACAAAAAATATTACTCTTCTATTAACCCAAACTTGTTAATTTTCAGCATTTCCACGGTGTAGGATTAAAACAGTTCTCTATATGTCCATAAATCGAATCATAGCTGCCTATTCAGTAGTATCAAGCTGCGAGATACAAATAATCAGCTCATATGGCTGTCGAATTAGATGTCAGGTTTTATGTTTGACTTGCGAGAAGTGGTTGTCGATTTAGTTATGGATCTCCTCGTGGATGTTGTCGTTGTAGTTAGACTTGGGAGCCATCCAGATGATAGAGATTATTCATACAAGTAATTCGAACTGGGCAAGTGCTGCAATTACCATTTCTCCGTATTCATCCAAGGACACTTGATGATCAGAGATGTTGGCAAGCAATATTTAACCACTGCGTAATATCTGATGGAATTTCGTAAGTGATTTAAATGTCTATGAATGATTATGCTGTCTGTTGTGGATTGGATTAATTATATCAATCGAACATTAATGATTATACATATTGACACAAGGAAATAAATGTGAATTTAATTCGAAGTCGATTTGCAATCGAACATGCTTAGTCTTAATTTATCAAAAGATCATCAATATTGATTAATGATATCGCATTACGCATGGACATCACTGATTAACCTCAGGCAGTGTCGGCTGTGTCATACCTGGAAGGTCAATTACATCTTTATATAAACCAACCCAGTATTCATCAATAAATCTAATCACAACGCGGTGGTTGTCACATCTCAGATAAGTTCTAGCAATTCTCATTGAATCATATTCAGAGATGCATAAGACCATTCCCATTAAGTAGTCATAGTTGAAATGGTTCTCAATACTGTTCGCTAAGTCACTGCTATATTGGTTCTTCAAAAAGCTACTTTGTTAGCCAATGACGCGAGAATCTCTTTCATTCAATTTGAGCACACATGCTTCAGTCACGATAACACATTTCTTCAAATTAGGAACAAATCATAATCATTTTGCTATAGCAAATATACAATTCATTACTAAATGAATATGTATTGAAAAAATCATTAAGAAGGTAAAGTGGTTAATTGAATTTTAGTTGTTTAGGTGAAATTTTACCTTGCACAAATGCATTTATTCTTGTTAATTGATATTTGATTCAACAGTACGGAGTAACGGGAAGGTTATTTTTTAAGTGTTCTACCTTTCCGTGGTTTTGGAAATTCCTCGATTTCCTATTCTGGTGCAACATGATTGTCAACTATATTTAGAGATTCCAAATCAAGCTTGCCAGCAATGTCATCTAGAATTTCCAGGGTGGCAGTTTCGATACCTTGCAATGGTTTTAAATATGCCAATTCAAGTTGTATATACCGAAGTACATTTGAAGAATTTTATCACGCTTTACAACAGTAAAGTTGAATACGCAGCCAATAAACATTATTTGTTTTTAACTAAAATGGCCATAGTCAACCACAATGGAAATAGCTACTACTTAGAGCAATCAGTCAATAATGGGAAAAATCATTAAAAACGTGGTAACCAATTTGCAAAGACATGAAATTGAAATGCAATAATGCATTTATTTATGTGCACTAAAGAATTATATATGACCACATCCCTTCAGGTTTTACCATGATGTTGCAATAGTCGTGGGTTTTGCTCAGTAATTTTGTCAAATGAATGCAAGAAAGGAAGTGATATTTTTAGCTGCAACTAACCAACAAAGAGCATGAAGGTAACGGAAAGATACGTCACGAGGTTCGGAGTGTTCTTACGATTTTCATCCAAGCTCTCAACAGAGTTCGACATTTGAAAACTGTGTTCTTCAATGCACAAACTAAGGTATAATGCAACAAATGTAACATAACTTGAGTTCTCCATGTGGGCTATAAATTCTAAATTGGAAATTCAGGGCCAACATGGTCTTTGGAATTTTGCCCTCACTTCCATTCCTCCATGTTGGAAAGGGAGAAATATGCAGTGAAATACGAAATCGTCGAGAAGTGTTATTGAAGCTCATGATTTGTGTTTTGATTGACTAGAAATTGGACAAAGGCGTAGTCTTGCATCCTCTCATTTCATGCACCTCATGGTTGATTTCAATATCCACTTGGACAGTCTTTTAATGTGTCAGTATATACTCAAATTGCTGTCAAATCACCTCTTTGCTTTTAACGCACCACCTCTGAGAATTCGTTTGGCTTACTCTAGTGCAATTTTCATTTGAAAAATTTCATTTAAATTGCTCCATCGAGTAAAGAGCACTCAAATTGAATCGACATAAGAAATACAAGATATACGCCAAAAGCAGTTTATTTGATCTTGCATTCAGGTAACTTTGATGTGTACATGCAAATTTGTGGCGCAATTGTTCCAATTAATGACAATGCACCTTAAGAGCTTATAGATGTCTTGTTAATCTGCAAGTGATCGTATCGCCAACGTGCTACAAACGACTCATCAGAACTTTCCAACTGATCAAAGCTGACTTGGTTCATGCCAATGGAAGGGCGTTTGATGTGGAGGTATTCGTTGAGTCGGAAGTTATTAACCTCCCGTCGTAGGCAATATTAGACTTAACAGATTTGGCGTATTCTACGTTGCTGAAACAGGCATGCAACGTCGATGTTGCTTCATTCATAGTAGTTAAGCTAGTTATGTTAAGACGATTACATCCCAATCCCCCTTCAATCCAATCATTCAGGAAAGTTGGGCAACTCGCCAATCTGGCCAGCACCATGTGGGTTTCTGAGAAAACTCGTTTTTAGTTAAGCATGCGTATGTTACAACCAAGTATCCAAACGCGTCATCCCTACACGATTCAGACATTTCAATATAGAACGAATTCAATGAAACTCTTATTGCAGCATTTCGAATTTTGAAAGTAAAATTCAATTCTGCCAACTGTAAGCACTTGTCCGTAAAGTGCATCAATCACATGAACCTAATGTCAGCTTTACAGAAACTCACACCGAATTCGCTTATATCAGTCACCTTCCTCACAATGAAGTGATGCTACCTTCAAATTCATTAAACTGTTTGCAATGATGAAATAAAACGAACCTCATTGAAATGTTTGCCAAATTTAACAAATCTCTACCATGTAGGAGCATGGCGCTTTGTTGTTGAAATGTGTGATTTATGATTCATCTATTTATTTCATTTTGTTTGCTTTTATATTAAATCAATCATGGGTGCTCAATAGACTTATCTCCACAAGGTGTACCCTAGGCAACATATACTCATACGACAACAAGTCTTTAAACCGGCAGTTAACTTCAGATTACTGTATGTCATCTTCAACTACTTCCACAGTACTCACCTTACCTTTTTCTATAACGTTGTGTCTGTCTCTCACATGCATCTGTAAATGACTGCTTTGTACCTCCTTTCGACTTTTTGCTACTTTGATGTTCCTCTCCTATATAAAGCTCGAAGACAAATAAAGGGCCAATGATAATTATCATAAAGCCTGCCATTTGATTTAAGAAAATAAATATTAACTTCAAACTCATCTTTTGCTTCTAGACAAATTGAAAGAAAAAATTGAATTGAGTTGTCGAGAAACACCTGCGTAATTAATCATCGATAGGAATAAATATTCCACTAATAATACTTCACGTTTGCGTCAATATATCTTCTTAAAAGAAATTTGACCATTAATTTACATTCTACCCTATTGAAAACGGTGTTAATTGTAACTAACGACAAAAGTGAGCATTTAATTTGGATGGATTGGTATGATAAAATCAACAAAGGCAACGCAAATATTGCTGAACTCTAGTAAGTAAAGCAGTTTGATCGTAGTTCAGTTTCGTAGTACCTTTGTTGATCGTCAAGGTAGTATGAAAATGACGAGCCACAAGTATAACTTCCAGTGCAAATATGTACAAATAATTGTGTTAACAAATGTAGGAAGCGTATGAAATCTACTGTTGTTTATGGATAAATAAATCCTTCCTTCTAGCAAGCAGTTATTTTAAAGTATTGTATTTCGGTAAAACTGAAAGCTAATTTTTTGGCTAAATAATTGAAAAAAATGAACAATTTGAATAACACCTTGCAATGTGTTAATAGAGCGTGGTGGTATAAATTAATCGGAGAATATTTTCGTACATTTATTTCTTATTTTCATTAATATTCGGTAAGGTTGCTTGCCATCAACTCTGCAAGAATAGGTACGTGGAATTCATTTGCGAGATCATTAATCATAGTCGCATTTCATATCAGTCTAGATGAGCTAACCTAGGTTGTCATGGGTTTCGAAATATATTATGATGTTTCCTAACTACTTCAAGTTTTCTGATCCATTCTATCTGAACGATTTCTAGACTGGCACACCACACCGACGACGAAAGTTAATGCTTCTTCCTCGAAACTATGAAAATAGACTCTTTTAAAGTGAACTAAATTTGAGACACATTCATGTTACTGTTGAAACTGTGCATTAATTGTAATTCGCCTAAATTACTGCCGCCTAAATATCGTCGTGAGAGACAATGAAAGCACATACATGAATGGATACACGACGCTATTTCAATGTGACTGAATGGGAATTTACTATTTACTATTTGTGTTGGGTACGCCACAAAGTGGTGAAGGGTTCCATTGACAAATTCAGAGTTCTACCGTGAAGAAGACATTAAGATCTCATGTTTTACACATCCTTAAGTGAGCTTTAATGTATAGTGGCCGCGCGATGAGTGCTTGTCATGAAAAAATTTTCAAGCTGTCATATGAAAAGCAAAATTTAAATGTATTATTTCCAGAGAAAATAGGTCCAAAAAGTTGTGCTAGTCAATGAAGGTAAAGTGGGAAACCTACTGCCAGTGCAAGATAAGTAATTCTCACTACCTATAATCACTGGCTTTCTCGATTCATTAGATTTCCCTTCTATCACTTCTTGACATGTCATACCGGTCATTAGCTGGATGATGAGCAGCAAAGTTCAACCAAAGATCTTCACCTGGCCTCAGGGCATTAGAACTGCAATTGGCTTATCGTAATTAAAAGTCACAATGATTCTGTGAACAACCATAGGCATTGCATTAATACATACAGTAAATCCATGAAAACCCCTCTCCTTATCGTTTCAACCAAGTTAGGATGTGGAGCATTTGCGCTTTAATTGTGGCAATAAATGCAAAAGATGTAGTTGTTGACGTATAAAATATAAATTGAATTCTGTTTTAAAAGATATTGGCGCAGAAATAAATCTTGATTAAAACGTAATCAAAATGAAATAAATAGACAAATTCGAGAAGACAGAAGAAAGCTAAAAGTTTTTTCAAATTAATTAATTAATTAATATACATGTGCTATATGTATAACATGTTGAAACTGGTATTTTTGTGCCATAAATAAATCAACGAACAGGTAGAAAAAATGAAAATTTACTCCGAATCGCAGATCGGCGGGACGATGCGGTTCCTTAAGTGGACAGTGAATGCGTGTTAAATGCTAGCACAATAGTTTGCATGAGAAACACCTACACAGGTTATGAAAGCTTAGGCTAAGCAAGTAAGCATGTCTGACAAAAGTGTTACAATCGCTAAACTCGCATTGCATATTCATTTTTTAGGAAATTGAGAAAATCTAAGGTTCTTCATTCAGAAGGTTGGCTTAGGCAGCCAAATGAAGACATTCATAAGGTGTTGCGTAGATTAGGAAATACGGTTTGGATGCTATGTTCATGCATGGAATCTATCTCAAAAGCTCACAGCCAACAAGTGAAAGTTCTGGGAAGATGACTCTTGGTGTCACCGACTCTCAGCAAACCTATGTGGAATAATTGGAAGACACATGCTAATCGACCTTTAGACAAATTGAAACTTTCTACAAACTGTTTACCTTTCCAACTCAGTGGAAGGCTAATTTAAGTACTAAATAGATATATAAGGATGGTTGCGAAATCACTAGAAAACATTTCAGACAAATCTTCTTTGGAAAAATAATAGGAAATGATTTAAACATTTGGAAAGGAATAGAAGATTACATGGCTATTTAAAAGGCAGGTAAAGTATTGATTTGATTCTTTATTCACACTAAACTTTCTGCCCACATTTTAATCGCCACTTACACACTTTCTGCTTAACCGCTCTTCAGGACCTAGATTGGTGCAAGTTTCGTACTTTGGCAAAGTGTAGAATTTCATGGTAATATTATTGGTAAGCTTTGCAATAAAATAGGTTTGAAATTATTGAAAAATGTTCAAAATTAACGTTAAATACTTATCTACTTCCACTGTTTAAGACAAGCGATAGATTCTAGTAATCGACTTATCGACACTGTTTAGGATTATTGTAATCACATAAAATATTCGAGATACGCAAGCTTTAACAAAATTATATATTGACAACCTCGAAAAAAGTAATTGGCGTAGATTTTTTTACTAATATATATTCCAGTTTCGGTATACATCCTTTAAGTGCAGTTGTCAAAAGAAAAAAATGAAAATTTATAATATGTGGGAACACAACCTTAGCATGACAAATACAGAAGCCTCTCGACCAATATAGGACCAATACCAATACGACCAATCAATGGTCAATTCCAGTACACGATTACCCGACTTATCAATGGCCCAAGTCAAACGAGGTCACCATACCATAAAGCGTATATAATGACTAAGTTCAACATCATATACACACATCACGCTTGCACGCCATCACGCAATATTAAATAATCGTGTTCTACGGTATAAGTCTTTTCTATAGTTTTACGTTAGTTTAGCTAATTCCGAGAGTCTTACCAACTAAGAGAATCTGCCATAGAGGTTTCTGCGAATTGTCAAGGTTTATTAAGGTAGCTAATCCGCTACAGATACCTAACTTTTCCTAATATATTGCATATTTCGTGGACATCTCATATAAGTAGTCGTCAAATTGAACGCAATTAAATGAAATATCGATCTGTCGCAAAGATATTGGTAATTCAATTCTATGGCATTTAACGCAAAACCAAAGTGGTTTGCAAGCACATCATGGGTTATATAGGCCTGTTTCCATGTTGATACCTGCACTATTAATGTAATTTGTCAATAGTAACTTGTCTCACGTAACACAGGAATCACAGTTAATTAGAAGTTAACATATTGTTAAATTAGTTAGTATAAAAAATTCTGCAAAGGAATTAAACACAAACACTCCAATACTTTCTTCCTGTTTAATGTCCACCAACATACGTAATTCACATTCTGAAAACCTTTTATCTAACCACTCGTATTTCCGATCATTTTGTCTAACGCTTTTAAAAATCATAGGCATCTAGGAAAAAGCGATTTATTTTGTCATACAATAGTAGTAAATATCCCACGTTGCCATCATTGTCGAGCAAAATTGTTTGGTTCAAAATTCTCTTAAAAGTAAATTTGGGAGTTTATTAAAATTCACCTTCTGTGACTCACGATTATCTGATAGGCAGTAAATGTGCATGGAAATGCTCTCTCCCGCCATAACTCACTTTTCATTGACACCTAATTTAGCAAAATTCTTGTTCCTATTCACAATGCTACAGTCATACCGGCTACTGTATAGCCCTCCGAATTGAAAAGTGTATTAAAAGAAACCATCGGCTAAATGAACATCATGTTTGATGCACTAATAATCGGAGTGAAATACTCATTAAACGAGTACCTCTAATATTACTGAATTTTTGTATGCACAACTGCCTAAGTGTATTCGACTTGAGCAGTACCTTCGTAAGTCTTATAGAGGATTAGTAACCCTATTAAGCCTCGATTGCGCTCAGAATTCTCTGTGGCAGATCTTCCTAATCAGAAGGGCTATCGCGGTGATTGCGAGAAAGAAGACGTATGGCAAGCGACACGTTTATTGCAAATTATTATGCAAATTGAAAAACATGATTATTTATTAAATAGTTCTAGCATATTTCTGGTGAACGTTAATAGCAATATATCTGAGATGTGTTCTGGACGTACGGATTGCGTACGTCACAGTCTTAAGTTAAGTATGAATCAGATAAATTGCATTAAAATCTCACAACTATAATATCCAATGCAAGTCATATTTAGATTACAGCAAAATGAAATATTATTGAAAAAAAGTGGCTCAAATACTACTGATTTTAACCAGTGTAACAACCAACATACAATTAACTTAAGTACTGTTTGCGTAATTCGATTTGAAAAGGGTGCTACAGCAGAAGCGTGTAGTTATCAATCGTATCTTGGCTAACTCTGGATTAGCGGTCCTCTGATGTCAAACTTTATCCGGTATTTCTCTCATAATAATGCAAATAGGAGTGTTTTAGGAGACCCAAATCCAAATCATTATTCTTTATTTTCGAACTGGGTACAAACGATACACGTTCACTGAGTTGGATGTCAGGTAATGCACGCAGTTGACTGTTGCAGAATGTGTACCTCCATAACGATGGAAAATATATTTGCAACCATTTACGAAACTGAAAATGGGTCTAGCGGTCTTTTCAATGACGCAGGAGGATATTGTACGAAAGACACGATGCAATTACTGTCACGTGATCTCATTTGCCAATGATGCTGAACGTGTATGTACTTGAAGGGATATGCAATTACAAAGATGTCATTTGTCGTCAGTGTGTGTTGCGGGTGTTCGCGAAAAGTCCACTCTGATTACCTAAGGAGACGTATGTCATGTGTTTAATTGAAGGGATAATACGCGACGGTATTGCAAACTTCAAACAAGTATCTTTGGGTGTCAGAAAACGACAAAAAACCGAATATTGGAATACGCAAAAACACTATGGAAAAGGGAATTTAAATAGCAAATATTTGTCACCTTTTACTTGAGTTCTAAAGGCCTCACCCTAGGATGATTACTAATTTTGTAGGTATTAAAAACACGATTATGGAGAAATGAGTCTCTTTTACTTCAGTTACGCGCTCTAAGTGCTTTTCTTGGTTTATAAGTTGTTAATTTCACTCAAGGCGTTTCTCCCTGTTACTTGTATGGGACTGGATAAACTGATTCACTCGAGGAATCTACGTGAGGAAGTAGCAACAGTCATCAGATTTGAAAAAAAACATGGAGTGATGAATAGGTGGATAGGCTCCACATAATTTGCAAAATTTCACTGAGATTATAATTCTAGCAAAGTGGCTTTCACATATATCTCTCTCCCAACACAAAAGAAAATTCGAACTCTCCTACGAATAAATTAATGAACATGTGATCAATTTGCTATATTTGTGATAATTTATAAGTGGCAAATTGCAGAATTACTATTGCAGATACAAATAGGGCTGACATTGGGCTGTAATCGGCCAATTTCAACAACTATGCGCCATGCTCCTACATGGTAGAGATTTGTTAAATTTGGCAAACATTTCAATGAGGTTCGTTTTATTTCATCATTGCAAACAGTTTAATGAATTTGAAGGTAGCATCACTTCATTGTGAGGAAGGTGACTGATATAAGCGAATTCGGTGTGAGTTTCTGTAAAGCTGACATTAGGTTCATGTGATTGATGCACTTTACGGACAAGTGCTTACAGTTGGCAGAATTGAATTTTACTTTCAAAATTCGAAATGCTGCAATAAGAGTTTCATTGAATTCGTTCTATATTGAAATGTCTGAATCGTGTAGGGATGACGCGTTTGGATACTTGGTTGTAACATACGCATGCTTAACTAAAAACGAGTTTTCTCAGAAACCCACATGGTGCTGGCCAGATTGGCGAGTTGCCCAACTTTCCTGAATGATTGGATTGAAGGGGGATTGGGATGTAATCGTCTTAACATAACTAGCTTAACTACTATGAATGAAGCAACATCGACGTTGCATGCCTGTTTCAGCAACGTAGAATACGCCAAATCTGTTAAGTCTAATATTGCCTACGACGGGAGGTTAATAACTTCCGACTCAACGAATACCTCCACATCAAACGCCCTTCCATTGGCATGAACCAAGTCAGCTTTGATCAGTTGGAAAGTTCTGATGAGTCGTTTGTAGCACGTTGGCGATACGATCACTTGCAGATTAACAAGACATCTATAAGCTCTTAAGGTGCATTGTCATTAATTGGAACAATTGCGCCACAAATTTGCATGTACACATCAAAGTTACCTGAATGCAAGATCAAATAAACTGCTTTTGGCGTATATCTTGTATTTCTTATGTCGATTCAATTTGAGTGCTCTTTACTCGATGGAGCAATTTAAATGAAATTTTTCAAATGAAAATTGCACTAGAGTAAGCCAAACGAATTCTCAGAGGTGGTGCGTTAAAAGCAAAGAGGTGATTTGACAGCAATTTGAGTATATACTGACACATTAAAAGACTGTCCAAGTGGATATTGAAATCAACCATGAGGTGCATGAAATGAGAGGATGCAAGACTACGCCTTTGTCCAATTTCTAGTCAATCAAAACACAAATCATGAGCTTCAATAACACTTCTCGACGATTTCGTATTTCACTGCATATTTCTCCCTTTCCAACATGGAGGAATGGAAGTGAGGGCAAAATTCCAAAGACCATGTTGGCCCTGAATTTCCAATTTAGAATTTATAGCCCACATGGAGAACTCAAGTTATGTTACATTTGTTGCATTATACCTTAGTTTGTGCATTGAAGAACACAGTTTTCAAATGTCGAACTCTGTTGAGAGCTTGGATGAAAATCGTAAGAACACTCCGAACCTCGTGACGTATCTTTCCGTTACCTTCATGCTCTTTGTTGGTTAGTTGCAGCTAAAAATATCACTTCCTTTCTTGCATTCATTTGACAAAATTACTGAGCAAAACCCACGACTATTGCAACATCATGGTAAAACCTGAAGGGATGTGGTCATATATAATTCTTTAGTGCACATAAATAAATGCATTATTGCATTTCAATTTCATGTCTTTGCAAATTGGTTACCACGTTTTTAATGATTTTTCCCATTATTGACTGATTGCTCTAAGTAGTAGCTATTTCCATTGTGGTTGACTATGGCCATTTTAGTTAAAAACAAATAATGTTTATTGGCTGCGTATTCAACTTTACTGTTGTAAAGCGTGATAAAATTCTTCAAATGTACTTCGGTATATACAACTTGAATTGGCATATTTAAAACCATTGCAAGGTATCGAAACTGCCACCCTGGAAATTCTAGATGACATTGCTGGCAAGCTTGATTTGGAATCGCAATATATAGTTGATAAAGACAAAGTGAAATGCGTTTATTTTCCAGAGCCAACGGAAAAAGTTCCTAAAGTAAGCAACTCGGGACCTTTGAATGCCTGCACTGATGAACCAAATGCCAATATATACGGTATGGATACTCCAGATGACATTATTAACCTTTCTCTCAATTGGCTCAGACTTAATGTGAATCATTTCCAAAGTTTAATTCATCATATAAACTTAAAATACAGAACTCAAATGTATGGACTTAGAGAGTCGCAAATTGAACACAACGAGATTATCAATATGCCATATATATATATAACAGATTGAGAATTTTTCCTTGACGAACACTCACACTATACAGTATAGCTCACTTAAGGACGTGCAAAACATGAGATCTTAATGTCTTCTTCATGGTGGAACTCTCTGAATTTATCAGTGGAACCCTTCACCACTTTGTGGTGTGCCCAACACAAACGGGCTCTGGTAAATTCCCATTCAGTCATGTAGAAAACTTTTAGAGGTTATTTTCCTCAACTCAACTCAAACTTAGTTGAGTCCGGATATGATGTGAAATTCAATTCCTCAAGATAAGAAAAGATTTGGTTGAACTCTATTATCTAAATGGTTAATGGTCAAAGAAAACGAAATTTGAAAGTCTACTCTATGTCATCTGCTTTCGCGATGAATCAGAAAGAATAAGATTCCTAATTTCAACCTCATCAGTTTCATTCGAAGTCAGGCTAGACTTTAGCCAGCCGTAAGTACTCATATAGCCGCCTTATGAGGATGAACCGCACTAATGTTCCTGAAAGGACTGAAAATAGCGTAATATGAATTCGTTGACCTACAATATGTGGCACACTATGTCCAGGTTACTATTGAACCTCCATTAACCTATAATTTTCATCAAATCAATCATTATAATCAACAATCATAATAATCTTGATTGGAAAATGATAATGTCCGTTACGGAAGAAATTCATAAAATGGCATGATATGCAAGTGATTTAGCGAATGCTAAAAAGTTCCTGAAAAACGGATTGGCAACATCATTATTGGAAGCCTTTATCAATCAGATTTCGAAAATTCACGACTTTCCGAGCACAAACTGGTTAAACAAATAGCGAGGCATAAGTCACTAAGAAAAAATGTCAACTATTCAAGTTTTTAACACTGTCAATATACGATTGGCAAAGTGTGTTTACATAAAGAACCTAGAATGATCTAAAAATTGAGTATTTAATGGAACTGCCAAAATGATGAAGCATTGAGACATTAGCCGTCAAATATTTTAGTGCATCGAAACCAAGCCAAAATGAGTATATTTTTACCAACAGTATTACTGACCTCAGTAGGAAATTGCTCGCTTTGCAAGTTAATATTTGAGGCCTGTTTGTGTCTACACAGGGTAAATGAAACGGGTCTGAAATCTATTCACAATTATTTATGAACATCAGGGATGACGCGCCGAAATTACGTTTAAATTTCCTTGTTTGGTGTTTGAACTTGTAAAGAATTACTTCGGACATTTCTATGAACAGCATATTTGAACAAAGCTAGATCGACTTTATTGGCTCTGCTATTGCAGTTATGAATTAGACCAAATAGGAGAAATCGTTTAGAACTAATATTCACGCAGCTAACATCAGTTCACTTAGTAAAAGACTTACAAGTCTTGAGTTTGGTTTAGTGATTTATTGAAAATATGGGGATTTAACCAACCTAGAGTGATTCTTTAATTCACATGTTTTATTGGCTGAAGGTCGTAATAAATGTCTCAGCTCTCCTTTCTGGTAGGCAATTTCGATCGAAACGTGCGAGCATTATAATACAATGATAAAACGAGTAAGTGAACCGTTTTCACTTAATATCCTTTTGCCTGTAATGAAATCCAATATTTAACAAATCGTAACATAGGTCATATTTCTCGCTGTCATCGTTGCTCTGGTCTGCGACGTGAAGGGCTGTAGGACACAGGGTTAGTATTGAACCTTCCTTTCATTTAATTCTTTGAAGAATTAGTCTCTAAGCTTCTTATTTCAAAGTTCTACTTTAAAAAACGGCTACAATTGTAATGATATTTATATTAACAATTATAAACATTTGTTTTAAAATGAGGGAAGTTCCTTTTGCCTCAAGTTGAAAGACGGAATGAATTAGAAATGATTTAAATATATTTTATCAAAGTAAAATTGAATTGCATGTATTTTTGAAGGGCCGGAGCAAACCAGTGATCCTGAAGAAGTTCCAATAGAACCGGTGGACAACACTACCGATGAACTCGAAAGGGAAGTTGCTTATGCTCATTTTGTAACTGGCTACTATAGAACAATGGAATAGAATGGAAAATGCATGTTTTGTACCCAGTGAAAGAATATAAGAGTACAAACAAAATAACTGACACATTTTCCATTGTTCTACTTAATTAATTTATATTTAATTTAGTTTACACTGTTTGGAATATTGACAACATTCTCACTTCCATGTCATTACTACAACGAAATTCTTTTATTGAATAAATGTAACTTTAAACATTATATTTATCGGTCTTTTTCCATCAATTTCACATGTTTTCTACGAATTTTGAAATAAATAGAAAGTTAGTAAACCTTAAAGGATTTATAAATTGGAATAGGCATTTGGTCGACTATGAAATTTATCTTGTAGCGGAGTAGCTACCCTAATAAGCCTTGACTCTGCTCAGAAATCTCTGGGGCAGATCATTCTCGTCGAAAGGGCGATCGCGATGACATGTTGCAAGCAAAGCGTATATTGCAAATTATGATCTCGACTAACATGATTAGTTATCAAATAATTCTAGGATATTTTGAGTGAACATTAAAAGCAAAATATCTAAGCGGTGCTCTGTACATACGACCGCACACCTCGAAATGTTCGATTGCGCATCTTATCATATGCTCAACTCAACTCAATTGAAAGAAATAGTAAAGATAAGAGAGATCGTCCAATACAAATATATGATATGTTTGTGAATCTTAAATGAATTATGAATAATAGTATACATGCCATTTCTAATTTGCACGAATAGGGCCTATATCTCAACGCAACTCATCTGAACAAAATATTGATATTCATTAAGGCTTTTCTCTTTGATCTTTAAACTGCATTTGACGACTCGAGAACATTCAATGCTCAAAACATAGTCAACAATCTTATAAGCACTTGCATTTTTAATTTTTGCAGTTGTGCGGTTGTCTAAAGTCTAACAAGACTTTGTAAGCATTAAAATAGAATTTTTCAATTGCAAAATCTTTCTCCAAATAGACTACATATTCATTAATGAATTAAACGAGAAAAGGTTTTCCTTGGGAATGCAAGTGGTAAATGTAGTAGGATATTACGAAAACTAAATTTCACAATTATGCTTTCCACTGCAAGTAGATTTGAATAATTATGCTCATCAATGAGAGAAACGTGAGAAGTCTATTGCTGCACTGAGATAAGTAATTTCTTTCTATCTAACAAGCCATGATTTAATCAATTCATTACAGTTTGATGAGACTGTAAACAGCATAATGATTGGAGACAAGGACAACTTGAAAAACGCCTTGAAAAGTGTTAATAGATTGTGATGGTAGAAGAAAATGGGGCTAGACAGCATGAGAGCGTTCAATTCTTGTATTCATTTAACTACCATGAGGCTGTTTGTCCTAAATTCCACATCGCTTAGAAATTATTTGAGGTTAGATGTGCCATCAAGCGCAGCCGAATTTCATGTCAGTCTAGATGAGCTAACCTAGGTTGCCATTGAAATTGAAATAAACCCAAATGTCTTAGATCTTTTATAAATGACTACATTTTAGGGTTGTAAGTAAGTCTGCTTCAAACTTTCTGACAGTTTCTATCAGCAAACTTTGCACGTAATTAAAAGTTGCTTTCAACGGTTTTTAACGAATCTTGCTCGAATCGATGAAAACGGTCTCTTTCAAAGAGAATTAAATTTGAGTCACATCAGTGATACTATCAAACATTTGCATCTTTGGTTTCACTAAAGTTCAAAATTGCTCTTAATAGACGTTCTTGACACGTACGCATAATAATGCGGCGATTCGTCCTCGCTGAATGATCTTTAAAATTACTCTCACCTTACAACTCAGTGGTGCCCTCATCCAACCCATTTACCTATTTCGTTGCATATACAATAGTAAAAGTGAACAAATCAATTCAAACTTGAAGCCACTCAATCTCAGTCCATATTTACAAAGAAGGTAATTTCTTCCTAAGTCCTCCCTTCTATCACTTCTTAATATGTCATACCGGTCAATAGTTGGATGAAGAACAGCAAAGTTCAACCAAAGATCTTCACCTGGCCTCAGGGCATTAGAACTGCAATTGGCTTATCATAATTAAAAATCTCAATGATTCTGTGGACAACTTTAGGCACTGCATTAATACTTACAGTAAATCCATGAAAACCTCTTTCCTTATCGTTTCAATCAAGTTACGATGTGGAGTATTTGCGCTTTAATTATGGCAATAAATGCAAAGAATGTGGTTGTTGACGTATAAAATATAAATTGAATTCTGTTTTAAAAGATATTGACGCAGAAATAAATTTTGATTTATGGAATTAAAAGGCAATCAAAATGCATTAAATAAATCTATATTTGTTGAAAAGCAAAATTAAATTGTTCCGAAATGGTCCTATCTTATACCAACCCACACTGCTCCAGTACCGTTTATGTTTAAGTGTGGTGGAGGCTAAACTATAAGAACAATTACTGTTCATCACATTCTAATTTAGAATAAAACAAACCTATTTACGCGTATATGACATCACTTTTTCAAGCAGACAATTCAACGTCGCCTCTCACGTTTCAGGTATGCTATTTCTTGGTATGAATGGAGCAGACTGTTTTTGAATTCGGTATTTCAGTCACAGTTTTCCCCGATATACGGCTTTGGTAAATGCTCTTTCAGTTGATTAAGCCTTCTCATAATAAAGGTAGAAACGTGCTATCTTACATCGGGCAGATTGAGAACAATCGTAGCCATGGTGGTCGCCTTTTCTTATATTTCACACAATGATTACGCTTACACGTCAGTGTCAAGGAGTGGTACATTTATTTATAATCTATTTACAAAATGAAGGAACTAGAAATGTTTGGCATGGTTAAAGTTCTCTGAATTATAAGTGGTAGAAAAATCACTGTTATCGGCAAAAATTGTCAATCTACGACTTATCAGCTAACAATTTAATGAATTATTACCCAATAATACTTAAAATAAAAATTGCAATTCCCAAATCTTGAAAAGGACAAAAGTCACTTAAAAATCGAAGAAATGATCTAATCTTGTCGTTTAGTTAAGCGCATTAATTCTTCTCTTTCTTAAAGCTGCATGGAATATTCCCAAAACAAATTACAGGCGAATTCAAACAATCTACTGATAATTGATAAGTAATTCTTTAAGTAAAAATTCCTGAACGCTTGAGAATATTACCAAGTAACTTGCTCAAGAGAGACCAGTTTCCTGCAAAGAGTAAAATTGTACAAATGATCGGTAGATTCCAAATGGACTCTTAACCTATATACCTGCTAAATTTCGTTTTAAAATTTGCATTAGCTAAAGGAATGGATTCCCTTTTCAAGCATGTGAGAGCGCTACATATTCAGTCTGGCTCCTTGATACTCAGCCAGCTTACTTTGGCTCAAATTATGTTCACATCTATTAGTTATTTCGTGGGATAACAATTGGAACCTATTTTAAGAAAATTAATGGATTTGATATGAATGCTCCTCAGAGATCCAACGGTGCTTCTATGTTATCTAACTTAAAGCAACTTATTCTGATATTTACCAAAGCATTTCGTTATGGTCACCTCGATTCCACCCTCAGCCCATATTTCCCTGAAATACTGTAATTGATTGCAAAGCAATCACGTCTTCATGCACTCGAATTGCATGTCTTTCTTCGAACCTTGGCAGAAATCAGCCATGAATGTTGAATTCTTGTGTGAGATCAAGTATCGGGAAGACTACTGGGCTTTTCCAAACTGACGGTTTATCGTGACTAATAGTAAAATATCTAACACTAATATGATTAAAAAAAATCAACGGTATTCTCTAACTTAGCTGAGAGTATGCGGAACAAAACATTTGCCAAGGGAAGGCCTAGTCATCGGTAAAGTCATGAGTTTTGAGAAAACGAGATGCACGTGCTGAATCGACCTCACTGTGGTAAGTCATGATCATATTGTCGATTTTTAAAGAGGTAATTTTCATATCAGCCCTACCAAAAAAGAGCCTCATTTGAGAAATCCACTCTTACTATGGCGCCGTGCTATTTGTCAAGTAGTGAACGAGTGTGGACAATGTGTGACACATTATATGCAAATAAAGATCATTACTGTGGCCGTTTTTAACTTCAAGCTTGTGGTACTAAATTGGAAATCTAAGGGCAATTGAAATTTCCCAAATCATATCATGTTCTTCGAATCAATCGGTGCAAGTCATAAGTGGAGAATGCTAATGCCAATTACAGAAGTATACCAGATTGTTGCCATATGTGCAAGGTAATTAGCTAATGTATCTTCATAACAAACTAGCAAGAGCTTGGGTTCAGATAATACTACAATTTAGTTTAGTTTAAATGTTGTTATTCAAGAAATGTAAAATAGGTGAATGCATATTTGAATGGTAAATCTGAAATATACATTTTGACAGCCCCGTTTGTGCTCGTGTTTCATTTGTTGGGTCTACTGAAAAGCTTTTGAACATTTATTTATATTTATTTAGTTATATCAAATGGCAGGCTTTTTGGTGATTATAATTAGCCCTTTAGTTGACTTCTGGCTTTACGGAGGGGAGCAACATCAAAATCACGGAGTCGAGAGGAGTAAAAGAAGAGTGATTCACAGATGTAAGAGAGAGACAGAAACAAAGGTTGGAAAAATAGTAAGGTGAGTACTGTGGAAGTGGTGGAATATGACACACAGTGGGATTAAGGTAGTTTAAAATCAGCTGCCGATTTATAGACTTTTTTTGCGCTTTGAGTCTACATTGCCCAGATTGTACCACGTGGAGGCATAATTACACCTAATCAAACATGGAAACATTAAAAAATTGATTCCGCTTGTCGGAATTGATCTCATATGATATTGTATTTCAAGTAAAAGCAGGCATTGTTTAAGTTAATATTTGGTATGAAAAGTACAATTTTTAAGGCAAACCAAATTAATTTAATTTAATTAATTTTAAAAAGATTTAGATTTCCTATTGAGAAGTCTTTTTTTCACTTGGTAATCGGTTCATGACCTCCTATTTAAATATATCCAGATACATTCAAATAAGGAAGGAATTATTTAAGACAATTTTGAAATACTTCCAACAAAGCTAGCAACGGTATTTGATTGAATGTCAGCAGACATTATGAGATATTTTTGTTGATCAAGTGTTGGGAAGACAGTAGAGGCATTGTTGTGCATGGAAATCAAGCCAGATTGAGTATATTTTTTGCCAACAGTACTAGTGGTCTCAATAAGCAATCTCAAACTTTACAGACAAATATTTGAATTCAATTTGCGTCTACACACGGTGAAGGAGACAGCTCTGAAATCTATTCACAAGCCTTTAGTAACAATGCAGAGAACTCGCCCGAGATTGCGCGTGAACTTCCTTGTGCAGGTTTGAACATGTGAAGATCTACTGAGAAAATGGTCAAGAAATTTGTTGTGTTATGAGGTTTGCTTTATTTCTACAATTTGTATGAAGGTTAGATCAAGAAAATTGAAAACTCTCGAAGTGCATGGAATTGAAGTTCATTTTCGCTGCACTCTTTAACTACATCAAATTTTAGATGTACGTGTTGCGGTAAAATCCATTTTCGAAACAGGTCCATATTGGGAACAGAATTAAAACTGTGCGGAGCTGGATAAAACTCAGCTTGAACACTCGAAAGCTTTCTTTTTGATTAACCTCCACCATTACACACTTTTCAAATATGAATGACAATATTCTGTGTATTTCACAACACTATCATGGCTGAACAATAAATCTCATGCTCTCTCAGGCAGACTCGAAGGTGCGACAGTGCTACCTGTTGCAAAGGGAGCATTACGTTCGTGTGCACTTAAACCCTTCAGCCAGGATCAATCCGCATTTGCCGCAATGTATAACAAACTTTTAATTACACTATAATAACTACGTTTTACATCAGGCTTGCACAACCCAAATGAAAGCGATTCAAAACGGCGCTAATGGAAAGTATTCTTTGGAGAGAACGTTTGGTTTGGATAAGCTAATTTTCAGACGGCAAAAAAGTTAAATATTCATACAAACTGAAAATTAAATATTACTGATTTAAGTAAGTAAAGCAGGTAAATAGCAGCAAAGTTTCGTAATGCAACATGTGTGCACAACTGGTACTCTCTTGATTTGAAAAAAAGTAAAACCGGTAGTTTTCATGTAAAAGGACAATTTCCTTTACACGTAAAGCTATGTTTCAATGTTGAAATGTAGTTAAACCCCCTCTTGGTCAAGAAGAACTATCCCATTTTGCCGTGGATTTTAAAGCATATGATCGAACGTTAAACAAATGAAGATGAGTTTGGACACAAGATATCTGGCACATTCCATGCACGCCATGTGCACACTTATTCGCTTTGCCAGAGAAGTTAATGATCAGTGTATATTGATGTTTTGTAGAAATTGGCTACGGTAAATGAGAGAGAAGTTACATTAACCTCGGTCTCCTATTGAACCTATTCACACTTCATTTATCTAATGCTCACCAATAATGCTCTTCACATCACGAAGAGAAACAATGGTCACTGTACAAACTCATGCAGTGTCCTCTGTGTTATACGTCTTTTTCCATAAACTAACTCAGTATTTATCTATAAATCCAATCACTTCGTGGTGGTTGACGCATCTCAAATAAGTTCTAGCATATTCTCATTGAATCATATTTAAAGATGCACAAGATCATGCCCATCAAGCAGTCATATTTGAAATGGTTCTCAATACTGTTCGCTAAGCCATTGCTACATTGGCTCTTCAAAAAGCCAATTTGTTAGGCAATGAAGTGAAAATCTCTTTCATTCAATTTGAGCACACATGCTTCAGTTACGATAACACATTTAGCTATTGTGTTACTATGCGAAACGGTCAAAGAAAGCACAGTTCTTCAAATTTGAGACAGATCACCCACACACCATTTTGATAGAGAAAATAACAGTTTAATATGTCATACCTTCCAACTTTTCTTCCAATGTCCATGCTAGACAATAGTGATTAGTGGTTACTCAAGTATTCTGATGTGATATAATAGCTTAGCCCAAGCTATTTGAAGTTTACATGTTTCATAAAGAATACAAGGGGGTGGAATTCATGTTGCCCTTGATAGTAATCGGGAGTTCGAGGTCAGCATTAGCTCATATACTTGATCCACATATCTTCATTTTACTCGCTTTATAGATTTTGTTCTCCATTGTTCAGCTCAGCCAAGACACAAATGATTGATTCAAAAAAACACAAATAAACACGATTTCTTTATATGGTTCTTCGTATTATGGTGTTTTTGCTTTAGAAACTATAAAGACGGTTGACTTAATATCTTGGACAGCATGTCTTTAATAAGAAACTGTTAATGAGGATTTGATGTCTCTCAGAAGAACAAATTGATACTAATAGACCAAATGTTTAAACTTCTTTACTGCATACATATTATTAAGTACAATCTTCTCACCTTGTACGCAGATCAGGTTTGTTAATAGCAGCGATTGAGATGTGCTAGTCAGGCTTTGTCTATGTAGTCTGGGAAATAATTTTGAATTACACTTACCACTTAGGAACTTGATGCATTTGTTCCAATGATTATCACAGATCTGAACATTGATGATTAAAAAACATATCTAAATGCATCATGAGTCTCAGAAAATGATGTTCTGTGTAATAAAATTGATGCATTTCTAAAATATCTCCCAAATTTACTGCCTGCTTTGTGATATTTCATTCTCAGAAATCTCTCATTTGGTTCACAAATCAGGATTTTGCTTTCCGTTCTTTATTACACTCTGCTTTGCACTTCCGGTTTTGTTTCGGAGGAGCTTCATAACATGACACATTTCATTCTTGCCATTTTTGCATGGTCGAAAGGCCCAACATGACGAATTGTATCATTAATAGTACATTTTAATTTATTTTCTTTGTTTGTATTTTATTAATATTTATGGTTAAAAATCTTTCGATAGTACTTGCTGTTATTCAGTAAATCTTGATATTTCAAATAAGTGTTGCCATAGGTACCAAATGAGAATTCTAATGATTTTTGTGATTTCGATTCTTTCAATTATCCATTATAACTAAATTTGACGTTTTCTGTAAATCCGTTAAATTCGAGATTCAAAACCACAGCTCAAACTGTTGGTTCTTCAACAAATATTTTACTTCAAGGTAAGAAATAAGTGACTGGTGTGTAATTTCATCATAGCTCTACATTTTTGGCCTTTTGAGGGATTTTTTGCGTAATTGCGAATGAATTCCCGTAGCCAGTCTCAATCGATGAAAATTTCAAAGTAATGTGTTCTAAATTTCACTAAGTTTGATAAATTTAAAGATACATCTAAAATTGATGAAGAGACTCGCTAGTGGCGAATAATTTCATATTAGAGCTGAATTGACGAATCCGAACTTATAAAGTGACGTCAAGCGTGTTCATCGAGCGAAATCGATTCTCACTTAATTTCTCGACTAGCTGTACTTGGTTCTGTTCAATGCTCAGAAGTGACTAACACAGTTTAATTTTTAATCAGCTCATTTCCAACTTGAGGTACCTTTCATTTCTGATTCAGAGAAAATGCACATCTTCAAAAGGGGTTACTTGCCAGTATTCTCAAATGTGCAACGTTTTTAATTAACTAATCACTTTTCAATTATTAGGAGGTTAGTTTAATTCACTTGATCTCTCCTGGTTATTTGCTTTGAGGAATGTTTCCTAAAGTTTTAAATAAATTTGAAAATCAAAGCTCTAAACTAACCTTAAAAATTAGTTCATTTTTTCGATTATTAAGTGAGTTTTGTCCGATGCATGAATTGCGCATTAGAATAACCCGTCCAATCAGGAAACACCAAGAAAATGTAAACGCCAAAGCTGAATCTGTTCAAAATGTGCAGGACGTAAAGAAACATGTTTGCACGCATATTATGCAGTGGCTTAGACAATTGAAAGCATATTAGCCTAACTTGAATAGAGGCGGCAACTTTTGTGGAAATGCCAAAATCAAAAAGCCCTCTCTGTGCATACGGGAACAATCAGCCTAACGGAAATGTGGAATGTGATGATGAATCAGCTGCTTAAATAAACGATATCATTGGTATAGCTGAAATTCAATTATGATGCAAGTTACTGAAGTACGGAGCGAAATAACAATGCAAAAGATAATTACTGTATGCTGATGCGCAAAATTAATCACGAAAAATTCAAACACTTTAGCTCATTTATTACACTGTACAAATATGTATTTTATTTATGCAATTGGTCTGCGCGATATAGAAGAACCTATCACCATCAATAAGCCAGAAGTTATTATGCCAATAAAATTTGTTTATTTAAAATGACTCATTTAACAATGCGACTCAAAGCATCTTTGACTGCGGAGATAATGTAGCCCTCCAGATTTTTGAAATTTCCTTCAAATAAATTTTGGAAAAGTTCCGTTTTTGTGAAATTGTCAAAAGAATAATGAATCATCTTGTCCACTGCTCCTTTCGCCTCATCTCTGGTTTTCTTCGATTCTTAAAAATCAATAATACTTATCTTCTTGTGGAGAAAATATATTTGAAAACATATTTAAAGTCTTCCAAGTATTAACGTATAAATCAAAATGAAGCACTACTATGTGGAAAAAAATTATTTTAATTAATGCAGTTTTTAGAATTAGGACTTTCAGTAGGAACTTATTAATGACTTTTTCAAAGCATTAAACGAAAGGAGGCTTAAATACCGACCCGTTCTCAGACGACACTTCACATCGGCGACCAGGACAACGACGAGTGCAAGAAACATGACCTATGATACAATTTATATTATAACAGCTTTCCTTTAATATTAAACATTATCAAATGAAAATGATTCACATACATCTTTTCTCATTTTCATTCAATATTCACACGTTTCGATCAGGAAGAAGAGTTGAGACATTTATTACGTGCTTTAGCCAATAAAACACGTGGTGTGATGAAATCACTATAGGCTGATTGTTTACTCATAATTTTCAACAATTCAATTATTCAAACACAACACTTTGAACGCTTTTTAGTAAATAAACAGTAGTTGGCTTCGCGTGCTTTAGTTCCAACTGATTTCATCGATTTGCTCTAATTCCTAATTGTAACACTATAGCCAATACTGTCTATGGAGCTCTGTTTTTACCTTGTAGCATTCGCATTCCAAATATGCTGTACATAGCAATGTTTGCAATAACTCTACACAAATTGAAGTCCTTAGCAAAGATACAGGCATGCAATTTCTAACGAGTTCTCGTTGTGTTTGTAAACAAAGATTAATAGCTTTCAAAGCCATTTCCTTTATCGTATTCTGGCAAAAACAGAATTTAAATATTTGGTTACAAACTGCTCAATTTTTATTGAAACTAATAATGTTGCTGGTTAATCAACACTCATTCTGGCTTGATTTCGATGCACTACAATATGTGTCGACTGTTGTATCGATACTTGGCCATTTTGGCTGTTTTTTTCATATGCACAATTTCTAAATCTTGCAAGCTTCTTTATGCAAATACACTCTACACAAACACATTAAAATCTATACAGTTTATATTCCCATATACGTTTAAAAATTTCGTTCTCAGAAATTTATGTACTTTCTTAAAATCGGTTTGGCAAACGCTTCCAGTAGTGTTATTGACAATCAATTTGCACGGCTTTCTACCGTTCACAAATTATCTTGCATATAATGCTATATCAAGACCTTTTCTACTGTAATTGACACTATCATTTCCCGCTCAAAGTTTAACTTTTGTCATGATTGATTCGGAGGAAATTGTAGGATCGGGGTGATTCGAATTGTCTTTAGATTTCCCATTAACAGCTACAAACTAGAAATGAAAAAAAGCACCAATAATGACCTACATATGCACTCAATGGGTACCAACTTGCCCGCTAACAAATAAAGATCATGCTGTTTTCTGTTCTTTCGTAAACAAGACTGTATTTCAGTACGTACGGTTGGCCGAAGTCTAACATGAATAGAGATATACGAATGCAATTCCTGGCGAGTTCTGTTGTTTCATTATGCAAGTACACCTTAAGAAGATTCATGTGGACAATGCTAAAATCTTATCAGCTTTTGCTCCGATATCCGTTTAACTTGTTTATTCTCAGAAGGTTATGCAGTTTCTTAAAATCGGGTTGGAAAATGTTTCCAGTAATATTACTGCCAATCAATTTATATGGTCTCCTATCTCTCACAAATTAGCTTGCTTGCTATATTAAAAGCCCTTATTCTGTAATTGGCACTATCATTTTTCCCTTAAAATTTTAATTTTATTTTGCCATGAATGATTCAAAAGAAATTGTAGGAATGGACAGAGTTTAATAGTCTTCGGATTTTCCATTTAATGCTACAAACTAGAAATGAGAAAAGCACCAATAATGACCTACACATGCACTCAGTGGGTCCCAACTTGGCCGCTAAAAAATGGAGATCATGCTGGTTTCCTTTCTTTCGTAAACAAGACTGCATTAAGCTTGTGGAAGCATTTCAGTACGTACGGTTGGACAAAGTCTAACATAAGCTGAGGTGGAAATTCACAACCGTATTCTTCCATAATCATTGTGAAGAGCAGATGACTTGATTTTGGCTTTAAAAATTCTCTTTTCTCGATCATTAACTGCACGTTTTGAAGATAAAAGACATATATATATATATATATGTCCATCCGAATGTATTTCAATCAAGAGAAAATGTACTTCTGACCACATCTAGACACTATTACGGAGATTTTGACTTGAGCAAAATAACTTTATGAATCAATAAATATGACTAAATGGGAATTCGAAATAAGTGCCCGAATTTATAGAGTAATACACTTTATCTATGAAGAGGTTTAACAATTCTTACTCGAATTGATGAAAACTAACTCCTCCAAAGTGAATTAAATTTGAGTCACACCAATGCATGTTTAGACTGAAAACAACTTTCTTTCTTTTAAGGTTAATTATTGTTAACAAATTGTCGAAAGAGTGTGATGGTAAAAATAAATATGAGAAGAAGGCATGAGTATTTATTTTATTGTCAATGAAATTCAGTGAGGCTGTTTATGTAAAATTTCCAGTCAAATTTCATACCTGTATAGATGGGCAAACCTATATTGAAATATACTAATACGTTTACCAACTTCCATTGTTGACTACAATGAAAGATTTTTCTGAGTTTACCTCAACTGAGACTCAAACTTTCTGGCTCATTCTATAGGCACAATTTTAAACTAGCGAATTTTACCTACGACGAGAGTGAACGATCATTATAGGAAGCGGTGAAAGTTGTTACTTCCAGAATGAACAGTATATTTGAGTTAATCGGAGCTACTATTGAACATTTGCACAATTCGTTTTTTTTCAAAGCTTAAATTTTTGGGTCGTTGATCTGATTATAACAGACTTTATTAGCCCACCCACAGCATAATGGAATGTGCAGTGAAAAGAGTGAAGCCCCCAAATAAGAGTTCGTAATTTTAGAGAAGTGGGGTCCTTCTTGGTTCTCTCTTCTTCAATCCCTTCACAGGTTCTCCTAGGCAGGCTCCAGATGAAATAAAACAAAGTTCACACTAAAGAATTCATCTCGATTGAATTCTTTGTAATTAAAAATTAAAGTGATTCTGTGGACAGTCCACGCCAATGCAGTATTATTCAGAGAAGATCCAACAAAACCTGTCTCCGTGTCGTTTTAAACAAGAAATAGTATAAAAGTTGTGCATCGAATTGTCAACAATGAAATTAATAGATGTCGATATTGGCATATAAAATAATAATTCGATTCTTTCATAAAGGATGTCGACGAAGAAACAAAAACATAATTTGTGGAATAAGCAAATGAAAATTTAAAGGTACAGACGCATTTGAGATGAAAGAAGATTCTTAATGAAGAATAGATCGAAAAAATGTCATGAACCTAAACCGAATGCTAAAATACCTTCAAAATCAAGACGATAAAACAACTGAATGAGTAACCCACTCTAAATATCTACAAAATTTGCCTTTAAGATGTTTGCAAATTGTCCTACGTAGCTGCAAGAAAGTTTCATTTTACCTAACAGGTCTATATATATTTAAGTACTATGAAATAATGCAATCCATTTCATCTCGATCCAACAATAAGGAAAGTGGGTAAGCAATCTTTTATTGAAGTGTTCGTTTATGTTACTGTGTCTTTAACCAGCAAATACTTTGGTAAATGCAATAAAAACAAAACCCACTTTAAATGAACTATAAAGTAGAATTAGAGGCCAAATAATTTTTCGTGTACCGTTTCTTTCGCATTCATATCAAATTCATCTGTTGAAACCTTAGAAGATTCCAAAAGAAAGTAAAATAGGGGGTGGGGGGAAGGGAGGAAGACTGGTGTTGCTGTTATTCGTGAATTCGTAGACTCCATCGACTTATACGTTTGATCTATGTACCACCATTTAACTGGATTTATTGATGCTGTTCTTCATTAGTAATCTCCCCGCAAACACGATTAATCGATTTGTAAGACATGAACAAATACGGGATCACCAATGATGAAAACATCTCCTTATGACTAACTTCCATTTAGCAATATTGTTCTCCGTCATCAAGAAATGGTTGATAGTTCCACCTGATCTATCAATAAGAAAATCTACAAACGACGAGACTTCTCATAATCCATTTGTAAAAGCAGACGTACGTATTCAAAATTGTCTCATGAGATAAAGTGGATTAATGTTCACGAAAGGACAGAAACTTGCATAATATCAATTTTTTAGGGGGCAAGCTGTGACCTAGTAAGTGCATATACAGGTAATTATTGGGGCTTTTACTATTTCTAGTTTGTAGCACAGAATTGGAAAACTAAAGACAATTCGAATCTCCCCATACCTAAAACTTCCTTCAAATCAATCATAGTAAAACATAAAGTAAAGTATTAGGTGGAATGGGAATGTGCCAATAAGAGAAGAAACAGCTAATATGTCATTACACTTCAGTTAATGAAAGAATGTTACAGGACCATATAAAATTGATTGACAATATCACGAATGGAAATCTTTAAAATATTAACATTATTTTTTTCCAGAATAAATTGGTTAATCAAAAATCGTTGCATTAACCACAAAGAATAATGTCAACTTTTGAAAATTTCATCATTGTGAATTTGTAATTCTGTAAATTGGTTGCATAAAGAATTCAGCAACAGTATGGATTTGAAAAATAATTAGACTTAATTCATTGCAAATGAAATTAAAATTTGAGGAAAGAGAAATGCCTTAATGATTGTTAATATTTCTTTCGGTAAAATGCATCTTTCTGTAGTCACGTTAGACTCTATCCAGACTCACGCACTCAAATATTCTTATGAGGTGAAACGTAGTAATGCTCACGGAAAAGAGAAAATAGCAAAATATCAACTTGTTCGATAAATTGCCAATGTTTATGCTGTAGATGTTCTTGAACCGTCAAGAGCAGTTCGATTTACAACGACAAAGGGATCATGAAACGTGTAGCGGACTGTTACACTTATGAGCCTCGACTTATGGCAAGATATCCTAGTTTGGAAAGACTCCCGAAATTAGCTAAGTTATCCCAATGATATGAAGGTTTATTCGGGCTGTGCGTAACTGACAGGGCGTTTAGTCATTACATAAAATTTCGGTTTCATTGACCATGTCATGATTTTTCACTGCTGATTGGCTGAGAGGTCTTGCATTCGTGGCCTTGTATGCTCCTTCGCGCGATAAGCATTAAATCTGCGCGTTCCAGAATATTGGGGGGGGGGGGGGGGGGAGGGGGAAAGAGAAGAGATTTTTCGTTTAAGCCATTCCATCGTTGTGATCCCCAAAGCACACCCCCTCTAGAACGTTCATAGGTTGCTAAACCGTAAAGGCAAAGCTTGATAATCAGTTAATATTCAAAATTGGCTAGTCGAGTGGAGAGGGCAATCCTTCGATCAAAACGAGTGCGAGAAAGTTTGGGGCTAAATATACTAGCTTTTGGAACTGTAGGGTTAATAGAAGGACTAGAATATAAGCGTGGAGGAGTGTAAAGCGCCTTTCAAGAATGAAGGTATATTAGATGGGCGTTTTTTAGCATTGGGTGCAGATGCATTCGAGGAAAGGCTAGAGTGAGCAGAATCTGAGTTATACAGGGTGTCTTCATCAAGGAGGCCAAAATGGGGTGTATATAAACGGCGTGTACGGTAAATAGTTGATATTATTTATTATTGTCAGATCGGCTGCTTGATTTCCGGATTGAGAATTTTATGCATCCATAATCCATTCTTTCTAGGTCGGCTCCACGCTCGACTTTGAATTATTATTGACTACAAGTATTTGCAGGTGCTGCAGTAAAGAAGACGGCGACAGAGCTTGTAAGAAATGTATAAGTTGATGGGAAAAGGTCTCTGTAGTACCGGAGTATGTGTACTGTGCTTTTGGTAAGACGGCAAGGTTCGGAAACCAACAACGCATTATCGTTAATCAAGTAATGCTGTTATCTCCATATTAGAGGCTGGTATTTAAGGCTTTTCTGTTGTGGGACTCGTTTGGGCAGATTTCGTTGGTTCTTCACAGTAGGATTTGCTGTTTTTCTCTTGCGCATGTTAGCCCACTTTTTTGAGGTGGTAGAATGTTCTTGGAGGAAGTTGTGAATATCTATTTTGCATAGAGTTAGAGCCATCAGAGAGATCTGAAAGTTCTTTTTAGTGTTGCCGTTTATCAGTTTGGAACAGATCATTATCGAATTCATACACAAGGCAGGCCATCGTTGAGCATTGTTAGCAATTAAACTCAAGAGACTCTGTCATATCCAAATCTTGGCGTTTGATAGTGCAGATGGAAGAGAGAGGTGTATGAAGGTTTAAATGATTATTTTTCGTACGTAAGGTCAGATCAGTGGCTCGAAGAAAGCATATTCACGTCGAATTCAGAACCGGTGGCATTCCATTTCTAGGTATAACTGTCAACCTTGGAATACTTGCAGCCTTGTTCACATTCTTTTGTGTTTTCTCCGCAAGTCCGGTAATTGGAATAGATTTTGTTTCTCTGTTCGAGAGCTGCTATCATGGTAATCGGAGAAGTATGACTTAATTAAATCTATCTTCTGTATATGCGTTGCAAGAATGTCAGATGGTTGAGAGTTGGCTGAGTGGGTGATTGAATTTTCACTGAATGAACACGGGGTTGAACACTGAGTTCATGATTCCTCTCGGCTACTTTGTCTAGTTCGTCAAGGTTGGTTCTGAAAGTTCTGGCAGCAAGACAAGCTGCAATATTCGCAGAAAGACATTTCATCAATAACTGCCTCAAAATTGGGCCTTCTAGATCGATTTCCCTTGCAAGGAATCATATGTAGTGAAGGCGGCGAGAACGAGTGCGATCTCCTAAATCGACTAGCGAGACAAGTTGTTGAAAATGTTTCTCCTGAGAAACATATAGACAACTGATAACAGCCCTTTGCCAAAGGTCATAGCAGAAGCCTTATGATGCATCATCGACGATGGCGAAGACAAGTGACGCGACAGTGGATGGCGGGGCAGCGATAGCAAGCTGAAAAATCATTCTGTATTTCGTAACACTCCGTAGTTCAAGATCATTTGCCAGTTATACGAACTACATATGAGGGAATTTTGAATGAAAAATAGGATAATGTAATTACGCTAAAGCCTGTTTTATAGTCATTCTGTGGTAATGTGGGAGGACGAAAGGAGCGAGTTGGTAAACTGGTGACAGTTATTAGAGGAGAACGAGATTCAATTCGATATGAAAAAAAGTCACAGTGTCAGGAAGAAGTTGGGTCTCGGGTGAGCAGTACGTCAGGGTCACTAATTACGAAGAGCGCAGGGGGTTCTTTACTTCAGTCATGCTAGTATTGTATTCCTCACAAATTTTAATATAATCTCTCAGATAAGCTGAGTTGAGATATTTTCTATAGCTTGTAGCGGATTAGCTACCTAACTAAACCTGACTGTACTCAGAAACCTCAGTGACAGTTTCTCCTTGTCCGTAAGACCCCCAGAATTAGCTAAGCTAGTTGCCAAGCTAAGAGGAGACAGAGGTAACCAGAGAACACGTTTATTCTAGACATGCATGGCGTGGAGTGTGACAAGGGAGTAAGCTTAGTCATTCAACATGGCGTATTAAGTAAAATGAGCGGAGGCTTCTGATTGGCCATTGGCTGTGTGTCCTCGCACTCAATCCGTATGCGAAGTTGAACGGCCGCACCTTCAAGTCACGCTGTGCGCTCGCTCATGCGATGACGTGTCCCACAAGCTGAACCAATTTTTACTTTAATTTATAATTCCTTTAGTATTTACGAACATGCTGTTTATTTAAACACCCATAGAAAGCATTTAAAATAAATAAAATTCAACAAATACACTGTTGCAATTTATATATTTTTACTCATTTAATAAAAGCCAAAGAAAATGAGGATATGTTATTTCTCAAAATATGAAAATAAAATAAAATATCATAACTCGAAAGATTAGAAAAGCTACCCTCCACTCATTTTCTTCATATATGCTTTTATTTTGTATAAATACATTTACTCTAGATTATTTTGATTTGTTTTCGATCGCCATGGGACTGTGGAACACGTCGTCGCATGAGCGCACGGCGTGACTTGAAGGTGCGGCTGTTCAACTTCGCGTACAGATTGAGTGCAAAGAGGACACAGCCAATGGCCAATCAAAAGCCTCCGCTCGTTTTGCTTAATCCGCCATGTTGAATGACTGAGCTTCCTCCCTTGTTAAACTCCACGCCATGCATGCCTAGAATAAACACGTGCCCTGGATACCTCTGTTTCTTGTAAAGCTTTGCAGTAGCTTAGCTACTTCAGTGGGACGTACTAACTAGGAGAAATTGCCACTGAGGTTCCTGACTACAGTCGAGCTTAGTTAGGTAGCTAATATGCAACAAGACTCAACATAAACAGTATTTTAGTGATCGAAATTCATTCCTTCAGTGGCGCGTCGCAAAATGTTTTTGATTCCCTTACAGCGTAATTTAACTGCAAATGTTACCATGGGAGAATGAAAAGGAAAAGACGTTCAAAGACTTGGCTTGCTCTAGTTTGTTGGAAGTGAATCAGAGCAAATAGGAATAATCAATTGAAATTAAAATTAGCAAAGTCAACTTCTACTTATTTGCTAAAAGACGTTCGTTCATTGAATCGTTGAAAACTATGAGAATTAACCAACCTATAGTGATTCTACGCCACTTGTTTCATTGGCTAAAGGCCTATATATGCGACTCAACCCTCCTTTTTGTAAACATCGATGATCAAAACGTGAGAATATTGCAATAAAATGAGAACAGATGTAAGTGAACCTTTTCCATTTGATAGTGCTCTGCATTAGAAGAAATTGAATATTATTTGGATTGTAACATAGGTCATAATTCTTACACTCGTCCTTGTTTTGGTCTCCAATGTGAAAGGTTGCAGAAAAACGGGTTAGTATTGAAGCTTCCTTTCACTAAATACTGTTATGTACCAATAAATTAATTTTTTGCTGATAGGTTTTTCTTTTTACAAACTGTTTTATTTAAAAGAATATTGCGGTTGCTCTTCCTTATCATTTATTAAAAATAGTAGTCCTCATCATTTTTTTTTGCTTCAAGGATTAGTGCGTAGAAGGCTTTACCATACTTCTAAATATAGTTTCTCAACTGAAAACTAAAGGTTATCAATTTTTGAAGATTTGCAGAAGGCCCGAGATGCAACAAAATCCATGGTTCACAGTTTGATTGATAAAGCATTCAAAGTAATTCCGAAAACAGAAGAGTTTGAAAAAGTGTTTGACGGAAATCTCGAAAAATTAAAGGAAAGGATTATCGCGGAGATAAAGGATGAATTGGGTTTTGTTATTGAAGAAGGACCTTTCAATAAATGAAATACTGATTGTGCTATATCTAGCGGCGTTAAAAAACTTTGAAGGATCATATATAATCAACGCAAAACATATTCAAAAATAAAAAAATTAAATAAAAACTATCCCATTGTTTTGCTTTATAAATTTTTATTTAATTTTGTTTATTATGCTTGGAATAATGACACGATCTTCACTTTCTCTAATTTAACAAAAAGAAATTCTTTAGATGAATAGAAGTAAAATGTAACAGTGCATTTATTGACACTTTTATTAGTTTCAAACATTTTCTATGAAAGTTGAACAAGACAGTACTTTCGTAATTTGCACAGAAATTAGGAATTAAAGAATATGTAAGTATTACTGATATTTACTTATTATGCCTTGCATTTCAAATCAAATCATCTTTGATGATTTAATTGTGCCTGACAATGCGAGTAAATTTAATTCATGAAATGTATTTCTGTTGATGATATTTTCATCAAATCTTTCACAGATTGTACTGAACTTTACTATTGAACTTATGTAAAGCGCTTCGTTTTGATTTAGAAAAGTTGACATTATTCCTTGCGGTTTATGTAACTCCATTTATTTAAAACATTTGTGATAAGAAAATAATATGTTTTCCAAACTGATTGATAAAGGTTTCCATTAGTGCTATTTTCAATCCATATTATGTGGCCTTCTACCATCCGCTAATCAGCCTGCATATAAAGCCATTTTATGAGCTTCTTAAGAGAGTTGGATTATCTTTCGCCACCTTAAATATTAAATATGCATTGAGATAAATTATAAAAACATTCCTAAGTTTGGGGAGATTCAAATTGGTTTCAGATTTCCCTTTCTCTACAATATATTTGAAATAGAATATCAAATCTGCCGGGACCTGAATATGCAGATTTTTTTGTCATAAATTAAAGGAGAGCTTTTATTTAAACTTCAAGCAAATAATGATGAGAAAAAATACTGTCTTACTTCAGAACACAGATCTGCGAATTCTGTTGAACCTAAAACGCATGGCAAATGCGTGGTAAGGGCTGGCACAATACTGTTCCTGAGTAAAATTCTCCACCCTTACGAAATTTTAGGTTTATCCTATATGCATGTCTGACTAAAGGCGACACGATCATTAAACTTGCATTGTATTTTAAGTTGTTAAATTAGGGATGATCTACTGCTTTTCATTAAGTTAGGTGGAGTTGGAAACACAATTAAGAAATAAAGAGGGTGTTGTGTGCAAAGGAAATTCGGTTCGCATACAAAGATCTCATATGAAATCTATCGTGCGCTTACAAGGCCACAATCAATCCAAGTGAAAGAACTTGGAAGATGACTTCTTGTATTCTCAATCCTCTTTAAACGTATGTGAAATAAGAAAACACCGACATATTGATCATTAGCCAAATTCAAGCCCTCCACAAACTGATATACTTCCAGGCCCAGCGTAAGGTTACAATATTATTGAGATGCAAAGAGGTGATTGTGAAATCAATTGAAAATAATTCGGCCTGAATTTTAAAGCTTTGATGATAAGAAGTCATCTTAGCACTTGTCAAGGAAATGAATGCCACTCCATCTAGCTATCTGAGATGGTAAGTAGAGCAATGTTTCCACTATACATCTTTTCATAACTTTCCTGCGCGTATTATTCTCCTCATACACATTTCTGCTTAGAGATTCTGCAAGACTGAAAATGGAGCACACTTCTTACCTTAGTGCGGCTAGCATTAACATATGCTCTGTAATAAAATAGGCTTGAAATTGAGTGATAATGTCCCAATCAATGTTAATCAAGTCGGAATCTATTCTTCTGATGTCTCGAACTTTTGCATTACAGTTGTGAAGAGAACGTGCACAACCAGGATTAGATTATGGCTTCTTTACTGCCAGCACCATTGATTATGAACTTCAATACAGACTCGAATTTGGCTGCATTTTATTTATGTTAACTTGAACATTTAATGATTCGCTGGATTTCGAGACAGTAATAAGAAGCATAGAGGCGAACATTGACACTTGCATGGAGGTAAAAGGTGGAACCAAGCGGATTTAAAATAATATTTCTTTGTATCAGCTGTTGGTTACAATCGACGGATAATGAGTTTGAGATTACAATCCAAATGCGTCTTTTTTACGCCGAAAAATATTCCATCTGTACTGTTCATGCTTAAGTACACAGAAAAACTTAATAAAAAGATGAATTGGTGTTCATCATACTCATACATATTTATATTTATGAGTGAAATAAATGAACTTATTTCCTTGAATTATTCAATGATATACTTTGCGCATTATCATTCCATAATTGACTTTTGCTAAGTTATGATGATCCCTACTTCAGTAACTTATATCCCAATAGTATTTTAAATAAGCCAATGACATTACTATTCGAAAAAATGATTTCCCATAACCTTGCATTTTTCAGTTATGCTGGATGTCGCCATATGCATGTACCAAACTTTACGAACTTTTGGCATTTCATTCACAGTTGCCAACACTAACTAGCGTCGATATATGAGCTTTCAGTTGACCAAGCCAACCTATTATGTACTTGCAAATTTTGCTATTTTCCTTGTGCAAGGCAGATTGTAATAAAAGAATAAACCAAAATGTTGATTTATGATCCTAAAGTGAGTAAGCAGAGAATGAAGTATTACAAAACACGCCGTAAAATTGGGAGATATTCGGAAAACGAAGCCATTTTGGCACACAAAATCTTTTGACCTGTTGACGAATTAATATTAATGAGATATTAAGCCGTCGATTTAACCTAAGTGAAAACTAGTATATTGGTGGCAGAGATATAGAGAGAGGATATTGCAAATCGATACACTCTTTTGAATTAGAATATAAGTTACTTTTGAACTTGAAATGTACATTGATCAACTTTATTTAATTTAGCCGCAAAATGTCAAGACGTTTAAAATCGAGGTTTTACTCCTCACCACCTAAGCACTAAAATTTCTTATTGACAGAATCGACAATATATAAAAAAATTCCTTGAAAAAGAAATGCAATTTTACTTCTATTTTAAAAATAAACGGTTTTGCTTACTCCCTTGAATTAACGCGTTTGTAATTCGAACTATAGAAATAATCTGCTTATGTCTAACAAAATTTTTAAATTCTCATTTATTTTTCTTTCAATGCATGTGCGCCATGTCGAATGATCTTAATAAACTCGATTTTCTTGTTGAATAGGCGAATAATAAGAGAAAATTACTGACAAAACCCACTCTATATTCTAGTTCACCATTGCTAAGACACCATATAGTGCACTCAAATTATAAGAACTGGAATATACTCCAACAATCAAACAGCCCTCAAGTGAAATTGATTTGAAATATGCAAAATGTACGCCATTAACATTTTAGATTGTTTCGCATTTTTGAGACTTGAACGTCTATATTCAATTTTGTGACACTGAACTATTAGAATTGCGTTAAGTTTTGTCAGTCGGTAAGTTATTGCACCATTTTAATTTTTGTAAATCAACTTCATATATGCGAACGGTAAGCGCGTGACTATGCACTTCAATAATGGTTTTAGTAGTCTTGGCGGTGTGCAGCACCTGATGGTGAAAACCCCTATACAAGGTCTGATAGATTATCTTTATTGCTACGAAATGTTGTCGAATAATTTGTGTGCTAAGGGAGGCACACTCACTGTTGTTTACGTCACGGTGTTTAGACACAAAGAGTACTCAAAAATTTTGCTTGTGGAATGCACAAATTATAAACGATGCTCAGTGGAATTGTTTACAGCTTTGCCCAGTTGAATTTATTTGGCATTACTACTTCCCAATTCAGTCATTTTGGTCTTCTAGAATAAGCTCCAATGCGTTACTATTACTAGTGTTACTTGTTATACAGTATTCCGAACATGGCATTTGTTTCAACTAAATGCCTTCATTACTTCCTGACAAAGCATACTCCTAATTGAAAGTGTGATAACAAAGAGCACATTAGCAATACTAATATTCGTGAACCCACTTATTGATAATTTTAAGTTTACAAAATTGAATAGATGTTTGGGAGAACGAAATTGCTAGCATCTAAGTTATCTATCTATGTGGACTGTAGCTGACTAATTTTGCGATTGGTGCAATGACTCCAATTTCAGCTTTGCACATATTGGCGCAATGGATAGAGATTTTTGGAAGGGTACAGCACCACGTAGTGGAGAGTGGGACTGAAATTGGGAAAAAAGAACTAATTTATAGAAAGCAGAAATGGATGTTTTTTTTTGTTTAGCGTTGACTGCATTGCATTCTGGTCTATTATATGTCCGATGATGAAGCACTGTTAGGATAAGATCCACAATTTACAGTTGTCACCTCTTTTGCAGAATTTATAATGCAACTGGTCAATGGCAGCATTGATCTGGCTCAGTTATAGCTCACTTTGATTGTCTCAATTTTTGCAAGTAAAATTGGTAACTGACGATCATCGTAATTAGTACAGTGGATTAAAGACGGCAACTCAATAACTGCTCTCTAGAAACTCTCGTTAAATTTGCTATGGTCTCATTGAAATGGTTACCAAATTTAACAAATCTCTAGCAAGTAGGAAGATTTCGAATAGTTGCTGAATTTGTTGATTTCACTGCACTAGGCCAACTATAGAGTTGTGTTGGGATAAGCCGAGATGTTTTCAAGCATAATCGCACTTACATTAGCACCTTCCCATGCTGATATCTCCTCTAATGATTGTAAAATTCGTTACTAATATGTTATCTCATATATATCAAATTAATTAACTCATTAATTAATGATTTTCATTAATGAACTCATAAGATAGTTTTTATATTGATTTTATTTAGAAAGACAATAAATGTGAAGGCCATTTGTGAGAATTATAATCAGAATGAAAGTTCACAAATAATGTAATTTATAACTCAAGAAATAACATTAAATCAGAGGACTTATGTAGAACACGCAAGTGTAGTAAATGATTTGTCTATAACCATAATATTGCATATTCTAGCAAATTGGTTACCACTTTAAATTAAAGACTTTAGAATGCAAGTGAAAGGCAGTAAGTATTCTACAATTAACTTGGAGACTGAAAAATAGAACAAATTTAACCACTTGGCTTTCTTAATGACTTATTCACTTCGTTTTCCTTCATTGTCGATTTGTATGTTTAGCCGAACAATATAATTTGAAATGTTAATTTTCTTCCGAAAATCAGCCGCTTTGTTGCAATATAAACGATGGGTATTAGGAGTGCAATTATTGACACTATTTAGGTCTAATGTACTCATATGAAATATTTTAGATACACTCGTTTTCATAGACTAATATATTGACATCCTTTTAAAAAATAATTCATATACTGTTTTCAAATAATACATATTCTATATCTGTGGTCATGCCATGAGAGAAGTTGTCTAAAATAGCACATATACTAGGAATAAAAATATTACACCGACGTACTAACTTTGGCGCTTTCACAGCACATGACCAATTTACAGTTACACTACTGCCTGGAAAACAGTATTAGTAGATCAAAATTAGTAGCTAGTTTGAAAACAACAAATTTAACTATTTTAGAAAACAGTAACACAAATACTACTGACTTTTAACTAGTATAACAGCTAAATTGCAATCAACTTTAGTAATTTTGAGTATTTTGATTTTGAAAAGTCGTTGCAGCAGACTCGTGAAGTTTTTCGCTGCGATAAAGCAAATTCTAGATATGCAGTCCACTGTCGCCAAACTTCAACTGTTATTTCTTTCCTTCTAATAAAATAGAGGTGTTTTAGGCGGTTCCAATCCATTTCATAATTCATTATTTTCGAACAGAGTACAAACGGTGCGCTTTTGCTGAGGCAGATGCCCAGTGAAGAATGCAGTTGACCAATACAGAACGTGTAACCCCATAATTATGTACGTTATACATGTTGGAGTTTGCAAACATGCAAATAAGCCAATAGATCTTCTTAATAACATAAAAACACATTGTACAAAATCCACCTTTTACTCCAGTTACTTGTACATATTTTTCAATAAGGAGGAAATTGATTTGAACATTTAAATCGATATTATTTAATCATCTGAATAGCTTATTTAATTCAGTCTTCAATTCTAACTTCCCCGATTTATTTTACTGAAAAGTTGCCATCACTAGCAAATTTGAAAGATACCTCAATAAAACTCTTAAATCGGTGTTTATATGCACAGATCTGCGATTAAATAGGTTTGGATGAAAGTAGTATCCCAACTATGTTTTAGTTTAAATGCTATTTCGTGAAAAATAGTTGATGATTCATCCTATTAAATGAGACGATTACAGTATTTAACGAATCTTCTGAACGCTCGTGATAACTAAACTTTCATCATTGAACAGCCAGTATAAGCTAATGAGTTCTATTGTATAAATAAGTGAATCTAGAGAAGTCATATTTTAAACATTTTAATGCCACTGCATAGCACTGAAACAAATTTATAATAATTTAATAATGAAAATATAAGTAGAAAACTAATCACGTAATGTAAACCTATTTGAAACAGCTGCGCATAAATATTCCATTGAATAATTTAATGGCTATTTTAATGAAATTTACTAGGCTTGTTCCCAATTGCCCAAGGAAAGTAATTATGAATTTAAGAGGAGGTTGAACCTATCTATCTCCAATGGGTTATATTTTTATGAAATTTACCGATGATATATCACAATTGGAAATTGTATGTCTTTCAACATGAGAATACAACGCTGCTTAAAGACGACGAAGTATTATTATTTGAAATTATTTTATCTCTCCTTAATTCTTCTACCTTCTATAAATAGCTCCAAAATAATGATTGGCTCTTCAAATACGCTATACGCCTAAATATCTGAGAAAGACCGGATGTGTTGAAATACTACTGATTAACATATATTTTTTAAGTTAAAACACAGAATTCAGCTTATTAAAAGCAAGATTAAGGTACAACAGTGTGAAAGTTTCTTACAAATAATGCCTTCAATTTTGCAGATTTTTGCTAAGTACAGCAGCTAAAATCTTTATTGAACGATATCTAATAACATTTACTATGTTGAAAAAAAAAAAAAGTTAATTGGCATTGGTCCTTCTATTAAATATTGAATTCTCTGTCCTAAAAAGCTGTTTGTTGATTTTACAATTATTCAATTGGTTAGTAATCCACAATTAACTTATTCGCACTAAATTGTAAACTTAAACCAAATTGCATTGAAATGGCAATTCTAACTTTATTTCCTGAATTGCAAGAGTGGCTAAGTTTGTTTGAACAAAAGTAATATTTAAATTCATTCTGAACCTATACGTGGTGTACTAATCGCACAAATATTTTGGAGCTTGAATCGAGTTACCTACATGTCATATTGATAAATAGTGAATGATTTTTGGATGCCTTCTTTGATAAAAAATATAATTATGAATTTTTCCATTAATGATTAATGTTCTCGCATCTTCTCATTCCCACACTATAATAATACGCACTTGAGAACGCCCAAAAATTGAATCTGAACCTATTGTTTAGAAGATCTTATTATATTAGAAATGGTAGATCAACCTAGAAAGCAATGGACATGTTAGGTTACCAAATATAATGAAACATGTTAACAAAACAATAAATTACATAGTTTAGAAATATTATCGTTTTAAGGCGATCAATGTATTCTTATTAATAGATTTACCGAGGAATTCGGTAACCACTCAAGGCAAAATCGATCTTTTGGACAATGTTATATTGCCATTCACCGAGAGTGGAACCAAGGTCTCTTGTTTGAACAGCTCCTGTTTTTAATTTTTCGTAGAGAGCTTCAATGATTTCTCTAACGACTTTTTTAGCTTCCTCTTGGCTTTTCTGTGAATCTTGAAAATGTTTTAACTTTAGGCTTTGCACATATAGACCAACAATAAATGCAATGTGTTTAAAAGCATGAATGTTGAGTGATAGTATTTAATCAGTAATGGACCAATGAGTTTAATTTAAAGACGCACAAATACTGACCTGTTTTTGAAAACCAGTTAATTCCTGTAACCAGAGCAATGAGAAAGGAAAGAAATATGATCTGGGCAGAAAATTATACCATATAAGAATTCGTTTCATAACAATTCATTTTTGAAATCCTTTTACTTACATTTTTTCTCATTATGTTGATATAGCTTAAGACGATTCTCGTAGATTTAGCTCTGGATATAAGAAAAAAATAATACATTTATTTCTGCTATTAGCCAATAAATATTATGAAGGTTGACCAATGATGGAGTAAAAATGGATTGGTTAGGCAATTTAACTTATTATTGGATTTATGGATATTTAGGGTAATTTTTAACTTAAAAAATGTAATTAAACCTTCTGCAAAATTTTATGGAAATAACTTGCAACGAAATATTTTATGGCGTCATTACAGGTTAAGAAAAGGGCATTTAAATTTAAATCCATTTTATTAAACCTGTTACAATTGAGCATAAAAATATAGGCGACCGGATAGTCCTTTTATAAAAATAATTTAAAAATAAGAATGCCATGCCTATGAATATAAACGAATTCCTAACATTCAAGCCGCAGATTAAAAATGAAAAAAAAAATGACTAGCCTAAATAAAATTTAAAATCAGCTTCAAGTAAAATTAAAGCATCTGAAATTGTTTAAAATATTTTATTCCATAATGATATGGTTATATAACTTATTATAATTAGAAAACATGCATATTTAGCATTATATTTGAGGGATTCAAAAAGACGGAAATGAATGTTATCACCAAATTTAATTTTTCTCCTTTGTTCCTGCAGTTTATGATCCACGTTAAAATTCGAAAATTAAAATCTGCCAATCAAATACTCTTGGTTTTGAAGAGGATTAATTGAGATGAAGCTAAGTCTGGAAAATAACGACATTAAGGAACGCCTCAATTTCTTTTCGAAATTTGGTGGGGTCACTCCTAAATTAGCGTTCCGTCTTGATAATCATATTTTAAAAGAATTTTCATTTCACGATAAATAAACTTAAACGCATATTTTTTAAAAATTCCCTCTGCATTTTAACGCCTCTTTAAAAAACCATATTCCCATTAGCGAAGCTTAAGCACCTGACCACATAATTTGGAAATTATCTAAGTGTTCTTGCAGGAGTGCAACACCTAATGAAATAGAATCAGCATGCCTTGTCTGGGGTGTTATTGTATTAGAAGCATGCAATGCTTCGGCATTTTGAGTTAACTAAACAAAAATGAAATCATGTTGAGCGCTTTTCTCTCACTTTTCTGGACACAAATTGAACGCAAATCTCTGTTTATGAAATAATCGAATTCTTATTACATTACTAGTATTATTCACATGATTCGTTCAGTTATTTGGCCCCAAAATTAGGATATTTGGCTGTTTGATTGAATAGAGTTTCTTTTATCTCGTTTAGTGAAAACAAGTTGATTTTAAAAATTTGATACCTGGCCAAGGTTTATTATTAAATATATTTTTACGCTTCATGACAAGCTGATATGCTTTATCAAGAAAAGTTTCAATTGACTGGTCCAAACATCAATAAATATTAAAATTTACGCAGTACTACAAAAATTATGAATCGATAAATCATTAAATATACGTTAGATGAAAAGATTCATAATTTTTCGGGATTTGCTAACACGTTTTAACGAAAAGAAGTGTATAAAGTGATCCGAGTTATAATAGTTTCCTAGAGCGCACAAAAAGAAGATAAGGATACATAATTATAAATTTAATTGAATTAAGGAAGTAAAAATAATTAAAAGAAACTCTTGTTCGGATTAGGATCTTTTTTGGAAGCACATTTTATACAATTATATCTTGTTAGGATATGATTTAGAACATGATTTATCCGCCTAATTATTTGCACTTTACGCTCCTTTGTTTTTTTGTCGTAAATTGTGTAATTCATCCAAATGAAGATAGTATAAGCGTCCATTAACAATACTGTCAATAATGACTTTATAGATGTCCATCATTCGTAGATTAATCTATATTCAAATCCTTATTATGAGACTAAGGCATAAATGAAATTTTAATCGCACGTTTAATTTTAATCTGTGCTAATTGATTCAAACTAGATTACAGAGTTCGGTAGTTTGTATTTTTAAATTTTTCCTGTTTTGATAAAACTGGAAACAGATAAAAATGCGCAAATAATGAATTGAAAAGAACTTAATATTTCACAAATTGCAGACAATCACAAAACCTGCAAATGTCAACTGTTTAACGAAACACATTAAGCACTATTAGGGATGAATTCACTCTCCTTTACTTTTCGTTTTACTGCAGCCCAGAAACGCTTAACGGGTAAAAGAGCTTTCGTCACTCAACAAACTGCCTTCAGATCCTCATCATTAACTTATTTCGAGATTTTCTATCATTTCCTCAACCACCCCCTGTTACTCATTTCAAGAACTGTTTTTTAAGATTGAATATCATGCAATATTCTTTCATTCGAAGTCTTCTATTAATTTTAAAGCATTGGGATTTACTTAACCCGCATTTCTTTTTTGCTTTTTTAGACCATTTTTATGAATAATTTATCAACTTTTAACGTATGGCCCTTCACCAAATACTCATTTTCATCTCCGAACAAATCATATTAATTGAAATGGCCCTATGAGGTGTCGTCATTGAAAAGCATTTATTCATAAATGTACTTAATGGATTGATTTAGGTTATAATTCCTTAAATGTAGGCAAAATGTTTTCCTGACTCTAAATGTTTGGTTCCTTCGGAATCAAGTTACACCTTTATATGGATATGTAATAATAAGCACAAGAACATATAAATGTATATTTGACAAATGTTTATGGGGTAGAAGCACAATGAAACCCATTTAAAATTATATATTTCACGGTGACAGTGGTGGCTGTAGGCAAATTACCAAAAAGTCAAAGTTGTTCGATTTATTTAATTAAATTGTTTACATTTTAATTTTTCCAACGAAAGTTGAAATTAATTTTCTGACGTAGCTTAAATGATAAGTTCTTCGTTAACCTTCACCTGAAGTGAATTTGAGGACGGCCAATGACACCCACTATTCAAGCGGTAGATTACTCTTATTGTCATTTTAAATGACACTTCTCACTAATAGTTGTAATTCTAACCAGACTATTTCGAGTTCAAGTATTCCTAAGGTGTAATTGGATTTAGAAGGAAAATTACATTTTGTTAATACAGTAAGCTTTACCAAACGGGCTCACTTTGCAACCATAAAAACGTGTAATTCTACATATTGGCAACTGTGTATAATTGCATTAACATCGCACAATTGACTCACTCTGGGAAAAATGATAAAAGTCAATATCAACGTATTCTTTTGCCTGAAAATTATACCGCACAAGTCAAAAAGTTGCTTCATTTGGAAGATATGGAAAGTAGTGATCAAGTTTTCTAATTTGGCTGAGCCATTTAAAGCATGTAACTCCTGAAACCAGAACTAGAAAATTAAATGGCAAGCGTGAGGACTAGAAAATCTATTTTCCTTTCATTACTACACGTGTTTTAAAACTCATTGGCTGATTGATGTAATAAATGTCTAATTCCACGTGCAAATGAAAGATAGGCAGGAGAACATAGGATTCCCGGATATTAAATTAATATATCAGCATGAAAGAAATTGTAAGTCAGCAGTTTTCTTTTTGCATATTATTCATTTTTTAAGAAAAAAATGTAACATTTGTTTACTCAGTTTGTATGTCTTGTCACAATCATCGTTCTGATATCAAAAGTCAAAGCATGCAAAAAAGGAGGTCAGTTTTAAAGTACCCGCTATTTAAGGATTTTATTTATTGTGCATCAAGACTTTTAACTGATAAGTCCACATTTTCAACTTATTCCAAAAAATAAAAATTTTATTTCTGTTGAATTTACTTTTTATAATCGTATGTTTCATTATGAAAATGGAAAAGTGAATTTTGTGAATTTTTAAGACTTTCAGAAATCGTTAAATGCAGCTAAAATATCTGCTGATTTAATCATTGATGACTTGTTCGATCGATTGCGAAATCCTTACAGCGGACTTTTTCAGTATGGTACAACCCCCCAAGAGTGGAAGGAAACCACCATCAAATTTGTTAAGGAAGCCTTATCTTATGACTCAGAGCAAATAAACCGAAATTGAATATGGATGGCAAATCCAAATCATGTTTTGAAATATTAAATGATTTTACTGAAAGACTTTCTTAATATTTTGGTTTATTTATTTATATCAAGTAAGTTATACTAAATGTCGTTCAATAATATGATTTTGACTTTGATTCGGAATACATAAAGTTATTAAACACAGAAGAAGTCGATTTATCCTATTGGACATTAACTGAGTCTCTTCCTATTTCATCAACCGGTCATGGCCACACTGAACATGATGGGATTACTACGAGTCTGTTGATTAAGAGGTTTCTGCACTCTCCGTCGTAATCAGGTACTAACCCAGTCGGTAGCAAGACCGCACATTCCAGACTGCACGAAGATTACCTAGTTTAGCTATACAACCATTACGCTCTCCACAAAGTCTAGCGAACTTGGCGTGCTCAAAAATTAAAAATTAACATATTTTTGTCAGTTTATTAGTAATCTTATTACCACCCTCTCTGGTTTCATCTTATTTACCGGTATGCCTTTTAAAAATAATACGATTTCGCCTTCAAACAATATAAACTAATTTATAATTTTAAACTAACTTTTGTGCGCATAACAATCCAAAGTAGGATTAGAACTTCTTCAATCATAAGAGTATGATTAAATTGTAAAAAAGGGCGCTTATCGATTTACAACATTTTGGAATCAATGAAAACTCATGGAATAAAGACTCTTCAAAGCTAACCCAATTTCATGCAAGCTTACACCGTGGAGACCAGATTAACGTGTTTTATCGAACACGGAATCTGCTTAGCAAATGAAACAACATTAGATTTATTTAATAAAAGAATTCAATGAGAAACGGTTAAACTACAAGTTTTGCAATGCCGTTATAAATTTTGAAGACGGATTTAGTAGATTTTACCCAGTGTTTAAGGGGAAAATGAGATATTATTTTCTGCAGTTAGCCAATAATCTCTAAAGCTCGTGACGTGGTGCAATTAATCGGGGACTTATTTTTGAGAAAATATTTCTTGGATTGAAACCACATATAACTAGATATATCTGATTTGAATTAAATTTAAAACTAAATGAAATAATAAGTTGATCATAATTTTGCTAATCGTGTGGCATAATCAGTTGCTATTGTTTTGCTCGCATATTATGTTAAAGTGATTAATGAAATATAGCTCGAAAGCAATACTGATGTTAGATTTATTAAAATAACAAATGCGAATATCTTTTTGGAATTAGCAAATATACTATAAATAAGTGAAAATACTCATGGCTATACACTGTTTGCTGAATCACTGTGAAGCTTGCCAAGGCAAAGCGAACGCATTTGGTGAAATTGTCTATAATTGCCAAACTGCAATTTTAATACGGAATCCAAACTCATATTAGGAATTCGCGAACTGATAATCCTTCGTTTACAATTACAGCTGCTCGAGAAAGGTGTCACTTGGAATTAAATTTTTTACTCCACCTCTGCATGTAATTAGTATAATAGGCCTGTCGTTCTGATTGACTTGAAATTCAAATATAATACTTTAAGTTACTACTTTCAACAGATATTTTACCGATTAATACAACTCTTCTAGTGCTGAACTTGAATATTTCATCATCAATGCAGAGTCACGCCCATGGCCAAATTCTTTACAATTACCGAACTGCAGAAATCCAGTGTTTGTAAATTGAGAGTTGGATAGTTCAGCTCGAAGCCGATTTTTCTGACGCTACAGAGCTCTAAATATTTGATTTAAGCGTCAAATGCAAAGGGAATTCATTCAGAGCATACTGATTCATCAAACACGAATAACAGCAATTCCGATAGGTGTAATCATCTGCTTGAATAAAGTGCGAAGAAAGAATAACAGCAAATTCTAGTGAGATGAAAGATACTGCACCATTGATAATTAATACAGTGTAGAAAATTATGTATTGCAATAAGCAATTAATTTAGATAAGAAACTTTAGTTATTTAAATGATATATTTTTTATAGTAATCAAAATGTTAACAACATCCATTTGTCATTAATTATCCATCTTCGACAGTACTTTAACAATTTTAACGTAATTCACTTTGAAAGGATTCATTTCCTCTGTGAAGACACAACTTTAGCATGACAAGCGCAGAAACCCCGCGACCAATCAATGAACCAGATTATATGAGGTCATCATACCATAAAGTGTTTATATTGATTAAGTTCCACATCATTACACACACAGCACGCTAGCGCGCTAACATACATTAACGCTTGCATACAGCACGCCATACGAAATAAACGTATTCATGTTATACATCTATTTCTTCTATTCTGGGGTACTTTTCAATTAGGAGAATCTGTCATGGAGGTTTCTGAGACCAGTCAAGGCTTATTAAGGTAGCTAGTAAGCTGCACATCCAACTTCAAATTAACAACTGTTGCCTTACATAAATAAATCATTAAATTTATTAAGCTTTACTAATTTTCTACAATATTATAGGTGCACCACCTAATGTTTCAAATTATTTCCACTTATCACTGCACTAAATTTAAATATGCAACTATTCAAGTTTACAGGCACAGCATCTTCCAATTTTGCGCTGAAGAAAATTATATTCTTTTCTGTCATATTCATGCATATATTGTCCAATAAATACTTTGATCTGTGCATGACAAATAAATTTAAAATTTCATTAGTTTTAACCGGTTCAAATCTGACAAAGTCAATAACTTGTCGATTCGACAACGAAAAGTGCAGCTTCATGGAATTAAACTTGGAAATTATATTATTTCATAATATTTCAGATATTAATTTTTAGATTTGCATACAACTTACTTAAACACACCAATAGACATATATTTATTCAATTAAACTATATTTTAACTCCAGATTTTCAAACAACTTATCCGGGGTGCAAAATTAACAAAGGGATACACATCGTTCCGTTCCACTAATCTCATTCAAGCGGAAGTTAGGGCACCTAACGCTAAATGTTCACTTTTTAATTCTGCTTATTGCACACTTCGGTGACACTTATCATTTTCCAATTTTCCTCTAGCCAAAATGGTTTTCATACGACACAAATTGCTTTGTTAAGACTTCTCGAAGTTCTGATGTGGGTGTTCCATTTGTCACTTGTTGATCAATAATAAATCATTTTGGCAAAATTAGCCACAATTTTCAACTTTCAGTCGTCGCCCAAATCGTTCTGGATTTAACTATCATTAATTTCACTACCGGACAGCCGATTTTAATTTTCACTCAATATTCTTCATTGCTGCACCTTTCCATTTGCTGATTCTTCTAACCGCATAAGTTGAACTGACAATACCGAGATGGAGGAGAGATGTAATAGCCATTATTAATGCGCAGGGATGTTGTGAACGCAATTTTCGCAAAGGCAATCTCATTCATATTAAGTCTCATTGACAAATTGACAAGATGTTATTTCCATGTATGCTGTTCTTCTAGCTTATTATCAAATACTTCCTTCGTGTTCTCGTAAATTGGGCTTCTTAAAGAACACATATGTGTTATTCGCGACTTAATTCATCCTTCGTGTTTACCAACCAAATTATTTATTCTTAAAGGTATTTAAAAGTATGACAATTTACATATTTAACATGAACTTGATACATCAAACATAATTTGTTTGTTGTGAATAATTAAGTAAGTATACACGCGCGTTCGATTTCTCTGAAATACCTCTGCCATATTTGAAAAAATTGACAATAAATTAAGTTTAATTCCTTCTTTCTTTAGAATTAACAGAATTTTTCCCATATAGCAGAGCTTTTGTAAAATATTTGTTGGGTATTGGAGTATATGGGTGCAAATCGAAATGTTGTAAAAACATTTTTTGTTTAACACAAATTCCTTATATATTAGTCACTATTATGGTGTAATTGAAAATCTAATGGAATCATCAAACTGAAGTCAATGGTGGATAGATATGCCATTCGAAGAATGGTATCTTATTTAAAAATAAAAATATTTGATATGCAATTGAATATTTTAAAGTGGCATCGTTTGCCGTAAATATTCTCTGAATTGGTTGGAATGGAAGGACCTAGATGAAGATATTTCAATTAAATCTAATTTTCTGAGGAAATAAATCGTTTGGATTTTTAAAGCCCAAAATATGATTTGCGATTCATTGGAATGATAATATATGCCTGAATAGCCGACCCATACAAGAAATTTGTTGAATTACAGAAAAATCAAAATATCGTGAATATTGAAAAAATCAAAGTGAATTTAAATTGTGAGAATTTGCAGTCGTTCAGATGGAAAATATGAACAAACAAGTTGAGTGCACCTTTTTGAACACAAATAGGCATTTCCTTCTTATAGCCTTCGATCGCCATGTTAGAGCAGTATCTCCGAGTTTCTGTCGTTGTCTGTAGGGCTGGACACTGTATCAGGTGAGCCTTCTCCATATTCTCTCGCAGGTCAGAGTGTCAGCGTGCCCATTGCCTGTAATGCCACAGTGTCCAGGGACCCATTGAAGAACTACTGTTTTGTTTTTTCTTTGAGTAGCTGGTGCAGTTTTTTTGCATTCGTGGATCTCAGCTGTTTTGGGTGGTTCTCTGCTTCCAATTGACAGCGTTGCTAACTGCGAGTCCGAAAGAATTACTGGTTTGGTGAATTTAGTATTCTGACAGCACAACTGGCCTAATGTTATATTAATAACCTCTATTTCTTCCTCGAATGCGGTTCCATTTTGTCCCGTTAGTGCGAAGAAGGAGAATAGTTCAGAGTAATCGTCTGCATTAATGTTTGCTTGTTTTTCTACGTGTGAACCGTCAGTAAAGACCTGAAGCCATTAATCTGTGGGATAGTTTACATTGATTGTCTCAAGGACCAATAGTCGTATTTGATCTGGTGGGTTGTCCGCTTCCATGCAATGGCCAAGAAGTTGGATGAAAATTATACTTCGTTGTCCGCTACTGGGTTTTGGGGTAAAGAGAGGCTTTCTGGTTTGGTAGCCGTTTATAACATTTGTTTCAGTTTTATTGTTTTCTGTATTAGGCCACCTTACGTTTTTAGGTGTCTTGGTCAATATTTGTTGGTGCTCCAGAATGTGTCATTGAGAATGCGCAGTAATTTCTCATAGAGGATCAAGGTCTTCTCTTGGACAGATGAAAGTATTGTGATGTTCCCGTGATCAGGATCATTACATCAATGGGCGTTGATTTTAGCCCTCCAGTAATTATACGTCTTCTCGAGTGGTTTGGGAATCACTTAAGAGGTTCTTACGAGTGGTCCGCAGCAATACAGTATTATTGGTTGAACAAACATCTCGTAAGTGATGTTTAGGGTTGGGCGTGCACTGCCCAAATGCTACCAGCGAGGCACTTCAGTATGTTCTATCTATTGAAGGCTTGTTCTGCTACTTTGGCAATGTGATTTTTCATTGTTAGCTTTGTGCCAAACGTCATTCGAGATAAGTGAACGCGCCGGTTTGTTCTAGAGAAGTATCCTTGTATGCCGATTTGAAATCGATGAATACAGCTGTAGTAGTATTTCTTGCATCGAGGGCATCTTTGATATGTTGGGAGAGCGTAGCTATTTGTTGGTTTGTTGATCTTTGTGACCCAAAACCTGCTTGTTTATTTCCAAAAGTGCTGTTAATTTCAAGGAACCAGATCAGCCTCGTGTTAAATAGTTTTTCCATAAGTTTAGCCAACATGCTTGTGAGGGAGATCGGCCTATAGTTGCCGAAGTTGCTGGAGTCTTTGCCCCCTTTTAGTATTGGTATTAGTATGGCAAATTTCCATTGTATAGGTACGAGATTCGTCTCTCATATTTAATTGAATAGTGTCAGCAGGATTTATTGGCTTTATTCCCCATTCTGATTAGAAATTCCGGGCGGATACTGCCTTCACCAGGAGCCTTTTCGCATTTTAGCTGTTTTATCGCAACAGCGAGTTTGTGAAACTGAACGGTTCAGTAAGTACCTTACGTGGTATTGCTGTGTCTTCCTTAATTTCATCAAATTTTATTACTAGTTTTCTGATATCTTTTGAAGAGCTTCTGAAATATGAGTTTTTCTTTTGTTTGTGGGAATATAACTTCGCAAAGGAGTTAGCTATTTCGGAGTCGGTTGTTGTTTTGGAAGTTACTAGGAATTTGAATGTGCGTTGGCTATCATTTTGATGGATGATATTTGAGGTAAAGTTGTTGAAGGTAGTCCATTTGTTTGTAAGATGACTTGCCCTAGGGCAGCTGGCTGTCGTCTCCAGGCTTGGACATCTTCCGTTTTCTTTTCAGTACCTCAAGGATTTTTGGACCAGAACACTCTGTAGTGTTTAGTCTTGCCAAGGGAAAATGGATTTCTTTCCACATTTCATTATAATATTGGTGATATTGTTGCATAGTTCGTTTTAAAAAAGATTTATGAGTTTAGGGCAGCCTGCCTTCTTGGCATTTTGGTGCCATCCATTTAGAGTCGATGATAATACCAGCAGTGACTTCAAATATTTTGCGTTGTGCAAGCTCGCTGATGTCGTTTGAAACCAGAAGCAAGTCAGGAATTTTTCTGGTTCCATTGTGAAGAAGGTATACAGCAGGATTCTCACCGCTGTAAGTAAATTTTAGAGGGTTGCTGTTAAGTATGTCTTCGATTTCCTTCCCAGCTGTGTTTCTGTCCTTATAGTACTATCTGATGGAATTGGCATTGAAGTCTCCAAGTCCTGCAGTTTTGTGTGAATTTTAAGAAGATCGAGGTTGGGCCTATTCCGGGGTGGATTATAGACCGCGTACATCTCGAAGCGGTGTTGACTTTTCCATACATTTTATCTGGTTATTTCGCATATACTCTTAAATATTTTGCAGCGTGATGTGAGGCCTTCTTTTACTCCAGTCAATATTTCACTTGCTACTTGCTGGTCTTTAGGTAACAGATGCAAGATATAACCTGGAAATTGGTAGTATGTGAGTTTGTCATCCGTATGGTTGGATTTCATGATTGTGAATATTTCTATGTTATAGGTATCCAGAATTTTCTGGATTTGAATCTTTTTGTCCAGTGGCATCCCTCCAGCATTCCACTGAAGGATCTGTAGAACCTGTGGTCAGTCCTAACAAGGCCGATTTCTCCTACTGGAGTTTTGTTTCAGTTTGGTCCTGGTAGTCAACTGCCTGTTTAGAGACTTTTTTGCCGCATGAGTATACGTTTCTCGGGGTGCCCCACATGGAGGTAGGTCTATCGCACACCCCCTCTTAGAGGAAATAAAATCTAATAGTTTATTGGCAAACATGTATTATCACTGTTAGTTTTACTCACGCACCATATGCTTGATTTTTGTTCATTTGGGAATACTAATTCTGCTTACAGAGAAGTACTTTGGCCTTCATTTCGTCTTTGAAAATATGGTAATTAATTGTTTGAAAATTTTGAAAAATGGAAGAACAGTTGACTGTCTCTTTTTCCACTCAAATTATTGCAAACCATTCTACCATATGAACATAACGTCCACAAAGGACTACTGAATGGCTTGTAACAACTGCAGCGTTACCGAAAATTTGCCGAAAGCATTTTGTAGTGACAATTTTGGTAGGGCCTAAACATTTGTCATTGTCAAAACGGTAAAATTGAACACATTTTTAGCATATAGCCAGAAGTAGCTAGAAACTGCTTCACACACACAGGTTTCCGTACTGGGTATGAGCTCAGAGCCCCTTGTTTAGAAGCAGCAGAAGTCAGTGGCCGAATTCACGATGATCAAATATTCGATGTCTTTTGCAATAATCAATTACTAAATTCGAATATTAAATATTACTTAAATGCGCAAAAGTTGTATGTTCATTATCATTTAATTCCAAGTACTGAATGAATCAGCAATTTTGGTGAACTTACGGCAAACCTCTATAAATCGACTTTTAGTTTTGGAAAATGGCCTGTGCCCTGCATTTTTACCTGCGTTATCGATATATTTTGAGTTTAAATCTTAAGAATACGTTGTAGGTTCACATTAAAATAAATCTAGTAAGCATAAAGACCAACGTTTTTGATGTTTGATATTTTGTTCGGAAAAGTCTTCAACCAATTTTAGTTCTTTCGTCAATGTTTAAACTCCAATTTACACAATTAATGAACCTGATATTAATTTCAACAAATATTTTGAAAGAGCATGCGTTTGTGTAACATTCATTTTCATAAGAAAAACTTTTTCATGGGTTACAAATCTACTAAAGCAAAGACGACAACAAGTTGCCTTTCATCAGAAGTTTTATCAAAAACATATGCATTACTGACATTGAATTAATTAGAGTATAAAATTTCAAGGGTATAAATTTGACTATTTAAATCGGATAAAATTATTGCAGAGTCGAAATGACTTCAAATAAATTACCATTTATCATTCGCGGACAGCTTACAATGTCCGCGTTCATAAGATTAATTAATAACTAAAGAAGAATTATAGAACAATCACTACCTGAACCCATAGGACGCAAGAATAAGTACGATTTAAACTTGTCTAAGAATTTCTTCTTCAACACAGTATGATATAATTATATAACTTGCTCCTTTGCCCAATATCACTTGTGCTTGTCATAATGAGCTATCCTATTCAATAATTCGTTTTTCTTCAACCTCCATGGTCTGAGAGTACGCGCAAAATGAAATTGAGTGCTGGCAACATCACTGCAGATATGAAAGATGCCAAGGTGAGTAACAGTGTTACCGACTACCAGTTGATTGAATGCAATAAATGAATATTAGAAATTGGTCATCTTGAAAATTGAAAGAACGCAGCAAGTGTTAGTGCCAAATTTTGCCTTCACTTTCGTCGATGCATCCCTTGAGTCCTCTGTGAGGATGAAAGTTCGATTTGATTGCAATCAACAGTCTTGACTTTTAACCAAAACGATGTATTGATGTTCATCTAAGTACCCCTTACTTAATAAGGTGAATTAATATGTTAATTGTGGAGTAAGTCCATTATCAGAAATTGATAAATTTAACATGTATCATTTTGTATGTTCGCAAGTTCTAGAAACGCTCTTACGCTTTCTTCTCACTTCTTTGAAAATCTTTGCATAACATTTTTCACTTCATTAGCACAATTTTAATATTCCTGCAACATTAATAAATTGGTAATAAATCAATTTTAATCCTTAAATTTCTTAAGACTGATAGACTAATCCGTGTATTGCAGCATCTTTAGAAAACACTTTAAATTAGCAAATTAATCGTAAAATGGGTCAATTAATTAAAAGCTATAAATCACCGTTTGTTTTCACATTTATTTATTCATAGCAATTAAACAGCAATTTAGTTTAATGCAAATCAAACGTCATTAAAAATATTGATTAAATGAAATAAATGCATCTGAATATCGAATAGGAGTCTTGGTTTTAAAGTAATAAATTTGGTAAACCATTTTGCTTTAGATCAACCTTTTAATGGAATTATAAATTATGCTCCACTGGAGTGGATAGTCTAAGTTTGATTAAACTTTGTATAATGCTATTCTTTTAGATTTCAACGTTTCTACCCAAATCGTCTGGCCAGCAACGAGAATTGAAATTCTCTTGTGGATCATCAACGACAATTTCAACAATTCCTTTCGTTTCATGATTGTATTGCTGCAAGTCGTTAAAATCTTACAAATTTTAGTTTTATAATCGGTTATTCGAAATGTATTGAAAAAAAATAAACTTTCTGGCAAAGTAACATTTCAAAATGAAATTCAAAGATACGTAACATAAATTTTGAAGTGGAAAACGAATTGGAAACGGTACATGTATCGAATAAAAATCGAAGAAAGGAAATAAACTAAAGTCTTCAAACTATTTAACCAGCGAGATTTTCTAAAATATTTTAGAAAATTTTTTGGACCAGTACGCTACTGGAAATATGTGTCGAGTGGCTGGAGAAATAGGTTCTATGAGGAACTTCGCCCCATATTTAAAGAAGTGTGAAATTGACCCACAGCCTAGACTACATGAATATGGACAAAGTTAACCTGAAATTGAATTCTAATTTGCCGAAGCTGACAAAACTGAAGTATTCCCAATTAAAGATATGACTTAAAAAGATCAATTTAGGCTATATATGAGAATGGAATCGGTTTGAGTGCACAATTATCACAGAACATCAATCTCGTGATTTCGTCAAATCCTCAAAAACTGTTAATTTGATATGATCTGTATAAAAGTCGGTTATCACCAACTCTTCGGAAACGCTTATTTGACACGACTTTGGAAAATCGAGCACCATTTTGACTTAGATCATCCATAAACACTGCTCATGTCTAAATAATGAGATGGAAAGATTTCGTTCTGAAGTGCCTTGGTAAAAACTTATGATTTCATTAATTTTTGGACATGAAGGTCAAAACGCCATTTTCAATTGTACGGTCAATATCCGCAATATTTAGATTAGGCCTGTAGAAGATACTTTTGGAATTGCCAAATTAGATTTTTAGAAACTCTGTTTAATATTCTGTGCAATGTATTCTAAACTATTTCATTCTCGTTTAATTGCTATTTCGGCTGTAGCATTTTACCTCAAACAGAAATTTTACTTAATACCCTAGCCATAGCATTTTTGCAATACTTATTTATTTACTAAAACGATATATAATAATAGGTATGCTTGGTCCTTTTCCATGTTAGGTTTTCTTTATTTTCAAATTAGTTCCTCAGAACAGAGTTGCTACACTTTCCCAGCTTACTTCAACATGGCGACTGACAGTTATAGGAGAGAAATACCAATTTTTATTCCAGATCACATTTGAATATGTTTGTTCTTTTTTTCTAACTGACTAATTTCCCAAACGGACTGAGACATTTACAATGACATAGCTTCAACAAATTTAAATTCACTCTGTTCTTTTCTTATATTCCACCCCTTTTCTCCTTTCTGACATTCAAAGAATCTTGTTTGAAGGTCGGCTATTCAGACGAATATTATCATTCCAATGAATCAAGGTGCATATTTTTGGCTTTGGAAATTCTAATGATTAATTTCGTCAAAATATTAGATTGAGTTGAATTTTCACCATCTGGATCCTTTTTAACCGCCCAACTAAGAGAATAATGGGGACAAATCCTTTCAATTTAGCGTATTCAATTTCATTTCAAATATATTTATCTTTAAAGGAACTGCCCACTTTTAATAATATATCTGTGAACTACTGACAAAAATATAAAGAATTTCATGCCAAAAAAACAATGATTCGACTATATTTAGATTGAAACAATAGGATCTTCTTACATCTGCGGAATTTAAAGTATGTGGTGTGTCTGTGATTCACTAAAATAGGTTAGATGATATAGATGGGGAACACAAAGGATGAATGAAGTCGCAAATAACAGCTGTATTCTTGAAGAAGCCCAATTTTTGAGAACACGAAGGAAGTGTTGAACGACGGGCTAGAAGAACAGCATATAGGAAAACACTTCAAACAAGTCATCTCACTTAGTTAGCGAGTCATCATATGAAAAAGATCATCCTTGCGGAAGTTGTGTTCCAAATTTCTCCAAGCACTATTAATGACTATTGCATCCATTCTCTCTCTCATTGCTGTCGGTTCAACTAATGAGGTTAGGAGAAACAGCAAATGATAGGGTGCAGCAATGAAGAATATTGAGTAAAACTGAAAATCGTACTTAGATACAGAGAATGGGAGTAATTATATCTCAAAAAAAGTACGCGTTATTATCGGCTGTCCGGTAGTAAAATTAATGAAGGCTAAACCCAGATCGATTCGGATGACGACTTAGAGTTGAAATTTGTGACTAATTTGCGACAATTGGAACATATACATTAATTTCGTCTTGTGTAATCAATGTTGGTTGGAGGAAGTGGGGAAAATGACGAGTGGCAGCAATGCGTGCAATATCCAAGACTAAACAATTAATGCGAGTGTGTGAAATCAGTGTGTGGCGTAAGGTGCTTTAATTACTCTCTGAAGGAAATGAGAGGAACAAAACGATGACTGTAACTTTGCTCACTTTGCGTTCGGGATAAGTTGCACAAATAACTGTGACAAACAACATCAACTATAAGCTTGCAGATATGTATAAATATGCTTTATTCCGATCACTTTCATTATTTCAATTATCCAATAACCCTTTAACACTTTGATGAATGACACTATATTTAATTAGAACTTCATAGGAATGAACTTAAATAAAACAAATTTTCATGAAAATAAACAAATTTTCACAATTCAATTACACTTCAACTATTGCCATTTATTGCATATTCGAAGTTAAGGTAATAACAATTTAGAGATTTTCGAAGATAAAAAAGGTATTTTAGACTAAATTGATTATAATATGAGGATATGTCTTGAGTCAGTATGTAGCGGATTAGCTACCTTAATAAGCCTTCCTTTGCGTTTCCTGAATAGATATTTAATCTAACTCAAATGTCACCCAGGGCTAAAATCTCCGAAAATGTATAGACGTTCACTTTAAACTCTTATCAATCTCGTTATCTGTCTAAAGGAACTAACCCAAGTTGCCATGGATCTTCTAATACATTCTGAAACTTTTAAAGGCTGAAAATGAAAACATTGATAAGTTTTAAATCATTCATTTTTATTAGCAAAACGTGATAGTCAATTCACTCTATCACGATTATCTTGTAGTAATCAAGATGGTCTTCTTCTTTGAACATTTTTTCTCGCAAAGTCAAGTAGATAAGAATGACATCAAAGCTGATATTGAACATTTACCTCGTCACTCTTTCCAAGGTCACTATTAAGGAGTGTTGATCTATGCAGCAGGCGCTCAGGCACACATAATTTCGTCTTTCCTCACTTTGTATCCGCTAACACAACCACGCGCTACGTATTAGTGAACACATTCAAGTAAAGTTGTATTACATCCCATCCTCAGTTTTATTACATCCTACCTAACCATAAGCGAAGATACAGTAAATCAATCCACGGACACTGCGATATCCTTAATGGTCTTTAGAAATTATTGTTTTTTGAGGTAACATAAAAAAGAAATTATTATTTTTTATGTGAATATAAATTGATGGATGCATCGAAATAATGGGTTGTGGTCTCAATAATCTCCAAAGAACGAGGGTGTACCTTAGGTATATAAGAACAATACCATTGGCTGATCATAAGAGCACATAAGCAGCTCACGAAAATCAATTGTTAATTAACAAAATATCTCAGCTTTACTTTAATGTTAGATTTTTCACATTCTTCTGATCCAGATCACGTGGTAGAATTTTAATACAACTGTACAACTTTGACCTAATTAAGCGCATATCCAAATAACTATTTAAAACATTTCTTTTTATTTCAGTTTTATAAAACATAAAGGAAATGCAAAGAACAAAGGAAAACTATCAAATACCACACCTAAATTTAAATTAATCAGTACAAAATGTAATTTAAGTGCTAGCAGCAAGAAAGATGTGGAGAATTATTGAAGTACATTTTAATGTGGGTACATGTGAAACGTAATAAACAAGTGATAGATGGCCATGACGATTTTATTGACAGTACTGTTAATATAGACCTTTATGATCATAATTTAAACTTAAGTATTATTTACTAAACAAAACAGATGAACAGAAATGGATCAGAATAAATACCACAGAGCATAGAAGACTTATCGTGATCCTATCATTTGTAAGTAGCAGAAAGGCAATCTCTACATGCTTTAGGAGGTATTTGATTTCCACAATATTATCCTTTTGAGTTACTTGTAAAATTGTGAAGATATTGAATAAGTACTTGAGTACAGTTTATCCACGAATTTAATTGAAAAGCATCTATTTTGGTTACTCAAATTTAGCCCTATATGTTGCTACTAGCAGTAGTGAAAATAACCTTTACATGTTATTAAAACTATTGAGAAATAGTCGAACCAACATCCTTGACACTATAACGTATTTCATTTTAAATGAACTGTGTAATATTTTGAAACACAAAATGTCGACGCTAGTAGAGTTTTATAAAAGAAATTTCATGATTCCTGTATATGCACGTTGCGTTCGCCTAAAATGTATTGTCCATCGGAATCTTATGGTACTTGGTTTAAGAAATGTTCAAATTTTTTTAATAATAAATTATTTATATAACAAAAGCAAAATGATCGAGTGAACATTTTGTATTGCTTTAAAGTAATTAATGGAATATTAGCAGAAAAAAGAATCATTGGTCTAACGAAACAAATTTAAACAAATGTGTCGCTACAATCATTGCTGAAATATGTGTAAATAATCTTCACTTATTACTAAAACTAGAATACATATATAAAGAAGCACACCATGCTTGCTAGAATGCAGTCACGAAGACAAACTCATTTATTTTTGTGATGCACAATACAGCACTTCCATAATAATTATTTAAAATGCGTCTTTCGAGTTTTACTCTATTCTTTGTCCCGTTGAAGAAAGTTACCATTGTTGAGTAGCATTTTTCGACAAACTTAAACGCTTGCAATATCACTATGATCATAACTAAGGCACAAATTCAATGTCTTGAATCGTTAATATGGCAACAGAAATTTAAATGATTTGACTAAATTAAATTGATCAAAGCGTTTTGTCGATGACGTATCGATAAGATGATAAAATAATTGTTGTAGAAACTTACGTGATGACAGTCGACCGTTCAGTTTGTAATTGGTTTGCATGAATAAATTGTTTAAAATATGCATTCTCGTACAGCAGTGTCAATCAACTGTACGTAACACAAAAACGAGCTGAAAAACATTAGCACTTTCCGATGTTTTGAGTGCAACTGACAAAGCCAATTAGATACATCAAACTGCTATATGGAACTAGAAATAGTTTGTTTACAAATCTAGAGAGCATAAAATGACTGTTGTCTACAGCATAAACAATTTTTTTTTCAATAAAATCAATTCAGCTTTAATCGACAGGAATATTTCAAAATAAATATTGTGGGATTGATGCGAAAAAACTGAGTAAGAATTGATAAAACCATGTAGATTAGTTAAAGCCGAGGTTCGTCGTCAACAGTTGGATAAAATGCCAGGAAAATCTAAAAATATAATTACCAGTGTATTTTCCAGATGAGATATCTTTCTTTGTTAATAATATACGGCAATATAATGTAAGTCTTCTGTTTGAAATATTTTACAACCTGCACGAAAGGTGTGCTTTTTTTCAAAAAAATTACGTTCGCCGACGTTTTGAGGGATCATTTGTGCGTTATTCATGGGGTGACGCAGTTGTCATTGAATGCTGCAAAATTATTTAAAAAGTCTATTAAAAGTCTTACATATTTCGCTGCACTTAGTAATCTTTCCATTTATAAACCAAATATTTTTTTGAAAATTTTGCAAACAAAATATTATTTTTCAAAGATAAAGAAGTCTTTTCGTGGATATGAAAATAGATGTGTTTATTTTCTCTTGTTAGGGCTAGAAGGGCAACAAGGCCACTAAAGTTATTGCGAATACTTGTGATCAAGATATTAAATTTCGAAAATTTCAATTTTTGCTCTTCAAAATTTTCTAGCAAACTGCAAAAAATACAACAGAAGTTCAAGTATTGATATCGAACTCCATTTAGTTTAGACAGGGTTACTTCCCCCACGCGTCAATGCCCGGTGTAGTCATGGAAATTTCAATGCTTCATTGGGATACTACTTTTAAAAAAATTTTGACCTGAAGGTTGCGATTACTGACCGAAACAGTTTTATGACATTTCATGTGAACATGAAAGGATTTTAATGCTTCTCTATAATTTTGATTTCTAGAAGGTAATTCAAATGTAGTACTATACTACCATTTTCTTTATATTAATTAATCAAGCAATTTAATTAATACGAATAGAATTATCAAGAAGTTAAAACTAAAATGGCATTCTCCGAAATATTTCCCAAATTTTGGTGTAAACACGCAAATTTATATTTTGCATATGCGGCATGCATTTTAACTTTGTCAAATGGTGTTTACGTATAATAAATGCATTTGAAATTATTCTTATTAGAAATTATTTAACTTCACCTTTTGTCAGTCTAAATCCATAAAGTGGCAGTGAATGGTATCTTTGATTAAATCTCTACTGAACGTATCATGTTCACTTGAGACTGGCGTGAAATACAACTGAATGATAATTTCATTTCAAATATGGCTAATTTCCACCAAAGCTATCGAAAACTGCAAGAGTAAAGTGGATGAATTGTAAAAGATAGCAGAAATAAATTTACCCAGTATGATATGCAATATTGTAAACATTGAAATGATATTTTTGTTATTATTTAATTACATAATAACTTGAGTAAATCTATCACAACTAATAAAGATTCCAAAGGAGTATTTTCAAGCATTGTGATTTTTCTTGAAATGTTCATGAATTTTGTTAGGACAGACAACGATCGATCTTGTCTCTTTGTTTTATACAAGCATGCTATTTGCATGCTTGTGGATTTAAAATTACCTTGCATTTTACATCTGCCTTTATTGTGGTCAGGTTGAAATGAGGCATTTGTTTAAGAACGAATGCTGTTATATGAGGCAATAATTTTAAAAAAATAATCATATTATCATTCAAACGTAATTCGCGTTTTCCACTTCCAAATTTTGTTTATTTGAAACCCAGTCCTTCGTGGAAGCTCATATTTTTACTTTGATGTCTGGCGTTTGTGAGTTTTAAATGAGCTGACCTTAAATCTCACTGGAATTTGTAGCTGTTTGCTACTCGAATGAGTATGGAAAGCTCCACAAAAATGAGATGGGCTATGTCAATGACATAGAGAAGTGGTGATAGAGCGAGCGCAGCGTCTGTTGGCCTTATGTGCTAGCAGCAAACGTGACCTGTACTTGAATGGGTATTACTAGTTAACAAGCTGAGAAGTCCACTGCAAGCATGACTGCATTAAATCCCAACTTTTACCAGTCTAAATTCATAAATCAAGATCAAGTAAAGACTTTTTGTTTCCGGAATTAAAAAAAATAATGGAAAATTTCGTAAAGGACTTAACAACTGAAAATTCATCAAATGTGAAATTTATAAAATTTGTAAATATTTTTTTTCTCTATACATATCAAAAAAATTGATGAAGGCACAATTAATTTTAACTGGAAACTTTTCAATGGTACTGTACATCAATAAATACAGTGATCCAGTGTTCTTCCTTATACTCAAGTTCACTTCGACTTCTTGCCGATGCTATTTTCAATTAGAAATAGGCTATTAATTCTAAGTTTTATATTATTCTATGAGGCTTACACTGTCATTGCATTTTCAATTTTAGTACTCTTCCTTCTCGATATACATATATACAATATTAAATACTAATATATATATATATATATATATATATATATATAATTTAATTTAAATTTAGATTCTCATATTCGATTTTCCGCTACTTGTCTAATATAACTACCGTGATAAGTCTCTTCCACGCTTCCCATTCGATGTTTCCCTATTTGATTAGTCTCTTTGTAGTTTGGAGAACTGCATCTTTTATTTAAATTGTAATGGAAAAGTGTGAACTAAAAGTAATTTCAATAAAATCTTTTCTACCAAACCAGTAAATTTTTTGATATATTGGGTCTAATTAACACATTGTATTACTTAATTGTTTAAATTAGTATTATTGCGTCTTTTAAATATAATTGCAAAATTTGAGATCTTTGCATTAGTTTTTCGTTTTCCATGTATATAGTAAGCTTGCACAGAGATAATTTCTGCGGTAATCTGAGTGAATCTACTCTCCCACCACTTACGCACTTAGTTATGCCCGCTGAATATCTTTATTATTATTGCAAATTATTATATATTAATATATTTGATTATTTCTTCCTAATGATCGGACTTAAAGTCCATTAAATTATAAATAATTTATCAAAATACAGCCTTGGTCACACTGACCTTGCTGTGACTATTAAGTGTTGGTTGATTTTGACGTTTCTGCAATCTCTATCATAATCAGACGCTGATCCGATCATTAATACGGTCGCACTTTCCAAACTGTTTGAGCGTTTACGAGATCTCATGGTTTGGTCATTTTGTTATTGTACGGTTCACAAACTCTAGTGATCTCTAAGTAATTAAATTATAGAACAGTAACTATTCTCTAAACAGTAACTCTAATCCAATTTTATAATAATAATAATTATTATTATTAAATGTTTCATTAATATACTAAAACATGGAGAGTTTTTTTAAATCAAGTCATACAAAATGTAAATTTATAAGAACAAAATCGTTCACAACATTCCATAAACCCAAAATTGTTCCCCATTTTTCAATTTTGTTACTCCCCTTTCTCGAAAAATGTCTTGATTCGTATACAAATGAATCAATGTCATTAATTAAAAAAAATTTCCTCATTATCATCGGAACAATTACGATTTGAATAAAAGTTCTTTTTAAAAAATAACAATTATTGATAAATTGAAGTAATGGTAAAGCAAGTTAATGCATCATATCATGGAGGTGACATCAACTACTAGGTAAATTCAGAGAATATTCACGAAAAACTAATTTAATTTGATATATTTAATTTTAAGTCCAATATATTTCTCTTTAAACAAAGTAGCCCTCTTTTAATGGTATTTATGTCTACTACTGATTATGGATTGAAGAAATTTGTGCTAAACATTAAAATAGTTCTCCTAAATTTCGATTTACTCCATAGGTTCCACTTTTTTTCTGCAGGAATCAGAGTGTCTTTGCAATTTATTATATAGAATTAGACAATATAGATGGCGAACACGAAGGATGGATGAGATCACAAATGACAGCACATTTCTTGAAGAACGCCAATGAACGAGAATTCGAAGGACAACAGACAGGTTAAAAATCATGAAAGAAAATAGTCCAAACATGACTCCTCCACCGTCATGTTGATTTGGCAACGAGAAATTTCTTGAAAGAGATTATCTTAACAGAAATTGTGCATGAAATATAAGAACAGGTTAATAAATACGTTTGCATCAATAAATATATCAATGATGGTAGACCTAGTTTAGGCATGTCATCATTGCATCCTCCATAAACTCTACGGATCTTAAATCCCTTAAGAAATAAAACAATAAATATACTACAAATAGAATATCTTATTAAATGTTGTTCCTTGATTTTTATTTGGAATAGAATAATAATTACTTGCTTTTTGTCATTAAATCCATTCATTGCGATTGATTTATATTACAATCAAACATTGAGCAAATTTATTCGGTCAGCATCAGATGAACCCACGGCTTCATGATATTCCACAAGCCTCCAATTTTCACTCAATTTTCTAATCTTAGTACCAGCCTTTCACGAAATATGCATTGATTGGCAAATAATTGAACCAATCTCTCCATTTTATTTCAAAAATGAGTACGATTCAAAATTCGCCATACCAAACAGTGTCAACATTTTGCTCGGATTAAACTTTACATTAATCAATAAAATACCGGCAAGCTATATCGTTACACTCGTTTTGTTACAGTAAAAAGTCAAACATTTAGTAGTCGTAACAGTGCAATGAAAGCATTTCGGTCAAGCGTTCTATGTTTTTTATTGAAGTTATCATTGGAAAGCTACGTTTTTACTCAGTCAGTCGAACATAACAATCACCACTATCAGCTTCCTCCTCCTCCTCCTCATCATCATCACATTCTTCTTCAACATCGGGTTCATTAGCTACTTCGTAATCAATTGGACGTTGTCCATTATGACTGCCACCATTTTAGATACCTTTAAACACTTATAACATTTCAATTTCAAACTGAAGAAGGCATTTGAAATTATTTTTTTTTGAAAATTTTACAAAATAACTTAAAAATGAATTTCATTATCCACGCAAATATGCGCACATTGTAGGAAAGGAGTGCCAATCAACGAAAACATATGGTCATAAACGTAAAACTAGAAATATGCGACTCATCGAAACTAACCACATTTTATGCAAGTTTACACTATGAGAATCAGAACAGTAAGAACGATATCAAACAAAATCTGCATTCCAAATTAAGCAATATTAGAGCTGTTTAATAGAATAATTCGACGAGAAACAGGTAGAATACAAGTTTTGCCATGACCAAATCTGAGTTGAAAACGGATTTCTTTATATTTTTTTACATGATTGAAAGGAAAGATGAAATCTTTATTTGCGTAATTAGCCAATAAACTCTAAAGCTCGTGATTTAGAAAAATGAAAATCCATTGGCTGAGTTCCCACCGTTTCTTTTTTTTGAGAAAATGTCTCATCGAGTTATTCTGCATATAACAGAATATGTTTGATTAAGATTAAATCTAGGATTAAACTAATTAATTTTTCAATCCTTTACTTATCGCAAGTCCCTATCAGTTCAAAAAATTTCATGCTAAATTGTAATTCTGAATGTGGGAACACAACTTCAGCATGACTAATGCAGAATCAATGACCAATACCAATACGACCAATCAATGGTCAAGTCCAGTACACGATTATCCGACCAATCAATGATCCAAGTTATATGAGGTCGTCATATCACAAAGTGGATATAATGACTAAGTTCCACTTCATACACGCCTGCATGTCTAGAATAAACGCGTTCTCTGGATACCTCTGTCTCTTCTCAGCTTTGCAATAGCTTAGCCAATTCTGGGGGTCTTACGGACTAGGAGAAACTGCCACTGATGTTTCTGAGTACAGTCAGGCTTAGTTAGGTAGCTAATCCGATGCATGAACATTACTGAAATGTGACTTTTCATATTGTTCAATATTTTTTGAACTTATTGATAGCAATACTAATTTCGCTTCCACATCTACACATTATAATCACTAAAATGTGCTTCACTATACTATACTTCGTTAAAATCAGGCAGTAAAATTACGGACAAAAGATATTGGTGAACGTAACTTCTTGAAACTTTTGAATTTAACAATTTTGAGTCACAATGCAACAAAATATGCATTGACAATCATATCTTAATTGATGCCTTCAAGCAATTGTCTCTATTATCAGTATACATATTTATTTGGAAACGTAATTACTTAAGTGGCTCTAAATGTACAACTATTTTCGGAATTCACGAATTTTGGAATTGTTCTCACAGTTTGTAATCACTTTTATGAATAAGTTTGCACTTTAATTGAATGCTTTTAATATTCCTATCTCATTATTGAACAAATTGGCAATAAATCAATTTAATCCCTACATTTTGTAAGACTGGCGGATTTTAAGTGCATTGCAACATATTTGGTTACGTAGGAAATTTATTACTCATCCGTAAAACGGCTAACAAATTATAGGGCATAAATCTTCATTTCTTGTAGTTTTATTTATATACAACGACTTCCTATCGATATAGTTTTATCAAATTGAACAGCGACGAAAACCATGATCAAAGCAAATGAATACATTTAACTATCAAGATGGAGCCCCCCACTGAGAGGTATTAAATTTGGGAAATCATTTTCCGATGAATGAATCTTCGACAGAATTATTAATTTTGTTCCAGTCCCATGGATATTCGAAGTTTGATTGGTCTTTCTTACAATTCTCTTCTACCAGTTTTTGACAGTTCTGCCAAAATCGTCTTCCCATCTTTGAGAAAGAAATTTCTCGTGTGGCTTATCAATTACCTTTACGAAAACTCATTATGTTGCATCTTTGCATTGCTGAAAGTCGTAAACAATCATGGATGCTTTAATTTTTTAATTATTTATTCGAAATCTTTCAAAAAAATAAATTTTATAGCAAATCTAAACATCAGCATGTCATTGGAAGTTTTTCCGGGGCTGACCTAACACTCAACTTACAATAAGACGGGCAGGATACTCTGACGCTGAATAGAAATTGTGATTGAATTGAAAATACTATGGTCCATAATTTTAATAGATAGGTTACTATGATTTATTTAAACAAATTATTAAAGCTTTAACTTAAGATTTTATTGAAATTGTGATTGCTGTGTCTCGAAAGCCCGTTAAATGAAATGCCATAATATAAGATAGCGATGCTGTACTCTATCGTAGCTCACATTTTACTAATGAATGACTTGGTCAGTATTGATTGCTATTGTTAACTCTGAAAACATTTGCTAAAGTATATCTTTAGAAGTTATCGCATTATTTCAATTGTTAAAGGATAGATAAAATGAGTGGATCTGTACTCATTTTCAAAATGAAACGTTTTAAGTCTAACTAAAATGCGTATTGAAAACCGCAATATGGAAGCTCAGGGAGAACTTAAAAATAACAAAAGCGAAATGTTGGTAAATATGGAGAAAGAAAATAAACTATTTAAATTAGATATTTTCCAAAATAACTTACCTTATGTTGGTGGACCTGCGAAAGAATTTAAATCCGTGTAAAGTGGGAGGTGGAACGGTTTCTTTGGGTAACTACGCAGCATACCTAGGGGGAAGCAGAGTCGACCTGCCAAAGTTTAACTTGAATTGAATTTTCAATTGCGATGAATGTGTCATTATCGAAACTAGGAGCTTTCATAAATCATTTCCATGCCTAAGCACGATGATGGGTGGCTTACGTTCTGAAGTGCTTTTGGATTTGAAACTAGTAAGATCATCATTTGATTAAAGTCAGTATGTAAGATCGCTATCTTCAATACTTATACTAAGCTTATGGCAGGAGCAATTGACAATTTGACAACTAGACTTTCGGAAACGCAACTTTGTTTTCTGTGCTATATATTTTAAAATGTTTGAGTTTTATTTAATAGCTTTTATATTAGTTCCTTTTTGCTCAAATAGTGTTCTTACTTAACGCCATTGCTATAACAATTTATTTAATAAAACTAGATCGATACATGTCAACCTGAATGTGTTCTCAATTCATTATTAGTGGAACGTCTGTAGGGTCCATTCTGTCATTAATGTTAGCGGGTGACTATGTGCCAAAATAGGTTAAAAATGATTACAAAATGAATAATTCCGAAGCAAGCAAATATTGATTTGACTACTCTATTTAGAGGAGTAATTTGTAAATTGGAAAGATTTAAATCGCAAAGATAAAATATTAAACACTTATAGTAATGCTAATAAAAGTCCATTATCTGTAGATTTATTTTTGCTAGATGTTCTTCAGTACTTCTGAATGGATCAAGATTCGGTTTCAAAATTATACTATGTAATGAAACATGATTCATTTGCCCCAGTGTTATAAACTTTGCTTCGAATGTAAACCATTTAGAGCAGATTAAAAAAAATTGAAGATAAGTTTGGATAAAAAGTATAATTCAAATATGTAGCGGATTAGCTACCTAACTAAACCTGAATGTACTCAGAAACCTCGGTGACAGATTCTCCTAGTCCGTAAGACCCCCAGAATTAGCTAAGCTAGTTGCAAAGCTAAGAAGAGACAGAGGTATCCAGAGAACGCGTTTACTCTAGACATGCATGACGTGGAGTGTAATGTATGACATGGAACTTAGTAATTATATATACTATATGATACGATGACCTCATATAACTTGGATCATTGATTGGTCGGAAAACCGTGCACTGGAATTGACCATTGATTGATCGCATTGGTATAGGTCATTGATTCTGCATTAGTCACGCCAAAGTTGTGTCCCCACAAATAAAAGTAGACACAGCAATGTGAACCCATTTAATTAGCCCCTCAAGTGAATAAGTAGAGTGCAGTTATATTAAAGATTATTTATCAAGACCAGTGAAAATGATTTCCACTAGATAACGTTTGATTTACTACGAAGAAACAGGAGTTGCATAAAATGCCAACGAATTTTGATCTGGCAAATTTAAGTAGTACCCATTCGTGAGTTGAAATAACAAATAGTAAAAAAAGATAAAATTAAAAAAGAAAAGAAACAAAAGCTCTTCAATTGATGAAACTAAGGAGTACATTTTAGCTATGATGAAAAGTGCAACAGAACTAATGTTAGTCGTTGGCAGGTCAAATTAAAATGATGACAAACTCAATTCCTGGGTAGGATCAAAGCTAAAGAAAAAAATAAACCAATCAAAAGAACGTCTGAGAGACCACGGGAAGCGAATTATCACACCTATTTAACGACTGAAATTTCACAGTGATGTTACAATGAGGAAAGTTATTTTAAAATATGCTCTCCACTTATGTACGAATAATTGCAATATGACCTGACAGGAGTTGAGGAATCTGTCATTTCTAAAACAATCTGGGCCATCACGATTTACGTCATTGCGCTTTATTAGACTATTTTAATCATTTAGATTTGACAATAATTACCTTCACCAAAATGCTAATGAAATAAAAAAAATCCCATTACTGACACCGGTTTGAAATTTTGATAAATTCGAAATTAAGTGACGAAGTTGAACCATTTCACTCAAAGCAGAAAATCTATTTTGCGCATTAATGAGCAAGCACAATAGCATTTACTAAAGGTTCCCTTAAGTTGAAAAGCAATAAATACCTCTATCTACTGTTACTATTTCATATGAAATTCATTTGATATAATATTAACAATCATAGATTGGTTTTGTTTATTTTTTTCAAAATCGGGGGGTATTTCAAGATAATCAGATGCAGGTAATATCACGGCTGGAAATATTAAGTGAATTCATAGTGTGCTCTACAATTTGCAATTCTACGCAATCTCCCGAAATCTGTTCTTCATCCTCCTTCTAAGCAGTCTTTGAATAAATCTTGAATCCTTTTTGAAATTTTGTTTAACGACCCAAATGTTCAACATTGAGCGGATGGCGATAAGAACAGCTTAATTGATAAATTGTTAAAGAAGCCTTTTGTGAAAGTTATTCATTCTAATTAATCTGAAATGGTTCAAAAGTAACTGCATGGAATTAATTTTTGAGAAATCTTCTGTGTAAAACCTAACACAAAAGATTTCTCCTAATCTATGTAAATAAGTCGATTTGAGGTGAATGCTCTAGGAATGGGTCTTAATTAAATATCGGTGATCTCCATGGCATTTACTCTGGTTGTACGTCAGTAACGTAAAATATGATCATTAAAATATGATAAATAATGCCGCGTCTATGGCGAGTTGATTAGATGAATGGTTCTGTCTTCACAACGCACCAGTTTCTCGAACCAACAGTAGCACGAAAGCATGCTCCAGATGGCAAGAGTGTGCACGGGATTGTCTGGATTAGCCACGCTATTGTTTTATTCCTTTTTTAGCATTCCGAATAGAAAAAAATATTGTTTTAGTTTCTTTAATATTTCAAAACATGCTGACTTTTTTAGAATCAAACAAAAAATGGATAAGTTGACATTAATTAAATTCGTCGAGCTCACTAATTAACAGCATTCCATAAGCCTCAAATATTTCTCGATTTTCAATTTTATCCATTTTTCAATTAAAATAAAGAACCCGCCATGTTTTGAAATATTAACGAAAAAGCACTAATAATTACGATTTTCAAATTTCGTTATGATAACATTTTTAAATTCCTTGAAAATTTTTACGCTTTGATTGTTTTTTATGTGGTATAACATATTACAGGAACCTTGACTCTGACCAATGTTGCAGGGCAAAGACACAGATATTCAGTTCTTCGTTCTAGTTATTGTAGAGTTCGCCAAGCCTCGTCATTTCCTCTTTGACCTAATTATCACTAATTTTATTGCAGGCCATTTATTGCTTTGTTAATACTTCTTAAAATCCTGATTTAGATGGACTATTGCTAGCCAATAATAAACAATTAACACCAGAGAAAACAATGCTTTCCATTTAACACAGTCACCCGAATCCTTTTGGAGTTTAACCTGTGTAAGTTGCACTACTTAAATAAAACAGTGCTGTGGATAAAAGATCAAACTAGAACTCTATAATGGCATCGCACAAACTTTGGTATGTTAATTGCATCTCATTGGAAGAGGTCAGCAACAATGGGGACTTTAACAGGTGAGTGGTCAGAATTAAGTTAGGCAAAGTGTTTTGTAGGTTCGATATATACATATATAATGACAACCTTTATTCAAACAAACGGTTACTTCTGTCCTCATTCATTTTATTTGCCTTAGATTCTGCCGTATTCACTAGATGAATTTCAGTTGTATTTGACGTTGCAGTGGCGTGTTTCGTCTCCATAGAGCTTCAGAAAATCTGTTTTGAACTAGTAACCTGCAATTTGCATGCGCCTTCAACATTCTATGCAGTGTCCGACAGTTAAAATGCTGTCACAAATTTCTGCCACGATTTTAGACCAATGCACTTCAAAGCAAAAGCTTTATCAATTATTACCAACCTTCCTTTCAAAATAATTTAAAAAAACATGAAACGAATCCAAAACGCTAGAAGTTATTAAATGATATTGACTAGATGTAAGCGATTTAATTTACATTCGTTTCTTTTTCGAGTTGTCAAAAGCTTTGGGATTCATTAACGTATTTTGGAGCTCTCCTGTTGCTTTCGATTCGGTCAGCAAAATATTTGTTTCTTAAAAGTAACGGAAGCGTACTTAACCTCTAAGCACAAAGTTTTACTTGACAAATCTTACAGCAGGAAAATGAAGGTGCTAATTTTAATGAAAATAAATAAATAAAATATCCTAAAATACTTTTTCAATATCCTTAAATTTTTTCAAGAAAAAGGAAATGTTAATATCATGGAAATCAAATACCACTATCATCATCAGTAAATTTTGCGAATCCGCTCCTTACAAAGGTTAGGATAATTGAAGGTCTCCTTCGCTCTATGGGATTTATCCCATTTTACAAAATTATATCTTTAGAACGCATTTGTTTAAATTTGAGCAGCCAAAGGCGCATGTTGGTTTATTTAATCCACGGTTCCACTCTCTGTCAATGCTCACTTAAGTGATTTAAAACGATAGAAGTGTATTTTTCTCAATCATTTTACTTTTCCTTGATGAACGTGTTTAATTTGAAGAATTTAGCTTTTAACTAAGTCGAGTGACTTAAGGTTCTGAAAGGCAATACAATTAACAGAAATGCACACGCTAGGAGCATTGTATATTTTTATGCTTTGTTAGTTGCGTTATCTTTTTGAACATAATTCATTAATTAAAATTAATTAATTACAACTTGAATGGTAAAAGTGCACTAAAATTTGACAATAAAGTCTATACGCTCATTTTTCAATATCTTTAATAGAACTTTGGGATATCTTTGCTTGGGTTTCAATAATGTTCCTAACGACATATGTGTCCAAATTTGAGGAACCAAAAATGCGCATTCTTCAATCAAAGTCGGGGATTAACATCCCTCAAATACCCATTCAATATCCGTTTATTTTGTTCAAGAAAATAGAAATTCAATATCCCCCAAAATCATGTGCAAGCTGCCTTCCTTTTATCAGTAAATTTTGTAAATCTGTTTCTTGCAAATTTAGGGTTATTGAATGTCTTCTTCGTATTATTTAAATAATTCTATTTTTTGTTATTTTTTGTTTATTTTTGTTTACAAAATCATAGGTTTATTTTAAATTGTGATCATAAAAGTCCATATTGTCAATGCTATCAATACAATTTTTATGGACATCAATCATTTGTTTATTAAGTTTTAAATGTATCCAGAGTAAGAGGCAATTCACTAACTGACACTATCATTCTTGCCTTAGCAATTACATTTCCTCTTGAGCAGATTTATTTAAATACACTTGTAAAATTTGATAGCCTTCCCTCACCATTTACATTTCCCCTGAGCAATAAAAACATGAGCTGGAAATAGAGTTTTAAATATTGATTTGCAAATGCATTTATTAAGTTAAATTTTGTATAATAATATCAAGGTTATACCACTCGATCTGAAGCAGAAGAATAGGAGAGATCTTAGGTTAAAATAAATGTCGAGTTTGACCCTTGCTTTTCGAAATTATTAATTATAATCAACTATTTATAATTATAATAATAATATAATAAATATAATTAACTAATCATATTATATTCCATGCACCTAAGGCAAAATCTCGTTCTTCCCGTTCTGCAAATCCATGAAGACTCTTGAGGTCGCAACCCATCAATTCGATGCATCTATCCATATATATTCATAATAATAATAATAATTACATTTTTTGTTTTCTCAAAAACATAAAAAATTTTCCATGTCTCAAGTAAATGTTATCAAATTGAGTATCCCTTCGGATCAAAGGGACTTTCATTACAAAGAAAAGTCAAGGTTTAAACGATCACTTTTAAAGTCAATTAAAAATAGACCGACGTGAGTTAATTGATTTGATAATTTTTTAAAATTGTTAAGGCAAGAATTTAGTACAACTTATTTTGAATGTGTTCACCGGCACACAGTGAGTAGTCGAAAATAATGGTTTGTGGAAAGAGGAAAGTAAGTTTGCTTGAGCTTTTCCTGGGAGAAGATTACCACTCTGCAATTGCGACCACGGTAAAAGTGACCAGGCAAATGATCGATATTAACACTAATTTCATTCTTACTTAATTGTTTTTCTTTTGAGAATCGATGTTCAAAATCGCGAATATAAGTAGAGAGCTACATAAATTGTTACAATATAATGTTGATAAAGAGATCTGACTATCAAGTTGTGCTAATAGAATAGATGGATTTTAAACCCTTCAATATTCACATTTCTGGCCCTTGGAAAACGTCAAAACGTATTCGAATATCTATGCCAACTTGGGTTATTTTATTAAGGCAAATAACGAGCGTGTCATAACTTAAATTGAAAGTATATATATAAATTGGAATTAATAAGCACTGAATGACAATTAGGCAACAGTTTTCAGGTGTTTTGTCTGTTTCTCGATCAATGCACATAATTCAGCAATGATTTTAACGACATATTCTCTAAATTTGAGCAGTCAAAGTCACAAGGTGGTTTGTTTAATACATGGTTCTATTTTCTGCAAATACTCATTTAATTGCTTTAAAGCAATGTAAAATGTTTCGTTAAAGCAATTTTACTTTCTGAGATGCATTAGTTTAATTTAGATAAAATGAATATTTCTTAAACGAAGTATCATAAGATTCCGATAGACAATGCATTTTAAGCGAACGCATCTTTCATATGCAGTAACCACAAAATATCTTTTATGCAACTTTACTAACGCCATCGATTTGCGCTTCAAAATATGGCATCGTTCATTTATATTGGAATAAACGATATGACCAAACAGTTTGCGTCGGTTTTTTCGCAATTGTTTAAGTAATAATTGGGCAATCAGAAATGGATACTTTTCAATTAAATTCGTGGATATATCAACATCAAATACCTATTCAATATCTTTCGGTTTAACAAGTAATTTAAAACTCAAATATTATCGAAATCTTTTTAATACATTTTAAAAATTCGTTACTTACAACCGTTAAAATCATTGAAAGTCTCCGTCGCGATGTGAAATTTATTCCAATGTATTTGTGTTCACCTGTGTTTGTTTAGAAGATCGTATTTTTATTAAAATTTAGATCATTTATTTATATCAAATGGCAGGCTTTATTATGGATATCATTGGCCCTTTAGTTGACTTCGGACTTCACAGAAGGGAGGAACATCAAGGTCACAAAAATTCGAGAGGGGAAGGGGACAGAAGAGTGATTCACAGATGTAAAAGAGACAGACACAAAGGCAGAGAAAAAGATGAAGTAATGTGAGTAGTGTGGAAGTGGTCGAATATACGTACAGTGAGTTCATGATAGTTTGGAGTCAACTGCCAGATTATAGACTTTTCAGGCCGTATGAGTATACGTTACCCAGGGTGTACCACATGGTGGTAAGTCTATCGCACACCCCTAAATTTAGATCATAAAAGTTCATATTACTAATGCTATCAATGAAAATATTACTGCTGTTTATCACCCGGTTATTAAGTTTAAAATGTACTCACATGAAGAGACAATTAAAAAATTGACCGTATCGTTCTTGCGCGTGCACTTAAATTTCATTTTGAGCTGATTAATCTAAGGGCAATTGTAGAATTTGATAGACTCTTCTTGTCATTTGCATTTCATTCGCGTATTATAAACTTGAAGCAGAAAAAAAGCTTTTAATATTGACTTCCATATGCACTTAATTTGTTAAATATTGCATAATCATATCAGGGTTATACTACGTGATCAAAAGCAGAAGCATGGGGAAAGCCAACGTTAAATTAAAGGCTGAATTTTTTTTTTTTACTAATTGATAAAATTGATTTTCACCATTAGCCCAAGCGCTTTTTGACCAACCTGTCGTGTTGTTTTTAACTATGTTAGACACATTCTCACAAATATCTGAAGATTCTTGAGGCCACAGCCCATCAATTAGCTGCATTCATCCATTTATATCCACAATAGTAATGATTATTTCACTCTAGATGTTATATCAAAAATGGACAAACGTGTTTCTATGATTCAAGTAAATTTGTTTCTAATTAAATGCGAGGTCAAATTAAAGTGGCTAAATTTTGACAATAATTTTTAAAGATCATTAAGAATATGTTAATGTGCATATATTGATTTCCTGATTCATCATGTATGGTTTCGTAAGGATGCAGTACGACTTATTTAGGAAGTGTTCACACCTACGTAGTAAGTGGTTATGTTAACGGACACGAAGTGGGTTTGTAGTAATAGGAAATGAAGTTTACTTGAGCGCCTAGTGCATTGTGATCACTACTCTGTAATGGTGACTTTGGAAAGCGTGACGAGGCAAATGCTCGATACCAGCATTGTTGTCACTCCTGTTTACTTACCTTTGCTAGAATCAATGTTCAAACCTTTGATTAGGTGTAGCAAACCATCTAAATTACTACAAGATAATGTTTTTAAAGTGAATTGACTGTCAAGTTTTGTCAGTAAAATATATAGATTTTAAACCATTCAATATTCACATTTACAGCCTTTAAAATTGTCAGAATATCTTTGAATATCCATGACAACTTTGGTTACTTCATTTGGACTGATATGAGATTGACAAGCCATTAAAGTGAAAGTCTATATATTGTGGAAAAATAAGTACTGGGTGTCATTGTGCATCCATTATCAGATTTCGTGTCGGATTTTTTGACCAATGCAAATTTAAATATTCATTAAGGAAAGGAAATTGGCATCACTGGAGAACTTTAATGTGAAAGACTCTAATAGTAATTACTTTCATTTTAAAAAAGTTGTTATACCAAAATTGTGAACTTATCAGCAACAACTCCACTAATTCTGAGATACAGTGCTTTGATGTCAAATTTTAACAGATGCTTCCTCTTTCTAATTCAAACCAAATATTATCTCTTATCGAGAGAAACACGTTTGTTAAGGCAGGAGTCCAGTGGTGTTCTGTGCTTGCAGCCTCAAAATATGTAACTCCATAAAAATAGAGGATATTATTACATTCATTTACATGACTAAAATGAGTCTATATGCCTTCTCGATTGCGCAAGATGATATTGTCCGAAAGCCACAGTCAAACAGCCTCAGTCGTCAATATTACTCAATAAGTGTGGACTTTAATATATATGTATAAAAATAGAACCAAATTGTCTATAATATAGTGCGTGGTAGGGCCGTTTGCGAAATGTCTGCAAGAATAATGTGGTTGCTTATTTAGAAGTATGTTTAGCTGTATAATGAAGGGATAGCATGAGACAGCATTGATAATCTTCAGGTGGCAACAAAGTGAAATTTTCTTTAAAAGGTCAAATAAAATGTTAGTGAATGTTTGTAAGTAAAACAGCTGAATTGCAGTTTAATTTTGAAGTGTCGCATGTGTGACAAAATTGGTCCATTTTTACCCGGAATAGAATAAATGAACTGCTTGCATGTGTATATGCATTTAATGCTGCAATGCTGTGTTAAACTGCAGAAAAACTCCTTATCGTTCAAAAAGAACTACTAAAAATCCTATGTTTGGTATACAAGGGATGTGCAATAGACTTATCACCTCCTGGTGCACCCAGGAAAACGTATACTTATATGGCGAAAATGTCTATAAACCAACAGTTGACTTCAAACTACCATGAAAAGCCTGAAACCAAACTCCAATAGGAGAAATCGCCCTTGACAGGGCAAACCACAACTTCTGCAAATCCTTCAGTGGAATGCTGGAGGAATGCCACAAGACATGAAGTTTCGAATCCAAAAAATTCTGGATACCTATAACATAGACATATTCACAATTATGGAATCCAACCTTTCGGATGACAAACTCACATACTACCAATTTTCAGGCTACATCTTACATCTGTTACCTAAAGACCAGCAAGCAGCAAGTGGAATATTGACTGGAGTAAAAGAAGGCCTCGCATCACGCTACGAAATAATCAAGAGTATGAGCTCAATGCAGGATATATGTGAAGTAATCAGACTAGATGTATGGAAAAGTCAAAACGACTTCAAGATGTATGCGGTCTATAGTCCACCTCAGAAGAGATTCTACCTCGAACTTTTTAACATCTCATACAAAACTCTATTACTTGAAGACTTCAACGCCCATTCCAAAAGATGGGGCTATGGGAACAGAAACACAGCTGGGAAGGAAATCAAAGACATACTTAACAGCAGCCCACTAAAACTTACAGCGGTGAGAATCCTGCTACATACCTTCTCTACATTGAAACCAGAACAACGACTGACTTGCCTCTGGTTTCAAGCGACATCAGCGAGCTCACACAACGTAAAATAATTAAAGGTTCTGGATTTGGTCACAAACCAGTCATTGCTAGTTCTACCTTCAACTCCAATTCCATGAGACCCAAAATACTAACCTAGGTATTGCGGAAATTCAGGAGGACAGACTGGCCTACATTCACAAACTTTTTGGAAACTGAACTAAACGCAATTCCTATTAACTACAACCAACATCCGGACAAACTATGCAACAATATCACCAATATTATAAGCAAATGTGCAAAGAAAACCATTCTCCGTGGTAAAGTTAAACACTATTGATTGCTTTGGTCTAAAAACCTTGAGGAGCTGAAAAGACAGCGAGATGTCCTTTGAAACACTGCTGAACAGACTGGAAAAACGGAATACGTACAGTCAGATGTTATGAAGCAGGTCATCTAACAAGCCTTACGGACCACTCAACAGCTTCATCCCAAATATCAACTACCAAAATGATAGTCAACGCACACTCAAATTCCTGGGTAACCTCCTAAGCAACAAGAAGGAACCAATACGCTTCAACAATAAACTGCTTTCCACCGACTCCGAAATAGCTAACTCATTCGCGAGGTTCTATTTCCACAAGCAAATGAAAAAACCCATTTGTCAGAAACTCTTCAAGAGATATCAGGAAATTAGTAATACAATTTGATGAAATTAAGGAAGACACAGAAGTACCACATAAGGTACTTACTGAACCATTTAGTTTCACAACCTCAATGCTGCAATAAAACAGTTAAAATGCGAAAAGTCTCCTGGTGGAGGCAGTACTCGCCAGGAATCTCTAATTAGAATGAAGCCAAAAGCCAAAGGATTCCTTTTGACACTATTCAATAAAATAAAGGAGACCAGTCACGTTTCTACCAATGGAAGGTTGCCATAGTAATTCCAATATTAAAAAGGGCAAAGACCCTAGCAACTTTGACAACTACAGGCCTATCGTCCTCATAAGCATGTTAGCTAAGCTTATAGAGAGACTGGTTAACAGGAGACTAATCTAGTTTATTGAAAACAACAACATTCTTGGAAACGAGCAAGCAGGTTTCAGGCCACAAAGATTATCAAACCAACAAGTAGCCAGGCTCTCCCAACATATCAAAGATGCCCTTGATGCAAGAAATACTACTGCAGCTGTATTCATCGATTTCAAATCAGCATATGACCTAGTGTGGAATAGAACTTAATTCTAAAATTGGCGAAGATGGGTGTAAGACATAACATGCTAAACTGGATTAAAACATTCATTGGACAGATTACATGTAGTCAGATATGGAAACGATCTGTCCAAACCTGACCTTTTACAAACAGGCTTACCACAGGGAGCTGTTACAAGCTGCTCTCTTTTCAACGTTTTCATCCATGACATAGCTGAACTGGTACAAACAGCTACGGGATCAAGTGCTTACTTTGTGCAGATGATCTTGTTCTATAGTAACATGGTAAAACCACATTGCCAAAATAGCAGAACGAGCCTTCAATAGACTGAACATACTGAAGCACATGGGTAGCCTTTGGGTAGTGCACACTCAACCCTAAACACCACTTACAAGATGTTTGTTCAACCAGTAATGCTCTATTGCTGCGAGCCACTCGTTAGACCATCTGAAGTGATTCCCAAACCACTCGAGAAGATGACGTCTAATTAAAGGAGGGATAAAATCAACACCCATTGGTGTAATGGCCCTGGTCACAGGAAACATAACAATACGTTCGTCCGTCGAAGAGAAGGCCTTGACACTGTATGAGAAACTACTGCGCATTCCCATTGGCACATTCTGAAGAAATTAAGAAAATAGGTCATTTCACCTGAAAACGCAAATTGGCCTAATACCTAAAGTAATATAACTGAAGAAAAGAATACAAACAACTGACAAACCAGAAAGCCTCTCTTTATCCCAAAACCCAACAGCAGATAACGAAGTACAATTTTGCACCCAATTTCTTGGCTATTCCATGAAAGCAGTCATTTCACTAGATCGAATGCGATTATTGGCAATTTTAGACAATTACTGCAAACTATCCTGCAGATCAATAGCCCCAGGTCTTCACTGATTGATCATATGGAGAAAACCACGAGAACATATGTGCAGAGATTTACTCTGAGCTATTCCCTTTCTTCACAGCAGAAGGATAAAATAGGTCTGCATTTAAAGTTGAAATAGAGGCCATTGTGCTGCCGGGATATTAAATTCACCAACGAACACAAGTCTTTTGGACTCGCAGTCAGCAATACAGTCAATTGGAAACAGAGAACCACTCAAAACGGCTGAGATTCACGAATGCAAAAACTGTATCAGCTACTCAAAATAAGACAAAATAAAGGTTTTCAATGGATTCTTGAACACTGTGGCATTATAGGCAATGAACGCGCTGACACACTAGATAAGAAAGGAACCGAAATTTTGCAAGCTATAGACCGGCCTATATCTTTCTTCACAATGAAGACCTTACTCAGGAGAGAATTCAACAAACTTAAAGTCCGAACAAAGGAGATGCCGTGGACAGGGGCACTCTCCAATATAGCCGACTGGCCAAGACTCGAAGCTGTTTCAAAATTAAGACTGCGTACTGGACACGATTGCCTGGCGAAACATCTTCACAACTAACTAACTTGCCCCTATGTGACCTTCAGGAGGAAATGGAGAAGACCCATCTGATACGGTGTCCAGCTTTGCATACACTGACAGAAGCCCAGATATACTGAGAAGCCAGAAGTCAACTAATGGGCTAATGATAACTATTATAAAGCCTGCCATTTGATATAATAATATACGGTATTTAATACAACTAATGGTCATTTACGTACATCTATGTTAGAGAAAGCACCCAGCAATCAACTGCAAATGATAACTCATATTTACTAACATTTTTCCTCAAATGCATAACTTATCAGCCAAACTGCTGGTTTATTGCACAAATTAATTTCTTACTGCGTTGTATATTGTAGTTCGAGAATTGTGTTCTAATTAATTTATTAAACTGTGGCGAGGTATCATTCGTTCTAGCAGTTGACAAACCTTATTATGATTAATTTTATTTGTGGTTGGTATTCCCGACTGCACTGAATGAATTTCATTGGTATTTGGGCTGAAATCGCGACTGTTAGACTCCAGTACTTTGGTGAATCAGCTTTGATCTGAACATGCCAACTCTCAGTTCGCAAACAGTTAAGCTTATGCATTGTGGGAACTGTGAACAATTTTAGAAATTAGTTTGACACTTCATAGGTGATGCAATATGCAACTTGAGTGCGAGTGCACTCATTTATCATATGTCTGTTGAAAATAGTAAATAGAACCTTTATGGTTGGATATCAAATCAATAAAACATGACTGAATAGCATATTTAAATATATACTTGAAAAGAAACAGTATAATGAAATTCATTTCAAATGAAACCTCTCACAACCTACTTCACACAAATTTAAAGTCTTTCACAGGTCCAACAGCATTTTATCAAGACCAAGAGAAGGTTAACCGAACGTAATTAGGAGGCGGTTTGACTAAAGAGGGAAAGAGGGGTGGGCATGAAGTTGAATTTCAGGTGCGTCAATGCGAATCTCCTGCTTCGTATATGACAGCGCCGATAGCGCATATCTATAAGAGTATGATATTTGGACATTTTTCGTTCCATCTGTTATCACTACAATGTGGACATTAAGTAAAAGATTTCAGCTGTGTGTGTCAGGGACTGACGCTCAAATTTCAAAATTCAGAAAGTGATTTAATACTCACTAAGTTTCCATCACGCTTTATTATTCCTATTTGCCTTGATATTTCAAATTCATTTTTCATATCCGATTCAATTATTTCTAATAATTTACGAGTGCACTTTTTACTCTGATCGGAAAGAGATGCGGAAAGAGAGATGTTCGAAAGAGATTCCGATCGGAAGAGTGACAACATTTGAACTCAAATTAACAGAGTACAAATCTAAGTATGATATACTGAGGAATTAAAATATCGGGAGCTCGTGTAATAATTTTCGAGAATAAATCATAATAAGGCCCCAACTAGAGACCTTTATAACACTATCTCTAGAGCTTACATCAGGCGATCATTTCCTGACTTCTATCTGAGTAAGTAGAGATAGGTAGCTTTAGTTAATGTCTTCGAAATACAACAAATTAAGAACTCTGTTGGCATTAAGCAATATTTTTCTTGAAAATTAGTCCATTTTTAAACATAGAAGTTGGCGTATGTTACAGAGGGTGGAGTGTAAAAGGATGTCAGAGCTCCATTAAGGTATCGAAGACATTAAAAAATACTGTAATGTATGCGAATCTCAAATACTAAAGGATCTTTCGACTTAAACGTTTTAAATGCACACAAATATTGGCAGATGGTCATAATTTTTTTTTTAAATTCGTATACTATATAGTGCATTGATATACTTTACCACCATTTATCTATCCAATTATTTTATTTGTACGTCTACTCGATGAAATCTTGCTATATATCTACCTTCAAGTTTCCAAATTGTCAAATCCGAATAGAGCTTCAAATACTTTTTTTATGGCATATAATGTCCATGGACAGGTAACTTATTTTTTAATACCCAACTTTCTCAAAATTCAAGAAAAATATGGCATCGTCTTGTTTTATTATTTGTATGAGTAATATTATTGGAAGACTCTATCTCTGTTCTATTAAAAGCGCACCACCAGATTTAGTCAGTATTAGATTTCTGAGTTTGCCTAAAATCCAATTACCTCATGGCAACTTATTTGCTCGGACGCGTTGTTCAATAGTCTTGATTAATTTGAAATGGTTCGAAATTGACTAAATTGATATTAGTCCTCGAGAAACTGGTAACTGAAAATCGCCCGTCCCAAATAATGTCACAAGAGGTTTCTCTAAACTTCTCTGATTAAATCGAGTTTTATTGAATGCTGTAAGAATGAGCCTTATCTAAACACCGTCCATCGCCATGATAAAATTCTCTTATGTGAAATTAAGAGTTGATAACTATATGGAGGAAAGAGAGTGTATAGTGTAAATGGCACTTGCTCTGTTTAGACGTTAGTGTCACAAAATCAAATCATTATAAGGCGACTAACGATGTATCGACAATTGTGAGTTAATTGGGAAAAAGATTCTGTATTCATAATGCACCTGATCCTCACGCGAACAGTGGCACGGACGTACCTTCACGACTGCACAAGCGTGCACGATGATGTCTGTTACAGCCAAGGTATCATTGCACTCACCACAAACTCTAGCGCATAATATGTAGTTAAAGCATAAAACCACAAATATATTCTTATACGTTACTCTAATCAAATTTTACTCCTCTTTTATTATTTAGAATAGAATAATTATTATCTAATTTTTGGTTTGGAGAGGTATTTTGGAATGAGGTCGATCAAAGTAAATATTTATGCGATCAAAAATCAATCAAGTTCACGGCTTGACAACGTTCCGAAACGTTAAACAGTTTTCGATTTTTCATTTTTATTACTTCCATATCTCAAAAAAAGGATTTAAATAGCATGCAGATAAATCAATATTATAAAGGCCAATGTCTATTTATTATCAGCGGAGCAATTGCGAATTGAATAAAAATTTCTTTTCAAAGTTGCGAATAATGAATAATGGCAAAATTAGTCGAAGGTCTGGTTTTCTTCAGAAATAGTGAGCAAACTTACAGAAGAATATAGAGCAATGAAGAAGAAACTTCAATAAAATGTTTTATGTTGTTGCAATGAAATATTTCCTTAACGTAGTGTTATATTTTGTGCGGTGGGATCAACTTCATCGAAAGTCAAGATGAATAAACACATTTTTTTCATTCGTATACTCGTTAGTCATTTGTGATTGATGTTCCCGAATGTAATAAATGAATTTCATTTGCTTTCAAGCGTAAATTGCAATTTTCAACCAGATTTAAGCTGAACTAGGAAACCCTCGGTTTAAAACACATTCGTGTGCAATTTGGCAACTGCTAATCTTTTTAAAATTTGGTTTGACTCTTCATTGATGTGGAAATATGCATGTTGAGTGCAAGGGTATTAATTTACAGTATGTCTGCCGAAAGTGGTAATTGGAACCTTTATCTTTGTATGTCATATCAATATTTTATTACCTGAGAGGAAATTGTCCAATAAAATTCATTTCAAATAAAACCTCACACTTGCAGTTCTATTTGCATCCGATTGATCATGATTTCACGAGTTTTGATTTTACACTTTGTCAAGATCAAACAAGTTTAACTGGACATAATTTATGGGCGGTTAGGAGAGGAGTGGCATGAAATTCGATAAAAAATCTCTTTCGTATATCATATTGCCAAAAATGTTATAACGTAAATCGTGATAGCTAAGTTTATTCACAAAAAAATAGATTCCCCATTTCTTGCCAGATTATTTTGCACTTATGCGTGTATAAGTGGATAGCGTATTTTATTTAATTTTCCTTTTTTCAAGGTCGCTGTGAAATATCAGCCGTCAAATGGTTTTGGTACTTCTTCACTACTCATAGTATCTAAGATGTTCCTTCAAAATATATCTTCCTTTCTGCAAATTGAATTTATAATGAAATCGCTTTAAACTGTTAACAACAAGGTTGCTACGGTTACATGGCTAATAATAGCTAAAATGTGCCCTTAATTACCATTAGTTTAATAACTTTGATTGTTTTCTCACTTACTTATATCTTGCTATTGTGATTTGCCATTTCATAAATGAGTAGGTTATATTAGAAATTATCAAATCGGAGTTTGTTGATACTTAATTTTATGCATGCTTCATCACCTTATATCAGACATTGATCAGTGCAGATGATGTGTACTGGTACCATGAACAATAATCTTTAATATAACTTTTTTCTTCTAATCTAATAAACAAGCCAATGACAGTTTTTCAAATTGCAGTATCTAACCATCTTCGAGAAAAAAATTTCATCCAGCATTATTTACAACTTTTAAATCTATTATGTTATGTTTTCAACTTAAACCAAATTTGCGACACTGAAGATAAAAGATAATGTTTCATCGCTTAGAAAGAATTTTGAATTCGAGTATTGATCCGTGCGGAAGTCAGACGTCTCATTCAAACGCATTGACCAATACACGGCGTCAATGTACTTACAGAGAGTGCACTTTTATTATTAATGCTTTTCCTATTCGTTGTGATTTCGCTCTTTTTTAATTAACTAATTACCACTTTAAACAACGTAGTCAAATTGTCATTTGTTTCCTTGAAAATCAGATAGTCACGATTGTTTAACTTATTCTGGCAGTTTTCGGCTGCTAATATTAATCATCGAATTGATCCAGGACAAAACTTACAAATGTCCCACTCATATTACACTGGCAGCACATTCAAATTAGCATTTGACACTCTGGATTTATTGAATACATTTTCAGAAAATGTAATGTCAATAGTATTAATTATAAATACTCTTTGATCAAAAAGTACTAATTAAAGAGCCCAAGCGTCATAAAATATATCGCGCAGAAAAATTGAGATTCCATAAGTCCATTTGTCCAATTCCGAATGGTACCTTCCACACGCTAAACATGGGCATTACAGAGAGCGATCTTGCATCTGAATTGGCGTTTGAACCACCTTATAAAACTTTAATCAAATTACCAAGTTTCACTGATTTCTTATCAATCAAAGGGCATTTCAGAATAAAAGCTAACCCTCTTCATGCTTAAACATAGACATAATTCATGAAAACTCATTATTTTCATTTGTGATGTATTCATGAAAGTTGAACATATATAATATATATGGAAAAGTTTACGATACCAAAATTTCTTACAGATTTGTTCGAATTTATAGGTTAGTCCCTATCCCGTAAGCACAAGATCGAGAGATTATGATAATTTTTTCTCCCTTCTCATTCCCCCTATCACTTATAGCCTACTTTATGTATAAATTGATCCGGTAAGTTTGAGTGAATAAATGAGGTTATTAATCATCTCTTCCGAATAACACTCCGATTTAAGAGTAAATGACAGGGTCAATCATACCATTTTCTAAAAATAAAAAGAAAAAATTCGAAATCTTACACTTTGAAAGCTCGTACTATTTGACTTGTTACTGAATAACTGATGTCTATCCCTAAAGCAAAGATCATTGTGTTCTGTTAGTGAGCATTCGGAAACACTACCAAGGAGCGAAAATCTTCGATCATAGATTTTGTAAGAATAAAATTTAATTCTATTTATACGGCCAATTTTCATAATCATTAATAGAAAATGCGGGTCAATGTCTCCGTCTAAGTGTATTGAAGTGGACTTATTGTGTGGAAAATGATTCAGAAATCTTGAATCCAAACTTGAGCACACTAAGTTATATCTGTGTTTGTGTTAAATTGCACAATGTACTTGAATACCTCTGGCCAGTTCAGGTAGTTCTTATTGGACGATAATGGGTTCGCCTGCAGTTCAACTCTGCCTATTGCTTTGAAATGTAACAGAAATTGCCTTTACACAGGCTACCATCTGATCTACTCTTTTACTAATAAAAAGTACACCAATATTTGCACATATAGAACATTTCGAAATTTTACTGCAATTCAGCTGTTTTACTTACTACATTCAGTAGCATTTTATGTGACCTTTTTAAGATAATTTCTCTTTTTTACCTATTGAAGGTTATGAAAGCTGTCGACTGTTATCCTTCCAATGTGGTCGTTAGACATACTTTTTCATAGGTGACCACATTATCTCGCAAGCTTTTCACAAACGGCCCCACTGCACAATATATTGCCGGCAATCAATTTCTACGCATTTACATATTTCTTAAAGCCCAATATTATTCAGCAATATATCCGACTGAAAGTACTTCGTGACTTACGTACAATATTTCGCTGCATGATCAAGAAGACTAAATGGCTCATTTGTAGTCATATAAGTGGATGTAATTATATCTCTCTTATTTGGGGAGTGCCGCAAACGCAGCACTCTATTGGCATAACAGTCATGCTTCTCTCGAAAACAGTTAATTGTTGATTAAATTTCAACCGTCTGAAACGCCTCAATTTGCGTTAGAAATATTAGCTGAAGTTTTACAACAGAACACTGCATCTCGGAATTAGCAAAGATGCTGCTGGAAAATTCACGATTTTGCTAGGACAACTTTTTAAAATTACATAACAACATAGTACGAATTTCGGTGGCAATTTGGTTGGCATATCAATTAAAGGTTGGTAGTATTTGAGTTTCTCTTTTAAATAAAATAGTTCATTTTGCGGTTTCCTATTAAAATAAAAGTCATATTAAAATTATCCATTTGTCTAAGGTGCAGTGTACATTAAGTGCGATTTTTTTCGGGTGAAATTGAGAAAATTGTCGTATACATTTCAACCTCAAAATTCAGATATCATTTTAATCGTTTTCACCTTAAATAAGAAGTACTTTTATCTCTATATCTACTTGAGATAGTAAATGTAAATGGGTAGTCCATTTAAATGGAGTTAAAACTTTCTTTCGGATTCTCACTTTCATTTTTAATGTCTTCGCAAAAAAACTCGCCCATTTTTCGACAATCTAACTGCCATGTATTGTTTGATTGTTACTACTTAGCATAACAGAACAATACAAAAGACGAACATTCGATTTGCTCTTTTTAAAACATTAATTGATAAGTTTAACTGTTACTGAAATTCAGGTGCTTTGCTTGGTAAAATGAGCAATATTAGACCTACCTTTATGAGACTATTTCATTCTTTTTGGTATAAATATAAGCTCCTCTAAATCAAACGTTCACCTTAATCAATAGTTTCTCATAACGCCATTTTCAACTGATACGACTATTCAGTGAGCGGAATTATTTCAGTTGTAAAGAAGTCACCAAATCTGATCTTATAATTATTTATGACTGTAGAATATTTAATGAGATCAATAATACTATTTGGTTATTTATTTATGACTGTAAAAATGAATATGCGTGCCTATGAATGCTTAGTTTAGAAGTGGGAGAAGCCTCCCGGGCCATTCCATTATACCTTACCTGACCATTGTTTCAATTTTATTTTTAAACTAGCATAAAGTTTATATTTGTGCTTAAATGAGTCAGCTCAACATGAAATTGAGTGAGTGAATGCGCAAGACTGACACTGTCAATTATTTAAATGCCTCTTAATGAGGGTACGGTGTAACTTTAGCAAACAGGTGATGGACAAACACACAGATTTGTTGACAGCATTAGTCACATGGACTGCTATGAACTTAATTTAAACTAAGCATATGATTTCCTAAACAAAAATAGATGAACAGTACAACATTAGAATTAATTTCATACTGCGACAGAGACTTTCAATGATACAATTACTTTTGTTTGACAAAGATTTGTAAAGTGTAATGAAAAAAGAAGACAATCAGTATATGTTTTTAGAAGGTATTCGAGTTCATTTCGAGTTACTTGTAAAGAGAACTAAAGTAAACGTTAAAATTCTAAAATAAATTTTAAAGGGAACAGATCAAAATGAAAGTAAGGTGCTAGCGCAAGAATTTCGACGTCTTTACACATTCCTTAAAGCCCAATAGTGTTCAGCAATATTGGCGACAAAAAGTACTTCGTGGCTTTCGAAAAATATTCCCTCGGTGATCAAGAAGACTAACTGACTCATTTGTAGTCATGTAGATGAATGTAATTATATCTCTCATATTTGAGGAGTTACTCATTCTGAGGCCGTAAACGCACAGTCGAGCTTAACAGACATGCTTCTCTCAAAAACAGTTAATAGTTTATCAGATTTCAACCGCCTGAAACGCTTCCATATGTGCTACTTCCTTAGCCATCTTATAAAACGTTGATCAAGTTACAAAGTTTCACTAATTTCTTATCAACAAAAAGAAGTTTCAGAAAAAAAGCTAACCCTCTTCATGCTTAAACATTGGCATAGTTCATTGAAATGCATTATTTTCATTTCTGAAGCAATTATGAATATTGAACATAAAAAATATATATACGAAAAAGTTTACGATACCGAAATTTCTTACAGATTTGTTCGAATTTATAGGTTAGACACTAACCCTTAAACACAAGTTCGATAGATTATGATAATTGTACTCCCTACTCTTTTTCACTATCACTTATAGTCTAATTTATGTGTAAATTGCTCCGGTAAGGTTGAGTGCATAAATGAGGAGACTTCAGTTTTGTCAACTTAGGCTTTTAAGTATTCCATACAACTTTTGCTTTGGTAGGACGATTCTCCTCCTTTCTATGTATCCTCAAATTAACAATTTCACCACACACATTACACGAACTTCAAGTCATTTAGTTGTCCAACAACATAACTAGGCTGTTTAAAAGAATGTGATTGGTTAAATATTGTTGTTAATATAGATTACTTTCTTTCTCCAATTGGTTCCCAAACGCGAATCATTCATTCTTGTTATTTCCCAGTTCTTTTCGTGCTGTCATATCACAGTTTTCATTCGCATTACAATAAGATCTAGAATTATTGATTGTAGAATGCAGTACAAAACTAATCGTTATCGATATGTGATGGGTTCTGTAAATAGCATCTTGCAACGAGAAATAACGCTCACTTCTTTCTTTAAGCTAAACCAGTTCAATTTTTTTTCAATTTAACATTTATTGTTTAAAACAAAATTATTGACAGAGTCAATGATTTTAAATATTGAAAAAGGGTGGTGCAAAAATCAATATCCTTAATTTATCACTTTTCAGTAACCAGGCAACAATCACAATCTCAGAAGACTCTCAAGTTTGAATTTAAATCATTTGTTTCTTATAAGTTATAATATTGCTCCATTGGTTTTTTCAAATTCTAATAGAGAGTGAGAATGCCTACTTAAATTTGAAGTCGCACTTGACATTTTACGGACCATTCACTTTCAGACTCAGATACGCCTGACTGCATTTGATATGTCTCAAATGATAGATCAGTCGTGGAGAAAACCTCAATTTCACTTTCATGTCTAGCTTTGTCATAAAATTTAACTTTATTAAACACCTTGAAAAACGATTATAAAATTGAAATTCACATGGCAAAACAAAGTTGAAGCCAAAGGTGTTATCGAAAAGGCAAATGATGATCCCAATGAAAAATTCAAATTTCTAAGTTTGGAAGACCATTTTGTTGAAACTGTCAAAAACTGAAAGAATAGCGATATCCGAATGGTTAGTGCAAATTCTAATACCCATGGCATTGGAGTAAATTTTATCATTTTTTCAACATTGATTGAAAGCAAATATAATACCATTTAAACAGAGACTCGATTTGTATATTCAAATTTATTCACTTCCTATAATCATGAATTCTATTGATACCTGTTTTGTATGTAAAAAAAATATATTTAATTAGTGCACAATAAACACATATGAAAAGAAACAAAGATTTAAGACCTTTATCGCTTTCCTCATTTTACGTTTGAGCAATGCCGCTGCAAAATATGAAAGTCTGTCAATATAAAGAAAACTTTGCATTAAAATTGATGTATTACCGATTTCTTTATTAATGGCATACTGTTACCGCAAGCAGTAAGTATAAATTCATTATGAAGATTGCAATGTAGGAGAGTGATTCTAAAGCTTACGAAATTCGAAAATAGTTCCATTAATTTAGTCGCCTAGGTATTTGCGTTTCCAAATAAATAAGTACGCTAAAAATGAGCCCTGTGCTTGATGTTCTCAATTTATTCATGATTGTCAATAACTTGTTGCATTGTGACTCCAAAATGCACTGAACTGCAGAGTGATGCATCCGACAATTAGTATGCCTGTTTCTCATTGAATTCTTATATTAATCCTTTCTTATATTTTTCAATATGCGGAACAGATTTCGCTTGTTATCCATCTCGTTGCTCTGATTTTCAGTGTGAACGCTTGTAAACAGACCGGTTAGTTTCAATGTCTCACACACTGCATGCGGTATATTGATAGTACTATACATTTCATTGATAAGTTCTCTGTTCTTACAATTTAAGCATATTTTTTTGGATGCATAAATTCATCTCTGAAGTTAAATGCAAAACTCCAAATGTATATTTAAAACTGTGAAAAGTACTCTATTATTAGAAAGTGAAATTCTGTTAGTGTTTAAACCAAACCAAGGTGAGCTCTATGAAGATGATTGGCCGTGCAGGACACGGAACAAGTAAACACGTGGGCCTCCAATGAAAACTTCAGTTGAATAAAACATAAAGAATTTGGCTAAAATTCTCCCATGATATTTTCACACTTTACTGCAGGTCTGATTTTATTGAGGATTATTTCATTGATTAATGTAAATAATAATTCAGGTGCAATTTTGGTGTTAAACTTGCGTAAATCTTATATTAAAGTGAGGGATTTTGAATCGTAATTTATTTCGAGACATATCAATGAAATTTATTTCAAAATGTATGCGAATCGAAGCATATTTTGGAAAAGGCGGGTAGTGAATTTGAGGTATGTAGGATATTGTGCAGCTGAATCTTTTCAAGTAAATGTGCACAATTTTTGATAAATTATATAATACTCTGTTTTTTAACTATTACTACAAATAAAACAATTGTTATTCAATTCTGATTACTAGAATAGAGGAAAAATGATTGGAGTTACGGTTAACAGTACATGTGCTGTTTTAAGTTTTAAGTTGACAGTGCGATGATTGCATTGCTAAACCACGCAATCTCGAGCACGCTCGTACAGAGAGAAAGTGACTTATTGGGTAAGAGAGCTGAGTGGAATTTGAACCAACCAACACAGACACAGTAGAGTCAGGGTAGCCAAGAACGGAATTTAACAAATTATTTCCAAAGTGGTTCCCGTGGTGCAAATCGAAATCTAGCGAAATTATTTTATTCTTTAGACCTCATTTATTTCTGTTCTAAGTAAAAACAGAGTTGAAGTAATTATTATTCTACTCTAAATAATAAAACAAGAAGAACACGACATTAGAGCTTTCATTTGCACAACAAGTTTTTGTTGTTTTATATCTTAAGTACTTTCAGATCTGTCGATTTTTGGAGGATGCAATGATAACATGCCTGAACCGGATCTGACAGCACCGAGGTAGTGGCGAGAGGCAAATTTTATTATTAGCCGGCACTTGCGTTGTGAACACGATTTTGGTTAAGATAATCTCTTTCGAGGGAAGATTTTTTGCCAAATTACCAAAATGAGGATGGTGTCCAGTTCGAACTATCTTCCCTTATGCCATTCTTTCCATCAAAAGTCCATTACTTCCTTCGGGTTCACGTGCATTGGCGTTCCACGGGACCGTTCATTATTTGTTCTCACTATCTTACTCATCTAAGCTAATATATAGTGAATCACACAGACATCGTCTGCTTTCAATCTCGCACACCGAAGAGTTTCCTTGTGGTGAATGGAAATACGGTGGAACCATTTTATTAGTACGCGGATATGCTATCAGAAGTGTGCCATTTTCTTTAAAGAGTAATGCATTTGGTATGCAATTGAATACGTCTAATTAAACTATTGTTATCGTGACTTTTTCATGCGTTGGGTAAATTTATATGATTTAGGAGAAGATACTTCAATGCACTTTAATATTAGGACAAAGTAAATTATTTCCCCATTATCTCGTTTCATTTATTTTTTATTATTATTGAAAAGAAATTTACTTTTGAATCAAAATTGTTTTATTGATGCAGAGAATTTTTTTCTTATGATATTAGTTCATTAGCATACGAGCCAAAGCATTTTTCGAGAAATTTGGATAATGAAATTGAAACACCGAGAACAGTTTGAGGCTTTTAAGGAGTTTTGAATCCGTGAACTCTATCGATCTTTTTCTCGTAGAGGTAGTTATTTATCCTTTTGAGAATTCTAAAAGATGGATAAAATTTGATTAGAGCTACGGATTGTAGTGATTGCTTCATGTTTTATGTACTTGAAGATCATTAGATGTGTTGTGATCAGGTTAGTACCCGACTGTGATAGAGGATTTGTGCCAAGAGACTAAAATCAATCAGTACCAAATAGTCAATTCAATGAAAGTGCACTTGGCCCCAAATTACTTCAGGAAAGCTAGTTAATAGTTGATTTAAGTGTAAATAAACAAAATTGTAACAAACAACATAGATCTGCATAAACGCAAGTATAAGAAGAAGAAGAACATATTTCAAAATGTGAGTCCAGGTAAAAAAGTGGAAGCATTGCCAACTAATTGATTTGCTTAGTGTACATGTTATCTTAGCGAAGTAAATATCGACAAAATTGTTTGAAACGAATTGATGGAAACATGAACGAAAATTGAGAGCATTTTAGAGTTAAGTCAGTTGTCTTTTAAAAGCAAACTTTGCTTGGTGATTTATATTATGCGAATGGTAGTTAGGTTATGAAATTTTGATGACGTTTTGTTTTTGCAAATGCTTTAATCTGAGAAGAGTATTTGTCAGGCACACAATTAATGCTAAAATATTAAAAACGTTCACATTCAATTCATGTAAAGATTGCATTTGTGCTTTTTCTCCATTCTATGTTTGTAACACACAAAAAGGTCACAAAGATAAATGGCAGGACTTCGCACTGTTGTTTAAACTATTTATCGCAGAATAATACACCTATGTGTACATGTACATGTAAGAACGATGACTTCTATTATAAACGAGAGTGATAGTATTTTTAGCACAAAATTAGGTACGATTCATAATTCTCCATTTTATTGTCAATATAACGCAAAGAGTGAAAAATATTTGCTTGAATTATGCTTTATATTGATATATAAATAACTACCTCTACGAGAAAAAGATCGATAGAGTTCACGGATTCAAAACTCCTTAAAAGCCTCAAACTGTTCTCGGTGTTTCAATTTCATTATCCAAATTTCTCGAAAAATGCTTTGGCTCGTATGCTAATGAACTAATATCATAAGAAAAAAATTCTCTGCATCAATAAAACAATTTTGATTCAAAAGTAAATTTCTTTTCAATAATAATAAAAAATAAATGAAACGAGATAATGGGGAAATAATTTACTTTGTCCTAATATTAAAGTGCATTGAAGTATCTTCTCCTAAATCATATAAATTTACCCAACGCATGAAAAAGTCACGATAACAATAGTTTAATTAGACGTATTCAATTGCATACCAAATGCATTACTCTTTAAAGAAAATGGCACACTTCTGATAGCATATCCGCGTACTAATAAAATGGTTCCACCGTATTTCCATTCACCACAAGGAAACTCTTCGGTGTGCGAGATTGAAAGCAGACGATGTCTGTGTGATTCACTATATATTAGCTTAGATGAGTAAGATAGTGAGAACAAATAATGAACGGTCCCGTGGAACGCCAATGCACGTGAACCCGAAGGAAGTAATGGACTTTTGATGGAAAGAATGGCATAAGGGAAGATAGTTCGAACTGGACACCATCCTCATTTTGGTAATTTGGCAAAAAATCTTCCCTCGAAAGAGATTATCTTAACCAAAATCGTGTTCACAACGCAAGTGCCGGCTAATAATAAAATTTGCCTCTCGCCACTACCTCGGTGCTGTCAGATCCGGTTCAGGCATGTTATCATTGCATCCTCCAAAAATCGACAGATCTGAAAGTACTTAAGATATAAAACAACAAAAACTTGTTGTGCAAATGAAAGCTCTAATGTCGTGTTCTTCTTGTTTTATTATTTAGAGTAGAATAATAATTACTTCAACTCTGTTTTTACTTAGAACAGAAATAAATGAGGTCTAAAGAATAAAATAATTTCGCTAGATTTCGATTTGCACCACGGGAACCACTTTGGAAATAATTTGTTAAATTCCGTTCTTGGCTACCCTGACTCTACTGTGTCTGTGTTGGTTGGTTCAAATTCCACTCAGCTCTCTTACCCAATAAGTCACTTTCTCTCTGTACGAGCGTGCTCGAGATTACGTGGTTTAGCAATGCAATCATCGCACTGTCAACTTAAAACTTAAAACAGCACATGTACTGTTAACCGTAACTCCAATCATTTTTCCTCTATTCTAGTAATCAGAATTGAATAACAATTGTTTTATTTGTAGTAATAGTTAAAAAACAGAGTATTATATAATTTATCAAAAATTGTGCACATTTACTTGAAAAGATTCAGCTGCACAATATCCTACATACCTCAAATTCACTACCCGCCTTTTCCAAAATATGCTTCGATTCGCATACATTTTGAACCAAACTTCATTTATATGTCTCGAAAATAATTAAGGTTTAAAATCCCTCACTTTAATATAAGATTTACGCAAGTTTAACACCAAAATTGCACCTGAATTATTATTTACATTAATCAATGAAATAATCCTCAATAAAGTCACACCTGCAGTAAAGTGTGAAAATATCATGGGAGAATTTTAGCCAAATTCTTTATGTTTTATTCAACTGAAGTTTGCATTGATGACCCTCGTGTTCACTTGTTCCGTGTCCTGCTCAGCCAATCATCTTCATAATGCTCACCTTGGTTTGGTTTAAACACTAACCAAATTGCACTTTCTAATAATAGAGTACTTTTCACAGTTTTAAATATACATTTGAAGTTTTGCAATTCTAACTTCAGAGATGAATTTATTCATCCACAAAAGTATGCTTAAATTGCAAGAACAGAGAACTTATCAATGAAATATATAGTACCAGCAATATAACGCATGCAATGTATGACCCCTTGAAATTAACCGGTCTGTTTACAAGCGATCAGACTGAAAATCCGAGCAACGAGAAGGATACCAAAGGAAATCTGTTTCGCATATTAAAATACATACCAAAGGATTAGGATTAGAATTCAATGATAAACAGGCAGACTATAAGAGTTGTTATGTATGCATTAATGTTAAATGGGGATTCTGTATATTTCTCAGTGTGAATCAATACAGCACGGTTGAAAGAAAAGATGAGATATTCACTTCTGCAAGTATCCAATAGATTCAATATCTCGTGGCGTAGTGATATGTCAATGAGTTAGTTGAGTTTTCACTATTTCTTCAAGTTGGATTTTAGGTGAATGTATTGTGTATATAACCTAAATATAGCAGGATGCTATATATTTGAATCAAATAAGTCTATGCCAACCGACTTTCTTTAGCAGAACTAGTTAGCTGAATTTAATGTTCACAAAGCCGCACAGGATAGATTCATACGTATTTGCCTCAAATTCTATTGGTTACTCCTGTCCAGTCTATGTTCTATACTTCAATACACTAAATGTCGGATACACCAGTCTGCAATTCAGTGCAATTTGGAGTCAAAATGCTATAATATGGCTGTTGACAATCATACCTTAATTAATACCATCGAGAACTGGGCTCAATTTTTAGCGTACTTATTCATTTGAAAAAACGAATACCTAAGCGACTAAATTACTGGAAATATTTCCGATTTTCGAAAGTTTTAGAATCACTCTTCCACATTCCAATCGCAATAATGAATTTGTGCTTATTGCTTGCTTTTAGACTGATGGCTTTAATAAAAATATGACGTTACTGAAGAAATCGGTAATACATCAATTTTAATGCTCAGTTTTCTTAAGATTGACAGACCTTCATATTTCGCAGCAACATTGCTTAAATTTAAAATGAGGAAAGCGATTAAAGGACTTAAATCTACGTTTCTTTTCATGTGTGTTTATTGTGCACTAATTAAATAGAATTTTTTTACATACAAAACAGGTAGCAATAGAATGTATGATTATAGGAAGTGAATACATTTGAATATACAGATCGAGTCTCTGTTTAAATGGCATTTTATTTGCCTTGAATCAGTGTTGAAATTAAATTTTACATTTTATTCCAGTGCTATGGGTATTAGAAGTTGGATTAACCAATAACGTATCGCTATTCTTTCCGTTTCCGACAGTTTCGACAAAATCGTCCTCCAATAATAGAAATTTGATTTTCTCATTGGGATCATCATTTGCCTTTATGATAATACCGTCGGCTTCAACTTTGTGTTGCCAAGTGAATTTTAATTTTTATAATCTTTGATCGAAATGTTTAAAAGATGTTACATTTTATGACAAAGCTAGACATGAAAGTGAAATGGAGGCTTTCTCCAGGACTGATCTATCATGTGAGACACAACAAATGCAGTGAGGCGCATCTGACTCTGAAAGTGAATGGTCCGTAAAATGTCAAGTGCTTCTTCCAATTTAGGTATGAATTCCCACTCTCTATTTGAATTTGAAAATAACATAGACCAATATTTCAAATTAGGAGAAACAAATTATTAAATTTATAACTTGAGAGTCTACTGAGATTGTGATTTTTGCCTCTCAAGCCTGAAAGGCCATAAATTAAGAAGAGTGCATTTTGTACCACCCTAATTCAATATTTCAAAATCATTGACTCTGTCAATAATGTTGTTTTGAACAATAAATTTTAAAATTAGAAACTATTGTACTGGTATAGCTTAAAGAAAAATGAGCGTTATTTCGCTTTGCGAGAAGTTTTTTTACAGAACCCATCAAATATCGATAACGATTAGTTTTGTACTGCATTCTACAATCAATAATTCTAGATCTTATTTTAATGCAAATGAAAATCGTAATATGAGAGCACGAAAAGAACTGGAAAATAACAAGAATGAATGATTCGCGTTTGGGAACCAATTGGAGAAAGAAAGTAATCTATATTAACCACAATATTTAGCCAACGGTATTCATTTTAAACAGGTTAGCTTACGTTGTTGGACAACTAAATGGCTTGAAGTTGGTGTAAAGTGTGTGGTGGAATCGTTTATTTGAGAAGCAGCGCTGCTTACTTAGAGAGGAGGTAAATCAACTTTCCAAAGCGGAAGTTGAATGGAATTCTTAAACGCCGAAATTGACAAATCTGAATTTTCTTCATTTATGCACTCAACCATACCGGAGCAATTTACACATAAAGTTGGTTATCAGTGGAAGGGAGATTTAGTAGGGAGAAAAAATTATCAAAATCTATCGATCTTGTAAGAAATTTTGGTATCGTAAACTTTTCCATATATATGGTTAGAAGGTTAGCTTATTTTTTGAAAAGTCCTTTGGTTGGTAAGAAATTCGTGAAACTTTGTAACTTGGTTAAAGTTTTATAAGATGGCCAAAAAAGTAGCACTAAATGTACTTTACGCATATTGAAGCGTTTAGGCGGTTGAAATCTAATCAACAATTAACTGGTTTCGAGAGGAGCATGACCGTTAAGCACGACTGTGTGCTGCTTTTACGGTCACAGAATGAGTAACTCCTCAAGTATGAGTGATATAATTACATCCACTCTCATGACTAAAATGAGTCAGTTAGCCTTCTTGATCTCGCGAGGGAATTTTTTTTCGAAAGTCACGAAGTACTTTCAGTCGCCAATACTGCTTAACAATAATGGACTTGAAGAAATATGCAAATGCGTAGAAGTTGATTGACGGTAATTTATTGTGCAGTAGGGTCGTTTGCAAAAAGCCCGCGAGATAATGTGGTCACCTGTGGAGAAGTATGCTTAACGACCACATTGGAAGGATAACATTCGACAGCGTTCATAACCTTCAGGAAGTAACCAAGTGAAATTATCTTAAAAAGGTGAAATAAAATTCGACTGAATGTTGTTAGTGAAAGAGCTGAATTGCAGATAAATTTCGAAATGTTCTGTATGTGCGAAAACGGGTACATTTATTATTCGTAATAGAGCAGATCAGGTGGTAGCATGTGAAAAAGCAATTTCTGTTACATTTCAAAGTGTTAGGCAGTGCTGAACTGCAGGTGAACCCATTATCGCCCAATGAGAACTATTTGAACTCGTCAGAGGTATTCAAGTACATTGTGCAATTGAACACAAATACAGATGACGAAAGTGAGTAGATATAACTTAGTTTGCTAAAGTTTAGATTCAAGATTTCTGGCTCATTTTCTACACACCGCATACACTCCAACACACTTAGCTGAAGAAATTGATCCACAGTTTCTACTCAAGATTATGGAAATTGGCCATATAAATAGAATTAAATTTTATTCTTACAATATCTATGATCGAAGATTTACGTCCCATGTTAGTGTTTGCACATAATCACTTATAGAACACAAAGATCTTCGCCTTAGGAGTAGACAACAGTTACTCAGAAGGTAAAAATCAAATCAAATAGTTAAGCTTTCAAGGGGTAAGATTTTACCTTTTTCCTTTTTATTTTTAGAAAAGATATAATTGACCCTCTTATTTATTCGGAAGAGATGATAAATTGCCAATTGACAATTTTAACCCAATAAGCAAAAGTGGAGACACAAAACACACGATTAACGTCTAAATAGACCCACTTAAGTCAAGTCTTTAAACGTGTAGACTTCAATTTGGTCAACTTCGACAGTTGAGAATTCAATTGAAATTTAGCTTCGGTGGCTCTATTCTACACCTCTCGAAACGTGCTGCAAATTTCATCAAAAACAATTCGGCCACTGCCAGGACACCTATTTTCCTTCTTTTAAAGGTTCAACTGATTAAATAGTTGAAATAATATAGCTGATTTAACTTCATTCATTTTTTAACTTTCTCTTCATAATCCTACGTGTATTGCTACTCAATGTCTAATTGACGTAATGAATGCGTTAATTCATGTACAAACCAAATACCGTATTTAGAACGTACGAGTCCTGTTTTTTAAAATGGTATATCATCTTGAAAAAACCATCGGGAAACATTTGTTGGCATATTGCTCACGATTTTAGAAAATCGATGAGTTGTCCTATTAGTTCGCATGTCAAGTAATCCTCAGCCATCTCGTGTCCAAAGTTAAAGCTTGAGCACAACTTATTCACTTTTGAAGCCCTCGTAATCTGTTGATTTTATCCATCGTAAATCAAGATATTTGGCCAACATGTCCACATTTTCAGCTTATTCCAATTGGTAGAAATTTTGTCCCTGTTCGTACAATATTATTTTTGAGTGAGAAATATTGAGTTTATTACTTTTTTCAAAAGCGCATCATCTGCAGACTCAAAATGATAAATTGTAGAGAATGAAAATTGAAGACTTATGGAAATTGGCAGAAGGAGTTCAACAGACTGCCGATGAAATCATAGATGGTTCATACGGTTGACTGTATAGGCCTGAACAGTATAGCGCAACCACGAGGATTGCAGGGGTGTCATTATTCAATTTATTGAGGAAACTTCATATTATGACAATGAGCAAGCAAAATATGAATGCACATATGTGGTCAAATGCAAATCTTTTTTCTAAAGATCAAAAAATTTCAATTGAACGACATTCTTTATATTTCAAATAATTTACTATTATTCACCATTTTATAGCATTTTTTTCAATAATGTGATTTCGACTTGGATTCGAATTCGAAAGAAAGGTGACTTATCTTATTGGAAATTAGCCGAGTCTCTTCCTCTTCATCGGCAGATCCTTAGATCTCAACTGCTATCTAAGGGATTTTATCTCTTCGAACGAATAATTGAAACCCATCCGCAAAACAGAGGAATGAAAATCATCATTGCACGAACAGTTATTAAAGGACATAAGTATTTAAGTTTCATTCAAATTGAATGTTCGTCACTTTGAATTTGACTATTGGACATTTACTATTTATTAATGACATTACACAATTCGAGATGCAGTTTAATAATTTTTAATTTAGCAAATTCAAAGCGAAGAGTTTACGGTAGGTAGTTTTGAAAGGAAGTTAAACTTGACGTTAAAACCCCAAAGGTATATTCAATTTTAATTTATTGTCTTGGCAATTCGTGTTAAATAATTAACACTTCTTAAAAATCAAAATAGGTAAGGAAAGTAAAACACGGAAAATAAATGTGAATGCACAATCATTCATTGGGATTTGCTTAATTATTCCATAGTGAACAACATTTTCAGTTTAGCGTGTGTGAAAATCGAGTAATAATTCAATGTTCAGGCAGAGCTAGTCAAACAGTCCTGGAACGCAAAATTCATTTCAAATTTAAAGCCCATTTCAGTGGATGTGTATTGCATAGTATCAAAATCTTATCAAACGAACTTCTGGATTCCAATTCAACTTCGCATTGCCTGAGCTTCATCGCGCCCAGATAATCAACTCCTTTGTGACATGTCTAATTTCCTAGTATTTTATTCCTCAAGTATTCTCTTGTTCACCATGTCTTAATACGATGTCTAAATACTACCAAGACCAAACAATACAGTAGTAACTTAAAGCAAGCGTGCAATTAAAAGGTTATGCGATGGAGCTCCAACGTGGATTGAGTTTTATTTTCTCGCATATAATTGATTTTAGTTTGGATGAAAATAGCTGTTAAAAAAGTAAACAATTGGCTGATTTTGAAAGTGGATTGGAAGGATTTGGAGAGAAGCATTAATTGGCAATGCAGTAAGAAAATTGAGAAAGATAATCCTATGGAATAACTAGGACCCAATGAATTCGGTTTGCTGTTTAGCTCACAGGTCATCAGACCGTAGTCAGTAGAAGAAAGATTAATTTTTGTAAGTATGTCATTGCATTGAATGAGAAATATATTTGACATGCAAGTGAATGTGCTAAATTAAATTTGTTTGACGTGAATAATCTGCGGATTGAGTCGATTGAATGTCTTAGAAGGATGTATATCAGCTTAATCTTAATGCCATCTGAATAACTGATGTCTACCACTAAAGTGAAGATCAATGCGCTCTGTTAGTGAGTATTCGGAAACACTACCAAGGAGCCAAAATCTTCGATCATAGATTTTGTAAGAATAAAGTTTTATTCTATTTATATGGCCAATTTTCATAATCATGAATAGAAACTCTTGATCAATATCTTCAGCAAAGTGCGTTAAAGTGCATGCGGTGTGTAAAAGAAGAGTCTGAAATCTTGAATCTAAATTTGAGCACACCAAATTATATCTATTCTATTGCACAATTTACTTGAATATCTCTGACGAGTTTAAATCGTTCTCATTGGACGATAATGGGTCCATGCAATGAAGATCATCGGCTGATTACACAAATAAATATTTTGTCTTTCCTCACCACAATATAATTGATAACAAGCACTCAGCGAAACCTACGAAATCCGCCTTCAACTTTGATAACGCCATGCTAAAACTTGTAATCTATATGCTTCTCTCTGTATTCTTTCACTAACGAAATTTAAAATTGATTTTACTTTTCTTCGCAGAATTCGTGCGCAATCTTTCTCGTTGTTCTTATTTTCACAGAGAAATGTTACTCTAACAGAGGTTAGTTTTGAATAGTTACATGGATGGCACTTGGTTTAAAATGTATAAGTACATTTGCATTCCAATTTTCGCATGTTTTTTGTGGTCAAAAAATTCAGTTATTAGCCTAAACTTCGAAACTTTAAATGTTCCTATCAATTTTTGAAATTCACTCTGATGTTTGTATATGTAATGTTTAATGTTTAAAGGTCAAGCAACAGAAGATGAAGATGATGAAGATATACCTGGTTTACCACTTGATCAAGAACGAGTAGAAGAACTAGAGGAAGAATTTAGGGAGGATACAGGGGAAGGAGACGACGATGATGATGACTATGACGAGGAAGAAGAAGAATTCATTCCTTACATTGCTAATTCATATTTTGTAAATGAAACATCGCCTACATCTAAACAGCTCACCTTTAATTCATCGAATTATAGAAAGCCTAAATCAAACAAGACTTTTGTCACTTTTTGATTGTACTAACATATTTAAATTTGATCAATGTTCGACCATCTTTTATGAACAATGCATTTGTGTCGTGTAGCAGAAGAACGAAGTGACGACGCTAAATTTAATGGAAATAATAGATATATAAGAACGTACATGACATTGGCTATGTTTTGACCTCAAATAGACTCACTTTTTAACACTATCACGTTCTTCTATAATGGAAGCCATCGTTCTTACATGTCCATGTACATATAGGTGTATTATTCTGCGATAAGTGATTTAAACAATGGTGCGAAGTCCAGCCATTTATCTTTATGATCAACTGAATGTTACAAACATCTAATGGAGAATGAATTGAATGTGTCCTAAGTACACGTTTTCACTGCCGCATTCCAAATTGTAGATTTCTGTTACCTTTTCAATATTTAAGTATCACTTGTGCACCTGATAAATATTCCTTCCAGACTGAAGCATTTGCAACAACAGAACTTCATCAAAATTTCGCTACCTAACTACCATTAATATCCTCTGAATCACAAAGCCAATTTGGCTTTAAGAACACAATGAAATTTATTTTGTCCTACAATTTAGAAGGAACTGACTTAATCCGTTACCCGTTAACACGTTACCTTTGCACTCACCACCACGTCTAATGATCTCTAAGTACGTAAAAGATGAAGCAATCGCTACAATCCGCAGATCCAATCAAATTTTATGGATCTTTTAGAATTTAAAAAAGATAAATAACTACCTCTTTTGCTTTAGTATTTATAAACGTTAAGAGTATTTCGGGAACGAGACGAACTAGGTATACGTCTATGAGAACATGATCAATCGAGTTTACGGCTTCATAACTTCTTGAAAGCCTCACTGTTTTCGGTGTTTCAATTTCATTATCCAAATTTCTCGAAAAATGCTCTGGCTCGTAAGCTTATGAACTAATATCATAAGAGAAAAATACTATCTCCATCAATAAAACATTTATGATTCAAATGTAAATTTCTCTTCATGAATAATAAAATAATAAATGAAATGAGATAATGGTGAAATAATTTTATTTGTCCTACTGTTGGAGTGAATCGAAGTATCTTCTCCTAATTTGTATAAATTTATCCAACGCATAGAAAATTCACGAAAAAAATAGTTTAATTCGACGTATTCAATTGCATATCAAGTGCATTACTCTTTAAATAAAATTGCACACTTTAGATAGCATATCGGTGTACTGAAAATTGCAGGCTTCATTGAATTTAATTAAATTGTAGACAAAACAAGAAAAGTTTATCGTGCAACCTTAAGAATCTATTTTCAAACTACTCTGAGTTTGCCCTCTCGTTTACTACTTAGAACTGTTGTGCTGACAAACCCGATTAGTTAACTCATCCTCATAAATACGTTTTGAACAAATGCAGATATTTTTGGCATTAGATTGCATGCTTAATCAAGATGTGAATCATCATAGCAAAGTGAACACAGTGGGTGAAATTGTCTAGAATTGAGAAAAATACACCTTGAGATTTTATGAACTCATGTTCATGTTATTTGAAATGGATTTATCTGTGAAGTATCTCTCCATGCAAGTAATAAAATATTCTTGAAGATTCCACATTTTTGACGTGATAATAAACAATGTAGGCTCTATTATCAATTTCAACAGATTTAATAAAAATTATTACAGTTCTCCGTATACAACATTTGTAAACTCCGTCATCAATGCCGAGCCAAACCAATTGTAATAAATTTTAATATTGCTAAAATGTCCATCGAAGTAGATGATTAATTTTTGCAATACACTATGAGTTTCTACTAATAAATTTATGCAGGATAGGTTAAAATATCACTAAAATCAGTTGTCATTAGCACTTAATCGTTGGCGTGAGGTTCACGTAGTTTTGATGACCATAATGGCAATGAGAATAGCAACAGCTCTCGAAAGAAAAATTCTAATAGCACACGTGCAACATTTAACTGGATTTTTTTACATTTTCGCCTTTTACTACTGTATATATATATATATATACAAAAAAGTACTCTTTCGACAAATACTACTGCAATTTAATTTAATTAATAACATGTAATATCAAAGAGAAATCGTTAGTTAATTTGTAATAATTCCGGTTTTGATGGAAAAACGTTAACTTTAATGATATCGAATAAATAGAAATCAAATTAGAGCATACTTCGTGAAATTGGAGTAATAAAATTCCAGATGGAAGGAGAATTTGAGGCTTATTGAAAATTGTAAAGCCATGAGATCAGTCGATTCTATCCATCTGATTTTTTCAATGTTTAAATTAATCCTACCATTTTCTTTATGTTTTGAAATATTATTGAAAATGTATAATAACTATTATCATATTCTGAATACCAGAGAAAAAAAGAAGACATGATTGAAGTGAGCGTTTTCGGTTGAGATATTATTTGATGTTTTAAGTGCTATTTTAGCTATTTAGTGATTTTAAGTTTACTAATTTAGGATAATTCCACACTGATATTCAAATTAATTCGTATGATTATTTTGTCGCAATTTGATACTCTCACAAAATGTAATGTTTTTTGTCAAATATTATGCTGTGCCTGAATTAGAGATCCTCCTCATCCTTTAACAAATGTGGTTCCTACTGCGCCTAAACGCTAAAGAATGCGTTTAGGTGTTTGGAAGACATTTTCTAATAAGTTGTAACGTGAAGTGCTGCATTGAGTAGCGATCAACTACGTGTGTTAGCAACGTACTTCTTGAAATACTTATTTTTGTTTTAGTAATAGGTTAAGAATTTCGTGCACATATTTCAGCAATAATTGTGACGACATATTTATTCACCTTTTTAGCTCGGCGACTGCAATGATCCAAGTTATATGATGTCATTGTATCATAAAGTGTATATAATTACTAAGTTCCACGTCATATACACAGACTAGGTTTCCTATACAGTACTCTCCGCCATCTTGTCACGGCGAATAAACGTCTCTTCTCCCACCTCGTCTCTTTCTTGACTTTGCAGTAGCGTAGCTACTTTAGTGGGAACTAACAACCAGGAGATTCTGCCACTGAGGTTTTTGAGTATATTCAGGCTTAGTTAGGTAGCAAATCCGCTACAAATTGGTGACCCTGACGTGATCCAAGCCTGACTATCTACTCAGCAGTAGATCAACCTCTCGGCACGCGCTAGGTGATCCTCTTCCTTCTCACACAACTCGTCACCTACTCAACGCTCTCCTATCGCACAATCTTTGCCATCTCAAAATGTCTAAGGACGCAGAACTGGCAATCCCCCTGCAAACTCCAGCCTTCGACCCCGAAAACTCCGAATCTTGGTTTAAGCAATTTGAAATGGTTATCCGACTAAGAGGCGTAACCAAGCGAACAATCTGGTTCCAGTATCTCGTTCCCATCCTTCCAACCGCGATCGTCACCCAATTCGCAGAACTCATCTCTATGCAACCAGACAACAACTCTTACGACCGGCTTAAACAGGCGATCATCAGTCGTCTATCGGTGCCGTGAGAGAAGCGCCTAGACCAGCTCCTTGCCCAATTTGAGCTCGGCGAACGTACCCTCTCTCAACTTCTACACCACATGCGATCCTTGGTCACTGGTTCTCCTGTGAACGACGAAATTCTTAAAAAAAATTATGGATGAAGTGCTTGCCAAAATCCTTGGTACCATCTCTGGTTACCAGCCCTTCGCGAGCCCACCTGGATGAATTAGCAAAGGAGGCTGATCTAATTTACGATCTTCAGGATGGGCCAGTCATAAACGCAGTCAAATCCTCAAACGCTGCAGACTCCATCACGCAAAGATTGAACGAACTCGCGGAGCAGTTGCAGGAATTGAAGGCATCACGATCCAGCACTTCGCCACGTCTCAACAGACGGCGTCCCACCTCACCTAGGAGACGGAGAAACCCGGCGAGACACACTGATACAGTTCGTTTCTACCACAGAACTTTCGGTGACAAGGCCAAGAAATGTCACCCAGGTTGCAAGTTTGCAAGGAACACTTCACGCGACCATTCGGGAAACAAGCACGCCAGGCAGTAAAGGCGACGGCTGAGCCTGGCTTTCCCTCAAGTCGCTTCCTCTACGTAGTCGACAGGAATTCAAAACTACGATTCCTCGTAGATACCAGTTCCGAAGTCAGCGTTATCCCTCGCTCTGGAGAAAAACGCTGTCTGAAACCAACCGGTACCCCCCTACTGGCCGCTAACAACTCAAAAATCTGCACATATGGCCAAAAATTTTTCAACTTGGACTTGGGCCTCCGCCGACAGTTCTCTTACGGATTCCTGATCGCAGATGTTAAAAACCCATTATCGGCGTCGATTTCCTTTCCAGATTCCGGCTCCTCGTCAATTTTAGAGATCGTGTCATAAGTGATGATGTCACTTGCCTCCAGGTGGTTTGCCATACTCGGACCCGTAACTCTTTCGATCTGAATTCACTTCTACCTGCACTAAACCCCTTCCCAATATCCTGTCCGAGTTCCCTTCAGTCTTTCGCCCACAGACAACGATTTTTGAACTCAAACACAAGGTACGTCATCACATCGTCACCCAAGGACAACTTGTCTTCGCCAGAGCCCGTCGCATGCACCCCGACAAACTACGTGCAACCAAACAAGAATTTCAACACATGGCATCCCTAGGCATCGTTTGACCTTCAAACAGTCCATGGGCTTTTTCTTTGCACATGGTCGAGAAGAAAACGGTGACTGGAGACCTTGCGGAGATTATCGGGCCCTCAACAGAATCACCGTTCCAGACCGTTACCCCATTCCGCACATTCATGATTTCTTGTTGCATCTTCACGGCAAAGTGGTGTTCTCCAAGCTTGATCTAGTGCGTGCATATCATCAAATCTCCATGGTCCAGGAAGATATTGCTAAGACGGCCGTCATCACACCATTCGGCCTATTCGAATACTTACGCATGCCTTTCGGCCTACGCAATGCGGCCCAATCTTTTCAACGTTTCATGGACCAAGTTTTTCGCGGGTTAGATTTCGTTTTTTACTTATATCGACGACGTGCTCATTGCTAGTTCCAACAAGGAAGAGCACAAGCAACACCTTCGATAAGTGTTCGGACGTCTTCAACAACACGGAATCACGGTCAACCCCGAGAAGTGCAAATTCGGTCGTACAGAGATCGAATTTCTGGGCCACTACATTAACGGTCGTGGGATCAAACCGCTCCCTGAAAAGGCGCAATCTATCTTGAATTACCTCACTCCCCAATCGGTAAAGAGTCTTCGTCGCTTTCTTGGCGTCGTTAACTACTACGAACGATTCATCCCAAACTGTGCCCACATTTTCCAGCCCCTCACTGACTTACTTAAGGATAACCCGAAGCATTTCAAAATGACGTCAGAGGCGGAATCGGCGTTTTCTGTGGTGAAACAGGAGCTTGCAAAGCCGACCACTTCAAACCATCTCGACACTTCTAGCGGGAACGCCTCGTCCTGAAAACCGACGCATCCCAAGTAGCCGTCGAAGCAGTCTTACAACAGGTGGTCAAAGGTGAAACACAGCCTCTCTCCTTCTACTCGAAGAAGCTCACTACCACGGAGACGTGCTACAGCACATTTGGTCGAGAACTGCTCGCCATCTATCTAGCAGTGAAACACTTCCGACACATCCTGGAAGGTCGTCAATTTACCATCTTCACCGACCATAAACCTTTAATCTATGCTTTCCAGGCCGTCGCAGATCACTATTCGCCCAGGGAAATCAGACACCCGGATTTAATTACACAATTCACCAGCGATGTACGTCATATCGACGGTGCCAGCAATGTGGTTGCTGATGCAATGTCTCGTATGGAACTACACCAAATCGCCATACCGTCACTTGATTTACAAGCCCTGGCGTCCGAACAGAGATCAGATCCGGATTACGCAGAAATCTCTTCCAATCCCTCCTTACATTTTGAATCTCTACCACTACCGTTCTTTAACACTGAGATCCTTTGCGACGTTTCAACCGGCAGGTCGAGACCTTTCGTCCCGCAAGCGTATCGCCGGAAGATTTTTGAACATTTCCATGGTTTGTCGCATCCAAGCATTCGGTCCACAACGAAGTTGATCACTGACCATTTTGTCTGGAAGAACATACGACAAGATGTTCGTCAGTGGGTCATATATTCATAAAGACTTATCTACACCACCCTTCGTTTTTATCCTTCGTTTTTGATCAACGTTCGACCATCTTTTATGAACAATGTATTTGTTTCGTGTAGCGGAAGAACGAAGCGACGACGCTAAATTTAATTTAAATAATAGATATATAAGAACGTACATGACATTGGCTATGTTTTGACCTCAAATAGACTCACTTTTTAACACTATCACGTTCTTCTATAATGGAAGCCATCGTTCTTACATGTACATGTACATATAGGTGTATTATTCTGCGATAAATGGTTTAAACAATAATGCGAAGTCCTGCCATTTATCTTTGTGACCTTTTTGTGTGTTACAAACATAGAATGGAGAAAAAGCACAAATGTAATCTTTACATGAATTGAGTGTGTCCCAAGTACACGTATTCACTGCCGCATTCCAAATTGTAAATTTCTGTTACGTTTTCAATATTTAAGTATTACTTGTGCACCTGATAAATATTCCTCCCAGACTGAAGCATTTGCAACAACAGAACTTCATCAAAATTTTGCTACCTAACTACCATTAATATCCTCTGAATCACCAAGCAAACTTGACTTTTAGAAGACAATGAAATTTATTTTGTCATACCATTTAGAAGGAATTGACTTTACTCTAAAATGCTCTCAATTTTCGTTCATGTTTCCACCAATTCGTTTCAAACAATTTTGTCGATATAAACTTCGCTAAGATAACATGTACACTAAGCAAATCAATTAAGTGGCAATGTTTCCATTTTTTACCTGGACTCAAATCTTGAAATATGTTCTTCTTCTTATACTTGCGCTTGTGACAATTTTGTCTATTCACATTCAAATCAATAATTAACTGGCTTTCCTGTGTCAATTGAGTGAACTTCATTCTTAGAGACCAAGTACACTTCCATTGAATTGACTATTTAGTACTAACCTGATCACTAGCGCAGTCAAACCTCGCATACGTCTCGAACATACATGACATTTCCTCGTCTAGCCACGCTACCTTTGCACTCACCATCACGTCTAGTGATCTCTAAGTACTTAAAACATGAAGCAATCACTATAATCCGTAGCTCTAATGAAATTTTATCCATCTTTTAGAATTCCGAAAAGATAAATAACTACCTCTTTTGCTTTAGTATTTATAAACATGGAGAGTATTTAAGGAAGAAGTCGAACAGGTTATACGCCTATGAGAACATGATCAATCGAGTTTACGGCTTCACAACTCCTTGAAAGCCTCAAACTGTTCTTGGTGTTTCAATTTTATTATCCAAATTTCTCGAAAAATGCTTGGCACGTAATCTAATGAACTAATATCAGAAGAGAAAAAAAATTTTCAGCATCAGTAAAACAATTATGATTCAAATGCAAATTTCTCTTCAATAAAAATAAAATAATAAATGAAATGAGATAATGGGGAAATAATTTAATTCGTCCTACTGTTGAAGTGAATTGAAGTATCTTCTCCTTATTCATATAAATTTACTCAACGCATAGAGAAGTCACGATAACAATAGTTCAATTAGACGTATTCAATTTGCATATCAAGTGCACTACTCTTTAAATAAAGTGGCACAATTCTGATAGCATATCCGTGTACTAATAAAATGGTTCCACCGTATTTCCATTCACCACAAGGAAACTCTTCGGTGTGCGAGATTGAAAGCAGACGATGTCTCTGTGATTCACTATATATTAGCTTAGATGAGTTAGATAGTGAGAACAAATAATGAACAGTCCCGTGGAACGCCAATGCACGTGAACCCGAAGGAAGTAATGGACTTTTGATGGAAAGAATGGCATAGGGAAGATAGTTCAAACTGGACACCATCCCCATCTTGTTAATTTGGTAAAGAAACTGTCCTTGAAAGAGATTATCTTAACCAAAGTCGTGTTCACAATGCAAGTACCGGTTAATAATAAACTTTGCCTCTCGCCACTACCTCGGTGCTGTCAGATCCGGTTCAGGCATGTTATCATTGCATCCTCCAAAAATCAACAAATGTGAAAGTACTTAAGACATAAAACGAAAAGCTTGTTGTGCAACTGGAGGCTCTAATATAGTGTTGTTCTTGTTTTATTATCTATAATAGAATAATAATTACTTCAACCCCGTTATTACATATAAAAGAAAGAAATGAGTGCTAATAAATGAAATAGTTTTGCCAGATTTCGATTTGCACCGTAGGTACCACTTTGGAAATAATTTGTTAAATTCCGTTCTTGGCTACCCTGACTCTACTGTGTCTGTGTTGGTTGGTTCAAATTCCACTCAGCTCTCTTACCCAATAATTCGCTTTCTATCTACACGAGAGTGCGCGAGATTACGGGGTTTAGCAATGCAATCATCGCCCTGTCAACTTAAAAGATAAAACAGCACATGTACTTTTAGTTGTAGCTCCAATCATTTTTTTCCTATTATAGTAATCAGAATTGAATAACAATTGTTTGCTTTGTAATATTAGTTAAAAAACAGAGTATTTTATAATTTATTAAAAGATTCCGCTGAATTCAATTCTACAAACCTCAATTTCGATATTCGCCGTTCTCAAAATATGCTTCGATTCGCATGCATTTTGAACCAAACTTCATTAATATGTCTCGAAAATAATCACGATTTAAAATCAATCACTTTAATATAAGATTTACGCAAGTTTTCTACAAAAAGTGCACCCGAATTATTATTTACATTAATCAATGAAATAATCCTCAATAAAGTCAGACCTGCAGTAAAGTGTGAAAATATCATGGGAGAATTTTAGCCAAATTCTTTATGTTTTATTCAACTGAAGTTTGCATTGATGACCCTCGTGTTCACTTGTTCCGTGTCCTGCTCAGCCAATCATCTTCATAATGCTCACCTTGGTTTGGTTTAAACACTAACCAAATTTCGCGTTCTAATAAAAGGTACTTTTCACAGTTTTAAATATACATTTGAAGTTTTGCAATTCTAACTTCGGAGATGAATTTATTCATCCACAAAAGTATGCTTAAATTGTAAGAACAGAGAACTTATCAATGAAATATATAGTACCAGCAATATAACGCATGCAATGTATGACCCCTTGAAATTAACCGGTCTGTTTACAAGCGATCAGACTGAAAATCCGAGCAACGAGAAGGATACCAAAGGAAATCTGTTTCGCATATTAAAATACATACCAAAGGATTAGGATTAGAATTCAATGATAAACAGGCAGACTATAAGAGTTGTTATGTATGCATTAATGTTAAATGGGGATTCTGTATATTTCTCAGTGTGAATCAATACAGCACGGTTGAAAGAAAAGATGAGATATTCACTTCTGCAAGTATCCAATAGATTCAATATCTCGTGGCGTAGTGATATGTCAATGAGTTAGTTGAGTTTTCACTATTTCTTCAAGTTGGATTTTAGGTGAATGTATTGTGTATATAACCTAAATATAGCAGGATGCTATATATTTGAATCAAATAAGTCTATGCCAACCGACTTTCTTTAGCAGAACTAGTTAGCTGAATTTAATGTTCACAAAGCCGCACAGGATAGATTCATACGTATTTGCCTCAAATTCTATTGGTTACTCCTGTCCAGTCTATGTTCTATACTTCAATACACTAAATGTCGGATACACCAGTCTGCAATTCAGTGCAATTTGGAGTCAAAATGCTACAATATGGCTGTTGACAATCATACCTCAATTAATACCATCAAGCACTGGGCTCAATTTTTAGCGTACTTATTCATTTGGAAAAACAAATACCTAAGCGACTAAATTACTGGAACCATTTTCGAATTTCGAAAGTTTAAGAATCACTCTCCCACATTCCAATCGCAATAATGAATTTGTGCTTATTGCTTGCTTTTAGACTGATGACTTTCAATAAAAATATGACATTAGTGAAGAAATCGGTAATACATCAATTTTAATGCTCAGTTTTCTTAAGATTGACAGACCTTCATATTTCGCAGCAACATTGCTTAAATGTAAAATGAGGAAAGCGATTAAAGGTCTTAAATCTACGTTTGTGTTTATTGTGCAATAATTAAATGGATATTTATTTACATACAAAACATGTAGAAATTGTGTCTCTGTTTAAATGGTTTTATATTTGCTTTGTATCAATGTTGAAAAAATGATAAATTTTATTCCAATGCCATTGGTATTAGAAGTTGCATTAACAATTCGGATATCGCTATTCTTCCCGCTTTTGACAGTTTCAACAAAATGGTCTTTAAAACTTAGAAATTTGAATTTCTCTTTGAGATCATCATTTTGCTCTTCCGATAAAATCTTTGGTTTCAGCTTTGTATTGCCATGTGAATTTCAATTTTGTAATCGATTTTCAAGATGTTTAAACAGGTTAAATTTTATGAAAAAATTAGGCATGAAAGTGAAAATGAGGCCTTCTCCAGGACTGATTTGAGACACATCAAATGCAGTCAGGCGTGCCTGAGTCTGAAAGTGAATGGTCCGCAAAATGTCAAGTGCGACTTCAAATTTAAGTAGGCATTCTCACTATTCATTAGAATTTCAAAATACAATGGAGCAATATTTTAAATTTTTTTAAACAGCTTAGCTTATGTTGTTGGACAACTAAATGGCTTAAAGTTCGTGTAGAGTGTGTGGTGGAATCGTTTATTTGAGAAGCAGCGCTGCATACTTAGAGAGGAGGTGAATCGACCTACCGAATCGAAAGTTGTATGGAATTCTTAAACGCCTAAGTTGACAAAACTGAAGTCTCCTCATTTATGCACTCAAACTTACAGGAGCAATTTATACATAAAGTAGGCTATAAGTGATAGGGCGAATGAGTAGTGAGTACAATTATCATAATCTATCGATCCTGTGTTTACGTGATAGGGCCTAACCTATAAATTCGAACAAATCTATAAGAAATTTCGGTATCGTAAACTTTCCAATATATATATTATTCAGGTTAAACTTTCATGAATACATCGCAAATGAAAATAATGAGTTTCCATGAATTATGTTCATGTTTAAGTATGAAGAGGGTTAGCTTTTTTTCTGAAAGGTCCATTGGTTGGTAAGAAATTAGTGAAACTTTGTAACTTAGTTAAAGTTTTATAAGATGGCTAAGAAAGTAGCACTAAATGTACTTTACGCATATTGAAGCGTTTTAGGCGGTTGAAATCTGATCAACCAATAAGTGTTTTTGAGAGGAGCATGACTGTTAAGCTCGACTTCAGAATGAGTAACTCCTCAAGTATGGGAGATATAATTACATCCACTTACATGATTACAAATGAGTCAGTTAGTCTTGTTGATCACACGAGGGAATATTTTTCGAAAGTCACGAAGTACTTTCAGTCGCCAATATTGCTGAACAATAATGGACTTTAAGAAATGTGTAAATGCGTAGAAGTTGAATGTCGGTAATTGGTTGTGCAGTAAGGTTGTTTACGAAAACCTGCGAGGTAATGTGGTCACCTATGGAGAAGTATGCTTAACGACCACATTGGAAGGATTACATTTGACCGCTCTCATAACCTTCAGGATGTAACAAAGTGAAATTATTATATTAAAAAGGTGAAATAAAATGCTACTTAATGTTGTAAGTAAAGCAGCTGAATTGCAGTTAAATTTCGATATGTTTCATACGTGCAAACAATTAGTGTACTTTTTATTTGTAAAAGAGCAGATCAGGTGGTACCATGTGAAAAGGCAATTTCTGTTACATTTAAAAATGTTAGGCAGTGCTGAACTGCAGGTGAACCCATTATCGTCCAATGAGAACTATTTGAACTCGTCAGAGGTATTCAAGTACATTGTGCAATTGAACACAAATACTGATGACGAAAGTGAGTAGATATAACTTAGTGTGCTTAAGTTTAGTTTCAAGATTTCTGGCTCATTTCTACACATCGCATACACTCCAACACACTTTGCTGAAGAAATTGATCCGCATTTTCTACTCAAGATTATGGAAACTGGCCATATAAATAGAATTAAATTTTATTCTTACAATATCTATGAGAAGGTAACAAATCAAATAGTTCGAGCTTTCAAGTTGTAAGATTTCGAATTTTTCCTTTTTATTTTTAGAAAAGATATGATTGACCCTGTTATTTATCCATAAATCGGAAAGAGTGCTATTTGGAAGAGATGGTTAATAGCCTATTGACGATTGTGGCCAAATAAGCTAGTATTGAGACACAGAACACATGATTAACGTCTAAATAGACCCACTTAAGTCAAGTCTTTAAACGTGTAGACTTCAATTTGGTCAACTTCGACAATTGAGAATTTAATTGAAATTGAGCTTTGGTGGCTCTATTCTACATGTCTCAAGATGTGCTGCGAATTTAATCAAAAACAATTCTGCCATTCTCAGGACATCTATTTTCCTTCTTTTACACGTTTAACAGATTAAATAGTTGAAGTAATATAGCTGGTTCCACTTCATTCATTTTTTAACCAGCATGCGGACCGTCAATTTTTTTCTTTTTAGGTCAACAACTTTGAGATTGTATAATTGGTCGAGATCTTTAATGTACGTATGTTCTAAAACTTTAATTGAGAAATAAGACGTTATGGAAGGAAGTTAAAGCAATTGACTTTCTTATCATAATTCTACGTGTATTGCTACTCAATGTATAATTGACGTAATGAAGGCGTTAATCCATGTACAAACCGAATACCGTATTTAGGCCGTTCGATTTCTGTTTCTTAAAATTGTGTACCCTCTTGAAAAAAACCATCGGAAAACTTTTTTTTGGCATATTGCACAACTTTTAAGAAACATCAATGAGTTGTCCTCTCAGTTTGCATGTCAAGTAGTCTTCAGCGATCTCGTGTCCAAAGTTAAAGCTTGAGCACAATTTGGTCCCTTTTGAAGCACTCGTGATTTTGTCATTTTATCCATCATGCGTCACGATTTTTGACCAACAAGTCCACATTTTCAGCTTATTCCAATTGATAGAAATTTGTCCCTGTTCGTACAATGTTATTTTTCAGTGAGAAATATTGAGTTTATTTCTTTTTTTAAAAGCGCATCATCTGCAGACTCAAAATGATAAATTGTAGAGAATGAAAATTGAAGACTTATGGAAATTGGCAGAAGGAGTTCAACAGACTGCTGATGAAATCATAGATAGTTCATACGGTTGACTGTAAAACCTTTACAATAGGCCTGCACAGTATGGCGCGACCACGAGGATTGCAGGGATGTCATTATCCAATTTATTGAGGAAACTTCATATTATGACAATGAGCAAGCAAAATATGAATGCACATATGTGGTCAAATGCAAATCTTTTTTCTAAAGATCAAAAAATTTCAATTGAACGACATTCTTTATATTTCAAATAATTTACTATTATTCACCATTTTATAGCATTTTTTTCAATAATGTGATTTCGACTTGGATTCGAATTCGAATGAAAGGCGACTTATCTTATTGGAAATTAGCCGAGTCTCTCCCTCTTTATCGGCAGATCCTTAGATCTCAAATGCTATCTAAGGGATTTTATCTCATCGAACGAATACTTGAAACTCCCCCGCAAAACAGAGGAATGAAAATCATCAAGGACCTAAATATTTAAGTTACATTGAAGTTGAATGTTCGTCACTTTGAATTTGACTATTGGACATTTACTATTTATTAATGACATTACACAATTCGAGATGCAGGTTAATAATTTTTAATTTAGCAAATTCAAAGCGAAGAGTTAACGGTAGGTAGAATTAGTAAATTATATATTTGCTAGCGTTTTGAAAGGAAGTTAAACTTGAGGTTAAAATCCCAAAGGTATATTCAATTTTAATTTATTGTCTTGGCAATTCGTGTTAAATAATTAACACTTCTTAAAAATCAAAATAGATAAGTAAGGTAAAACACAGGGAAAAAAATGTGAATTTACAATCATTCATTGGGATTTGCTAAATTATTTCATAGTGAACAACATTTTCAGCTTTTCGTGCGTGAAAAACGAGTAATAATTCAATGTTCAGGCAGAGCTAATCAAACAGTCCTGAAACGTAAAATTAATTTAAAATTTAAATCTATTTCAGTGGATGTGTATTGCATAGTATCAAAATCTTATCAAACGAACTTCTAGATTCCGATTCAACTTCGCACTGCTTAAGATTCATCGCGCCCAGATAATCACCACGTTAAATTGCTTTCTGGAATATTTCAGTTTTCTGCTTTTCGTGCGCTAACTCTATTCTGCTTAATATTTTGTAGTATTGCAGAATGTTTATCATTGCCCGACTTCTTTCTTGGTTATTAAAATTCACACTGTGATGTCATATCTATATAAAGGTTAATTGTTTGTAAGGGTGCATAAAAATAATAACTTTTGGGCTAATTTCACACAACTAATTGAACGTTAATGAATCAGACGTATAGGTTGCCCCGCCCTCTCCCACCCTTCCTTCCACAGTTAGGGTAAACCTAATTTAATGTTTTATGCCATTAGAACGCTCTCCAATTGAAAGCATGATTATTTGCAAAGCGATTAGGAAAATAGAATGGTCACAATATTGAGACAAATGGCCTATCTCGAAAGTGTAAATTCTAACTTTTGCCATCCCAACCCTCTCCAGTCATGAAAAAGGCCGCTTTACCTTCCTCCACTGCACTAATTCAGACATTGATTTTCTTCTCCCTGCATCATGTGAATAAGCGCCAGATTGTGAAAATATGAATGTGATATCACAAAAGAATTCAAATCCCTGTTCATGAAATCAATGCAATTCGACAGTTAAGGTCGTCAAAATAAATTTCTAATTAGCCATTTAATAACGATAAACCGATGTGCCACCCAGAAAGACGAATCAACACAAGCTGCCGTTACTATATCGAAAAGTTTCTCCATTTCCGTTTGCTTCTCTTACTTGTTTATGCCCCATTGATAAAAAGCGCGTTTCATGGTATTATATATTTTAGCTTAGATGGATATTGCAAGTTTACGAACATTGTATAAAATATGGAGAATATTTTACTCCTTGATACAATTCGTAAACGCCATCATAGAGATAATAAGAGCCATACTAGAAAATAGCTAGTATGGCGAGGAGTTTTAAATCCTGGTTTTACGGATACAATTTGAGATTCTTTAACTGAACGTCCCAGCTGAATACACTGGATTCTTAAACCCTCAAATTGGACCAAATCCGTTGGCTTTTGGAAGAGCTTTCCAATATGGATTTTCACATCGATTTGAGTTAAATTTGAGATTCGTGTCTAACATACGGATTTCTTCCAGAGATCAAGAGGAAGGAAGGTTTCCTTCTTCTCTATTTCTCCCCTTTATCGCTAGATCAATTTGTCGTAACATCTCCGATCATATAGTTCTCGAAAGATCCTATCAATTTCACGAGCTATAAAGTGAGAAAATGCATAACAACCATACATATTCTTCAGAATAGACTGTCAAATTAAACTAACCTGACGTTGTAAGATAACAGTTTCAAGGACTCACTTCAGAGAAATCTGAACATCGCTTTCCTGATATGGTCCAAGTGCATGCAATTCAGGCTGTTTGCATTGGATAGAGAGACTCCGTAGTATTGGGGTTAAGCGTTCATTGAGGTAAACTTCTCCGAATAACAGAAGAAAAAGAATGTCGATACCAATCTAAACCCGCATTTAATTCGTAATCAAGGAAACTTACACGAAAGGCTTGAAGTTTGCATATGTATTGATGTCTCCCATAATCTCGCCATAATTTAAAGAATCATCGAAGTGGTGTGACGTCCTATTAAAGAATTTCAAATTTGGTCCAATTTGTAAAATTATCATAAATTATAAGTATGGAAATGACATTTAAAAATACACGTTACTTACAAGATGAGGAGATTTAAGATACTAAAACTATGTGGAAGATCTTCCTAGTCGGTAAGGCTATCGCGATGATAGAGAGAAAGAAGGCGTGTTGCAAGCGAAACGTTTATGACAACTTATGAAATGGAGAAACCTTAGTAGTTATCAAATAATTCTAGCATATTTTGAGTGAACATTAATAGCAAAATATCTGAGCGGTGCTCTGCACGTACGACCGCACACTCCAGAATGTTAGAGTGTGCATTTTCTCGTGTGCGGGTTGCGTAGGTCACATAGCTCCCCCTCCAGAGGTCGATAATTGTACATCATCCGTTAGTCGGGAGGGGGAAAGAAAGATGTGGAAGGTTTTAGGACGGTAAGATTAACAGTACCTGAGGTCAATGACTGGAATATAAGAGTTGAAGGTAGCAGAGCTAGCAACAAGGAGGACAAAGCGAAGTGGTAGTAATTAGCATTCACAGTGAATAGTTGATTTCAGTTGGAAACGATTCGGCTGCTTGTTTTCCGGATTGAGATTTCCATGCATCCAAAGTTTTTTCTTTCTTCGTGGGTTCCAAGCGGAACTTTGGCTTATCACTGACTGCAAATATCTAATCCATTTTTACCTCCTCCGGTGTGGACACTCATTTACCAAATTAAATGATTTCTCAATCTTTTGCTTATCGTAGGCCCTTATCAGTTCAAAACATTTTGTACAAAATTGTAACTGAAAGCATTTCTGAAATGTGGCTTATTCACAATATAAAATATTTAGTGAACTGTTGCTGGCGATACTGATTCTGCTAACACATTTTACACTTTCTAATCAAATGCCACGTGTATTCAAGTTTTGGTAATTCGGATAATTCGGATAATTCTTTTCTTTCCACTTTTGCCGTTAGGGACAAAATCGTATTCTCAACAAGCAAGAGATTCTATTATTAACCCCTCATTCCTTTGGAAACATAATTACTTAGCGACAATATTCCTGCAACTACTTCCTATATCCGACAGATTTGAACTCCCTCACACACATCGAGTTCACCTTTATGAACAACTTCGCTTAAAAGTTGCATTTCAGTTTAATGCATTCAGTTAAAGCTTATTTAAATCAAATGTGCGAGGAGGGTATTCCAATGATATTAAAATTGACTTAGTGTGATGTGAGGTTACCAGACCAAGCTATTCTACTTCCCCGCAGACTTTACCAAATTTCTCTAATTCTCTTCTCCAAGTTTAACTGGCTTATAAGCCATGCCTTCAAACCGTTTTCCTATCCAACTAAGATCCAAAGATACAGTATCTTAAAGCAGAAGTGCAATTAGAGTGTTTAATTATAGAGATTCATTGGGATTGAGTTTCATTTTCACGCATATAATTGATGATTGTTTAGGTGTAAATAACTGGTAGGTGGGCAAGCTTGTAGAAATTGAACACCCGGTGGCAACTATTGCTTCCTGCATTTAACTGTTCAAATATATATATATATATATGTGTGTGTGTGTGTGTGTGTGTGTGTGACATGGGAAAAGCAATTATTTAATACAAATCACCAAAGCATATCAAATAGAAATAATGCCATGATTTTTATTAGCATACCTTAGCATTTGTTTTAAAAATAGGCTTTAATTATTCAGAGCAAGAATACTGACTAAATCATTCATTAATAAAATATGAATTATGGACGTGCACAACACTGTCATCTTAATTTATGAATTATCTGTAAGAGTACCTATAGACACATCAATCACAATTTCAACAAACCCTCAAGTTAAAACTTGTTTGAATCAGATATGAAAGTTCAAATTTATTAGAAATAAAAGAAATGTGCCTATATAAAATATCAGAGAAGTAAGCATTCATGTAAAACGCTCCAATTATACCAATCATATCTTCCTCACACAGTTGATTCAAATAAGCCTTAACATGAGAGTTTGTTGAAATTAAGTTAAGTTAACTTAACATCATTAGAATACCCCCCAAGAAAAGAGACTAATCGAAATATGGTAAAGTCCGCGGGGAGTTGAATAGCTTCGTCCGGTAACATCACGCCACACTAAGTTCATTTTAATATCGTTAGAATACCCTCCAAGATATTGTCATTTAATTTTGAAATGAAATTTTCGTTTACAATGTTGCCATTGGTAGGTGAACAAGGATTTATTGCTGCTTTTTGTAAATTCAAGAAGGCAAGAATGTTGCTGCTCATGAAATGATTTATTAAATTTCAAAAAATAATGTTTGTTTACATTCATTTTCCCTGTTTTACCATTCCGACCTACTTTGGTGAAAGAAGAATGTTGGTTATTTTAAGCCAATCTTGAGTTAATCTCACGTGTTAATTCATTGAAATAATAACATGAGGCGGAATTGATGGAATTTTAATTGCTAAAACATTGAAATAATCACACGAAATCTTCGTTCAAATACTTTACTCGCTTTCCCTTTTTTTTCAAACTTGTCAGCGTTCAAGTTAATGTCTTAATAATCGGCTTATTTAAATCAAAGCAATGTTTCGATTAAAATAATGGCGCATATTACTTTCAAGCTTTAAAACAGAGTGAATGTTGCTATTTAAATTTGAGACCACGCATGACATTTTGAGGATTGTGTTCATTCAGCGTCAGAAATGCCTTAGTGGTGAATTGTGTTTCAAATTATAGGTTAGCCCTGAAGTGAATTTCAATTTCACCTTGATATTAAGCTTTGGCAATAAATTTAACTCTTTGAAACAGTTTGAATAGTCGATTAAAGTAATTTAAACCACATGACTTGTAATGCTTTACAGCAATAAAATGATGAACACCAGGAGTTGTCGATAAGGCAATTGATGATCCTCGCGAGAAATTCGATTCTCAAATATGGAAGACGGTTTTGGTTGAGATGTCAAAACTGGAAGAATAGCATTATCTGAAAGATAAATCAAACTTCGAATGCTCAAGTTGTCGGCACAAAGATGAATGGTGGGATCAAAACACTGATTGAATTTAAAACGAACTTCAAATTTAGCACCTATTAAACGAAGACTTCTTTTTGATAATTAGATTTATTATTTTATTTCAATCATTACTTTTATTGTTGTTTGATTTGAATTCAATTAATTTGCTATTAAGTTGCTGTAAAAAAGAATAAGAAAACAAACGGAGATTTATAGCCTTCAATTAATTGGTCCATTTTACATTTAAGTAGTTAATCTCAAAGTTCAACCAAATTTGCTGCAATTCACGGAAAATACCGTCAATCGTAGGGTTGAAAAAGGTCAATGTTGATTTATTGTCAAATTTGTTCATTTATGGCGTAGACATGTTAAATGAGTGAGAGAGATTGATTCAATTGTTTGCTTATCGAAGCTTGTGTTGAGGAAGGCGTTTATTAAAGTTGAAAAATGAATGGCAGTGTGAGATTAATTGAATACTCTGAAGCTGTGGGCACAACTGTTTCCCCTATTTAAATTTGATCAATGTTCGACCATCTTTTATGAACAATGCATTTGTGTCGTGTAGCGGAAGAACGAAGTGACGACGCTAAATTTAATGGAAATAATAGATATATAAGAACGTACATGACAATGGCTATCTTTTGACATCAAATAGACTCACTTTTTAACACTATCACGTTCTTCTATGATGGAAGCCGTCGTTCTTACATGTACATGTACATATAGGTGTATTATTCTGCGATAAATGGTTTAAACAATAATGCGAAGTCCTGCCATTTATCTTTGTGACCTTTTTGTGTGTTACAAACATAGAATGGAGAAAAAGCACAAATGTAATCTTTACATGAATTGAATGTGAACGTTTTTAATATTTTAGCATTAACTGTGTGCCTGACAAATACTCTTCTCAGATTAAAGCATTTGCAAAAACAAAACGTCATCAAAATTTCATAACCTAACTACCATTCGCATAATATGAATCACCAAGCAAAGTTTGCTTTTAAAAGACAACTGAATTAACTCTAAAATGCTCTCAATTTTCGTTCATGTTTCCATCAATTCGTTTCAAACAATTTTGTCGATTTTTACTTCGCTAAGATAACATGTACACTAAGCAAATCAATTAGTTGGCAATGCTTCCACTTTTTTACCTGGACTCACATTTTGAAATATGTTCTTCTTCTTCTTATACTTGCGTTTATGCAGATCTATGTTGTTTGTTACAATTTTGTTTATTTACACTTAAATCAACTATTAACTAGCTTTCCTGAAGTAATTTGGGGCCAAGTGCACTTTCATTGAATTGACTATTTGGTACTGATTGATTTTAGTCTCTTGGCACAAATCCTCTATCACAGTCGGGTACTAACCTGATCACAACACATCTAATGATCTTCAAGTACATAAAACATGAAGCAATCACTACAATCCGTAGCTCTAATCAAATTTTATCCATCTTTTAGAGTTCTCAAAAAGATAAATAACTATCTCTACGAGAAAAAGATCGAAAGAGTTCACGGATTCAAAACTCCTTAAAAGCCTCAAACTGTTCTCGGTGTTTCAATTTCATTATCCAAATTTCTCGAAAAATGCTTTGGCTCGTATGCTAATGAACAGTTGGTGTTTATTATTCTTCTTTCAAAATAGGCACCACTGAGCGCACACAACAGGCTGCTGTTGAAGATATACCAATTCCTCTAATATGGCATATTTGTTTGGTCACAGAGACTAATATAGAAGTGAGCATGCATAATTAGTTGATCAATTTGGATATCAATTCTTTTTGGTACAAAGGTACCTGAAATTCGTATTCTGTGCCTAAACGCATGTGCAATTCAACGAATATGTTCATATATTTTGAAATCTTTATATGTCCTGCTGAAATATCTGATTGCCATATTATGAAAACGTGATTGGCGTTGGTAAATGAAAGGTTCTCTTCCTCATTCATCGGACATTTTTTTCATAGGTTAAGTAAATTTTCACTTAAGTGTTCGTTTTCGCAACATTGGTTCTAATCAAAATATGCCATGGAGTTTGAAATAAAAGCGTAAAATCGGGCAATAAATCCTTTAAACAAGAGTACAGGAAGAATAATTGAATTAAACATAGTAAACGTCAAAGCAATATTCCTATACCGGCTTACATTTAGCGAATGTACCCGTCAAGAATTTCATCCAGTGATTCTCTTCAAGTTGTTAGTAAAGTACATGTGGCAAACACTTACTCACTCAATCTCGTTCATTAGTAACGGAAAAAATTGATTAAATGATGACATGATTTCACCAGCATTTTGTGTCCTGCTTATAATGGTAACGGTAGTGGAAAACTGGGCATTAACTAAGCAACTTAGATGTCTTATGATTGTTCTCGAATTGGGTTTATTTGTTGGAAGTAAATTAATGTAATGCGGTCTCGTAATGTAACCACTGAGTGTTAGTTGGTTGAAATTTCACTACTTTCTCTTCCACAATCAGTCATTAATCCGACCAGTAGTACAGCCGCACCTTCCAGACTACTCGAGCATGGGTGGAATTGCAACGTTTAGTCATGTTTTCATTGTACCACTGACAAAATCTACCGATCTATGATAGAAATGTGAGATTTGGAAGGTTTCGCTGTTTATTGTAGCAATTCTCCAAATTGCTTAAGAAATTATTAGTTCATTTGCCACGGCATTAATACATTCTGATTTAAGGAAATATTAATAACTACAAATTAGTCGCCTATTAATAAACAATAAAAATTGACCTCGAAGGACTAAAATCGTCATAGTGGGAGTCGATAAATTCGAAATAGATTTAAGCAGACTTTACATCAAAATCGTTTCTTTTGAACGACACAATAATTTACAGGAAGTCAAGGGTCGGGCAAATGTGGTCATGCGGATGATAGTCGCTGAGACATTTGAGACAGTCTAGGTCTTCCTTTCCTTCATTTGAAGTGCAATTTCACTAACTTTAAGAAAGCCACTTCACTGAAAGCCATAATCAAAGTCGACATACACTCTACCATATTGTGACCTTGATGACGACATAATGTTCCTAGTTTATTTAACAGAAAAATTGCAAAGAAAAGATTTATTCAATAAATATTCAATAAGTATTTTGTAATAGTATGATTTCGGCTGAAATAGTAAGCCAGTCTGCATTGGATAAGTTTATTATTATTGCTTGAAGTTATGTTTTCGTCATAATATTTTCATTTGAAGCCCATCTTCTTTACAAATAGAAAGCCACGGAAATTACAATAAGTGAAGATAGTGCGCTTCTTCATGGACAAACTCTTTAGCATATATTCGCGGTGTTGAAAAAAATTATCTTGATACTTGTGACAATTTATAAATAATAATTTAAAGACTGATCAACAACTGAGGAGATTACCTAAGAGTACAAAATGTGCCAATTTCATGATTGGCGCGCAAAGCAAAAAATGGCACTCCAATTATTCGAAAATTTAACCTGAAGGCTCTGTTATACTTCACAGCCTCATATTCGTCAGATCCTTAACCTAGACATCTACGGTCAGTGATAATGCTCAGGAAATGCAATGTTTGCTCCTCACGTGGGAAGGGAATCACAGAATGATTATTTTAACTTGAATATGATCAGTTTTTACAAAGTTTTCAATTTTTCTGCAAATATTAGTGGGAATCGTTCTACACTGAAGGATAAATATTATAAAATTTTAAAATTTTCATGCAGTTCGCCCATGAATCTTTTGTCATCGTCAATGCCGTTCAAAATTGGCAACTCTAGAATACATTTCCCCTACCTTACTTCGTACATATTATGTGTCACACATTTTGGTCATAATTAAATCAAGAAAATGAATTCTTTCCATTCGAATAACGCCGATATTTTATTCACTTTTGCTATGATTTGTTGTGTGACAGTTTAGAAAGTTACAATAGTCATGAAATACCTAAATTTTGCAATGTTTCTTTCCTCACAGCATAGCACACCTTAACAGGAGTTTTTCGAGTTGCACTTTAACAAAAGTCCTTGAAATTCATAAGCGCTAATCAATATAAAACTCTTGATTAAAAATCCAGTTGTCGGAAATATATAACGCAGCTATTATTTAAATCTACACTATTGAATATGATTACTTTATTTTTATCGTGTTCATACAATATTAAAAACTCTTTATCAAACTTAAATAAAATGCACACGTGTAATTATTTTAAATAATGTTTACCACATTTTAATAAAATATTTTTGTTATTGCCGGTGAAAATACAAATGGTTATTTGTGAATACATATACCAACCATGTACATTTGGTTTTATAAAATAGAATTGATATCCGAATTGGTCAATCAATTATGCATGCTCACTTCTATATTAGTCTCTGTGACCAAACAAATATGCCATATTAGAGGAATTGGTATATCTTCAACAGCAGCCTGTTGTGTGCGCTCAGTGGTGCCTATTTTGAAAGAAGAATAATAAACACCAACTGTTTCAAGCATGTTGAATGGCAACATTGAAAAGAGCCAGTTTCTGTGGTTCTATTAGATGCAGAAGCAACGAAACATGCAAAATTATCCAAATTCGGCGAGACCACGAAGGCTGTTCTGTTCAATCCCCCATGCTATTATTATTTTTATCAGTAAGAAAGGAAGGAAGCAGGGACAACCATCGGCTTCATCATCATCATAAACACCAGTGCCAAATTATCTCTGCCCTCAAATGCACCGTTGGCCAGAAATGGTATTCGGTTGTAATTTTTCATCAAATTAAACAGTCTTTACTTTAACTTATTAGTATAAATGCACTTTTAATGCTGTCATGAGGTTGTATGTAGTTGAGCGCACAGTTGAAAATAAAACGGTTCCACGAAGAGCATAATTCCCTAAAGCAATTTCATGGTAAAGTTTTATGCATCTAATGAGGAAATAAGTGCGTTTTTTGTACACTTAAAAGGAACGAAGCAGTGCTATCAATCTATAATTATTTGCATCCTGTTTAAGATTGAAATAAATTTTTAAGAATGGGAAAAATTGACATTTAAATACTAAGTTAAATTATCTAGCAGTTGATAGGCGTTTAAATATTTTAATTTAGTTTTTATAGACATGATAATATCGAACTCTCTTTCGTTATTATTCCCAAAATTCGAACTTACTTTGTATTTAGTAGACTACATTGATTGCCAATGTGAAATATTTGTGCTGCTCACAGAAAGGGTTTATTGTATCATCCGTATAATTTACACCATCACAATTGTCGTCATTGCCACCTCATAACACAGGCATTTGTAAGTGGTTGATTAACGTCTAGATAGGCTAGTTATCTTCCACGGACATATTTGGGCTATATTTGGTACTTTAACGGACGCAGGAATAGATTTTGACGTTAAATAAAAAATCAATGTTTCTCCATTCGTGCATTAACTAAAGAGTATGTCCAGTTCTCTCCAATTTATGCGAGAATCCATTTTTTATCTATTTTGCCTGCATACGAACTATAAAAAGTGGCAAATTTGAGCGGTTCCCAATGAATGTCATTATGCAAAGATAGAATTATTGGGCCTGGCAAAAAGTGAACATATTAAAGCTGAACATGCGATAGATTTAAAATAATTTTGCAATTTTAAATGCAATATTGACATGTACCAATGTACTTAGTTTCGTCCATCGTTAGTTTGTATAAGTTCATGTTCAAGTTTTTTTTCGAAATCCTGCGATGATGTTACTCTTCAACGATTTGAATACTTCATCAATCATATGATTAACAACTTCTTTATCCTCATGCAAAGATCGAATTACTAGGCCAGGTTTAAAAAGAACATTTCAAAATGCTGAACATGCGAGTTGATTAAAATGGTTTTACAATTTTGAAAACAGTGCTAGCTTGTGAACATGTGCTTATACTTGCTAATTGTTAGTTTATGTAAGTTCAATCACAAAGTCATTTTGAAGTCTTATTAAAAGTATAGTCTTCATTGAGTCGACTATTTCATCAATCATCTCATCCACAGCCCCTTTCACATCATCTTTGGCTCTCTCTCTATTTCTACCAAAAGAGCCAGTGTTAAAGTTGTCTTAATGAACTGCACTTTAATATAATTATATGGAGTATTAGTATTTAAAGCAAAAACGGCACTGTCAATGACAGTAAACGGTATTAACAGGTCGTCAAATAAGTTGCAATATCTATTAAAAAATATAAGCTGTAACTTTAAAGCCGCTTCAACACTAACCCGATTTCACGCAAGCGTTCACGTTGGCGACCAGTGCAAAGGGAATTGATAGGCATACAACCTGAGCAATTAACTTGCAAAGCTCCTTGTTATATCATGATCGGCGATTTTGTAAATGTTTGGATGGAAAGATGAGATATTTATAACTAGAATTAACCAATTCGGAATGAAACACTTGAACTGAAACAGTGAAAATACAGAGCTTGGTAAAATCCTTCAAGTTTCAACGAACTTGTGAAAAAATACTGAAATTCGAAATGTCTGATCTTCAATAATTTATTTGAAGCTAATTGCGTGAAGTGCGGTTTGAACGGTTTCTGAATTGTCCACCATTTCTCAATAATTGCTCTAAAGTTATTGATATCGTCATGATCTTACAAATCCTTATTCAAATGACTTCCAGTTTCAAGCAAATGCGTACTAGGTGTCACCTAGCGCACGTCTTCTTAAATATTGACATTTGAGTGATTGGGAATTGTACAACGTGGTTGACAGTGCCTCTAGTTTCACACCATCTGGTAACAAAGGCAAACAAATACTTAAGAAGGCCAGTGTTCGACCACTTCTGATTGGAAATAGCATCGCCAAGAAGCCATAGTGAACTGGTATGTAAGAAAGAACATAGGATTACTATAATTATATATATTGCATGCAAATTCATACAGATAAATTCCACTTATAAGAAGTACGAAACGTTTATATGATAATTGTAGCATGAAGCTTTCCATAGCGTTTTATTGATATTCAGTCACTGTTCTCCATTTTTGTATTTGCACAAATGTGCCGAATTAAATCGCTTCATTAATTGCCACGTTTATTCAACATATAATCTTGATGTGGATGATTATTCGTCAATTATCAACTAATCAATTAAGAATTTTCTTGAAAACGCCTATGAATTTGTAAGAGAACGCCTTACTACATAGTCAAGATTGCTGGGAGTTAACTGAAAACTGAAAATGTGATTAACGTGGTGAAAGTAGTCAGTAGGAAATACTAGTCAGTATTTCAAGTTGACTTCATGTGGCAGTGTAAGAAGATAGTGTATGCAACATAATCCCAAGAGAAGTGTCAGTTAAATTGAATGCCGATATTTGATTTCAATTGCAACTTCCTATTCCTAACAAATTCATACTTGTCTACAATGATTCAGGTGGACCACAACGAGCTTTGACATGTCCTCAATTTCTTCTAAATTTATGTTCTAGATGGAGCGAAATTGGATTGAATATTAGTTCCTGCTGTGTCAAGCGTAATGGTTAACAAATGTGAAAACCGGTGTTTGCCATGGTCTTTCTATTAGATGCATATATCACCAATGAGGCTGATTTACTTCATATTCGCCGGAACCACAGAGGTCTTTTTCTTATCCGCCAGCCATGTTGTTATTGTAATTTAAATTGGTAGTGAGAATGTAAGACAATTTTTGGCAAAACGAGAAAGTTGATCGATGCCACGCACCCCAATCGACCACATCTTAATCATCATCAGCAGTATCATCAATAACCTGCATTAAAATTATTGCCGATTTGAAATACATTTGGTCATATTTTGAAGCCAGTTAAACACCATTACTAAAATTCGAGTAGTTAATGAAGCCCAAATTGTAATTTCCATTATAATCCACTGGTATAAATGTAATTTTAATGGCGTCATGATGTTGTATGTAGTTGCGTGTTTTCTTAGAAAATAAAACCTAATAACCATATAAACGAATCATTACAGTAGTTTCATGCATGTAATGAATAAGGAAATGTAATTTCTGTAAACTTGATAAGCATGGCAGTAAAATGAAGAAACATCAATCAATAACAACCGAGTGCGTTTTAGAAATTATGATCAATTTTAAAGGAAGAATAAAATTGACATTTAAGCAGAATTTTAAATGGTCTAACATTCTAAGGACTCTCAATGCAATAAATAATATATAACAGTCCATTTTTTTCAATATAAATAGTAATATCAAACTGACCATCTCCAAATTTTCAACTGTTTTACATTATGTAGGCTATGTTAAATGCCAATATTAATTTGTTCTCCTTTTTTCAGAAAAACTTTTTAATTTTGATTGACTTTGTACTTTTTCTGGTAATGGAAAAGGTATCTGTGTTTTCGTGAGTAATTTGGACCAGCACGACGGGCCTAGTTTCCTTCTCACATGACCGACACTTTCATAAATTGATGAGTATCTTGGGAGAAATGTCATCCACTTCGAGCTTATTCAGTTATATTTGACTTTCAAACAAACATGAATTGTTTCTGATGTTAAACACAACCATCAACCTAATGCACCTTGCGCAGTAACCACAACGTCTAAGAACGTCACTTTCCTTTAGATCTATCTAGACTATTAAATTCCGGAAAATTAAAAATGTCCAACAATGGCATAGTATTTCATGCGTAGCCATTGGAAATATTTCGTCATTCTAAAGCCAAAAACGGGGTATTATATCAATGTATTCGAAGTTGATGTAAGTGACAAGTGTCAAAATTTCTTTTATTATAAAAAATACCAAAATGATCAGGAATTTTGTTAATTGCCATGACAATTTGTTTTATACCCCTGTTGTTAAAAATCTGTACCGTATCACATAATGCGAATCTGCCGTTTAGGGAATTCAAATATGTGTTAATTAAATACTTCTATATTGACAACATTTTTAATCATGATTATATAATCTGTAAAGTATGTGAAATTATAGAATTGATCGAGGAGTGCAACAATGTACAGGCAGTTAGACTTTGAATTTTCAAAAAACAGATAAAAAGTTGAATTTTGCAAACAAAATAAGGCGTTCTGATTAATTTATTAGACTGATAACAAGAAGGCATTTTTAATTTGCAATGTATTCGATTTTTTTAAAACAATGTTACAATTTTAAATGTGGTTACGATTTGAGCAAATGTATTTGTATTTGTTAATAGTCAATTTTGTCTATGACCATTTTTGAAATCAAAACCTCTCTTTACGTCTTTGATAATTCCTTCCTTCACTTTGTCGAATATTTCAGTAATCACCAAACCAACAGCCTCTTTGACCTCGTTTTTGGCTCCATCGATATCTTTGAACAATTTGATGATTTAGATTGTGCATCAAAGTACGCATTAAAAGTTTATGTTTTATGAAACATTAAATGTCAAAGCAAAAAAGACACTGCCAATGACGTTCGAAGTTTCATCATCAGCAGATCGTTAAAATGAATATCATATCAGTTGAAATGGAATCAATATGAAATTAAGAAACACATCAACACTTACCTGACTGTGCACTTACATCCACGTTGTAAAACAGAGCAATGAGTATTGAAAGGAATAGAATCTGAGCACCATGTTTCACAATATTAGATTTATTTTATTGAATATAAAATATTTAAATGCAAACGTACAATGTTGCCCATAACAGTATGGTAGTCGTACGTTTCACGCAGCAGTTTTGTTAAATGAAGGTGGGAAAGACTGTGTAATTTACATTTATAATTGACCAATAAAATATCTCCAACTATATCTAACACAAATCCACATAACATTTTCTTCAATTAATAATATAAAGTAATCGTGAAAACTCCCCCAACTGATTGACTTTACGCTATGCCACACGCTTTGGAGTTTATTGGGTAATTGCAAAAATAAATATCTCATCTATTCTTCCATTCATTTTGGGTAAAACACATATAGAGCAAAACTTACGAAATCCGTCTCGAACATTAATAACGCCATGTCGAAACTTGTAATCCTACCTTTTCGCATAGTACTCTCCATTTAAATAAATCTAACATTTCCTTCCTTTGCTCGACAGATTCCCTGTTTCACTCTCCTCGTCATTCTGGTCACCATGGTGAAAGCTTGCAACAAATCTTGTAGGTTTTAGGGAATTTCATATTTCATGCATTCACATTTATGTCAATATGCTGCTTATTAATACGAACTTTTCTTGCAATTTACTACAACAATGTCAGAAATTAATTTAAAAAATATAAAACATATGATCGTACGTGTGAAAGTATTTCTTTAAATGATTGTAGGCCCACGGAGTAAAGAAGAGGAGACCAAGGAAGCTGTTAATAAGCTGATTGATGAAATATTTGTCAGAGATCTGCCAAGTTTCAATGGAACCGCAGATCAGTTTGTGGATGATCTCATCTTAAGGTTTACCTATAGTTTGGGTTTGGTACCCGCACATTATAATGAAGGTATTTTGGACGGTAACGACGTCGATGAAGGAAATGGTAGAAAAAAATAATTAATGTTGATTAAATTTCGAATACCTTTAAATAACTCTATAATATATTTAATGAAAAGTCATTCTTATTTTAAGTTATTCGTGAATTCTTTTAAAAAAAGATTTCTTTTTCTGCTTTATATGTTTACTTTATATGATTGACATGGAAATGGCGAATTGCAAAATTATCGAGCTTAGTAATAAGGAATAACGTTAGGGTTTTAGGATATTGATTCAAATGTATTCAATTCCATGCATATTTCGTTAAAGACGAGTTATATTTTCGGAAGTCAATAACAGTCTAGGACATATGTAATATTGCAGAGCCGTGGTCTTAACGAAATCTATCCATACAAATTTTCACAGTGTACAACTAAATGATAAGTACACTTATATTTTGAAGTAATAGCGAAAATCGAATAATTCCTAGTCTCTTCTGAATTGTAAAAGAAAAAGTTGCTTTGATTGTGGTTTCGGTTTACAATTTATTTAATGCTTAACGTAATGAGTACTTAGGGATTACTAGAGTTGTGTGTTGAGCAATGATATCAAAGCTTAGCCAGCGCCCTCGTGCAGTCTGGAACCTACCTATTGGATTACCGACTGAATGCTTTAGTGAGTGCAGCGACCTTTAAACTAACCAATGTTATACAATCAAGAGTGTATTTAAAAATGTATTACAAATTTTATTACTAGTCTAAGTTTCTTTATCTGCAGAACCTACCATCAAATCTTGGAGTATTTAATAGTAAAACTAGTAATTAATAGAGGACTCCATCGGTCTTAAATGAGTGTTCAAGAGATTTAGAGAATTTTCTCAAGGGTGTTTGCAGACGTAAGCAGTGTCCAAGTTTATTATTGACATAGGAAAGCGAAAATTTAAAGCAAGGTTTCCAAATTCCCTAGTTTTATTTAAATCAATCAGTACACGAACGCCAATAAAGTCAGTATTATAGCATGCAATAACTAGGATTAAAATGTGGAGGATTATACAAGTGGTAGATTAAAATAAGGATGTAAATGACAGCACGGTTAATGCACATCTTATTAATACAAATTAATAGAATAATAAATTATCCAAACTATAATCGGATAGCACAAAATGAGGAACATCGAACGCAAAGTATGAAGGTGACTTATCTCAATATTAATGGTTGCACAAATTAATTGCATAGAGAATACTCTCAGAAGAACTTAACGTGTTCACGTCGAAGACAGAAAATAAGAGAGCAGTCACTCAATTTCCTTCAGGCAAATAATTATTTGTGACCAATGGAGAGACCCAAAAGATATAGCTGGACAATTATTTCGTATTCCATGTGGATCAACCGAAAACCTAGTTAGGCATTAATCGATTTCCTATTATAATAATTTAAGGACGTAAATTCTAATCGTTTATAATTAATTTTAATATTAGTAGACTAATATTTAATTGTATTTTCATGAATACTAAGTTGCGGCTTGATGCTCTTAATAAATACAATAGTTGTGGTCGCAAATTTTATAAAAAAGTTTGAATAATGTGTGCATGAATTTGAGGTCAGTTTGATATTTTGCTCGAATGTGGCTAATCAAATTAAATCGTTCAAATAAATTGGAAGTCAATGCAAATTGTTGACAAGGTAATAGAAGGACATTCTCCACCTGCGATTTGTTAAAATTAGCAAGTTGTAAAGAGAAAAGATTTTCCGAGCAACATCGAGGGAAATTTGATCGTAACTGCAGTGTAGGTGAATTCTGTGTTGTAAATAGAAATCAAAATGTTTTCATATTGAAGCCAGCAGTATAGTGAACTATCATTTGAAGTACTGCATTGTATATAAAGAAAAATGTATTTGACTCGCCACTGAACAAGTTAGATGAGAATTGTCTGTCATAAATATATATTATCATTTGAGTGGAGTGGAAATATCTGCAGTTATTAATCTAATGTAAAATATGACAATCGTATTGAAGTCCTGCTTTAGAAGGCAAATAAGTACTTTCTACTTATAAAAGTTGAAGCAAGATGGTGAAATGAGGCACCTCTATGTAGAGAGAAATATTGGAAGAGTGGAAAAGTGACATTAAATGGAATCGGTCATATTTATATCTTGCTCGTGGCTCCCAAGTGAGCATTAATGAAGGTATTGCATTAGAATGTCACCCATTTTCAATGCTGACAACGTACTGCAGTTCCTTGCTATTTTGTAGAGATGCAGCCAGATACTAGCCAACATTGATCAGGGAAAATATGCAAATGTACAAATCATTTTGCTTCATTTACCTCTGACCACTAAAATTTGAAAAACCCCATTTGCGCTGACTACTTTCGATGAAATGCGACTAACATGCTCATAATCGAAAATGTTTTAAAGTATGTGTAGTAAATGAGAGGTTTGTCTTGCTATTGTGTACTCATTTAAAAAGCACTTTGAGTCACTGCATTTCCAATCTTTTACTATATCAGTGAACTATGCGATTGTCAATGTTGCGAATTAAATAATTCTATTTATGGTTTAAGGTTGTTTAAAGTTGAGGAGTATGAACTATTGCAAATCAGAAAATCGGTTTATCTAAAGGTTTAGTGAAACTTAATTCGATATAAAAATTAATGTATATACTCAAATATCAATCCAAAATTTTTTTTCAAATTAATTTATTTACAGCATAGTAGAGTTCAAATGATATTTGCACATCATAGACATCGAAACAAATATCGTCAAAACGATTTAAGACAGTGAATCATTGTCGAGCTTGCGACTATTTTCAACAATACGAATGCGACTTCAACAAAGCGATAGAATTTTGAAGAGTGGCAGAACTGTTTTTTGCGACAAAGCTAACCCGTACATACTCATTTTTAGAGGCGATTCGAACGCGTTTTATGGAAAAAACGAAAACGTCATTTTAATGTTAATATTAGGTCTACAACTTTGCTCCTGTCGTTTCCTTAATTTAAGGTTTAATTACAACAAAACGTTTTTTTTACTTCTTCATACGAGCTGAAGTGCTGATCAGCAAGATGAGTGAAATGAGCGAAATGAGACGTGGCAACATCTGGAGAGTATGGTGGCAAGTGAAGTAAAATTTCCAATTTGAAGATATATTTTCACCACCACTTTGTCAACGTGAGAAGGTCTAGCATTATCATGCTGTCAAATAACCACCTTATTGTGTCTCTCGTTGTACCGTGGTCGTTTTTCTTTTTAATTGAGCACGGCCCAGGCACATCAATTGCGTTCTATAACGCTCATCTGTGATGGTTTCATCACACGGTTTCAGAAGCTCATAATAAACTCAACGCATGACACTGAAGACGTGGATATTCTTCGGTCGAATTGTTGGTGTAGCAGTATGACCACCGAGCAATCTCCATGGTTTTCTGCGCTAGGGTTGGGGTTAGGATTATTGTAATGTACCCATTTTTCGTCCCCAGTAACAATACCATGGAGAAATGCCTTCCGCGTTTGCCTTTCCAGTAGCTGCTTACAAGTCATAAAACGCCACTCGACATCTCTTCTGTGTTTCAACTTGCGAATTATTCAATATCCTTCTTTCTGAATCATTCCCATCCGTGTCAGGCGTTTTGACTGACTGCTGACTTGATGACTGATACCCAATGATTCTGATCATTCATCTTCAATATGACACGAGTCTTCACTAAGAATCGCCAATAATTCTGCATCTTCAACAACTTTATCCCGTCCACCACTATGCCGGTATTCGACAACTATATCATCGCTCTTAAAACATTTGAACCATTCCGCCGACAATTTCTGTCACTAATAGTCGTTTTACCATAATTAAGTTATATCAAAGTGGGGTTATATCTACAAATGTCAACTCAAAGTGTTTGACGTCTTTGATTAATATATTTCAACTACTTCCGCTATCACAATGCAAATATTAAGCAAAGGTGTTCAATTAAGTGTTTACAACGTATCATTACGATTCTATAAATGTCGGATTTTGAAAAATAGTTTGGTGACATATTGTCGATTAAGAAATTATTTATCCTAATTAATAATTATGCTAATAGTATAACCTGTTACTTGATGATATCAATACGTTATGTCAATAGCAGTCTTGTTGCATTGCGACTCAAGATTGCACTGATTTCCAGAAAGACGTTTCGAACATTCAGCGTATTGGACTAGAGGATATGGTCTGAGCAGACTTAATCAATGAAATTTGATGTAGATGCATACGAAACTTGCCGCCGTGAATGGACTTAAATTCAAATCACCAAATTTGTTCTGCTTAAAGTTTGGCTGAAATATATGTAAATCCGATTTCATTAAAAGGTTTCAAGTATTTACTTTTAGACTGCTTTGTTTACTAAAGTATGTACCAACTTACTCAATTTTACCCCCTAATTATGATGGTCATCCAACTTCGAGTAAAGCTAACCTATGTTTATATATATAAATATATTTTCTATTTTGTACATTGTTTCAATTTTGTAAGGCCGCACGATATGTAAAATATTAAACAGCGTATTTAGTTTAGTCATCGACTTGATTTAACTCAAATATATCATAATATATTGAGTTTAAATCTACAAGACGTTCACCTAAAAAAACTTAAAGAAATGGTGAAAACTAAGCCAACTGACCGACATTACACCACGCCACATGCAGAAATAAATTTCTCATCTTACCCGTCAGCCATGTGGTGATAAACAAGCGCACTGAGCAAAACCTATGGAATCCGTCTTCAATATTAATCACGTCATGGCAAATCTTGTTTAATTTACTATGAAATCTTTCTCGTGGTAAGAAACAAACATAGTGGGCTTATCCTATGAAATCCTCACTCAACATTATTATGGACATGACAAAACTTGCAGTTTAACAGTTTCCCATTGAATTCTTTCAGTAACGAAGTCTAATATTGTTTAATTTGCTATACAGAATTCGTGTGCAGTCTTTCTTGCTGTTCTGATCTCACGGTACAAGTATATACATGCAAAAGAGATGATTGGGAAAATGATACATGGTATGACTGATAAATTTCACTAAAAATACTTCGAAATATTTGTACATTTTGCTGCATGTTTGTCTTCTCATAACTAAAAATTGGAGTGCATCAACATAGTTTATCATCATTCCATTGATTAATATAAATTAAAATAAAAGCGAAATTTTTGTCATTTGTTGGATTAGATTGATTATAAAATGACGACATTTAGATTGCATTTATTTTCGAGATAAATTAAGAAAGTTCGTTTCAATTGCTTGCGAATCAAAGTATGCTTTGAGAAAGCAAAGTATAAAAATGGGAAAAAGGGTTGACATTTAAATACCCTGAAGCCGGAGACTCAACTGATTCTGTCCAAATAAATTTGCTCAACGTTCGACTATGATGTAAAAAAATCCCGATGATTTAAAGTATTAACGTATATCAAGTAATTATTATTCTGTTCTAAATAATAAAAGAAAAATAACATTTTATTTGAGCATTATTGTTCAGTATTTTATTGCTTTATGTCTTAAGCACTCTAGGATCTCTAGAGTTTATGGAGGATGCAATGGTGACATGATTTCTGTTAAGATAATCACTTTCTATGGAAGTCACTTTGCCAACTCAACAAGATAGATGGCGGTTTTTTGTTTGAACCGTCTTTCGCATCCCTTTCCTTTTACTGTTCATTGGCGTTCTGCAGAAACAGACCTGGGTCATTCGTTATCTCATTCATTCTTCGTTTTCACTATCTACTTTATCTAAGCTATAACAATGAATCTGAGTGATAACCTTAGCTGAGACACCACCAACTTTAAATTCCCCAGACCGAAGTGCTTCTCATGTTGTAAATCGAAATCTAGTGTATTCATTTTATTCTACAACAGTCATTTCCTCAAACAGTAGTCTGGAGTAGAGATGCACAATTTAGAGTGAAAAATATTTCTCATCCAATTGAATATATCTCTAAGAAAACATCTCAGTTCGTACCAATAATATTGCAAATTAAATTATTTTACTGTTTCTTCATTAATTTAATAATTTATATTTTTAAAAAGAAATTTTTGTTCAAATCGTAATTGTTTATGTGATAATGAAGAAACTTTGGCTTTTATGATATTAATTCTTTTGAATGTTGATTAAAGCATTTATCGAGAAAGTAGAGTAATAAAATTGACAGTCTTTCGTGTTCCGTTCATTGGCGTTCTGCAGGAATCCAGCTGTGCTATTCATGATCTGATTCATTCGTAACATAATGAATCTCAGTAATCATGAAGAATACTTTATAGAGATACAGTTGATTACATGGTGCAAGTTAGTTATATCGCTGGAATTTAACTCGTTTGAATGTCTAAATAAATATTTATAATCCAAAATTCTGCAGGACCACAAAAACCGAGTAGTGGTTATTTTGAGACAGAAAAGGTAGTTTGGATTTTGAATTTTATTTTAATTTTATACAAAACAAAGCATATTTCGAGAGAGACGAGTAATGAAATTGAAAATATATAATAGTTTGGGGGTTATGCAATGTTGTGCAGCCAAATCTTTTCATGTAGATATGCACAATTTTTGACAAATAATCCACCTTTCAACATAATTTCGACGATGCAGCATTTTTATTCAATTATGAATATTAGAATACGAAAAAAATGTTGCTCAAGTAACGGTTAACAGTATGTTTACTGTTTTATATGTTACATTAAGTTCACTAGAGTTTGTTAAGAGTTAGGTGCACACTCGGGCATTCAGGAAGGTGAGAACGGGCTACAGATGGAAGAATTGATTTATTGGTGTTAAGAGAATAAAGGAACTTTAATCGATCAACACATAATAGTCACAGTATGACCAAAGCAGCCAAGACTAGATTTTAAAAAAATATTAACGTGATTTCTATGGTGTAAATTAAAATTTATTTTAACCATTTCACTGTTTAGCACGCAATTCGTCAAGCTTTGGCTAGTAACATACAGATATTCTATTGGAATTATGGCATTCAATTTAAAGAGAAATATATTTGACATACAACTGAATTTATTTAATTAAACTCTTCTGTCATGAATAATCTCTGAGTTGAGTGGATTTGAAGGACCTAGTAGAAGACATCTCAATTAAGTACAATGGTATGACGAATTGAATTATTTCAGCATAATTTCTTTTTATCATTAATTGTTGATTTTGAAAAGAAGTTTTATTCCAATCGTAATTATCTCGTTGATAATAAAGAAAGTTTGACTTTTATGAAAGTGATTCATTTTCATGAGAATGGAAAGTTTTTTTTTCAAGATAGGAGAGTAAATAATCGAGAAATCGAGAAGAGTTTGAGGCGTATGGAATGTTGTAAAGCCGTGGACTCGACTAATTTTGTACATTTAAATTTATGCCTTGCTCAAATCGATCCTGAAATACTTTCCATATTTTTAAATATTAACGAAAATGAAACAATAATTATTCTATTCTGAATGCTAAAAGAAAAATTAAATTTGATTAGAACTACGAATTAGACCAAAATTATTGTTTCATGCGCTAAGTACTTGGAGATCACCAGAGTTTGTGAATCGTGAAGAAACAAAATGACTTAATGTGGCAATCTCTTGATTGAAGGTGCGACTGTGTTTGAAACGATATTGTAAATTGGACATTAAGTGCTTGATTATGGTAGATATTACTAAGATGTTAAAATCAACCATAACCTAGGTCGCAACCTGGTCAGTGTGACTACGACTGTATTTTAACGAAAAAACCATGCACAGATCTTAATAGACTTTAAGTTCGTTTAGTAAAAATCATAAAAATGATAATTAGAAAAAAATACTGCAATTAATGTAATGATTTATCGATCATAATTGAGTGTTTAACAAATAGACAAAGTGATTTATACAGACTGCTGCAGGAATTACCACTAAGACGTTTTTAAATACATTGGAAAACGAAATGACCATACGAAGATGTAGAGTTGTATAATTTAATTTAAATGATGAAGTAAGAGTATTTTATTTAATTAAGTAATATAACATTAATTAGGCTTAGTTGATAAAGAAGTTTGTCAGTGAAATCAAAAGTCCCATATTCTGCTGTTTTGATGTAAAAAAATTCCCAATTAAAAAAATGAAATGCATTAAATGTGTCAGGGGTGCTCGTTTTCTAAACTTTGTTAAAATGGCTGTTGCCACAATCCATATGGGTCATTTCGTTAGTTTTTCATCCAAATTTTGTATTGGCCCTGATAATACTTCAGTTGGACAAAAGCAAATTTATATTGTCCCTTGACTTATTAAGTAGTTATTTGACTGATTGTGTTTATGTTTAAATTTTTGTATTTCATTGAAAGAAGTCAGCATAATTGAGAACTTTTAAGTGTTAGCGGTCAGAAGTAAATTAATCACAGTGTTTTAGATATCCACATCATTTTCTCGTTTAATGTTGCTTTAGGACTTGCCAGATTTCCACAACCTAGCCAGTCGAATTACGAAGTAGTACTTGATGGAAGCTTGTGGAGAATCAAAGAACTGCAATTATTTGACAACATTCTAAACTTATGCCTTTCACAATTGTTGCACCTTAAATTTCTTTAATACTTCTCCGGTAATCTTTACTCTCCATTTTCAAAATCTGATGTTGACAGCGAAATTAAATACAAGCATTTGAGAATTTCCAAGAGTGGACGAGGTCACGAAGGGCACAGTTCTGTTCCTGTAGAAAGCCAATGAATGTGACAACGTCAAAAGTAATGGAAAAAAGATGAGAAGAACAGCCTGCAGTAAAATATCCCAAAGAGAACACCACAAACATCCTTTTGGTTTGGAAACGAAACTGCAATTGAAAGAGATTATCTTAACAGAAATCGTGTTTCAATGTGTATGGTAATTAACGATTTGTCTTCATTCTCTCCACATTCGATAAAAGAAGAGATAATTACATTTGACATTCAAGTGAATAAATTAAAAAGAAGTTGTTTTTCGTGAATATACTGGGGTTTGAGTTGACTGAGAAAACGAAGAGGTCGGTTTATCAATCTAATCTTAGTGCTCTTGTGAATTAAATAAGTCCAATATAGCAGGTTTTTACTAAAGTTATCGCAAACGCCAAGAGCGAAGTTGAAGAATTCAAAATGCTAAAAGAAACCATTTTACACAAATTTGATGATCTCCTTAATATTTAATTGTAAGTTATAGCTAAAGATTGCCAAAGATTATTTTGAAATGTTATCGTTTTTTCAAAACGGTTGATAAATATTGTGTGAATTACTTAAACAATCTAATTAATCGCTACATCGCTGTTTTAGACTTAGAGTAGGTAACCAAAACGCACAACTCTAACGTAAATTTATATATATGATCAAATTTTACAATATTTTAGTTGATTTTTCACCCTAAACTTTGGCTTCCAAGGATTCAGCTTCCATTTACGTTCCCTTTCGTGTTCCATTCCAATCTCCGAGACATTTGTTGATTGGAGAAAGTGTGACGAAAATTAATGCTCAAATCAAACTTTCCTTAACCACTAGGCATATTGTCAGACGCCGAAAATATTATTGAAGTAACGGAATCAGATAAATCAACAGAACTTGTGAACGTTTCAAAATATAAGAATATATTCGAGGAATCGCTTATGCGTTCAAGCACTGAGAACGAATTTCAGACACAAGTGAATGAGATTTCATTGATCCCAAAATCGCTCTATTAATTCTTCTCAATCTTTCTCATCAAACCGCAAATTTGTTTCAGTGAAAATGAAAATATACGAAATTGAAGGCATTAAAATATCTTCAACTATGGGCAGTATTTCAATGTGATTATTAATCTCGAAGCCAATTAATTAAAAAACGGTTTAATATCGCTTTTATGCAATTGCATGCGCTCATAGGACCTACTTTGATTAAGAATTAGTACTAACTGGCTCAAGTACAGTGAGAACAAATCCGAAAAGCGATAGTTTTTATAATCTTATTAGGTGCATAAATAGAAAACCATGCAATGTAAATTCAAATTCGTCTGGAACACGAATACTTTTCTGATCAATCAACCAAATTAGTGAGAAAATAAGAAATTGTTCGATTAAAATGGAATGTTGGTGGAGGTTACGCACATCGATCACCTACGTTCTCATAAATAATACCCACTAAATTATCTCTGCAATCTAAATTTTGGTTGGCTAGAAATGGTATTCGATTGTTTTTTTGCAACTCTTAAACACTACTGTTAACATTCAAACACTTCCTGAAAGTTAAATTAAAGTCGCCTTCTTAATTCTCTAGTGTAAATGTATTTTTCATTGATATCATGGGGTTGAATGTGGTTGGTAGAAAATGATACGTTCAACCACAAACATAATGCCATAAAGCAATTTTATGGCACCATTTTTATGCATGTAAGGAATAAAGAAAGGTGGTTTGGGTAGGTCTAATTACAATGAAAAATCCATAATATTAGACAGTAATTAGTCACATGGTTTCATATATTGTAATAAATATTATAGACGACGTAAAATTCGACTATTGAATACGCGGTTAAATGATCTAAAACTTAATATACTTTCAAATTTTGAATAAACTTTATGGAAAGAATAATATCAAGGTGAAATTCGCGATTATTTTAGAATTTTCAAATAATTTACATATTTCCGATTATATTGAAGGCTAATATGAAAATTCTCTCAAAGTTTAAGAAATTTTTTTATTCTTTTGCGTCTTCCAACAAATTAAATTTATCATTAACCGAATTGACAAAACATTCGCTTTCCTCTGGGTTATCGGACATGTTTTAAATATTTTGGTAAAGAATAAGGAGTAAAATGTTTTTGCGAATCATCGGCATCATCACAATGAGCCCCATTACCTACTCACATTCCAGAGATTTATAAACTATTGACGAGTTAGCATGGCGATAATAATCTTTGAACTTGTTTTTGGCCATATTTATCAACTTGTCGATTAATTATGAATAAAATGGACATTCGATTTCAAAAGTAAGCCATTATAGTTCAAAAAATCCTCAGATTTAATCTGACCCTTTAAAGCCATGTAACAAGATTCGATTTTGGCATAGTTCCATAATTGTTAAAGTATTTCAAATGAAAAATTGTAATTAGCATTGCTTATTACACATTCATGAAAGAGTAATTTATGCCAAAGTTGTAGACAAAATGTAGAAAAATATAAGAATTAGTTTCCGAGAATTTGGGAGATTAATTCAGCGTTAGTAGATAGAATTTATCTCGAATGTTGTAGATATAACATTGGCTATCCATTTTTTCGTTCTTGTCTGATACAACCCGATAATGAATAATAAATCGGTTGCTTTGCGAATAGTTTGCACCATCACAATTGTCGTCATTGCCTTATCAAACACCACGCATTGGTATTTGATTGAGTAGCATCTCCGGCTACTGTTCACCTTCTTCGAGGGTATTTGCACCATATTTTGCTTTCCAGTAATCCCAGGGATAAATTTCGATGTTAAACTCAGCAATAAACTTTATTCTCATCGTGCACTACTAAACAAGCAAAATAAGTCTCATCCTTCTAGATCTGTCCAGGCTCGCACTTAACTTGAAAAGTCTGTAATTTGCCTATTTCACCCAGGTGGGGCATTTAAATGTGGTCAACGATTGTAGGCAATCACATGTAAAAGCCGATCGAAGTTATTTATTTTAGGAGGCACATGTCATTACTACCATCCAGTGGTCAGATTTACAGGTTGAGATGATTTGTCAGCAGCTGCTTAAGCATACCCATTTGAAAGAGATTTTTCTGTGTCAGTTGTAAAAATTTCACAAGACGCCAAAGTTAAAATACTGGACAAGAAGTAAAAGAACGAGAAATATACATGTATGTATATACATGTATGAAGAGATGATGGGTAAGATATTTAAAGTGTCGGCGGAACGATTCCAATGTTCTAAGAGGGTTGATATGGCTGTCGTAGACCAGCATAGTGGGGGCTGGGATAAAGTTGTTGAAGATGCAGAATTGTTAGCAATTCTTAGTGAAGACTCGTGTCATATTGAAGATGAATGATCAGAATCATTGGGTATCAGTCAACAAGTCAGCAGTCAGTCAAAACGCCTGACACGGTTGGAAATGATTCAGAAAGAAGGATATTGGGTACTCCGCGAGTTGAAACACAGAAGAGATGTCGAGTGGCGTTTTATGACTTGTAAGCAGCTACTGGAAAGGCAAACGCGGAAGGCATTTCTCCATGGCATTGTTACTGGGGACGAAAAATGGGTACATTACAATAATCCTAACCCCAACCCTAGCGCAGAAAACCATGGAGATTGCTCGGTGGTCATACTGCTACATCAACAACTCGACCGACGAATATCCACCGCTCCACTATTGCGTTGTGTTTATTATGAGCTTCTGAAACCGTGTGATGAAACCATCACAGATGAGCGTTATAGAACGCAATTGATGTGCCTGGGCCGTGCTCAATTAAAAAGAAAAACGACAACGGTACAACGAGAGACACAATAAGGTGGTTGTTTTACAGCATGATAATGCTATACCTTCTCACGTTGACAAAGTGGTGGTGAAAATATATCTTCAAACGTTGAAATTGGAAATTTTACTTCACTTGCCACCATACTCTCCAGATGTTGCTTCGTCTCATTTCGCTTACCTCACTCATCTCGTTCAATGGCACACGGCCTGGCTGACCAGCACTTCAGCTCGTATGAAGAGGTGAAAAAAATCGTGTTGTTGTAATAAAATCTCAAATTAAGGAAACGGCAGGAGCAAAGTTGCAGATCTAATATTAAGAACACAGAATTCACCTTCACTGTAGTTACGATCAAATTTCCCTCGATGTTGCTCGGAAAATCTTTTCTCTTTACAACTTGCTAATTTTAACAAATCAAAGGTGGAAAATGTCCTTCTATTACCTTGTCAACAATTTGTATTGACTTCCAATTTATTTAAACGATTTGATTTGATTAGCTACATTCGAGCAAAATATCAAACTGACCTCAAATTCACGCACCAATTTTATTCATGCTTTTGTAACATTTGCGACCACAACTATTGTATTTCTTAAGAGCATCAAGCCTTAAATTAGTATTCATGCAAAATTCACTTAAATATCAATTAAATTCATTTAAATATCAGTCAATATTAAAATAAATTATAAACGATTAGAATTTACATCACTCGTATAATACTCCAAATTTTAATCCTAGTTATTTTATGCTATAATACTGACTTTATTGGCGTTCGTGTACTGATTGATTTAAATAAAACTAGGGAATTTGAAAACCTTGCTTTAAATTTTCGCTTTCCTATGTCAATAATAAACTCGGACACCGGTTACGTCTACAAACATCCTTGAAAAACTTCTCTTAAACCTCTTGAACACTAATTTATAACCGATGGAGTCCTCTATTAATTACTAATTTTACTATTAAATAAATCGAACATTGTGGAAATGTATACGGATAGCTTTCGTTAAGACCACGGCTCTGCAATATTACATATTTATTTTCAAAAATTTAACTCGTCTTTCACGAAATATGCATGGAATCGAATACAATTGAATCAATATCCTGAAACTTTAACGTTCTTCTTTATTAATAAGCCCGATGATTTAACAATTCCCCATTTCCATGCCAATCATAAGGGATATATGGGTATAAAGCAAATAAAAGAAACATTCTATGAAAAAGAAAAAACACGAATAAATTAAAATAAGAATGTCTTTTGATCAAATATATTGTATAGTTATTTAAAGGTATTGGGCATTTAATCGAAATTAATACAATTTATTTCGCATCTCCTTTCCCGTTGTCGTTATCGTTCAAAATACCTTCATCATAATGTATGGTTACCAAACCCAAACTATATCTAATCATAAAGATGAGTTCATCCACAAATTGATCGACGGGTCCATCATAAGTTTGCAGATCTTTGACGAATGTTTCATCAATCAACTTATCAACAGCTTCCTTGATCTCCTCTTCTTTACTCCGTGGGTCTAGAAGCATTTAAAGAAATACTTTCGGGCGGTTGATCGTATTTTTTAGAATAATTTTAATTAACTTCTGAAATAAATATCGTCAACAAAATTGTTGTAGTAAATTGCAAGAAAAGTTCGTATTAATAAGCAGCATATTGACATAAATGTGAATGCATGAAATATATAATTCCTCCAAACCTACAAGGTTTAGTGGAAGCTTTCACCGTAGTGACCAGAATGACGAGGAGAGTGAAACAGGGAATCTGTCGAGCAAAGGAAGAAAATATTAGACTTATTTAAAAGGAGAATACTATGCGAAATGGTTGGATTACAAGTTTCGACATGGCGTTATTAATGTTCGAGACGGATTTCGTAAGTTTTGCTCTATATGTGTTTTACCTAAAATGAATGGAAGAATAGATGAGATATTTATTTCTGCAATTACCCAATAAACTCCAAAGCATGTGGCACGGCGTGATCTCAATCAGTTGGGAGAGTTTTCACGATTACTTTATATTGTTAATTGAAGTAAAATGTTACGTGGATTTAACCTAGATAGAGGTGGAGATATTTTATTGGTCAATTGTAAATATAAATTACACAGTCTTTCCCACCTTCATTTAACAAAACCGCTGCGCGAAACCTACGACTATCGAACCATTATGAGCAAAATTGTACGCTTGCATTTAAATATTTTATATTCAATAAAATAAATCTAATAATGTAAAACATGGTGCTCAGATTCTATTCCTTTCAATACTCATTGCTCTGTTCTACAAAGTGGATGCAAGTGCACAGTCGGGTTAGTGTTGATGTTTTTCTAAATTTCATGCTGATTTCATTCTACTGATATGATATTCATTTTGATGACCTGCTGATGATGAAACTTCGAACGTCATTGGCAGTGTCTTTTTTTGCTTTGACATTTAATGTTTCATAAAACATAAACTTTTAATGTGTACTTTGATGCACAATCTAAATCCTTAAATTGTTTAAAGATATCGAAATAGCCAAAGAGAAGGTGAAAGTGGCTCTTGGTACGATGATTACTGAAGTATTGGACAAAGCGAAGGAGAAATTTATTGAAGACGTCAAGAAGGGTATTGCTTTCGTAAATGATCCATAGACAAAACTGACTATTAACTAAACAAGTACATTTGCTCAAATCACAACCATATTTAAAATTGTAACATTGTTTTAAAAAATAGAATACAATTCAAATTAAACATGCATTCTTGTTATCACCCTAATAATTCGATCACAACTCATCATTTTTGTTTGCGAAATTCTGCTTTTAACTTTTTTGAAATTTGATGGTCCGGATAGATATTCCGTTTTTGCTTTAGAATGACGAAATATTTCAAAAGATTTCCTATGAAATACAGTGCAATTGTTTAACATTTATAATTTCCCGAAATTTGATGGTCTGGATAGATCTAAAGGGACGTGACGTTCTTAGACGTTGTGGTTACTGCATAAGGTAAATTAGGTTGATGGTTGCGTTTAACCTCAGGAACAATTCCTGTTTGTTTGAATGTCAAATATAACCAAATAAGCTCGAATTGAATGACTTGTGTCCCAAAACACTCATCACTTTATGAAAGTGTCGTTCATGTGAGAAGAAAACTAGACCCACTGTGCTGGTCCAAATTATTCACGAAACAACGGATTCATTCTCAATTACCAGAAAAAGTACAAAGTCAATCAAAATTGAAAAGAAAATGGTTTTCTGAAAATATGAGAACAAATTCGTATTTGAATTTAACATAGTCTACAATATGTAAAACAGTTGAAAATTTAGAGATGGTCAGTTTGATAATATTAATTTTATTGAAAAAAATGGACCATTTGAGAGTCCATTAAATGTTAGACCATTTAAACTTCTGTTAAAATATCAATTGTATTCGTGCTTTAAAATAGATCATAATTTCTAAAACGCACTCGGTTTTTATTGATTGATGTTTCTTCATTTTACTGCCATGCTTATCAAGTTTACAGAAATTACATTTCCTTATTCATTACATGCATGAAACTACTGTAATGATTCGTTTATATGGTTATTAGGTTTTATTTTCTAAGAAAACACGCAACTACATACAACATCATGACGCCATTAAAATTACATTTATACCAGTGGATTATAATGGAAATTACAATTTGGGCTTCATTAACTACTCGAATTTTAGTAATGGTGTTTAACTGGCTTCAAAATATGACCAAATGTATTTCAAATCAGCAATAATTTTAATGCAGGTTATTGATGATACTGCTGATGATGATTGAGATGTGGTTGATTGGTGTGCGTGGCATTGATCAACTTTCTCGTTTTGGCAAAAAATGGCTTACATTCTTACTAATACTATAAATTACAATAACAATATGCTTGGCTGATCAGAAAAAAACTCTGTGTTACTGGCGAATATAAAGTAAATCAGCCTCTTTGGTGGTATATGCATCTAATAGAAAGACCATGGCAAACACCGATTTTCACATTTGTTAACCATTGCGCTTGACACAGCAGGAACTAATTTTCAATCCAATTTTGCCCCATCGAGAACTTAAGACTAGATGCAATTGAGGACATGTCAAAGCTCATTATGGTCCATCCGAATCATTGTAGACCGATATGAATTTGTCGGGAATAGGAAGTTGCCGTTGAAACCAAATATCGACATTCAATTTAACTGACACTTCTTTTGGGATTATGTTGCATACACTATCTTCTTACGTTGCTACTTGAAGTCAATTTGAAATACTGACTAGTATTTCCTACTGACTACTTTCACCATGTTAATCACATTTTCAGTTTCCAGTTAACTCCCAGCAATCTTGGCTATGTAGTAACATGTTATCCAGCAAATTCATAGACGGTTTCAAGAAACATTCCTTATTAATTAGTTGCTAATTGACGAATAATCATCCACATGAGGATTATATGTTGAATAAGCATGGCGATTGATATGGTGCTTCTAAGGAAGTAGAACCATTGACGAAGAATTGAAGGAAAGTGTGCGAATCAAGTGTTTAGTGCTGTATACTTTAACTGCTGTGTGAATGTGATCGGATTAATGAAAAGGTGTGTGAGTCCTTTTGTTTACTTTGTATTCCAGATAAGTTGCATAAATAACCGGAATTATAATTTAACACATACGTATAAAGGTAATCAAAAATAACTCAATAGACGCGTGGAATTTATTTGTACTTAAATCACTAAACTGATATACCACTGAATTAAGTAATTTCTTAGTTCAATTTTATAAGGCGGTATGCATATCTGTTCGATTTCTTGAATGGGTGGCAAAGAGATATCCATTTCGAAGAGAAGCTGAGTTCTTGTGGCATTTGCCCTCTTCAACATGAACAAGTTAAGTTTGTCTGACAGTAAACTTTGTGTAGTTGCATTGCGCAAATGCTGGTCTCGTGATAACTTTCCTCCACTCTTCACGTTTGATGTTGCTCTATTTTCGATACCACTTCATGGTTTCATGAATTATATCTTTCACTTTAATTGTGATGGCAACAGAGCGCATTTACAGTACTTTTAATAAAATTTTTATTTCAATCTATAACTAGTAAATTATCTTACATATTATTATTACTATTTAATATATATATTATATTACCCATTATATAGTTGTTTCTTAAAAAATCAACTATATCAGGTGCTGATTGATTCCATAAAACAGGATTCGAATTCACCGCAGTGCCTTCTCGCTTCCTTATGTACATAATAAACCTGGGTATTGGCTACACCTGTAGTTATCTGAGAGAATCTACTCACCCACTTCTTGAACACTTATTCATGGCTATTCAATGCACCTATTAATTTTCAGTATTATTATTAATATAATACAAGATTTGTGGGAATGGTTCATCTGAAAAACGACCTTAAACCATTGTGAAAATTTATGGTTAATTTATTAAAATGCAGTCATTGCTACATTGTCCAAGATGTAACTACTGAGTGTTATTTGGTTGAAATGTCACTACTTTCTCTACCACAATCAGTCACTAACCCGATCAGTAGTATAGACGCTCCTTCCAAACTGCTCGAACATGGACGGAATTGCTAGGTTTAGTCATGTTTTCATTGTACCACAGACAAAATCTACTGATCTCAAAGTAATTGATGCGTAAAACAATATATCTTCCATTAATCATAATTCCAATCAATTTCCTTTCTACTTTTAGTATTCTGAATACAATAATACCTATTTATTTTTCGATAGTGTTTATAAGAATGGGCGGTATTTCAGCATTAAATGAGACATTGAGTACATTGATATGAACAAAATCTGTAGGGATTTACGAAATTTCATCGATTCATCTATTTCAATACTCGCTTTTGTGTGAGTTGCAAACAATTGAACAAATATTAAACAGACCAAAATTTCATTTGTTAACTACATAATGATTATAGTTTAAAAATTTGCAATTTTTGTATCACTTAAACGCATATGGTGACAAAAGTTATTTTTTTAGTACTAAAAGGTAAAAGCATATAAATAAATTGTAAATAAAGGAAAGACTTTCGATCAAATATCCTATGTAACTATTTAATGCTATTCTGCATGGGAATGCCATTATTGGAAATTCCTTCATCATCATCGTCATCATCATCACTTGGAATCAAAATCAATGTGTTATTGAATCCAACCATAAGTCCTCTCTCTCTGTCCGTCAATTTAACACTAGCAGTTCTTAACAACACCTATCGTCTTACTTCATCATATAAATTTGAATTGAAATTTGAAGGTATTACTTCTTAAATTATAAAAATGATCATATGTATTTACAATTTGGTGAAAAAATGGTGAGAAAGGAATACTTTTCAATGAACTACATATTGACATATATGCAAACGCTTATAATATAGCTCTTCAAAACTAGCCAAATTTGGTGCAGCCTTTCACCTCAAAGATGCGAAAATCAAAGTGGGTAAAACACGGAATCTGAGAGCAAATTTGAACAATATTAAGTGTATTAAAAGAAAGAACTCAATAGGGAAATGTGAAATTGCAAGTTTTTTTCACGATGTTATTAGTGTTGAAGACGGATTTCGTAGGATTTTGCGCAGTGTTTGTTTCTCAACACATTGTTGGATAGAAAGATGAGATATTTATTTCTGTAATTAGCCGATGAACTCCAAAGCACGTAATATACCAATGCATGGTGTTTGATAAGGCAATGACGACAATTGTGATGGTGCAAACTATTCGCAAAGCAACCGATTTATTATTCATTATCGGGTTGTATCAGACAAGAACGAAAAAATGGATAGCCAATGTTATATCTACAACATTCGAGATAAATTCTATCTACTAACGCTGAATTAATCTCCCAAATTCTCGGAAACTAATTCTTATATTTTTCTACATTTTGTCTACAACTTTGGCATAAATTACTCTTTCATGAATGTGTAATAAGCAATGCTAATTACAATTTTTCATTTGAAATACTTTAACAATTATGGAACTATGCCAAAATCGAATCTTGTTACATGGCTTTAAAGGGTCAGATTAAATCTGAGGATTTTTTGAACTATAATGGCTTACTTTTGAAATCGAATGTCCATTTTATTCATAATTAATCGACAAGTTGATAAATATGGCCAAAAACAAGTTCAAAGATTATTATCGCCATGCTAACTCGTCAATAGTTTATAAATCTCTGGAATGTGAGTAGGTAATGGGGCTCATTGTGATGATGCCGATGATTCGCAAAAACATTTTACTCCTTATTCTTTACCAAAATATTTAAAACATGTCCGATAACCCAGAGGAAAGCGAATGTTTTGTCAATTCGGTTAATGATAAATTTAATTTGTTGGAAGACGCAAAAGAATAAAAAAATTTCTTAAACTTTGAGAGAATTTTCATATTAGCCTTCAATATAATCGGAAATATGTAAATTATTTGAAAATTCTAAAATAATCGCGAATTTCACCTTGATATTATTCTTTCCATAAAGTTTATTCAAAATTTGAAAGTATATTAAGTTTTAGATCATTTAACCGCGTATTCAATAGTCGAATTTTACGTCGTCTATAATATTTATTACAATATATGAAACCATGTGACTAATTACTGTCTAATATTATGGATTTTTCATTGTAATTAGACCTACCCAAACCACCTTTCTTTATTCCTTACATGCATAAAAATGGTGCCATAAAATTGCTTTATGGCATTATGTTTGTGGTTGAACGTATCATTTTCTACTGTGTGCTCAACCACATTCAACCCCATGATATCAATGAAAAATACATTTACGCCAGAGGATTAAGAATGCGTATATTTCGTAATTAATCAACAAACGCCGAAGCACGTAGCATTGTTTAAATTTAATCAGTTGGGTGAGTTTTCTCGATTTACTCCAATTTTTAATTTTATGAAAAAATCCCGTATAGTTAAACTAGATACAACCGAATGAATTTAAATTGAGTTGAATTTAAAGCTTAACTAAATTATTTGCACATCGTGCCATCTGATTGGCTGCAATTTTCATTTTAGTCATAACAAATATTTTTTTAACATTTATTCAACAATACTGGTTTTCCTCCTATTTCTCCTTAAAACTGTTACAATAACAAATTAGTAGTTTATATAAGAGGTGAAATATATTAGCAAAGAGCATGTCAAATAATACTGACTTCTAATAAGTAAAAGGGCTAAATTTCATCAAATTTCGTACTGTTGTGTATTTGAATTTTGAATAGCTTATACATCAAAGGCGTGAAGTTATCAACTACAAGGTTCTATAATTTTGGATATGCAGTGCTCTGATCACCAATTTTAACCGATATTTCTTTTCTTCTAACCGAAATTGGGGAGTTTCTTGGCAGTTTAAATCGAATTCATTTTTAATTGTTCTCCTTTGCCAAGTCAGTGGTCCAGCAATGTACGCAGTTAACGGCTACAGAATGCGTAACTCCAAATTGATGGGTGATATACTCACATTCGGTAGCAAAACTAGAAATTAATAAATTTGCCTTCTCCTTGGCACGGAAAGATATTGTGCGAAGGCCTCGCTACAATTACTGTCATGCGGTCACAGTTGTCAATATTGCTAAATCAGAATGGAGTTGAAGAAGTATATAAATGAGTAGAAGTCGATTGTCAGCAATATACTCTGTGGAGAGGATGTTTGCGAAAAGTCCACAAGGATAATGTAACTACTTATGGGGAAGTATGCCAATAGATTCACTGGAAGGACAAATTGCAACAACGTTGATAATTTTCAGAAACAAAGAATTGAACTATCCTTAAAAAGAGCAGGTAAATGTTGCAGACTTGCTGCAAATAAAACAGTTGAATTGTAGCAAAATGTCCTAATGTTAATTTATACTGGTTCATTTATATTTGTAATAGAGCAAACCAGTTGCTTACACACGTAAAGTCAATTTTTGATCTATAAATTAACTTTTGATTATTCAGGAATAACTGTCTCGATTTGTCAAGGGTATTCAAGTGCATTATACAGTTTCAAATCAATGAAGACGACTATATTGAATAGATACAATTCAGTCTGCCTAAGTTTAGACTTAAACTTCTTTGACACTTTCACTACACACCATTTTCACAGCAATTCACTTTATCGAAAACGTTGGTTTTCAGTTCTTGTTGATGATAATGGACATTGGCTAGAGAAAATGGAATTAAATTTGCCTCAAAACTAATTGCCTTTCCAAAATTTTCACTTCTCGAATTTCTAAGGCTTTCCAATAAGGAAACATGATCTCAGATTTAAGGATGGACATCACGAGGCAAATATAATTCGCTCTGTACCACACATAGAAGATCACTTCTATCTTTCTAGAAACTCCCTCTGTATTTATTGATAAAACTTATCTCAACGTGTAGGTTTAGTGTTAGTAAATTCTCATTTAGTTATATTCAAAGATGCACGAGATTATTTTCATCAATTAGCCATATTTGAAATGATTCTCAATACTTTTCAGTAAAAATTTGCTACATTCCTGTTTCGAATGTGCAATAACGGGAGAATCACTTTCATTCCGATCGAAGACACTTGCTTGAGTTACGATAACGTATTAGGAATGTTCAAAGAGAGCAAAGTTATTCAAATTTGAGACGAATCACCAAAAGACTACTTCGACTTATGTGATAACAGTTTCATCTACCAATTCTACTTCTAAATTCATGCTAAACGGTAATTTTAAAGGAAAATATGTGCAAAAAGTTAACATTTATTTGAGACCGGCATTTATTCATTTGCTTAAATCACAATTCTATTCAAAATTATACCGTTATTTTAAAAACATCGCATTCTAAGCACATTGAAATATTCGTTTTTATTATCGGCCTAATAACTGCTTATTTAAAATTCGTTAAATTTCGTTAAAATACAAGTTTCTTTTTTTCAATAATTTCAGTTTTATTGAGACCAAGGAACACAAATTGTAAAGATTTTAGTCAAAATTAGTATAGATAATATTACCACTTCAAGGTCTAAATTTTGTAGATGAAAACAAGCCATTCAAAGACGTTTGCCTAATTAATATAAGGTAATTTTATTAGGCAAAGGCACAAATTACATATACATTCAACATGTCATTCGATGTCAATAGTTTCAAGAGATTTAGACCAATATAAAGTAAGTGAATATTTTATTATAAATGATCTTCACATTTAAGTGACTACAAAACTGTGCAAAATTGTTTACGGTTGTTTGAAAAAGGCCAACTCATATGGATTTAAGTATTTCAATTGAGTTCTGGAATGTATTTCTCTTTTGTGGCAGCAAAGTTTCTAAGGTAGATCGAAGTGATTTATGCACAACAAAGCATAGTTGTGCAAATTCTGTCAAATTTTAAAAAGAAATTAAAATTTCTTTAAACTGATTAGGACGCAATAAAATTAAGACTACTAATAATGCATAAGTCCCCTTTAATTTACCTTTAATTCTTTGATGCAAAACATAAAATGAAAAGAATAAATCAAATACTAAATTGATAAAAACGTGCATTAAAAATGTTGTCAGTAAAGAAGCATTTTTTTATCTACCATTCCTAGATAGGTATATCTTTTAATATTGCCATATTCTTCTAAAATTGACGTCATTGTTCGCCCATTGACATTGAGATTTTATTTTATAATGATTAATTTAAACAATAGTGCTGTCTTGCTTCTGTCGTATGGAAAAACGTCCAAATTGAGCATTACTGCTACGTCTTCCATATGCAGTATGTCCTAGCATATATCTTGTCTCGTGACTTATTAAGTATTTAGACGGAGTGTGTAATGATATCATGACTAAACTAAACAGTCTCATAAATGCCCGTACAGTCTGGAGAGGGTAAACATACTAATTATGGGGGTTAGTATCTTATTGTGAAAGATATTACAGAAACTTGAAATCAACCAACGCTTAATAATCACGGCAAAGTCAGTGGATCCAAGACTGTATTTTGTTCAAATTGTGTGTAACTGATAAGAGACTCTAAGTCCGTTTAAAAAATATCCAGAGAATGATAATAAATGCAAATGCGAATGATAATAAATGCAATTATACTGTTATTAATGAAAACATTCATCGAACATAATTGAGTGTCTAGACGGTGGGAGATTAGATTCCTTGAGATAAGTGCAGAAGCAACCACTGCGCAAGCTTATGAAATACATAGGAAAATGAATTAGTGGCTGTGTGTGGCTTGTCAGAGCATATTATTTTAGTGATGGTGGCGAGTACAGCGAGTGTTTTGCTCGCATCTTCTCAATTCTATATCTCAGAGTGAAATACTTGAATATGAAGGTTATCCTTATTTCAGGGACAACAAAAGCGCAACTGACTTGGAATCCGAAGATTATCTAAATTTGCAAGAGGCATTATTGTACTTCAACTATTGCATCGTTGTTGATTAAAAGCTGTTGTCTTTAGATAAGCGCGAAGCCTTAGGCATTCGGCTGTGTTGGTGCATTTCAATGAATACGCTTCGAATCTGAGATATACAATTATCGCTCAGTAATTTTAGCGTCCTATATTTTTTATTTAATTCCTATTACTATTCACAGATTCATTAAATCCGAGAAAAATTATATTGTCCACAATCCACCTTTAAATTTTAATGAAACTGAAATGAATATTTCATCAATTTGATTCCATAGAAGCTAATGCACAATGAAATTGTGTAGGTAAATGTTCAAGTAAAAATGACTGACAAAGGCAGTCACTGTAGACGTTTATGAGTGTTGGTGGGGTAAAGCTATTTGCCAGATTGTGAATAGAATCCAATGGATACATGCTGATAAGTATAGGCATTTATTCAGCAGAATTTGTTGTCGGAGATTGAGAAAAGAGGTGCATTACCTAACTTTGAATAAACGCTGACTGAGTTCTTTGGTAGTCATCAATTAGCTTTCGATTCTGCGCTATTGAAGATCAACTTATTGATGGTAAAGCAGATTATTTTCTGGTTGCACTTGTCGATCAGTGCTTTCCTGAAATGTCTGCACATAATCCTGCAGAATTTGGGACTTCTGGTGAAGCAGATTTGTCATCGTTTGATGGAGACCAGTAGCAACTTTAGAACTATAAGAGAAAACATAAGAAAAGAACACTCATGAGCATGTAATATGGATACAGTATAGAATTTGCCCGAGTTCATTCAATGCAAACATTGTCTAAATTAGCAAAAGGTATTAATTCATTTCAATTAGCGCATCAGAGAGAAGTTTTACCAACTCTATCAGCAAATACCATGTCGACTATCAGCTACAGGACCATATTTGTCCGACTTATGGTATCCTGGAAGCTAGTGTCTCGTTCAGTGAAAACAATTTTGATCTAAAGTTTACTGAACGCGATTTCAAAATCATATGCTCACAATTTGAATTATTTTTAATCTTTCAAGACCAAGTTCTATTGTAAGTTAAATATGTGCATATATTAATTTTTTGCAAAATTTTCCGGGTAAAGCGGGTAGAAATGTACATTATGAACGATGGAATATTAATTTTTGGTACAATATAGCTAAAAGCTATCAATTTGATTTATATTGTGAGGACACAACTTCAGCATGACTAATGCAGAATCAATGACCAATACCAATATGATCAATCAATGGCCAGTACACGATTATCCGACCAATCAATGATTCAAGTTATATGAGGTCACCATACCATAAGTTCCACGTCATACATTACACTCCACGCCAAGCATGTCTAGAATAAACGTGTTCTCTGGGTACCCTGTCTCTTCTTAGCTTTGCAATAGCTTAGGTAATTCTGGGGATCTTACGAACTAGAAGAAACTCCCACTGAGGTTTCTGAGTACATTCAGGCTAAGTTAGGTAGCTAACTCGCTACGATATTAACAAAATATAACTGAGCTTTCCTAATTGTAATTTTGGGAACAGTGAACAAACCAATGAATATTGTGGAATGACCACAGAATTTCGATGAATAAACCACTTAAATAAAATCACTGAAGGAAAATTTTGAAACTTTTTTTGATTCAATCTATAATTATTTACATAGTTTTAAAGATAGAAACAAATTTAAATGAGAGTTTAAAAATTGAAATTTAAAATGTAGGTCATATGATCTGACATTCTATAGACTTTCAAAAATTATTCTTAATTTTGCCTAACACAATAATGCCAAATTGAATTTTGATTTTGCTTCAAAATTTGAATTTGTTTACGTTTTGTTGACAATATTATAGCCTTATATTAATTCTTTCTACTGGTTGCAGAAAACGATTTCCTTTTCCCTCCACCGATCAAAATTTGGCTGTCATAGAAAATAAGTAAATGATATTTGCCATCCACTCAATTTCGCACATGTCTAAATCAACCTAGCAAGAGATGAGTAAACCGTCGTTTCGTGAATATTCTGCACCATCACAACTCCCGCCGTTGCCTGCTAACATCACATACATTGTAAATATTTGATAAGCTGCGCTGGAAACCGGGCATCTTCTTCGAGCGTAATTGGCTATATTTGGAGTTCTAACAAATGTAGGAATTGATATTATGATGTATGAATCAACTGTCAACTTTGTTCTTTTCCAGCAATGACCAAGCAATCAAAACGCGTCATATCTGTTTAGATTTATCCATATCTGCACATTACGTGAAAAACCTGCTATTTGTTCAATCACCCTGAATACGATATTCAAAATTATCCAACGATGGCAAAGAATCTCACATGAAGACCGATTCAAAAATGAAGTTACTATTTTATGCCTTTGTTGCGAAGCACCCATCAACCAAAATTTTCACAATATTAGCTGTTAAAATGGGTTAGCTAATATTAAGAGTGAAACCAGTGGAAAGAATTTTTGATATCGTTTAAGAAATACCAAATGGTATATTTGACCAAGAGTACATTATAGTACCTGTTTTAGTTTTGATGTTATTTTAGTAGATGTTATTTAAATTTTTTGCTAGGTGTCACTGATTCGTTGTATTGCACTGCGTTTTACCGTTCAATAACTGGTCAAGTTAGAAACGAATTAGGTTTACTTCCAAATTTAATTAACATTGGTAATATTATTAATTACTACTAATTACATATCAAATTCCCGTTAATTGCCCAAATATAAAAATCTATATTGAATACAAATGAATATTTCAAAATTACGTGAAAGCTTTTTGATTAAAAATAGTTTGTATTTTAAAATTAATTTTTCCATGCAAATAGGTTTACTCTGGTTGATTTGCAGTATCTTCAGGTGCAGAGCGAAGTAAAGATTCTGCCAGCTCTTGTCTAATATTATCCACAAAATCCTGTATCTTTTCATTTACACGATCTGGATGAAGTTTATATAAGGCATGAAGCATCTTATTCACAGTTTCTTTGGTCTCTTCTCGCGCTTTCTCCAAATCTTCAAAAAATGTAGTTTTCACTTTTTAAATCATTTAATAAAGACAACTTATTATACTAAGATTTTAAAATCTTCAAAGCATTGAAACTTGACGCAGAACACTTTCAACCACAATATTATTTACATGATATTTAATCTTTATAGTTAACGCACTTTTCAACGAAAAGCGTATGTACTAATTGATGAAAATCTTGACTTCAAAATTATCAAAAGACCAACCCGATTTTGCGCAAGCCTTAACATTGGCAATCAGAGCAACGAGGAGGGTAAGACATAAAATCTGTGATTCAATTAATAAACATAACATTAATTTTAAAAGGGTAAAAATATATGTATATATATATATATGCACACAAAAACTCACTAATTTTCTCATTGTATTGCAATAACTGGACGTTTATTCTGTGTTTTTAAAACAAAAAAGGAAAAGATGTGATATTTATAAGAACAATTAACCAATAATAATTGAGAATTTGCTTCGATGAAAACGTAACAGGCAAATTTCCTTAGCATGATATGTGAAATAAAATACTGCAGATGACGTAAAGTTCTGAAGTTGTTTTCTTTAGTAACTAAGTTTTGCTTTAAAAGAAAAATTGAAATTGTAAGAAAATATATTTCTGTTTGCATAATTTCCTAATAGGCATATGACTTATATTTCCTCAAAATTCGAATTTGCTATACCTATTAAACGGATGTGTCAAATGTGGCATTTTTGGGGAAAAACCAATTTATTTAAAATCGAAATCAGTAATTAGCATTATACTCTTGATATTGGAATTTATTTCTCAAAACCTGCAAAATTAGGAAGACGTTGGCAGATATTTTTGCAGACTATTACGGTTTAAATGTCAAGAAATGGTCCATGATGTTGAATATTCTTATTTAAACATGACACATCTGATATAGGTAATTCCATTTAATTCTCATTGGTTTGTCACCTGTACAGGTCAAATGGTGACCCAACCCTCCTCCCCTAATTTTGAATAACTTCGTAGCTAACCATGAAATTCGAGTTCAGTATAGAGGACTGACCTATATTTAATATCCCAATTCAAAAAAATATTTTTTTAATTTTTACAATAATTCGAAGTTTCATTCACATTTTTAACTGTCAAATCGTCGATACTACAACACAAAACTGCACGCTATATATAATTAACTCATTCATTCTATGTACAACGTGAACAGTCCACCATCAGTAAGTTTCTGCAATACCTCTTTTATAGATCATCAATGATCTGATTCAAGCAACGGTTCCAAAACGACATCGACAATTTGGTTAAATTTCTTTGTCACACTAACACTTCATAAGCACTTGAGCAAACGCTATTATAACGGCCTTAGTTATATTGAAAGCGTTCAAGTCTCACAAAAGATATTAATCAAACGAAAGTTATTTTCTTCAATTTGCCAAAATAATAAAAGAGTATAAATTAAAAAGTTCCGAGTATGTGCATTACAGTTAAAATAGACATATATTTAATGCAAATATTATTAAATTAATTGTTATGAGAGGTGTTACATTGGATAGCATATAGCCAATATGAATATACGCTAGGATAGATGACGTATTTCTCTAAATGCAAGTGCTAATTTTAGTGGCAAGTTATGTTTGTATCGCCAAATTTTGTTCATATTTGAGCAGCCATTGTATGTAATTGTTTGTTAATGTAACGGTTTCATTATCTGCAAATTCTCCCCTTTCAATTAACATAAGTTGTTTACGCATTCATTTTACTCAAAATGAATATTTTTGAAACCGATTACAATAAATCTCTAATAGGCAATGTCTTTTACGTGAATGCATGGTGCGTGGGTTAAGTTCATTGCATGTTTTTTTATGCTCCACTAATTTCTTCACCATGTTGTGCTTTAGAATATCACACCATTCATTCAAATTGGGATTATAAATGAACGCTTAAAATAGATTGTCAATAAAGCAGCTATGTGCAACCCATTCAGTCCTCTCATTGCTTTGGCTTGACATCAGCACTCTATAGCCACACCTGACTTACTCCTAACCAAAACTGTTCTGTTAGCCTTGATGATATGAGGAAATTATGAATTACATGACCCCAAGCATTCAAACTTTATGTCAAAACACTGTTATTGATGCATTCACTAAACTTGAAGCTGATACTAATAAAACGTGATTTGCTGACTCCAAATTTGCAAATTAAAATGGCATTCAACTTGGATAGATTTCGATTCACTACCATTAGTGAAACCCTTTGTCTCAGCGTTTGATTGGTTGGCTGTTTTTTCTAATTTTTATTCAACAAAAATTTAGTCCTTTAAGCGCACTTGTGGAATTATGTTGAATATTACTGAAATGGATGAGGAAGATTGTTAGATTTGATTAATCGAGCTTTTTGGCTATACGTATTACACCTTTTGGAACACCATTTACTTAAATCTTCTTAACATTGGAAGACGCATTTGGAAGTGGGAAGTTATCGTAGCACAGCCAATGGCAAATGATTAAATTACAGCTGAGCATGGCATTCCTAACGAATGAGTTTCTTTTACACAGAATTTATGGGAATCTAAATTCTCCCACATAAATTATCGATATGGTACAATACAGCAACAGGTGAATTTTGTGTTTTTTAGTGAAGAAGATTTATTTGCTCCAGGAATCGCTAATCAAAATCGGTGCCTTTGAATATCACAATATCGTGCGAAACCTAATCACATGTGAAGAAGCTGAATAGCCTTTTACGGTCCTTATCGATCATTTGCTAATATTTGTAATATAGAAACGTAAAAGGTTTATCGTGATGGTGCAGTTTGTTCAAGAAACGGTGAATTCTTTATCACTTATAAATCAAGTAGGTGCCAAATATTATATCATCCGCGTTCGTGACAGTCATACTCTGATGATGAATTAGAAACCCAAAGGCATATTGGCTGCCAATACAGAAAATTTCAAATTTTGGCCTTCACTATATATATATATATATTCACTGTTTATTTCCTTATTTTTAGCAAATATTTGGTATTATACATCAAAAAAGAAATAATTTATTGAATAAAACAAAATTTCTATGATTCAAATTTGTCTTAGGTGTGAGCAAGCTTTAACAAATCTATTTCTACTAAAGGGAGATCATGGCGAGAAATTATGTAAGAGAAGTGGCAGGTTTTTTGAAAACTCTGATTTGAGATTGACCGAAAAGAGTTGACAATTGCATCCTATCTCGCCAAAGCAAAGTCGACACGAACTTAAGTTTATGTACAAAGTGGACAACTGAGACGTATAAGTGTCATCGAAATATGTCAACGCGCCCCTCTAAAAATCTCATGTAGTGCGATTTTAAACCAGCTCTAAATGTAAATAAAAAAAGCTTAAATGAGGGTCTAAATGTAAGTGAAAATATTTCAAGATTGGCTGCAAAAAGTTGACGAAATTGAGTTGCCCTCTTCAATCCATCTTAGAAATTAGTTGAGTATGAGTCTATTTGCTTAATTTATTGGTATTGTAAAGGAAAAATAATATTGAAAACCATTTTTCATGATTTGAGTTTTGTCAACACATTTGCAATTGAAAATCAGAGCTTTTATTTTTATTGCTTTAAGCCAATAATATACTACTAACTGTCAGTTTGAAAATGGTTGCTATGCTACGTCAATACCCTTACACATCGGTTGTTTTATTTAATGCCTGCAGTATGAGGATATGCTTTCTAATTTGTCTCGACTAAATATCAATTGTCTGTGTGAATAGCAATACCCTGTAAAACAATTTGTTTTGAAGGTTGGTTACTTTTAAATGTGTGTCGAGGCCCCAAAAATGAATTTCGAGAGCTTCGAATATCTTCAGTTTGAACACGAATTATTTAAACTATCGCTTACCTACTAAGAATGAAATTGATCAATCAGCGAAATCGATCCTCTGTCTTTTAACTTAGTCATTTACTATTTTGTTTTTTAATTAATATATCGATTAATGATTAATATCGATTAATATATCGATTTTTTCAATTATTGTAAAACCAAATTGAAGTATACATGATAGCTATTTCGGAGCATTAAAATTATTTCAATAAACTATTTTCATTTTTTCCTATTTTTATTAATTCAAATTTAAGTCAGATTGTAACCCCAATTTAACAATAATTATTTAACAAAAAATACTTGTACCAAAATGACAAAAGAGTATTTCAATGAAAAACTTTAATTTTTAATTTAGATTTTGCATTAAACAAGTACATTTATTCTCGTGCTTTTTGGTGCGGCTCTGATGAAAGAGCAAGCAGTGCATCAGCTAAAGTCGCAAAGATTCTATTCTTCAAATTTTCGGCTTTTTCATCAATTGATGTTATTCCATCTCCAGCTGCTTCTATAGAATCGAATATTCTATCTATGATATCATCCACCTTTCCAGCTGTTCTGTCTTCGTCAGTATCTGAATCTATAAATAACTTATGTTTCTTTATTTCATTATTCAATTTCTTTTTTATTCGCAGGTTAAAGCATTGCAAAACTAAACATCTTCCATTCGAATAGGAAGTTTGTGTTAAGGAATGAGAGAAGTTATTTGAGAACAGCGATAATTTAAAAGACGCTTAAACTCATACCTGATTTTCTGCAAGCTCTGATATCCGAAACCAGAGCAAGGAAAATTGTAAGGCATACAGTCTGAAAAGAAAAAAAATTAAATACAGAAAACTTACGAATTTTATCATAATATCATAGAACCGTGTCATAGGTTGAGCTAGGTAACTAGATGCAATGAGATAAATGTCAAGAATAGATATTTATAATTGTTGTTAACCAATAGGAGGTGTGAAAAGGCAATTGGCAAAATTATCTAAATTTCCAACGAAAAACTAAACAAATTCTAAAATTTCAAAATTTGTTATTTTTTATAATTTAACTGAAGATAATCGAACGAATTTCAATTACAGTTGTTTTTCTATTGTCTTCTTCTTAACCAATTAAAGGTCAAACGTTAATAAAATCATGACAATACCTGGTAAAAGGTTTTCTGTTTAGAATTAATTATACCTTCATCAGCTGTGCTGTTATCCATAGAAATAAGCTATTTACGGCTTTTGTAAATTTTGCATTTGGAGGCTCATCAGTTTTAAGTAATTTACAAAAGTATCCAAAACTACAAAAATTCTGGAAGTGCCAAAATTATGTTTAATGTCATTTCATGAATTCAAACTGACAGAAGTTGAAGTTCAATAACTTCTCATTAGAATGATTATAAATGCATTCATTATACACAAACACCTTGAGACAATATTAAAATACGCAAAATAGAAATTTGCTTGTTCACACACAATTCAGAAAATATTTCAGAGAACACCATTTTATTTCCAAACCATTGACAAGTATATTCATATTAATAAAATTACTTAATGAATTACTATAAAGAAAAGGGTAGTACATCACTATATTTGAATAACGAGTTAAAGATCACGAATAAATAGCGACATTTAAATCTTTTCAAATGTACATGTAAATCTAAGTAAAACCATTTCTGCAAGTATTTGTTTGTTCCAAGGACTTTCGCACTTAATTTGAAATTCAATGACGGTTTTTTAGGAAGGGATGAACGAAGAAAAATTAGTAAGGTATTCGTGGGACAAACAGGGCATTATCCTGTTGAATGATTGTCCATTTTTAAGTTAAGTTCATTATCTATTATTTAACTTTTGTTGCATTATTTAAAATTATAATTAAATATGGAAAATCAAAAATTGTAATAGTTGAACTTCAACATACTGATAATAACCTTCGTGACCTTGCTGTCATTCTTTCCCTAAGGAAGGAGAGTCAATATATTCGCTTCCATAACCATGTAAAGGCTTCTCTATCTTTACAGAGTATAAGATTTTTTTATCACTAAGTATGCAAAATTATTTTTTATAGTCAAGATATTATGTGATAATAAAGGGAGCAAACACGAATGTATTTCAAAAAACAGGGCGTGCTTCTTTAAATAAATGTTCTTTTAATAGTAATAAGTGAACAATCGCTGACTTCTGTTTCCAAACTGTCTGCAAAGACAAATTTGCTTAAATTTGAGCAGCCAGATAAAGATAGTCATTTAATAAAATCAACAGTTTTAATTCATTTAATTACTCACTCAATTGCTGCAAAGAAATGTAAAAATGTTTTTCTCAGTCATTTTACTTCGCTAAGATGACTAATTTAAATTCGAAAAAAAAATTGAATATCCCTCAAATTGCACACATAAATATCTGATAGACAATGTCCGTTACGCGAATGCATCGGCACATTCTAGGACCGCGGTATACTTTTTATGCATCTCTAATGTCATTATTTTGTGCATTAGAATATAACATCTTTCCCTTAAAGTTGGATAATAAAGGTTTGTTTAAGTGATATTGAAAATAAATCGTTTTGATTTATTCCTAATATTTTTAATAATATATAGTGATTTTATAATAGTTTGCAAACAAAATATACGTCCTAATTTGAGCAACCGAAATTATAACTTGTTAGTTGTGACTGTGATCAAATTCTGTCAAATACTGATCCAATTGCTTTGCTTTTTTCTTCTTTCTTTTATTAAAAAATTTTACAAATTTGTATCTTATGAAAATTAGTATCCTTCGCCTTATAGGATTCATATTCATCTACTTGTGTTCATCCGTTTTTATTTAGGAATTGAATTATTTCGCGTAAATTTGAATTATGAAAGTTCGTATTACCTATACACTGACAATAGCCTTATTTTGGCCATCCATCACTCGTTTATTAAATTTCAAATGTACTCACATTAGCAGACACTTCAAGGATTGACAGTATCGTACACACGCCAGCATTTAAATTTTAATTTAAACTTGGCGAATTTGATAGTTTTCTCTTGCGCTTTAAATTACCTTTATTTACTATAAACTTGAATTAGAAAAGGCTTTCAATATTTACCCGGATAAACACTCGTTTTGTTGAAGTTTGCCTAATTAAGTTAGGATTCTACCATATGATCTACAGCTGAAGGATAACACGAAACGAACTTTAAAGTTAATTTTGAGTTATATAGCCAATTGACACTGATTTTCACCAAGAGAACAGAATATTTCTATTCTGAAATGGTATAAGACAGCAAATAGCCTCTTAAATGTAAAGTAATCATTTAGTATTGAAAACTAAATTCACATAATTATTATTCATTATATTTTGGAAGAATCTCTGAAAACTTAGAGAATATTACAAAAATGTAAATTTCATGCCAAAATAAAAGCTAATCAAAACTTCAATAAATTTTAAATCATCTTTTGCATTTATTTTTGCAATAATTATAATTATAATTTTATTTCTGTAATTATTTCACAAATGGAAAAATCAGTTTTCTTAACTCAAGCAAATTTTTTTCAAACTGAATGTAATAATATTTCATGGCCTTTCACATTAAAGGGGCTTTTTGCCCAGAAATGGCAAGGTTTTAACTAACACTTTAAAGGTAATCAATAACAGAGCAGTGAGTGAATTTAATTCAGGAATGTTTGAATATATTTAGTTGAGAATTATATATAGTCTATTTTGGATGTGTCCACCGCTACGCAGTGAGTAGTCGTATTAACGAATGAAAAGTGGGTTTAGAGGAAATTGAAATTAAGTTTGCTTGGACGTTGTTGTATGAAGATCATCGCTCTGTAATGGTAACCTTGGAAAGAGTGTCGAGCAAAATTTTCGACGTCTGCTTTGATGCCATTCTCATGTAATTACCTTTGCGAGAATCAATGTTCGAAATCGTGACACCAAGTGGCGAACCATCTACATTGCTACAAGATTATATTGACAAATTTCATCGACTTTCAAGTTTCGAGAATGGAATAGATTGATTTGAAACCATTCAATATTGACATATCCATTTTGTGAATAATATCGAAATGTATTCGAAAATTCATGACAACTTGGGCTAGTTCATCTAGACAGATAGCGTGGTTGTCAGGCTGTTAAAGTGAAGGCCTGCATACTTTTGGCCCAAAAGACGCTGGGAGGCATTTGCGGAACAGTTATTAGCTGCCACACCAATAATAAAATGAATTATACATGCTTCCCTTAATTTTGAGTTTATATTTTTGTGTCTATTGAATATTTATAGCAATCATCGATTAGGCAAGCTTCAAAATAAGCCTGAAACACCGATTAACTGAGATCAAATAAGGTCGTCTGGGTATGTTGTGTCACTTCTGAACCCTCCTTTCAAATATGCTGCAGTAATAACTATCTCGAAGACCAGACTTGCTGTTTTTTATAACTATGACAATATTTTTAACTGCATAGCATTCCAAATTGAAAACTGTGTTAAAAGAAACTATTGGACAATGTGGGCAATCAGTTTAGATGAGCCAATATTAAGAAAGCAACACAGTGGGATAGTCTTAAAAGGAGCGCTCTAATATTACTGACTTTTAGTAAGTAAACCAGCCAAATTGCGGTTAAATTTTGAAGTGATCAAATACTGATCTAAAAAAATATGTCGAAGTTTCTCCTGCTTGAAAACGATTTTTTTATAAATAACTTTATTTATTCAATTACGTTAAGTTGCCATGTGAAAACCATACCAGGAATTCGGTTTGTCATAAAAATTCGTCAAGGTCACCGAAATCATTAAAATGTAATTTTAACACACTATTACAATGCGGCATGGATATCAAAAAACATTATGACATTTTCCAACAATTAGAAGGTACTATAGGACACCTGTTAGTCAATCAACTTAACTAGAGAGTCAAGTTTTCCGACCCAGTGGTTGAATTAGAGTCTGTATTCCATATTCAAATCAAAGCTTATCTATGAGTTTGGAAGAAATGAAGTGGTATGACATTTTGCTTTATTTTACTTAAAACAGTAAGAGTTACGCTATACCGTTCAAAATTAAAACAGGTGCTATAAGACATCTTTGGTCAAAGTTGACATTCAGATTGAGGTTTCAATATTTAGAAAACAGCAAAGTGAAATATTGTAGTAACAATGATTCCAATACTACTGATATTTAGCTAGTATAGCGCCTGAAATGCAATCCAATATGATATTGTTTTGCATTTCTTGTTCTAATTTATTTGTTATTTCCACTTAACTAATTCTGAATATGGCGTGCTTTGATGGCAACCAGTACCTGATATTTCTTTTCTTCTAATGCAAACACAGAAGGGGTTCAAATCTTATTGAATATCCATCATTTTCAAAAGGAGTACACATAATGCACGTTTTCTAAACTGAGGTCAGCCGATATAGGCAATTGTCCGTTACAGAAATGGTTACTCCATAAAGATGGAAGATATTGTTACAGTCATTTTCAAAACTGAAAATAATTAAGAATAAGGTCGTACAAAAGCTATGGTACAAAGTAAAAGAGTTGATTGCAATTAAATTTCGTAATGTTGCAGGTCCGATTAGGTCCATTTTTATTTTGAATAGAGTAAATCAGCTGGTTACTTGCGTGAAATTGTCGTTTTTCAGTATTAAACTGCATTTACCCTCCCCATCGGTCAATTTTTCATTAACATTCAAGTAGATTATTTAATTTAACACAAATGGAGATGACTATATTGAAGTAATATAACCCGATCGGCATAAATTTAGACTCAAATTTGTCACCTATTCTCCCTGCACGATCTGCACGACAATTCACTTTACTAAAGATATTATTTCTCAGTGTCTATTATTAAGTAAAGAAATTTGTTATAGGAGTTGGAATTAAATTTGCTTCAAACCTAATCTGCTATCGAAAATTGTACTCCTCGTCTTGCCAAAGCTCAATAATAGGGGATGACGATCTTTGTATTACGGATGAACATCACGGGGCAATGTTTAATCCTATGTGGTTTGATCGATTCCCTCCTTCTTGAACTTCATTCTGCATTCATAAATAACTCTGATCACTACATAAATTTCGAGCGAGGTATATCAAATTCTTGTTGAATCATATTCAAAGATGCATGCGATCATTTCCATCAACTAGCTAAATTTGAAATGGTTTTCGATACTTTTCGATAAATCATTGCTACCTATGCATTTCGAAAGCACTGTTCCATTAAAAATGGACAGAGAATGACTTTGTTTTCAGTTGAACACACTTGGTTGTGTCTACCTAATAGATTTTAGACATTGTGCAACCATGTCAAATGGACAAAGAAAGCACATATGTTCAAAGGTGACATGAATCGTTCTTTAGTTTCAATACCTCTATACTATACGACAACGTTAGTAAAAACTACTGATAAGCATTCAGTTTAAATACTTTTATTAGCAGCAACTCCGATATTACTTACCTTCAATTAGCAACATTGCATATCATTTATTTTTTTCATTGTAGAAGGATATTGCTAATTCTTTTATATATATATATATATATTCAAGGAGGAAAAGAGAAACCGAATATGTTTACTGGCCAAGTTATGTCCGCCAAATACTTATCATGCCGCTTTTAATCTTTTAGCGGGAGCTAGCGGAGTGCTAATTAAAGGAGTTTACCGCACGCTCCGTCATTCTGGAAAGTGAGGTGTGCAAACAGAGACCACGTAAATATCAGTTATCATTTGGAACTATGACGAACAGCAGAGATTCAGTCAATTTTAATAATGGAAGTAATATGGCATAAAATCAATGTAATTAAGCACAATTTTGCCATATTATGCTTTTTTCCACTAATTTTCGTGGCTTTTTTCATTTCAAGATTTTATTTCGTATGAGATGATTAATAAATAAATCAAAATCTGGTTAAATATGCCCAAAATAGAATTCGCTTTTTTGTTCCAAAAAGCTAATGTCAATAAATGAATTGATTCATACAAAAAAAACTTTTTATCAGTATTGTTATTGTGGATTTTAAACAATAAAATAGTTTTCCATGGATAAAATGATGACGCATAAAAGAGAAGTTTGCGGCACAAAGAATGGAGGAAACTTTTTCTGATCTTAGCATTCAAACTCTTTAATTGCCTAAAGCACGTTAGCTAAATCAGTACGACTATTATATATCTTTTTTTCTTACCTTATAGAATGCAAAGTAATTGAGAGAATATTTATAAATTAAAATGTATGTATTACGGATATATATATGTGTATGCTTATCGCCTTTATTGAAAATTTTCACATGCCAAAAAATAGAACATTCTTTAAGAAAAAAATCGATTTTGTATGAGTGAATGTATCATCATAATTATCAAAATTTGTATGTGTTAGTAGAAGTTTATATATTTTTAAAAATATTTATTTTTTAATAAATTAAATAAATAAATAAATAAAATTAAATAATAATTATATATATAATATATTATACATATTGTCCTGTTATCAAATAGCATGTTGTACGGATTGTTTGCCTTACAATACTGCTTGATATGCTTTTTAATGTGGACGCTTGTGTAAAATCGAGTTAGTTTTGAACTGTCTCTAAATTTCAGGCTGGTTCCATATTTACTGATATGGCTTTCATTTTGATGAACTGCTATGTCATTGATAATTCCATCATTTGATTTGATAATACTCATATTTCATAAAATACGAAGATTTGCGGTCCATTTTTTAAATAAACTCTAACATTCACGTTTTTGAAGAAATTGAGAGGGCCAAAAGGGAGAAATAAGAGGCTTTCGGTATGATGATTGACGATATATTCGACTCATTGAAGAAGGGCATTATCCAGGAAGAACTGTCACCTATAACTGACCATGAATAAATTAACATCCCGCAAAAATGAGTACATTTGCTCACATCACAATCATATTTAAAATTGTACATTTATTTTAATAAAATCATTTGCTTAGAACTTTAAAATGTTTGTGCCAACCGATGGATTAATAATTCAATCTTTTCTAGCGGGCATCCATTAAAGACTGCCCAACGTTTTATATGCAGTTCGTAAGCCTTAATCCCTAATTGGATTAGGGAATTACCACCCCCAACCCCGCACTGTTGTTACCATTAGTATCGGGATATACATTTTGACGGACGACACCAAATTCACTACGTTGAGAGTAAGAGACTGTTGGTTGATGGGTGCCTCATAACAGAAATTGTGGATGAAGACTCAGCCTAGGATCGGCTTTCACTTTGCATTCCGTACAATCGTTGGCCACTATTCAATTTCCAATCTAAGGAAAATAGACGAATATCAGGTTTCTTACGTTATTCCAGGTCTGGATTGAACTGAGCGGATGTGACGAATTTTGATCGTTTGTTTAGTGCACGAGTAGAAAAAAGTTGATTGTTGATTCATACTTTGAAATCTATTCCTCCGTTTGTCAGGTCGCCAACTATTGCCAAAATTACACTCGAAGAAGATGAATAGTTTGCCAAGATGCTCCTCAATCATTTACAAATATCTGTATTGCCAGTAGGCAACGACGGGAGTTGTGCTGGTACTGATTATTCACGAAACGACAGATTCCTTATCTCTTGCAGGTACAAAATCATTTGAAGAGCAAATAATAAATAAATTAAATGTTGTATTTATTTCACTAACACTTTTATCAAACTTATTTCGTTCAAACCAACAGGCAAATAAGCATTAATATGGGAAATTAATAAACTTATCTTACGAATGTTTGCAGAATTCGGACTTTTAAGGGTAACTATTGATCATACTTTAAACCAATAAGATACGTATTTTAGTATGCAACTTTTTGCATATTGCATTGTAGCATGGTGTATTTTCCCGAAGTAGTTACATGAAGTCACGAAAACTAGCTCGAATGAAAGATCGATGAGTGCCAATGAGGGTAAAGCACTTAAAAGTAATTTCATTCGAACACACTACATCTGCTACTGCATCTTTTAGAACGACATGTAGCCGATTTACATGTTCCGCTTGCATGAATGGTTTCATTCTCATCCTTCCAGTCATTCTCATCACATAATAGTACCCCACTTCTTCACCTAGATTCAAAATAATGACTGACAGTTAGGAAAATGAAAGGCCTATGTGATTCGTAATATTCCTGCTGTGAAGCAAAAGAACAGCAACATTTCAAAATAAAAAAACATGTTTTCATCGCATAGCTCTATCTTATTACTTTCACTAAGTTAATTACAGTTTTTCAGATTTTAATTATCTCATATCAAGGTTAGTTATGTCGTGGCAAGTAATCCTTCCCAATTTTAGCATTCGGTATTTATAATTTTATTTTGCCGCACCTTGAAGATAGAAAATGAGATATTGTGTAGTCATCCACCTCAAGCTCATACATTCGTGGCGAACAGCCTGCATCGTGCTTCTATCCACGCTGGCTAAATATCTTCCTTTAAGCCACAATCTAACGCTTGTATTAATAGATCGCACGAATTTCAGATTCCTTTTGTGCTATTCGATTTAAATTTGTTTAGCAAGATTTATATAGTTAAACTAGGATCTATTATTCAGATTTCGCTTCACACCTTATTAGTATAGTCCTAGGTTAAATTTGACGAAACCGAACTATCTATTGTTTTATATCCATGTATCTTACATTTTTTTAAAAGACAAAGTGGAAAAATTTTTTTCTTAATATTATCCTTTTTAGTAATAATGAGCCAAGTCCATATCTTGGACCATCGTCAACTGTTGAATTTGTAGCTTACTATAACTTTCGACTCCGCTGAGTACTTGAATTTTCATGGAGGAAACATTTGCACTAAAATGATTTGATGCTCTTGATCCCCACTTTGACAAACCTACTCACAGTTCATTGCTCCTTAGCCGCACTTTCTAAAGTGTCTTCGAGACTTCTTCTGCAAAAGTGCATTATCTTGGGAAATTCTAACTTTTACCACCCAGATGTAGTTTTTGAAATGCTTTTTATTATGTACCGCCATCGATGTGGTCGAATTTTTAATCTATTTTGGGAAAGAATCTGCGTGTTGTTTTATCCCTTTAAATCCACTTTCATATTTAAGAATGGGCGCATTAAATAAATACATCTAATTTCGAATTTTAATTTAAGGTAAATTATCAAGACGAATTAAAGTGCATTTGCGCCTAAGCTATGTAAGACTAACTCAAATTAAAAATGTCGAAATCAAAACTTCTCTTATAGCAAACAACCGATATGTGACAATTTTAGCTTTGGGTTTAAGCTAATACTGTTCTCAACTCAGATTCCTTGAAAATGGTAAGCTCAAATGTTGCAGTAGTTTATTGAATTGTCTTACAGGGCACACCCACACAAAATCGAATGAGAGAATTAATTTTATGAAAAATTTATCACCTGCAAATTAAAAAAAGTTTTTTTTAATTTTCGCCAATTCAAACCTACATTAATATTATATTTTCAATCCAAATTTAATCATAAATATTGAGCGAAATTACTTTCAATTACAAGTTCAAAATATCTTACTAACTTCGGAAGCAGATTTTTCTTCTGAAATTTTGAATAATTGAAATGTATGAACACCTTCTCTGAATAAAATATTCATTTATCCATGGAGGACGACTTTAAGACATCTTTGCGTCAACAACTCAATGATATCTGAATCGCGCAATTTCAAATGACACGATTCACTTGCATCTGTAAGTGAAATCGAGAGAATTCTCAAGCTCTTGTTGCATTCCGCAATAAAATTGAAATCTTTTCAATATTTTACAATCTTATCAAATGTGTTCACTTTGCTTTGTCCATTCGCACAGTAAATGAGCATGCATTCAAAGGCCATAAATATCCACATTTATTTAAATATATATATATATGGTTCATGTCCAAGTATTTTATAATGTAGACAAGTGTGAATTTGCCGCAAATAGGGAGTTGCAATTCCGACAAAATCTCGCGTATATTTAACGGTGTCCTCATTGGAAATTAAAATTCATCTTTAAAATCTCTTTAAAGTATCGACCTTCGTTGCAGATATTTTAATACTTCAAATTTGGTAAATTTTGATGGCCACAGAAACAAATGTTGACGTAGGTGACAGTGACTGAGCAGAAATAATTGCACCATTTGAATATCATCGTAATTTGATGCATATGTGACTGAAAACCGCCTTCTTTGTTCATTTTAGTGAACATGTGCATATATTCTAAATGTTCAAAAGTTCGGTTGAATGATTTTCCTCCTATTTTTGGAAAAAATTTCTATGCAATGGCAAATGAAGCTCACTTATACCTCCTTATCTGATATTATGCTTTGCCGTTAAGTTCGTTTGATGGTTTGGTTTTGTTACACAGCCTCTAACCAACAAGTTATTTGGGGATTGAATTGAAAGGTAAAGGAGAAAGGAAAAATGGATACCGAAAAATTCTTGAATACAGAATGAATAATTAAATCACTTATTTTAAGCATCACTGTTCAATGTTCACTTACTGGCTTACATCTGATCCAACGTTTTGAAATCGATGCTGCAGAAAACTCAATATCGATTGTACTCAATTTTGACGCATGAATTCCAGTAAATATTTGCCTTCTGACATTCCCCTCAAGTTGCTATTAAAGTACATGGAGTAAACAATAGCGATACATTTTTGAAACGATGTCACCAGAAATTTCGTCTAATTAAATTTGTTCAAAAGAGTATAAACTTGAGCATTAAGTTGTGAATTGAGTAAGCTCATCTTACGAATTTTAGTCATATGGCTTGATTTGTGTGAAGAAATCCATTCAAGATTTTCCTTCTGCATTGAGAAAACAGTTGCTTGAACTACTCTCGTTCATCCCTTTGTTTTGATTCTTTCCCATTCGACTGATATCCTCGTTCAGGTTTCATTCTTCTTCGAAATTCAGTAATCTTCGCACAATATTCATACGTTCGCTAGTTACACTAGTTACAATTTGGAAAGTTTACTCATCTGTTGCAAGCAATTCACTAGGTTGTACAAGAATTTGGTGATATATCTTCCATATCTTTAAAGCACATTTGTGTCAAAGTTGCATGAAACATTTTACGAAAACAGTTGATCTTTGATGAATTCGAAGTGGCGCTTAGAAATTTTTAACTCAAAGTTTATTTCATTGAAAGATGGCATAGTTTCCAGAATATCTTGCCTCGCGCAAATGTGGTTATTTGCATGAGAGTCCCTGTAGTATTTGCTGATGGTATTGGTACTGCCTCACTTTACTTGGAGTGCCACGTCACCAGCTGTAAGACAGCGAGGTCACTGAAAGCATGAGCGATTTCGGCTTGCACTTGACCTCATGGTATCCTTCATAATCAAAAGGCCATTATAAATCAAGCATTTGACAAACAGTTGCTTGTGTTTGGACGCAGTGGTTGAAAATGCTCTGTAAGTTTCTTCTTGTTAGAACAACTATTCAATCTTATCTACAAGCTGATCTTCTTTCCTCAGGGTTGAATACATGCGCGACTCATGAGACCATCAATAGAAATCATGATCAGGTGGTTGGGGTTCACCGATATTAATTTCGTTTTCAAATATTGATCAACAATTGGGAAGGCTACAACGGAAATTGAAATAAAATCTTCCAATTTTATTTATTTTAGAGTACAAGGACGAGATACTATATCCCTAAAACTCAAGAATTAAAGTGCATATTTTACCACGTTCAGCGTCCACGTATTCGCCAGAAATATATAAATGACCAACGACGGCATTAACTTTCACGTAGATAGCTATTTTAATTTAACTCATTTCTCCTAAAGGTGCACTTCGATGCACCCTACCTGACGCCAGTCTTTTAATAATTCGCCATTTCCTGCGTGACTCTAACGTCATCCGTCTAAATGCGATCTCAAATATTACGAATAACAACAGTTGCAAAGAAAAATAAGATTACTGTTTTTTGAACTTTTGGTATTTCTATTGATTTCCAAATAAGCAATGTAGCGGATTAGCTACCTTTAATAAACCTTGTCTATTCTCAGAAAACTCTATGGCCGATTCTCCTAGTTGGCAAGTCTCATTTAATAAAAGAGACAGACGTATACCGTGGAACATGACATTCTGACGTGCTAGTGTTCAAGCTTGATGTGTTGGCGTGCTGTTTATCGTATGACGTGGAACTTAGTCATTATAGACACTTTATGGTATGATGACATCATATGACTTGGGTCATTCATTGGTCGAATAACCGAGTACTGGAATTGATCATTGATTGATCATATTGGCATTGGTAATTGACTGGTCAAGGGGCTTCTGCATTTGTGATGCTAAAGTTGTGTTCCCACATCAATAATATTTAAAAGTTTTAGCGACGTTTAGTGCCGAGGTTTTTTGTTATCTCACTTTTAAAAAGAATAACATGAAATGAATCAAGAATATGGACTTTTACTATTCCAATTTAACCGGGAGGCATGGCATCATGATATATAACCAAATGTCGAAATGCGAAGAAAGAAAAAAATTTAATCACGATACCAACCTTTAAATAATATTTTAAATATGAAGGCAAATGATGGAGAACACGTTTCGCTATCAACCTTTGAAATGCGTGCAAAATCAATTCAACAATTATCATTAACGGAACATGGTTTGAAGAAATCAACATCTTTCATGATTATCTCATTGACAGGTAATACTTATAGTTAGGTGCTTATCAATGCAGTGAGTTTCACGTTAGTTGAATCAAATTGTGTTCCAAAATTAGTAATGCGCACACCGAAATAGCTTGAAAAATCGCACTCAGTGATCTCCATCGTCCAGTGCAGTGATAATTGATTTAATTTCGCAAGTCCACTCAGAGTTATCAATGACGACGACGATGTTGATGGAGTTGAATAAAATAACATTAGTTGGATCCCGAAGCAGAATACTACTATCAAAGGACTATTTTATACATTTTGAAAGAAAGTCACTCCCACCAATTTAATTATTCATATATACTTACTTTTTATTACTGGAGACTATTTTTTGTTACATGGCGTGCATGATTGATAAAATTAACACTAAAATGGCAATTTTTTAAATCCTCTTACTTTCCCTACAATGAAGAAAACCACTGTGCAAGTTTAATATATTTATTTAAATCAACCAACACACGATAAGGCGAAATTTCAAGCCAACAACGGTAAGGCTAGGAACATCGCATAAATTATTATGCGTAGTATACAAAAATACTAGAGGTAAGATGGATTAAAATGATAATTTGATTGACAGTATTGTTAAAGTACATTTTTACGGCTTTAATTGAAATGAAGGATATAATCCTCCAAACGGTAAAGGGGGTAACGTTAACAGAGACGAATAATATTTAACTTTGTCCTTTTTTTAATTGTATCACTAAAATGCGCTGTCATTTATATTTTTATTCTATTCAATCACTCGTATAATCGTCGACATTCTAATCCTAATTAGGATATATGTTGTACCACCGACTTTATCTGTGCTGTCGTTAAATTTTAACATTATCACTTGCAGTGACCTTTCTCTCTGCAAATATCTGAGTGTCTGCTCACTCACTATTGTCATTATTTGCATTCATTGTTAATTTATGGAATAAAAAGCATTTCAACAATTATATCGGGGGACATGGTGGTAAAAGTTAGAACTTCCAAAGATGATGCACTTTTGCAGAAGAAGTCTTGAAGACACTTTAGAAGATAGGACTAAGGAGCAATGAACTGTGAGTAGTTTTGCCAAGGTGGAGATCGAAGGCATCACAAAATTTTAGTGCAAATTTTATAATTTCCATTGATTGAGATTTCTTAATGAGTTCCTCTGACAAGCGCAATTAGAACTATTGTTAAACCTGTAGTTAATTCAATAAAATGCAGGCTTGGAAACGCTGACCCTGTAGAGATTATTACGTTTTAAATAGTTTAAAGGTGTCTGCAGTCATTCCCCCTAATTAGTCTCTAACCCGATCAGGTGCAGAGTCGCTCCTTCCAGACTGGACGAGCGTGGACGAGGTTGTCTGGTGTGGCTATCACATCATCGCACCCACCAAAAAGCATAGTGATCTCTAAGTATTTAGAAAATAAATAATGTATATATTGTGAACTGTATTTCTAATCACAATAGATTGTTTGTGATTTACTGTGTTACACTTTGGAGTGGTATTAGGCATTTGATTTCATCAGTATGTAAATGCTATTGTTATCGACATAACACAAACTATTTGTAAGGCATATTTTATTCATTTACCGTCCCGAATAGAATAATATCTCTTTGGTTTACAATATCAATTTAAATAATAAAAAAGCTAAAAGTGTTTTAGGATTAAGTCGAACATTGCGTAAATTTATATATGCAGAATCAGTTGAGTCCACTGCTTCACAATATTCAAGAAGCCTCAAATTTTCCTATATTACAAAAAATCATTAGAAAGAGGACGCAACTAACATCTTGCTATGAAAGGGGTTATCTTTGTAGAAAACGTGTCCACAGTGCACGTGTAAATTAATAATAACTTTTGCATCTTTTCACTATCACGGTGTCGTCGGTTCAACGCTGGTAGTTAGAAAGATCAACAAAGGATATGGAGCAGTAATGAAGAATATAAGGTAGAAATTCAAGTACTAATTAGCTAAAAGCAATTTGATCTTAACAAAATTTGTGGGATGGATGGAATGTCAGAGAGTGAAGCTGAAAACGGATTAAGGAGAGTACTGTATAAAATCGAAATATGTATCAAGTATTGGGTCACTGAATTGCTATTTTTTTAACGATTGACAAAAAGGTTATTCAAATCAGGATTCCAGGAGAGAATAAAAATGTCAATGCGTGTGATGCGATAACAATGGTATTTGGAAGAAGTGGGGGTGGGGGTGGGGGAATGACGTGGATCAGCAAACTGAGCAATAACCAAAACAAAGAATAGAAAGCGAGTGTGCGAAATAAGTTTTCAGCGCCATCTAAATTAAAGGCTGTGGAAATGAGAAGACGTATGTACTTTCCGTTCACTTTGTGTTCCGTTTAAGTTATGCAACTAACAATTTAATTAAATTAGGCAAATTAAATTGATCATAAGTCTATATACATATATGAATATATTGCATTTATATCACTAAATTGATATTGCATGAAATTAATTAATTTGTTAGAGAAATTGCGAAGAGCAGATTGTAATGACTTCCGGATTTTCTGGAAGATAATTATTTGTCTGGAATAAATGGAAGAGATTTTCTTATAACTACCTTCTTGAACATGAATAGATTAGATCCATATAACATTAAACTTTATGCAATTACATATGCAATAAATCGCAATAAATCTCCTTCATGCCTAACGTTTGATGCTCCTCCCATTCCGTTTTCTCTTTTATGGATAGGCGAATTATAAAATAAGGTTAAAAAAGGTGTATTAACAATACTGTCAATCGAATTTTTATTGTAATCCACCATTCGCATAATAAACTAATGCTATACTGCTGAATTTATCGTTGTTGCTGTAAATTCATCTTCGTCGATGAATGCTGTGGGGACACAACTTTAGCATGACAAATGCAGAAGCCTCGGGACCAATCAATGAATTTTGTCAATACGATCAATCATTGGTCAATTCCAGTATTCGATTTCTCGATTAATCAATGTTCCAAGTTCTATGAGGTCATCATATCATAAAGTGTATATAATGACTAAGTTCCACGTCACACGCACGCACACTCCACGCCATGCATGTCTAGAATAAACGCGTTCCCTGGATACCTCTGTCTCTTCTTAGCTTCGCAATAGCTTAGCTAGTTCTGGGAGGTCTTACGAACTAGAGGAATCTGCCACTGAGGTTTCTGAGTACAGTCGGGCTTAGTTAGGTAGCTAATCCCCCACAATGCCTATTTTAATTACTTTTAATATTATTATTAACAAGCACTAAGACTTCTGGGTAGGTTCTTCTGATAAACGCAATTAGAAATATTGCAACATGTGTAATTAAATGTATCATGGGGTCAATATTAATCGTTGGCGGGTTGAAATGTGTCAACATCCTCTCCCACAGTTAGTCACTATCCCAATCATTATCACGGATGCACCTTCCAGAGTTCATGAGGGGGGCACGAGATTGCCTTCTTAAGCCATACGACCATTGCGTCTTCCACTAATTCTGCTGATCTTAAACCACTTAAAATATAATCGAATATTAAAATTTATTTTCATTTTGTATTTAGAATAGATTTATGTTAATTTATTTTTGGCATTATTCGAATTTTGTTATAATTTAAAAAATCTTGAGCATTTAAGGATTAAGTCAAACCTTGTGCAAACTAATAGGAACAAAATCAGTTAAGTCAAAAAACCTCAAAATGTTCATTAAGCCTGAAATTTTCATTCATTATTAGCTTTTAACTACCGCCTTTCTCAAAAATGCATTCAAATTAATGACGTTTCTAAAAGCCAAACAATCGTCTTCATTTCTAAATAATTACGAAATAATAATTCGGAGTTTTAATAACCTTTAAATATTAAAAATTAAAGTACATATAAATGAGTTAAAATTATATAAAATACCTTCGGTCGAAGGTATTAAATGGTTGTTTAGTATTCTGCTTTGAAATCCAGTAATGGTTATTTTATTCATCTCCATCGTCATCTTCATCAAAATCATCGTCATCATCCTCATCGTCATCTTTTCCTTCTGAATTCCAAGTCAGTAAACGTTTAAAATCATCGATAAGTTTCTCCGTAAATTTGTCGAGAATTCCTTCAAATTTTGGCAGGTCAATAGCGAATATTTTATCGCTCGTCGTCTTTACTCTGTGTGCCAACAAACATTTAAAATATTTCAATTTCCAACAATGCAATTCACCTTTTAATTATTAAATTGATTTGTAAAGGTAATACACTTTAAAGTAAGAATCGAATACCATAAACGACAAAAACTATGAGTGGACGTCAATGCAAATGTATGAAATGCATGACCTTTCCCAACTTACGAAGTTTGACACAAGATTTCACTGTGGAGATCAGAATGACGAGGAGTGCAAAACACGGAATCTCCGTTGCAAATGAATCAATAATGGATTTACTTAATAAAAAAATATTGTGTCAAATTGTTGAATTACCAGTTTTGTCATGACTTTGTTAGGGTTGAGCACGGATTTCGTATGTTTCTCTCAGTGTTTTTCACCAAATATATGAAGTATAAAATGGGACATTTAAAACCGCAAATGGCCTATGAAATTTAAAGCACGTGGCATAGTGTAACGTCAATTAGATTTGATTAGGTTCTTGGTTTTAAGAAATTACCTCGTAGATTTAATTTTACTATAACTGGTTGTATTTCAATAACCATCAATTTACACATTTGGTGAAATTGTCCACAATTGAAAAGATTGCAGTTTTATTGCCTTGAGAATTCACTTACATCCCCAAGTGAAAAGTGTCATTCGAAATGTGTTTCATTGCACTGAAGTAATTGCAAGTTTCGAACATCATTGAAATTTGAAGTAAATGTGTCTGAAAATCGTCCTCTGTGCATAAACTATTGATCCATTCAGCGAACGTGTTCACATTTTTTTAAATATTCCAAAGTTCTTTCGACTCCCGACTTTATGGAGATATTTTAGGCTTCTTCTTAAAATTAATTTAGTTCAATCTTTACGATTGCATTTGGACTGAAAATATAGTAATAATGCAAATTTGCATTGATGAAAATTTAAAAAAAAGTGTATAGTGTTTCAATTTTAAAAATAACTACTTTACCATTCTATATAATATTATATGCCTACTTGCTAGTATTCTAATGTTATTTTATCATTCGCGTTTTCTATAACGCCATATTATATATGGAATATACAGTCGGTCTTTGGAAATTCAGACTTTGACTTTGATGCAGCGCGTTTGTATGTCTTAAACGCACTTTCGTTAATTCTAATTAGTAGTCATTGAATTTCGTCTATTGTCAGTCGAAATTTATAAAATGACATTAAGCAAAAACTCTGTGCTTCTCAAACTGTAATATTTATGGAGAATGCCGTAAATTAGTGACTAACTGAAGGCTTTCAAATGTGAAAGTTGAGAAAATTTAAGATAACTTACCTCCATAGATAACAGCGAAATTGATAAAAGTGCAATTAAATCTAGGCAGACCACATTTCCATAGGTATTGCATATCAGTATTCTCTAGTGGCTATTTTGTGGTGTTTGGGAAACCAAATATAATGTTAAAGTGTTCTTTCTTACATTTCAATTACCTTTGACTTCTTGGCGATGGTATTTCCAAGTAGCAGCGGGCCAACATTGGCCTCCTCTAGCAATGAGAGGCATTGTCAACACATTTCCAACATTCACAGTCACTTACTAGATGTCTTTTAACATCATAACAATCAAATGCCAAATTTTACTAAGACTAGTACTTGATGAGATCATTGCAAAGGTACTTCCTTCGCTAAAGTGTCCCATAAGACACATTTCCTCATACTTACAACTAATTTTAACGAAAGTTTTGAACGTCATAACAATTTCAGTAGCTTTGAGATTTAATTTGGAAAAAGTAAAATAGTAGAAAAATAACTACAAGTTCAATTCTAACAGCTAGCAGTACTTAAATTATATAAATTATAAATTTTGGGATTTTAGATTTCATTCAGCGTTTTGTTGGAAATCTACTGCTGACTATATTTTCACTTTCTCACGTGTTTCAGTTCCTATTGGTTAATTGCAGTTATAAACATTCCCACTTTCTATTCACTCGTTTACAAAATCGACACTCATAGCAAGATGAAAAAAATTGCAAGTTAATTGTTTTACCTATTATTTTTTATTAAATAAATCTCTTACTCTATAACCTTTTAGGCAGATTGTATGTCTCACAATATGCCTTGCTTTGATCTCCAATGTGGACGCTTGTGCAAAATCAGGTTAGTATTGGAGGTCTCTTATTTCCATGCTGATATGTTTTTACGAATAGGACACCTATTGTTGACAGTAACAATACAGTCATTGGTGATACTTATTTTATTTATATTTCATAATGCTTAAATGTTTAAAGTGTATTTTATTAATTAAACTATAACATTTGCACTTTTTTAAAGAAATAGATAAAGCCAATGATAAGGTCAGAGTGGTGGTTGATTCGTCGATTGATGAGATATTCGACTTGGTGAAGATGAACGTTTTAAAAAGATTAGGGATAGAAGAATGAAATTCAAAATGCTCATGAATCACTTCTCATAAACGATAACTGAGTTCATTTGTTCAAATCACAATCTATTTAAAATTGTACAACTATTTATCAACCTGCTGTTGATGAAAATATTACTACCATTGACGGGACACTTTTTTCCTTTAAATGCAGCATGCAACATATAATCTGAATTAGATCAAGGAGATTGTTGGTCCGATGATCAATAACATATACGACTCAGTGAAGATTAAAATTATCAAAATATTAAAAAAAAATAAAACTTAAATTTGATCGTAAATTATTTCGCAATAAAAAATCAAATACATTAGCTCAAATCAAAACCGTCTTTAAAATTCCACAGTAATTTTAATAAAGTCATTTGCTTAACACTATAAAATATTCGATTTGTTCCTGGTTTAACAAGTCAATCTTTGCATGCAGACATTCATTGATGATCCTTCAACGTTGCATATACAGTTCGTAAGCCACAATCCCTATTTAGATTTGAGAATTCCCAATCCCCTCCGCTGTTGTTACCCGTAAGATTGGAGGAAACATTTTGACGGATAATGTAAACCCGGGTTTAAGTATTGACTTTAAATTCTCCCATAAAAATTTGTTCTAGTCGTGAAAACGATGAAAATAATCATGGATTAATATCGTTTACTTTTAATGCAATTCCCATTCGGTGCATAAAAGTTGTACCATGAAATGGCTTTATTGCTTCATTTTTACTCTTCTGCAGTGCGCTCAGCTATGTACAACTTCGTGACATCATTAAGCAATGTTCCAATGGATTAAGATGGGAATTGTAATTTCGGTCTCAGGAAGCGCTTGCATTTTACCACTACGGTTTAAGTGGCTAAAAAAGGCAACCGAATATCATTTCTAGTTAATGATACTTTTGAGAGCGGAGATAATTTTGTATGTGATATTGATGATGATGATGCAGTGATTGGTGTGCACGACCTTGAGCTTGTAGCAGATTAGCTACCTAACTAAGCCCGACTGTACTCAGAAACCTCAGTGGCAGATTCTCCTATTTAGTACATCCCCAACTGAAGCAGCTAAGCTACTGCAAAGCTTTACAAGAAACAGAGGTATCCAGGGAACGCGTTTATTCTAGACATGCATGGCGTGGAGTGTAACAAGGGAGGAAGCTTAGTCATTCAACATGGCGGATTAAGTAAAACGAGCAGAGGCTTTTGATTGGCCATTGGCTGTGTGTCCTCGCACTCAATCCGTACTCGAAGTCGAATGGTGGCACCTTCAAGTCACGCTGTGCGCTCAAGCTAATCAATCAGAGTATCCTTTTGGCCCTGATGAAGAGGAAGTAAATCTCCACGTTTTGTTATTTGTGCATTTTATAGGATTATGGAAAATATCACCTTTTGGGATTTGTTAACCATCGACCTAGACCCTGTATATATTACTTATTACTCGAATTAGAACTAAATAAGATCGAGATTAGACTGTATGTTGCCCATTTGGCTTTGCGATTTAAAATTATTTGAAGATACAGACTGCTGTTGCAGATATTTTAATGACTCAAATTCGGTACCTTTTCATGTCCACAGAAAAAAATGTTGAATTTGGTGACAGCGACTGTGATGAATTAATTCCACGATTGTGATATCATTGAAATGTGTCGCAAGTGTCCGAAAATCACCCATTGTGCCTGAAGGAATATTACTTCAGCGAGCATATTTTAAAATGTTCAAAAGTCCTGTTGAAATATCTGATTCGATATTAGAAAAATACTTTAAGAATTAGCAAATGAAAAGCTCTCTTTCCTTTCCAATGGTAAGTAAAGTTTCATTTAAGTGTGCGTATCTGTTTCTGTGCCTCCCAACAACGTGTTCTTTGGAGCTTGTAATGGAGGGATCAGGAGAACGAAAAATGGATGCTGTATCTTTAAAAACTAGAGTACAGAATGAGTAATTATTTCCCTAATTGTAGACGTTTAAACGAAATTCATTTAGTGACTTACATTTAACCCCACATTTTGAAATTGACGCTGCCTGAGTGTATTTGCAACATTCAAATCTGATTTTATTCAAACACATTGCATTTACTCCTGCCTCTTTTGGAACGGCATGTAACCGATATAGATCTTCCGTTTGCATTCATAGTCTCTCACTCTTCCCATCATTCTCCAAAAACAAAATGCTTCACTTCTCCATCTTCCTTCAAAATGACGTTTGACAATTTTAGCGAAGAAATCCCTATTTGACTCGTACTAATCCTGCTGTGAGACAACAGTGTAGTAATATTTTAAGATAAAATAATAAATAAATACAATAAATAAAAATTATTACTTCTTCGCACAGTTTCATCTTATTACTTTCACCAAATTATTCACAGTTTTCAGTATTTAATCAACTTGGAGTAAGATGGGCTGTGCGGTACAATATTCTCCACTCAAATTTATGCCATTTGATATTTAAGATCTTGTTTTGACCCACCTTTAAGATTGAAAATGAGATATTGCGTTGCAGGTCTTTGGTGCCTCCTCAGGCTATATACTTTTACTAGCTTGCTAAATGCATTTGTCTAAACTGCAATCCCATTTTTGCATTAATAGACATTGCGAATTCCAAATTTTTATGCAAGATTTGTATAGGTAACCCAGGATCTACCGTTCAGATTTCGCTTCACACTACAGTGGTGTGGTCATAAGTTAAATTTGACCAAAGAGCAATATCCGTTGTTTTATGCCTACGCTTCTTACGTTTTCTATCAAAAACTAAGTGGAAAAATTCTCTTATTATTATTCATTTTAATTAAGTTTGTGAATGGACTGCTTTTAAATATTTCAATTCACACGATATTTCATTGAATGTCAGTTAATAACTGGTAGATAGCACAAAACTAGCATGACTGAACTAAAAAACCCCTTGCGCATTCGCAAAATTCTGAAACGTTTGACCGTGATGGTGAATGCGTTAGGGAGCAATTGAGGTCAGGAGAGCAGTGACCTTTCGACCAATCAATATTCAGTATAGTATTATCGTACCCAAACAGTATTTATGGATTAATCATCATTTCAGTATGCCACATAAACTAACGCGGTGTCCTAATAAACGTGTTCCACGCCATGCGTCTGTTTCCTCTATATCGTTGAGGTAGGGAAGCCAATCCTGGGAAACATTCCAAGCTGGGAGATCTTGCTGTAGAGAATATTAAGCATAAATCAAGGTTTATTAGTGTGGCCATCCTCAACAAACTGCAAATCTTCAATTAACATCTATTTAATCAGTGTGTGTAAAGTTTGTCATGATCAAAGATTGTTTATTAAATGAGATTTCCCCAAACGTTCAATTCTACTTTCCTTTGCAGATAAGCTGGCATGTAAGATGATAACTGGATAGTGTCACAAGAGCTTGGACTAGAAATGATTGCCTGCATTCTCTCAAGATTTCGAACAAACCAATTGATTTTTCACGGATAATAATACTTATTCTCAATGGTGAGTGTTAAGCTTTATAATCATAATTAAACTATATATCTTAATATTGTATGAACGCGGTAAAAATAAAAGTAACCCATTAATTAAATGCAGTGCTACTTATTTCTGATAAGTAGAGTTTAAATCAACAATTCAATATTAATGAGCACCTACATTTTTAATTTTATGGGGTTTTGTTAAAGTGTTAGCCAAAATATGCTTTCCGAGATGTGCCATGCTGGGAGAAAAGGGGAATTACGAAAGTTAGGAATTTCATTATATGTATAAATTTTGAAATTTTCCAACAACATAAATAAGTAATAGGCGTTAATTTAGTGGAATGGAATTCACTTTCGCGGTTTTATTATGGCCAAAAATGTGCGAAGTAAGCAGAAGAAATATATTCCAAAGTTATCCGTTTTCATCACCATTTGCGGAGACAGAAGATGTCCAATCAAAGCGTTGTCACAAAAGTGTAATAATATCTAATAAGCTTTGTCGATATCTCGGATCATCGCCAAATCCATCATTCTGTCGTTCAGCATTACATTTTCCTCTATCATTGTCTCGAATTTTCATGGAGGAAGCATTGGATCTCCACCTAGACAAAATCACTGTTAATTCAATCCACCTTCGTCTCCATCTGCTAAAGTGTCGTCGAGGCTTCTTCTCCTGATGTGCATTATCTCTAACTTTTACCATCATTTCTCCATATATATTTGTTGAAATGATTTCCTCTTGTTGAAATTTGTCAGATATGCAGCCATCGATGAGGTATTCCTTTTCATCTAGTTCGAGAAAGAATCCAAGCCTCATTTTTAAGAATGGACATATTAAAATTAAATACATCTAAGTTCAAATTTTAAAGTCTAAAGCAACTTAAAAAATTGAAATAAGAACATTGTTAATAACTTACTTTTGCATTCTACCATTGTTGTGCAGCAACAGCCGAGGCAAACAATGATGTGTGAAGACTTTGGGTTTAAGCTAATATTGTTCTCAACTTAAGAGCATGCATTCACAAATTCACGTGGGAAGTAATTTTACGTGGGTTTATCACCTGCATAGGTCAACATTACTAACAAATGACTCATTGGGAATACTAATCTGGCGGACTTAGTCCTTTTAAAAAATAGCTCCTGTTTTTTCACACCTTCCAACTCTTTCAGTAGACAAAATATTTGTTTTCAGAGTGGGCAATTCTTCGAACGTTTTTTTCTGTTTAGAAGTACGTTAATGCAACCCATGAACAAGAAATTTCGTTAATATGCAAAAATTATACCTTTGTTTGTAGAAAGTTCGATAACCCGTTCAAGCACATTTCTGTTTACTATCGAAATTGCCAATAAACTATTTCAGCTCTCACAGCGCTTTCAGTCAAATAATTAAATTAAGCACGCAAATTGGTTGCAAGCAACTAAACCTCTTGTGAAAGCCATAATAGCTAGAAGAGACCCTATTTTAGATACTCTTAATGTAATATGGAATAAACTAACCAAATTTCGCCCTTTTAAATTCAGGAAAGTGTCAGTCTTTGAAAGGATGCTTTCATTAGAGAATAGCAGAGTGGAAGTAAAGGCACTGCTTCAGTTGATTTGCGTGGATTCCACTGAGAGTGAAATTTTCCAATTATTGGAAGGGTGCTAAAATAGGAATTTTAACAATTAGAAAAAAAATCGGAACTGTACTCGAATTAACCAATCAAATAACTATTTTCATCGCAAATGTATTCTCATATTTTTCTATGAATACGAACTTCAAGTCACACATTGCTAGTGAAGAATTGGAAGCAAGCCAAGCTTAAAATTTTGTAGAGTAGACCTAAGAGAAGCTCGAACTCCAGATATCCATAACTTGACGGTGCCAGTATATGAAAATGAGTATTGCCTATTATCGAAAGTTTCGTTGTCATAGCACAGATATTTCGGAAATTTTCCTTTGCTTTTTACAGTCTGTTTTAGCCATGATAGTTTTGAGATATTTAAGATTAAATTGTGGTATTATTTTCCATATGGTAGGAATTCGTTTTTTGTATACCTTTTAGGCTTCATAGGAATCCAGATGCTATGAAAAGGGATTTTGAATGGTCTTGATGAACCATTAACGCCAAAATTGACCTCCTGCTCTTGCCTTTGTAACCTTCTTGACTTATGGCTATTACTATTCGAATACCGACCCCTATTCAAGCCATAGGTTCTAGAAGAGGATTATCTGAAAATAAGTATATGCAGACTAAAAGGAAAATTAAATTAAATTCTTAAAGCAGGATGAGTGATTCACACTTGCCTTCTCTAAATCTCTCACCATTTTTATTAATTTTCAATACCGTTTGGCAGTTTTATAAAACTAGGAATTGCAAATTAATTATTGATTGTTTATTTAGTTACTTCAGTAAATCCTTTTGCAAATATATCATTGCTAGTATCATCTATCTGATTTAAATTTAAAAATTGATAGCAATAAATCGATGTGGCACAATTAATAATGGATATAAACAGCTGATCAACACGTTCTGTATACAGTGAGCATAAACATTACCATAAAACTTGAAGTCCGCTGATGATGTAGGCTGAATACATAGATGCCATAGAGAGCATGGATAGCTTAATTCGCCCTAATTCAAATAAACTACGATACCCGGTCCTAAATTACCTGTGTAGTTATAAACTATATAACAGCTTACTTCACGGTCTTTGAAATCCTTGGGTGTTCACTTCATTCAGATCCCTCACCATTTTTAATGATTTTATGTACTTTTGCTGCGCCAGCGGTAGAACTAACAAGTACGAGGAACATTATAGATAAGTGTTAAATATTAACTTCAAATAAATACTAAAATCCATTTTTAGCTTTTAGAATTTCCAATAAGAAGCGAGACAAACTTTACTTTACTTCACAAATATAAAGTCAATTGCAGTCTAAATTGAATTAAGTACGCTAAGCTACGACCATTTTATATTTAATTTAACGATAAACGTAGAAATCTGAAGTAGGTTGAATTTAACATTGAAATGAAATGTGTAATAGTGAGCAAACGAATAGTAAAATCGAAAATATTTGATGCCAGATTTACAAAGAAAAAGGTGACCAATAAAGACCCGATAATTGTGTTCATACTAAGCCGAAAGCATATTTTGCCTGTTGGTGCCCTATAAGACTACACCACTTTCCTACTTTGCCATTCAATCTTATTTTCCAATGCGATTTGAGGTGAGGAATTAAACTCTTAAAGAAACAAGTGCGAGCCCACTTTAATAAGAGTAGAGAATGAGGAAAGATAAGAGTAAGCCCTTCAATAATTAGTTTAATTTCTTTACTTCAAATGTTAAAAGATGTACTTCTGGATACCAAACTGTAAATGCTCATATGTACTAAATTTGAACAGTTCACCTTCGTGGACAGTTTCTCTGACTTAGTGTTTGTTTATTCGTACTATAATTTATTATTTTAAATTCCAGGTCTCAGGAAAATCATTTCCAAAATTAAAGATGAGTGGCTACCTTGCAAGAAAGTTGTAAAAGAAGAGCTCATGATTTGTAAATCATTCGTCGCTACAAAATTACTGTTTAACCGTTCATTTCATTGGAATCACCCATGGCAACATCTAAAACGATTGAGCAAGTTTGGAAGCTGGTTATATGCTAGCTGCTTTGGGAAAAACTGTGAAGTGCAAAATGAATACGCAAAGGAACTTGATGGTTCTATCACAAGAATTCCACTACCCAATGGAAGATTCTGCAAAGTCAAACTCCAAAATGTAAAACGAGCCGGCGATCCCCAATACTATCAAGGCCTTCTAGAATTGGCCAAACTATTCTGAAATAACTCCACATATTTGTGTACCAAATGAAACTACTGGCAACTAAAAGTGCACATGATTTATTGGCGTATGCTTATCTTCTATCAACATAAATGCACAATTTTGACTAAATATCGCGATTTCTTACCTAAGTAACTCAATAAATGGGGTTTAGTTTAATCAAACTGTAACTAATAAAATTGCCCGTAGATGTGCAGAAGCCACTTCTAATTATTTCGTAAATCGTAAGAATCGTGAGAACGAGTACCGCTTGCCCTAATCGCAGTTGACCTTGAAGCCCATCAAATCTCGCTAATGTGGCAATAGAGGGGTTTCTGATGTATTAATCCAATTAACTAATGTCACCACATTAGTATATTTAGTTAAAATTATTTTAAGAGATTGCGATTATCAAAGTTTGTTACAATCTATAAAATTATTAATTATTTATAAAAATTGATTTAATAAGAGTTCAAAGTAACTGGAATTAGATGAGCTCAACTCTGTTGCATGACCTGTTGTCATCCGTCCGTAGCTCATCTCTGTACAAAGAACATGTGAAAAAGTAAAGATAGTATGGTCAATCAGGGTAAAATTTAATCCCTCGTTCAATTTTGGGTACCAAATCACTAAATTTATGATGTTTTGACCTCATTACAATTGTCCCTTTGATCTCTTCTAATTGGCACAAATTATTGAATTCATTCGCAGTATTTCTTCGAGTTGGACTCAAAAGTGAATTCGTGTGGAAGAGTCAGGAGACCTTTTTTCTAGTTGTAAAATTTTTACCAATTTTAAATTGAACTATTGTTTTATATGTGTAATTCAAGTAAAAAAAAATCGAATGATACATTTCCACCTAATTGCGTCATTATTCGCCTTACGGAGAGAACCTCAATGTGTGCAAACGAGCTTGCTTATGGGTGGAGTGTCTTATGGCTTTTGTTGACGTGTTTTTTTTAGTGGTTTCTTCGGTCACTCTCACAATTTTAGTTTGAGGGCGATTCACATCATAATGAGAAGAGTGGAATTCATCGTCTAACTCACTCCAATTCTGCCTCCGCCTTGTATTACGTAAGCCAAATATATTCATTTTCTGAGAACGGTGCTTCGATTAAATTTTTCTAAAAGCATATCTTCCATGCGGTGGTCCCTCCACAAATATTTAAATTCCGCGTAGACTATTATTCTATAATTCCTTTATACATTAATTCGTTCTAAAATTGTTCATTCAAAGTCATGTTTTTCTAGTAACCTTTAACATATTAGTCATTATCAGTTGTAAGATAGATCCATATTTTTCAACTGACGAATTTCGCATAAAATACCCATGTTAATATCCTGTGGGAGTTAGATTAATTCTACACTAATTCATATTCAGCTTCAATATCCACCTTTCTGTCAATTTAATTTTGGAATTTCAAATAAAGTAATGGTGTAAATTAATAATGAATGTATGCCCCCACAGTCTGCATCATCATTGTATATAGCAGAAGGTGAACTTAGCGTCAACCATCAATGCGTCAGATGAATAAGGTCCAATGAAATATTAGCATATGACAAAATCTATGCTGGTTAACATAAACAGACTTTGAAATTTTTAATTTGATTGTCCATCGCCCACAAAATATTTAAAAAACCCTTCTGTTAGAGAGCCAATGTTATCACGAAAGACACCGTGTACACGTTTTCAAATTACTATGTAAGGCTCGATCATGTCAAGTCTGTATATCGAGTCACTGAGCCTTTTCAATCATCTTTTTTTCTTTTTGTGGTTATATCAAATCCGCAATCATCGAAATCGCTCAATGTAATTATGTCTTTATTGAATGCAAAAAAATCAAACAAATTACCATGGTTATTTATTAAAAGCGCTTTTCTATTTGCAATTTAAGTTTTTACGCATTTTTCGCCCTTTGATATGTGCGAAAGTACTTTTGTTCATTTGTTATCTTGAGATAAGGCGGCGGCAAATGGTCGATAAAAATAAGTTCCTACATTTGTTACCCACTCACCGTTACCTTTATAGTGGATTTTATATTCTATTGTGGATTCATGGCGATTTTCTCTAGGTTAATTATGGTATATCAGTGCCTTCTGGGCATGACTGATTCTACCTTTATTGAGAAGTTCAGTAACACAGAAATAAACTGGAAATCAGCATGGCTTCTCCATGTAATTTTGCAATAACTCGCTTTCCAAGTATTTCTCAAAGCATTTCCATACCAGCTTCCTAATGCCTGGAGCGGTCTTATGCCAATGACACCGTGAGTTAATGGTGTCACTATTTCTTTTGAGCAAGCTTTTAAATTGTGTGAGGCCCAAAATTTCTAACAATTTCAATGCTGTCTTCATTGTCCGATTATCATATTTCCATTGAATACTCCTCTGATGTTTAATTAATTATGCTCTCTGTGGGTAGATGCAGGTATAGCTATCTTACTTGAATGGAACTTTAATAGCATATTGGCCAGTAAATAAGCTTTCTTAAGGGAACTTCACCAACTTTTCAGTCCTAGTATTTAAATTTAATGTTGACTTTCCAATAACATTGCGTCTATTCTGCACTGTAGATTTAGTGACATCCATTGATCGGCGCTTTGAAGAGCTTCTAATCAACTAATTCTACGCTTTGCAAGATACAAACCCAGTGATGAATAATGAATGAATCATAATGAAGCGAAAAGTTGTTTAAATAGAGTGACATTTTTTGAGTGGTCTTGTTTGAAATAATACATATGAAGAACTACACTACATCAGTTTAAATACTTCCGGAGCATTTTGTAATAGGTTAGCAATATTTTGGCAATTAAGTATATTTAGCCACCGATTTTTTTAATTTTTAAAATTATCCCTTATGAATCAAACTAATATTTTCAATAAACCGAGATGGTACTCTTATAAATGGGTCAAAATGTAACCTAGTATTATCATAATTAGCTGATGTGACACGAAGAGAACGTGTATTACGCCAGATAAAATATTCACGGAAACGAAAGGAATGATCAAAAGGGATAGAAAGACGTCATTGTAAATCAACCGCACCGCAATATAAAATCTATCGAAAAACCCGTCCGTAATTAGAATCTGTTAAAATAAATTCGTTTTCCTTATCGAAATGATATCAGAAGTTGAATTGCAACTAAAAGGTAAGATCAGCTAATTCTCTGAGTCCCTGTTTGTATCTCTCATCTCCGGCTCTTTGTTTATTGCGTAGTGGAATAGTTACGGGTCTTGAATACGGTCTTCTTTGTGGGTAGAGTGTTCCGCGTGAAACGGATGTGCTTTGACGTGGGTAGTAGTTACTCTGACGAGCTTGCGTGGGCCTTTGTTGTGTCTGCTTTTTCTGATAATCTCTATAGCCGTTGTAGCTATTCGGTCCAGTCCAGAGGACAGTACGACGAGTTCCATAATTGCTTCTTGCCGGGATCAGGTATGATTCATCTATATCATCTTCGTCATCCTCATAGTGATGGTCATCGTTGTGATCATGGTCTTCATAATGACCTTCAACTTAAAAGTTACAAAATTTAAAAATACAAATTTGGGTTGGAAATGAAGCAATGGTTCTTCATTGGCAGAATATATTTGTGTTTATTTTTGACTGCAAATTTCATTAAACTTTATTTGCTTTAGTTTAGTACCTCTCTATTTATAAGTTTTTCCAATCTCCTTCGTTTTCAGTTTAAATTTATTAAACTAAAATTTACATAGAGTTGCGAAAATTTACCATTTAAATAAGTGCGTTTACTATCTTACCAATATGCCTGGCAAAGATTGTGCCAACAAGGCCGAAAAGAAGTAAGATCTTAAGCAACTGAAATGCAAATCGGAAAGTGTTTTAACTAATGAGAGATAAAAAGTATATTCAACTTTTCAGTAATGTTTCAATACCCGTGAAATTAACTTACCGACATCTTCAGAACTATGAGCTAATAGTTGCCGTTTTGTTCATTTTATACCCACCGATCGGTCGGGATTTTGATATTTCATTGGTTCGGAGTGTAAACAAAAGGCCAGTGCCTTGGACTATGGACCATGTTTATATTGAGTTAATGTGTGAATTTTCTCATACCTTAGATGCCGATTTAGTTAACATGTGATATGATGCTATCAACTTCGATAAAATGTTTAAAATGCGATAAAGCCGAAGTATTTGTGCCTATTTGAATGCAAAAAACTAAGTGTATGTTTGTCCGATCACTTGCGAATTTGATTACAAAACAAAAAAGGGAAAATTTCAAAATCATTAGATTTATTGAATTTTTAATCGTTGTGTATCTAATAATGCATATCATGTCAGCCTATTTATTAATCTGATACATCATTCAAATGCAGATGAGCTGATATAAACCCATAGGGTGAAATATGAAGAAGATTGACAATGGTTTTTCTTTATTTCATTAATACTCAGCACAGAAGAATGTGTCATTAACTTTCACTCTCTTATTAGTTCATGGGAAGATTATGGCGCTGAACCTGGTGTCAATGCTATGGATGACTATCTGATATGATGAGTATCAAGCACTATTGACGTTTATAAGAATTTAAATAATTAGACATTTGGCATCTTCAATAACTTCCTAAAAATATATGAAGGGTCTTCATTGTAGAGAACATTAAAAGGAACAAAACTTTAATTTGTTGTCCAAGTTATGGTTTCTCTTCAACATACTCATGATTTTTCAATTGATTTGTAGTAGGTGAATGAAGTTTCTGCTTTACAAATGAACAAAATAAGATGTAATCTAAAATACCGGAAACTGGGGAGTTGATCTGGGTTTTTAAATAAGTGAGTTTTACGTGGGCTAAGCAGTAATAGGTGAGAGGCCAGAGACTCAATACACATCGGTGCACAACCGCTCAACGAATGCCTTATAATCAGTTGATTTGCTTCTATTGATTATTTCTTTGTAGACCGAATGAACCCATACAAGTGGGTCGCAATGTTATTGACAAAATTGATGAAAAAGACTATCTTAAACCAATGGATGCCATCACTTTGGCGCTAGAGCCTTGATGATCGTACATAATTATTTTATATTGGACAAAAATGGACTCAAATTCCTAACTTGACTTCAACTTTACTAATATGAAGGCTCAAGATATTCTGGGTCAAAATTTTCTGACCAAAGTGTTCCGATAACGTATTCCACAATGCTCCATATCCTACATTCTCTCCAAATAACAAATAACATAGCATCATGGCGACTCAACGGATCAGATCTAGAAATAAAGAAAAGACTGAATTCGAGTTCCTTATCGTTGACTTCACTTATGACGTTATGTTATTTGTTATTTGGAGAGAATGTAGGATATGGAGCATTGTGGAATACGTTATCGGAACACTTTGGTCAGAAAATTTTGACCCAGAATATCTTGAGCCTTCATATTAGTAAAGTTGAAGTCAAGTTAGGAATTTGAGTCCATTTTTGTCCAATATAAAATAATTATGTACGATCATCAAGGCTCTAGCGCCAAAGTGATGGCATCCATTGGTTTAAGATAGTCTTTTTCATCAATTTTGTCAATAACATTGCGACCCACTTGTATGGGTTCATTCGGTCTACAAAGAAATAATCAATAAAAGCAAATCAGCTGATTACAAAGCATTCTTTTAATGGCTTTGTAAGCTCATTTTCCGCAATCGCGTGGATATTTCTGAGGTAATCTAACATACACAAACCTTGTTTTTGACCTTATAACTGCACAGTTTTTGCTCAATTTAATTTGATGCAAGGCTCCCATTAGGTACACTTTTACTAAAAATTAAGGAATGTCGACTAACCGCGAAGGAGTCTTCAAATGAAGAATTACTTAAAAAATAAATGAGAATGGGAGCGGTGACACCACCCCATTTTAAAATGAACTAGCACTTACTTGTCCATTGTTTCATGGGCTATTAAATGGATTTGAATTGATAAGCAAATTATGGAATTATAAAATATGCACTGAGTCAAACTGTTGCCGAAATTAACCGTCATTATTGAACTACCATCAATAAGCCATAATCCGTATAAATAACTAAAGTCATGAAGATTTCCAATCGCAAATGCAAAGGTATGCTGAGATCTACGGGCTTAAGACAATAATCCACAAAGTCTTCTCATTTCATTTATCGTTTAATGCTGTCCTTCTTGCTCCCACCATTTGTTCAATGCAGATCTTGGTGGAAATTATAACCGCCAAAATCTTCACTATGATACGGATAGTTCGGCTTTCAAGACTATGCTCGACATGATTCCTACTTAGCTTATAGGAAAGAAAATATTATTTTTCACACTTATAAACTTTAAAATTATTTGCCTGCTAATCTCGCTAAACTAGCCTATATCAAGTCAACCACTGGATTGTACCGTGAACATCTCAAATACCATTTCATTTCGAATAGAATCTTTCAGGTCCTCATTAAGTTTGGATTAGAAAATTCCTTTGTTCTTTGTTATTTGAGATGATCTATATGGATATGATCTTTAGCTCAAACGATGAGATAAGAGTGACATATACAAAGCAATATTTTTTCCTTTTGGATGGTCAAACGTACTTGCATTATGTTGTAATAAATGTAATAACATGTAATTTGACGGTGCGAATGACTGCTCGGCCATTTTCTTACAAACTGCCACTTCCTTAACTTGGTTATTTTTACCATGCCTGGTGAATGAAGTAGATTATTTTGTTCTGCTTCAGTGGAATGGACGGAAGCTAGTAGAAAAGTGGCTTTACGGATAGTAACTGGTTTTATTGCGAAATAGAAAGTCCATGAAATACTACTTTTGAAAGACTCATCGGGGTTTAGGGCTGCACTTACAGGGATGACCACACATATAATTACATATGGATATATCAAATTGAATACGACATAGGGAGTCTGAAGGGGAATTCTCACACAGAAAATTATTTCAGCAAAAGATAATTTTAATAATTTAGCCTCAAACAAAACGCTCTTGAACATACAAAGTTAAGAAATTATTAAAAACACAAATACCATTGTCCAATTATCAATTTTTCTTAACCCCTACCTTCAATGTTGCTTGGTTTTTTGACAAAAGCTCTGCATCTTTATATCCACCTCATAGTTTAAATAAATCGATATTCGACCATACGGATTTGGTAATGTTTACAACCATTGGTGCGTCGTTGCACAAGTCACCGTGCTCGTGAGCCATGTCATAGGCCATGAGCTCAATTCCCCTCCTCACACAATCAGCGAATGAAATGGCGATCGCACTTATTAAGTATGGCTACTATTGAGGATGGAGTAGCTCGAGTCTCTCACCAGGACGTTTCCATGTAGCCACACTCCATCCATAATGAGCGTTGGAAAATATTTTCTTAATGGTTTGTGAGTTAGTTAGTTTATATTGGAATAGTTTATTCGATTTATCTCTTGACAACCATCCCTTTTTGTTTTAACATTATTTTGGCCTGGTGAGAAATGTCTGAGAGAAGATAGAGTGTGACGTATTTACGCCAAGCAGCTAAATTTCCCACTGGTGAAATCGAGTAGACTTTTTTGACCCGATTAAGAGACAGTGAAGTCTCAGCAACTGATGGCATATGAATCAGAATGTGGATTCATCGGGCATTACAGTCTCTCATTTAATACATACCAAAGGCAAGGACGGACAGGTACGTTTTGAGGGGGATAGTGAGCCATCAAACACTTGGATATGAAGGGCGAGGAAGTAGACTGGCCAGTTAACACAGAACAGTTTTTCAAGCCAACATGGCTTAATGCATATTTTGAATTCAATCCCCTCCTTCTGTGGCAAGATAGTTGCTTCCTTTCCTACGTAATCCTTTATGTTTCTTGGTCCGCTTCTCTACCTCACTTTTTCCAATATATCCTCTCATAACTTCGTTCAATAAGATCTTCCGTATTAATTCCTTATTGAGACACAATTTATTACGAATCTTCTATATATATTTTCATGAGTGCAATTGATCATTTATTTATATCAAATGGCAGGCTTTATGATAGCTATCATTAACTTTTTAGTTGACTTCGGGCTTCACAGAGGGGAGGAACATCAAAGTCACAAAAATCGAGAGGGGGAGAACAGACGAGTGATTCACAGTTGTAAGAGAGAGACAGACACAAAGGTTGAGAAAAAGGTAAGGTGAGTACTGTGGAAGTGGTCGAATATGACATTCGGTCGGGTCATGGTAGTTTGAAGTCAACTGCCAGTTTATAGACTTTTTTGCCGTATGAGTATACGTTGCTCAGGGTGCACCACGTGGAGGTAATTCTGTCGCGCATCCCGCGATTGATCATAAGATGACATGTAGGTTTCATCTTTGGTCATAGCTATTTTTATTGATAGCTCATCTGGCAGTTATCTGTGCTTATCCTAACTTTGTTCTGTTTCACACGCTCTCATTGATTGAAAAATCAATATATTTGATCAGTACTTAATTCTTACTTTCCTGGTTAAATACATATAATCTTGTCTTTGTCTTTGAGAGCTGATTCTTTCTACATATCACAACATTATGTGTAGTAACTAAAAAGTGGAATGTGAACTTTTTTAAAGTTATTTCGATTTATGCTTACTTGTCTATAACAAATCCATATTACGCAATTATAACAGAATGCCAACATTTTACGAATGTATAACAAGAACCATTTAGCTTACTTACCTAAATTATGATGCTGGGACTGAGACCCTCATTAGAGGCTCCTTTTCATATCACCAGTCACCAAATCCCCGGTTCTCGGATTGCCTAAAGAGAATGCCATAAATTTAACAAGCGCCTGCCTAACTCGGACAATTTAGTACGCTCTTTCCTATCTGCTTCTTCCTACAGTAACTTTCACTTTTAACTCTACCGCGAACCAAGATAAAAGAGGTCCCTTGGGAATAAAAAAAGAACAATTCATAATATACTTTGATTTAAAAATAATAAATAATAATAATAAATAAATAATATTCCGAATAGCAGCATCCTATACATACAATAATTCACAGTGGGTGTCTAAAGAGTTCATCATGAACTTCGATACACAACTAAGCACATTTGAGCATGTCCTGAAAAGCTTTTGCCAATTCGTCTGGTGTGGCTTCTGAAATAGTATTTCAAAAGTTCATTTTCAACTCATTGCTGTCATTTTACGTTGTTCATAGCCCGTAATCTTTCCCATCCCCCTACTTTCTGCTCTCGCTTATGTAACTGCTTCAAGATGTTGTTTGTCAGATGTTTAGTTGGGAGGTTAGATGTCTGTTTGATCTTCCTTGACTTCTTAGCAGCCTTGGAAACATGTCGAGCATTTTACGTTGAACAGACCAAGGCTACACTGTTACGATTGACATTAATGACTGAACCTCTACCTTCAAATATAGTAGTCTTTTTCTAGACAACTCTTTTAGCAGGCGCAACTGTCTGTGAATATTTTTGGGTAAACCCTTGATTTAACCTTACAAGCCCAAGTAAGTTCGAACAATAAATGCTCTTTGCTCAATTACCGGGCTGTATTCGCAAGCGTTACTACCAAGTGAAAATACAACACTGAGCAATACACAACACAAAATGGCTGCTGAACATCACGTGACCCCGTGCAAGCGTTCCATGTCACATTCAGTACGATACACGGCACGGGATCTCCTTTACCTTGACCACAATGTAAATAAGCTATCAATTGACCTCACAATGTTTCTTCGTTTAATTAGTATGCCTTAGCTGCTCTTGGTTCTAAGAATAAATGAATCCACCCACGTTGTACTGGCCTCACAAACTAGTCAATTATTTCATCAGTTTGGGTGAAAAATTGATACTTGGGAGTGGAAAATTGGAAAATGGTTAAAGGCAAGAAGGCACTTAACTGTAAACAACTAGAAGCTTATTTAAACGGTAAACGGGATAATTTCGATATTCCCCATGAAACACTAGTCACGTTGTTTGATTTGAATAGCTGATTTTTCATTTGATACGCTTAAATATTGTGCAAGATTTCCTCACAGCAAAACGCGTTCGAATTGCAATGGTGGTAGCAAAATAGATTTGGGAGGGCTCTGTCAAAATTAATATTTAAACTACTGCCAAAGAGGCATCACTCTCTTCTCACAACATTGGAAAAAACATAAAAGCATTCAAATTATACCATTCAAGCCTCTTCGATTGTATGAAACAGCAGAGAGAACGCATCCAGAGCGGTAAGCATCTTACCATGGGACATATCAAATCATCCAGAGTGTCAAAACGGCTGTTACTATTATATACACCTAAGATTCGGTCATATAATATGTACACTATTTAAACGTGACGCCGGGCGTGTTGACATCGAGGTCATGAAGCCTAAATTAATGGCTATATAACGCATGGATCACCTGATCACTCGTGATTTTTGTGCCAGCAAATGGTCGTCTAGGCGCCCACTTTGACTGGCCTAAATATGCTAGTCTGAGTATTTCCCTACTTCACTCACCATCCCCCAGCTAAAAGTTTGAAAATAAGGTAAGCTGAGTCCTTCCATGTGATTTGTACCCATTCTCAGATAATTTGATATGGCTATGATCATTATGCTCGCATTTTGTTCTTTTTAATATATATCATACTTGTCCTTTCAAGCCCTCCTCAATCTTAACATAACGATGTTGACCATCACACATATTCCTTCATCCCAGCTTCTCCGTTAAGCATAAAAATAATGATTAGTTCCTTTAATTTGCAAGGTCTTCATTATAAATCCATCTTTGTTATGACTTTCGCAATATTTCTTCCTTCCCTGATGCTATCTTTGGTGAGAAAACGAGTCATCAAAAGCTCATCAAATGGAATATTAAGAAAACAAAAGAGCCTTTATAATATTGATTAGGACTAAAGTTGGAACGCAAATCTAAGCGTATGATTGGCTAGACCAGAAATTTTTTCCCATTCGTTGTGAAAGTCTTGCAAATTTTGTCAAGCATAAATAGAAAAATCTATCTATTAAAAAAGATAATTCTGTGTGGAATTATAACCCGACAATGTTATCATACATTAAAATGATCCCACTGCTTGGAAGTGTCATTAATAGTTCAGTTAGTTTTCCATAAAGTACTTAACGAAGATATCCTTTAATGAATTTATGAAGACAAAGGCACTGAAAACACAGAATTTGTAGCAGACCGTTGCACAAATTAGCCTTGATGAAACCTCAGCTACGTCAGTGGCAAAATACCCTAGTATGCAATGACTCTCGAAATTAGCCAGCCAGACCCGACCATATCTGGGAAACAGAATTCATAACGTTTATTTGACGATTAAATTAAAGATCAACCATGATTCTATTTATGGAAATATAGTTATCATTATTTTAATACCCTGGGTTAAAATTATACTTTTTTTGCCTAGAGAAAGACTTAAGTATGATTTTTTAATGGAGAAGGCGTTTTAAAGTATTTAAATATTATCATCGAAAGGCCAATACATATTACTCATCTGGATAAGAAATTTAATTGGACTTCCGGTCTAGAAAACAGGGATTAAACTTCCTGGCATTAACTCTATTTCCTTTTTCGATTTTCATTTGCAAATTTTCAATAATAAAAGTTCACCGATTGTGTTTCTTGACAAGCCGCACGATATAATACTCTTTTTTTTCAAGAAACAAACTGACCAAAGTCATTTTACTGATTATAATTTTCTAAAAACAGGCTCGTATCATCGACTAATACGTACTTACTGTAACTTGGAGTAAGTAGGTTTTCATTCAACTCCATGTTGCTGACGTGGGCTTCTTCATATCTTCCATCTGGTGTGCATAAACTTTACATGGTCATAGTTTATAAAGGTTCAAACAAAAGTAGAAGATTTGCAATATTTACCCTATATATCTTATTATAAGTCTGTTACTATTATTATACTGTCAAGGTCATTTTGACCTCTCAGTCTATGTACGCAGATATGAATTGAGGTTTGGAAGATTGACCATAACGCTTATTTGATCATTTAAAAAGTGTAATTTAGAGTTTGGACTTTGTACAGTGAACTGAACTCAATTATAGGTGATAAAAATAATGTTCTAATGTAAATAATTTAATTAAGGTTAACAACCGCACTGATAGCATGTTTTGCGGATTTTATTTCAATCTGGAGGACGAATCATGGTCAATATTTTGTAGTTACCTCCATTTCAATTCACTGTGAGGATTGATGAAAATAATTGCATTCATTTAACCTCATTTTTACCAAATGCTGAAACGACTAGGAAGCTGTTATGCTTATGCGTGCAAGAGGTATAAACTTGCAAACTAAGAAACAAATAGACCATTAAGTATGAATTCAAACAAATCGAAATTCAGAATTGGTTGAAAGTTCTGCTAACATGGACATATTAATTATTCATTAATTGAAACCAGTGTGTGCATTTTCAAGGACACACACTGTACTAAGCGCATATGGCCCACCTGCATATTTCGAATAAGCCGTGATTACGAACTAAATGGCAGTTGAAGAGCTCATATATTTCAGTATTTTAATGCTACTATCTACTTATTTCCGTTCCTTCTATTTTCGAAATTTGACCACTTATTAATGAGTAATATAAATTTGACGAATCTGTTGAAAAAGCAATTATTGAAATGTGAACTATAACAGGAGAAAATTTATAAGTTAAAAGTACTGTGAGCTTCCGATATAAATTGTCTACCCGCGGATGTATTGAAATGAATGTTAACTTCTATTTGACAAATTTTTCAAACAAAGAGAGCCGAGAACTCCTAAGTGAGTGCTGAATAGAAATCCCCAATTTCATGACCAAACTCAATAATCATCACTCTGGTTAATAGTTGATCAAAATTCGTACATCATATAGTTCAAACTGTACATTTGACACAACTTTTAGCCAAATGGACCACATTAAAAGAAGCTTTCCCCTTTAAATTCAATTCAAGAGGTGGCTTAATGTTACTACCAGAACTGTTGGCTATGATGGAAAGTGTTTAAAACGCATCAGGTTATAAATAAGACTTGCAATTAGAAGTATTTGTATCTTCCAAGCGCTCTGAGACTATGAAAACAAAATCCTTCTTAACTTTATTGATAAAACCCATTTATTATTCCACATTCACAGTTCGCCAGATTGTGATGATTTACCCTTCAACTCTCTTACCGTAAATACCTCAAATATGTAGATTTCATAATAAAGCTCAAATTCCAAATATAATATTTAATAGTAGGTATTTTACGCTTGAATAATGAGGTATTATGAAAGATCAGCAAGCTCTCGAAGACCTTCAAAATATTTCTTATCATTAGCGCGTTTCTTGTTATACAGAGGAATAGTAATCTGGGTTCGTCCACGCCTTGAATGCGAGGGAGCTGCATGCGTTCGAGGGCTTGAAGTCACCTTCTTTACCTGGTTCCTTCGGACATATCGATCGTAGCCAGGGTAACTGGCAGGACCTCTCCAGATGACTTTACGGCCTTTCCCAGAGCTGAAGGAAGTAGCAGGTTTAAGACTATGTGTATCGTTGGCTTGAATCTTGTCCACATGTTCATGTCCTTTGTCGTCTAGATCGATTGCTTTTTTTATTTTTAAAGATATTGATTTCTTACCATTATGGGTTATGTTCTTTTGGGTCTGGCCGAGGCTTAAGTCCCCGTTGGTTGCTTTCAAGATTAAGTTTTAATGAACTTTGGAACAATTTAATTTATCAAATAAGTATGAAAATATGCAGATAAATGTACAGAAAATTATTTTTTGCTACTCTAAAACAAAAGTTTTAGATTTAAATGTCGTTATTAGGAGTTTTTGCTAAAATTGTGAAGCTATAATTAGTCGATGTTGATATGGACTTTGGATATTTTATTTAAGAGTCCAAGTAAATTATGTTCTACCGTTTTAACCACAGAATTTAACTTTATGCAACGACCTTTCAAAGAATTCACCTTTCTCCGCTATGGTAAAATTGTTTTGGGATATCATTCCGATACTGCATTGGTTATAAGGACAATAATACTAGAGGTGGCTTCTCCTCCATTTGTATGTTTAAAACCGGCCAATATAGGGTAACAGTCATGTATTAGGCTATTAAAGCATTTGAATACGTAGTTGTGGACTCAAAATGAGATTTAAGTGATTTGAAACTGGATTAGGATTAGACTCAGTAATAGTCTAGTTTAATCAACCGATTACCTCCTTCTTCAATCCATATTGCACTGTTCAACTGCCTCTTGAATTCATGTAATTGAAAATTGTACTATTCGGTGGATCAAAAATAAAAGCAAAAAATATCGACAAAGTACTTCGATGCTTTAATAGTACAGTGAATCATTTGTATTTTACAAGATCTACTCACAACCAAGAGTTATCTTCATTGTAAATTACATACTCTAATTTTCTGCCAAACCTAAAGTTGGCTTTATATTGGGTCTTTGGAGTTGTAAGAAGAAGGCTCTGTTTAGTCTAACAAACGCAGACCCAGGAAACCCTGCCTCTATTTCTCAATTCTATCCCAAAAAAATTGTCATATTCATTCTGTAGATTATGTTTCTGACTATTTTTGCACACTTTTGTGAATAAGTAGTAAGAGGATAAATGGTGGCTTCTTGTGTAATGAAATACTAATTCAGTTATTATATTCATAGCACCTATGTAAAGTGACAGAGCGTTCGAGATATATTCTTTACCCCATTTAAAAATATAAACCCTATTTATTTGAACAATATTATTAAATATTGATTTTTACTTACTAGAATTTGCAGCAAATGATAAGTAAACAAGGGTTAGTAGAAGAATTATTTTCGGCAGCTAAAATAAATGCCATTCAAGTGTAGCAAAATACAAACTGATTTATTAGATAAAGAAAGTCGCATGCACACTTACTGACATTCTTAATCAAATAAATTGGAAGTTAAATTCTTATTTTATTTTATAGTGTACGTACTTTTGAATCGACCCCCAAATGGAATGCTTTTATTGGTTCTATAATTCAATCACAAATGACCTCCAATTAAGAGTTCACTTATTGTTACCCCACAAGATCCTACTTTAAAAGTTCACTTCTAACCTAATGGCCTAAAGCGTACCTTTTAAGATAACGTTTTAAGACCAGCTGATTAATGCGAGTTAACTACCCAATCTGAAAACAATTAATTAGTTCGACAACTGGTACCTTCAATATTCAAATTGGGATGGTTTCACTTAATGCGAAAGTGAATAAATGAATAAGATTTAATTAGGTGTTTGTGATTGACTGTGTCAAGGATATCGAAGTTTTTATTAAAAAATCGTGTTGATTGAATGAATCGTTGTCATTCAACATGATCTTAAAGCAGCTTATCATATGGATAATCCAATGATCTTCAGACGACGCTTCGGACTATTTCAAATCTGTAATTACCACGAGTTTATTCCTGCCTAACTAGCTGGATTTCCTCATTGTTAGTTATTTCGGCTGTCTACCGATTCGTTATCAATATTTACACAACTGTAATTATTATTAGGAACGACCCCTCAGTTTCTACAGTACAACTGCTTGTCTCTTCCCCTCCAACTCCCTTCTATCTGTAATCCTCCCCCTCCCTCCCCCTCCCTCCCCCTCCCTCCCCCTCCATCCCCCTCCATCCCCCTCCCTCCCCTAGGTCTCATTAAATAACTATCAGTTAATTACCTCTTTGTATTTATAGACCCCGAAAATATTTTTCTATTCCCTCTCTTTCCCCAAATGATTGCCTTGGGCTAGATATTTCATAAGTTCAGAGTTAAACCTAGTCAATCTACGTCAAAATATGATTACTTTTGGTTGCTCCAATGAGTTTTTCTAAAGTTCATTAGTAATTAGGATACTCACGGTTGCCCCTATTTCAATTGTAAAAAAGTTAAAACCAAAATCAGGGCAAAAAATATAAAATTCCATTGAATTTACATTATATTTTTATTTGACAGTTCAAAACAAACCAAAGCGGTTGAAAATCAGAAAATTTTAAAAGGCGAATTACATGAGCCCAGCAAGTTCTTGCAAACCCTTTTGATATTTTGGATCATTAACGCGCTGTTTGTTACGAATTCTGATACTCTTCTTCACAGGTTGGCGTTCTTCTAAAGTCATGATACTCTTGTCGGGGTCCCCAGTGAAGTCCTCCATGTTACTCATAGGTGCTTCAGGAGGTACTCGCCATGTGTGATGTTCTGGGAGGTCCATGTCATAGTACCAATCACTGTCATGAGGTTCGTCATAATAGTGTTCATCTCGGTGACCTTGACGTAAAGATTCAAATAGTTTCTCACTACACTTTAAGGTAATAAATCAGATATACATTATAAAGTCTGGATTTAGTACAGAATCAGAGTGGAATTTGCAAAGAAGACGTTAATTCCTACTTTGTTGGAAGTTTTCCCAATGGTAACTCGTCTATTTTGTTCCACTAGGTTCTGCACAGGAGAGATATTTTCTTGATTTCTTGCTGTGGTTGGTCCCCCTCCCCGTAAATCGTCATCAATTTGCACTCTTCCTCTTTAAAGCGCTCAATCCAATCATAAATAGCTACTCTACAAGACGCATAGTCCCCATAAACCTGTTGAAAAGCTTCTATGATCTGAACAGGTTTCCAGTTTAATTTAGTTCAAAATGTTAGAACTGATCTCAAAATTAGCCATTTGAAGTGTTGGAAAATACTATCTATTTTGAGGTGCAACCTATCTTGATCCTAACCTTACATTGAATGATCGGTCAATTGAATGTTATTAGGGGAGCTCTAAAGACACGTTTGAACTTGTAAAAGGTTTTACATCTTTGTTCTATTTAGAGTTATGGTATTTGTCTGAGAACTTTTTGACTCACCTTTGTAGTGACCTCTATTATGTGCCAAAGTTGCGCAAACAAGGCCGAAGAGAACGAAGAGCTTAAAATTCTAAAATTTAAAAAATAAGTATCAGTTGCTTATAATTTAAATAAATATTATGAATTTATAAGGCAGATAGGTTGGAAGCTTTTGAGCAAGTTTTCCTGGAGGCTTTTAACGTACAGACATGTTGGTGATGGAATTTTAAAACATCTAAAACCTTTTATATAGGGAAGTGTTGATTTGACTCTAGGTTCTGATCCCCAATTATGTTGTATAATTGCTTCCGGTCCACTATTTAGAAATAACATTTACAGTAATTCATGCTAAATTATTTCACAGTTACTTCCCATTATTTACTTAAATCGTTGGTGAATTGTAAAACCCGGAAAATTCAGATTCAAGTCCCTAATTGTTTCATCCTTGGCTGATTTCTCAAAAGTGCGAGAAGAGAAAGGAGCATGCTTATTTAAGTACTGAAGATAGGAAAGCCATTAATACAAAAATCGATAAAACTATTAATGAGCGCTTTCTGGTAATATTGATTGTGCTGGACTATTATTAGAGACTGTAAATCATTTACTTAAGAAATAGTGCTTATTACTATCTCTAATGCAATAGCCTTCAAGCATGAAATTTTGACTTTTTGAAAAATCATCCAACAGGATCTTGGGAAAGTCAAAACACTTATCGGTCATATAAGTTGGAAGAAATCTAGTCTTCTAAAGTTGCGAGATTCAGTCTTCACTTTCTTCCTCCAGTAAGTTTGATAAAAAAAGTTATGCGTCTAATTTACCAATATCAAACTTAAACGATCCAGTTTTCAATTGCTGATTCTCGGGCTTAAGATTTGAGATGGGTGAATTGGTACGATGTTATACACTAAACCGAAATCAATTCCGTGTTAATGTATATTTCGTTATTAAATTAAAAAAAAAAAACACAAGAAATAAAAGAGTTTTGTTTGAATGAATATCATCACATATTAAGAATTTGATTAAGCCCAACAAACGGAAAGTGCTCTATGCACTATTAAAGAAAACTTTTTCTATATTAAAAAAACTTTTTATTGAATTTGTGTTTATTTTATTTCAGAGAAATTAAAACAGAATAAACGCTTCCAAAATTTATTTTTAGCATTTAGAGACTTAGCATAGCATAGTTGATTGATCTTTCTGAATGCATTGGAAATATTGAAATGCGCAATATTTAGGTGACAAATATATAAATGTTTGACATACAAAATAATTAAATAAATAATAAAATAATTAATAATTAGTAATTGGTGCCCAGAGCCAAATTATGTGTTATAATTTATATGATAATAATGACAGTAATTATGGCAGCTATAGTTATCGTCCATATCTATAGACGAGATTAACAGCGTTTTCGAGGAAAATAAAATGCGTTAACCAAGTAACTCACGACCTACCCTCATGGCTAAAGTGATGATTTTGCAATTCAGTTAGAGTTTGTGAGATTTTATACTCGTAGTGACTGTGTCCTGATAACGTTATTTCTCATTAAAATTCTCTCATTAGCAGAGGGGCTTAACCGAAGACTTGCCAATAATTCCAGTTAATCCCTTAAGGAGGAATTTTAATGATCCTCCAAGTGTGAATTTTGAGCGTGGTAATCACTGGGCATGAAATTCAGGAAAAAAGTTCATTTTTATTCAGATAAATTTGCCTAACTTAATTGAGGAATCCACTTTTTTTAACTAAATTGTAGATACTTACATATGGCGGAAAAAATAGCAGTTAGCACATCGATGCCAATGAGTGTGCATTAAAACCGGGATTAAAATGTTTATTACGCTTCCATAATCCAAAATTTGGCATAAAATCTTGAAAGAAACACAAAATAGTCTGGTTTAAAGTTAAAAATTCAAAAGGGTGTTTTTCTTAATCAGTTGACGTTTCCATGCCCGCCCTTTCATTCATATTTACCATGTCCTCAAATCAGCAAACCCCTTCCCCTCCCCTCACACACACACGCACACACCCCGATAGTATCTACCACCTCTTTATAATTTTCACCGAGTACATCATATTTGCTTCGAACTTATTACTTCAATTTCGATTTACATCCACTTGTCTGGGTTTGTCTCCTGCTCCCTCTCTTCCAAAACCTTGTAGCAGATTAGCTACCTAACTAAGCCCGACTGTACTCAGAAACCTCAGTGGCAGATTCTCCTATTTAGTACGTCCCCAACTGAAGCAGCTAAGCTACTGAAAAGCTTTACAGGAAACAGACGTATCCAGGGAACGCGTTTATTCTAGACATGCATGGCGTGGAGTGTAACAAGGGAGGAAGCTTAGTCATTCAACATGGCGGATTAAGTAAAACAAGCAGAGGCTTTTGATTGGCCATTGGCTGTGTGTCCTCGCACTCAATCCGTACTCGAAGTCGAACGACACCACCTTCAAGTCACGCTGTGCGCTCATGCGATGACGTGTCCCACAACCTTTGTTAAAGCGTACTCAATATCTCTACCTCTGCTCAGTAATTAGCTGAGTCAGTTCTTGCTCCCTTGTCCCATTTTTGAATGAAAATAATCATGTTTTTGAAAAAAGATAATTCGACGGTTTATTACCAATTAATCAAAAAAATTTTTTTGCCAAATTGGCTACCAGAAAAATCATACACACAGCCTAATAGGACATGAGGAAGGTTGTCGTACTTTGGCTTCTTTCGGAAGTTAAAAATTGCTCCTCTGAATCAATTCTCTAAAGTGTCTTGCTCAATCACATCTGATTTAAACCAAAGCTCATTCTCTGCCTTAATTGACAGGTAATGGTAAATGTTAAATACAAGCGATCCGAGAAAATTAGTCCTTTATTAACCTGTTTCCCACGGAAACAATATTAAAAAGGTGTGTACAAAATGCAGGTTATGTTGAACTTCCTTATCATTATCTCTTGTGCTCTCTAACTAGCACTCATTAGCCTAAAATTGATCTCAGTCGTTCTGGGTCTATCTGAATAATCACCAGTCTTATCTTGGTTCATTCATTTACGAAGAGGTCTGAGACTACTCATTAAGTTTGCTACAACCGCACTATCATTAACAACCTCTGCCAGATACTTGGATGTCGGAGCAAACCAAAGGTTTTTGTGCCTAGAAATTACAACCAGGTCACTTCTATTAGATTTAAGGACTTTACACACGCTTCCCAATCTCACTAGTCTAGATGAGCAGCCTGTTGTCAATGTCAAAAGGCAACTCATCATGTCGCCAGGAAGGGATTCCTATGTTTTGGCAATTTAGATAATGAACGATTTTGGTGTAAAACCTAATTGATAATTTGTTTTTTATATATTTATAAAATTCTGTAAATGTGTTAAAATGGGCAAGGTTGGAGGGTCGTTGACTTGAAGGACTTGGAGTTAAGACTACCACTTTTGAAATCTGAAATTTGTGGTTGCTTTTTAAGGCTGGTGAATTTATAACGCTTTTAAATACTGATTGCTTTAGAATCCACACAAGTTTGGGAATTCTGCACTGGCAACAAGCGTTAAAGAAATCAAACAAGCAAAGGAATAGCTTTTCCTCTTTCCAGTGCTCAGATTATATCTCGTAACCAAAACCTATAAATCTATTTTTTATTCCCCAATAGGTACTAGTAATTATAATTTCAAAAGAGACATACATTTGCAACTAACTGTAAAGTGAGCAGCGCTTATAGATTAGGTATTATCATACTAGCATATAAGATTGAAAGTAGCTTATTAAACAGACACCGCAGTGTTGACCGAGGTTAATAAGACAAATTAACTTAAACCTAGTCTCTTTGTTTATAACCTATGCTAATGTAACCACGTAAGAGTTGGGTATTCAAATTTATATTTTTTTTAATTGAATTACCGATTGTAGTGCTAAAAAACTATTAACAAAACTAAATAAGTTAAATCTCAGGTGATAGAGTTTACTAACTACCGTTTCGTCAACTTTAGCAACTTATAAGTAAATCCATTAATACTTAAGACAATATGAAAATCGGAAGGTTGTGGCGTACGAATATATAAATTAAGCAAACCGGAATGACAAGCATACCATTAAATCACAATAATATGCATTAAAACGTTGTTTTACTGGTTTCCATTATTATATAATATTGGTCTTGTTTATTAGACAAGTAATACGTAATTCGTTGTAACTGTTAAACAATCATTATTATTCTTTAGAAATTATTATTAAAATTTGTCAAGAATTTTGGATGATCAATTAACCGAAAAATGTTATATTCACACATCTGTTAGTATAAAACTCTGTGATGCTTACTTCTACTTACGACCCACAGTTAAGAAATCTGAAAGTTCAACTTATAACATTCGGACAGTCGAATTTTGGTCTCATCTATCAAGCATTGTGGTTCTTTCCTATTCATCCAATTTTAAGCCAGGAGAAAACATCCCTCTTTCAAAATACCATGTTTAACAAAAATTGTATAATTCATTTTCACGAATACCCGATGAAAAACTGAATTAAAATCTGTGATAGTATGTGCTCAAGAAATTGTTTCATGAAATAAAAACTCACTTTAGCAAGAAGATCACGTGCTATACTTTTGATTATCTAAACAAATACTCAGGTATGGTTTCAAATCATACTTAAATTATCGGAATCTTGAAATGTTTTCCCAGTAGCAAGTGACGATGATAAATTTTCCATTGTACGCACTTATTGAACCTCGTGATATGGTGACCACGAAATAAACAAAGAAGCTGTTGACTTCACTGGTCATCTTCAGTTGTTTATCAGTTCGTCTGTGAACACACCTTGAAATAAAGGTGATTAAGATCCTAGGAATGGATTATTTGGGGATTTTTGACAAATATGTCACTTTAGAATTAAATCCAGCACCTGAGACTGATGTGAAATAAATGGAATTACGATTTTGATATTTAAAATATGCCTTTAAATGAAGGTGCGTGATAATTAAGAATCAACAATCGATGTTTTAACTTTTATCAAGACATTTAACACTGCATCTTATCGACTAATGGCAGTTTTGTCATCTGGAGTTTGCATGAAATAGTCGCCTCAAAAAATTTAGGAAAAAGCAACTAATTATATCAAAAGAGTGTGAGTACTAATTCACTCGTCCAAAATATTTAAGCAGGTAAAGGTAGAAAAAGTGAAACTGAGTGAGAAAAACGGATATTAGATTTCTTTAATTTATCACCGTAGAGGAATTACATATATTCTAATTCGAATCCATGATATAACCAAAGGGTTATCTTCGAAATATTAAGACCACAAACAAAATTATCAAAAATACTGATAAAAAAACAAAATATATACCAAAATGCATACTTAAATATTATATATTTTTAGATAAGCTACAAGATATTTTTTCAAAGGATGTCAAATTCTTACAATTTGAGGAACGTTATGTTAAAACGTTAGTTAACAGTTTGTCATAAATCATGAAAACGAGTTTTGATTTTAATATGTTATTATATAAGTTTATTCACATTCATGCCCAATGGAAACTAAAGTTATTTTTCTGAACTAACAAAAGAGCGGGTAAACCGAACTCGGTAATTATTTTGAAATGCATTTAACTGGTTGGCCTCGTGGTACATCAGATAAGTTTTTGCATCCTGCTCCAGCGTCGAAAACAATAACATTGTATGTTCAAACTATTGTGTATTTATTTGTACCGATCATTATTTCACTTAATATTATGGTTGCAAAAACAGGAATATGCTTGTACACTATAGCTAATAAATTTCATTTCAATCATTGGTTTATCCAGTGGGTATTTCAATTGTCTTTAGTTCCCTTACTGTACACTCTAACTCTGTTCTTTTGTACCTTCCCCTTATCACTGCCGAGCATCTTGAATCTGTTATCCTAGATATCCTCTGAAAAGCTACAGCTTTGGGACAAAAGAGCCCAATTATGAACGCGATCGCAGTGTTCCAGCAAGGTTTCAACGTCTTCAGGAGGATTTTGAAAAGTATGGAATGCGTCATTCGGTTGAAGGTGTTCTTCTAGTCCATGAACACAACCTCCCTCATGTTCTCTTACTTCAACTTGGCACATTCTTTAAACTACCTGGTGGTGAATTGAATCCTGGAGAAGAAGAAATGGAAGGCTTAAAAAGACTATTGTCTGAAGTAAGTAATGATTTCACTATCTAGTCAAATGTTTTCCTATCGGTTTTATGTATTTACTGTTGATTTTGTTCTTAAACAGCCTTAATTCACTGTAAATTATGAACGACGTTCAAGAGGTTTGAAGCTTTTAGATATGTAACGTTCGAAATTCGGTTTGTTCATGCTGATTTTTTCATGTTCATTGTGTTCAAGTGTTTTTTAGTTGTGATAGAGTATTATCTTGCTTTTATGGTAATTAAATTTCTACTGCGAGGCTTAGATTTAGGGTTCGACGGTCTTTTGTTCAATTATAACTAAATTTCGCAGGATGCTCTTTCTTGGTGTATTTTATTGGTGACCGTTGGCTCGAAGGGAAAACGAATCTGACGCTGATGTGTCGTAGACTTTCAAGAGCGAGTTCTTTATTTGGGCTTGACTGCAGAATTTCTCTCGAGGTGGAAGTGGGATTTATTGACCATTTCAGTCAATCTTGCAGGTCTTCATTTGCGTCTTGAGTAATTTGGTTAAGTGTGGCTTCTTTCTAGTCGATTTTTCCTCTTTAAATAATCAATACAAGAGTTGTTGAATTTTTTCACAACTGCACTTTCATAATATTGACAGAGGAATCTTATTGGACATTTCATAGTAAGTAGGTTTTGGAGTTTAATTAATCATTGGCGTTATTTCTTTTTTTATAGATGTTAGGTCGATCTGACGGCATCCCAGTTGATTGGGTGCCTGAGGAATGCATCGGTAATTGGTATCGGCCAAATTTCGAACCACCTCGGTATCCCTATATCCCAGCTCACGTTACCAAGCCAAAGGAACACTCTCGTCTGTATCTTATCCAGTTACCAGAAAAGACTATGTTCGCTGTGCCGTCAAACTATAAATTGGTTGCAGCTCCGCTGTTTGAATTATTTGATAATGCGCGTGCATATGGACCCATTATTTCTTCTCTTCCACAAGTTCTAAGTCGGTAAGATCCAACTTATGAATCCTGATAATGATTAACCTCTGTTTTCTCCTGAGGCATAGCTAAGAGGATTATTACTTAACTATTAGAAATGTAACGCCATTAGACCTTTTTTATATGGAGAGATAACAGTTTTGTAAAAGTACATTTCGTCGAAAATCGTGTCCATCGCTTCCTGCGAACAGTATGGGTTAAAAACTCAAGTCAGTTAGGAAAAGTATTGACGTGTAGAGTGATAGTATATCATTTCATTTCAAACAGTGTGTTTGATTGCTTCTATTATTGGATAAGCACCAACGACGTCATCCGTAGTGGTTTTATTTATTGGTCTTTCTCCTGTCTCCAATTTTGACTTTCCCGCTCATCGACACATAAATAGTGTTTAATTACGAAACTCCCATCCAGTCGCCTCATTTGTCGGCTCTACTTTTTTGGTTGTAAATACATTTATTTATTTAATTGTTACTATAATATTACGTCTTTGCTTAAATATGAATTTTATCATTTTAGATTTAACTTCATCTTCAGTGATTAAGTTCTCCTTGGAATTCTCCGTTATGTAAATTTGCGGTTGTTAATAAAGTGATGATATTTTAATATAAATAATGCATTTTTTATCTCATCCTCTATGAATATGGTGCTCAAATACTGTTTTGATTGAGAATATGCTATTGATGCTCTTATAGCAGTACGAGGATGAGTAAGAATGTTCTCAGACAAATTCAATGATTACTCTATTTGACAAGTGATTATACTCATTTTTCTATACGGGCTCCATTGTTGTCTATACACTTTCGTAATCTTTATTTCCATCTGTAATTTCCCTCGTCACAATTTTGGGGGCTTTCTCTGACACCATGAAAATGGGGGCTTTTCCGCTTCATCTAAAGATGTAAATCGTGTGCCTTTAAGGTGTTCTTGCAGTTTCAGTAACAAAAAAGTCTGAGAGAGCTAGGTCTAGACAACAAAGAGGTTGTGGAGGTTTCCATCGAAATTTGCTCAAAATGCTCTGTTAGGTCTTGGAGGATGTGCAGGAGCACTGCCACGATGAAGAATATCTCCAACTCTAGGGCTCTAAAGACACGTTTGAGCTTGTAAGTCCGTTCTATTTTAAGTTATGGTATTGCCTAAGTTATGGGTATTTGACTCATCCCCAAATTTCAGATTCCTCCTAAGTTTTGTTGGATCGTTGCATGTCAACAAGGTGTTGCAGCTGAAAAGCTTAGATTTGAGCTAGGATACTATCGGTGTGTAATGCCTATTAGTATCAATAAAGTGGGTTCTGGAATGTGATGAGGGAAGTTTGGAGAGATCATTTCTAATTTTTGTGTAAATTGGTATTTGCAGAGCAGTTCGTACTTTACTTTCTAATTCTATTGAAAAATAGTGAAGAAAAGGGTGCATCAAGTTGATCACCCTAATCATTGAAAGAGAGACTGAACACTTTGGTCTCAATTTTCGTACAGGTATGATTAATTTCAGTAGCAATGATTTAGTCATACGTAGGAGTAGGAATGCATTTTTAAAACATTATCAGCAAAAGAGACTTATAGTTATCAAAATGATTACACATAGCCTGTAATAAATGAAAAATACAAATAATCACTTTACGAACTTATGGGTAAAGACTGTGCGTATGAGCTAGCATGTTTGATACTTGCCGAGGTGAAGACGAAGTCCAAAAACTATAAAATGGTTCTTTTTGGCAAAAACAAGAATCCTTCGTATTTTAATTAATTATATATTTATTTTAACCTTAGCGAGATTTATTTTGCATGAAATCTATAGCAACTGGAAAAATATACCGTAGTTTTGTTCTTTTCAATATTTTGAAAATAAATTTCGAAAAATCCCACTAGTTTTGTAAACATTTTCAGTTTAAATTCTATTGAACAACTCAAATCACGTTTTCTTTCATTTCCAACAAGATTATTGAAATCATATATGCACATATAAATATATGGATCTATTGCGAATAACGGCATTCACGTCAACGTCACTCTACACAATTGTGCAGGAAACTTAATATTGACCGAAAATTATGCACAAAGACAGTTAACCTTGACCATCCTTTAACGTTAATCAACAATCACAGGTATTTAGACGATAAATGGAACCCAAAAATAAGAAAATGAGAAAGTGTCGGAAAATCATGCATTTTCATTATAGGGAACAGACCGTGTCACATTTTTGTAAGACAATAAATAGTTCTAATTCAATTAAGATAATTTTTTGCTCGCCAGTACAATGGTTTATGTTCTTCTTTCATGATACTGAAATTCTGGGTAATATGAGAACATTGTTAAAGCGAAAAATGATGTTTTGACGCCATTAGAATACATAATTGAGCAAAAATCAAGAAATGTACATATAATTGTGATCCAACTGTAAAATTACCAAAGTAAAATAGTGACAGTCTCAAAGTTATAGTCTAAATTTTGTCCGACGATATTAAATTTGTCTGAATTTTATGTTAATGTTTCACTAATATTTAAAATTTAAAATCCTATATTTCTTCTTTTGGGTTAACTGCGAGAAAAGCAATTAATCTAAAAGCTAAAATTTATAATTTATCATTTTTACAAAATGAAGCTTTACGAAACGCATGATAGTTTTATAAAATGAGTCATTGGTATATTGTCAAGTATTGCTTAAGCTTAAATGTTATGAAGCTTCCCATAGGAAGTATGTTGTGGGCATAAAAGTCTTATTCTTCAAACTAAATCTGAGATCTGTTCTCGCCATATTTTGCTTTCGACCCATTTCATTCTTGCAAATAGGTAGCAAGATTAGAGCAATTAATTTAAATGATTAATTTGATTTTAATCATAACTGTGGGCTTTTGCAACTATAGATCTGCGCTCTTTCCAGCTTGTTTCTCCAATCGCTCTAACCCTTTCTTCGCCAATCATATGCGGCAGCACTTAATGGTCTCTTATATCCCAAACTGCAAAGATCCACATCACCGGAATTCCTTTTTATTCTTCCTCTTTGTGACCATTTAACCAATTAGATTACGCTTCCCCTTTTTCGAATTGGTTTTCAATGGCGTCCCGTATACACGGATCAACGAATCAGAGAACGCCGATATATGTGTTCGTGTACCCGAGCCTGAGAGCCCGCTAGTCAATTAGAATCGTAGATGATTTTTGGGTGTTGCGATTAATGTAGAGGTGAATGTTAAGGTACGGGAATCCTTGAAAATCAAACTCTACTGACATGAATTAAATAAGGTGATTTCGCAAAATCCATAAAAAACTGACTATTTTTGGCAAGAATAATCAAACCTTTTATAGATAAATGTAGGTAGAAAAGTAGAGCTGCTTTCGTTTCCATTAGGCAACCTAATTTGAATATTAGTATAAAATATTAGAGGGAAATAAATGGAGATTTGCAATTAGCGGAACGATTTTGAATAAAAAACGCCTTAGTCCTACTTCGCTTGTAAAACGGGCACTGGAGAACATGAACTACCACATGGTGACCTCAAAATTTTGCATTATCCATTCCACACAGTTCCCTACCTGTTGGAAAGTTGCCCAGATAAATTAAAAAAAAACATATTTTGGAAAATCTAATTATTCTTTAACTCGGAAAACCCAGATGAAAATGCGATAGTTAGGAATACGTCTTTGTCGGTCAGTTCAGAATTTGTGTGGATAGACCAATAGATGGGAAAGTCGGGACATTAAGCCATTATTCCATGATTTATTTTTTGACTAAATTCTATTCATCAAATTCCTTTTAGCAAAATTTGCTCTGCTTTTATGACAACTAATAGTATTCAAGCTGAGTTATGATTGATGGTCAGAAAAAATGCCATTTTTGTTACTTATTTCATTCACTGAATCAGTCTTAGTTAGAATAGTGCAACAACGTAACTATTTTAGAGGTCTGATAACTGTGCCATTAAGCGATTAGAGAGTGAGACATTGAGATTTTCTTTTACTGCGCCTCGAACGCCTAGATTCTCATGGCAAATAAAAAGGCTTCACTCACTGTTTCACTGATTGGTAGACCAACAACCGTAATTAGGTCTCGAACGGAGGCAAAAGATACATTAAACAGCTAGTATTACTCTGCCCTCTTATAATTCCATCTAAAATTCCCCCCACCCCACAATTGACTGATATGACTTCAGGGGTCCCATAAACAGATAATTACTCTCTATTCGTTTGAGAATAGATATTTACAAATGGACTGAGATGATCTTTCCGCTAAGCCATAGACCAACTTGGCTCTGGCGAACAATTTTTAAAAGGATGACGAAGTTTGAATATGTAAGCTGTAAGTGATAAAATTTGCGGCATCCAGTCAATTCGCTTTTTAACTAACAACAAATGACTGAAAACGAACGATTACCCAGAAGCCTTCAATTCGGTTGGTGATCTAGGTACCTTCTCAAGAACCTAGTTTCTCAAAATATGCATAAGTATGATTTTGGCAGAATTCATTGCCTCGGAGTTTCCTTTGTCTCTCTACGTCCTGATTACTACCTGTACCTGAAAAGATTTTTTCCATTCCCCAAAAACACCTGCTCTGCGTTGTTTCGTCCTATTTCTTATAAATCCTTACTTTCCTACGTATCAGCGAATTTTAATTTTATTTCAGGCGTTAGTTAACTTCCAGTTACCAAACTCTTCTCGACACTGCCCTAGTTGTCATACTCTTTGTCTGCCTTTTCATCTTATTAAGGCAGGTAGAGGTAGAGGTAGTTTGATCAGGATAAACAATAATCGAACAAAACAAGGGCTCAGGTTACCAATATTACCAACTTAATTATACGCTGTCACAAAAACGGGTGATAGTTTCGTGATAGAATCGTGGACAATATTACGATTACGTATGTGTACAGAGTAACAAAAATTTTACCAAAAACCATTGCGTGATTCAAACAAATGTAATTATTGATTTTCATGCAATGACCTTGCACGCACTCACTGACGCGTATTTGGCTTCAGTTTATTTTCCCTGTGATTCATTCTTCATCCTTAAATCAGCTCAACTATTTGTCAACATTATCATCTTATTCCAACCCATGGGGGGTTTATTCTCTTCTTCTTTGGCTAGTCTCCCCGCTACCGGTATTGAGGCTGACACACTTTCTTGAAATAAAAGTACAAATTTATCGTCGTATTGAGGCGGAGCTTGGATGGGAAAAAAAGGGTTGGCGAATTTTCATACGCTGTATGCAGTCGTTCACGATACTACTGTGGGAGCACCAAAAGGTGAATTTCATATATTAGCAAAATGACCCCGTGTAAGACCTGGAAAAGTTGGCTGAAGCTGAGTCAGGCTGTAAAAGCTAATTGCCAGATAGAATGCAACGTTTTTAGGCTACCTATGTCAAGGGAATTAGTTAATAGTTTAAAGGCACTGTGGAGAATTCGACATTAAATGAAAGGGAGAATGCAAGAATTTAGAAATGTAGATTATGAATGTAACAATCAGGCATAATTCGTGAATCAATTATTGCAATTATTGGCCAATCAGCTCACTCGCACCTAATTTTATAAAGTATTTTTTGGAAGAAAACCATTATTTTGGCTGCGAGTCTTCTTTCTTCATTCTTCTGGTGCTTAAGTAGTAGAAGCTTCATCAAGTTGCAACAGCGATTTCGTACCATGGCCATCGGCTAAATTATAGTGAATCAGCGACGGGACTATGATTGAATTTTCCTGAATCCAATTTTATCCGCATTGTTGCTGCTTCAGCAAGTTGAATTGATAGAATATATTAAATGATCCGGTTAAAATGTAACCTATCTGTCTTCGTGTACAGTTCCCAATACGTTTTCTGACCAATTATGCCCTGACGTCTTGACAGCCAATTTGGACATAAGCTGCTACCATTCTGGCGGTGATTTGACCACCCAGCATAAATAGCATGAAGATTGCTAGTCTATCTACATAAGGGCCTTGTTTGAATAATAAGATGACTTGTGTAGCTGTGTTCTGCGTAACCTTCTGCCTTGTTTTAAATAACTGATGCCTAGCGGTATCCAGTGTGGCGCAGATATGCCAATGCAGAGGACCTTACTCTCTTTGCGGTACCTCAGTGTGGAAGAATCATACTTTACAAACGTGAGCAACTGAGCATTTACAGAAGACGCGCTAGTCAGAAAATGAAATTTAATTAGGGTATTAAATCTATGCTCTTCAGCTAAAACACAAACATTTCAATCAAAATTTGCATTCAGAAGAGTTGTTAGGAAATAGACCAACACTATAACGTGGACGCTTTGTGCTGAATTTTATCTGCCAATTTCATCTTTTTAGCTTATTAAATTCGATACAGTCCAAGCGCAACAATCTGCCTTAATATCTACCAATAGGTTATGACCTCCAAATAAAGAGAAATCGTTTCATTGGTTCTAATTCTTGGAGATATTTGGCAAAAGTTTTTCATTTTCATGTTGCAATATACTAAGGCAAAGAGGCAGATAAAATTGAAATCAAAAGCGTCCGCCCCATCATTCATTTTCTAAAAGGTGGGTCTAACAACATAAGTATCTGGTCTTTCCCTACCATTCTGCTGGTTATAGCTTTTATCTTCTACCATTCTTCACCATGGCAACAGGATAGAGAGGGAGACGCGGCACTTGTTTGCTGCAGAGAATGGAGAGTGAACATATTTAAGTAAATTGGGGACATCCGGAAGAATACAAAGGTATGAAGTGGTAGTCTTGGCCGATGTGATATTCCCGATGCACTCTGGAAAGGTGCACTAAATCGATCCCAACAATGTTGCTTCCAATGCACTTTCGAAAGGTGCGACCAAGTTCGCTACTACCACAGAAAATTTACAAGTACAAAGGGAGCAATTTTTATTATGAGAAAGTTAAATCTGTTAAAGGATTAGAAAGTCACCACGAAATTTAGCCGTGATAATTTCTATTTTACCTATTTTCTGTTCAATAAGCGGGAATCGTCAAGTGACCCATTAGGTCTGAGTTATTAAAAGAGAACGAAAACCGAGAAGAAGCCGTAGTATATAGTCAAAATCTTCTCCATTCTACCTTCTGGTACAGATCAGCGACTGTCATTGAAAGTCTAAGTCAGAAGCCACTTTGAGAGTCATATCTTAATCTTCCCTATTTCTGCTTAAGGTACTGCTAGCAGGTAATTCTGGTAAGTGATCTAATATTTTAAATTTAACTAAAAAAATTTTCTTTGAATATGATTTTTTAATAAATAGTTAAGGGAGTTATTGAGGAATTTAAAGAGATCTGACCTTATTCACAGCTAATGAATTAACTTAATTTCAAATGACAGAGGTCTTTCTCTCACCTGCTCTTCAAATGAACACCACAGAACAAAAATTATGCCTGTAATCATTTTCTACAGCAATTTTGAAATAAATTTCTATTTAAATTGCGTGATTCATTTTTGGCTTGAATGATTTATTTGTGCACATAAGCCACTGTGTACTAGAGGGTTTTGTTTTGTTACAAAAAAATGTGGAAACCAACAGAAATTGATGTTAAGCTTACAATCAAATTTTACCATTTATGGATCAAACTTCAAACAAAACGAGACATTTTAGCTGGGACTTAGTGCTTTGACATCTGCAAAGCAAAACATCTCATTTTCAATGAGATAACGAAATTTTGAGACAAGAATAAACCTATTTTCAATCTTAGCGAGAAACCAAAAGTCCAAAAATCCGTATCCAACGTTAAATACATAGTGACGAGAAAGCGCATACTCATTTGCTAAATCTGACCAATAAAAATGATTTTATAAGATGAATGTGCCATAAAAAGAGCTCCAAAATACCTTCCTTTCATTGCCTTCGAGATTGTACATCCTGCTATTCGAACATGCAGATGCATGGCTTTTGGAGTGGTTTGATCCGCGAGATTTGAAATCGCTTTCAGGAATTCGATAAGCCTATTTTCTTTACCGAAGGCAAACAAATAGCTCGGAGTATGAACTTCCCATGGATAATTTTTTAAGCCTCTGCATAATTTTGGAGGGCACAAAGCATCCGGAAATCGATTGCTTTCAGTTGCTTTATTTAGTTTAAATTTTGCTTATAATCGAACGGAAAAAATTAGTGGTTCCAAGAGCAGAAGCGTAGTGAATTTGTGAAAAATTAGTATAAAAAATGTGTTAAGATTGTAATATTTGTCTTTTTTTTAAATCACCTCGACTTTGATACAGGTGAAATATATGCCGAATTCAAGGGAACTAAATTTAGTGTCAACTCACAAAGTAAATTGATGGGTTGTTGAAACTGTAAACTTTGCTTATGAGCAAATTATTTCAAGCTGGAGGAAAAAATGGTTTGATGACTTTTGAAATTCTAATTCATTTTTCCTAAGCGGATACGAATGTAGGTACACTTTAAATGATTAAAATGAGATATCCTAATTCAGTTAGTTTCACCAAAGGCTGATCGGTCAAAGTGTTTATAAGTATTTGATATTATACGTTTTCAAACTTAAGCGTATTGGTGAATTTTATTGAGGGCCAGACTCCATTTCACTAAGACTTTCTAGATTTGGGCTGTTTAAATGCAGATAGATCTTTGCCTTTAAGAGTTTTAAGTGGATAAAGATATCGATTTTCCTTAATGAATATATTTCCAAAGTCGCGTACTATACTAACTGGTTTCAATTTACTTGAAAGCAGGAAAATCCATACAACTGGAAGATAATAGATTAAGAAGACCCGTTTTCATTAGACGAATGATGCCCCAAACTGATTTCGTATTTAAGGCTCACCTTCTTGCCTATTTCAATTGGTTGAACGATGTTCAAACGAAGTGGCATATTCCGTTGCCATTAATTTCATGAGAATCTATTCAGATCCATAAATCAGCCTTAGAAAACGAGGAGAAACTCTTCCTGCTTTTATTTGGAAGAGCAAGTGAGCGACTCCTTACGAGAGGTCTCGTTGTTTGTGAACCAATAAAGCACTGACTATTCACACATTTTCTCATTTCTTTTCATTCCTACCTAAGCGTACTTTAATAAGGCAAAGTGAATGAAATTTTCACAATAGCACATTGCAATTCAAATTTTGTTTCTTTATGCACGAATTTTCATATTAAAATAAAATGTAGGTAATGAAATCATAGAGTGTTAAGGGAATTTTCTTCTATCGAGCCAAATGACAATTGGCTTATTAAAAATTTGCTTTGGCTTTTTCATTGGGTATAATCCCAAACTCCTTCTATTTAACGAATTATTTGCTGAATAGTTTAATGGAATGACTTATTAGACATGATCTGACAATAAGCTATTCAAGAGGTACTCCCTTGAAGGAATTGGGGTAAAGTGCTAAGTTTAGAGATTTTCGGATGTTTCCCTCTCGAGAAATCATAGTTATGTCAATTAAGATAAGATGAACGCTTTTACGCTCTTTCAAATTTTTTAAAATTCAAAATATGAAGGTAAATTAGTCACTTCGTTAGCGCTTTCATTCAGGAAAGATACGAGTCTGGAAGGGGATTTAAGGCTACCTGAATTCCATGTTTTTAATATTTCGGATCTAAGAAATATTGTCGAATGGAACAGTAATCAATTTTTCTTGATTCCTAAGAGCTTGGCTCTCAATTTTATACACAGGCGTAAGCTTTGAAGTCTAATGAGCGGACAAAGGCCTTGAATTGACGATCATCTACGTAATCACACTTTCTAATGTAGTACCAATTTGATTGAGCGACAAAGGGAGAATATGTCTGATACCAAGTAGGTATGTTAGAATTAATTCTTAAATACTTATCAAAAGTTGTTTTTTAAAAAAAGTTGTTATTTTAATGGTTTTACGAAAAATCACTGCTATTTTCGAATTGCAGAGTACATCAAACTCGAACAACTGACTGAGCATCACCAGGAGAACATCGACCTCCACTCACGTCCGCATTGCACTAAGCCAACTCGCTAGTACCATGTATCAATTTTTATAAGCTTGGTAAAAACACAGAACTTATCATTTCTAGCCAATGTAGATGGCAGCATAGGTTAAAAATACCAAAACCCCAGTGTCGTTTCGAGATAAGTTGGATGATCAGCTACACGATTCATCCCAAAAAGAGACTGCTAAAGAATGGTGGGCTAATTTGTCTTAATTGCCAATACAGATTTAGCTAATAGATCAACCTAACGTCAGCAAATGGAAAAGGGACCTACCACAAAAATCAAACCAATATAATTTCAAGTAACATTATTATTTGTAATAGTATTGACATTATTGATAATACTTCCACATAATCTTCAAGTCGCAAGGGGAAGCAAATATCGCTTGTGAGGAAAACAAGATCAAAATCAGAGGAGAGAAGGAAGAGGCAATTATTACAAAATCGATAAATTAGTAGAGAGCGCGCGCACTCGGAATTCATCATGCATGAAAGATGGCAAATAATAAAGATGAGCTGCCAAAGAAAAAGAGAGAGAGGGAAGAACGAAAAGAGGGGAAGAGCATATGAAAGGGTGATAGAATATATACTTCACAATAGAGGTACAGATAGAATAGCGAGAGGTTGGGAGTTCTTCCATGTTTATTTCTCCTTCATAGGAGAAGAAGGAAGAAGAGACAATTTATTGATTAGTCCAACTGAATTCAGGGCATTCCATAGCCGTCTGTAGCGGGTTCCGTTGTTGGCGCCCGATGAAAAGCTGCGCCTCCGGTAGAACTACTGCGGAAAACTCCATGGGTAGCCACAACCATTCGATCACCCTCACGATGTACAGAGAATCGAACCAAAGTTTCGATCAAGTAGCATAGTGATAGAAAAGCTAGAAACACCTGTAAAGGGAGTAAAAGATACAGTAAGATGCTATGTTAAGAACATGGTAGATCTCATCAACTCACTACATTTAAAATTAGAAGAGAAAAAGGCACTGAGGCGTACCAGTTGTACCACGTTGGAGATGGAAGATTAGCCTCAATCTGATGCCTAAACTCGAGCTTTTTAAGGATTCCCAAATGTCGAACACATTAAAATGGATTTGGGAAAATACAAATTAACTAACGATATTTGCCAATAGCGCCTGAAATTGCTCAAGAAGTGTTTGGCCAGTGGAAGGTAAAATTGATAGCCTTGAAACTCGCAAAAATACCCCCACTTAGTAGAGCTCACTGAGCTGTGTTCATTCAATGCGAATTATAATTAGAGTAGGCAAAATCTAACGCTTGACTTACTGAACAGAGTACTTAGAATTTTGAATACTGTTCCCACTTTGGATAGCATTCTCCTCAATGCAGTATTAATGAATTTTATAAGCTAACAATGCGAATTCGACAGATTTATGAAAAATGAGATAAGGAAAACGTATAGAATACAAATCTTCGTTTATGAGAACAATCACCGGCCTTTTAAAAAAAATACCCCAAATTGACTCTAGTAAGGTTTTTTCCCTGAGATCTAGATATGTGAACCCCTTGAAGTTAAATATAGATTCATGCAGAACAAAATTCACTTTCATTTTGTAAATAAAGCGAAGATCCGTGAAAACTGAAATGAACTAATATTTTTGTCAAGATTTAGTCAAATCTAGCAAAGATCTTTTAGGTCTATAAGACAGTTTCGTACATTGACTACTTAACCGAAAGAAATAGAAAATTTAACTTTTTTAATAAATTAAAATTGGCATTTAAGCGAGTTCACCATTAGTGAATACAGCTTAAGAAACTTTGCAAAAGCTAAACATTCTAGCAGTCATCTTTGCCATGATAAAGGTGTTCACCGCAGTGTCAAGTGTGGCTATTTGCATGCGCAGACATGTGCAGGCAAAAATAAATGAAAGACGCAAAACCGACCCCGCAAGTCAAATAATGCCAGTCAATAGGCACTGAAAATCGTAAAAAGGGCTATTGTTAAAATCTAGGGAAGGATTCGCGAAATTTGAACCTTTGAACGTGAAGTGCCATTTGGTAAAAGAAAGCCCGAATGAAGTAAGTCTTTGATAGCGTCTAGTCTATTGTTTGTCGGACTTATTACTGACTAATTTTAGATAGTTCCAAAAAAATTATATATATATATATACAAAGTGTGAAATTAAAACGAAATAAACAAATGGAGCACTCGAATTGGCATTTAATTTAAACAACGCGGAGCTCTGATTTAAGGTAGAATCAACACAAATCAAAGCTACTTGCCGATTGATGTGAGGATAAAAGAGTCTGAGTGTTAAAACAAATACAAGTTAAAATGTGCAGGACTGTTCCAATTCCATTAATTAAGCAAAGCCATATATTATGTCCTGAACCAAATTGTAACTAGAATTACCAACATGTTAGACGCATGATATATAGTTGAATTACAAATTTCGCAATGGCATGATTTAGTAATAGATCAGGGACTGAAGTAGTGAGGTAAATATTGAGATCCTATAATGCTCAAAGTCCAAACTATAAAAGCAACAACCAACCCCGAGGATTTCTCACCAGGGAGGAGCACCACGATACCACCTCTGCTCATGATAAGTGACTGAATCGATCCTTATTCTTCAATTTTAGTTTTAAAACCGAGACTTTTGCATAACTTCAGTCGCCGTTAGAGCCTTTGCGCCAGCAAAATTTATTCCTAAGGACAATGGGGAGCGTACGGTCGAAGTGAAAATTTAAGTTAAGATGGAATTTCAAAAGCAAAGGTTTGCATTACCCTACATACCCATAGTTATAGTTACTGAAATGTTTATTGTCACACAGTTCCCTGAGAGTTTGAACACAACAGTTGCCTTTCAACCTTACTCCAACCATTCGTACACCACTACTGCCATAATGCGAAATGCAGAAGTACGATAAATATGTAGGGCTACTTAATGAGAATTAGAAGACAGGCATAATCTACACAAGCATGCATATGTAGAGGTTATAAAACTGCACATATGGCATATACACGCTCCTTGTTAGATAAATAAATCTTCACCTATAATTGGTAATATAAATTGAAAAAAAAGTTCGCAGAAAATGCCGAGACCACAAGATTCGGCTTTGAATTAGCATTTTTTTCAAAAAAACTGAGCATAGCCAGAATTTTTTTTTGCTTAATTCCCACATTTTAGTTCAATTATTTACCGATATGCCACAATTTTCTAACTTCTTATTTGGTAGATAGATTTATTTCTTTCATTTAATCGGCCCCTGTACATTAAAATCCCCATTATTCTACGCATGACAAATTACTTTTCCTTTAAATTAATAATTGATTTGTTATGCAATTGTCAAGTTTAAAGTCCATCTTTAATTTAGTATTTGCAGCCACCGCGGTAGTTCAACTTATTGACTGGCTCACGAAGTTACATGTTACCATTTCTTTAACATATGGGTGTATTTCTACGGCCTTAATTACGTGCCTAGACAACAGACATTACCTGCAACAGCAACTATTTGTCAGAATACAAATACGTTTCAATCTACGTTGACCTCAGTCTGAAACAAAACCTTCCCATCAAAATACGTCATTAAACAACACATCAAGTGAAAATTGATAACGCAAATGAAAAATGAAATTAAAAAAAAAAAAGTTGTTTAAGCATAAATTCGATAACGATCATGTTTAACTTTGGTTTCTTCCTTAAACCTATTCCAAATGCGTAACTTTTAGTTTGAAGAAACAATATGCAGAACACTGCTGTCTATCCAGACTATGACAACTGCTATTTGCGGCAATATTGATACCACTTACTCACAAGTGCAGATTAGCTTAGCAACAACCAATTACTTAAATTCAGTTAAGACTAATCAAATGCACTTTACTAATATATGCGAAAGTAATAACAAATAAGAAATAAAAAGGGAAATTAGGTGAAAATTTACTAACCGCGGCCGCAATGGCGGCATTTGAATACGGTCCAAAAGCTGCCGAGACAATCATAGAGATTAGAATCAAGAAGGCTAGAAGACATTGGCAGACAAAGTCCTAAAAGTAAACAAAAATTCTATTAAATTTGAATGAAATAAGTAAGTTGGGGAAAATAAAAAAGTCAATAAAATACAAAGAGTAACTGTCATCTCTTGAGGATAAAATTTATCAAAATCGCGGCGCCAACACAAATCATAACTAAGACAAGATTTTTAAAACCTAAGCTAGCATAACATTATTTGCACTCTTAACCTTTGGACAGACCCACCACCACAATTAACCAACCTGTCAAGAGGCGACGGGTATTATTGAGACAAATTCTATTTAGAAATCGAGGTGACGAATTATGAAAGCCAAAACATGATTTAACCATGAAAACTCTCGTGCAACACGATTCTAAAAATCAAAATGAAGTAAGGCCTTGATACTGGTGTGTCACTCACCGCGTCCCTTGTACCAGCCTTCCTTATCACTAATTTGCTTACTCATTATGAGAACAATTATTTTTAGTTGCCTTATCGAGAGATGAAAATGCAGTAATGACACAGATACTTTAAAAAAAGCGACTTGATACATTTTTATTAATATTATAGTGGTTCAGATCTAGAAGAACTGTACGCGAGACGACGATATCTCCTGTCTCTATTAGGAAGGTACATCTGTTTCAAATATAAGTAGGCATATGAGATTGATTGCCAAACTGATAGACAATAATGCAGAAGAAATGCCACTTCTATTTGCAGACTAACACATATTCTAATCAGGCCATCAAAAACACCCGACTGAAAAATTGATTACTGGTCATTACCGATCTATCGTAATTCAAAAGTTGATTTTAACTTTCACCTGCGTTCGATCCCCTCCCCCTCCAACCCCACATTTAGGTCGTCCGAATTTTCGTCCAAATATTCATGATGGAAAATAGATTCAATTTCAAGAAATGCGTGAAAAAATAAATTAGAAAAATTGTGATCAATGTAAAGGACATATGAGAAGTAAGTCCAGTAGAAAATCAGTAGAGAAACATTTTTGCTCTACCTATATCGTTGCAAACAATTCTCTTTCAAATAAGAAGTACCTGACCTAAAAATCACAATTAAAAAAAAGTTTTACATCGCCCTGAAACTACAATCCTGCCGATTTCCAGCAAAAAAAATTGGGAATAAGTTCTTCAATCGTTTTCATGCAGTTCTCATTTCGATCGACCACAATCCAATATATAGGAGCCCAACTCAGCACCTCCGTTCTCTCACAATAATAAACATGGCCAATATATGCGTATCACATGGGCTAAAACCGTAAGAGAACGGTCAAGTTCTTGATGAATATTTGTACTGAATTGGTTGGAACAGAATACTTGATTATAGTAATGCTCAGTGTATATCAAGAATAGAGAAAACAGAATAGGTCGTAATTAATGTGGTAAATACAGGATAGAAAGAGGTCTACATTAGAAATCCCTATTATGTAACACAGTAAATAAATAATCTTCGTTTAGCTACAACACACACACACACACATCGACCTTGAGGCTAAATTCTGTTAAATAGTGACCAAAATAGACATTAATCCACACATTCACTTTGTTTAGCCGCATTATGAAGCTAATTAAACAAAACGTTATTTCTATATAAAAAAAAGCACAGGCGAACTTTGGTCATTGTAGGCATAGCAGATAAACTAGAGATGCATGCATTGGCGACCACCGTCATTGAAATACGCAAGATTTCATTAATGGAAACGGAAATATGATGAAAAAACCCGATAAGTACATTACTCATTGATTAAAGTGTAGAAATGGCACTTCTTTTTTAAATTAAATTATATCTGCGTGTATCATTCTACCATAACAAGAAATAACCCCACAAGCGTATGGTAACAAAACGGTTCCGTAACTCCAATGACACTAGTAATACCATTCCCAAATCTGCATACCTTTATTAATTCAAGTGTCTTCTCTTCTAGAGACAGACAATTTTGAACTGTATTGGGTTAAGAAAGTACAAAGGAATATAACGCTTCGTTTTTAAAATTACAGTATCTGCTACATTTTTTACAACTATGATTAAAAACAAAGTTTAGATAAAACACTTAAAAAGTCCAGTCTTTCTAAAAATAAAGAAATATGGAAACCTGCAATTGAATTTTAACCTTCTAGTAAATACATTGAAAGCCTTGTACTCATTATTAAAATAGTATCCGTGATACGGTATTTTAGTTCAAACAATGTATTTTAAGTTCATTTACTCTCTAAATGCATTCAAGATCAAGAGCCAAATCCAGTTAGAACGAGTATTTTGTCAGAATGGGTGACGTATGGGCTTCGCTAATACGCGTTTTCGCACACGAAAAAGGAGTACACGTTTCATCTTGTAAAGGGTCCAGAACTGGCATTTGATAAAGCGATAATTAGATACATTAGTGAATAGCAAAAATGCAGCCCTTGTTCAATTAAAAATGACTTCCACCTCAGAAAAACTGCGAAAAAGTCGTAGATGAATGGTCAAATATACTACTGGTATATAAATAATTGGGAAATAATCAGTTAGGGGCATCTGGATCAATGCTTACTTCTGATTCGTAAATTGGGGCAAATCCGCAAACCAATCAGCAATAAGTATCAAGTAAATAACTACATTAAAAATTGAGGTCGTTCCAGGAGGCAAAACGAATAAGTTTTAAGAAAGAGATTAGTGTTTGGCATTTAATAAATTTTATGAAAATATAAGTGAAGACACCTAGGAGTATTCGAAAAGTTGGCTAACCGATTTGGACGAGAATTGGGTCGAAAGCGTGCCCAAAACTCCAAAATTCACGAACTCTTGATATGTAAGAAATAGGAAATACAAAGTTATCACATTTGAAATGAATGTACAACACTTTTCAGACCAGCGACCTGAATTGAATCTTTCCACTGGAAGGGACTCAAAAATCACTTTCATTCTCTCGATTAACTGGTTGGCTTTTGTAGTCGTGACACGCGATTAGTATCTCTACAGCGCCCAATACATGCGTTGTAGCAGGGGAAGGGGAGCTCAAAGGCCATACAGTGAGAATAGTCCAGTTATAAATAATTCGATTTACGCCCAATTTTGACTCCTCCATGAGATATGGCAATGGACCGAGTCCTGCTACTACCAGGAATAAGGCAACTATTGGCTACCCTTATTATCCACAGCCATCAAATCACGTAGGCATTTGAGCTAAACCTAAGCCTCTCTTAAAAAATGCGCATAACAATGCATCACATCATACCACACTCGGAGGAGGATACAATCGAAAACCGTGGCACCGCCTTCATGACTCCAAGAGTGTTTTTAGACAGCACGATAAGCTGTCTGCTATTCTGTGTTTTGAGCATGTTACCTTGGCAAAAGTTTTCTCATTGGAAAAGAACCACATAGTGTTTTTGCAGGAAGCTTAAATTACTTTAGGAGTTTCTTGGCCTTTTTCAGGCATTTTCGTAGGCCTTTCAGTGAGATGAACTCTGCGGTGATTCAGCGAAGATCTTCATCGAGTGTAGGTTTCATGATAGAGACAGAAACATTGGATTAACTATGGCGAAAAAGTCGAAATTCCGATGTCAAGTGCCCCAAACACTGTCAGAGAACGGGTTTTCGAGGAAATTTGCTGTTCAATGGTAACAGATCAGACCACCTGTTAGGTCTTTCAGTCAGAGCAGCATCGTTGTCTTCATTGCAATTCTCCGTGCTTCTGATAGACTCCAGTCATCTATTCTCTTTACCATTACGTGTATGAATGCGAGCGTAGTGGGCGCAAACAAATTCAATGCATCTTAGGAAAAATAAGAATTCTATATATTGAATGAGCGGTAAATAATAATTGGCTCGGATCAAGACAGCACTTCTGTACTACTTAATCAATTTCACCAACTGTTTAGTTTTCTTTTCAGTCAACAGGTTATGATTAAATAGATTGCATTTTTAGCAAGTAGCTAACTAACATAAAGTCCCACATTCGCACTAAACTAGTACCATGCTTTCCAGATGAAGTCCAAATACCCGGTACTAACCAATCAGTGCAGAGCTGGTTTTTACCGATTAGCGTGAACGAATAAAGTTCGTGATTTATGGGAGGAGAGGTCATTCTGAACCTGAACTGACTATCGGAAAGATGGCAAATCAAAATCAGATTCTCACTGTATTAAAGGATCATAAGAAGTCATTATCACAATCACCGATTCTCGATACAACGGTAACAATTAAAGGGCTCAAGTAGGTCATTGAAACTAAATGTTTTTGCTGTGATTTAATCCACCCATAAAATGAGTTTTAACATAAAAATTGAGCATGAATTGTAGGAAACTTGCGAAATCTTTTCCAGTCCAGTATTTTATGGATTTTAACCATGAAACTATAGAAAGTTAAGTGAATACAAATATAATAGAAAGAGAAGATGCACACTTTGTAGTTGATAAGCTGAACTAGAGGCATGGGTCTGAGAAGTGGACCGAATTGATAACCAAAAAAGGAAACAGACAAGCAGCATACAATGAATTTTTTAGCATAGTTTGCTTCAACAAAGGAAACGACCGACATTTTGCAAAAGTTTTGCATCCCGATAGTAAAGAATTAAATGTATCTGAACATTTTGGATATCAGTGAAATAAATGTCACCTCGATTTCAATTACAAAGAAATGAGTATTTGATCGAAAATTGGGCATTGAGGAAAGTATGGCAATTGTTCATATTGGCTCAGAAAATCGTCAAGTTCAAAGATTATTTGCAATTATTTACAATCAATGCTCTGCCAACTTAAGTAGTTTAAGTGAGGATATGGAAAATCAAGAGCCTATATTGGTCTTAGCAACATGTACTAGTAATCCTCATCCCTTAACCTTATAGTGAAGCGTAGAAATACTACAGGGAAGATGCTATTGGCAGATTCGAGATGACCTTGTACAGGACAGAAAAAAAGAGGTACTGTGAAGATAGCGTGTTAAAATTATTTAAAGAAGTTGCAAAGCCAAAACAAACAGTGGTCTAATCAAACGGTAGGGAAGACCATAAGGTAATTGGATTAATGAGTGAATAGAAAAATTGAAAGCAACTCGAGTTAATTTTAACAGATATACGATTATAAGACATTACCAAAATGCCAAAATTAAAAAAAAAGCTCTTGGTATCTCAGTTAAGAACAAATAATCACAATATATGAAAATAGGTTAAAATGATGTTTCGTGTGCAGGATTTCCTTTCATGTTAAGATATTTAAAGCAAATTTGTAATGAAGTGTTTACAAATGCAAGTGCAATTCAAGATCATGTTCTGAGTAAATTGAGCATTTTCAAGTTTCTCAAACCAAAATGTGAGGCTTAAAAAGACTTCTTCCTCTCAAGGTCGAGATTTTAACCCTCTCCACTTCACAACACCAACCACTAGTTCCATTTTTATCTTTAACTAGTTATTTTTAATAAAATGGACTTAGTAAATGAGTCATTTTAGATTTCATGTACTTGCTTTAACGAAGAAACTGGCACTAATTCATTACGCTAAAGAAAAAACTTAAAATTGAAATAAAGAAATCACATAAGTAGGCATCGTTAAAAAAAGGCAAAAATCAACTCCAGAGGTAGGAAAAAAATAACGATACATAATAGATAAAATATAATTAAAATCCGAACAGAACAAACATATTAATTGACAAAGATAGCAAATAAAGATTTGGTCGGTGGAGCGGAAATGACCTTTTAGAGCAGTGAAGAAAAAGTGCTCAAGTCAAGCTGTCAGAGTGTGCTCAATGAAGAAATCATTAACATCTAATTGCATAGGATAAAAGCAATAGAATTGTGGGTTAGGCTAAGAAAGAGATTTATGAGCAATCTAAATGCTGAACAAAATGTGAACAAAGTGATAAGACCAAAGTAGAATCCGTTGAAAAATTAAAACATTTTGAAAACTAGATTACTACACCAATACCAAAATTATTTACCGACAATATTTTAACAATAAGATAAATAAGGTGAGTCAATCAAATAACACGCGTTTAAGTCAAAAAAGTTCAAAATATTAACTATGCCTGTTTAAACGAAATAGCATAGCAAACCATAATAGAATTCCTTAAATAAGACAACCCAGATACGTATTTAAAGTTAACAAAATTTGAAATAACAAAACATTTAAGAAAAAGCATAAATGCAAGACACAATTAATCTGACTTAAGTGAATGCATGAGATCAGAATCATGTTGGATTATATTTCAGCTTGCAATAAAACAGAAAATATATCCCTTAAAGCGTCGGGAATTGCATAATTACCAAAGACTGGTTGCCATCAAACAGAAAATATTAATATTTTATAGTGCAATATATAGTTATACAGTAAAATAATATAAACATAAAGAGTAAAACGCGGACGAGATGCTACAAGGTGAATAGAGAAGGTGTCCTGTATCATTATCCATCAATAAAAAATACAGTCCACCACGCATACTCTAGGTTGCACAAATGAATGAATTGTTAATAATGCCAAAATAAGCAAGATCAATTGAAGATGTGCGATTTGGAGTAGAATAAACGTGATATTTTGGCGATTATGTGAAACAATATGTACGCACCAAGTTGCGAATGTGCGTAGATGCATATGAAATAGCATGTGCAGATTAGCAAATCGATAAATATATCAAACAGCACTCATGTTAAATAAAAACTTACAATGATAGCCCATGGACCGGGAAGGAAAGGTACAACATTAAAGAGGTAGCCGAAGAAAAAGAAGGTAGATATTATGAGAGATAGTGCGAGGGTAAAATTTACCCATCCTCCAGAACCACTGTCGCGAAACAACCAATGGGATCCAACGCAGATGAAACAGATGATTGTCAGGATAATCTAAACAAAAAATTTATAAGGAAATCCGAGCTAAATGAAATGAAAATAATAAACTGCTAATAATAATGGATATTTTGGAAAATAGACAAAAATGGCATACCTCTATAAGCTTAAATATTCCATGCTTGTCCCTAAGAAATACTTGATTATACTTGAAACGATCACTATTAGGATTCTCGGGTTCAACAGTAGATCGATAAGCCTGACGATCCATTTTCTAAATACCCTATCTGTCCTTGAGAATATTGGCCGAATTACAAACTTTGCTTAATTTAAACGAAAAGTAGCTTGATAAGAGTAATAGAAATAGAACAATTATAATTTATTGTATGCACTTATTTATATTAATTAATTTACTAATATGAATTTAATTATGCTAATAAAGATTAATTTTATGATAATATTTGTTTCTTTCGGCAAATTAAATTTATTGAGGCCTAATGAAATTTATGTTACTATTATTGTTCCATGGAGTTATTTATCATTGTTCAACTAACTTCGCTGTCTGATACTCAATATGGAGAGTTGATTTGCCCTAAGTATTTTCGGCAATAATGTTCGGAGTTAGTAATGTCACCAACAGAGTGGATCCGAACAGTCTTAGGTCTCGACATTTTGTGGGGAATCTTAATGCCATATACATGCAGAAACTAGAGCTGGAGGCTTATTTTCAACAATATGGAGAAGTAATAGGTATTTCGTTCAATGTTCGAACGAACTGAGTGCTTGTGCAGCATTAAATAGTGAAGAAAGAAAAGTTTACATTAACATGGTATTAGGTGTGTATAATTTTTGCACTTTTGCCTTTATTTTTAAAATTAATTGTGTCAAAACTTTTATTTTAGATGTTTCTCTTTCTTCTGAACCGAAAAACTGCAAGTGTGGCCACTCTTATACAGGAGCTCTATTATGGTTTGTTCTGTTCCCTGGTATTTAGCTTATTTTTAAATAGTGACCAACCGAATTTATCTGAGCCTGCTTTACAAAGTCAAGCTGCCGCTAGTGGTCAGTTTTCTCAACTTGTTTTTCTTCCTCACCAGCAAACTTTATATCAATATCTATCCTCTGGTTTCAATCTTCCTGGGATTATTGGTGCTCCTCTGCTTCGTAGTGCTCGTACATTCCATCGAACTTCACCACCAAATCACGTTAGTTCGACTTCACAACATAAAAGTTGTACTTCACTTGCATCTTAATCATTTGTTACAGCCAAAACAGCAAAAAGAACTCGGCTGGAAAATCCTACATCATCGACTTTTCCCTTAAATAAATTATCATCTGTTGATTTTCTAAATCGAGAATTTTCCCCCTCGAAATCTCCGATATCTGCTGACCCTTCTTCTTCTTCGAATCCCAAGCCCAAACGTCTAGTTTTTTCAAGATCTAGTGATTCTGCCATTTCTGATAAACTTTTGAGTATGAATGTTGACAATTTATTGAACTTACGGTCATGTGAGTGCTAGTTGTTTCATTATTTCTTTTGGTTTATGCCCTGCTTTTTCCTGGTTGCTTATGTGAAAATTATTTGCGATTTGTAGGGTCTATTTCCCAATCTCGATTTTTTTCTTTTCTTTTTTCTAAAAGGTAATTAGCTGCAGTTATTTAGTTTACCTCTTGACAATTTTAGGATACAAAAAAGAGGAAGCTTAAAGATCTCATCTGAATAGTTCTCTAAGATCTGTTCACTGAAGGTTCAAGAAACATTTTCGACGGTTAAATGAATTTCATTTCACTGTTTCGCCATGATTGTCTCTTAGAATTTTTCAGGCTTTAGTTTTGTTCATTTTTAGACTGATCACTGTCAGAATTTCATTTTCATCTGCTGCGGTTCATTTCAGTATCTTTTGCCATAAAAATTTTCATTAACCCCTGTAGACCATGTCGACATGAGGCGTTAAATAAAGCAAATAAAATTTGAAAATTGTAATTAGTTAGAAAAGCTAGTCATATATAGTCCACTTTGGTGGTATTTCTGAATGCTTACATTGTGATTTTATCATAAATTTGTTGATTTCTGTAAGTACATCGGAAAGCAGATTTATCGTTTATTCCACAGACCAATTTTTAAAATCGATAAGTGAAAGAAATAGGGCGTGGTTCGTACGCACTTCCTTTTTAGCGTATTACTACAGAAATATCCCTCTTAACATTAATAAATTTCGACATAAGGTCATACTATAACCTACCAGTATTCACTCAAGGTCATTAATTGATTTATCGCAACTCGCCATAACAGAGAGAATAAATATTTTTTTCGATATGAAACGGAAGTAAAGTAGTGAACTTTTTGGCTCTCGAATCTTTTCCAAATTTTTGCGGCTAATCTTGAGCTAGGCAGAATGGTCTAGTCTACTAATTTCTTTGCCAGGTTTCACTGCTTTCGATTTAGAAGGTATTCTAATTCATTATTTTTAACAGCAGTGAGTTAAAGTGAGTGCAGCTCCCAAATTGTGCGTCGATTGCATAGCAACTTTGCAGAATCAGAGGATCATTAGATCGTCTTCTTCGGCATTTGGGTGCTGAATTAGATCTCCAAACGCGAATACTAATCTTGGTCGATGTAGATATCTTAATGTGATAAGCTTTATGATGTCTCCTCAGTGAATTGGATGAGTGTTTAAAAATCTTTGACTTAATTGTGCTGAATTGCTTTCTGAGTAGTTTATCCATATTTTCTAAATTTTAATAGCCTCCAGTGAGGATGAGGTGTCTTCAATACCACTGGAATCTTTCAGAAATCTCGAAACTCAACTGCCTTCCTCTACAACAACTACATCTGAACAGAAAACTCAACCTAAACTTTCATCCTCCTCCAATCCCAATATTGAAGACATTCCCATCTGCGGTCGATGTCAAGGATTGTTCGATACTGCAGACGATCTGCTTTCTCACAAAACCAAGAATTACTGCATGATTGGTGTGAAAGACAGTGATTCTGAGCATTCATGCCGATGTAAGGCATGTGTGCTGACTCAAAACCTTCTAGTTAATTATATCTGTTACTGCAGTGTTTTAATAATACTTTTATTTCCATTTTAGTGGGTGAACCGGAGAGCCTGGGTTGTCTCTTCTGTAATGGACATTTTCTTAGTTCTGGTAACTTCTTGAACACTGTAGGCTGGAACACAATCTTATAGTCTATAGAGTTCCTAGACACTAGGCCAGTTTCCTTTTCAACTTCGAAACGAAGAATACCCATATTTAAAGCAATTTTCAGTAAGGCTGATTCAAGGGTTAAAGAGAAGCCATCAGATTCAAAGAAATCTCTGGAAAGGGAATCCAAATGTAATTATGAGTTGAACGATTCGGTTGAGATAGTAGAATCTTTGGAGACGTCAAATAAGGCGATTTGTATTTCGTCTGATGATGAAAATGCTGATATCGATTGAGATGCTTTAATGTTTTCCTAAATCCGCAGCAGTTTAATCCGATTCACGTGTCGCCCATGTCTTCTCTCTAGGGATCTCTCGTTATTCTTATTGTTCTTGCTGGTTTCATGAAACCATATTGCGTTGTGTAGAAAGATTATCGGACTACCTTGACAGAATATATTGCTTCTTATCTGCTCTACCCTTGTTTTGGAGATTAGTTATAGGCTACTGATTAAACTACTTGAGTAGTGTAGTATTGTATAGCCTGGTCATTTGAATTTTAATTCGTTGCTCATTTAAATACCTTTTTTCTACTATTTTCACGTTCTTATTTACTCCTGTGGAATGTAGTTGCAAAATATCATTCTCCACATTGCGGTCCTTTCGAAAAGGTATTGATAATTTCTAACCACACAAGGTTAGAGCTTTCTGCAGTTTTCAGGACGCCTCCAGTATTATAATAGAAACTGTAATACTTGAGATGGATCAACACCCAGGCGTCCTATGTCTCTTAATTGCCGTCTCTCATTTGTCCCGAGGATAATATCCTGAATCGTGGTCGAGTTGTCTCTTCAAGAAATGTGCGAAAAGCACTGGATTTTTTTGTTATCTATTTTGCTTAGTTTTAACAGACTAGTAAAAGGAGATTTCTTTTATCAGGTCAGAAATCTTATCGATTCGAGATACAATGTGGTCAACTTTAATATTGCCCACTTATGTAATGATTGCCTGAGGATCAAGTCTTTTCGCTAATCTAGTACGTCTGCGTGACTTATATTACTACCATTGTTGTCCTCTTCGAGTTTTGGCCTATTTATAATCAGATGTTTTTTTAACTCCTTCATCGCCGACTTTTCATTTATCTCTTGAAACTGTAGACTTTGATTCGTTCCATTGGAGTTTCTTTATTGCATTGAATTATACTAAATTAGATCTCTTTGGCGACGCTGTATGACGAACTAAGGGCAGAAGTCAATAAAAAATGGCAGTAAAATAAAAGAAATAATCATTGAACAGTTCAACCCTAGTGAAATGGAAGGCCTGCTGCAGTAACGGCAAAAATTGCTCAAGACGTTGTCATAGAAGATGTCTATACAATCCAGTCAGACCTCAGACACTTTTAACTGCAACAAATCTATCCTGCAAACAACTAGCCGGTTGTGCAATAATGAATGCCATTATGCACAGTACTGTCCTTTAAATCACCATTCATGTCAACGGAATGTTAAAATGGATAATAAAGAATCGGTCCATCAAGAAACAACAAGTAGTTCAAAAAAGCACAAACAGTCTTCAAGTAGAGAGGAGATGAAAATTCCAAACAAAAGGGCGTACAACAAACGTTGCTGAAAATACCATGAACACAAGAGGACACATGTGAACCAATTTCATATCTGAACAAAGAACTGATTTTCAAGGTTGTTCAAAACGGGTCAATAAAAATTAAAAGAAAAAGCAAAAGAGATAAATCAGGTCTTTTAAACAAATCACAGTCCAACCAAATTCAATTTTAGGTGTATAATTCGTTTCCAGATTTTTTTTCAATAAGTCTGGTATGGACAACGGTTTTACTTTTCGAAGTCGAAAATCTAACTCTTCTTGTCTGGTATTAACTTAAAAAATTATTTCCACTTCATACTACCATTCATAACTGCATTGATTTCCTATTTAATGTTTAGAGAAAAATAAATGTTTAAGAAGTAGTCTTGTGTTAATGTTTTGTGGTAAATTTTTGTGACAGCACTAGTTAAATAGTCTAATTCTATTGACTCAAATGGTGAAGCACAATTACCGTATGGTGTTTTTTTAATTTCGTAGAGATATGTTTGCTCTCTACTATTTAAGTTGCAATTTTGATACATAGAGATATTTCTAAAATGAACTCCAATTAGAATTTGAGAACTTGAGCAGTCTGCGGTAGGTGGTATTAATAAGCCTTTGATTCTTCCACCCTACCAATCAGTCATTTCTTTTATTAATACTCCATTTGAGAATAAAGGCATTGCTCAAGATCCTTTGCTTTTATTGAAACGGAGTTTTCAGCGAAGTCTTTTAAGTAGTTAAATTTTGTTGACATTACATGTGGCATTTAGCCTTTCAGCGGTGATGTACTTGATAAACCACCCTTAAGACTTGAATAAGATTCGTCTCCGCCTGTCTTCAATTTTGTCTAGTTTTCTATTTAATCAGATCAGACATGTCTTCCCAGAGATCATACGGAGTTTAGGCCCATAGTTCCTAATTCGCTATATTATGAAACAGCTAAGTATACTTCTGAGTTTGCAAGTTTGAGATTTACACCAGAAGATTGAAAGCTTCAAATGGTTTGATCAATAGTGACCGATGGAGAGAAGAATGGATGGAAAGAGTTTAGATCGCTGCTAATTATAGACAAATGGTTTTGAGGTTTTGAAGTGAATTCGCCCGGTGTCTTGGAGTAAACACCAGTCAACAAACTATTTGATTAGAACAGTTATTGGCAAAAGAGGTGCAATGTATCCCTAACTCATTGAATTTTCTCAGATAATTTTTTTTTTCATTTTACAACAACAATTTTTTTAAATAGCAATGAACCTTCTCAATGCCAGCCAACTCAGTCTATCGATACGGGCTGCTTTCCATAACTCGCTGTGAATGTCATTGTCATCAGGTCTCAATTCAAACCTAGCACTATGCTACCTGTCACTGTTGTTAAAGCGCAACCAAATACTCGTTATATGACTTGAAATGTGTTTCACTCAATGCTTTAGAAATCCCACAGTTGTTGTGTCTCATTCCTTGCGCCCGAATACCTCTGTTCTCACGCTATGCCCCTATGTAAACATCATTGTACATACACACCAACATCGTAGTTGCTAGCCGTTCAAAAGTCTAGTGCACCACTATCCCAACTTAAGTCTCGTTCATCTGGTTTTGGAAAGGTAATTTGCATGCTTTTAGCTTAATCCAGCCAGCCTGTAAGTATTTTGTACTTGGGTTAAGAGCTACTTAAGAGCACCTATTTTATTGGCAATCATGTATGGCGGAGAAAACTACCATGGAGTTGTCGTTTCCAACATCACGGACAGAGCTACTATAAAGTTAGGGGAAATCGGGGAGAAAGGAGAGAAAACATTGTACCCATGAGATGAAATTAAAACCTCAGTGGTTAGGGAAAGCTCGAAATGCAGCTATTAGATAAAGGGAGCAAATGGAAAAATAACGGGAGATTTCGGGTTTACCCACGTTATGCCACGTTCTCAAAGCCTATCATGTATGCATGTGAATATTTCTTAATGTTTTTAGCTGAGCCACTCTTTTTCCCGTTCCTTCCATGATCAACTTCATATAACCGAGCCTAACTATTCTGGTATTTGGGGTAGGCATAACAACTTCGGGCCTGCACGTTGGCTTCACATCCGTTATCGATGCAGGACACTACAATAACGGGAGGAAATATGACTGGAATTATCACAGAACCAACGTCGAGCGATAGATTTGCGTACGAAATTCAGTTTTAAAATAGGGAAAACAAATTATTTAATCCAAGTAATACTTTAACAATTTGAAAATAAATTGATCACGTTCGTTAATCCTCAATGAAATTTGGTTGGGATTAGAAAAAATTGCATTTGATTATAAGTAGGGGTTAAAATTTATACAAAAGAGTGTTTAGGCGTCAAGATTAAGCCGTGGAATGTAAAAAGAAGGTTGTCATGGTGTTGATGGAGGAGACGATGCCATAAGATTGCTTAAAGATGTTAATTTGGCACTGGAATTTGAAATTCCCTCTTCATTACTTCGTTTGATTAGTTGCATCAGTTCTTCCTCTAAAATATGTAAAATCCCATAATAAATAAATTCTACTGAAATGTTGTTAGTAGAAATGATTTTATAGTCATACTCTGAAGGAAATTCGAAAGCTTTTTATCTCCTGCTGCTAGAGCAAGCGCACTTGGTGTATCCCCATTGATATCTTGACAAATTGCACAAGCACCAGCTCGAACTAACACTTCGCAAGCTCTCCGACGTTTAGCTGCTGCAGCTTTGTGCAAAGCCGTTTGTTTTCTGAAAGTTAAAATGGAATTGCCTTATCTATTTATGGCATATTGGTAAATGAACTAAAGTTCAAGAGTATATGATCTACTTTTCGTAATCCTGTATGTCCAGTAGTTCCTTGGGTGCTACGAAATAAATATACCCGATAAATAAAGCACCACATTCTCCTAACTACGTTTGAATGGATTGGACACCTACCATTTTGTGTGAGGAAGTGAAGAATGTTAATACGCCCAAATTTCGCCGCATGGTGTAGACCAGTTTTACCGGTTATTGGATCAGATATCAGTGGTGACATGCCGGCCTCCAATGCAGCCTGGACATCTTGAATATGACCTGTTCGACATGCGGATAAATAATCTAGAAAGTATAAGAAATGAAAGTTTCTTCTGCCAAATCAGAAGTCAGGGGCACAATAACTAATAGATTCACGCCCAGTGAGAGGAATAACCAACCACCCTTGTTCAGTCGACCTATTAAAGTTTCTCATCTGGGAAGCTCCATTACCCTACCTCTCTATCCAAAATGACTGTTTGAACAAGCTTACCTTAATTTAAAAAAAACTACAAAGGGCCCCAATGTGTGGACAATTACAACTTAATAAAATTCCTATTTAATCCAGTTGTACTTTCTATAGTCATTTTGTTAAACAATGAGAAATATATGGTTAACTTCCATCTGGATTTCGTAAAAACAATTATTTCTTACAAGTGCGCAGATTATTCCTCATCACTCTGTGCGTACTAGGCGAAAATCCTGGATCACTAGTCACTGATATTTTCGCCATCTGGGGCTCCTTAACCGGTGATGATGGTTCAGCCACCGAAGGGAGACTACTCAAAGACTGGACGGGGTCTGGCGCCATTCCAATACTACCCTCCTTCACTCTTTTACTCGTCACCAAGGAAACGAGGATCTTTGGTGGCATGCGTCGCCATCTTCGCCAATCGGGGAAACGCCTTCGCTGTTGAAATGTCGAAGAGGTTGAAGGGCTGTAATAATCAATATCATCTGTATCCACAAAGTTGACTTCTAGATGGCTTGGTTTCCGAATGATATCAGTGAGGTTTTCTTGAGAGATTGAGCTCAGATTCGGACAGGATATGGATGTGTCGAGATGAACGGTGAAACTGACTTTCTTAGAGACATCGTTGCGAAGGCATATTGTAGATCTAGAAAAAATTAAAATTATTGAACATTTTTCAAGATCTCTGTTACGAATTGACATGTTATGAAATAAAATAATCAGCAAAATATGTCATTTTTCTTAATTATTGACTTGTCATCTTATCTTTAATTTTTCTTAAGTTTATACGTCCAAAATTTCGACACCTCGAGTCTACTCGCCCTTATTTTGAGATTTTACATTTTATTTTAAAGGAAAAGAGCATTTTTGCATTCTCTTCTGTAGTTGTGGCATTAATAAGCATGACTCATTGACCTAAGGAAAAAGTAAAATAATGCTTTTCCATGTCAAGAGCAAATTAATGCACATAACCGTAACTTTTATCAGAGAATTGACTATTTGGCAAGATTAGATCAACAGGTCCTACTTTCTACGGAATATGAGCAACTAAATGAGCATTCAGTGATCGTTTCTCATTAAACGAAGCTATTCAGTGTCCGTCAATTTTGCACCTTTATTCCACAATTAATGAATGGCGCATCAACTGATTCCAGTCTGAGCCGACATTTTTTGCATTTTGTATAACCTAATAACATTCCCTCTTCCTTGTTATACTGTTACTCTACCGTCTTCTAGCTTTGAATAAGGTGAACCTGATACCTTGATATAGGGATTCAGTCATCTTAAAAGTTGCAATTATTAACTCACAACTATGGGAAGCGCTGATTGCGCAATGATTGCAAATTATTCAAACATCCTAAATCTAGCTTTAAAACAGGCAACGGATATCATGGTCCCTGCACTCATTTTCCCCTAATATCAACTTAGGAGCAGTAGAAATATATCAATACGAAAATGTTATAAACTTACGGCGATTTGCATAAAATTGGTCTCTTTGGTTGATAGTCACAAAACTCCTTCTTCTCCGTTGGCGTAACATTTTCCCATATCAGTTGTGAACTTTCCGATGACTTTCTCGAAATTTCTAGAAATAAAGGCTTATAAATTCCAAGGAGGGATACCTTCAGAGCTATTTGAACGAAATGTGTAGGAAAGATTATCGCATTTTCCATCTTGACTAATCAAAAAGAGCTCACTGCCATTTGACAAGATATCAGTGATGAAATGAGCGGGCTCCAAACACGAGTCAATTCCATATACTTGACCATTGATTGCAGTCACTCGAAAGAAATTAAGAAATAATTATAATAAATTATTTCTACTAATACAATATGAGTAGAATTGGTTGCTTACTATCCAAAAATATCCATTTATTGGGAAGTTTTATTGATTCCCCCTTTGAACTAGGTATTCCGTGGGAATGTTTGATTTGTCGTCTAACCGAGGTTAAATCTGAATAAGCCCCTATCCGGAGGCTAGCAAAGTGCTGAGCTGCAAAATAAAATTTCAATTTTACTACGATTTGGGCATTTTTAAGTGGCATGCCATCAATAACTCTACCGGTTTTCATAAGAAGATCGAAGGATTGCAGTTTTTCGCTTGGATCCGGATAAATTATGAAGATTTTCACCAATCGACCACTTGTATTTGTAACGCCGAAACTGACAATATATGAGCATGTTAATATTAAGAAAAAACAACAATATTACAAACTCCCAAATTACGTCAATTTGCAAATGTTAAGGACGTTAGGAGTTATCTTCACACTGAAAAAGTGGGGTTAAATCAAATGAATTTTGCAGCAATTGAAAATTTTTCAAATTTCCCGATGCATAGAATAAAGATTCACTTTGTTTGATGAAAGTGGATTTCGATTTATATGAAAATGGACAATTTTAGTATTGAAAGATTGTTGTTTTAAAGCGGTTAGAAAATACAGTTGATGCAATTGTATCTTGTATCTTTTTTTTCTCAAATCAAATACACGATAACCCGAATACTTTCAAGCATGAGCATTTGCTATTAAAATGGAAAAAAAATAAAAAATTAAGGTCTTCCAGCACTATGATGCTTTTCACATACTCTTAAAAATTCTTGTAAATATTGCAACTATTCTCAATCATAATGGTATATACATCAAGTCAAATATTATTTAACATGATAATCAATAGTTTGTCTAAAGTTTCATAATCATTGACATGAAATGATAACTTACTGCGCTGGAGAATTGCCATCAATCCTACGGGTTTTCTGTACAACGTGGGCTTGATTTCTCAGCCGAATCTCTATGACCGATGGTCCCAGTCGGCAAGGTTCCCCATCGATTTGCATAGGAATTGTCTTTCGAGTTGTCAGTGTCACTTCTGAGCACTGGCATATTCGATCACCATGCCCACCCATTTGTAATGTCGCCTGCAAGAGCAATAATGCAAGTTACCGACTAAAACTGAAATTAGAGAGTTGTCTACTGATAACTATCATTTTAAAGTTCACCCACTTTAACTCCCTCACTCTCTCTCTCTATGGTGCTTACTATTTTATTGATCTCTAGAAAGCAGAACCTTTCGGTGACCAGCCAATATATAGTTGTGGAAACTATTGAGAACTACTAACAAAGAGTCCGCGAAACTCCAGGGAGAGCACGTTCTGAGTTAATTATGTGTGACGAATTTGCTTACTAAAGACGTTTAAATGGATAAATGAGATATATTTTATGACAGGGCGAGGTTAATAACTATAAAGTCGCCGTGTTACAAAGGGAATTTACCAAATGATCGGAAACCAAGAGTCTTGGTCTCATAATACCTTCGTGGACGAGCGCCTCTCTATCTTCCTTCTCTCCTATTTGGCCATAATGTTGGCAGAGGCTCGGTAATTACCTAATTGCTAATTCCGAGCAATAATGTATCTACAGAAATTAGCAATCGTTTGGATAATGCCAAATTCGCCTTGTTATGACAGCCTAAGTGAATAGGAGACTGGTTTAATTTTATGGAGACAAGACACGCAAAAATTAAGTGGACATACAGAACACAAGCAGAGGCTCACAAATCTGCCTAAAATTCATATTTGCTTGCACTCCTAACTCTACTTACGTACAATTAAATAAAAAAGTGATTTAGAAGTCATCTATGCATTTGTAACCTGACTACCGTTAGATCACAAGTCCCGTTCTTTCTATTCCTACAGGATATTATAACTCATAGAAGGTGAAAAGAGTTTATAACTTTCAGAGTATGAAAGACACCGAAATCAATTAACGGAAAGTGATAAGACGCAATTATCAAAAGAAATTGAATAGCCAATCTAAGGTTTGATTTATGGATTGGGATTACACAATATTCACTTGATAGACAATCCGTTGTCCAAATACCAAATTTCATAATTCGTGTGGATTGGTGGGTGAATTCTTGCCCCACCGGATCAACTCATTTGTTTCTAGCGGAGCTTGAGAGAGCAGAATAGTCTTACATTATATTAAGTAGTATTGCTTAACTTAATCTAGCGCTTCGAAACTCTTTTCTAGCTAATATAAACGAAATATCATCCATAAAAGGCAGTTTTTCAATACTGATAAGCCAACGAACTCAAAATAGAGCAATGAAGCAGTATACAAAGGCGAAAATCTTTATAATTTTGACAATTCAAAGGAATTGCATTACAAAATGCAGGATAATTTTAATTAACTCAAATATTAACTAGGCAGATGCAATAGAGGAAAGGGCAAAGAAGCATTCACTCAAATATTTGTGCATTTGCACCCTTGAATTAGACTAAAAATATGCAGAAACAGGAGCAAAATGGTGGGTTCATAATAACACTTTGGATTCGAAAAGTCAACCAAATATTTCTGACATTTTTTTGGACTGTTTGACAGGAAAAGTAACTATTTTAAATGCTCTATGTCACCTATTAGAACTCAGTTCTAACCTCGGCTAAAAAGGAAAATTGTAAATTCAATAAACCACATCTTGCTTTCTTCCTCCCAAATTTAAAGCTTTTCGGTACAAAATAATGTATATGAGCTTTTACACAATGTTTCTACACCAATGAATTTTCTTTTTAACTCTTTACTGATGAAAATTTGAATTCCATCACGCCTACCTGTCTACCATTAATTGACGCTGTTAACCACTTTATTCACTGAATATGCTCTGGTGACCTTTGAATCTGTGATTAAGCAGACGAGCAGAACTTGACGGTTACACATTTGATGCTCATAACAATTCCAATCTTGTTTATGCTGTAGGTCGTTAAAAGCTAAAAAGTACCACATCGAAGGATTCCACTCTCTATCACATTGACGACCCTTAAATGGTTATCCTTTTCACAAAATGTATGACGTGCGGATACAATATGGACTTTAAGCAGAACTAAACCCTTAATATCGAACTGTTAGAGTGTCATGATTTAATCAATATGAGGTTTAATAAAGCCTACCAATGAAGCCGTCGAAAGGCCGATAACTTCGATTTTCTTATCATCAATCCGCTGCTGCTGATCCATTCCTGACGAATGGCCCCAAGGAACAGTTCCTGCACTATACCTAAAAATCGTCCAATCATTTCAATTTTAAGCCTAATATTATTATCACGTTTAAAATTTTAAACTCGATCAAGCTTACTTTGGAATGTTCAGAAAGAGTAAAACATGCGGCCGAAGTTCTTGTAATTTATTGTTCATATTAACGCCATCGCACTAAATAAAAAATTTTGAAAGTCAATAATTTAATGCAAAAACAATTTCCAGTCCTATTTTAATGTCAGGAATTTCAAGGAAAGGAGAAGAAAAATCGCACTATTTTAACTAATTCAGCACTTCAAAGTTAGAGGGCACAGGCAATTCCTCTTAATTCTGCCATTTATAAGTGAATTGTTTAAAATTAATTTAGAAACAATAACCTATAAATGAACCGCATATTCTGTAAATTTATGCTAACCGGCACAAATTTCGAACGAAGTCATAATTAAGTTAATTAGGAATAGCGTGTTGGACTGGATTTGCTCGCTTGGGTTCCAGTTAGTTATTTCAAACAAACTAACCACAAGTGTGACGTAATCGGAGAGATCTCGCCAGGTTCGTTTTATCAAATCCATTCCACCAACCTGAAAGTAAAAGGCTTACTAATTAAACGAAATACTGTTAAAAATAAAACCACAAAATTTAAGGGCCGTCATATTTACCCCAGCATAAAAGATCTTGTTCTTCAATCGACTGTTGAATCGATCTGGATTAGCTTCTGAAATAGTATTAGTTAGATCACATTAATTCAATTAAAAGGAACGACCAAATAGTCAGAATTCAATTAAAAGTATCAGTTTAATTTTTAAAACAATATTCAAATGCCTGATGACTCAAATAGGAGATTTTCATAGCCTAACTTGATTGTCGAGAGTTTAATGGAGGAAATATGTCCCCTAAAGTTGGAGGTGAGAAAGTCAAGAAGCTATCAATATTTTCAAAAAATTGTAGTTGAACAATAACTATTGTACGCACCCATTTTGTTCAGCTTTTCTTAACAGCAATTTACTTGTTCAATACATTAAGCAGTAGAGTTGTTAGACCTCTCAATTGGTTAGTCCTGCTACGTTAAAGACATTTTAGTCATAACCATAATGCTTTTAACTTGGACGCTAAAAAAATATCTATTTAAAGTAGCTTACGATGGACTAAAATTTCTGCACCGATTGCCATTCTAGAAGTTTACCCCAAAAGCGGGAATTTGAATATTTATATATAAAAACTCAAGGTAGTGGACTGAAAGAAAAAAGTGCACTATTTAAGACTCATTTTCACTTCAACTCAAAAACTCCTTCTCTTAAATCCTAATATGAATTCTTCACGCTTTCCCTGGTATTCACTTGCATTCCCATAATGAAAAATAGTAAATATTTTTCCATATCGTAAGATAAAATAAATATCTTGCATTTGTGTACCTTCTGAAAAGATGGTGATCACTTGATAAGCTAACACCTTCACAGCAAGATTGAAATAGAACGAAATGCAGTGTGAATATTAGTAATAAAACGGAGCATGGAGGGCAATAGGACATATAGAAAATGGGAAGATATTTTCATGCGCACCGATTAATTAGGTTAATTGATAATATTTCACAAAAGTGCAATTAAATGTGGCAGGTATTCACCCAAATGCCCTCACTCAAGTGTATTTCCTCATCTCCCTAGTTGGTTAATGATTAAAGTTGTCTTTAGGCCTTCTGATTACGAGAAAACCTGGAGGATACTTGTTTAGCAGTAAATCGTTTTAAGGGCAAAAAAGAACATTTTTAAAGTCCTAAAATATTCCTCTACCCAACAAGAGTTGGAACTATTTTAGGAAATTTTTTTGATAAATGTTTTCACACCCAGTGTCTACCCGTCCACAAAAATCTAATGAATAGACTTTTAAAATCAAAGTTTAAAAACTTAATGTTCAATTCATTTTGTATATAATGCAAGTGACTCCTAATTCATTACAATATCAAAAAATATCTGATCCCTATCGTGTTTACACAAGTTGGTCACAATTTAACTACGCACACAAACACATTAACTGCTACGACACCAGTGCATTGGAATTAATAACACAAAATGTATTCCAAAGCTGTTTACTTCTAAGAACATTCCTTTGCACAATTCGACTGCGTTTAATGAGAGATGACAAACTTTTAAAGGATTAATCTATGCATTGTAAGACTGAACTGTATCTCTCGATATTGATATTTAATCAAATTCTAATAATAACCCCTCAAAGGTCATAGTAAATGTTTTTGCTGGACACTGACAAATACTCTAAATTTTCTTATAATAAATGCGCAAATAAAGACTAGTATAGAGAGAAAGCAGAGGATTGGTAAGATATCCTTCGCCCAATTTATTATCTTAAAGTCATGGGGGTCTCTTTTCGTGGAGCGATTTCAACTCTAAAGGTTGGGGTGGGGTGGGTGGGAGGGAGGGGAGATTTAGGATAGGGAAATTATGGAATAATCGAATAAAAGGAATATGAAGTATAATTTAATATTAATATATTCTAATGTATAATATATTAATATTTGTAATAAAATTTCAAAGATGAGAGAAGTTGCCAATTTGAACTTTTCTCCTGCCTAACTCAAATAAATAGATTTTGTGCATGAAAATTGAATAATTAATTGTTTTATATAAATATACGCGACTTTTTCTAGCAATAGAATAATATAAAAATGAGATACAAACGTCTCAGGGAAAATTTCTTTACAAATATCTAGTATTTAGAAGGGAAAGTTACCGAAATAAAATGGAAGTTAGTATTATAGCAATTGTGAAAAACTATTGAAGAAAGCAAACCATAAGAAACACAAAGATTCATGGTAGGAAGGAGTGTTTAATATTCCTCAGGCAACAACCACCTTGGGGGCCCGATCACTTTTTTATCAAAACCTTTCCCCACCATTCAACAGGAATTACCATTCTACTAAGTAGTTCCAATTGAAGGTAAAGTAGGAGGAGGTAAACGTAATAGCGGAGAAGCATGTTGGACAGAGAGTCGCTTGGCTTGGAGTATACAATTTATTAGAGTGATAGATTGGGAATTTTAATATTTCTTTTTTTTGGGGGGGGGGGTTGGGGGAATTGAAGAACTCCATCAACCAATAGTAATAAGCTCTGGCCCTTTGTTCACAAGACCTACGAGTTTTTAAGTATCTGCTTTTTAGTACAAAAGCGGTTAAGATTTTCCAGTTACCTCAAGTCAATTATACCCGTTCCGTTAAAATTTTAAAGAGTGCATACTGGACAGTTGAATTGAATACAGGAATGCCTGTATGACGGTTCTTAGTCATTAGTATTAGCATAGTCATTTATTTTACCTGTATCGATCGATGGAAAAAAATTGATATTTGAGGATAAAATCGAAGCTAATTAATAAATTAGATTGGGAGAATGACGTAAAGTACATTCAAGACTCAGGAATGTAATTAGTTTACTCACGACATTTCGCTTAGCGATCGATCGCATGGTAGCATACGACTAACAAGTGTTTTGAAAGATGCCTACTCCAGTTCATTAGCATACATAAATGTATGTTAATCCATTCTCTGCATTTGCTTGACTCTTTATGGGTTGAATTCAGTAAAAAGATACTAATTTTAGATGGAAAATAACCAAACTTAACCAAGACAAGCTGAATACTTCCAACCAAGAGGCTTCTCCTCCTGATTGTCACTAATGTGGCAATTTATGATATAGTTGATTATATATAATTGAAATAGAAAGTTGAAAGATACTCGAAGTATCGCAAAAAATTTACGTTAGCAAAAAAATTCGCAGTCAGTATTTATGTGTTGGTATTGAGTCACGAATAAAAGTGCTAGTCGGACTGCAAAATGGCACTCACAAATATGGACAGGTGGGAACAATAGTATGAACTCTTCACAGAATTTTCGAGAAATCTGCAAAGGCATCACAAATGATCGATTTATTTCCCAACCAAAAGAATTATTAATGAAACATACGCATTTTACTCCGCGGTAAGTATAGTTGCTAAGGCGTAACAGTTAAAATATTTGGTCCCGTTATATATATATATAAAGTTGCTTGCCATCAGCAAAAAGAAGGTAATACCAGCATTGACACCCTGAGACAGCCTACCTCAAAGTACATATTTAATCCAGTCTTCCGAATTTGGTCCTACCTTCGGCATCAAAGCATTATTGATTTTTACTCTGCATTTTGAGCTTTGCTCTGGCTTGGATTACCACCTTCAAAGCCAGCCCATTCTTACCATTCTTTTACAAAATAATTATTTCACCAAACTCTTGCCCTCCTTTCCATCTTGTGCTAGTAAATGCGTGGAAGAAAATAATTTAACAATTTTTCCCGTCCTATTATGACGACCTTTAAGACCCAGTACTGCGCAATGGTTACTTTACTATCGGAAAGTGAGTGAACGAACATTTCGAAACGATAATCCGATAAATCAACAAAATCAGAGTATTTTGAATTCAATTCACTTAATGAAGCGGAAAAAGCCTTAATCAATAGCTATCATAACAGCAAAGGTTCATTTCTTGATAAATTTCCTTAGTAAGTACCATCCTCAATATCTTTAGAAAAATAACAATCTTAAAGATGATATTCGGCATTATTGCCTTTAAATAACTAACAAACTTTAAAAAAAAAAACAGAAAAAAACCAAAGAGAACAAGAGATTTGCTTGAAATTCTTCAGTCTACATTAAGATTTAATGTAGGGCCTCAGAATGCGCAAAAGACAAAGGGAATATGATTAGTGGAATACCGTTCCAAATAGACTAACGGTAAGAAAGTCTAGCTAGTTGGACTACCTTAGAAATGTTAATTAAAGAAAATTTTGACTGAAGTGGAATTCAACTCATTTACAGAATATCCCACTTAAAGTAGGAGAGAAATGAAATAAAGTAACTTTTGAAATAAGAGCCTTGCTTCCTAAGGAGAATATTTTCTGACGCATATCTTGGGTAAAAGAATAGAAATATGGGGCCTCTCCAATGAAAAATTCGAGTTTTTTATTAAGACTTAATTAGTGCGGATGGCTATTCTGCTCATTTTGTGTGTATCAATTGAAATCAAATGCGTGGCAACCAACCTCGGCGACGTGTATTTTTCAGAAATATGTCAATGATGTTTTACTCTCGTTGTAATTGCACAAGTATAAATTTGGAGACACCATTTTTTGCTTTTACTACAGTTAAATTGTTACCCACCTCTAGATTCATGAAACTCTAGTGCTGTGGCCGCATCAGCACCGAGGGAGAAGTAGTTGTTCATTACATTCAGGGGTAACTTATCCGACAGTTGAACTCCTCCAGACGATGACATCTCTGTTTCATCTTCGAAGTCTGCAGCTACTGTTGTCAACGGCCGGCTGGTAATGTTCCACCTAAATAGAGAAGGAGAATTCAAGTGAAAATGGTTTAGATAATCAAATTCAACTAAATATCTCTACTTTATACTTCTTTATCTGCTAGACAATCTCGTCGATTGGAAATATTTTCATTAGCAATTTTGCCCACTGAATGTGTATTACTGAGTTCGGGATCTTGCTATTTTGCAAAACGCTATCGATTTTGGTATAGATAAATTTTATATCTAGTTTCTGAACGACAGAAATTTATAATAATAGACAAGCTGAGCTTCGAACAGCATGGAGATTTTCCGGGTAACATGTGTAGTGGGCTACTCGTAGCAAGTTAGAGGAATCACTGCAATTTCATTAGAAATGGTAACACCTAGACCAAAATTTTAATTTTTAAATCGAATGAACTATCCATACTTCTAATTACTACCATTTTTAGCAAACTGAGATACATATATAGCTTTCGGTCCATTTAACTTCGGTCACCTGTTAGCACTCTGCTTTTACCAACACAATCGTTGCGGAAAAGTAAATTGCGGTTAATATACACCTGCGCATAGGGAATTTTTCATCACTCTTGCCTACTCTGAAATTGAACCAATCCTGTCTAACCCAATCGCTTACATATGTGACTTAATCATTCCGGACACTTTCCACTATACCCCAGCACTTATTGCCACTATTATTAAATACGCTTAAAATAGTTCATTATGTGACCGTTTGATGTTTAAATGCCTCCTCTCCAACCGAAGCATGTCTTTTATCTAATTGTCCAGCAATAAGTGAAATCTCAACAAATATTCTTGTATTCGACAATTACTAACTACTTAAAATGGTTCTGCGGAGAGTTAAAATAAGTAGTACTATTTTCATCATCTGAGTTAATTAAAAAAATCTGTTAATGCAAAATATCACTTAGATTTAAAAGCATAACTCACCGATCTAGTAAAACAACACGTCCTTCCTCAACGGAAGTAAGGAATTTTGAAAGCGGTTCATCAGCGTATCCCTGGAATAATATAATCAAAAAGTTTTAACCACAATCTATATTATGAATTTGTAAATATGCAATACACAATTATGTTTTTTTACATAAAAAGTTCTCAAATCAGCTGGAAAGAGAGAAATGCACCTTATTTTACTCATTTATAATAATAGTTACTATTATCAGGAAAACATGAAGGATAACGTCAAACAGGAAAAAAATAACAATTAACGGAAGAAGAAGAAGAAAGAGTAGTAAAAGTGAACGTTTATCAGGAAAATTGTAATTGGAATAACACACATAATTTCACCTGATTGGTTTGATACTCTTAAATAGGAAAAAGGTCATCCATGTTAAATTATAAGTATTTTTACTTTCATCCAATCAAAAGGCCGTCAAGGAGTCATTATGAAAACGAGAGTTCTACTCTACTTCCTCGGAATGTGAAATCACATTATTATAGAGAAAAAGAAACTTGACAAAAATTTAGAGAATTTTTTTGAAAATGGAATTTTTTGCGGGGAATTTTGAAAATTCTACAATCAATTGTTTGCACACTACTCATAACATAGGCAGCTCATTAAAAGTAGCGAATCTCACTGATGAAACACACTTATTACGTTAAATCTTATATAAGCGTACCCTCAGAATGAGCCCAAATACACTTGAGAACCAGTTCATTATGCATTCAGGGAGAAGCGGTGTCTGAGTTGTAATAAAAGTCTTCAAAAATAGAAGGAAATACTACTATTATTATATCAAATGGCAGTCTTTATAATAGTTATCATCAGCCCTTTAGTTGACTCCTGGCTTCCCAGTATCTCTGAGTTTCTGTCGCTGTCTGCAGGGGCTGGACATCGTATCAGATGGGTCTTCTCCATTTCCTCCTGAAGGTCATATAGGGGGCATGTTGGTTGGGCATATACTCCTATTCTGTGGAGATGTTTCGCCAGACAATCGTGTCCAGTACGCAGTCTAAATTCTGCAACAGTTTCGAGTCAAGGCCAGTCGGCTATGTAAGAGAGTGCCACTGTCCACTGCTTCTCCTTTGTTCGGGCTTTAAGTTCGTTTGCTTCTTAGAGTCTTGAATTCTCTCCTGATTAAGGTCTTCATTGTGTAGAAAGATATAGGCCGGTCTATAACTTGCAAAATTGTGGTCCCTTCTTAGCAAGTGTGTCAGCGCGCTCATTGCCTATAATGCCACAGTGTCCAGGGATCCATTGAAGAACTATTGTTTTGTTTTTATCTTTGACTAGTTGATACACTTTTTTTGTATTCGTGGATCTCAGCTGTTTTGAGTGGTTCCCTGCTTCCAATTGACTGTATTGATGACTGTGAGTCCAAAAGAATTACCGCTTTGGTGAATTTAATATTCCGTCAGCGTAATTGGCCTAAGGATATCTTAATGGCCTCTATTTCACCTTCGATTGCCAATCTATTTTGTCCCGCTGCTGCGAAGAAAGTGAATTGTTCAGAGTAAACTCCTACACCACCGTTTGCTTGGTTTTCTACGTATGACCTGTCAGTGAAGACCTGGAGCCATTGATCTGCAGGATAGTTTGCATTAATTGTCTCAAGGGCCAATTATCGCATTTGATCTGTTAGGTTTTCTGCTTTCATGGAATGGCCAAGAAGTTGGGTGCAAAATGGTACTTCGTTATCTGCTAATGGGTTTAGAGGTAAAGAGAGGCTTTCTGGTTTGTCAGTAGTTTGTAATCTTTTCTTCAATTCTATTGCTTTCTGCATTAGGCCAACCTGGGTTTTTAAGCGTCTTGGTCTATTTCCTTAACTTCTCCAGAATGTGTCATTGGGAATGCGCAGTAGTTTCTCATACAGGGTCAAGGCCTTCTCTTCGTATTGTATTGTTCTCTGTGACCAGGAGCATTGTATCTATGGGTGTTGATTTTATCCCTCCAGTAATAAGTCGCAATGCCTGGTTGTGCATCTTCTCGAGTGGTCTGAGAATCGCTTCAGAGGCTGTAACGAGTGTCTCACAACAATACAGCATTATTGGTTGAACAAGCATCTTGTAAGTGGTGTTTAGGGTTGAGCGTGCACTGCCCAAATGCTACCAGCGAGGCGCTTCACTACGTTCAGCTTATTGGAGGCACGTTCTGCTATTTTGGCAATGTGGTTTTTTCATGTTAGCTTTGTGTCAAACGTCACTTCGAGATAAGTGAACTCGTTGGTCTGTTCTAGAGGAGTATCCCTGTATATTAAATGCAGATTTATGCTGTGGTGGTCCAATGAAAATGTTTAATATGCGGATTTTGATGTGTTGCTAACCATGTCATTGTTGTCGCACCAGTTAGCTAATAGTTTGAGTGCATAATTTAGGGTAATCTCCGTCCTCTTCTGAGCGTTCTTCTTGAGGACGGAACACCATAGAACGAGATCATCTGCATAAAGTAAGCACTTGACGCCCGTGACCGTCTGTACCAGTTCAGCTATATCATTGATGAAAATGTTGAAAAGAGAGCAGCTTGTAAAAGGTTAGATTTGGACAGGTAGCTTTATACTAATCTTTGCAAATTTTAAAATTAAGTTCTCTTTCCATACTAGGTCATATGCTGAGTTGAAGTCGATGAATACAGCTGTAAGAGTATTTTTTACATCAAGGGCATCTTTGATATGTTGGGGAGCGTGGCTAAATGTTGGTTTGATGATCTTTGTGGCCCAAAACCTGCTTGCTCGTTTCCAAGAATGTTGTTGGTTTCAAGGAACCAGGAAGAAATATAAGGTCGTGGAAAAGCCACAAAAGCTTAATTTGAAAAAATAATTTCTCCACATGATTTTTTTTTAATTTCAGCATATAATCGAAAACAAATTGGCTTTACACCAGCAAGTGCATTGGTCTTTGTGCATCCAGGAAATGTTAAATACGTTCACTCTAATCAATAAATTTATAATCCAATAACGAATTAATAGTCTATGCCTACCGGACCCCATTGTAGCGTTCGCGCAAGGTCATTTCCAGTTCCCAGTGGTAAGATTGCGATAGGCGGGGTTGGATAGAGCGCGAGAGAATCGATTTCCGACAAAATCCATCCGACTGTACCATCACCTCCACAAACAAGAATTCGAACATTCGGGAGTCGTCCAAAAAGTTCCAATCTACAAAACAATAAAAACTTGAAATTCAATTTGCTTGAGGCGAACAAAATCAATATTCCAACCAAATGAGCTATTTAAAACGTTGAGTTTTTCAAGATTGTCAAACGACTTTTTGACATATTTTATACTTTCTGGGCTTTCCTATTGTAAATAATGTGCAATTATTAAACTGTCTATCAGAAACAATGAAAAAAATTCGTACAATTGTCAATTTATTTATTTGCCATGGCAGGATTTAAGTATTTTGCAGCATTTCATCTTTGGGAAACAGCTAAACATATGGGAATGGAAATTCTCTAAGAAAGCAGAAGATTTGAGGGTCATTTGCACCTCAGCTCCAGAATCACCAAGTTGACTCCATTTTTTATTAGGAGTTTGATTAGATCTACCTTTTCTGCAGTATCCAGCATTTCATATACAACCTCTGGATGACAAGATATCATCCGATTTCCAGTCATTCATTTTTCAAACGAATCTAATAGCGCTCACCAACCAGATAAAGAAGTCCCCAAGTTGGCAGGTCATCGGCGAATTGATGACGTCTAATTCATTAGAACTTTTTATTTATTTTAAGGAATTTATGATGTATATGTTCTTTTTTACGCAAATCTGTCAATTCTAACCGTTGTTAAATAATCCAAAGGGTAGATTTTTTGCAGAAATCACCATTCTAATTTTGAATTTGGATTTCATCAGTTCGATGTGCGAAGATTAGATTTACTCGAATTGGGAAAGATAAAAACTCAGTACGCAATAACCCTTAAAATAACTTAATCAAATTTTCAGTTCAAATCGATTATATTAAAGATATAAAAATATCAGGCACAAGTTGTAAGGGGACGTAACAAAAGTCATTAATTTCACTAAGCAAAGCCTTTAGTCAATTAAGGCACAGATTGGGCAATAAGAGAGAGAAATGCAAAGAATACACCATCCACGGTTATTGGTATTTTAATCGGCAAAATATGGATTCTTTGTTTTACCTCCCATTCGAACAGGCTTTGTTATTGTTATTTGTTTTCCAATTTGTTTAAACGCGTAAAAAGTTTCCCGCATTGCTGTGGAAATAAATAATTCAATTAAATCACAAGAGGAATAATACATTAACGATTATTACGATCGTATTTTAACTCGGTTTTGACCTTAATACGACTATTATCCAATCTAGTGCACCTTCTTCTTGGCTTTTATTGATGATAGACAGAACAACGTGAAAGATAAAATACACATAAGCGCAGAAGAGCTGACCACTCATATAATCGAACATAACAACCATGGCGAAAATGTGTACTATTAAAAAAAAACACCAATACACAGAGTAGAAATGTTAGATTTTTCAGTAATGAAGAAATATTGCAATTTTTAGCAGATAAGCTAACTAAATTCAAAATGTGTTGTCATCCCAAAAAAATCAATTAGATGAATCATAAGAACTCTATACAGCACTTAATTCAAAATGATTCATTATTTCGGATTAATAATTTTCCAATTAAAAAGTACTTGAAGAGAGAATGGGAGGAATGTAAAATATAATTTCCTCAGGGAAAATATTTGGCTTTTATATTTTCATTTAGTTTACATGCATTCAAGCACGAATTGGTGCATTATTGAATATTAATAAGAGTCTACAATGAGTGAACTCCAAGTGTAACATATTGGAAACCACGTCCAATTGCTCTACAGTGCCTGTATTATCTCGAGTACATAGCAGCATACCATCCCAATTACATTAAATTAGGTGTGCAAAATTAACGTATTTGAGAACAGACTCAAGTCAACAAGTCTTAAATGGAGTTTATTATTTGAACCAGCACTTCGAACTATGGTTGAAAATTAGACAAAATCAACAAGCATTACAAACCACGCAATTACTCAACTGGTAAGGTTTATACAACGCATATACGAGTATCATAATGGAACATAAGCACTAAACTCTGGAATTTTTGACCCTGGAACATGAAGGAAAAGAAAAGTCAATGCAATGACTCCAGAAGTCAAAAAACATCAGGACTATATGTTAGGTCGACCATGTTAGTTCTAACTATTATAATAATTAAATTTGTTTGTTGTTTCTTAGAGAATAATGGTGAAAGCGAGTTTAGCCAAAATAATAAAAACCGTTATAATTCCTCTTAATAACTAGAAAAGACTAAGAAAATACTTTATAAATGTCCAAAAAATCGACCAACGCCGAAATTGTCTAAGTTAAGATGCCTGTCAAGAAATCAGTTGAGAAAGAAAAAATTTGAAAAAAAGAAAATGCGAAAAAAAGTGAAATGTGAAGATGAACATATATATACATATACATATATCTGATTAGCTTAATTACATTTATAAAAGATTGAGTTTCTAGATCTTTGTCTTTGGAAATGACTGCATCTGTCAAGAAAATTTGACTGATTTCAAGTAAAATGAGGTTGACACATTTAATACCATAAATTTATTACACCTCTAAAATGTCCTATTGCTAGCCAACCTATTAGACGAATTTTAAAATTTCAATGGTTAATTACGAGATGAAATATGGAATAAAGAGCAGCCGACGCATCAGACCAACTCAAGATAAAAACCAATCAAATATTAAATATCTGAGGCAATTATATATATGGCATGCATTTTGAAATATGAAAATAGAGTTTCGAATGGGATCTCCAGTGCTTCAATAGGCAAAATTAAATGGATTGAAAATACTCGGGCCTCTTGACGCCTACCAAATTTTTACCATTTGCTGAAAGCATCGCTTAGCAATGCACCTACACCAGTAAACCCGGGAGACATGAGTCAGCCAATAAGCACGAGTCTTGATGAGTCATCATTCAGTAAAATAAGATATTAGGACTAAACGACAACCAACAAGGATTCACTTTTAGTTCATTTGCCCAATCTTTCCATAAATCAAGTGATCTATTACGGCTATTAGTGTCGAGGGTTAAGCATTTTAACCAAAAGTGTACTCAAGGCCCAAAAGTAAAATGAAATCTTGAAACAATGCAAGAGACAAAGCCACCTTAATGCAGGCCTCCAGTTAGGAACACTCCTAGTTCCTTCTACAATTTTGGATGTAATCTTACAATTTGAGATTATTATGTTTAATGTTATTCAATGTTCAATCCAGTTGACCAAACCAATAAACGACAAAGTTGAGGATCCAATTTGGTTAAATTAAATCTTTCGGAGCTTAAAGAACTCTCATATAATAGACCAACAGAACACTCCCTGTTTTGTGTACAAATCGATTCAAAATATTTTGAAGGTGTAATGGTTTAATTGTGTCTTAAGTGTACAAATGATTACTCTCACAAATAACTCGTTTTAGGCAGTAGCTTTTAGGTGATCTTTGGTCAAGTGAAGAACTTGGAGTATGAAATTCAGGAGTGTTGGTCAAGAAGCAGCAGTCCTAACCTCCTAAATATGAAAGGAGATAGATGAGAAGTTGAGGAGTTAACATTGTGAACCATAAAGCAGGCTGTTACAGAAAAATTTAGAACAAAACTTCCAGATTGTGAACGGAAACTCACATTGGGAAGCAAAGTGAATCGGTGAAAGGCATGATGCCCATATGCATCCATCCGCAAGACACAAGCTGAGTGGCCACTGTGGCAAACTGGTCGCTTCCTCCCAGCCAATTCCACATTCCTCATTTTGAGACTGATAGACTGCTTGCCATAGCCTAATACTTTCCTTCTGAAGAAGGCATCGCTAAGGAAAGAACTTCATTTACTTAAACTGGGAACGAGTCAGTCATAAAGCGGAATTCCGATGAGTTATACTTCATTCAGAAAAATTTGCATTGCGAAATGAGCGTAGTTTCAGTTGCTCCAAGTAATCTCTACTCCTGACTATATTCGTAGGTCTAATCTGATGGGGTTTGGAATACTATTGACACTGCCAATAACGCCAATGCCTTGTTTCTTGTTAGGATTCAATTTCCGTTCTAGTAAGAAAACTGTTCGATGAGTCATTTAGAATTAGTTGGATAAAAGTGGGTAATATTTAAGGGTGAAAGCTTAAATTCACATTATGGTAATAATAATTTTACACAATTTCCATATTTGTTAAAATGCCCTGAATAGCATTATCTTTGCCTTTCTTAGTTTTGGAGAAATTTTTACCTTAAAGGCATTTGCGTGTTTTTATTGAGTTCTGGGATTTGTGGCTATATTGGGAGGACTGATATATTTAAAAAACTATATTCCGATCCAAGGAAACCTTAAATAACATACTTAACGCAAGATATCTTTATTTTTTGAAAACATTAAAATCATAATTATTTAAAACCATTTGTAAAACTAGCTTTTAACTCCTCACGATGTGGTTTATTGCCTTTGTAAGGAAAAGAAGCAGCATTGTCAAAACCATGGGAGAAAGTGATGACAGGGTGGATTGCGCAGTTAGCACTTTAAGAATTAGCTTAAATTACACTTTCCATGCTAATTTTTGTTTAGAATACCGTACTTTAATGTTCCTAGGATCAGATTTCATAATCCAAATTTCTGGATGAGCTCATTGCCTACGATAGTCATTGTTTATTCAACATTTGATTTTGAGTTGAGTATCCGGTCACACTGCACGTAATATGGCAATCTTTATGGAGGTCTTTCATTTCATTATAAGTAATAGCTAACTACACTAGCTTATAACCAGATTTTAAATTCGATTTCCGTCAAGCAAGAAATCCGATATTAAACAGAGATTATTTTCACATTTCATTCACTCAAAAAATGGTTTAAATATACAAGCTTCTAATTTTCTCTCCTTTCGCTTACAATGAGAGGTGCACCTTGGTGGGGATTTTAAAATGATCTTTTATAGTAATTATTATCTAAATGAACAAAGATTATGCAATTGGTTTCGAGCCTTTTTTCTTAATTATACTTATTCGGTATTTTCAATGTCACTATTATGACATTCGTTTTCCTACCGAATGACTGATTATTGTAGGTGAATACAAAAATCGATTTTTTCAAGTGCCCATTCAAGCAATCGTAATTGACAGCGAAGTGGTCCAATAGGCAGGGAAGGAGGGACTCGGGCTTCTTTCAAATGCTTTATTCACATTTCATGCTAGTGGATATACTTCAATGCTCCTTTTTAAACATCAGAATAAATTCATAAGCACAGATTGCGGTGTTTATTGGAGAATCGGTTAACTTGGATTGTAAATCATGACTTTCAGAAGTGCTTTAACTCCTAGTAGACGAAACACACGCAGAATTGACACCAGCTTTCGATAAGGTTCTTATTCATATCCCTTTTAAGGCAAAATAAAACTGAGTGAAACTATATAACAATAGACATAATGCTCATCAGGATGTACCAAATTGAAGAACAGAAGAGAAGTGCTTTTGTATAAAAGAATAACTCAAGGAACCCAATAAAGCAGAAAGCCAGTAAGGTGGGAATGATGAAATAGTTTTGACAAACAAAAATATATTCAACAACGGGAGCACAAGCATCTATAGGGAGGGCGTATGCTCTCGCGAATAACTACCAAGAATATCGAAGAAGAATTTGTCAGATTTATTTCATTTTTGAGTAGGACCAGGTAAAACTGAACTGCAGGACTGACACCTAGGCAATACGGAAACTCATGTTAGCTAAGGGTTCAATGACTTCACCTGCAACGGACATTAGACATTTAAATCTATTATCCTAATTCGGTCCATTTAACTACACTCTAAGAAGCAAGATTTAAATAAAGATTTACTAATGCACATCTGATAGACAAAGCAAAACCAACAGAAAGGCTACAATGGCTACTTCCGTCACAAGAAGTATAGAATTGTGCTTGAGTATTTCGCAAGTCCAAGATTCTCATTAGTCTACTATATCTCATATTGGTCTATATGGTATCAAGCATTTCCCCACAGAGCTGGGGTGGTTGCTAGCTTGGTCTACTCCTAAGCACTCAATGGCAACAGCCTTGATAGCTTCTGATATTCTAGTTCTTTGTTCACTATTGGCAAGCACTTATTCCTTGCAATTTTCATTCCCAATTTCTCATTCTTCCTTTCTCGTATTTTGCCCAGTTGGTCTGAAGTATATACTATCTAATTATAATTGTGAAATAAATGGAAGCGCTTTCTAGGTTAAAATAAACCAAACCAACACAGTTCCAATAACTTACTTATAACGCTCTTTTAAGAGTTTTTAAAGAGTGCATAAGTTGTGATATCAGTTAGAAATAACGTTGATAGTGAAGTTTCGAAGTGGAACATATGAGATAGTCTCACCTAACTACTGAAGTTTGTTATGATGAACAATTTAAGGCCTGAATTATTTTTTTGAAAAATGCACCCAACCGCACTCACGCATGCCTTACAGCAGACTGATGCCGCCAACGTGATGAGTTTGGTGATATCAGACGGGGCTATAGACGTATTAAACATGTTTCCAACGACAATAGCACCTTCTGTTACGAAAGAGAGCCTTACGGTCCTGCAGGGCGTTTAAGGGTTAAGATAACCCAAACTTTGGAAAGGACCTTGTAAGTGAACAGAGACTTCTCGTTGTATTTTTATTTATATACGGTTGTTATAAAAGTATTCATCGATACGAGCACCAAAGGGGAAGAACCGAAAGATCTGCTTTCGAGGGACGAAATTATTTAACAGAATTTTGCAAACATCTACTGTGCTTTTACAAGTACTTAATTTTCTTCTATTCCGATATTCATTAACTGAATATCTCAAGTAATTTTCCACTTTCTTCAACTCTAGTTGAGAGAAAAGGCAAATGATCGCAAAAACGCTAACGATAGACGAAACCCTGACCTCTAAATATGACCGATCAATAAAAAATTACTCATTCTACATCGATTTATGGGGAATTTTCTTTGTTTTCAGTAAACATGTGTAAACCATTTGATATCGCTACATTTCACACTCATATTTGCACAGATCTTGTACTTAACAAAGACCAAAAAGCGCAAGCCGAACAATGAAATTTAGAATAAAACAAAGATGAAATTAAAAGTATTGAAAATCGATCAGCAAATTACAGTATTTAAAGTACTAACTCACAGCTCCAGAAGATAACTCCTATATTGTGTTGTAAATACAGACAGATTAGATACTATTAAGAGAATATACGTAAATAAGCAAATCTCAGGGCCAAACAAGTGTTTTTGATTTCAATAATAATTGGTAGACAATTAATGAAATAAGATTTAAAAAAATATTCCTTATAATTTATCTTGGAAAGTTAAAGCTTCTATAACGAGAATTTTGTATCCTGGCGTACTTCCTTTGGCCAGTTTGAACCAGCACGATCGGTGTTTCCAGTCATTTATTAAACATGCACTGTTAAGTATCTTGTACGCAACATCGACTCAAACTGCCGTCACGTCAATACAAAAGAGCACTCATTAAGCGATAATATATTTACTCTCTCGTCTTATGGAAAATATGAAAAAGAAGAGCCATTCATAGAATAAAGTCCCTCAAAACCACATAATAGAGTAAGTAACTCGAGGCCACTGAAATCATCAATTTTTCATTCTCTGAAAGGAACAAATACGGGCCTAATCAACCAACCTAACTGTAAGTGAATAAAAGAAAAAGATTTTTGCAAAATAGGAACTGCTGATGGGAATTGAAAACGCAGGGGTGGCCTGTCTTCCTCCTCCCTTTCGTTCCTACTTTGTTTGACGGGTTGCCAGGCTTGAATTTTGGCATGCTTTTGGCATCTGAGGGTATCAAATGCACAAAGGTGGTTGGGCATAATTTACAAGCAGAGAGAAATAAACTAGAAGTTTATTGGGTGATTTGATTGGTCGTGATAGCTCGGTAGAAAATGATTACACAGGTGAAAAAGAACTTTGGCGAATTCGTAGAATCGACAGATGTATATTATTTACGAATAATGAAAATAAATCTATGACACAATGACTTAAATAATTAAGGCAAATAGAATGGGTTGGCCAGAATGCAATGGCCTTAAAATACACTTGATTTATTCCACTCCCTGACCCTGGGGAAAAAGTCTCAGTAGGATAAAAGTACATTCAGTGCTAAACCAAACAATCTCACTTCTGCAATTTCCCGATTGATTAACTGAACCACCTAGAAGTGGCGACTCATTGCTTCCTTCACATTCTGTTCCTGATCTAAGTGACATAATGCGGAGGTTAGAATAGAAGAATAATATAAATCGTTTACATCTAAGAGCCAGCCTTGTGTTTACCACTTAAGGAACGATTGTACAGCACTGATAAAGCCTCATTTTCTAACGATTTTACTCTTGATATCTTGTTAATTAAATGCGAAAAGGAATTTTGATGTTTAGTGGACTGGAATTCGGAAAATCAGAGAAAAGCCTTGACATATATTAAAGAATTTGAAAAACTTTTTGTAACTTCATGATAACTTACCCTGATATCTTATTCCAACACGTAGACCGACGTATTTATAAACGGATTTAAGCAACAATTACAAAATTCAGTGAAAAGGAATAACTTGATTTCTGGTTTTAGAATAGGGCCAATTCTTTTTATGATTACCTCAAGCTGACTCTTACGTAAGTTAGCCCTTCAATGGCTTTGTGATTACGTGCGACAAGTATGAGGCAAACTATGAAGCAACATTTTTGAGTACAAAAGAGCGGTAAATCACTACAGAGGTACATGCTCCGATCGATGTGGCATTCTTACTAGAACAGCATTATATGGGAAGAACCCTTGGAAAGTTCGTAGCTAGGTGGGCCATGTAATTTGTTGATTAGAGAAAACGTAAGTCGTCACTTTTGATCATAACCTTATTGTTCTGTGAGCTGCAATGAAAAGAAAAGATTCCTACTACAACCTAATTGTAGTAATTTTAGAAACTCCCGCAAAAGGCATTCGATTTGGATTTTACGATTCTACAATGTGAGGTCCTGTTTCCATAAACGCCATAAGGGAATTCGAACGAAAAAGATGAAGGGCATAATTGCTAGTTGCATGCAAATATTTTCAGAATGCCACTACCTTTTACCCCATCGACTTGATCATGTTCTCTGACGTCAAAGCCAACAGCGGCTCCCAGGTCCCAAAAGTGAGAATGTCATCCTCAGCGCTGACGCATGATTAAATGCGGGTCACTTCAAAAGACATCTTCCCTTAGTACGTTGTTCCCCGCTTGGTAGCAGAAAAGTGAAACTCCGAAATCTCAGGGACCAAAACTTCCTACCCATTAGAAAACTCGTTTTCATTTAGACAAACTATCTTTATAAATAAACCGTGAAAGTACAGGATTACGGTAAAACAGACAAAGAAAATAAACTTGACATCAATGTCATTCGAATACTTCAGGCCGAAATGACCTTAAAATGATAACAATCACTGTTCGGTGTCATAATAAAATTTCAGATTCTGGACCTAATTCCACATTCTTTTGTCTTCCTTTCAAATAACACTGGCTGTTTTTCTTCTCCTAGTCCAATTCATACCCTAGATACAAACAATTCAGTTTGATTTAATTGACTTAATTGCAAACAAGGGTAACGCAAGCTCAGTAAATAATCGATTCTAACCTAGATCTATGTGAATAAAAAATGCGTTAAAACTTCCTAATTGAAAGACAAACGACAGTTAAGTTTATACTTAATTAAAGTAGAACTTAATTAAAAATGGACTGCTTAAAATAATCTGATTTAAAAGGAGAAAAGTATTTATTTCTAATTGGCTCTTAACTATTTTGCAAAAAAATACCGTTAAAGATGGCATTGACGTCAGTAATTAACTCTTAACGTAAGCCAACATAGGAGGTGAAAGCCTGGAAGGCAAAAAAGTTGCAGTTTTCTTTAATTATATAAGTTTACAAACACTCCTACTTTAGGAATTCTATAGAATTTCTTAAAAAGCTAAAATATGACTACTCCTGAGGTACAGACCCAGATATTTAAAGAGCAAGATGTGGAATACCTTCAGGTGGCCAAGAACAGAACCTTATTGATAACAAAGAAGAAGATGGAAAACGTATAAAACATAACGTGGCAACAAATTATGATAGTAGAGACATGAATAAATACCATATGAGAGTCTATAGAGACTTTAGAGGGATGATCAGGACAACAGTTGAGTGTCTGTATTCCTTTCAATGAAACGACTGATTTGGTCTCTCAAAGGTGGAAATTATTAGCCTGCTCTTATAGCAAAACGACCGTGGTTGAGTCCGAAACGAACTCGTAGGCTAAAATGCGTGGATAGGTAGAAAGATGACACAATTCACAGATTTGTTGCGTTAAGATAACTTAAGACAAATACACATCCTCACTCAATGGTAGAACAACATGGATTAGGGTGGTGAGTAAGAACATTTGGATCTCAGAAACTGAAGTATCCAATGAACAAAATTTCTCAACTCCATTATCCCTCATCGGACGCTGCTAACCAATTTCAGTCGTCTTTTAAAACACTAAAAGCAATAGCCTATTTGCTGGTTATAGGCGACGGTTTTTACTTGGAAATATGCATTATCACAACTTATTAATATACTGCCCTTAACCTCTGATAAGTCCCGAAAGTGGAGCCATAGGGTCCATGTGCTTGCGAGATGAGCAGTCTATATCATGGGTGGTCTATCAAGCTTATGTGCACGCATGGTGGTTCGAAAAACAGGAAAATAAGTCTAGACAAATTACTCTCTTCAACAGAACCATCATTAATTACGTTCTCCTATAAATAGTTCTGTTAGAAAGTGAATAAAGCGATTTTGCTATGACTGCACATTTGTCTTGTCCCTCTGAGTCAATATAAAGTAAACGAGGTGAGTTGTCTATTGAAGTTCATGGTGAACATTTTCAACACTTGCTATGAACCGCTCACTGATCTGTATGTTGTTATTCGCAATGTTTTTCTATCCTGACCATCCCGTACATCCTACTATTCGGACATGGGAACATAACCGGCTAAATTTTTGGATTTTGGAAAGGGTTTCATATTCAATCATATTCATATTTTCAACAATATGTCATTTAAGCTGTTATAATATGAGATTAACAATTTACCTATTCAGCCATATTACCTGATAAATATTGTCAGAGGTATAACTTCAATATTTTTTCCAATCCTTGATGGCTTGCAAGTGCGTGAATAATAAGCTCGTACTTTTCACCTCAAAAAAACATCCCCCTTTAAGGGAATTTGCATTCTTATTACTTATATTTTTACCTAATACCAAGGAACTGATTCTATTTTTACCGATACAAAAAGGTGACAAAAGAGCCGATCAGTAAACAATAAGGTGCAAAAAACTTCCGTTTAAATAAATATGAAGCAGAATGAAGTGTGGGATTATTTTTCCTTCAATTTTTGCTTCAAAAGCGTCCTCGTTAATGCTAAGCTATCAAATATCACAAGACAATTCTGTATTACCTCTCTAATCGACACTGATAACAAAAATATGAACCAAATAATGGACTTGATGAATTTTAAATTTTTTCCGTTTATCAATAACTTTCCAACTAGTACAAAACACAAGGAACGCGTTGTGAGACGATTTATTTGTAAAGAACAAGTTAATAAGATATTTCACAAACTTATTTCCGACGAAATAATTTGTTATTTGTTTAACTGATATTACGTCTTACTGTGTGAATTGAATATTGATCAGAAAACACCTTTTCGTAGTACATAGTAGAGAGAAAAAATCCGAGTAAAAACTAATTTGGGGAGGATCATTATCGTCATATATTACATTAAGAAGCCTGTTTATCTTTCCAAATGAAAAGATGTGCGATTTCCGAATCTTTGCCACACCTTAGTATCATAGAGAGACTTGGAAAATTGTCTATCTAAATACAAATAAGCCACTTTATAGCCCAGAGGAATGAGAAAACATGTAAATTTTTCCCATTGAATGGGGATTATTTCTTAAGAACTTTGTCTATTTTGGGTTAGATGGGTAATTCAATAAGTGTGAATGCAATTGATAAGTTGTTAAATGCTACACAACTATGGATTGTTGTCGCACATAAATACCATTTGCATCTTAAACTAATAAAACAGGCTTTATATCAATTCATCAATACTAAAACACCAAATACTCACCCTAATTTTGGCCCGCCTTCATTGAGAGCAAAGACTTGCCTCGGATTCAGAATTCCTTGAAACTTTTTCAGCAATCTGATTCCCTGATTTCCACCAGCTTTCGGGTTGATAAACACCACGAGAGGACAGATAGCACTTCGACAGGACGGTTTCACAACAAAGGGAAACTCACATGTCACAGAAGATGCAGGGCGAGGAGATGCGAGAGGAGAGGGATAAGGTGGAACGAGGGATAACCCAGTTGTTGATACATTGGAGGCCACCGCAAGGTCATCAGAAGATGTAGACGTCCTGTAACGCATTTGAAGTGCTTCGAAAGATGCGGAAGGTTTAAGTACCACTGGAGCAAGGCTGAAGGCTGGATTGGATGGACTTCGACGAACTGAGACATTTTCAAATTCCCGAAATGACTTAATTAGGGGGGAATTGAATTAGATGGGTGTAATTACCAAAATGATAACTAATTCGATTTCAGTAATATTAACTAAAAGATTGCGATACTCCTATTTGTATGAAATTATTGTCAGACTAAAAGTTTGACTCATGAGAAAAGTCATTTCCACAAATTCAGGTAACAGGAGTTACAATATCAATAGCTGAGCAAATCAATCACTATTCTGTGCCAGTGACTTCTCCATAAGTATATTTACATACAAAGTGTAGAATCTCCCCTAATATAGAGTATTATTATAATTAAGAGGAAATTTGATCTTAATGAAAGGGAAAACTTCGGCATCGTGAAAGAGAAGGAGAAGCGAGAGTTGAGCTCTTATATTTCCACTTGGTCTTGGTTACATGGAAAACCCCTTCCCATAAACCCTTCTACATTTCTATTTATAAATCAGCCTCTTCTTCCACCTCCCCTCCCCTCTCTACTTCTGAGTTTTCCCATAAAATTCGAACCCTTCCGGATTATTATGGGATAATGCAAGTTCGCCCAACACATTCTTCGTCACTTTCCTTACTTGATTATGGTAGAGGTCGTGAAACTTAGAATACAAATTCTGCTCTACTTTATCCTCTGTAAGTACGTTACATCTCAATGAAAATCAATGTCCTAGTAAAACCTAAAAATTGTAACGTAGAGGAGGAGGAGGAGGAAGTGAAGACAATTCCATTTCATACCCTCTCCCCCTCCACCCCCTCCCCCCCACTCCCCTCGAGCGAGATATCCTGAATGCAAATTAGCGTGGGCGAGGATGGGCAGCAATCGGATGTTATCAAGTCGTCAAAAAAGTGGTACTCTGACAGAACACAAATGAGTAGTGGGCCTAAGCTATCCGTTTAATACTTAGAAGATGGCTGGATAAGTAGCAGAATGTGAGCTCTGGAATAAAGATGCAACAAATTCAAAGTTCGCACCCAGATATATGTGTAATGACCTGGTGATCTTAATCACTTCAGTGAATTTCCTCTCGAATTCTCGCTGTCATCAACGTCAAAAATACTAAAATTCTCTGAGCTAAAATCTCATTTCAGTAGGAAATGGAATCCCAAACACGGTTGCCTTTTGATTTCTTTTAACAGGCCTAAAAATCTTTACAACTGTTTGAATGGTGAAAAGTCCAAACATATAGGAAATGAAACCTATAAAGACGAACTATGCTCATATTTTGAGAGAGAATGGCAGAGTGGAGTAGTGTAGAATCTCTGAGTATAGTTCAGTTGCCAGAGTTCTACCATCCTCAGGGTGTTTATCTTACCCTAAGAGCAACAAATTCCCATAGTTCAGTCTAAAAATTTGAACCTACCAGCCATTGACCTTGGCTTTACTTCTCACTTTTTTGAGGTTTTTCCAAAAGGCTACTTCAAACGTAACCTATCCTCCTTCCCACTTTGTTGGGTTATTATGATTTAAGTCCAAATAAATTCTTGGTTAATATGTGAGAGCACATTATCCTATTTGGCATTAGTCGATTTCCGATTTTATACTGGTTAAATGATTAGCGGGGAAAGCACAGGCTACAAACCTTCAAGTACAATTGCCCTCTCTCTGTAGGCTAAGCATAATTGATCAGCTATATTAAGATAAGGAGCATAAAAGGGGAAAATAATACTGCAGAGCCTATTAAATAAGCATATTTCCTGGGACTAATCTGGAGACTCTTTGGTCATAAACTAGAATACTATCCTTCCTCAAACACCAATACGTCTCAATTCCAACATCGCAAATATGCAAGTATGTTGGTTAAGCACTCTACATGATGACTGAACGGAAGAATTAATAAACTGCAAAAAATTGTTGGTAGAGGAGGGGGGGGGGGAGAGATGAAGGAAGAAGAGAAATCTAGAAGGCCGTATTCACCATTTTTACAGTCCATCAAACTAATCAAGTGTCGTTTTATTTATTTATTTCTATTTGCTCAAGACCGAGAAAACATTCTTCTGAACGACTTCAAACACACGCACACATCGTTACAAATTCATAGACGACAATTTCACCAGCTAGTTAAATTTCCCTCTCGATCTATCAATTATTTAAGCCTGCTTTTGTGAATGACATTCTAGTGTACAAATGGCATTAGAAGAGAGGAAAATAATTATTCACTTTTGCCTAAAGAACAGGCAGATATGGTTTGCAAGCCTAGCTAGTGGAATTAGAGAAATAGGCCAGGATATGAGATTTATTTGAAAGTATTCAAATTAGCAATCAGGTCAGCAAAAATGAGTAATCGGAACTAGTGAAAAAGGTTAGTCAGGGCAATTTGGACATTTGGGGCTGTCAGTAGCCGTAAGGATAAACTGAAATCGCATTTAATTGTGGAATATTTTTCCGTCTAATAGTGAACGCAAACACTACCAATCCTAAATTGCCCGAGTAGGCATTATTCTTTACGAGGGGGTTTTAACAATAACTCCAACAAAATAATTCATCGTCTGTGTGTGCAGAGCAGGAATATCACATTTAAAATCCAAACAAAATCCCTTGTTATTATGGTCGAAAACATTACCTATCAAAAGAATTTTCACGCTACCTTAAAGAAAAAGCACTTGGACTTTGTCGAAAAACGTTGTCATTGATTAATATTGATTTCTGAAAGTCATAAATTATGAATAAGAATAAGCAATTAGGACCATTCGGAAAAGTCGATAATTCGTTTAATAATCAATCGACAAGTAAATACCGTCCAATTACTTATTAATATTGCTTACACGCCTAAAATTAAAATACTTTATTATATTTTAAAGGGAAATTAATTGATTAACACATTTAATATTAACTAATTAAAAATTTCGATTTTGACAGAATTCTGTTAGCATATGCCGACAAAATTAAATTGAAAGATAGAAAAAAAAGACTGTATCTATGGCATTTGTTTCTATATCGAAATTGCAAAGATCATAGGGGGCGATGGTGTCAAGAGGAGAAAAACCAACAAGATTAAAGGTAAATTGTAGAAATTGGAGGTAATTAATTGACCTCAGAGAAGAAAATGGAGAAGAAAATGGTTCAATGATGCCATTTAATTCAATTGGCAAAATTCGCAAATAATCAAATTGTATTCGCGAATTAACTGAATGCACATAATTTGAAAACCTAACGACGTGTTTTGAAACAAACAACTCATAAACAAAAACAAAAACAACAACAAGCGTTTAAAAGTGATTAATCATTTTAACAAGTCAGTTTTGAAAATGATTTACTCAAAATATAATACGGAAAATGCAAATGTACTTAAACTTTAGTAGTAATAAATAGTCGCATTTAGGAAAATTTAGTTCAAGTACAGCGTACGGTTTATCGATTCCAGCAAATTGAAAGCCACTTATAAAGTGGTTGACTCAGAAACATTAGTATCGATACCACCTATGAAAAAATCGATACTTCAAAATCCAACTAACCTGGTTGGGAATTTTGACAATCCATGAAGGTGGAATGAGAAGTTTTGCGTGTTTACCAAGGAGGCAGTTAACGGAAAGAAGCGCGGATTTGAAGCATTCTGGTTTGTTGTGATAACATAGGCGACACCAAGAACATTGCATGTACAGCGTATCCTGTGTAAAATAAAAAATATCGCATTGAATGCTACTTAATTGAGCATATATAAGTAGCATACTCTGAATTAAGGGCTTGAAACCCCAAAACTAGCCTAATGATTAGTTTTTAATTATCCACCTAATTCAAAACAATAGAGGGAAAATTTAAATCTGTATTTTGGAGAGTGCAATAAAAGTAAACTTGAAGGATGGCATAATGGAACGGAAGTTACAGTTACGTGTCAAACGGGATTCGTCAAGCGCGTCTTAGTAAATGACTTGCTGTCATTCTAATCTGTTGACGCAGGTAATAATGGGGCAAATAAGGCGAAATTTCTACTTCCTTAGTCTATTATATAATTCAGTTTGACCTCCCATTTCGCATCCAACTCCCACAAGTAACCCATTTTGGCTAATCAAATTCAATGTTCGAATTTAAGGTATTTTTATACAAAAAAACGCATAAAAGAACAACAAACAGCATTTTTCACCTATTTTGAGCACAAACACTGATTTATAGGACATCTATAGCTTGTCGAATCTTATCTAGGAACTTCTGAGAAGACATTTGGAGTAGAATTTTCGTTTTACTGTCCCAAGAAATGGGTTTTAAAAATGACTAGATTTTGAGAGCAGATAGTAATGAATTTGTCACTTACGTAATGTGCATACTACAACAGCGTCAAGTCTAAACTCGCTACATCATACATCATACACTGCTTATGTAATGACACACATAAACAAGTATTTACTCAGTCAATTGACTGGCTTTTTATTTATTTAGAAAAAAAATAGAAATCTTGAGTAAAATCTAGTCAGAAATGTGAATTCATCTAGCTACCTCCAAATTGAGCGAAAAATAAAATTTAAACATTAGGACCGACTATCCTAATTGATCATCCAATCACTGAGTGCTGAATATTGCGAAAAATAAATTCCTTAGTAATCCTGAGTACGATTCTTTGATGAAAATACTTGAACGTACGTTCCAATTTCAATCCCAACATCTATTCTACCTAGAAGTAGCGTTAATTCTAAATAAAGATACTTTTACAACCTGACTAAGGTGTTCACTATGAAATCTAATGAACTAAATGGTTAAGCAGGGAACAAAAACCTTTCCCAAATGAGACGAAAGAGCGTTGAGACAGCCTATTGGTATGTGGGACGATCTCCTGGGAAAGAGTGCGAAAGTGGTGGAAATAGGAGACTGGTGTGCGCGACATTAGAGTCGTGTACAAAAAGTTAAATAAAGTACCCAAAAATGAGCTGTCTGTTTTATCTCCTTTATGAGTCACCTCGCGGCTGTCTAATCTGAGGAAACTTATGATTTGGGGCGCGGATACCTCAACTTCCTCCCCTTTATACCTTATTGGACCTTACTATTAACAGAATTCAGTTTCCAGCCGATGATTGAAAGAACATCAACTATTATTACTAATAATATCAAGTTGCTGATTCACCTCTTTGGCCACCTACAAAAGGGGATTCGTTCCCAAATTTGAAAATTTGCAAAGGTGTAACGAAAACGTGTTAATGAAGGTTGGAAGACTTTATTGTAAGAATTGAAGTTCCTTGGTTAAAACAGTTTTCAAGCACTGGGTTGTAATAAAACTTCCCATGGATCACTTCCTTTTAGAGCGCTTTAAAAACTGGGTACGAAATTAGAATTCTCGAAGAATAAAAAAAGTGGCATTAAGCTTTCCTTCAATTGAGTTATCAATTATGACTAAATACCCCCATCGGTTTTGCTTAACATTCATAATGAACTCATATTAAACATGCTCATACAGGCGCATGCACTGAATTCATAGATGACCAATATTTGACCTTGGGACAATTAAAAATTGATAATCAATAATTCGTTAAAGTTCACATTATCTAAGCTTACGGCCCAAATAACCATGATAAGCAATTCCTAAAGTATGACTGGGTCCTCTAATAATTACCAAGTATGTTAAAGGGACCTTATTTCCAGTAGAGGAGAAGGGTTCTTTAGGATGATAAAGCCGATATCACTTATGCTTTTCACGTACATAGATACATAAGTTGGCTGATATGTCACGATTTACTAAAATGCAGGCTTTAGCTTGATACACACATACATCAGTCAATATTTTACCGCATTGGTAATCTACGTCTCAGCTAGTCGCCAAAATGCCTGTAGTGGTAATTGAAGTTTCATTAATAAATAAAACTCCCACAGTATTTAGCGGCTAACTGAAGGCATAGAATGGCTACGACAAAGATAATATGGAAGGGTTTGCTTAAGACAGTTTCAGCAGGCAATCAATTTTGACTTGTGGGGCAGTTGATTAACCAACACGTCTCCAAAACCAGAGGTTATGAGTTCGATGTTTATTGGTGCAGACCCGGTAGTGTTGGTGACTAATCGCCATAGTTATTTCTGGCCAATAAGAGAGGTGGCAGAGCACGAGTTTCTCGCTGTTCAAGGGTATTTTCCTCCTAGCCAGGTTGGTAATAATTCTTCCAAAGATCATGGATCTTACTTTCCTCGATGGCTTTGCGAATAGTAGAACACCCGATATGAACTGACTGAACGAATAGGATATATTCGAAACAAAAATAAATTTTACCAATTACAGTGGTTTTCGATTACATGAAGGTCTGCGTGATAGTGGAAAGGTAAATTAATAATAATATTTTGATTTAAAAGTAGCAAATATAGGATAGTACAAATGGCAACATCAATAACTTTTTTCCACAACTCAGCACGTTTCAATATGTCTCATTGTCTTGTGCATACTGTATAACCGAAGTACAATATCTAATAAATGAATATACAATATTAATCTTTCAAATTTGAATAATGGAACTCTATGTGAATAAAATGCTCTTATCACATTATAATTCCTTCAAATAATATTTTTTCTACGGCACACTTATGCGCTTCCGATACTCCCTTTGAAGTCACGTTTAGGAAAATTACTGGTAATTAAAACAAACTAATTGAAGGAATATCTTTATCAAACACTTATCTCGAGCAAAGGATTAGTATCCAGAACCTCACTTAGCATTGATTTTACAAGGGGACGGCAAAGGTTTGGTGTAATGATAAGAGTAATTACCAGGCGTAACTTCCAATTGACCCATATCGATTGTTCAGCCTGTCTAATATAACTCTTCAATGGTTTTACTAAAATTGCACTGTATTCTATTGTGCGTGCGTGTCTGCATGGCTCAACCAGGCAGATAATAAAAAGAGGAAAGAAAGGAAACAAATAAAGTCACTTTTTTATAACTAATGGGTTCCCATGCTATAAAAAGTCATTTTCCCATTTCCCATGAGGTCTTGAGAACTTGATTCAGCTTAGCGATATTGTTTTATAAATGGATTTTAAAAAAAGATTAGATTCAATGTGACCTTAGCGAATGACGAATTCAAGTGCGATTTATATTAGTAACTTCAGCGGTAGATCTGCAGAAAAGTTTAAAAAGACTATAAATAAAGATAAATTTAGTCTCAACAACAATTCTCAAAACCATTACACGACTTTTAAACTTTTTTAGACATCCACTTAGAACTGGGGGTGGGAGTGGGGGGAGGGGGGCCTTATATTTACTTTCTGTCATCCTCGCAAATACCAATATTAATCAATCATTCTAAAAACCGGATGTACTTTAATGGACATCAAGTCTGTATCTCCGACTTCGCAGACAAACACTTCACCCACTGCGCTGATAACCAAAGATGTGCAAAAGCTAACACTGATATCGATCACAGATGAACTTTTGCTTCCTGATCTTTCAAAAGGGCCGGACCATTCAATTCAATTTAGCGTGCATATCGTATACTTTCCTCGATAAACCCAACCAATTCAACACTATTGCCCAGCCTAAGAAATTGGTCTAATTTGCTTAGTGACTTTGAAAGGGTAAGAAAATTAAAACTTTCAGTAATATATTTAAAAAGAAGTGACTGAAAGTGGACAACTATAGATGATACATTTGAACGGCAACTCTCGTAACCGAATTTCAAATCAAATTTCTACTTACTCGGAATGTAAACTTTGTTTGAATCCACTAAAATAAGCAAGACAAAGAAATAAAATTGCGCTAAGGAGTACCAAATTGTATTTTTCAAGATTGTCACATACCTTTTTGCAAGCCTGACAGCGATTTTCCTGCTGCCTCCGAAGTACCCAGTGATGCTTTACAATTGTCTTAAAAATGAGGAAAAGAAATGTGAAATAATGGTAAAAATCGATAATGCTCGATATTTAAGTAAACAATATTGATTGATGCTACATGCAGCCAATGAAATGAAAACATAATCAGTCGTAGCAAATTTGACCTTAGCCATCAAATGTAAGACAATTTTTAATAAAATGTTCACTTAGATTTTCATTTACCTGGCTACCGTTTCTATCGCGGTAAGTTGATGAGGTAACTTGTCGGAAAGTCGGCTTGCATTTAGCGTCAAGCTGAAATGGAAGCATTGTTAATTTTAGCTACATAAAAATCCTCGCAAGGGTAAACACCCATATACGACCGACCCTCAATTCTTATGGTCATCGAAAAAGTGACATATACTCAGCAAATATTTACGTATTCCAGTTGCTTACATTTACCTAAACAGTGATTCATCTAATCTAAATCATGTAGCCTTGCTGACTGATGCAGGTCCCAAACAGACAAGCCGTATAAACGCACCTCTTCCTGTATTAATCAAGAAATATTTGGCTCGTTGAACGAACTATTTTTCATTTTATCGGTAATCATATAATAAACTTCAATTTCCGATATTTTTCATAAATCCAGAGCTTGATATTATCACAGGCAAGCTTTAGAAACCATCGGAAGAGTAATTTACCCCCCCCCCCCCCCCCCCCCATAGCTTTTCTAGGAAGTTAAATCGTTTTTTTGTGTCTGAAAAGAGTTTCCAGACTTTATTACTGGTGCACTAAATTTATCGATTTGAAAACTTGGCAGCCAATCTTCCCTCATATACACTCATAGGTGTAAGCTAATGCATTTTCTCAATAAACGAAATACTGTTCAACTTTTGTTTTCTTCCTATTAAGTCTGGGCAAACTCGCCAATTGTATGAGATCTGTTAGAGTTGTAATAGAGGCCTATTGACTTTGGGCAGAACATAAAATCCAAGAGTTCCATAAACCCCACTTTCCACCGATACCATTTCCTACTAAATTAGTCGATTTAAACTACTGATAATTATAAACAAAGAAAATTTAAATGTGAAAAGAGAGAGAGAGAGAGAGTGATGATTACGTAATGAATCACAACATTAAGCTTATTAGAGGTTTAAATAAATTGGTTACAGGAGGTTCGGTTAATGTGGGCATTAGTAACTTAACCTTAGTCCCTGACTTCATGCATAGAACTTGCTAGTTAAGGCCGATTTCCGGCAGCATCTGCTAAACCCAACATTTCTAAATAAACAAAAAGGACACTTTTTTAAACTAACTTAGCCCGATGCAGACCAAGAAACAAATTTGTTCAACTACACCAGATTCGTTAAATCTTTTCTAGGATATTGCTATAAAAAAATAAACAGAGGGTAGAATAGACTAAAGGAGGATGGCTGTGGGATAGCCTGAAAGCACGCCAGTTCGAATTGTCGAAAGGAAGAGATAGAGAGAAAGGATAAGTTTGGAAGAATATCAACCTGAAATGGCAGTCGACCTGATAATTCTTGAGTTCACATGAAGTAGGTTCCTCATGAATTTCAGATTCTTGCTCCTATTCCCAATAATAATTCCAAGTGAAATCATAATCATAATCACTCTTCAGGAACGCTTTTTTTCATATCTGATTGAATATTGTCCCAAAAAATTGAAAAATAAATGAAGTAGATTCGAATATTTTCGAAGCTCTGTGTAAATTTCATAAAATTCAAGACATATAAATCGTTCTTCTGACATTTCATAGTCTCCTCCCTCCTCCCACCCCCCCACCCTCCACTCCCAATTGGTGGTATTGCACACTCGTCTTTGAGAGTGAGAGTTCCTCACTGCTGCATTAATAGTTAACTAGGCAGCCAATTAATCAATTTCAAGTGGAGAAATACGTTTACGCTTTAAACTCGTTGCAATGAAAGAACTCTATGCACACACAGAGAGTGGTGGGAGAAAGAGAACGGACAATGGCAATAATTTGCTGGGAACTGTGATACTGGTCTAAAAAGGAGCCAACTGAGAAGCATTTCCCTGCACTTCCCATTATTTGCCATTAATTACAACTAAGTCACTTTCCGCACACACAATAGTAAAAAAATAAAAACACGTTTTTTTGTAATAAATCGTGTCTGCAGTAGACCGTTTCTCTCCCACGCTGTCTCGACTTTATGTCCATTTAAAAGTCTGATCTGAGCTGAAATCAAACACAAAGCAGTACATCACAATATTTGTGTATAGACGTGCAGTGAATTGACATTATGTCATAACAACCGTACACAATCAAATCGTCACTCAAAATTGAAGTGGTAAAGTTGGAACCATAATAATGTAACAATTGAAAATTACCAACTTAAGCGCGTTGTGCATGGGACAAATTTTGACCGAATTTTATTTAATTACTCCTCAATTCAAAGTATCTTCCGATATAGCTCAACAAAGCTATTAATGTGGAAACAGACAAACGGTCTGTTCGAGGAACTTATTAAATCCAATTTTCAAACTTCAAGTTTTCTTTGTGGTGTATCCAAGTCCAAATTTTTCAGCCAAAGTGAGGTAATTTAGATTAAGGCTAATCAATATGACCTTGGATAACAACCTTGAGTATGAAGTTTAGACTGAGAATAAGAAATATTATTGTTATAGCCTAATTGGCCTCCCAAAATAGCCACAAATCCCAGAACTCAATAAAAACACGCAAATGCCTTTAAGGTAAAAATTTCTCCAAAACTAAGAAAGGCAACCACAATGCTATTCAGCGCATTAAAAAAAAATATGCAAATTGTGTAAAATTATTATTACCATAATGTGAATTTAAGCTTTCACCCTTAAATATTACCCACTTTTATCCAACTAATTCTAAATGACTCATCGAACAGTTTTCTTACTAGAACGGAAATTGAATCCTAACAAGAAACAAGGCATTGGCGTTATTGGCAGTGTCAATAGTATTCCAAACCCCATCAGATTAGACCTACGAATATAGTCAGGAGTAGAGATTACTTGGAGCAACTGAAACTACGCTCATTTCGCAATGCAAATTTTTCTGAATGAAGTATAACTCATCGGAATTCCGCTTTATGACTGACTCGTTCCCAGTTTAAGTAAATGAAGTTCTTTCCTTAGCGATGCCTTCTTCAGAAGGAAAGTATTAGGCTATGGCAAGCAGTCTATCAGTCTCAAAATGAGGAATGTGGAATTGGCTGGGAGGAAGCGACCAGTTTGCCACAGTGGCCACTCAGCTTGTGTCTTGCGGATGGATGCATATGGGCATCATGCCTTTCACCGATTCACTTTGCTTCCCAATGTGAGTTTCCGTTCACAATCTGGAAGTTTTGTTCTAAATTTTTCTGTAACAGCCTGCTTTATGGTTCACAATGTTAACTCCTCAACTTCTCATCTATCTCCTTTCATATTTAGGAGGTTAGGACTGCTGCTTCTTGACCAACACTCCTGAATTTCATACTCCAAGTTCTTCACTTGACCAAAGATCACCTAAAAGCTACTACCTAAAACGAGTTATTTGTGAGAGTAATCATTTGTACACTTAAGACACAATTAAACCATTACACCTTCAAAATATTTTGAATCGATTTGTACACAAAACAGGGAGTGTTCTGTTGGTCTATTATGTGAGAGTTCTTTAAGCTCCGAAAGATTTAATTTAACCAAATTGGATCCTCAACTTTGTCGTTTATTGGTTTGGTCAACTGGATTGAACATTGAATAACATTAAACATAATAATCTCAAATTGTAAGATTACATCCAAAATTGTAGAAGGAACTAGGAATGTTCCTAACTGGAGGCCTGCATTAAGGTGGCTTTGTCTCTTGCATTGTTTCAAGATTTCATTTTACTTTTGGGCCTTGAGTACACTTTTGGTTAAAATGCTTAACCCTCGACACTAATAGCCGTAATAGATCACTTGATTTATGGAAAGATTGGGCAAATGAACTAAAAGTGAATCCTTGTTGGTTGTCGTTTAGTCCTAATATCTTATTTTACTGAATGATGACTCATCAAGACTCGTGCTTATTGGCTGACTCATGTCTCCCGGGTTTACTGGAGTTGGTGCCATGCCAAATGTTTTTTTTCAATGAAAATAAATGGATAAATATTATTCATTTCATTTTTCAGCCTCAAAATAATCCGTACAACAAAAGCACGAATCAGCAGTGGCGAATGAGGTACCTTTATTCAATCGTTACGTTGAAAACAAAGGGAGATTAAAAGGTAAGAGGTTTAATGAAGCATGTTTCACAAGGTTACAGTGAAAGGTCTTTCGGCGAATGTAATGGCCACATTTAACCATTTATTATTAAAAGGTTAGCCACAGACGTCCATGAATAGTTTTTACCCGTAGTTATTAGGAAATAGTAGCTGAGCCATATATGTATGCAGTCTTCTTACTCTAATGCTCCAGAAAAACTTTACATGGCGTCATGGGTAAGACAAAAATCAATCAAGATGAGAAGGGAATTTTTCTTTCTAGAACCTGTTAATGATTAAAATACAGGCACAAAATTGTAAGTCCATACCTCAAGGGAATTCGAGCATAGATAGTCAAGTATAAAGATGCCAGCCTTATGCAGATAATCATAGAAAAGAAAACAATGCCCAGTTTCCAAGTACATTCTTCTTTCAAGTATCATAAAAAGCAATGGAGTTTAAAAGACCATCTTTAACACAAATGTGATGCAAGTCCTTTCAAATGACATTCCAGAAAGCGGCAAGAATAGCAGCACCAATCCTTTAAAGCCCAGAAGTGCTGTTAAACCATTGAATCCTATGGACCAAGTTCATACAGGATTTCCCTTAACTTATGTCCTTTTAGCCATTTGACCTCTTGTTCGAATAATGTGATGTTTGCTATGATTATTTTTGTTCCTACGGCTTATTTTTAATACAAAATGAATGAGTGAACACTTTAAGTGCAAAGGCCATTTCAAAACGAACGTACCCTTGGAATACAGGCAGTATGGCAGACTATACGGCAGGATGCACATTTTTTCCGTGGACCAGCTTTCTATAAGCGTAAAAAGAAAACATTCAAAAGTCATTTAAGACTGTCTTCTTCCACGAACTAAGCTAAAGTATTTAATAGGGACGTTCATTTACCTTCGGGAATTGGAAAAAATGACGCCTTCTATTAATAAAAACTGCATTATACTATTTCAAAGCAAAACTAAAGTACTTCACTGCTCGATCGATGGCCAATGGGGGTGAAGCATTAGTTGTAAATAAAAAGCAATCAAATTACGAGATTCTCTACTACGACAGAAAATTTTTCGAACTCAAATTATCAATTATAAGCCAATTTTAACACAATTTGGAGCGAATAGAGGGAAATAATGACTTTTTTCTTACCTGGCAATCTAGATCACCAACATAACACAAATCGCCTGACTCCGATGTATCGTACCAGAGGTGGTAGTCAGCCGTTTCTTCAGCCTAATACCAAAAGATGGAATAAAATAATTCATGTTTTGTGCTATTTTCAAAAGTGAAATAAAGCTCGTTTAATTTTACTTTACTTTATAGATTTTTTCGTTGGATAAAATAATTTAATCTGTTAAAAAGTTGAATGCACTCGTTTCCCTAACTTTGTAGATTTGACCGCGTTCATAAAGTGCTTTTAAGAGTACAATTCCCGATTATTTACATTAACGAAATTCGATTTAGAGCGCATTAAATAAGCATTACTATTCGCATCAAGTTAATCCAATTAGTTACTCTCTAATTAGAACATTTCGTTAAGTAGATTGGAAAGAATCCATGAAATCCGCTTAATAATGCGTCATTATTTTCTTAATATTTTGTTAAGTATTTACATTAATATGATCAGATAAACGCGTTTTATTTTTGATTGCTTGAAATTTATTAGCAAATCTTAATTACCTGAAAACAATTATCAACAGTTTTATGCTATTTATAGATGTTTAGCCAAGTCGGTTAGCTTCTCCAATTGTCAATTGTGCATTGTCTTTCCCTATCAAGGTCTGAAGATGGTGTCTTAACCACTTCTTCTTTGTTTAAGATTCTCATCGCCCTGAGACTTTGTAAAACACTGTCTTTTATTTTGGTAAATGTTCGTCAAAATCTGCCTAATCCATTTTCGATAGGAGCGAGATTTCTAAGATCAAATCTTATGAGAAGCTCATTTTCTTCTAACATACTTGTTAAACAGTATTACCTATTCACTTAAAGGGTGCTTTTGTATTAAAATTGGCAGAGTTACCTTTAATTGGCTTATTTCAGAGTCTGAGTTTATATAACTTAAATTTCCTGGCAATTGTTAAAACCAGGAACCTCTACCAAACAGCAAGATCTTATCGCTGTAACTACATCACCCGGTATATTCAAATCACTTTGAACGGTCAAATGATTATCCGATAACACTTCCTCCTGTTTTTTAATCCACTAATCCACATGTCCATATCACTCACTTCGCAGTTGGATTTCCGCGGGGTAATTCAAGTGCCTACTGACTGCTAATACATACTCAGACTCAGGCATTCCTCTTAACACACATCTACTCGATCAATTTCTACACTCATGTCCTTCAGCCATCTCCTCTCGATCTGCACATTTTTCGAACTTCTGCATTGTAGCCCTTCATTTTGATCACAGTATCTAGCTCCCACACTAGTTCAAACCTGCTTAATGAGGGGGCACAGCATACATCCCCAATCGTAATGGGTTAAACACTGGGTGATTGAAGTACGTTTATTTCACATAATTTAATGGAAAGTTGCACAATTTCAGTACTTCTTCCTTCTAGCAGACGATGAACAAGCTGAAATGGTAATAAAATTCACTAGAGTTCATTCAAAGTGAACTTTGAAACGAATGCTTGAAACTTATTCTTGAAAACGCTTACTAAGCAAATAACTAAGAACTTAAACAAGCTAAATTTTAAGTTTGGCAATGTTCCTTCTTTAAACTTGAAAAATACACAATAAATGTCTCTTTTTTTTACTTCTTACAATATGACACCTTAAATGCAGGGTTTTAGCTTCATTTCGACTGATATACTGCCAACATTTTGACATAGTATCTGCAGATGAAACCTTACGAAAACAAAGCGACGATAAATACTTTTATTAACGGAATAATGGAAATCAACTGCCAGTCGTGAAGGCTAAATCAAGCAAATCATTAGAGGAAAAAGTCAGGTTTAAACTTTAGCTCCGCCTGCAAGTACCAGTCTATATCCGCTGTTGGTGCATTGTGGTGTGAAGCTACCAACTGTGAAAGAAAGTTCTCAAGGAAAGCGAGGATCCTCTGCTTTCAACGTAATCCCTGTTCTGTGTGATGCCATCCTCAGAGTTAAAATAAGATTCAACGTGAGTCTCTTCAAAGAATTTCGAGGTATTAGCCAAATTGACTGGCTTCCGAGATAAATTAAAGTACAAGCCTTGATTCGTGAAATTCGATATCCCGACTGAGTATCCCCTAGCCACCTTCAAGACAATTCCCAACCCAAGCATTTCATGCCAATGACTCAAGAACGTCAAAACCCATGGTTAACTGCAGTTGAGATATAACTATCTGAATAAGGTTAACTTCTCCTGTCGTTTAATTTGTCTAACTAATCGGATTATGCTACATTGTGTTCAAGAAGACACCAGAAAGAAAATATCAAGGTCATTTATAAATAGTTCTCAATTCTTAGAGAACAAGGAAGCACCATGCATTCATGCCATACAATAATAAGATCCAAATCAAGGGGTTTTAGATAAGCATGATTTGTGATGTTTTAACTGACTCTTCTAGAGATACTTTAGTATGAATTAATGTCATGACCAACTATTCAACTAAAAGAGCTTATCAATCAGCTCAGGATATCATAGATAACCATAGACCAAATCATAAGTGAATATTGGAACATGTGATGACATTTACCTCCTATGAGATAGTTGACAACTCAAGGCCTTATTCAATCAATTATCGAAAGACTTTTGCCATCATGGCTTCACTAGACGCTCACTTTGATACCAACTTCCACCCCCCCTCCCCTCGTCGTGGCCCCGTTCTAGGCTTCAATAAATAATTTCACTACCTCTCAGGTTCAGATATCATCCCATAGTTACAAATAGTGGGCTTTGCGCAATGCTATGGGTTATAATCGTGGGACGAGTAAATGGATAAAGTGGTTTGCAAAATAGAATTACGAATATCGCCAAGGTAGTTGCGCCCGATTCTCTTCAGTGATGCTTCGTAGAGTAAGAGAGTCCCATTAGTCAAGCTGATCAAAAGAGAATCATCAAAAATCCTTCTATAGGATTAAAAGCTGTATAAACCCGTTCGGATGCAGAGAAGAGCTACTTAGTGATACTGTTCAGCGTCATCACCCGAAATAACCACCATTTATTTGCATTAATTGCATTTTAAAACCGGGAATAATCATTTTGATAGTACAGTAAACAAAAAAGGCCCTAACATTTAAAGAAGGGGAATTAATTAAATTTTCCCATCTAAAGACGGAATGAATTTATAATAACCTCCCTCCTTTCCTTCACTCTCGCCCTCTCCCTCCCCCCCCCCCTCTCTCTCTTGTTCCCTATTTCACAATTATGAGAGAAATTTGGAAAAATTTTGTGACAATCTCGCCTTCTTCTTCATCACAGTAAGACCTTGGCGATCAATTCAATTGGGAACTGAATAAATTAATTAGCAGATGTTTTGGCTCGGATCCTTAATTTGCCTCTACTTAATTTTATTTAAGCAGAAAGGAGAAAAAGAAGGTTTAAATAAGAGATGAGAAAATGAAATTTCTTTATCTTAAAAACGTCCCAGCGATGTGTTTAAATTAGCCAATCGCATACATGCCTTAGAACTTTGTCGTTTATTCCTAGTTTCTGATTCAAGATTCTGCTCGCAAACTTTGTCCGCTTACCAGCAGATTTTATTCTTTTTCCTTAAAAGTAACAAATATTCACCTCACATTTACCTGCTCTTGACCGACTGTTGGTGTATTTGAATCCAAGGTGACATGACCAATCATCCATCTAAATTTAACAATGCAACATGCATTGCAATACCACGAAAATTAACACATCCAGGAACTCAGAATTCAAACAATGGAAATTAATGAGTTTCGAACCATTTAGATAGCACTAATTTTAGCATTGTAATGAATGGCCATCAGTGTATGTTACTTTGGATCGAATAAACCTTCCTTCAAACATTACTTTGCTCTTGAGCAAAACCATTTTCATATAGGTCGAGAGACGCGCTTTCAAATAACATTTGATGAAAATCCTGCTCCTGATGACTCTTTTCTGACCAATTTAATGAATAACAACAATTCAACTCGATCTGGAGACCTCTGATTAGATAGAACAACAAGTTAACCGCTATGCCACCACTGCATACAATTCAGGGGCCAAATGAGCAGTGGGCAAATGAAAGCGCAGATACATTAGATCATGTACGCTTGTTTAACTGAAAACGCTTTGCTTCTCTCAGTATTTTCTAGAAAGTTCCGTACAGACACAAGAATTAAATGAAAGCAATTCTGACCAACTCTAGTAAGGCCAGATAAGAAAACAGTCAATCAATGGTGAACAGAACTCAAGTAGCGAACTCAGATCCCGGAGTTAAATCCTAACAGTCATCATATTTAGATTTTTGTACTGTTTTAAGTAGAAGTGACACAATTGCCCAAACCTTTAAAATTGATCAATTAGGGTATGAAACTTCGATTGTGAACTGGATTTGATTAAGAAAATTTGAATAAATGTAAAATATCGCCTTTGAAAACTACTATCAACTACAATTTTCATCTACATAGTTTAACTTAACACTCTCAAAGTGAGTGTTGTAAAAGGATTCAGTTTATCGCGCTTGTAAGCCATCTTAAAGATATTCTCTTCAGTAAAGCCAATAGTTACTCTTCCCGCTCCCCTCCAAAAAACCGACACTTCCATACAGCAGCCTACATTAAAAATTATAGAGCGTGAATAAGAACAAAGTTGCTGTCACCTTAATCAAGAATTTATTTGCAACAGCTAACAACAAAGGCCAAGCTACAAGGTTGCGGTTCAGCAAATTCCAAATTGTGCAAAAAGTTTTGCCTATGGTGAGTGGAAAACGACTGCATATCTGAGAAAACATAAGATACACCAAAATCGTGAAGATATGTACGAAGAAGAACAATCAATAATGAGTACAAAACGAAATTTTTAAGATGGTGGTGAAGTTAGGTTCAGTTAACTTCAAAACTGTTAATTTTCGGGATTCTTCCTATCGGGTTATTAGTGAAGTGTCATATAAATTGTGGGCAAACAGAATTTCGAAAAAATGGCAATTTCAAATTTCCTCATTAAGAGGAGAGCAGAAAGTATGCAGTTCTTTTGAATAATAGCTGAAAAAATTACTCTTCTGTGAATATGAAATATTAATTAATCTCCGCGTTTAATTTAATTATTTCTTATATTTTTAGCAAATTTATTCCTCATACTAATTAGAAAAGTTAAAGGAGAGAAATACGCTAAACTAAGCACTTTGGTTATCAGCGCTCAAAAAATTCATATGTGCATAAGTTCTTATGAAATTAGCGTTTAAATTTTATGGGTTTAAGAGGTCAAGGACGCATAAAAACTCAAATCGACTCTAGTAGATAAAATATGTGTAGCCATGACCGCTCTATCATTAGCTTACGTTTTGAGAAAATTTTTTATGATAAAACCGCAGCAAAATTGACATCTCTAGGTGATTATGTGACCGACAACGTTAACGTAATATTCATTTGGTTAAAAATATCACAGATGCGTGGCAACAGTAATGACTGACATTTTACTCATTCACTGAGTGAAATTAAATTAGAAACAGAAATACTGATTAAAGATGAATGCCAAATTTGGGTAATGAAATAATATAAAACAGTATCTAAAACGCTTACAGTCCACTGGGGGAGGATAAACGACCAGTAGGCGGAGGAACCGCTGTTAGTAAGATCATTGGAATTACTAGCAATAAAAGAAAAAATAAGTTAATCAAAGATCCAATAACATCAAAATATTGACAAATGAATTAATTTTTTAGAACATTTTTTTATAAAAGATAATTTAGTCACGCTGAACTGTTCTGAAATTGCACCAATGAAAATATTGTGCATACATACTCTAACTATTGATTTATACAAACTCTTCACTTCTACTGGAAAACAAATACAGTCTTAAATTAGCGCAGTAAAAATTTGAATGCTAACTTATCAAGTGTAATTTAAGATTCATTAACTGCTGAAGACACTAATTAAGATAATTAATTAATGCCATTTCGGCTACTTTCAATTACTATGACAACGGTAGTAGTCCCATAGTATTTTCAGAGGCAGATATTTTTTAGATAGTCTTACGAGCACTGAAACGGCCTTGATATTTTTACTTTTCTCAAAGAGTGGAATTCCGAAATAAAATTATATTTATTTTGCGATAACCAACTGCCCTCCATTTAATTAATACCATTAGTCTTAAGGATTGATTTGAAAAGTAGATAAGCATCATTAAGTCAACTGTAAAATGAATCCGTTTTACCAAGTAGACTGATTGCATTAAGTGGAGGCACAGTAATTGAGTTTTTACGATCAGGCAGATGACATTTCTGAGATTCAACATCCGAATTTTGACAAGAAAAAAATTCGAATTATACAATTTCATTGTGATACTTGAGGTACTTGTTATTAACAATGTGTTTCCATGTCTTCCATTCCTGCTTTTACATACCTCCCTCAACAAGAAGTTTTCTTTAAACTGATTAATACAGAATTATCCGGAGGATCAATAAAAGCAATCGAACAAGTTCATCGTATTTGACATGAATAACGTGGTCAAGTGAAGTGACTGAATGTACTTCAAAAAATCGTTAATCCAATCAAGAATATGGATGGCTCAACATCATCTTGAGCTAAGTAAATGGATTTAATTTGAAAGACATGAAATAAAAAGTTTATTAGAAATCGATACAATCGACGTGACGCCAGGGGCAAAACTGTTCGTACTTAAGTTTAATAATTATGAGCTCACACAAAACATACGGAACACAAATTTAAATAACTTAGAATAAGCGCAAATATATAAACTTAAATTAATTGTCAAGTTGAGGATGAAAAGCGTGGATATGAGTGAGAGAAAAACAAGTAGAAAAATTTACCGAGATTTGGTGTGACCACCATCAGAGTTTCGTTTGAACATAGTCGCCGAATGTGCGCGTACAGTTTGAGCGTTGGTGTTTACAAAGTCCGAAATAAACGACAGGTACCCGTTAACCCAATGATCAGTTAAGAGGCCTATTCACAATGGCCTTCACAGTAAACAGATGCAAATTAAATACGACGAAAAGAAGTGATACACTCAGACCCAGAGAGAAAGACAATACTTGACTTAGACCACATACCATTATCAACCCCATTTATCGACATATTCAGGCTACTAGATGCTGAAAATCATTTAATAAAGTTAAACTTTAAGTGACCTACTTAACTGCTTAACAGAAAGCTAAGTAAGTGATCGACTAACCTGAAACAAGAAAAGCAACCGGAACGACGGGACATTTGAGAGAGCTTAGCATGAGATAATGAAAGCATTCACATGTTTAATCTTGCTTGTGCACTCAAATGCACAAAGTAAAAGTTGATACGGCACCATTAAATTTCACTGGGCAATTTAAGTGGTGTGGTTGTGTGGGGGAGGGGGGGTCAATTTTGAGTAGCCTTATATAAAGCTATAATTAGCACCTTTACTCATGAAGGAGATTATGTGAATCCGGGAACCAAAATGAGATTCTTGAATATATAAATATTGATTATGGAAGGAAATGTAGCTGATGCCGGACCACAAAATGAAACACCAGCAAACATCTATCTAAGATATCTGACCAAATACTAGGGTAAAGTTGAAACTCCAGGTGTTGGATAACAGAATCCAGATAATGCTAATTTTTGATGCATTAAACTTTAGTCTCATAATTCCATACGATCTCCTATTGCTATTTACCTTCTTTAATTTGCAGTTTTAATAATAATGAAACAGCGGGGTTGTTTAAATTAGATGCTGTTTTCATGATTTTCACTTTCAATAAATACTACAACAGAAAACTTTTAATCAAAGCTAATCCAAGCAGAAAGAAAATACTATAAGTATGGAAAAAAAACATTCTAAAACCATTTTTACATCCCTAGTCTTAACATCCACCAAGATCTGAAGAAACCTTTGTCTAAATCGGAAACTTTATATTCGTAAAAGGCACATTCTGAAAGTCAACCACACCATTTTGGCCAAAATCTGGGCTCGTGTTGGCCTTTTAGCCCATAGGGGGAAATGGGTAAGATTAATTTTGTCGCCCTCCCAAATTAAGAATAGGGTAACCAATAGGCAGCGAGCTTCTGTTGACGTGGCCGACCAAGCATTTGATAGCAAAAGCACAAATTTCGCCTACGATAAATAGACGGAGTGATGGAAGGATCCACTTTGCAGATAGATGGGTGGGGAGTAAATATCCTGGTGTTTTCGATTGCCATGACAACCACGGCGACGCTATCAGGACTACCAAGCAACTACATCCCCCCGTCATACCGAATAATAATAGTAATACCAATCAGAAGACACGTAGACCCTTCTATGCCAGTTTGCAATTGTACGCAATCGATTGAGCACGACTCAATCTGACTGAAAACGATTGTTTAATGCATGGCCGAGACAGACTACTCAAAGGATTTTATAATAATGCTTTCTACTTAGTGGTTAGACAGTCTATATGACGTGACGCATAATAAGCAACCACTTACTTCCAACAGTTAATGGGTGTCCAAATAAATTTCGTTAAATTTTAACTCCTTAAACAAACTTAGTGCGGTAAATCACTGTTTCCTAATAAAAAAGAATACATATACATAATCTAATTTTAAATTTTCAGTTTAAGCTTGGCTGAATTTACCTTCGATGAAGTTGATTGTTTAAACAACAAACAAGGGCCCTCACCGTGAACTTACTTAAATTCAAATAGTAGTACAGCAACAAATGATAGAGATTGAGCAAGAGATTAGCTGTCCTCATTTTTAAAAGTGTAAAAACAACAGTAGATATTAAAGTTAATATAATTAATAAATTAAGATTGGAATGGAGATTGCTGTTTTCCCTTTTTAATCTTGTAAGTTTGTTGGACTAGGTTAATCGATTATAATCAATGAATAATTTACAAAGCTATTTCTTTGACCGAGCATAAATTTTTTAGCTAAACCAGATATCTTTGATGATAATCGCAATCTCAAATACGTACCCTATTCGCCGATACTTATATCAATAGAAAAGATAGGACTTGAATAATAATACTTATGTAGGGACATTCAGCTTCCTCAACATTTAAAAAGCGAAATAGAGTAACAATAAACGTAAAAATCGCAAAAAAAGATAACTATGAATCAAACTAAGACTGTTTGGTGGCTTAACTTTATTTTCAATACCCCGCTTCTAGCATTTATTGGACTTAATGTTAAATGATTTCGGTTAATTTCCCAAAATTAATTTTTTGTCTTGCTTTGGGATATGGAAATAATAGAGAAAGTGGTCTACAGGAACATATTAGGTAAACACTGTCTGACTGGGTAAGTTTGATTATCAGGTGGAGCAGAGAAATTTAAATGGGGAAAATTTCCAAACGTTAAAGAAATATATAGAAACTAAGAGGCTCGAAATATACGCAAATGTGAACTCATCGAGCTGTTACATGTATGTTCTACTACTACTTGTTCAGGAATATTTGTATCGGAGAGTAGCATCAGTTGTTGTTGGCGAGGGTGGAATCACTTAACGAAGTTGATGCCTTTTCTACTTGTCCACAACAATTAAGTTACGATCTATAACTTATTTTATCATTTCTTTAAAATAAGAATGAATAATATTTGACCTGACTAAGTCAAAAAAAATATTTTATCGAGTGCTTGGATTACTTGGAAAGAAAGTCTCTCCTTATGGGTTTTGGTTCTTTCAGTCACAACTATTCAGTCGACAATTTGTAAATTATAGTATCGAATAAAAGAAAGCGTATTTAAAGCTGTGAACAATAAAAATATCTATTGATAAAATATTTTTAAAAATATGGAATTTAAAAGAAACGAAAAATTAATCAAAACAAAAAATGGTGAATCAATAATACCAAGAGTAAAATGTTTATGTTAAACAATAAAACGAGTCCAACACTTGTACTATTGAATAGTAATAGTAGTGGCAAATATAGGTAAACAGTATCCTCATCAAAATTGCAGAAAAAATTTAACTTATATTATGAGTACAAACATAACAAACCGCACTTTCTATGAAATTTGTATTTGTATAGTTTAATGAATGATCCTCACTTTTCACCAAACGATTGAAATTCATTGATTTCTTCAGATTTCTTGCGATTTCGTATATTTTGACAGCTTGAATACGTCGTCAGCATTTGGAGTGAAGCAAGGCTAATTTTCTGGAAACGATAAAAAATAAAAGAATAACTGGCATAATAAAGATGAGTTATTCATTTATGGATCGATAAATTGAAACTTTAAAGCTTACATTGGCTTCTTCATTGAAGACAAACACCAAATTTTATAAATATCCAGTATTCGAATAGTCGTCAACCTTGAAAATAACTTATAGAAGATTATAAAAACAATATATGTTAAATGGTTAGAGCACACAGGTGTTGTTTCTTCACATGAAAATAAAATTTATAAATTAAAATTTGAATTTTTTTCAACTTATTCAAATCTAATCAATATCTTTGCTAACCAATGGAGTTCAGGTTACTGGTTCTGATATTCGCTTAAAATGAGTCATCTGATTATCATAACAGCAGATAGGCCTGATGCGTATTGAAATCAAGAGATAGGAAGGATAATTACTTAAGCTATGAAATCCCTTCCAACTTTTTAAAAATTAATAACTCTATGTGTGAATCAATATAATGATAAATGTTATCATTTCATAGTCGCAACTGAGGGTTGCAAAATTTTGACATTTTGCAAAGAAACGTCTGGAAATAAAAATAATATTCGAATCAGTAACTTGGGTTGGGACGATTCACATGACGCAAATTCAGGAGGCCGTTTAAAATGTGATTTTAAATTTCAGAAATCGTTTAATTCTAAATAAATTATCATCTTCTCCGTTTCCTTTAAATTGTAAGCCTACAAGGTTGAGAATGGGATATGTTGCCAAATTAGTAATATTCATTTTGATATTTTTCAATTAGATTTGGCACTTATTGCTATTTTCGTATTTCAACAAAAATGTTATTCAAAGTTCAATGACTTAAATTTGATTAGGATTCCTATATTTAGTCTATTGCACCATTTATTCCAGTAACATTTTCCTAAAATGTTCTTTATTTTGACTTAATGCGTCATGTGTGCTATATTGATACAATAATAATAATTTACATATTTCGATATTTCATTATATAAATTTGCATATTTCTTTGTAGGATTTAAATTATTTATTGAAATTTTACTAATTATCAAATGCGACCTGGTGGATAGTTCGACAAAAAAATTTTTGACCAATATGGTAAAAAAATTCTGAAACATGATAAATAAGATATTTATTATTTTAAATTTTGACAATTGATGAGAGCTTTCTCACTAATCCATGATCTTGCTTCCTCATTATTGGTGCCTATAGGATATTACTCTTTTCCTCACAAATACTTCCCTCATGTCATACTATTTAACAAGTGGCTTCTATACAATATCAGACAATCCTTTCAGCGCCCTTGAAGTAATTTCTCAGAGAGTAAGCTTCATCAAGAATAAAAAAATGGACCGTCATAAATCAATCCGTTGAAAATGTCATACTTGGACAGGAAGTCCATTAGTCGGTAAACTTTAAACAAACCGTGGCTATTAGAATTGATTGACTGACGATAAGGTTGCAACTATAGTGCTCACAGGCTCTTCAGGCCTTCTCATATTGAAGTTTATATTAACACCACTTTTGTTACTTTAGGGTGATTCAGTGCTTACTCCTTACATCTATATCACGAATAAATTTTCTAATAGAATTATAAGAGCAGAAATGGACGAGAGTACAAGATAAAGTTTCCACATCCACTCAACGAAACAAAATAACTATAGAATATGCAACTTCATTTGAAGTTCAAATGAAGCATCAGTAAACAAATTGGTAATGTATACTTTAAAACTCACTGAGCGGGTTTTTACAAATACTCGCATATTTCAATGTAGATATCGCTACCTTACACAGTCGTACACAAAGGAGTCAAATTAATTATATTAGAACGGTTAAAATTTCTCAACATAAGCATTTCAATGTATACTAATCAAAATAAGGAGCAGTACATATAAATATATAATGAGCTTATGCATTTTTATTTTTATGACCGGCATACGATTAATTAAAGAAAAATTTTCATCGCCACATTTTATCACGTAGATAATCATAAAATATATATATGGAACGATGTAAAGATTTTCAAGTATGATTTAGGCTATTTACTAATCCATATAAAATATTTTGTTATTGTTTAAAGTACCTTTTAATTCAAAATTTGGCGCCTTCTATTGTTCGTTTCACAAGGTCTTGCCCATTATGCCTGAGATGGAAGGTATTTTGTTTTGATTGTTACTTTCATGTAATTTTATTAACATATGAAGTTGCGTTTGGCGTTTTTATTGAGATCCTTTGATTGCTCTACAATGAATTCTGTTGTTTTATAAGTTTGATACTTTTTTCTTTCCTACTTTTTGACCCGTCGGTCTTGAGGTGTTTATAGACATTTGCCATTTGGTGTATGTCTTTTGTTTCTTTTGATTGGTCAAATTTATCTGTTCAGAACTCAACCTTAACTAATTTATAATTCACCGCTTCTTTGGTAGCATTAGACGCTTACGGCATATTGTTTTTTTGACACATTTTTGTGTTCATCAGTCACATCTCCTTGGAAATTCAATATTTATTCGACCTCGTTTGATAATTTTTCCACGCACTATTATTTTTGTTTGTTCAAATTATGAAAAGATTTTTCGCGTATTGTCTCCTTTGCGTTTATATTACATTGTTCTTATCCTGATTTTGAATGCACGGCTTTCCGATTTTCTCAATCTCTAGACAGTTTCTAAACATATGATCTCATTCCAATTTGGTCACTTAGTTATCACTAATACTGCAGAGTTGATTTTTAATTATTAATAAACTTATTCAGCTCTATCTTTATTGCACAAAACCGAATCATATTTCAAATATTAAATCCGAATGAAGTCTTTGCTCTTCTATTTTGATTTGTTCACGCTTTTATTCTAGTTCTATTTTTAAGTTTGTATTTCCGTGTCCCTATCTAACATTTAGGTGAACCGCAGTATAGACAGTATGATGGTAATTTCACCTCTCCTTGCTATATTGTGCACATTTTTTCTCACTACTAGTTTTATCCATCTTTTCATCCACTTTTTTATTTGCACAGAAGACGGAGTTGAGGAGAGGATAATCAATGAGGAGTACAAGATTTGGAAGAAAAACACCCCCTTCCTCTATGATCTTGTCATGACTCACGCTCTGGAGTGGCCCAGTTTGACTGCCCAATGGCTTCCAGATGTTACTCGGTAAATAGAATAGTAAAATTTTACCAATATTTATTGTAAGGTGGATATTAGTTTTAAAGTGTAAAGTGCAGAGTCAGAATGTTGTACTCTACACAGCATAGCGTTGTATTAAGAGTTAGGGAAATGTTCAATAGTTCAACCTTTTATTCATAGGAGTCATATTTTCTTGGGATTGCAGTATTTTGCCATCATGTTTCTTTTGTGCTGTTGTTTTGTTGGATAAAATTTCGAGCTTTGCTATTGAATATATGCTTGTGAAGAATATTTCTGAAACTTGTTTTTAGATACTTGAATAAATATGTCTTGATTGAGGGTTTTATCAAAAAGTTTGCACTCGGTTGTAGTGTCGGTAAAGAACTTAGATTCTGAAGTGAAATTGTTTGTGGGCTTGTGAATGGATATAGTAAGCTCTCATAATTTAATTTAACCGTTTGTGGTGATTTAAGCGCTGGGTATATGTTCATGGAAGTTTAAATCGAGATTTTAAGTGTATATGTAAAATTTTCGTCAAAATAAAACGCTGGCAGCTTTCTTTTACGTTTTAAAAGTCTCAATTAGTTAGGACTCATTCCAAAATCGTTAGTTTTGTTTTTTCGTTCATTTGAACCGTTTTCAGTAGAGGACCAGGACAAAGGTAATGTATTGCTCCTCAATTATAGAGTTAAAAAGTAGTGAGGTTAAATTTATTAATAACCAACGAGCCTTCTCTCTATTTTCTAGCCCTGAGGGCAAGGACTATACCGTTCATCGTTTGATCCTCGGTACTCATACCTCCGATGAACAAAATCATCTCCTGATTGCTAGTGTTCAGCTCCCAAATGAGAATACTCAATTCGATCCAAGCAACTTTGATGCTGATCGTGGAGGTTAGTTCGAAAACCCTGATCTATTAAAAATATACTCCAAGGCTCAGTTCAATATCGCTCGCACTTTTCCTCTTACAGAATTTGGTGGCTTTGGAGCTGTTACAGGGAAGATCGAGATCAATATCAAAATCAATCATGAGGGGGAAGTTAATAGGGCCCGTTATATGCCCCAAAATCCATCTGTTATTGCAACCAAAACTCCTAGTGCTGATGTACTCGTTTTCGACTACACCAAACATCCCAGTAAACCTGATCCTACTGGGGTGTGTGAACCAGAATTGAGGCTTCGGGGTCATCAAAAGGAGGGGTATGGCCTCTCCTGGAACCCTAGATTGAATGGATATCTTCTTTCAGCATCTGATGATTTCGTAAGTCGGATATTCATTAGATCGGTATTTTAATGTTTGTGTTATACAAGATGTACACTTTGTTCAAAATTTGGGTGTATATGAGCTCGGATTCTCATAAGTTTGGTCATTTCTTAATTAGCTACCTTTTTTCCTTATTTGTAGATGACAGGATAGCTCATGACTATATGAAATCGCTTTCAAGAGAAAATTTGAAAAAGAAAACTGGCTTATTAGTACTAGGTTGCACTTGTCTGGCTTCTATCTGCTGTAGTAATTTAGCTTTCGATATTTGTTTTTGGGTAGAAAACGATCTGTGGATTCACTATTAGAAATTTTGTACGGTTTGATATCTTGAACTGGTTTGTCCGATGTAGTCTTTCTGATCTCGAATCTTCGTTTTAAATTACATTAATTTTCTTCTGTATCTTCAAATTGCTGTACTTTTTGCTGCAATTGGATCTTTGATTTAGATTTCGCTGGTCCTATAAGTTCAAAAAATGTGGACGTATCTTTGACGCCCTAGTCTTATTGTGTCAATGTTTGTCACAACGCTCACAACTTTATAGAGAACGTGTTTATTTTTCCTTTGTAGACGGTTTGTATGTGGGACATCAATGCTTCTCCTAAGGATGGAAACATAATCGATGCTCACACCATCTTCAACGCGCACACTTCCGTAGTAGAGGATGTCGCTTGGCATCCACTTCACGAATCGATTTTTGGTTCAGTTGCCGACGACAAGCGTCTAATGATCTGGGACACACGTTGCTGTGGTTCATCAAGCAGTACATCTAGCACCACCTCTTCGATGGCTAATACTGCGACAGCTTCAAAACCCAGTCATTCTGTCGAGGCTCATTTGGCTGAAGTCAACTGCTTATCCTTTAATCCCTTTTCAGAATACATCCTAGCAACGGGCAGTGCAGACAGAACTGTGGCCCTCTGGGACATGCGAGCACTGAATATGAAATTGCACAGCTTTGAATCACACAGAGATGAAATCTTCCAAGTTCAATGGTCTCCCCATCATGAGACTATTCTTGCATCTTCAGGTACGGATCGTAGACTCCATGTCTGGGATTTGAGTCGAATTGGGGATGAACAGTCACCCGAAGATGCTGAGGATGGTCCACCGGAACTTCTTTTCATTCATGGTGGTCATACGGCAAAGATTTCGGACTTTTCATGGAATCCAAATATTCCATGGGTTGTGTGCTCGGTGTCGGAGGATAATATCCTTCAAGTTTGGCAAATGGTAGGTCAATATTTCACGTATCCAATTGTTTTTATCTCTAGGCAAACTATGTGTATACGCCAGCATTTGCTAAACAGAGGTTGACGAGGTTTTTGAGTTTTGAATCAAGTTCTTCGGGAATGTGACTGTATGTCCGCGTGTATGTTGCTCTGCTTTATGAATGTTTGCACTGTGTTCACGGCAAAATATTCAATAAAGGAGCAGTTGTTTCCCATAATTGTGCTTCTCATTTGCAGTTGAAGTATGGGATAGTAGTGAACTGTTAGGTTACATCTCTGGTGTGTATTGAGTGTCGTTTTTCTTTAGCTTTTAAAAACTAATTTGCATCGTTTTTTCTGTTCCTCTCTGAAATCAGCTCTTTTTATTAACAATGGGAGTTGTTCTCATCGGTGCGCAATTTATTGCCCACTACAGGTCCTAAAATAGACAATTTTCACCTTATGGAAATATCAAAACACATTGAAAGTTAGAGTTTCGGAATCCGGGTGAACCCTACGTCATCTGGACTCCAGAATCACTATTCCGATTTCTATTTTAATTTTATCTGCTTTTGATGGGTACTTAGTACTGATATGCCTGTCATATCTCCCGAAAATAATTCTTCAAGTTCCAAATATTAAAACAACGTTGAAATGAGTTTTGTCGGTTTGGTACTCAATAATGTTAAAGTGAGCCATTGTCTTTATTATCAGCCTATTCATCATCCAAGTAGGTGGTCGCGGATGTCTGATGCTCCTATTTTCACTTGCAAAGGATGTTTTGATAAATAGTGGTCAGGAGAGGAGTAGGGGAAGTCATTTTTATTATCCTTTGGGGTCCGTGATTCTGTCCCCGTACTCGCAATAAGTGCTAACAAATGCCTCAACGGACTAGTAAAAACGGAAAATGGTCGTTCTGTGGAGACAATGGCCGTTCTATTCCATCACAGGAGGTAAAGTTTTCAGTGTTCATTTGAGTTCAATTGTAAGGGATTAGAAGTCAACTTGAGAGTTATCAGTTGATCTTTTTATTAAGGACGGGAGAGACTTTTCTTGGTTTTCTCTTTTCTAAATTCCTTGACTTGTTTTAGGTTATTTTGGAATTTTTATTAAACGCTGAATTAGCTTCGAAAAATGCATAGATATAGGACCTTAGAAATCTATTTCGAATCGCTCGATACTAATGCCGATCCTATTGTTTTTTATCCTCTTTATTAGGAGGAATCTGCGTTGGATGATCCTTAATCACCATGATTAGTTTTCTCTATTTTCTTTTTCGACAAGAACTGCTCTTTGTTTCCATTGCAATCGCTCTACATTGTTTAATTAACTTGAATATAAGTAGACTTATTTTCTTCACTTCTCGTGTTGTCTTGCTATTAAATTCTTACCTTGCAATTATTAATTAATGTTTTTTTTAGGCTGAGAACATTTTCAACGAAGATGAAGCTCAGACCTCTGTTGATACTGACTAAATTGGCGATGTGTCTACTCAGAAATTTACCTGTGTGAACCGTCTTCCCTCCCCAAATTTTATAAACAAATTCAACAAACTCTATGTGTATTTCGCGTCAACTCTCTCCCCATTTTTGTAAGAAAGTTCCATCAAAATCAAATCGCGCTTTTCTTATATTCCCGTGTTTGTCTTATTTCCATCTGTTAAAGGATTTGAGGCTTAATAAAGGCATTGAAACTAGTTTATGGCTCTTCTTAGGCCTGAAATGTTTGAGATGGGGTTAGCTGAGGGTTTTGGATGGAACAATTATAGGTAGATAGATTTTATTTGCATAACGAACGAAACTATTCTGTTTGAAGATTATCCCTAATTAGCGTTTTGAGATAGTCCGTGACGCTATTCGTAACTTCTTCGGGTATCGTATTTTTTGCTATGTCTTCGAGGTCGCTGACTACTTCGTCGACATTGACGTTGTCAACGCCCTTATTACGAATGTGCTTTCTGCAAGTGGCTTTCATTTGATCGTACCAGCCGGTATCAACCAATTGTTGCGCAATTAATTCTCGTATCTTTTCGCGTTCATCATTGGCATTGAGAAGGTCATTTATTTTCCCAAGTATTTCATCCTTTTTTTCCTCCATTATAAGGGTGATTAGGGATATAATTTACTAAAGTATACTGGATACCAATTATCGCGATTTCTTAAAATTAATTAGTTTGAATAGTACCAATTCTTTTAAAAGCTTTAATAGTTTGTCTAGCATTTGAACTCAATTATTGTTTGAACATTTTTTAGCTTTGACAATTTCTCATAGTATAATAACTTAAATGTGCATTTTTTTCTTAATTCAAATTAAAATTCATTTCAAATTTTATTTGATGTTCGTAAAATATAAATTGATTCATATCACGTATTGTTTATGTCACTTAGTTATATGCATACTGCTATTCATACTAGTTATCGCGACACCATGGTCACAAAATCGAAATGTTGGTTGTTCGGTGTAGCTCCTGACTTTACGGGGCTCTATAACATGTTATAAAAGCAATTATTTTCAACTAATAGAAATTATCCCATTATTTTTTAAAGGTAAAGTTTTAATTATTTGTTTAAATCTTTATATATATCGAATCAGCTTTTATATTGTAACATCCTTTTCGAATAAGTTGACATGAAACACCTTCAATTTACTTACATGAAATCATTATTAGCAGATAAGATGGAATTTATTGTGCTTAAACTCTCATTGAAAAATCAACTATAGTTCCCAAGTATGTTGATTCCTTTAGTCGTGGTCCTGTACTTTACACAACAAACATAATTTCAGTACGCAAGGAAAATTTAAGATGCATTCTAACTTTATTTGAATTAGGCTGCACGTCTATTCTTAATACTTTGATTGAGAGAGGTTGGCTTACAATACGTAGTCTTAAATTTAGATTTCATGAAGCTCGTACCTGCAAAGGGGTCTGTGATTATTTTTGTGGTTTTCTTATTTCTCATGCACAATATATGTCTCAACTTTATTTCCTCTAAGATTTTTACTCAATACACAATTGTTTGGAAATACGGACCACCAAGTCCATTGTAATGCAGAAATTGAAGTAAGAAGCGAAGTCTAAGCTATATTTATCAGAGTGCACTACAAATATAAGGCAATATGGAGTGAAATAAACACTTTACACCATGTGAAATAACTAAATAAGAAAATCAAAGAAATATTGCAGGTACGAGTTTCAGGAAATCTAAACTTAAGACTGCGTGTTCTATTTCAGCTTTTTATCAGACAAAGGATTAACATTGCCCAAAATTTAATACTTCTTTAGTTGTGCGAAGGACAAGATCATGAATTGTGCAATGTTTGCATTTTGGCGCAACAGTTGGTTTTCAAATTAGTATTTGCCCACAAAAAAAGGCTGCATTCAAGAAAAAAGGAATTAAGTTTATTAAAATTAGGCAATAATGACGTTAATCTTTTGACTTTCACCATATACTTCCTCTGATTTATTTAATTTTATTATGGATTTGTTAGTTTTCGTGACATTGGATTCTTTTCTGTATTATTTTTATTCAATATTCTTTCATTAACCCTAATTGATCTTGTTTTATTAAAGTTATATGCATGCAAATACCAGTTTGTATTGTCATTACGAAATGTTTAGTTTTGTGTAGTCTCTGCATTTGTCCTCATAATTTTAGGTTCTTAGTTGCATGCTTTTATCCATATGGTATTCATTTTCCTATGTTGTATTATGCGCGAACAAGTTGTTCAGTTTCTTGTTTTGAAAATTTGTTAACTTTATTGTGGCGCTATTAGCATCTTTATTTCATCTTCCTTTTTATATATCTCATAGTATTGCTTCGAGATTGCCCCAATTTCAAGATATGATTGACGATGGAGAAAATTCAGTGAAACCATGTGATTCTGTTGCCGAAATTTTACCTCTATTAGTTGTATTTGTTAGGCGATATAATTAATTGTAATCTTATACTCCTGAAGACGGAATTAGTCATTGTGATTTGATTGCTTCTTCTTGCCTTTCTTTGACGTCTCTTACCCCATCTTTTCTGTTTCATGCTCCTTCTGACATTTCAATCTAGTCTGCCTTCTCCACAAGATTTTCTTCATCTTGGTCGTAGTTCATAATTATTAATAAGTTTCTAATTGGCAAGGTCTATAATGGTAAAGAAGATAACGATGAAGGAAGAAAGGTTAAGAAATATATGAGTAAGAGGAAGCAATCATCTTGGCACAATTGCTACTTCCATTTTATAGCTTCTGAGATCAAGTAACCAATCAGGACCTATTTTTCTATTGGTCTTCTGTACATCCATGTTGACAGCTTCTCTCTGTCTGGGCTAACTTAGCCCTCTTTTAATATTTCAATAGTTTCCTTTTGCTTATTATGATACTGAAAAGAAAAATTAGTGCAGGATTTGTAGGTTTTAAGATTCGAAAAGCTGTCCATGTAATTTTCGATACTTGAAAACATCGTTATCTTCCACTTTTAATCGAGTCGGTAGTGTTGTGGGAATGACAAATGCAGAAGCCTCTCGAACAATCAATGACCAATGCCAATACAATCAATCAGTGGTCAATTCCAGTACACCATTACCCGACCAATCAATGACCCAAATCATATGAGGTCACCATATCATAAAGTGTACATACGGCACGCTGGCACACAGCATGCTAGCACTCATCACACTCCATGCCATGTATGTCTAGTGTTCCTGTAATACATCTGTTTCTTCCGGGGGTCTTACCAACAAGGAGAATCTGCGAGGCTTAGTTAGGTAGCTAATCCGCTACAGTGTCCATTTAAAGTTGTAATTTAATTTAAAGAGATATTTACCATAAAATAAACTGTATTTACGATGAGGGTTACTAAAAATCAATTGTTAAGCATCTACTTTATAAATCCGGATCTTTTCAAGTAAGTCATAGCATTGTATTTGGAGAACGTAATATTAAATGATAAATAAATTGTATTACAAGTTTCTGTCCATACTTTTAGATCATAATCATACGAAAGGCAGCAGTCATTGTGGTACTGGCGTATCTTTTTAACTTGAAAATTTATCTGAAATTCAAAAAAAGGCAGGGTTAACTCCTGTCTACTTTGAAGATGTAAAACAATTATTTATCAATGCTCACTCAGTTATTGCTTTCCAACTTCCTGTTGATAATTAAAGGTGTGCTCTAAGAGATTCAGGGTTTCGTTGTTACTCTGAATCTGATGCTGTTGCTGTGGGTGACCATTTTGCTGCGTATTATAGCTTGCATTTGTGGCTAGGGGTTGTAGATGGAATGCTATATTTATTCCATGTTTAGTATAACCATCGTTTTGCCAGGTTGATATATCGACTTCATTGGCATATTTGCTGTTTTGGCCAATTTGTAAAGGGTTCATTTCGGAGGTGTTGCTAGTTTCTAATTGGAGCTCATCAAAAATTGTCGGAGGACCTAAACAGAAAACGTTTCTATTAATTGGTAATTAAATCAAACAATATCTAATTTAAATTAATAACGGTGAATATAGGTTGGGCAATTCTCGCGTCTTTCTTTAACCGATTTTGACCTTTTCTGAGATTCAATGACTGATTAGTTAAACTGACCGTTGCCTGTTCACTGTTTCCTTATGATTTATAATTTTGGCGGAGAAGATTTACTTTCGTAACCGTAGTTCGGCTATTTCTTGCTGTAATCTGACAACCGACAGTCTAGGATGACCATACTCCACATAAAGCAAGTGAACTACTAGCCACGATTTTCAAAATTATATGTCAAAAGGACTGATTGCCTTTCTAAGTCAAGAGTAGTAAGGAAATTTTCTCATTTGCCAACCTAAATTTCGGAAGTTCACACAGAGTGATTTAGTACAGCAAGCCATAATAAATATGAGTAGGACTTAAAGCCATCAAAAAATTCTAACGTTTTGTCCCTATTCCATTACTGTTCATTGAGTTTGTACATGGAATTTAACTAATCATTAATTTTTCTTATATATTGTTCATGGGCACAGGTGAAGCCATTAAGTTTCATTTTAGGTATTTTTGGTTTCATTGAATTTCATTTTGAAATAGCACTTCTTTATAAATCAGAAACTCGGGTTAAAAATGTGTCAACATGCCCGATAACAGTATGTCCCCGAGAAGATCATCAAGTCTCACTGAACCGATCGTATTCCCGGAACCTTCCACATTGTTATTTGGCAAAGTATTGACAGCTGCAACAGCACTTCCGATCCGTCTAACTAGATAACCCGAAACCTTTTGAAGGGTTGGAATTAGTAATAACAATTCGCCAAATCGACCTTCAGGAAGATATTGATTGTCGTTCATTACATTCATAAGTTCCATTTGAAGGCGACTTCTTGAGGCTTCTACTGTAATTCGTCCATTGTTGGTCATACTCAAATGACCTTTAAATGGAATTTATTTAATATATCAGTTTAACACATTGTATCGCGTTACTGCTTACAATATTTTCAGGACCAAAAACACTTTATCTTATCATGGCCTGAGCTCTAAGTTGGTTAAATCGAACTAACTGAAATTTTTACCTCTGTTATACAGTATAACTAGGTTAAAAATGGTTTAAAAAATAACTTAGTAGATAATCCTAAACAATAGGAGCAAATGTGAACATTGAGATGTCAATAGAGGCGACTTAATAGAGAAGTATTAACTTTTACTGAGGAGATTATGAATTAATTAAATTACCTTTAAAGCTTTTCTTATAAAAATCTGGTAATCTAAGTATTGACGGAAGAATGCCAATTTTGTCAAACAATGGTAAATTTTTAACAGTATTTAATGATAAATAATGAAAGTAATTGTGCATTTAATTCTATTAAGAATTTATAATCAATCTACCTCATTACGCGCCTGGTGACTTCCCTTAACGTCAAATGCTCTTTAATCATTATCACTTATTATCTTATTTGAATTATAAATGGCCTCACATTTAGATTTTCAAAAAAAACACGTTTAATCTCTGATGATTTGCAACTTTGGATTCACTGGGGCTAATATCTTAGTGGAGTTTTGATGAAGATTTGCCATCCAAGGCCTTAGGGCCAAAAGATTAATACTTTGAATAACCCAAGTTAAAAGAAAGAAGAACCTATCATATGCTATGACAAGGCATTTACCTAAAACTGATGACATAGTAGGCGATAAGCTTCCATTGTGAGATTCTAATAACAGTCATTTAGCCCTTAGTGAGTCCCTCAATTTACTGCGAAATCTGACTTCAAGCGTAAATACTAAAGTTTTATTTTCCGTTTATTCATATACCTATTGCGGCTTCAATTAATTTAAATTAAAAACATGGAATAATTTACACAAAGGATTTCTTTGGGCAATTAATCATTAACAACTCAAAAGTCTACTGTTTATCCTCAAACTATAAATTTATACAGCCAACTTAGTGCCAACGTGAAGTTAAGGGCGTACACGTAGTTATAGCTTGTATAATTAGGCAGAATGGCTCAAGCAAGGCATTTATTTTACCTGCACACAGGAAGATGATTGCCTTTAAGCATATGAATTCCATTTCTCCGATAGCTAATTCCAGGAGCGGTCTGTAGATCGTATTTGCAATGACTTTCAAAATTGCATCCAGATTGTTATCGTCGACACAGCATGGCACAACAGGATATTCCCCACTTTCAGCCTTGATGACTCCAAGAAAAGCGGAATTGAGTCGCTGAAATAAGTCCACGAAGGATCCAGAGTCATTTGTTTGCTGTGAAGAGGAGCATATTGCTTGCCATACTATACTCAGTAGCAATAACTCTCCTGCATTTCCTCGCAGTAGTGTTAACTGAACCAAAGATGGTTATTGGTGAAATATTATAAACAGTTAAGTTATTTAAATTTCCTTTTACCTGGTCTTGCATATCGAGACAAGAAAAACACTCCAATTGCTTTGCCCAGTTAATCAAACGGAAGAATTGAACTTTAAAGGCATAACAGATGTCCGATAAGGTTAGTGGACCACTTGAAGAGATCTCTTTGGGTTCGATGGATTCTGCTGACTCTCTAGACTCTACTTCCGCACGAAGTAGTGTGCTGATGTCGATTAACGTACCATTCAATCCTGGTGCATCATAGAAGGATCTCCGATTACTAATTTTATCCCTCTCATGTTGGACGGCTGCAATTCAAAGATTAATTTTTAATAAAAACTCTATTGATGAATAATAAGTAGCATAAATATATTGACTTGCCTGCTCTGTTCATTCCAACTCGGAAACATTTCTTAAGGCGACAGAACCTGCATTGATTCCGCATGTCTTTGTCTATTGTACAGGTTCTATTGTATCGACAACTATAAGTATGTTTTCGACGCACCGAACGTCTAAAAAATCCTTTGCATCCATCACAAGAGTAAGCGCCATAATGCTTGCCTAATAAAATTTAAAGCAATTTTCCTTTAGATTAATCAAATTAATTGTTCTGAATCAGTAAGTTACTTTAACGAGCACTTTATTTACTTCCAAAAAAATAACTATTAGATCAATAAATTTAGTCATTATTGAAGAGATAAAAGATACCTAAATATATGCCATTAAATACGCCGATATTTAAAAGGTTCAATCTGTACAGGTGCACGTAATATTTTACACTTAAGTGGAATTTAGTCTCTTAGCCTGTTTTAACCATCTTGGCTCACATGAATTTCAAAGGCCCTAGGGATTAAGGTTATCAATCAATGCTTTTATATTTAAGAATATTTTAGTCATTCTTATACTTCAATGATTATGAAGGGGCACAGCAGAGGGACTTCCTCAGTCGGTGTAAAAGAGTAAGGAGCGTCAAGCAAAATCTTGGAAAATATTCCCCAATGGTATTCACAACAGTTGCTAAAGCTACAGGTGACTGCTGATCTATAATATGATAAATGTAATCGCTTCATGCTCCTTTTTTCAGGCAACAAGTGGGCGAAAGTTAGAAATCAACCGATTTTGAAGACAGGGAGTTACTTCTCAAACTTTATGTTTGCTTATAACAGCGCTCTTGAATCCGCTCCTATTGATATCGCTCATAAAATAAGTGCACTTTGGACTAGGTAAGGTCTAAGCTTACGGGATTGGAAAAATCGTCTACATGCGTCCAGATTAAAGGAATCATAGTTAGCATTGGTGTATTATGGTCATCCCTATAAATCGGTTTTTGAACAAAAGATATTAATTTGAGTGATAACATCGTCTATTCCAACTTATCAAACTGTTAATATTGGCCAAACTCGAGAGCACAAAATTTCCCACGATAGTCTAAATTTGTTCGAAACTTTACTTCAATCACCTCTCCTTCAGCTTGTATTTCACTAGACTGTTACCCGATTTCGATTGCTTATGTGAGATCGAAAATTTGATTATTTTGTCTCACCGTAGTTCATAAAAGCAAACATATGCCACCGATTATAACTTATTTAAGTTTGTTATATCAAGCTTTATTTGCCTCTTTTCAATCTTTTATTGATAAATAACAGCAAATTTTTTTTTGAATGAGAAATGCCCGAAAAATCTGGCAGAACTCATTGAAGTAAGCCGCATTATTAACTTTTTTTAAAATATCAATTCGGGATCCAGCAGTATTCATTTTTCACCCCACTCACCTCTGCCCCGTTCTGATTGGTTTATTCCCAACACCCCCCCCCTGTCCCCCTCGTTCCACACTTGAATATATGTCGCCATCTGAGCAAACAAACGAGTGTATTTGACCGAAATTCAGAACAGAGTTGTACTACTTCCTCCTAACTTTTCACCGCTAACATCAACAGAGACCAACACAGTTTGCGCTATCTAAATAGTTAAAGCGTGCGCAAGTATCACTTGCGCACTTCATTCCCGTTGGCTACTTGGTTAAAGCCGCGCAATCGGCCTATTTCAACGACTTATCTGTTCTGATTTCGATCAAAAACAACTTTCTAGGTGTTATTTATCCAAGCGTGGAGAGTAACATTATCTGGATTGTCATGCTTATTCAAGCGGCTTTGGCTAGTTCTAAGTAAGCAATATTACTATATTCGTCACTACATCATAATTGATTAAATGCAGAAATTGCCAGTAAAGGTCCTATTTCAAACTATTTGAAAATCCTGCAGAGAATATCAAATTGAGAAAAGATTTAAAAAATAATTAGCTTTGGTGGGGTGGGTGGAAGGTACCATGGAGGTACTCGCATGAGAAACTTACATGAGAAATTTGCTTCTTTATTAGAATAAATCCATGCGGTTGGCCACCCATGTAATTGGATATACACCCATTGAAGTAGATCTTGCAGGCTTGCATAGAACTGCAAGAATTTTCGATGGCTTTCTAACACTGAAAGTTCGTTTAAGCTGTTAAAGGGGTCAAAATATACTAACTCAGAGCTAAGAACGGTAATACGAAAGGTGAAAAAGTACTTTCGGTTGTATTAGCCTATTAGAAAAAGAAATCCAGTCGTTTTGTAATTTCTAATGGCTCTGTAATACTTAAGGTGGGAGTTATTCTTTCAGGGGTAGGGACCTTTAAATGTGTATGCCTATACAGAAATCTTGGCTTCAAGACTGAAATTCTTTCCTCGGTAAATGCGATCATGCTCTTGATAAGTCGTTTAATTGAAAAAAATATTGTGAATCATTCCTTCATGTATTTTTCAAAAGAAATTGAACTACTCTGTATAATTTTCAATTAAGTAAAGCCAAAATTTATAAATATTTGGGCAAATAATGGGAAAATTGATCTAACATTTGCTGATGGTTGATCTTAATTAGATGTGGACTACGATTATTACTTTCATTTTAACTTCAGATTGCAGTATTGATTCAAGATTGAGGGTCTGTTTTTGTCAGTTCAAGTAGCGTTTGACCCTTGTTCCTTCAGACGTGACATTAACCAGTTGAAAACGAGTGTATTCATTGAATCAAGTCATGATAGATAATCACCGTCAAATATCAGGCGAATTAAATGAACTCAATCAAAAAATAACTAATATTTTTTTGATTCGTCAATTATTATTTAACCAGACACTTCGATATCATCCACTGGCGAATATTAACAGCGTACAATATTATCCAATTATGCTTACAAACATACCAGTTGCTTTATCTCCACAAATGAGGCAATTAGACACCGGCAAATTCGATGCTCCAGAAGGTGGTCTTTCATCAACTTTCACACCAAAGTTGCTGATCATGGAATCATCTTTCTGCAAACCTCTTCGACCTCTTGACCTCGTGTTGGGGGTCATATCTGGTGGACTTGGATATCCATCCGGTGTTGAGTTTCTATTTGCATTAACGATTGCCATTATACCATCAGGTACTCGTTCTGAATTTAGCTCTAAAATATTATATTTCGTTAATTACTAAACAGTAACAAAAATCGATCGTTAAGCATAGTTTACACGAATTGATATATCAACCTATTCAACAAGTCTTGACAGAAGCATTGTTCCAAAATCGAATAGTTGCATATTGCAATGAATGTTGAAATGAATTAAAATTATTTATTTTATTTGATTATTCACCGTAGACAATTAAAAAATGCCTTTATTATAACAAACTGCAGGGTTGAAAATTTTACTAATTTTTCAGTTTGGTAAGCAACAGAAATAACTCAGCGGTAGACTCAGTAAATGATAAAGACACCGAAAATAAAGTTCAAGCATGAAAAAGTCTTTCCTCTTCATCGGCTTCTTCTAATTTTTGAATTTAGGTTCGAAAAAAGTCTGTTTTGTGGCCAGTTTATGTTACTGAATTCAAATGTCATGTATCGTCACACTGATTGCCGGGGAAGACGTACTTATTGACAGTCTGGCTATTTGAAATCGTTTTTTTTTCTTTCAAGGGCTGAGATTCCAGAGCGATTTTGAGAGCTATTAGGCTAGGATTTACAAATAGCTGGAATTCAATTAGCAGCAATAATGCATATCACTTGGACAAAGGGTAGAATTAACAAATAGATAAATCGGCGTGGAATTCATTCTGGTTCTAGTAATCATAATTATTTATTTACAAATAATTTTTATAAAAAGTAACAGGTGTTAATAACTTCTATTTTACTTTTGGAGCAATCATTAATTTAATACTTCATGCTGACATTTATAACCTGAAACTTCTTACTCAAAGTAAATTAACTTTTCCATCATATAAACTGAAAAAAACGCAGTATGACTAAATCTTGAAGTTTACCTAATAATTGGCTCAAATTTAAATAATCTATGATTGACTTACTCTTGTCATACTCTTCCTCATTATTAATCAATGATTCACCGCAGGCGAATTCAACTGGCTCAAGAACAGGAGTATAATAAAATGTATTGTTGTGATCGATCGGTGTTTCTAAGCATATATGCATTTGATCTGGCAAGTAGGATCTGTAGACATCTGTAGGGTTTGTTAAATCTGATTGGCTGGAGGTTTGTAGGGGTGCAAGCCAGGCATTGTTCTGATTAGCTGATGATGCCTCAACATAGTAAGATGTCGCTCCCGAAATGTGTTCCACAAAATTTGATGAATCAACAAGAGTCGGAAGAAGTAGGGATGGATCTAAACAGAATACAGCTTACAGAATACAGAATACCCAAATCGAAGCTTATTCATTCAAAATTAAAATGACGTATCAGAGGCGTGATTTAGATAGGGATGCATAGCATTTTTAACAAAGAAATAACTTAGGATTATGAAATCAGAAGATTTAACCCAGACATTAGTAAATATATAAAATTTGCCTCGTCACTGGTGTCACTCCTGACATACAGGTTTGAATACTTTGGCATGTTCAAGCCCATTGTAACGGTGCTGGATCCAAAAGTTCTTAGACCTTTGTATTGTTTTAAATCCGAATTTCATAATTTTATATTAACATAAAGTGGGAAAATTTTAATAAGTGAGTGGCTATGCCCACCTCCGGAGTGACAGAGCTCTGATTTCCTTCTGGCGTATTTGTCCTACTAACAGTGAAGAAATTGTCGGATTACAATGTATCGGATTGTATATAGTGGTAAATTCCTATTAACTGAATGTCAAACCAATGATGTCTAACTGAGATAAAGGGTTGGAAAGCACTTTCCTAAACCTTTTATTTAAGTCAATCGTTTAAGTTCCGAACTGTGCAAATTTAATCATTTTTTTATAAGAGGGGTTAAGCGGTCTCCACATATGATATTCAACTGGCGATTTAACAACTTAAATTATGCATTTTTTAACATGAGATTGGACTTTGATACTACAAATACGGAAACTTGTAGCTATGGCCATGTTCCGTCCTGTTTCACAATTGAATATCAATACTTTACTTGATGTCAGATAATATCAAAACCTAATCTAATCTAATTTCAAAAATAATTTAGCAATTTATTAACAAAGTAAGCTTGAAAACTCTAATAAATTTGAGTGGAAATAACAAAAGCTCTTGAAAAGACCATTAATTGAAGCATAAATTCTCTAACAGATCTCTGCTTAGCTTATAGGTATTAGTAGATTTCAATAATGTCTGCATATGGTGATCAACTTGAATGAAGGTTTAAAGAATTTCGATGAATTCGGACGCATTTTTTGGATATTTACGACTCAGAGAAGGAATTTGACGTTTACCAATCTATCTAGGAGGATTGAGAACCTATCGACTGCGGCTAAGCAACTTCGTACAAAAACATGAAAAATGAAACAATGTCATGTGGCGACCGAAAGGATCACTGTCTCGAAAGCAAAACGGTCAGAGACGACTTCAGGAGCTGCATTTAAGACATCATAAAATGGGAAGTCATTCAAATTCCAAAATGAACATTTTGTAATTTTTCCTATTTGATGGATTGAAGCGTAGTTGGATAATGAAGATGGTTGGAATTCTCAGAAGAGAGCGAGAGATAAGAGCAAACATTATTCTTTGACTAAGTTGACTCGTGAACAGTAATGAAATCATAGCCTCCTTCTAACAAACTAAGTAAAGTATTACTTAATTCCATATTTACTCCAACGTCATTAACTTTACGCATTTTACACTTTTTACAACTCCAAATTCTTAAAACTGTGCATTTGCTTCTGTGAATCATATTGGATGCACCATCTTTTTACATTCAATAAAACTTTTCTTAGATCTAAAGTTCTCTCATGCCTCTCTGATTAAAAAGATTATAATTTCAGCATTCTTCTCTTACCAGCAGTATAAGATTGTGGCATTAGTCCAATCCAAAAGTGTATAGGAAAAAAGTGGACCAACTTTCATGGTTGCAAAATTGTAATATAGTAAAATTGATCTTGGTCTGAGAGAATTATTCAAATGCACAGTTGGATGGTTCATGCAAAATAATCCGATGCAGGTGAGACTAAGTTAAAGGTGCATTTTGACCTAATCGAGAGGGTAACATTAGTGACCATTGAAACCAAGTAATCCTTAAGACATGAATCTTAGGAGGTCCTTTTGAACCTTATAGTAGCTGTTGAAAGGGTTCAGAAGTCCACAAGTACACAAAGGTACACTTGCACACATCACACAGCACCACTAAACGAAGTCACCTTTAGACCCCAAAAACCATGTTGAATCTCTCCCCAAAAATTGATATCGGCCAAAGTCTAACTCAAGCGCCACCACTGAACTTACCACTATTATCATAGGTGCAAGCGTCTTCCATTCCACCGTCACTGTTACTCAGTACCACCATCTGTCCATGATGATGATTTTGTTGCTGATGAAACGCAGTTGAACTTCCATAGACATCTACCTCGAATTCCTGCGGGTTCATACCTCGACGCCCTTCTAACAGAGACTACTAAGTTGTTTCCCCTCTGAATTTACACACACTTAAGTTCTACTACACCCGCACACTTCGCTTCGATTATCTATTGGTTAATATGCGCAAAGTTGTGCTGTGTAAACACCGTGTGTAAAATGTTAGAGGGGGTGGTATTACAGAATTGAGTGTGTACACAGAGTTAGGTCGGGGAGGGGGGAGGGGGGAGGGGGGGGGGAGGGGAGGTAGGGGTGATAGGGGGAACGTGGCAAGATAAAACGGTGGTTTGTGTGTGTGACGAACGGATAAAATGCACACATTCTGGCATGGTATTTTTGTTTGCTTTGAACAGATGGATGGATGTGGTGAGGTGGGGGGTAGGAATGGCGAGTTCAAATGTCTCCAAATGCGTTGAGACACTTATATATTAATGCTGCTTTATACTACAACACATGGCAGTATTTAAGGTAGTTGCTATGTTTAGACGCTAAGGTAAATGACATGATTTTATCATTTTTACGAATGTCTAGATAATTTGGATATTGGCTGCATATACGGATATTATAGCACTGAAATTCCTTCAATTTCTTAATAATATTGCAAAGAGAATTTACACTTTACCATTAGGTTATAAGTTGGTAAAAGGGGTGGAGGGAGAGGAGGGACCGATTCATGGGTACAGAATTTCCACCTACGTCTCTTCTCCTAAGATTTAGAGCACTGTGGAATTTGGAATTTGAGGTTTATAGTAATCATTATATCTGTAAGGCAGGGATGCGGTTATTATTGAAATAGAATGGTTTACCTTGTTTGTGTATATTCACATTCAATTGTCAACTTTGCATTTCGCTCTCATCACTCAAATTCCAATTAGGAGATGCTGTTATACGATTTTAGAGATGAGAAATGACGTCGCCTGTATGTCTTAGACATGAAAACTTGGTCAAACCATAAATTCCATCGGTTTAAGGTAAATCAACTAAGGACTTTCCCTTAAAACTGATCTTGACACTCCCTGGCTAAGGATTGAGGTGGGCAACAGAAACTTAAAATGTGGTTTTATTTTCATTTTTTGCATACTTATTTCTTCCACAACTTTAAATGATAGAGAGTTTATGAAAGACATTAAGGTTTGGAACAGGTGACCCATTATTACGGCTTCTACGACACCCATTTTGTTTAAGAACATAAGTCAACTTTATTATTAGTATAATTACACATTTCGTAGTGACAAAGAAAGTGGAGGAATGGTTATTTAATAAAACTGGTTAAGGTTCAATCGGTGTGAACAGGAGACAGCTACTGATGAATTGGGAGTAGGCTAAGACAACATTCAGACATAAGTAGATACAGAGTGGATTAATGAGACGTTTGAGGAAGATAGGTGACCCCTCTCCCATGATCATCCTTTCTACCTTTCCTTAATTGACACTTTTGTTATTTTTTATTTTAGTGCATAAGATGTTATTTATAATAAATGTTTATTTGAATTACGCTTCCTTCACCGGTTAGAAATAATTAGTATAGACAAACGAGATAGAATGAGTGAAAAAGGCGGTTGGGGCGAGAGAGCGGAGTGGAGGTGATAATTCAAATGCTAATAGAACGATTACAATGCGGTTATTAACTATTCAGGGAGAAACTAACGACCTATGATCGCCATCTCCTCCTTCTTATTCTATATTTCCATTAACCATAGAAATAAGATACTATTTATTAATTTTTTTTCTAGAATTTAGAATGTACACATTTTAAGGCGATTTCTGAACTAACTAAAGATAAAAATCAAAGGTAAGAAATTTTAAACAATTTGAATTTTATATTTGCTAAAAAGAAGTATATTTTTTCAAAAATATTAATAAAATAATGATTTTGGACTGATAAATAATGGACAAATAAGATAAACTATCATTCCTGATAGGTTGCATTCTAACTATTTTTCCCTCAGCATGCATTAAGAACTGATGTAATCGATAGTGGTGGAAACATCAAATGATGAAGAGAATGATCAACACTCGAATGAGTAGAAATGAAGCGCAAAATAAAGGCTACTGAAATTAGTTAGTAGTTGAAATTTGTGTAGTTTTCAGTCATTGGCTACGAAATGTTACGAAATTAACACGTCATAATCATATTTAAGATTTAACTATTTCTGTCAACTTAGCTAATCAAAGGCATCTATCATTAGCTATGGCCTATTTTCAACTAATTGGCAAGACATTAAAAAATTTTACTTTATAAAAGAGAGAGGCTTAAGATCCTCCATTATTCTAAATATTGCCACAGCTCAAATAGATGTATTCCACGTCACACATCTGTTTCCCCTATATCGTGGTTAGGTGATCTGACCAAAGGGATTACTGGGGATAAGTCAAGACTTATTCACTACAGGTCCAGAGGTATTTCAAATAGGCCGCTAAAATGACCAAAGAAAAATATTTCTTTACACTTGAAAATCGGCAAATTTTTCTCTGTTTTGCCTCTTCTTTTATTAAGTATTAAAGCCGAGTGTATCAAATTTGATTAGTGAATAGTAATTATAAATAATCTCTCATTTAGACCGAAAGGCTATCTGGCATCATATTTGTCTAATTAGACATAAAATGGTAAAATAATGAAAATCAAAATTAAATAAAACGTATATTCGGCCGACTAAAATTTTAAAAAATACATATTTAATTTCTCAGAACTGCTTTAATTCTGTCTGTTAACTGGGATTTTATCGAGTTCGGCACTGTGATTTGTGCCTGTCTCCACGGTGTCTCATTCATACTTATTTGGCCAGAAATTTCAAGTAAGAATAGAAATTCCACCAAAGTCTTTCTTGAAAAAAATGAAGCTGAAGTCATCACATCACCCTTGGAAGAGGACACACAGTCGAAAACCATGATATTTCTGGCAAGTTTAGACTGCAAGACTCAAGGAGTGTTCTGTGCAATCAATGCACGACAAGTCAACGGATATTCAGCGTGTTGTGGCAAAAGATCTGTTTTCATTGAAACAAGGCAGCCTCTTCATGCATGATGTTCCAGTTTGCTCAGAAGTTTCTTCGCCTTTGTGAGATGTTTTGTGGGTTTTTCTACGAGGTGATTTCTTTGGCAATGGTACGAATAATAGTAGAAGCTGAAACCATCAGGTGACTATGACGACAAAGTCCCAGTTCTACAGTTGAGTTTCGGTGCTTTCTTACTGCTACAACAACCTCACAGTTTCTACTGAAATTCTCCACTTCATGTCAGATTCTTTTCCAAGTGCTCAGGGAGAAATAACTAGCTATCAGAATTTCCTTATTTTGATGATCGACACGATTCATCATAATACGAGTTATTCCCTCCCACGAATCAGAAGGATCCCAAACATCCATTATCGTCGGTGTCAAATAAATGAAAGAATGATGATTTAAACGTTTAACTGTAGGCTAGTGTGTGTATGTGAAAACATCTAACACATTTGGAAAAAGCCACCAAACATTAACCTGTCAACGTTCTTTTGAATAAACAATGGTCGCGTGAAGTGAATTTGTATGAAAGGCAAATGCTTTAATGAGGAGGCTAAAATCTCAAGAGAGGCTATTGCGCACAGATAATTTTTCTCACATGCATTATCTGATATAAACGAAATTCAGTTCTTGAATCCTGCTATACAGATATGCACCCAATGTAACATTACTTAGAAGTGGTTATTTGATTCACTTTCTAAATTTTATGAAATTATCTACCGTTCGAACCTACATTTGATTTCATGAATTACATTAAGTCTTTTCATGTAGAAAAAAGTATGGTATTATTTTACGAAATGCAGAGCACCGTCGGATTACCTAAAATTTTAATAACTTACTAGCAAGAGAAGTATATTTTTGATTTGAATAATTAAAATTTATTTAACACGTGTTAATTGTTAATGACAAATACACTTATCGGAATCAAAAGTGCCAATCCGTGACGGACCTCACAAAATTAATTAGAAGCGAGTGAACACGCATAGGTGCCAATAAAGGATAATATACTACCTACCTCTAACCAATCCGATCATATTCAGACAGCCTAAAATGATTTAAAATGGTAATATTCTCAAATGCCAAGGCTGCACCGAACACGAACTTAGCATTCGAAATCGCATTAGTGTAAAGTTAGCTTATGTGTGCACGGTAAAATAAATCACAAATAAAACAGGTAATCATTAAAATACGACATTTTATTTGTAAATTATTTCATTATTATTTTTCCTATTTGCTAATAAATATTAGACAAAATAACTATAAATAGTTGGATTTGTTCATTAAATGATAAATTTAAGTAATTGGTACTTTTAAGAAATAAATTATTTAAATGAGGCCTAAAATAATATCAAATATAATGATGTTCGTGAAAATTAGTCATCCAGTTTATGATTAACCAAAGTCTAAGTCACTTAATTGTCTCGGAAATGAATGTGGATACTACATAAATAAGCTTTTGGGTAAGCTTCATCGATCCTCAAGGAAGTTCAATTAGCTGTTGGAAATGCTAGAAGCCTCTAGCAGGGTCCTCTAATGAGAATACTTGTCTTCAAAGTTATCCTGTAGCGAGAACAGCCCACATATAAAGCGAAGGGCGTTTGTTGCATACATGGCGAAGTGCAAAATATGATCAGTAAATCAATACATTTATCACCTCTCGAGTGAAAATTAACCGCTGTTTAGGCGAAAAGGCCTCGCACTTACTACGCAATCGGTAGATGACATCACTTTCTAGAATATTCTGGATCGCGTATGGCTCCTTTGGCCAGCCTTGATAGCGTTGTACACTACACATATTTTACACTAACTATCTCTTCAACTGGTAAAAGGACAATTAATTTTAACAAATATTAAACAATCAAACGATTTTCCTTTTATTAAAATATTAATCAATATCTCTAATTAAAATATGTACCGGAAATAAACATATTTGAAAATAAATAAATAAATAAATAAATATCCATAAAAGATCTTTTTAAATTATTCGTAATTAATCCCATGTCTAAATAATAAATAATTGACAAAGTGTTATTAATGATCGTCCTATTTTAAAAGCAGAGAAGTTGAGAGAACAAAAGATATCTAAACTGAGGTTGTGAAAGCTTTTCAAGGATAGCGGTTTAAAGAAAATTACGACGGCTGTCAATGTCAAACATTGGATTTGCAAAACCAATTCTCCTAAATTGGACCAACGTAAAACAAATATTTCCTCTGGTCACAAAGCCTGCTTTGTTTTACGAGTTGTTCTAATTTTCAAATCAGTTGTTTACCTATTTAATTGTACGTAAATTGAATTTGCCAACATTTTAGCATCTTCAGCAAAAGTTACACTCGTTCCAACAGGTGTGGGAGAACCATTTTCATTATTAATCGAAATGCAGGAGCAATAGCTCGAATAAATTTTCGAGGAAAGAAATTCAAAATGATTTATGACATTATAAAAAAATATAACTATAAAAAATTTTCAAATTTCCGATTAATTTTTTCTTAAAAATTTTGTTATGATCTGAAAAAAAGCAGAATCAAATGAGGGTGACACTGATCCACACTTCGTTTATTGGATTAAACCAGCATATACGAGGATAAGAATTGATAAGAATTTTTTCAACACAATCAATTAAAAAGACGAATTTTCGCTTTCTTGGCCCTTAACGTAGAAGGTGAGAGAATTCTGAAATAAAAGTACTTAATCAAGTTCATTTTCATTCATTTTAAAATTTGCAGATACAAAGTAGAAAAATAAACCATGAAAAAATAAAATTTTTAGGTTTTGATTCATAATTTAATTATCATTAATACAAGTATTAGAATTCAATTTTAGTGCGCGGGAGGACTTCTCATTTAATTACGATATTAACCAAATCAAATATTTACACGCTTTTAAGATCAATTCGCCTAAAATAGGACTACTTAGTACGTAGTGACGGTATGGAATTTTGACAAAACATAAAATATCAAAGGATTATTCTAGAATGCTTTAATATATTTTGAACTTTATATTTATATTTAGTATATGTAACAGCAACGCTGTATGTAATACAGCGAATCCGTATTTATGGTATCCTTTATTACAAGGAAATGCCATTAAAATGTGGAAACCCTACGGAAAAGTAATTTATCAAATGAAATATTTTTCTTGCTGGCTAATATATTTGGAATTTGAGCAATTCGGTAAGGAAAAAGTAAACACAAATAAATACCAAAATAAAACTTGATTGAATTTATCATTTCATACTTGTTCATATTAACTCAAAGAAAACGTTCTTTAATACTCACTGTAAAGGTACGGTCTTGACAGGAACGGTGGGTGGGGGTGGGGGTGAGAAGATATCGGACTCTATGGATCGGAAAGTTCCAGAATTCGAGTTATTAATTGATGTTGGAGAAATTTTAGCGTCGCTCCTCATCCTCGTAATTGCGCATTTTGTGTTTGTGTTTGTTTTTCGATTAAGTAAGAAAACCAAAATCCCAGGGTTCATCAGAAATGACGAAGATAAAGTGTCTAGCTACCTTCTATCCAGTTCTGGCGAATTTGTCTGTTAACATAATTAAACGATTACATGACAACTTAGAGAATACACCTTATCACCAGTCCAAAAAATGGTGAAGTAATGGATACATTTGGGCGTCTACAAGTTGGCTAAACAACTTACCGGTCGTATAAACGATAAAATCAATGACTTATCAGATATTAGACTACAGTAGTATTAATGTCCCTCATTCATTTAAATATACACCAAAGTTGGCAAATGACCTATCTATTTCTTTAAAAGCTAGAAGATATGCGTTTTCTAGGGGCCAGATTCCACTCCGCGGCATCCGATAAGAAAATGCCATTACCTTAGTGATTTATGGAGGACATGGTTAGTATTTTTTCTAGACGTTATGCTGATTTCTAACATCCTGATTGATGAAACTCCAGGGTTCGTGTGGATAGTGTTTTGTACTTTAATTTGTAGAACTAATCTTCATTTTGCATCCGTCTTACCGAACGCCAAAAACGTCACACTTTGGTTAAATGAGCGTGGCGATATTTGGGTCGCCGTAGGAATTAAAAAGTACGTTTCAAGAGATAATCTTAGAGCTTAACTTAGTGGATTTTTTGAAATTATTTGCCACGCGTAAACCGACAACATTAAATAACTTAATTAAATTCAATTAAACGCAATAATTTGCCGATTTATTGAACATCATTACATAACGTATGTTACAAAAATGGTAGTAATTTTGTTAAAATGGGTTTAGAGGGTAAATTCTGGTTCCAATCATCCCGTAAGATCCAAATTAACGTAGTATTTAGAAAATTAAAGAAATGTTGAAAGGTTTTAAAGCTAGTATAAAAAATTCCTCAAATCAACATAATAATTAAAAATAGCATATTCGTTATTTGGCTAATTTAATAGTAAATTACAGTTATATATGTATATATATGCAAATAAATTTGTTTATTCATACTTAGAAAGCATGACTCTAGTATTCTATCTACTGCTCAAGGCTAATCAAGGATGGAAATTCCTATATTGTACTTATACTAATGGGAATCGATCTGGAGCAATTTGAATATTGCACTTCTGATAAAACTACACTACAGTAAATATTGCAGGGCCACCAAGGAAAGTCCCACAAGACTTTAAATTAATATTAAAGAAGGTACCCTTGAAGAGCTCTTACTAGATACTTGGATTGTATAACCATTTTTTTGACAAGAAATTAACCATTATACTTTTTCTCCTCATTTTTCTCTATTTGAATGAATAAACAAAGGTCTCTCAACAAATTTCTCAAAATTTAGATTCAATTTAATTGTTGTAATCGTGTGCTTATATACACCGATAGTAATCAGAGGAACGCAGAAAATCTACTTGAAGTCCGGCAAGCTTTAAATTTAATAAAGAACAAATGAGAAATCAAAACAATTATTCCGATATTTTTATGTAAATCATAAATTTCAAATCTGTTATACAAATATTTGTTTAAATATTCTATTAAAATTTCTCCTTTCTTATTAATTCACAGTCAATAGTTATTAAATTTTGACTCACCTGAACAAATTGTAATTGCGAAATTCTTCGCGTGCTTATAGAAGAGCAATTGAGAGAAAACCTCCAAACCTAGAACATAGCAAATGTATACAATTGCTGCATTCAGCATTCAAATTTCCTGATGCCAAATTTCGATTATACTTTAAAATTAATTAAAATTTGGACCGAATATATGTTTATCAATTACTACTTATGACTAGTTTTGTTTTGCTTGTCCAGATTTCTAATAAATACACAATACAGAATTATTTAAATTATATTTGAATTTTTGGTATACTTTGTGACATGCATTAAAAAACGTCTTAAATTCATTTTGAGCATTGTAAAAAATGTTCCAGATTCTCCATATTGGAAAGCTGGAAAGTTAATAAGTAATTAATCGTTTAAAAATTTTTGTCTAAATATAAAATCTAATTAAAATGTAATTGGCAATTAAAAAGGCAATTTTTAAGAATCTGCACCATGGCGAATTAAGTTCAATTTCAGGTTTTGATCCTATTTTTTTGCCATTACGTTCAAGCCTTTCTCACAACCAACACCATTTTTCGTCATAAGATTTTAAATGGTTCTCCTGTTTCGTAGTAAACACTGGTCCAAGTTAATTTACTAGGGCATTAATTTAAATGCTTTGTCGTAGAAGATTGAAAAGTATTTGGAAATTCATATAATCTGAAATTCACCTTAAGTATATTTCAGTGCACACATCTATGTTTAAACATTGGTACTGGCTTCAGTAACATGATAGTGAATAACGTGAACTGGTATTACCAACCGGAGAAACATATTATTCGGTCAAAAATCTCCATACCCATGAATCTAGGAGTCACTTAATGGAATTTAAATATGTAGTGTTGAAAACAATGTTTCATAATCGCTTACCGATGCCTCCTTGTCCCTCTTTCCGTTGCTTAATCAAATGGACCACTTTACTAAGATAATAAAATCTTAAAAGTTTTTAGCATTGCCATTAGCAGAAGTTGACAATAAAACGAACTCTCATTTTAACTGTTTTATTCCAGGCAACGGGCACTGAAATTAAATTGGGTAGTCTCTGGTCTCAGCCTCAATTTACTTCTGAAAAACAGAATATTTTTGTAAGAAATTAAAATTAAAATTAGAATGCCGTTTAAACGATAATTTGATTTTGCAACACGAAGACAGTGAATTCATGAAAGTAGTTCTAAGTTCAACTGAATTTTTGAGAATATTCTTGCCCTATGTAAGGTGTGTTTATTAATCAGTTACTCATATAATGATGGTAGGTCATTCATCACAACTAAATTCCCTTCCATCAATTGGAAAAAGTTAATAATGCAGGTTACAACAACGTAATAAAACAAATTTTAAAGCCACTTTTAGTCAACCTAAACTTATTAAAAATCCATTCCAATTCCATATATCAAGTGAAATAAGACCTTTAAGTGACTCTAAATTTAAAACCGTCTCGATCTCTTTCTGTTTATTACATATTAAACTTAATGTTATTCGAGTGAAAGAGAAACAACAAATTTGGGATGTGCTGTCCAAGTATGCTATCAAATGCATTTTGCTCCACAGAATAATAATTACTGTAGTCTTAGAGCGCCATTTTCACTAACTAAATATCAATTATTGATTTACATCGCGAGTCTATTTGGCATTGAATTGTTTGTTCTTTTTGAAGCCCCAGATTTTGCATAATCCTTTCAGAATGCACCTGTTTTAAGCGGTCATGATTGACATAGCTACATTGACAAATGGAAATAATTCTGCACGGTAAATAAAAATTTTGATATTATTGAGCAGGTATAAAATGGTACAATTTAAATTGTTCACGAGTGATTAATACTATCGCTAAAATAAATAAGAGTTGACGAGAGAAAAGTCTAAGTACCAAAATTCAAGGTTCGTGAATCATTTTCTGGATTGCAGGAAATGCTTGTCGACAGTGATTTGAGTTTATTAACTTTGATCCTGGTTTTACCCTTTGCCTATTCAACTTAGCTTCCAGCCAATTGATCTTTCGTGGTATTTAATGGCCTTCAGACAAATTATTTCATTATTTGAACATGGGAAGACGCAGTTGATTTCAAAATTTTAAGTGAGATTATAATCTAAAAGTATTCTGTAGATATCAAATCGGCCAAAATTTGTCTGCAGCTAAACAGGCCGGGCGAATTCTATCCCTGAGCTTAAAATTGCGATAAAGTGTGAATTAATATGGATTGTACATAAATGATAAAACCCATCGAGATAAAACGGATTTACTGAACGTAAATTTATCTTGAAAACTCACATAAATGCATATTTATAATAAATAAATAAATATGCATATTAAAATCGGCTTTAAGTATTTGAAAGCTTATCATGAATTTATTTACAAAATGTCTGGTCAGTTGATAATAGCGCTTATAAAGCAAATAGTAGCTCGATTGTCAGGAGAATATCCAATTTATCCCCATAGATTCGAGGATTAATTCCAGTAAAAATATCTCATTTAATTCGATTAAATTATAATTAGATGCCGGTTCATTTTATTATGATATCTCGTTTAAAATTATAAAACAAAGGTTTTACTAGAGGGTAGAAGAAAGGATGGAGTATGCAATTAGTGAAAAAATAATTTGATCCTTCACAATTTGTCAAGGTCAAATGTTTGTAATTAAAACATATATCCCAAAAATAATACTCAAGTCACATAATGCAGTTAAAGAACTTTCAACATCTGTCTATTTAGGATAAAGTTAATCTTGCAATTAGGTAAAATAGGATTGAAATTAATTATTACTAAATAATAAATAATGAAGTCTAAATGCTTTTGTAGAGGATGATATACGAATAAGCCTAAACAATTCTCTATGTCAAAATCCAATGGTATGAAAAGCTCCAGAAGTTAGCTGAGCTACCTCAGCAATGCCAAAGAAATAGGGTGTATCGAATGGATAGCGTTTATTACAGCTTATGGGCATTGTTACAGAGCTTAGTCATTAAAATACAATTTGGGCTACAATAAAGGTAGCGTGATTAGTGATGGCTCATTGACTAAGAGGTCTCTGCACTCACGCCCGCATTTGTCCCCCTACGCGATCAGCAACATGGACGCATCTTTGAGATTATTCGAGTGCGCTTGAGGTATCTTGCCTCAAAATGGATAGCGATGTGCACTCCTTAACATAAAAACAGTGAACGAAATTCCCTATCTGATTGGTTAATAAATAAATAGACTGCCGTTTGCATTATATTAAGTGATATTCGTTCAGTAACGCCAAGAAAACTCCTTTGTAGCAATAGAAGCATTTAAAAGAGAGAATAATATCAAAATTTAGGGTCATAATTGTGTTATTGTTCAATTCGCTCTAATTTTGAGGACACTTTAAGCCATAATCCAAAAAACAACCATAAAGTTACTATTTATAATTTCTTTCTCCTTTAATCGCTTTATTTTTCTGAGATAATTAATTCCTCCTAAAATAAGGCCACGCATCATAAAGAGTTGTAGTGAAGAGCAATATCTGCGTTTCCAAAGTGTTCCGTTTGCAAAATTTCATTAATTGACCTTTTATTTGTTAAAGATATTACCTACCAGGATTTTCACTTTAAATTGCTGAAACTGATCGGAGTTCTGAGTTCGGTCATCATACTTGTATTGTCCAGACTCTATCCTTTCATAATGAACTATGCTTTCTACATTTACTATGTGGGTATTTTGATGAGTCCTTTGGATTGTTATTTAAGGGAAATCGTATATATCGAATTTCAACCAAACCGTTGCTGAATCAATGTTATTTTAATCTTACATCTCTTCGCTTTCTTCGGCCCTCCGCCAACTTTTATTATGCATCTTTGTTACCACCCTTAACCCTCATTTTTTCCCACATTTTCGTCTGCACTTTGGTCTGCGCTCATGCTATGATCTACTGATTTGAATTCTACTTTGCCCATTTTAAAGACAAACTGCCGAGTAATTCACTTTATGGCCTGTCTCTCAGGCGTTTAATTGTTTAATCAAACTGCAGATGTTGATACCCTGGTTGTCCAGGTTTTTAGTCTAAATGGTACCTTTGGAAATTCAGGCAGTATGTTAGCCTCCGAACTCTAAATATATGAAGAATGCACGAACTCCCAATAAAGGACTATCACGGGAATTGGCTTGGAGTAACCTCACAACTCTCTCCTCTTGTCATATGCCCGATTCAACTGTTGTCGGAGATTGCACCATAACAGCACCAATTATTTAATATAACACTGCAAAGTTGACAGATGTATTTTTAAATAGTGTTTTTCTTTGCCATCTAGAGTTGAGCTTTTTGCAAATAAATTATTATTGTTCAAAAAAGTTGATAAATACTATTTTCAGTTCAATAATAATCTCAATTTATTAAGGAATTCTTATTTTATTTTGTGACTAAATTAAAGTTGCTTTGTTTAATTAAGCCGAAACGCTTTTACATTTTACATAATAATGGTCACTGGAAAGATGTTGGGTGGTTTCGATTACTGAATTGCATACTTGAAGATTAATGTCAACAGAACAAAACGAGAGAGCAAGGATATATTTCGTTGAGAATTCCAAATGCCAAATAAACTGTGTCAATTTAGCCTAAGCATCGTTTGCCCTACTGTCCAGACCTCAGCTCTTTAGGTCGAAAACGATTAAATAGGAGAATGCATGACAGAATGGATAATTTGACCAAATATTTATTCAAGATTGAATTTCTGGACGGACACATCTTAGTTTGCCAGCTTTACATTCTCAATAAGCAAGGATTATTGCAGGTTTAGAAGATTTTAAGGAAAATTAAAAAATCAAATCATTTAATTATAAGAGGAAGAGTAGTCGGTTGTTCATGTTAAGTGATCACGGTCTGTGCTAAATGATGGGCTTAAGTGAACGGAAATACTAGTAATTAATTAATGAATCTGGATGATACTCCTTCCGTTACGTTGTTAATTGATTTCAATGGCTTTAACTTTGTGTAATATATATTGGATAAGATTTAAAAAAAAAATAAAAATCTCTGGAACCGTTTAGGTTTCTAGAATTAAGCAAGTTGCAATTACCTTGTTTAATGTTCTTCATATAAATGACCTCGGTTTTAACTTCCACAATTAAAGTGCGGTATTTTGCAAAAATTATATATTAGTCAACAAATACGGCAATTATTTATATATTTATCTGCATCAAATGGCAGGCTTTATGATAGCTATCACTAGCCCTTTGGTTGACTTCGGGCTTCACGGAGAGGAGGAATATCAAGGCCACAAAAAGTCGAGAGAGAAGAGTGGTTTACAGATGTAAAAGGGACAGACACAAGAATAGAGAAAAAGGTAAGGTGACTATTGTGAAAGTGGGCGAATATGACGCACAGAGGGGATCATGGTAGTTTGAAGTCAACTGCCGATTTATAGAATTTTTTGCTGCATGAGTATACGTTTTCCAGGGTGCACCAAGTGGAGGAAAGTCTATGGCACACCCCATACGGCAATTATAAAGAATTCCAGATTCACGTAACTTTCCAGTAAACAAGTAAACACTCACTCACGTATCAGATTAGTAACTTTTACACAGGAGTGGGAATGAAACCCTATTCTAAAGTCTATATATATATATATGCGTGCACCCCTTTTATGCAAAATTAGCGACATATAACAGAGTGGATTTAAAATATTGAAAGAAATATACTATTTTACGAATATTTACAGTTTATCAAAATGAATATTTTGTTTAGGCCTGTATCGTCACAGCATAATTACCTGCACCATATACATACACATAACGAAAGGATTAACTTTAACTGTTATCATATTTTCTTTGAATCATTTGGGGAAATTCTGAACAACCATTTTTGAATTACTTGCGCTTTCCGAAGTTAAAAAGTCAAAGAGGTGACACTACACTTCCTTCTCCTGATAACATCTTCATACTTTGCTATTCTAACTTTATGAAAAATGGAAAGAAGTGTATTGTAAATTTCTGTTTTAATTGTGTGTTAAACAAGAGATTTAAGTAATTTTAAGCGAAAAAAATCTTAGTTTGTACATTAACCAATCACATTGCTTGATCATACTCCTCTGAGTTATAAAGAAATCCCGACTTTTGAGTTACTAATAACAACGTTCCAGAACAAAGCGCTATTATTTTTTAATTCACATAGAAGGAAACATCGCAATTTTAGTTGAAGTTAGAAGTTTAATGTGACATTGAAGGGGCAAAAGGATTTTTTTAAGTAAATCCAATTGACAATAAGTTCAAGGACCTCGATATGGATTTTACTTAGAAACTTCAAGACAACTTGAAAAATAATCAATTGTGCTGTATTTATTAATTCAAAGGTAGCAATCTTAAGCCCAGAAAAGTGAATCTTTTGCTAATCTTAATTCATTTCCAAAATCGATGGCAACAAATCAATTTTTATCAATTTTCGGATTACTTTAACGATTTTCTCGTTTAAATAAGGATAGGAAAATAATATCTATTCCAAAGTAAATGAAGTGAGATAGGAGACTTGATGAGTTCATTTGCTCTCAAGGGAGAAACGTTGCATTTTAATTAGATGCTGAATTAAAACGTTTTATAAAACCTCCAAATTTAGCACTTATAAATTTGAATGCGTTTATCTTAATTAGTAAGGTTGAAATCTTTTAGTGTGATGAAATAATCACAACTTATTCTTTAGCCCAGTAAAAAGTAATCTTCTCTTTATTGGAGGAAAGCTTAACGAATAAGCATCTCCACGCTAATTTATCTCTATGTCATTAATAATATTTTAAAAATAGACAAATTACTTGGCTGTTAAAGCTGACGATCGTTACCTTGAATATTTCACTACACCAACTGCAATTGTTTTATGTTAAAAGTTATAGCAACCTATTCATTAAATTAAAATAATAACTTGCTTGACATGTGCAAAAAAGTTAAATGTCTCTAGGTAATTATGTCGATTTAGTTATGGAGTCAATTTCAAGGCTAATGATAATTTCATAAGAGAACTCTCTTAAAAAAATCCCATTATGATTCATGCTGATTATAATCTGGCTTAGTAACAGATTCTTTAAAGTGAACACAAAAGTGGTTAGTTTTAAGAGGAGATGTGCATAGGAATTTTATAACCGGAATTTCATTATGGGAACAGAACAGAGCGGGTAGGTCTAGAATTCACTCTACATACCACAGATATCGTCACCATAGAGAGTATCTGAACAGGGACAGCACATCAAGACCATAAATCGAGCGTGAAACCTAAGAATGAGCACTTATTAATTCCTGATGCCTGGTTTGATGAACTCAGCAGTTCTTCATGAAGAGTTTTCGAAAAATTATACAAAGAACTATAGATTTAATGTTGGTCTCTATTACAAGCTCATTAAATTAGAATAAATATTTTTAACTGTTTAGAAATTAATCATTTTCCCTTTAACTACTATCACGATAAAAAGATTTACAGACAACTTTGTTTTAATTTTAACTGCAACAAAGAATATGCTATTTATAAATCTGGGACAAGCCGAATTCGGTAAAAACAGGCGTTTTTATTGGACTAATCAAGAACCGAAATGGAAAAGGACCAATTCAGTCATTCACCATTTTGACAGAAGAAAATTTTTCTTTCTGTAATAACTAGAAGTGACCAATCGGAGCGCACTCATCTGACAACTGATATTCTCCATGGACTAATTAATTCAGGAATGTGGTAGAATCACAATTTTCAATAATAGATTCTGAAAGAACTTTTGTGAAATCGACCAACGTTTATATTTCAGATACATTTTGAGGATAATATATTAAAAATAATATATAAATAAAATAGTATTGTTTAATTAAACTATGATTTCTAAATCTCGGAAGAAATATATTTGCTGAAATATCGAGCTCGAACATTATACTTGACCGAATTGTCACTGAATATCGTGTAAACATTCTGATCGTTTGCCTAGGAGTTAAGCTATAATAATAGAAAAATCCTCTCTTGAAAATATGCTCAACTCAGTACTCCCAAATTTAGATTGTGTAAGCCTCATGATGTTCTGAATTCATCACTCTCCCCTCCCACTCCAATATCCAAACTATCTTGGTATGAACCCCTGACTGTTGTAAAACCATGATGGACATTATTTTACTTCCCTCTCGTTCCGAAGGTATTCAAGTACAGAATCAACGATTACTGTGTCAAGAAAAATAGCAAATAATATCGTTAAACACAATACAGACTATTATGAAGTCAATGAAACCCTATATATCATTAACATAAACAAGTATAATTCAACTACTCTTAATGGTAAGAAAGCAACGTTCTGCTCATATTAAATAGCCTTTAATTGCATTAGAATGGGACATATTTAATGTGTCATTGTAATTAGCGCTCCATTTAAATCTGCTTTGATTAATTGTAGCCTGTTCATTATTAATGTTGGCAATGAAATATTGCAACTAATTAATTAATTAGTTAATTTAACATTAAATTTTGTGAGTATGAATTATTTCTGTAATAAAATTGGTTTTGATAGATTAGCAAATAATTTAGGCACTTTCAAGTTAGCAGAGAATAATACAAACTTCATTTACTTAAAAAAATTTCTAAGAATTGGGCTTCAGAACTGTCTTCACATGGAATAACGAGGTCTTGATATTTAACAGTCAGAAGGTAGCATTTAATATAATTTAAAAATTAAATAAAAGTGTTCATTAAGGGCACTAAATGAAGATGAATAAACCTGGCATTTACAATTCATAAGTTTTATTGAGAAGAGAAATTATAAATAAGCTATTTACTACCTTGATAGTATTAACTTCTATTTTCTATCAATTTGAATTATGCTAGGCTTATCTTGACAAAAATTTGAGTTGGAATTATATTAAACATTCAAATATCCAAAACCTGCTTTTACCCCTCTATCTTTTACCCTTCTATCGCGGGAGAGGGAGGAGGGGGGGGGGGGTGAATCTGTACTTGTTTTACAAAATTATTGAGAAGACAAAACTGCTATACTGGTATATTAGTGTGCATTTATTTGTATATTCCTTGTCGAGTTCAGCATAGCCAAGTAAAGCAATTGGTAGTTGTCTGAGCGACCAAAGGGTTTTTTATGGGTATCTAATTCGAAATCCGATACATTGAGACTAGTACAAAAACCATTTAATTATTAACGAATGAAATCCTAATCTCGAATATACCTAAATCAGAAGGATGGTCTTCTCTTCTAATCAATTTTTTATATGTTTTCTATAAATATTTCACAATTCATTTGTTTTATGAACGCGAAATCTCTTCTACAAATGTGTTTGGTCGGATTATGCTTATAAACCATTAGCCAAATGATGAGTACCACAGATCATATCACTGATCCTGCCCACTTGAGTTATAGTATAGTTGTACCGTAAATATGTTGGGTTATGAACCAGATCAATTGCAAATGGTTGTAGAAAACTTGCCTTCCCCTCCTCTCCGCGTCCACAAGCAAATGATTTTAAAAAAATTATAAAGTCCTTTAACAATATATATTTACAGAAGGATTTGCCACTTTGTTTTTCATCTTAGGCTGCCCACCAGTCTAGAAACTATTCCAACGCAACATAGTGAATAGCGTTAAAATATGAAGCAATTGAGCTGACTTTGCGTTTTTAAATTAACAGCGACGTTTCTAGATGGTGGTTTTGATCACTGAAGAACATGATCCCGACGGTACTACTAAAGTAAGTTCTTCTTCTCACAAATATTTATATAAAAGTGGATAGTTGAACCATTTGACGTTTTTCTCGCTTGCGATCTAAAATTTTGACCACCTGCGTGTTGTCAAACTACCAACTTTGAAGTTGAATTTTTAAATATACTTCAGTTACGACTTTGATTAAGCTTTCGTTCTAATTTTATTTTTATAAGATGACTCAATAAAGCCTCCCTCGTTGGAGTTCTGAACCCCCTTCCTCCAATAAAAGCTTTTTTTATAGCCTAAAATCCTTTAAATATAAGAGAAAATCTACTTTGGAATGTTCTTTGGTTTTCACTTTTGGTGGATATATATCAACTTTGGATCCAAATTTTGTTCGAGTTAATTATTATTAAAATTCATAAAAGTGATAAAGGGCTTTGCACGTTACAATAACTGTTTGACATTTAGACGCACCAAAAGTGAAACTTCAGAGTGAATATAAAATATAATGACATCTGAATGGTAGAAGATTCCAACAGTGATGCCCAGATTACATCAACTAAGTGGTGTTCAGCAATGGCAAACAACTTGATCTTATCTTTCTTCTGGCATGAAACAAAATTAGAGCCCATGCAACTACAAGAATATTTATATATTGGTTTGCAAAAATCAGTCCAAACGTTCAACAGTCGCCTGGAAAACAATTTTCCAAATAAAAAGGACTTTTTAAGTTACTTGATAGTATTAAGGACAAAGCTTCGCACTTGGTAGTACTAACTTCAGGGATTACAATATTTTCATGGAAAAATTTCACAATATATATTTAACAATCGGTTGAATAACTGTAATTTTGAAACTACGCAACTTTATGCCCATTTCGCTATTTGTAGCCCGAATGGAAGCTGCTTGCACAATCTATGGCGGAAATGCTTCATTGAATTGGCGAGATCGAACAATTTTAAATTGAAATTCGAGATAATAAGCAACAAATATCAAAGACGAGTACTGCTACATTCCATTGGCATTTCAATTTTGGAATTTGAATGACCCATTTAGTAAATATTTTGTAAACGAATCACAAAAAAATCATAAGAACTAAAGAGTTTTGATCCCTTGACGTTGTTTTCTGTATCGATTTGGTCTTTCTCCACTTGATCACTTGTTGAACCACTCACTTGCTTTTTACAAACATAATTTGTAATCATTTTGCATTATTGACTAATTAAAAATTCGTGGAATAAAAGTCAATTATTTGTTGATTAAATAGATTTGAAAGTTGTGTTAATCCTATAATTCGCAGCATTTGTGTAAAATGAGCGCAAAATTCTAAAACGAACTACCTTCTACTTAAAGAACTAAATGATTTGAAAATTTAATAATTACTTTATTAGGTTTTATTGTGATATTATTAGGCTAAGTGCCGGAACTCAATAATACGATTAACACAATTAGGCAAAATTCCGTAAGTGTTTGAATTATGCGCTTGAACGACACTTCATTTTGGTATATTTTTACAAATAGCTAATTTTATACATAATGAAAACTACCTATATAAACAGAAATAAACGATTCATGTCTATCTACTGAAGAGTTCGCGGGTTGTATTCTAAGCATGTGTCAATCCATTTTGCGCTCTAGTTTAATGCTCTGCTGACTCACAAATTTTTTTAAACGCATTGTGTTGTTCAAAATTCATATTGCTCTGATTTTACGTTTCAGTAGCATCTGATAAAATGAACATTATAATGAATATTTGGTTGTCCGTCTTTAAGATTAATGCAAAGAACCATCTGGCTTAAGTGCCTTATGCCACGACTATATGAGATCCCAAAATCTCGAAATTAAACGTAAAGGTCTGCTCGAATCATTGTGAGAAATATTAAAAAATGTATTATCTTAGGTTGCAAATCAAATGAATTGAAACTGATCCTGTCAATTTTCAGACAGAAAAATACTTTGCTGTCAAGAAGAAAAGATAAACACGGAAGCCTCGTTTGGTGTCTACGAATTTCCCAAGTCTATATGACAGCGGAGATGCTGCATCAGACAATGACCAAATAAAGCACACTGGACTGCCGTGAAACACCAATCCTCATGCCTATGGAGAAATTATGAAACCTGCTAAAGTCCTTTTTGGAAAACTTCCTGCATGCCTGACAAAAGTTTACTAATATAATTACGTATCTCGGAAAATTACGACAGTAAAATTTACATATAAAAGGGACGGATCGGTCCCCTCGAGGGTGGGATCAGAAAATGCATTTATTGCCAAATTTTTATAAAAGTGTTAGGTTTTAGTATACGGGTAGAATGAGCGAAAAAGGGAGTGGTTTAGATATAGAATATAATTTAATACCGAGGGCAGATTTTCTAAAGTAATTTTAACCCAAAATAAATATTTTTGATGGAAATCTTTTTTAAAATAGTTGATTCGCTGGGACGAGTTATGCACTAAATAGCTAATAATATCAAACTATACAGATTTATTATAATTTCTTAATTTAAAATCGTTGTTTGCTATTTTCTGTTAATGATTTTCAAGTGGTTTCCTGCCTTTATAAATTTTTAATGATGCCAGTCATAAATAGATTTGCCAAATAACAATTTGGTTGATCGATTTCAGGCTAATTTTCTGCAATTAATTTTATTGACATAGGCGTCGAAATAACCATTAAGCATTTTTCTTAAGTAAATAAAGAAACCGGATTTGACGCCGTAAAATTTCCACCCCGGCTAATCTCATTTTTATCGATACGTTGTTTATGCAACTCAGATTTAACCGTTTTTCTTAAAATTTTGGCCGCACAACCATACTTGAACCCAGTATGCCATCGCGTTTACTTATGCATATGCTTACTAAAATTTTAACTTTCAGTTTAACTTTCATTTTTCCGCCTGTTTCAAATTTTTCGTCTGGTTGATATCTTCTTATCCTGTCTCTTGGTCATAACTTTGTAAAGTAAAACTGTCAATATTGCATATGAAAAGTAGGTTTGCAAAAATAGAGACCTGTTGATGAAAATAAATTCCTATTATGAATTAACATAACATTCTGTGAGTCATTTCAGGATCCACTTTCTATTTCAAACATCTTAAGGACACGATCTTAAAATATTAGAATCAATAATGTATATTGACTTTTTTATAGTACTACTGACTATTATTCATAAAATGTAGAAGTTTCACTTGCAATAATTTATAGCGGTAAATATGAACCTTGAGACAAACCACTTATTTCTAATGAAAATAAATTACAGCCGTGATCTATAAATAATTATAGTAAATCCACCAACACAGTAATTCTTTCGGGCTCGCAGTGAGCAACACTGTCAATTAGAAACAGAGAACCACCCAAAATAGCTGATATCCACGAATGCAAAAAGCTGTATCAGGTAGTCAAAGAAAAAATAAAACGATTGTTCTTCGATGGATCCCTGGACACTGTGGAATTATAGGCAATGATCGCGCTGACACACTTGCTAAGAAGGAGACCATAATTTTGTAAGCTATGGACCGCCCAATATCTTCTTACACAATGAAGACCGTAATCAAGAGAAAATTCAAGACTCTAAGAAGCAACGAACTTAAGGTGAAGCAGTAGATAGCGGCACTCTCCAACATAGCCGACTGGCCTAGACTCGAAGATTATGCAGAATTTAGACTGCGTACCAGACACTTCACAGAATAGGAGTATACGCCCAACCTTCAGGAGGGAATGGAGAAGACCCACCTGATACGGTGTCCAGCCCTAGAGACAGCAACAGAAACCCAGAGTTACTGGAAAGATAGAAGTCAACTGATGAGCTAATTATAACGATTATAAAGCCTGCCATTTGATATAATAATGTTAAATGCCATAATAAAATATTGAAAAACTAAATGGGTTCTTTCAAAAATCCATCACAATAAAATATGGATGCTTTCAAAACACTTTAATATTGATCAAAAGAATTGAACCGATCATAAGAGAAATTTTTATTAACTGAAAGTGCTCAAAGATAAACAAATAAAAAGTTTCAATAGATAAAAATTATAGAAATTAATGTATGTGAGTATATTAAAGACGTTTTTTATAGTTTTATTGAATGAACCTTATTCGCTTAAAATTTATTTTTATGAATACAGTCGCAAACGGAAAGTTCATTGCTCAGTTCGAAGATATTCTTATTTATAGAAACTCCATGTCAAAGCAAAAGTGGGTTCGAAAATGCCATCATCATAATATTTCTTATGCAGTCCTGTTTCTGAAACGCCCTTGGTAGGTAAGGTAGGTAGGTATGGAAGAGAATATCTACTTGCCTTCACATCGATCGAATATAATGTTTAACTCATATTGTAATAAAGTGACCTTTAAAGGCTGCTGCTGTTATCAAGCGAAGTATCAACTCTGAATACCTTGATTGTCTGTAGACTGGTGAAATGAAAAAGAGTAATATAGGCACTCCAGCCAACTTTGGAAATCGCTGACACAATTTAAGAGATGAATATGTGTCTATTAGGAAACATCAGCCAAGAAAGACTGGATTTCCTCACACTGGATGTCCTAATTTTAAAGCCTATTATTTTATTCTAATTTGCATTTCCAACTGTATTGAACTGGTTCAATGTTTCCTCTAATTCAAATATTTTCGATAGTTGAATGTGCTGGAAACTCCTTTTAGTTCACTTTCTGGACAGCGATATATAATATAATTTGAAGGTAATAGAAATGCTTAATCAATAATAACCAAGCAAATTTAAGTTTTCATTTTCTAACTGTTCTGATAAAAGTCATTGACATTAAAATATCCAAACTTGTTATTACAATTTCAGCAAAATTTAAAGATGTGTTTAAGTCTAGAGAGGTATTTTAAAGAACTACCTTATGACTTACTAAATTTATTTTCGACACTGCTGCTGCTTTTGTGAAAATCAAGCGGGGCGTGAAAAGAAACATGACCGCGGATTTTTTGTTAATGGATTAAATAAATCATACGAAGTTGGATTAATGAAAAATAATTAGAAGGACGGATTAGTTAATAACGTTAATCACTGGTAGTATTGCGTAGAAAGAGGCGAGAGTTTAGCTTTATTAATTGACAATCCAACACGCAGGCAATGATGATTATTGGATTTGATTGAATTTTTCGGGAATACTCGATTAGGTTTTTCAATGAATTTCCGATCAAGTTTTGACATTTTTACTCCTAAAGACCTGGGTCTATCGTAACCTGCTTAATTTTTGTTTTTGCAAGCCAAATGCTACAGACACCCTAAATATCCAGGTACGTCTGGTTCTTGACTGTGATTGGACAATTCCATCTGCGTACATCGGCATGATGAAATACGCAAGGCAGCCTGGAATAAATCTTTGCATTAATCGTATTATTTTAATTTAGCATCTTTCTTGATGAATAGAAAAACTGAGATAAATCACATTTTTTTCGAAATTTTTATTTAATTTCTTATCCGCTTCAAATTATAAAAATAATTTTTTCATATGTCGAAATAAATTACAATTATAATTACAATTGAAATTTAATAAATTGGTCTGAAATTTTGAGAAGAATATTAAGTATAGAACTATTATTTACCGTCAAAAAGAATATCAATTATTTTTTTAATGCTGAATCAGCCATGTGTCTGTACATGCATTATTCAAAAATTGCTTTCATATAATCATCTCATTTCTGAAAATGAATATATATATATATATATTAGTGCTAAAAATCGTGATATATATGTAACTTAAAAAGTTTTGTCTTATTGCAGTCAGAGGAATATATGCAAGCCTATTAAAGGCGATTTATGCCTCAGATTAATCACGTATGGACATTATCGAGATTCCAGTCAATTGAGGTCTTCCAGTGATTGTCGAATCATTTAACGACACGACCATAAGCACGTAGTCATCCTTTAATTACTTGTTAAAAGATTCAGCCTGATAAATTTATCAATAGAAGCAGCTAACGTAAGAAAACGATTCACGCGTAAATTATTAATTTGATTTTAAAGATAATTAATTTGTTTGTTAAGTCAATGAAGGGGAAAAATTCAAATAAATTTCAAATAATGCTATAATTTTTGAAATGAAACATCAAAGGATGAATTAATTATTACCTTGGATAAACCGAATACCCAAATTATTATAACTTTAATATTTGACTTCCCAATTACTTCAAACATATCTTCAATTAAGCGCCAACGAAGTGACTGAATCATATATTAAGAAATCTTTGGATCTATGATCACTTTAGAATATATCGTCTTTTAAGATTAGGATGACGCAAATTGAACGCTTCCGAGTCACAAATTAATGATCCTGAATTCAAGGAAATAACACTAGCGAAGCATTTCTTTAACTCTGCTTATCACTGACCGTCTTCCTCGTTTCATGCCTGATTGGGCTCGTTTTCTTCCACCTAATTTGATGCTCCTCGAAAACTGAAATTTTTACTGTTCCGTGAACAAAAGGGTAATAACGAGGATCATTGACTCCGTTGAGCTGCAATAAAATTTGAAATTATTTTTATGAATTTTGAGACATTATTAACGAAACAGGGCAACTGGGTAAGTGTATTCATAATATTATGGAAACAGAAGGAACAGTCATTAAAGAGTGTCACATTTGGCTCATATTTTACTTATTTTACAAGGCCCAACTTTAGCGCATATTTAATTCTTCAAGGAAAATTCAACACCAACTATAGCCTTTTTAATTCCTATCAGTAATTAAAAAGGGCACTTTCATTATTTAAAGGATGTCAATTGAAATACTGAGCTCAAACGTATCGGTCTAAAAAGGTGAAATAGTTCAACTTTTTGCTCCAAGTTAAGTTAAAATAGTGAAAGAGTCAAATAATACCCGTCAAGACATTGCAATTTTCAATGATAAATGCAGCTAAACGACGTCAAATACTACTTTGTACCTGGAAGGAACTAGACAATAGGTAAGTAACTTTGGGATCGATTTGCATGTTTTGAATGGTTAAAGAAGAGGACTTCAAGCGGAAGAAAAGAGCGAATCTGAAATTCCCAGTGAGGCTATTAATGCCCGAATAAATGTTTTTATTCTGTTCGATTCTCTTTTACCTTGTAACATTTCGCTTTACACTGAATTCCATTGTTATGCAACATATTATAATGTTTTCCAAGGCAAATTGACTATACCAAACTAGCGTCATTAAAAAAAACACTGTACGTTTAAAGAGATATTTGCTAAGGCTTGTTGGGTTAGATATCACAATAAGGCCTGGACACGCCTATTTGGTATCCACAGTCAGTACAAAATGCATATGATTGAAATGGGATAACTACACTCAAATGCACTTTTCAGAAAAATTATATTGTATGGAAATTGAATAGACAATCATAGAACTAAGGCTAATGAAGTCAAAACGTAAATTTAATTTAATTATAATTTATGCGAGATTGATTTTTGTCCATATAATCCAGTTTTATAATTGTGACTCATCCCTCTATCTTCCATCTGAAACTGAGAGGCTTTCATTCAACTGCCGTCCTTTTTCAACTTCCCTTCCGAAATTTTGACCTCTGTTTGACCATTTTATCTTGTTAATATCAGATTATTAATTAATAAATAATTATGAGGAGTACTTTATGCTTCCAAACTATTGCAGTTAAACGTAGGATTTTATAAAAATTGCTTAAATCAAAAATAAATTGGTTGCCGAAATGGACAACTTTGAAAGGGATAAAAATAGACTGACTGTAAAAGGTATGACACTGAAAGGCAACTGTACATTTCGAAATGTTTTATTTTATTTACTATTGTATCAAACGACTGTTTACACATATCATTGTGCATCTTACATATAAATCGATTATTTAAACAAATTTTTTGAGAAATCGAATAAATAATTTCTTTCGATTAAGTTTCATAAGTTTTTAACATTGACAAACATCTAAAAATAATAATCTTCTATATTTTTATATTCTCAATTTGCGCCCCTAAATAATTTTATAGCTGGTTATGAAAATGTAATGACCTTTTTTTAACATTTTGATCGTTGGACATCAACTAAAACGGTCCAATAAAGAAAGAACATGGTGAAATATTGCAAAAGACTGGGCATCATGTAAAGTTTCGGAAGACTTCTAGTCAATCTTAAACCATTGTGATTCTCACTGGACTATTTTCAGGCGTATTTAAATTTGCACTGTGCAGTATCTTGGTGCTTAATGCAACAAAATGCATATTACTCTAAATAAGTAAATTTGTATTTTGGCTATTATAGAACCAACAAATGTAAGCTTTTGATAAATTTTTCAGCAAATTATTATCCGACTAAATTTCAATATGTGAGCAAAATAAAAAGTTTGTTTAAAAATTATAAAATTGACAATATTAAATATCGGTTGATGTGTCACATTTAGTAGCAAATAGCATACCATATTGTTCAAATACATGCCTATATAAGACTATTCTCATTAATACTTGATAAGTGAATAGATTCCTACACTACCTCTTTGTTATCAATTATTGGAGGTTATTTTGTCATTAAGAAATGCTTAAACTTCTCAAGGAAACCAATGCAATAATAGCGATCGAGCTTCGAGACGTTTTAGACACCGCTGTCCGATTTTTGGTGATTTCGTCAAATTTGAGGGGATAATTGAATGAATAATTGCCAACCAATAAAAAATTATCAGACCATTCTGTACTATGAATTCATAAACTGTGGAAAAAAACATGAGTTAATAGGGAAAGTTTGCTAAGTAGTGCGATATTTCGAGTTCCAGACTTTGTGGTCAATTTTAATTAATTTCTTAACAGTTGACGAGGATTTATTGTTTACCATTCCTGACTATTTTATAACAGAAAAGCAAAAACTGCTCCCCTTCCCAAAAACTGAGCGAGTATATTTGCGGAAATGGCTGTTCATTCTGTAAAATTTAAAGCCTAAATATCTTTATATCTTACTAACAAATTTAAAGTCGCCGTTTTCACTAATTCTTCAGCTCAATACCAGGTTCCAAAGTGATTAATATACTAATTCTTGGGGAGATATTGCCCCAATCCGTCAAAGATAGTTTAGAAGCAATGAATTGAGTCATATCAACTGATTGAGAAGATCGTGTTTTCAGTAAATTTTGCTCGAAATTTGTCAATAATCCTGGAATTGTCTTAAATTAGAATCCGCTACGCAAGTGTACAATAAATAGCAAATGTCAGCTGGGTTTTGGCTTTTGAGAGTCTTAAATTTTCTCAATTCTTCTCTCGTAAAATTCTTTATGGACAAAAGGTTTTTTGTTCTGTCGTATCTGACTTTTTGATGGATTTTCATGGCAGTCCATCAAAGTATTCACCACTCCGATAAAGTTACATTTGGTGTTGCGCTACGTTTCCATGCACCTTATTTCTAATTAGTTTGGTATTTATTAATTACTTTGAAATCTGATTTTATTTAATGAAAAAAATTAACTGTTAGAAACTGAATTCTGCAAATATCTGAACGATGTTTCAATGAATCACCGAATACAAATACTACCTGAAAAATAAAATAACCTTGAAAATTTGTTTAAAACAACATAATTTTTTCTTTTTTCTCACTGTTTGTGCCTAAGAAGAATAAATACAATACATTTACTTGTTGAAATTTTAGTAACTATCTCCAGATAAACAATTAGCTTCCCAAGGTACATTTAGTGTTAAAAATGGGATTTTAGGTCAGTGATATATCAGGCTGTAATGACTAAAATAGTCCATTTTGCCCTATACGACCAAGGTAGTTCAGAAAGGATTGAAAAGGCGCAAAAGTTTGGAGATTAGAAACATAATCGCTTCCCACTTGTATTCTTCTTAGTGAAAAGATTCCTCAACTTTGATCGTAAAGTTTTAGGAACTCAATTAGGAGTTTAGAAAATTTTATTTTACTTTTATCATTTTTTACTCCAAATCAAAATGCAATTTACTACTCAACTTCAAAAAGTAGATTTACCAACAGGCGAGCCATTTTATTTCCTCAATAGGAGGTATAAATAAAACGCCAAATATAGAAACGAAAAACAAATAATTATTTCATGCACTTAAAAATAAATATATAAATAAAATATTTTTGTATTTTGCCATGTAAAGATCGATATTATTAGTAGGTCGTTTTAATTTTATCGCTCCATTTAGAGAAAATTCAGTGAACATAAATCTATTTATTTATTTAATATTTTAACTGTCAATCTCAACATATACATATATATGTTCTCCACTTAAGAATTTTCATGATAAATATTATAGTTTCAGAATAAAATATTATTTAAATAGACTGGAGATATTAATTTTAAAATTTTAATAAGGTTACACATCCTTGTGCTTCCAATTCAACTTGGTTATTTCTATTTTTGGGCGATTTAGAAAATACTAAAAATAGCGAAAACAAATGAAATTCCACATCTTTCGATCTAGTATGAATTGATAATTGTATGATTGTTCTGTAAAGAATAGATGTAGAAAGGAATGGGCTTAGATCATCGAAATGTCAAGACATAATTTGGCATTAGTTGAAGTTGTTATTTCTATTTTTGTAGGGGTTCCAGTGTTCTAAATGCCATAGTTAAGAGTTTGACCCTTCTAAGAGTCCTTGCAAACTATCTTCTGGACACTCAAGCAAAACTCGACGTTTTCATTTACCAGGTGTGTCATTATCGATTATTAATTTATTAAGCTTAATTTTTTATACTTTAGAACACTTATAAACAAAATAAGGTCCCATTTATTGGCTACTCAAACAATCAGTAATTAATTGACTATCCCATTCAAACTAAGCGCCTTTATATTTTAAAAAGATGGTGCCATATGTATTCTGCCTTTTTTCCTCTTGATATCCTCGTTGATGTAACCTAAAAAAGTACCAACACTGCGTTATAAAAGCATCTGAGGTCCTTGAATAAGTCCATGTCCAGGGCTTACGAACTGGCAGAATTCAATAAATGGTTAGTCACGTCGTCCACATTTTGCTTCTTTAAAAGGCACGAGATATTGAAAAGTAGAATTTAAACATATATAGAACATTTCTGTATCCAGCTTTTTACTCAATACTTCTACAAATGTGACTAGTTGAAGGAGAAGAATACTTTAAATATGTTGTGAATATAAGTAATTATTATTTAATTTTGCGTTTTTAAGCAGATGAATAAAGGTATAAAGTGTTACAGTTCTTTTATGACCCGCAAAACTTGATCACTTGTTGAACCACTCACTTGCTTTTTACAAACATAATTTGTAATCATTTTGCATTATTGACTAATTAAAAATTCGTGGAATAAAAGTCAATTATTTGTTGATTAAATAGATTTGAAAGTTGTGTTAATCCTATAATTCGCAGCATTTGTGTAAAATGAGCGCAAAATTCTAAAACGAACTACCTTCTACTTAAAGAACTAAATGATTTGAAAATTTAATAATTACTTTATTAGGTTTTATTGTGATATTATTAGGCTAAGTGCCGGAACTCAATAATACGATTAACACAATTAGGCAAAATTCCGTAAGTGTTTGAATTATGCGCTTGAACGACACTTCATTTTGGTATATTTTTACAAATAGCTAATTTTATACATAATGAAAACTACCTATATAAACAGAAATAAACGATTCATGTCTATCTACTGAAGAGTTCGCGGGTTGTATTCTAAGCATGTGTCAATCCATTTTGCGCTCTAGTTTAATGCTCTGCTGACTCACAAATTTTTTTAAACGCATTGTGTTGTTCAAAATTCATATTGCTCTGATTTTACGTTTCAGTAGCATCTGATAAAATGAACATTATAATGAATATTTGGTTGTCCGTCTTTAAGATTAATGCAAAGAACCATCTGGCTTAAGTGCCTTATGCCACGACTATATGAGATCCCAAAATCTCGAAATTAAACGTAAAGGTCTGCTCGAATCATTGTGAGAAATATTAAAAAATGTATTATCTTAGGTTGCAAATCAAATGAATTGAAACTGATCCTGTCAATTTTCAGACAGAAAAATACTTTGCTGTCAAGAAGAAAAGATAAACACGGAAGCCTCGTTTGGTGTCTACGAATTTCCCAAGTCTATATGACAGCGGAGATGCTGCATCAGACAATGACCAAATAAAGCACACTGGACTGCCGTGAAACACCAATCCTCATGCCTATGGAGAAATTATGAAACCTGCTAAAGTCCTTTTTGGAAAACTTCCTGCATGCCTGACAAAAGTTTACTAATATAATTACGTATCTCGGAAAATTACGACAGTAAAATTTACATATAAAAGGGACGGATCGGTCCCCTCGAGGGTGGGATCAGAAAATGCATTTATTGCCAAATTTTTATAAAAGTGTTAGGTTTTAGTATACGGGTAGAATGAGCGAAAAAGGGAGTGGTTTAGATATAGAATATAATTTAATACCGAGGGCAGATTTTCTAAAGTAATTTTAACCCAAAATAAATATTTTTGATGGAAATCTTTTTTAAAATAGTTGATTCGCTGGGACGAGTTATGCACTAAATAGCTAATAATATCAAACTATACAGATTTATTATAATTTCTTAATTTAAAATCGTTGTTTGCTATTTTCTGTTAATGATTTTCAAGTGGTTTCCTGCCTTTATAAATTTTTAATGATGCCAGTCATAAATAGATTTGCCAAATAACAATTTGGTTGATCGATTTCAGGCTAATTTTCTGCAATTAATTTTATTGACATAGGCGTCGAAATAACCATTAAGCATTTTTCTTAAGTAAATAAAGAAACCGGATTTGACGCCGTAAAATTTCCACCCCGGCTAATCTCATTTTTATCGATACGTTGTTTATGCAACTCAGATTTAACCGTTTTTCTTAAAATTTTGGCCGCACAACCATACTTGAACCCAGTATGCCATCGCGTTTACTTATGCATATGCTTACTAAAATTTTAACTTTCAGTTTAACTTTCATTTTTCCGCCTGTTTCAAATTTTTCGTCTGGTTGATATCTTCTTATCCTGTCTCTTGGTCATAACTTTGTAAAGTAAAACTGTCAATATTGCATATGAAAAGTAGGTTTGCAAAAATAGAGACCTGTTGATGAAAATAAATTCCTATTATGAATTAACATAACATTCTGTGAGTCATTTCAGGATCCACTTTCTATTTCAAACATCTTAAGGACACGATCTTAAAATATTAGAATCAATAATGTATATTGACTTTTTTATAGTACTACTGACTATTATTCATAAAATGTAGAAGTTTCACTTGCAATAATTTATAGCGGTAAATATGAACCTTGAGACAAACCACTTATTTCTAATGAAAATAAATTACAGCCGTGATCTATAAATAATTATAGTAAATCCACCAACACAGTAATTCTTTCGGGCTCGCAGTGAGCAACACTGTCAATTAGAAACAGAGAACCACCCAAAATAGCTGATATCCACGAATGCAAAAAGCTGTATCAGGTAGTCAAAGAAAAAATAAAACGATTGTTCTTCGATGGATCCCTGGACACTGTGGAATTATAGGCAATGATCGCGCTGACACACTTGCTAAGAAGGAGACCATAATTTTGTAAGCTATGGACCGCCCAATATCTTCTTACACAATGAAGACCGTAATCAAGAGAAAATTCAAGACTCTAAGAAGCAACGAACTTAAGGTGAAGCAGTAGATAGCGGCACTCTCCAACATAGCCGACTGGCCTAGACTCGAAGATTATGCAGAATTTAGACTGCGTACCAGACACTTCACAGAATAGGAGTATACGCCCAACCTTCAGGAGGGAATGGAGAAGACCCACCTGATACGGTGTCCAGCCCTAGAGACAGCAACAGAAACCCAGAGTTACTGGAAAGATAGAAGTCAACTGATGAGCTAATTATAACGATTATAAAGCCTGCCATTTGATATAATAATGTTAAATGCCATAATAAAATATTGAAAAACTAAATGGGTTCTTTCAAAAATCCATCACAATAAAATATGGATGCTTTCAAAACACTTTAATATTGATCAAAAGAATTGAACCGATCATAAGAGAAATTTTTATTAACTGAAAGTGCTCAAAGATAAACAAATAAAAAGTTTCAATAGATAAAAATTATAGAAATTAATGTATGTGAGTATATTAAAGACGTTTTTTATAGTTTTATTGAATGAACCTTATTCGCTTAAAATTTATTTTTATGAATACAGTCGCAAACGGAAAGTTCATTGCTCAGTTCGAAGATATTCTTATTTATAGAAACTCCATGTCAAAGCAAAAGTGGGTTCGAAAATGCCATCATCATAATATTTCTTATGCAGTCCTGTTTCTGAAACGCCCTTGGTAGGTAAGGTAGGTAGGTATGGAAGAGAATATCTACTTGCCTTCACATCGATCGAATATAATGTTTAACTCATATTGTAATAAAGTGACCTTTAAAGGCTGCTGCTGTTATCAAGCGAAGTATCAACTCTGAATACCTTGATTGTCTGTAGACTGGTGAAATGAAAAAGAGTAATATAGGCACTCCAGCCAACTTTGGAAATCGCTGACACAATTTAAGAGATGAATATGTGTCTATTAGGAAACATCAGCCAAGAAAGACTGGATTTCCTCACACTGGATGTCCTAATTTTAAAGCCTATTATTTTATTCTAATTTGCATTTCCAACTGTATTGAACTGGTTCAATGTTTCCTCTAATTCAAATATTTTCGATAGTTGAATGTGCTGGAAACTCCTTTTAGTTCACTTTCTGGACAGCGATATATAATATAATTTGAAGGTAATAGAAATGCTTAATCAATAATAACCAAGCAAATTTAAGTTTTCATTTTCTAACTGTTCTGATAAAAGTCATTGACATTAAAATATCCAAACTTGTTATTACAATTTCAGCAAAATTTAAAGATGTGTTTAAGTCTAGAGAGGTATTTTAAAGAACTACCTTATGACTTACTAAATTTATTTTCGACACTGCTGCTGCTTTTGTGAAAATCAAGCGGGGCGTGAAAAGAAACATGACCGCGGATTTTTTGTTAATGGATTAAATAAATCATACGAAGTTGGATTAATGAAAAATAATTAGAAGGACGGATTAGTTAATAACGTTAATCACTGGTAGTATTGCGTAGAAAGAGGCGAGAGTTTAGCTTTATTAATTGACAATCCAACACGCAGGCAATGATGATTATTGGATTTGATTGAATTTTTCGGGAATACTCGATTAGGTTTTTCAATGAATTTCCGATCAAGTTTTGACATTTTTACTCCTAAAGACCTGGGTCTATCGTAACCTGCTTAATTTTTGTTTTTGCAAGCCAAATGCTACAGACACCCTAAATATCCAGGTACGTCTGGTTCTTGACTGTGATTGGACAATTCCATCTGCGTACATCGGCATGATGAAATACGCAAGGCAGCCTGGAATAAATCTTTGCATTAATCGTATTATTTTAATTTAGCATCTTTCTTGATGAATAGAAAAACTGAGATAAATCACATTTTTTTCGAAATTTTTATTTAATTTCTTATCCGCTTCAAATTATAAAAATAATTTTTTCATATGTCGAAATAAATTACAATTATAATTACAATTGAAATTTAATAAATTGGTCTGAAATTTTGAGAAGAATATTAAGTATAGAACTATTATTTACCGTCAAAAAGAATATCAATTATTTTTTTAATGCTGAATCAGCCATGTGTCTGTACATGCATTATTCAAAAATTGCTTTCATATAATCATCTCATTTCTGAAAATGAATATATATATATATATATTAGTGCTAAAAATCGTGATATATATGTAACTTAAAAAGTTTTGTCTTATTGCAGTCAGAGGAATATATGCAAGCCTATTAAAGGCGATTTATGCCTCAGATTAATCACGTATGGACATTATCGAGATTCCAGTCAATTGAGGTCTTCCAGTGATTGTCGAATCATTTAACGACACGACCATAAGCACGTAGTCATCCTTTAATTACTTGTTAAAAGATTCAGCCTGATAAATTTATCAATAGAAGCAGCTAACGTAAGAAAACGATTCACGCGTAAATTATTAATTTGATTTTAAAGATAATTAATTTGTTTGTTAAGTCAATGAAGGGGAAAAATTCAAATAAATTTCAAATAATGCTATAATTTTTGAAATGAAACATCAAAGGATGAATTAATTATTACCTTGGATAAACCGAATACCCAAATTATTATAACTTTAATATTTGACTTCCCAATTACTTCAAACATATCTTCAATTAAGCGCCAACGAAGTGACTGAATCATATATTAAGAAATCTTTGGATCTATGATCACTTTAGAATATATCGTCTTTTAAGATTAGGATGACGCAAATTGAACGCTTCCGAGTCACAAATTAATGATCCTGAATTCAAGGAAATAACACTAGCGAAGCATTTCTTTAACTCTGCTTATCACTGACCGTCTTCCTCGTTTCATGCCTGATTGGGCTCGTTTTCTTCCACCTAATTTGATGCTCCTCGAAAACTGAAATTTTTACTGTTCCGTGAACAAAAGGGTAATAACGAGGATCATTGACTCCGTTGAGCTGCAATAAAATTTGAAATTATTTTTATGAATTTTGAGACATTATTAACGAAACAGGGCAACTGGGTAAGTGTATTCATAATATTATGGAAACAGAAGGAACAGTCATTAAAGAGTGTCACATTTGGCTCATATTTTACTTATTTTACAAGGCCCAACTTTAGCGCATATTTAATTCTTCAAGGAAAATTCAACACCAACTATAGCCTTTTTAATTCCTATCAGTAATTAAAAAGGGCACTTTCATTATTTAAAGGATGTCAATTGAAATACTGAGCTCAAACGTATCGGTCTAAAAAGGTGAAATAGTTCAACTTTTTGCTCCAAGTTAAGTTAAAATAGTGAAAGAGTCAAATAATACCCGTCAAGACATTGCAATTTTCAATGATAAATGCAGCTAAACGACGTCAAATACTACTTTGTACCTGGAAGGAACTAGACAATAGGTAAGTAACTTTGGGATCGATTTGCATGTTTTGAATGGTTAAAGAAGAGGACTTCAAGCGGAAGAAAAGAGCGAATCTGAAATTCCCAGTGAGGCTATTAATGCCCGAATAAATGTTTTTATTCTGTTCGATTCTCTTTTACCTTGTAACATTTCGCTTTACACTGAATTCCATTGTTATGCAACATATTATAATGTTTTCCAAGGCAAATTGACTATACCAAACTAGCGTCATTAAAAAAAACACTGTACGTTTAAAGAGATATTTGCTAAGGCTTGTTGGGTTAGATATCACAATAAGGCCTGGACACGCCTATTTGGTATCCACAGTCAGTACAAAATGCATATGATTGAAATGGGATAACTACACTCAAATGCACTTTTCAGAAAAATTATATTGTATGGAAATTGAATAGACAATCATAGAACTAAGGCTAATGAAGTCAAAACGTAAATTTAATTTAATTATAATTTATGCGAGATTGATTTTTGTCCATATAATCCAGTTTTATAATTGTGACTCATCCCTCTATCTTCCATCTGAAACTGAGAGGCTTTCATTCAACTGCCGTCCTTTTTCAACTTCCCTTCCGAAATTTTGACCTCTGTTTGACCATTTTATCTTGTTAATATCAGATTATTAATTAATAAATAATTATGAGGAGTACTTTATGCTTCCAAACTATTGCAGTTAAACGTAGGATTTTATAAAAATTGCTTAAATCAAAAATAAATTGGTTGCCGAAATGGACAACTTTGAAAGGGATAAAAATAGACTGACTGTAAAAGGTATGACACTGAAAGGCAACTGTACATTTCGAAATGTTTTATTTTATTTACTATTGTATCAAACGACTGTTTACACATATCATTGTGCATCTTACATATAAATCGATTATTTAAACAAATTTTTTGAGAAATCGAATAAATAATTTCTTTCGATTAAGTTTCATAAGTTTTTAACATTGACAAACATCTAAAAATAATAATCTTCTATATTTTTATATTCTCAATTTGCGCCCCTAAATAATTTTATAGCTGGTTATGAAAATGTAATGACCTTTTTTTAACATTTTGATCGTTGGACATCAACTAAAACGGTCCAATAAAGAAAGAACATGGTGAAATATTGCAAAAGACTGGGCATCATGTAAAGTTTCGGAAGACTTCTAGTCAATCTTAAACCATTGTGATTCTCACTGGACTATTTTCAGGCGTATTTAAATTTGCACTGTGCAGTATCTTGGTGCTTAATGCAACAAAATGCATATTACTCTAAATAAGTAAATTTGTATTTTGGCTATTATAGAACCAACAAATGTAAGCTTTTGATAAATTTTTCAGCAAATTATTATCCGACTAAATTTCAATATGTGAGCAAAATAAAAAGTTTGTTTAAAAATTATAAAATTGACAATATTAAATATCGGTTGATGTGTCACATTTAGTAGCAAATAGCATACCATATTGTTCAAATACATGCCTATATAAGACTATTCTCATTAATACTTGATAAGTGAATAGATTCCTACACTACCTCTTTGTTATCAATTATTGGAGGTTATTTTGTCATTAAGAAATGCTTAAACTTCTCAAGGAAACCAATGCAATAATAGCGATCGAGCTTCGAGACGTTTTAGACACCGCTGTCCGATTTTTGGTGATTTCGTCAAATTTGAGGGGATAATTGAATGAATAATTGCCAACCAATAAAAAATTATCAGACCATTCTGTACTATGAATTCATAAACTGTGGAAAAAAACATGAGTTAATAGGGAAAGTTTGCTAAGTAGTGCGATATTTCGAGTTCCAGACTTTGTGGTCAATTTTAATTAATTTCTTAACAGTTGACGAGGATTTATTGTTTACCATTCCTGACTATTTTATAACAGAAAAGCAAAAACTGCTCCCCTTCCCAAAAACTGAGCGAGTATATTTGCGGAAATGGCTGTTCATTCTGTAAAATTTAAAGCCTAAATATCTTTATATCTTACTAACAAATTTAAAGTCGCCGTTTTCACTAATTCTTCAGCTCAATACCAGGTTCCAAAGTGATTAATATACTAATTCTTGGGGAGATATTGCCCCAATCCGTCAAAGATAGTTTAGAAGCAATGAATTGAGTCATATCAACTGATTGAGAAGATCGTGTTTTCAGTAAATTTTGCTCGAAATTTGTCAATAATCCTGGAATTGTCTTAAATTAGAATCCGCTACGCAAGTGTACAATAAATAGCAAATGTCAGCTGGGTTTTGGCTTTTGAGAGTCTTAAATTTTCTCAATTCTTCTCTCGTAAAATTCTTTATGGACAAAAGGTTTTTTGTTCTGTCGTATCTGACTTTTTGATGGATTTTCATGGCAGTCCATCAAAGTATTCACCACTCCGATAAAGTTACATTTGGTGTTGCGCTACGTTTCCATGCACCTTATTTCTAATTAGTTTGGTATTTATTAATTACTTTGAAATCTGATTTTATTTAATGAAAAAAATTAACTGTTAGAAACTGAATTCTGCAAATATCTGAACGATGTTTCAATGAATCACCGAATACAAATACTACCTGAAAAATAAAATAACCTTGAAAATTTGTTTAAAACAACATAATTTTTTCTTTTTTCTCACTGTTTGTGCCTAAGAAGAATAAATACAATACATTTACTTGTTGAAATTTTAGTAACTATCTCCAGATAAACAATTAGCTTCCCAAGGTACATTTAGTGTTAAAAATGGGATTTTAGGTCAGTGATATATCAGGCTGTAATGACTAAAATAGTCCATTTTGCCCTATACGACCAAGGTAGTTCAGAAAGGATTGAAAAGGCGCAAAAGTTTGGAGATTAGAAACATAATCGCTTCCCACTTGTATTCTTCTTAGTGAAAAGATTCCTCAACTTTGATCGTAAAGTTTTAGGAACTCAATTAGGAGTTTAGAAAATTTTATTTTACTTTTATCATTTTTTACTCCAAATCAAAATGCAATTTACTACTCAACTTCAAAAAGTAGATTTACCAACAGGCGAGCCATTTTATTTCCTCAATAGGAGGTATAAATAAAACGCCAAATATAGAAACGAAAAACAAATAATTATTTCATGCACTTAAAAATAAATATATAAATAAAATATTTTTGTATTTTGCCATGTAAAGATCGATATTATTAGTAGGTCGTTTTAATTTTATCGCTCCATTTAGAGAAAATTCAGTGAACATAAATCTATTTATTTATTTAATATTTTAACTGTCAATCTCAACATATACATATATATGTTCTCCACTTAAGAATTTTCATGATAAATATTATAGTTTCAGAATAAAATATTATTTAAATAGACTGGAGATATTAATTTTAAAATTTTAATAAGGTTACACATCCTTGTGCTTCCAATTCAACTTGGTTATTTCTATTTTTGGGCGATTTAGAAAATACTAAAAATAGCGAAAACAAATGAAATTCCACATCTTTCGATCTAGTATGAATTGATAATTGTATGATTGTTCTGTAAAGAATAGATGTAGAAAGGAATGGGCTTAGATCATCGAAATGTCAAGACATAATTTGGCATTAGTTGAAGTTGTTATTTCTATTTTTGTAGGGGTTCCAGTGTTCTAAATGCCATAGTTAAGAGTTTGACCCTTCTAAGAGTCCTTGCAAACTATCTTCTGGACACTCAAGCAAAACTCGACGTTTTCATTTACCAGGTGTGTCATTATCGATTATTAATTTATTAAGCTTAATTTTTTATACTTTAGAACACTTATAAACAAAATAAGGTCCCATTTATTGGCTACTCAAACAATCAGTAATTAATTGACTATCCCATTCAAACTAAGCGCCTTTATATTTTAAAAAGATGGTGCCATATGTATTCTGCCTTTTTTCCTCTTGATATCCTCGTTGATGTAACCTAAAAAAGTACCAACACTGCGTTATAAAAGCATCTGAGGTCCTTGAATAAGTCCATGTCCAGGGCTTACGAACTGGCAGAATTCAATAAATGGTTAGTCACGTCGTCCACATTTTGCTTCTTTAAAAGGCACGAGATATTGAAAAGTAGAATTTAAACATATATAGAACATTTCTGTATCCAGCTTTTTACTCAATACTTCTACAAATGTGACTAGTTGAAGGAGAAGAATACTTTAAATATGTTGTGAATATAAGTAATTATTATTTAATTTTGCGTTTTTAAGCAGATGAATAAAGGTATAAAGTGTTACAGTTCTTTTATGACCCGCAAAACGCGGTCGTATGTGTTTAAACACCTGAAGACAATAGAGTAGCTATAAAAGCCATTGACGTAATATTAATACCTATCTCTCTGTGAATACAAGACCGACTGAAAGCGATTGGATAAATTTGTATCTTGATAATAAAAATCTAATGCATAACAATGTAATTACACACAAATATAGTAGAATAAACAATGTAGGTAGAACAATGCAATTTGCAATTCGAATTACTGCATACATAATACTTTCAAATACAAGGTAATACTTTAGAGATGATTAGAAGACTGTTTGAATTATTTAACACTTTTTGAGAAATCGTACGCAAGTATACAATCATATTCGAATTTAAGTGGTTGTTCTATTAATTAAGCGCTTTGGATAGTGCCGTTGGCTCTCAACAGACGATCAACGTACACTTTGTAGCAATACTGTGCAGAGTAATTTTTTGAATACCAAAATACTTCGACTGAAGACAAGCGTGCCAGCATTTTAGAGAACGACCTTTCGTCCATAATAGAAAGTGCTCAATCGGGTAGAGCGAAATTATCCAGGGGTCGCCATTAAGAAAAGTCAACATTCGGGCTGGTCACTCGCCCCACTTAATGCGCACGTATTGACATTTATCTCGTGACAATTTGTTACTTGTATCCTAATTATTTCTTAAATCTCTGTGAAACCTATGTTTTGTAAGAACGGTTTTGCATGTTCTCCTATTGATCTAGCCAAGTACTACTCTGCCTGTCCATCATCAGAGCTATTTTAAAACAAATGTTTGCAGTATTTTGCAACATGGTATATACTACTTAAAAATCGAGATATCTTTATGTAGAGATAATTTTTAACTCTATTGGTCGATTAAACTGGTACTATTTATATTATCTTATGATGATAACTGGGATTCAGGACACATTCCTCAATACAGGTGTCTGATCTGTTAAGTATTCAATTATAGTATACATTTTAACGCCGATAACACTTGTGATAAAAGTAAAAACACTAGAATTTGCTAGAGAGAAGAAAGATTTTGATACATATTCTGTAGAATAGCAAACAAAATGCTTGACGGATCAATACGAATCAGAAGCAGAACAGATTTTTGTCAGCGAACTGGAAGAAAATCTACATACGGAGGGAATTAAGTTCTCAAAATGATTAGCAAGCGCGGTGGTAAGTGAATACTTACAAATAGAGTAGTGCAGAGTTATTATTGTGGATAATTACCAAGATCCACGAGATTCAATTTCAACAGTATTCGGAAAGTGTTTTGAATAAAATCAGAAATATTTGAAAACTCATAATCTTCGATTCAGAGATCGTTTTTTTTAAAATTGTTTGAATTGACTCGTAAGAGTTGGTTCTTATGAAAGCGGGTTTTATTGATTTTTAAGACACTGCAGTTGCACAATCCAATAAAGAGACGAATAAGCTATTCTTGGCTGTGTATTAAAAAGTGCATATTTGTTTAGATGTGATAAATAGCAATGTCGTTACCTGACCAATTTTTAGAGCCAAGCCAATCTTTAGGGCATTCATGTGTTCTATTGAGCTTTGGGCTCTGTGACTATTTGGGTGGCTAATATGATTATGGCCCTTACCACCATCGGGTTGGTGATAATTGGTCTATGTTCTCTCTCATAGTACATCTGACATTCAATATGTAAAAAGATTGAAAATTATTGAGCTTCGCTTATCCTCAAATGAATTCAGAATATCTTCTCTCCCCACGACTTTCAGTTACTAGACTTTAAAGTTGTCACTATGCCTACGTATGCCGCTGCAAACATTAACAGTTCAGGGTTGATTTATGGCAATCATTCAAAAATAGCATTCACATATTCTACTTTTAACTCTGGATTCTAAGCTTCTATTTGTGTCCATTTTCGACAAGTGCACTTATTTCTCATTAAATTAGATTTGTTTTTCTTCTATTTTTATTGAACTTCAATTTTGCGAACTTGAGAAACTTTCAATTTTGTGTTCAAATTTGAAGAGCGATTTATGACTAGCTATTTCTAAATCACATGAATTAGACGATAATCAAAATCGTTATCAGTCGGAACGATCTAATTTCCGTTGTGACATTGACGTATCTGTTGGAACGAACTATTTCGGTAGCATTGTAATAACATGAGACGTGACTGTTACCTATGCGCTTTAAGGTTTAGTGGTTTGAATAACCAACAATTTATGAATAAAGGATAATAATATTCTTTGAATTGATTAAATAAATGTTTAAGATCAGGCCAAATTAGTAGTAAGTAAACTGATTACTGCTCCGCTAAGCTAATAATCATTCCAGCTCAAAACACATCAACTGACCAACATAAACGATCTCCACAATCCAGTTGGCAGGCCGTGGAGTTTGAATCATGGTGCGCGGATAAGTGAATTAAAAGGAAGCTGATTGCAACGCCAAGGCATTGAAGAACTTTATGGATTCGAGGCGTGAAGTGTTTATCGAATGGGTAGTTTATGGTTCCGCATTCCAACTTTATGATTATTTCCTGGATGTTAATAAATTCTCGTCGTAACAGTTTGCCTCTTTAGAGCTTATTTTACTCAAAAATAGGTAAGTCTCTCTGCTTCTATTCAAAATTTTTTTCAGATCTTGAGAGGGTAAGTGGTCTTACTGGGTATACTGTAGCCTTTAACTCTAGTAAAGTGGAGATGAGATATCCGGAGCTGTGTTCCCTAGAGGCATATAAACGGATATGCTAAATAATGCAACCGATTCCATCAGAGATTCGAATATATGTTGAATTTTCCACATTTTTACCCTTGCTTGTGTAGAAATGAATTGTTATAAAAAATTTCAGATAAACTTGGAAGGTGTTTTATATCCTTCCCCCCCCTCCCCCCACCACTCAAGTAAAAATTATTATTATAAATATGTGTTTTAATTTAGTATGTTATTAATTTACTGAACTTTATCTTATATTCAACTTTAAAAGTCCCTAATTTTCAAAACACAAATTGCTTATTAATTCAGAAATTTTTATAGAACCCTGCTGAGGAGCGTTTTTCGCTTTTGCTATTTAAAAATTATCGCCTTTAATTACTTTGTTTTTTTTCTTTGATATTCTTCTTTCATTTTGCTTTCCTCTGGATCATCACCCATTCAGTGTTTTTTGGTTTTAAATTTTTTTCTCGATTACACTGTTTTGCAATAAACAGATGCTATGGTTAACCAATAAACAACGCAATCTTCGCAAATATAAAGCACCCTTATATATATCAACGCTTTTGAAAGTTACCCAGTCTTGCCTTATTGGTGTTCTTAAATTGTCCAATTTCACCAGATCCCCAATGCGTCTGTCATTGGTCACCACCAAGGTTGAATGTGCGTAGTGCGTGAATGGCAACGCGCGAAGTTAGAACGCAACTATAGTGCCATTTCACATGTGCTGTGCGCCTATCGTTACAGTGCTGCTTTTTCGACTGTGTGAGTGCTAGCAGACGACTTATCGATCTCGCACTTGCACACTCATCATTTTTGTGTATATTTGGGTGCGCATGTGGTATTTGGTATGGAGCCTTCTTAGGAAGAGGGAAATTCGAAAGAGTCGATTGTAAAAAAATTGAAAGTTCTGCATTTCCCACCTGTCACCTTTTGATAAAAATGGAAGCATTCCTTGCATCTGGTAAAGCCCCCGTCAAGTCACAATCCTCCGCCAGTATGGATTTGGGATACGTTATTGATTCCACTGATGAGAGTAGTAATGGTTCAGAAACACCCCCCTTGGAAAAATCCAACCAAAATAAAGGTCAACAAAGGACCATTGAGGATCAACTTCGAATCCGTAAGTAAACAACTAAACTTGTGGTAATATCGCTTTCATTTAACTGAGCGCATAGCATGATCTAGATAGGAAAATCTCCCTTCTCCCATCCCTCCCCCTCACCCTTTAAATATTCGAGGAATTGAATGGGGAGAACTTGAATTTTTTTATTTGGTCATATAAAGAGGTGAATACTTACACTTTTGAGCATGGACCAATTGTAGTAAGTTCATAGTTGTTCTTGATGACAATCGAAAGGAGTGCATTAACGCAGAGCTGATGTTAGTCAAAGGAGACTACAATGATACTATTTGAAGTGAATGATAGCAATTACTTTCACGCTTTCCAAGACTGTTTTTCTATTGGTAATTTTCAAAAAACACACTTCTATTACTGAACTGTTTTAAAGGGTAGTTACATAGCTACATATTTTGGAGTTGTGAACGAAAAAAAATTTTGACTCATCTTCTGGTTTATGATAATATGAAATATATTCAAAATGATTTCTTTAAATTAATTAAAGTTCGAAATTTAGTTATTCAACCAAAAAGATATATTTTCCTAGGGTTTTTATATTTTGACCAAAGTCTCCAAACGCTTCTGCTCAAAACTTTTCATTTGTACATGAGACCACTCCTAATATGAATATATGCCATTTATTTGTGCTGAATGGATTTAAATCGACACCATCCAATCCTAATTCAATCCACATCTGTAAATCAAATTTTCACAATACCTCTGTTTTTTGGTATTAGCTCGTTAAATTTGAGAATATTTCCGCTTTTAATAATGTTTTTAAATGACATTAACAACGAAGAAACCTATAATCTGCCGTAAAATTTGCAAAATTTCTACTTTGATAATTTAAAAAGTTTCACAAATTAGTACATCAATTCAGTGGAGATTCATTCAAAAATTATTTTTATTAGAAAAAGGTTAATTTAATGAAATGGGAAATAACATTTTATGCTACACTTTACTATTCCCTTTGATTTAAACAATAGAAGGGCGAAAAATATTGAAATAGCTATTCATTTGCCCCATTTCTCAAGAACTGTCCCTTTCTTGGTGCCATATCAACAAAACGACTCACATGATCTTGAAGACAACTATGCTTATTATTTGAATTATTTAAATACTTACGCAAAAAATAGTAAATGCAAATTCACTTTATTGCCCTTCATATGAAATTTTAGGTAGTTAAATAATTAAAAATCCGTTACTTGATGACATTTTCACGAAGACGATGGTAAAACAATATATCATGTCCTTGAATTTTTAGAGACGTCCCTAGGGTTCTTCTTGAACTTTATTAATCCAAGTACGAATAACCGATCATTTATCCTAACGTTAACCTTAGATCATATAAGAACGATAAAATTCCTCTGAATGTAGTTAGTAATTAAAACTATAATTTCATTCGCCAGGGGAAAATTTTTAACCCCTTCCCTCGCCCCCAGTTGCTCTGCAAATTTTATCGGCAAGAGGGGGCGGAAGGGGGGAGGGGTGGTAGATGAGGTCAAATTTAATTCTGTCCTTTTGGAAAAAGTTCAAACTTATTTTTTAAAAAGTAAATATCTTATTTGGATTTGCTTTTTATTAAATAGATATTTGTTATCCTTTTATTTAGTCAAAAAACGACTACAAGTTGCTGAGACGGAATTTCATTCAAAGTGGGATAACCCCAAAAAGGTAAATAGTAATAAAAATTGAAATTTTTATTTTTTGATTTTGTAATATCAAATTATCATATACTTTTTAATAATATAACCTACTAGACTCGTTCAAACTTGTTCATGTTGAATTTAATTTAGGCAGAAAATTGATAAGACTAGTAAATACCGAATAATCTATTAAATTTACAATCTACATTTTTTAATATTTACCAATGTATTAAAATAATCAAGCGGTTATTATTAGAATGAATTTGAACAAACCGACCATTTATCTCAGACCCCAAATGTAAGCTCAACGACTGATATTTTAGAAAATCGATTGAAATATTTGATTTGCACCAATTTTACTCTTTAGGCATAATACTTTTCTGTGATTTGAATTTTCAATTTTTTCCCCATTTGTAAATCATTGTTTGATTTCCATTGCCCGTTTGAATTAAACATCAGCTTTTCAGTTATTAACGATGATTTTATTTTGCGCCATGTTAAAACAACTGCAGTGCTGACGTATCTGGGTAGTTTGTGAAATATTTATCAATGTTTATATAAAGTGGCTTCACGTAAGTAAGTTCTGATCAGCACGTCTCTCTGTTAAACGAATACTTTTCAGTCGAAGGTCAATCTAGAAACCACTCTATTTATCCATGGCGATGCAGGGTAGAGATTCAAAATAATGTTAAGCGTGACGTCAGGCTGGCATGGAACTTACTATGAGCTTCGTGACAATAGCTAGTTCATGCTTCAAAATCCAAATTTCATATTTCGTCATCTGGATGATTCTGCAACTTCTTGCCCCCGATATCACTGGTTTTTTGATCAAATGTTTATTTATATAAGTTCGATGGCTTACATCATTTTATTTTCCTTGCAAAGATTGAGACAAAAAATGATTTTATTTGCCATTAAGCTTTTTGAAACAATTTTAAAATACCTGCCCTGAGATAGTTAAATGCACAAAATTAGTAGATTGCATTCAGAATAATTTACCTAAGGAAAAGAATTGACTAAATGCGCTTAAGGTGTTCTATGTTCAATTCACTTTCTAATGTAATATTCGTTAATTTGTCAAGATTTGTAAAGATACGTATTTGTCTATGCAGTCAGATTAATGTTTTATATTGAAAGAATTATGTGTCTGTTGAGAGGATTGGTCTCTGAGAGATATTTACTCTACCACGTATAATTAACTTAATTCAACATAATCTTTAAAGCACTATTTTTTTCGCGTATGATATTTTTGAGCTAATAAGATTACTAATTGAAAATATCTAATTATGGAGCGTACGTGCTTCAATGAACAGTCAATAACTGCACGTTTGGTAGGGATCTAGAGCTTTCGCAAATGCTCTTCACTCATATATATATATATATATTGTAAGAAACAGAATTTGTTTAAATCTTTAATCTTTGTTTTCTGAGTTGGTTTAGAGATATCAAATTTTAAGCTGGATACTGTAGTTGATTCTTTTTGTGCTAATTGCGCATAAATAGTTTAATGTAAGTGTGTCTTTCGGTAGATTGAATGAAATAAGCTCAGTGAATCGTAGATTCAACCTAGTTGGCTAGAGCAGAAAATATGGTTGCGTCTGGTTCCTTCAAGTTCCGAGATTTAAATTTTTATGCTTCTTAAAACAGATTTTTTGCTAATTTTCTCGTCAATGATACCCAGCAATAGTCAGTCACCAGGAGTATAAAATGCTGTTAGTGGTAAACTTATATTCCATTTTGTCTAATTCACCAATCCCTTTTTTAAAACTGATTTTTCTGCATTTAACGAAAAGGTTTTTATCAATTATTAATTTGCTTTTTCCTTATCCTTGCTTCAATTATTTTGATTATTAAAATTAACCTCAAAAACACAATCTGGTTTAAAGTGAATTCGTAAATCACCAAATGAGAATGTAAGTAAGCCATAAATTTGGACCATTTCACCTAGAATAAATTGAAATACTTCAATTTTTTATTGAAAATATGATTTTTACTTAATATTTATCCGTATTAATTCTGATGTTGTTATATGCACTTAATCATTCAATTTCACAATTGTGAATATTATTTCATATTTTGCTATGATTTCGCTATAAGCTCGTATTTTGGCAATTCACATAGATCTCAACTTCTCTGTTTTATTCCATATGCTTAATTTCAAGCCTTCTAGTTATTTTTTAAATAAAGTATTGATGTTATTTTCAAATTTAAGCTTTGAGTGATTCGTCGCTAAAGTATTTATTTATTGTTTCGCCAATGACTGGGTCGATTTCTGTTTCCGTTGTACCCAAATAATCTAGAAGTGCATTTCTATGCAAGTATAATTGTAGTCGTATCACTATTACTTAGTGGAGGATCGGTAGCCGATCAGTCTTCCTCATTGTCTTTTCTTTTTGTGATTGTTAATTGCCAGAGACGACAGCAACAAAACATACTCATTAATTAATGCGGCGTTTATACACCTAAAGCGAGCACATGCCGAGCTAATGTCAATTAGTTGGCATTAACTCCTTTCGTAACTAATGTTAAAGCAGAACAGATGTTGAAAACATTGATAGACTTCCAAATGGAGCAAAATTTTTCGTTTTTAATTGTCGTTAATGCGAAGAATACAAACATGTTGTTCCTCGTAAATGTAACATATCCTAAATAGCTCAGCATCGATCCTTCAATAAATTCCAATCAACTTCGTTCTATAAGCTACTTAAGTTATCGTAAATTCATTCTGATTTGCCGGTCATTTGAGCGAAAAAAAGTCTATTAAATTGCAAGGCGAATAATTCAAATTAATTAATCCACAATAAAATATGGCTCATTGAATTTAGCCTTGTCAGCAATTAGATGCACTCCAACGCAGTCTGCATGTTCTGAGCTTTGTACTGATTATATTTAGAAATCCTATTCGCAGAATTCTTCGTGGGTGTAAAGAACATGTTTTTCCTGTTATTTTGAGCTCTACAGAGTAGGATTGAATTCCGCAATATATCATCAAAGTTCTTATTCAGGTGCGAAACATTTGAAGCAAATTCATAAAGAGAACCAGCTTTACAAAAACAAAGGCAGCTTTCGAGCTGTTTTAGAATTTTTTAAAATTAAATGCCAAAAGTTTTCTGGAACTAAAATATTTTACAACCTTATATTAATAAACGGCAAATTATAATTAGGTGTTTATTATCGTTGGCATGGAATTTGGAATTAAATTTTCATTTAACTGAAAGTTTTAAGAATTTTTAGCACAAACTACAAAAGAATGAGATAGGTAATTCAAATAAATATTTGCTCAATATTGGAACTTAAATATGGAAGCTTTGTAGATGATATGGTGATATTTTGTAAGCTAGTCATACATACTAGTTTAAAATAGAGACTTGGCATGGCGAAATCATTTGTCAATGGATAAATAGTTGGGTAGTGAAGATATAATATAATAATCGCTTAACCCTAGTGCAATTTGCATATTTTCTCAGAGGTCTCAGATTTTTTATAACCTTTCATCAGGTTACCATAGATACCAGCTATAATGGCACTATGCATCCTTCAAAATTACCACGAATTCTCACTTATAGGTCAAAGTATTTGTAATTCGGTTTCTTACTATAAAATCTATTATATTCTGCAATTACAAAGTAGATTGTTGAAATCAAACTCATCGTTCTTATCATGCATAAAAGCTTTTTTGAGGAATTTTAATGTAGGAGAATAAGCGACGAATTAATTGAATCTTGTGCTCTTGCATACTACATATGCCTCCATTAAAGTATTCCCAGTACAAAGTCTCAAGAATTTGAACATAAAGAAATACTTTTTGAGCTTGTGAACTATGCTCAGATGGATATAATTTAAGAAATTAAATATCCCCCTTGTCATCCACTATGTCCTTGTTACCGATTCCGGTTTTATATTAACTGATTTCTTTCTATTTTAGTGACATAGGTAACTCAAAAAATTCATTTAAAGAGGTTTTGGCACAGCTATATATAACATTGATACATTTCTAAATGTTTTTGCAAAGATTACATGCACTTTCGAATGGTGCAGACTCGGTTGCTTATTTGGTAAAAATTAATTAAAATGCGAATCCTGTTATGCTAAATTCCTCTCCGTTTGTTTCATTTACACTCTTATAGCTGTAAAAAGGAGGTAAATTCAATCAAATATTGAATAAGTGCTGAATTTCAATGCAATTGTTCAAATCAAAACAAAAGTTTGTTTTAGTTGTTTGTTAGTTCAAATGCTAAAATTTGCTCGGTGGTCAGCACGCATTGCCTTAGGATTAAATTTCAGCTACTCCTCCGTAGATTCATGAATCTTCTTGACCGAACTCATGTTTGCGTGATTTTTAATCCAAATTAACGGTGGTGCAATTTCAATAAGCCTATCTTACTTAATGGTTATATACTGAAATCTTTATACAATATGATGACCTTTTTCAAAGAAAATATGCAGAGATGTTAAAGTTTGAGAGCGTTAAAATTGTAAAATCTAGTTTAAAATCGATTTAGTTTCTCAGTATACTTGAAGAAAACTGCATTTTCTTTACGCTTTAAATGCGGTGAAAAGTGATATTTGAAGAGGAATAATTAATATGATTAAACCTATTGTTGACTAGAGATTAAGAACTTCGTATTTTATAAAATTTCTGAAGTCGTCTATAATAATTCCCCAATTTAAATTTGGATCGTCATATCGCCACTCCTACGCAAGTTTTTTGAGCGTTTTATGGAATATTTTGGTTCGGAGTCAGGCTGTGAATAACACGTTAATTTTTTACAGCCCCTTACTAGTACCAAAACACTTAGCGTTATGTGTTAGCAGAAAACATTTGTGCCGAATTCATCTCGAGACCATTAGGGAATTAAAGTTTGTTTTGACCATTCAGCAGACTTGTGACGAAAATTTTATCTATCACCTCACTTATATTTTTGGCCTACGATAACAAATGTTGTATTTTTAATTACAAAATTCCGTTGGCTTAATAAGGCTGAGCCAACGAGAATTCATGCATTATTGGGAAATTTCGTTGTCGTTTTACGCGTCTTACTTCACGAGCAAATTGAACATCAGTTAAAATTAAATGAATATTTATGTCTACGAAATAGACATTTTGTCTGGACTTCTCATTACTATATCATGTATATTGTTTTATTGCCTAATTAAAACCATTTAACGGTATGGTTAAAAAATTACAATTTCATATCATTTATGATTGTTATAACTAATTTTAAAACATTTTAAGCATCTATTTCTAATTTTGTTATTTGCTATCAATATCTGAAAATAAATTGAATGGAAAACCCACCCAAGCTTTCTAGCTGACTTTGCATTTTAATTTTTGATATTAATCCGATTATATGTAATCAAACCGCTGATTATCTTCTATTCATCCTGAGGTTTTCAGGCTCGACAATGCTTAGTAGTAATCTCATTTACTCTCCACAGTGACAAATAAATAATTTACGGTGCTTTTTAGTATAACAGCAAGCTCTCCGATTTTGTCTGTTTAAAAACTGTCGGAACAGGATCCTTTGGTCGCGTGTGTCTCGCCCAGCACAAAAGAACCAAACGGTACCTTGCCATCAAGATCCTCCAAAAAGCGAAGGTATGCGATTCTAGCGCCATCAGTTTTTTACTCATAAATTGTACAACTTATCAGGAGGATAGTCGAAGTCAATCACATTTGATATGTGACGATTATTTCCCTTAGAAAGAGTGGACTCATACTGGTTGTAATAAATTGCATTAAAATATGATATTCTGATATTCGATCGATCACATTTATATACGCGTGCTAAGAAGTGCAGTGTTTCGGTTCACACCTTAATTACTGTTGATGCTGGGTCTCATATCCTAGAAAACAGGAGTTGGAGGCAACAGGTTGTTTCATCGGTCTTCTGTTAAATTTGCCACATTTCTATGCATTCTTCCCAATTCACACCAGTGTGTTGAGTTTAGCATTTTATGAAGAAGTTTGTGGTTATTACGAGGTAAAGTAAGTAGTTTCATTTGAATTTAAATTATTCAAAAAACCGCCACCTTTTACAGAGTAAGTAACAGATAATTCCTTAATGTTCTAGTCCTGTAATTTAATTATAAATTAATTTTGCAAAGGAAACCCTCGAAAACCCCTGCATTAGTTTGAAATTTAGACTGTATTCCAGCATTCGCAAGTAGTTAATTAACATCGATTGAAGTTTCTATATAGAACCTGGAGTTTACAGACCGGCGATATAATTCTTATTATTCATTTCGATCAATCTGGTTATGTTCCTAGACAATGACCAATCACCATTTTTACATTCGAATGACTGCTAGCTAAATTTTGTTAATAAGTAAGTTACTAATAAGTTCTTTGGTACTTCAATACGGGGATATTTTGTAGGGCGAATTATATCAAGGTAATCAATAATTAATAATCGTTACATGGTATGTGATTCCAAAAATGTCAATGTGTAGATATAAATTTGATTGAGCTTGCAAGGAATCAAATTTTATTTGACATTTCAAGAAATAGATAAAGAAGCTGTAGTAGTTAACTTCCCTGCATAAGTCAGGAAAACCATAAAAGGAAACTTCCTAAATCTTGATGGCTCCTTGCAGATATTTTTCCCACAGCACTAAAGTATGATGTATTATAACAAATAGTTCGTAAAGAAAGCGATTCTATATGTGAAAGTTGGCCTTCTAATGCACTTTAGCATCAAAATTGTCTTTATAAGTTGAACAAAATATGACTTCTAAATACAACTATATACGCTGAGCTTTTCCCCAGTGTCTTGGTAGTTAAGTCCTGGGTTCTATCATTGACAGCTGTATCCAAATCATTACCATTTTGAGTACAAAAGATCTAAAAACCACGAATAGAACAAATATTTAATAAGAGTCGAACAACATTTTGTCGGATAGACGAAGGGAGAAGGGAATGTGTAATCGAAAGGAGCATTGTGGTAACTAGTACCACAAAATCGACCTTTGCTAAAGGTAATTATTTTTCCTAAGGAACCAAGATTACACCAACAGTGGACAAAAACCCTTTCCCATAGAGTAGAGACTAAGAGTTGAGTCCAAATCAAAAATAAAAAAGAAACAAAGAGAGAGAGCGCGCTCGCGTGAAAGAGATTCGTTATGATCGAGTGGGAAACATGCATTAAAGGCGGAATTGTGGCATAGAGAGGCATCGACTGCACACGACTTACGCTGATCCTGAAACAAAATAACTTAACGGAAAATCATGTAACTTACTTTGGTGGTCAAATGTAATGTTTGCCATTCATCAGACGTATTAAAATTGTAGAATAATTATCTTCTTCTAAACTTTTTAGTTCCTTGCTCTAGCTCCGAAGTTTATCTCTATGGGTTCGATACTTAACCTATTAGGAGAGTCCATTTCAGTGATATTGAGATATTTTGATCCTTTGGCGGTTGTTTATGATCTCTGTAAATAATTTTATCAATTGAATATTTGCAACGAAGGTAGTGAGACTAATAATAATGCTAAGAGGTCATTGAGATCATTGTGTTTCGATAATTATAATTTTTTAAACAAAAGAAACAAATAGCTTCAATTCAATCATCAGTACTTAAAGTAAGAATGATAATTTTATCTAATTTTAGCCATATATCAAAAATTTGTGCTAAGTTAACTCAAAGTGAACATTAAAATGGTAGACCTCAAGATTCATAAAAATTTAAGATTAAATATGATCGAAAGCGTAAGCATTTAAATAAATATATTAACCGAAATTTTCGTTGGTTGATTTGCTCCAATCCCTGTTATTCGCTGCTCTGAAGGCAGATAGAAATGCACAATGAAGGAAAAATAACGACAGTATTTCTAAAATTTGTAACTTATTTTAAATTATTGCTAATTTATTTATACAGAGGTGTAACGTTTCGAATAAAAGCTTTTATCTAAATATTCAGTAGTAAATTTAAACACAAATTGACATCCTAGCTTCAAACTACAGTACATTACCATTTTTTTTTTGATTTTCCGATCATCTTCTGTTTTTACGTCTGTCTCCTTTCAATCCTTTATTAGTGTAATAAATCTGACGTAGGCAATATCTTAGCGGTGTATCGATTTTTAGTCTATCCGGGGTTTGTATATTGTGGTAATAACATTAATGATGAAGCATTCCTACGCATTGACTCGAAATCACCCCCATTTTGCATTTAAGTCTATCAAAATTTCAAGGTAACGAATAAAACGTGATACATGCCTCCAGTGGACACATTATTTGAGAATTCGTTCTGAACCACGCAGGTCCCAGAAATCCTGTCAAGAAAGAGGATTGTTAGAATTTACCAATCGAAATAACTGATTGTCGTCTTTTTATTCGAGAACATTTGGTACTATGTAGCGGATTGCTACATAAATAAGCGTTGACTTATCCTCAGTAACCTCCGTGACAAAATATCCTTGTATGGAACGGCACCCAAAATTAGTTAAGCTGTTAAGAGGAAACAGAAGAATGGCGAGCATAGCGTTTATTTGTATTATGCTCACAGCAAACATAATTAGTAATTGCATACATTTAATAAAGCCGATTAGCTGAGAAGGCTTCTGTACACACTACCTCACACTCTAGAATGTTCGAGGGGGCATGAAATTACCTAGTTTAATCCACAATCCTGTAAAACATAGCATGTTTCATTTCTGTATGTTTTTTTACGCAAAACAATCCGTATTTAATTTGTTAAATTGAGTTTAAGAAACAACTATTTATTTCAATAAAAGCAATCGTTATTGCCAGTAATAAAGTTAAAGGTCCAATCATAGATTAAACTTGGACAAAATAGGCGTATTCTCGATTAGTGTACCTACTAAGGCGAAGGGAAGCAGATTGGGAAAACTGGAGATCTTTGCATTAAAATTAATTATTTCTATGCAATTTAAGTTAGGATCACTATCACTTGACCGTTTCTTTTACTGTGATGCTATAAATGACCCCCCAACGTGCGTATTTTGCGTGTAGCTGATACGGTCGGCCAAACCGTCAGATAAATATTCGCCCAATATTAGCAAACGCATAATTCCTTTCACTGCGGATGCATTTAAGTAGTATCAAGTGATGCATGCAGTATTATATAGCCAAAAATTTTCGGTGCAGATTGTAAACTATAATTCGTTGCATTTTCGTACGTTCGCCACGTGAAAGGCCTACTGACCTTTTGGCTCTACATTATAAGGTTCATAAGTTATTTTAGCTATTTCCAAATAGAATGTTACTAACCGGACCTACTAAAATACCTTGAAATTCAAAATGCAATTTACATTGTAATGATCATATGATTGTGTAGATATCAATGTCCATACTTTCTCCAATGGCACTTTCTAAAATTTTCTTTTGGTTTTACAGTTGATATTATTTATTCGAATAATATTCAAATATTTTCTTTGCAGATTGTTAAACTAAAACAAGTGGAGCATACGCTGAACGAAAAGAAAATCCTCTCCTGTATTGACTTTCCCTTTATTGTTACCCTTAAATCGTATTTCAAAGTGAGCTCCACTTAAATACCGATTTTATTATTATCTTGCATCAGTTAATTCAGTCTACTTTAACCTATTTCAGGACAATGCAAACCTTTACATGACCCTTGAATTCATAAACGGTGGCGAATTATTCTCCCTTATTCGAAGAGAAGGAAAATTCAAGTAAATTTTGATTAGATATGCCACCTTGTATGATTTTGGTGCTAAATACGATCAAATCTCTTTAATAAACCACAAAATAAGGTTTACATTTTCCTATTCTTTCCCAAATTGCGTTGATTCTTTAGACGAAAGACTTCATTCGGGCGTGATTACTTTTCGAAAGAGCTTGTTAAACAGAGGTAAAGTTGTTAGTCAAATCGGAAAAGTGAAATTAAATGCCATGCAGTTTATCATTTCAGCACGTTTCAGGTTAAGCATTCGACCTGGTTTGTTCTAAATTTCATTCATTTCTATAGCTGCACATAATTAAAAAGCATTTTTGAACATGAAATAAAGATAAAATACTGAATGGAACTACACGTGACTGAGCCACGGAAACACTGACCACTGTTATTGCTTTCGTTTTAGTAACAGCGGCCAAATGTTTACATATTCATAGTTTACAGAACTTCAGAACTAACTTGTTGGCATAAATATTGCTGTGCACACAAACAGAATAAGGCGCAGAGACATAAACTGTAGTTTTGGTGAAATCTAAGACACAATTTGCAATAAGCCGCCCGTCTTTAATACGACTGCGCTAAATCCACAGATTTGTTGATGCAGTTATCGTGATGCTTATTGGCTCAATCCACTTGTGACGTTAATCTATCGATTTTTCGCCTAAAACACGCCCAATTAACGCATGAGTTTAACCCTTTAACAAAGTTAGCCGATTTTAGATAAGAAAAGGCGTTAATACTAGAAACCAGTAAAGATTGCATTTTCCTTGGAACTTGTGCTTTGTAGAGAAAAACGTACATTTTTACCAATTTACCTCAGGAACATTCAGAGAAAATTTGAATATAATTCCCATATTGATTTGCTTGATCGTTTGTTCGTTTCATATATTTGGGTTTTATGTTAATTTTACTCGAAATTTGATGACAGCATGTACTAGTTCATTTTTTATAAGTACTTAATGCATGCTTTAAGTATTTCTTTAGTATTATTGAGTGATTTTAACCATAAATCAATATGATTACAAGTATTTTCGCTATAAAGGGAGGACACCGCAAGGTTTTACGGTGCTCAGGTAGTCCTTGCACTTGAATATCTGCATTCCATGGATATTGCCTACAGGGATTTGAAACCAGAAAACCTCCTCATCGACAAATACGGGTATCTAAAGGTCAGTACTTCGATTAGTTGATTACAGTTGATTTCTGAACACCATGTAATTGATGCTTTAAATAAAAGAACAACAGAAATCTGCAAAAATTACCATCTTCCATGCGTATTTAAAAGTAACATAATTTTAAACCTGTTTGCTAACCCTTCAGTAAATTAATGTTGATTTTTCTCTAGGCAAAATTTAAAGCAGTTTTTCTATTCCCTCTTTTACATCGGAAATGCTTTTAACTTAGGGGCGACTTTTGCTAAATCAAATTATGCCTTTGTCTAAATATTAGGTCTGCAACTTTGCTCCCGCCGTTTTTTTTTAATTTGAGGCTTTTTTACAACAAAACGATTATATACATTAAGGTTCAAAGTTTTGCCCATCGTTAGCTACCACTTTGGCCCATCTCTCGGGCGGCAGGCGAATCCCGTGGTAAAAAATTTTTCATCTTTCGACAAGATCCATGAGTCGATCCAATTTTTCACTTCTTCATACGACCTAAAGTGCTGGTCACCCGGCCCGTGTCATTGAGCGAGGTGGATGAGGTGAAAATCAGCAGACGAAGCAACATCTAGAGAGTACGGCGGGTGAGGAAAAATTTCCCATCTCAACGCTTGGAGATATTTTTTCACCACCAACTTGGTAACGTGAGAAGGTCTAGCATTACCATGATGTCAAATAACCATCTTATAGTGTCTCTCGTTGTACTGTGGCCGTTTTTTCCTTTAAAGAACGGCTCAGGCGCATCAATTGCGTTCTATAACGCTCACCTGTGATGGTTTCAGAAACTCACAATAAACTACGCTAAGCTGGTCTCCCCACCAAATGTAAAGCATGACTTTTGAGCCATGGATATTCGGTCGAGGTGTTGAAGTACCAGTATGACCACCTGGCAATCCCCATGATTTTCTGCGCTTGGGGTTATTTCAATGCACCCGTTTTTCGACCTCAGTAACAATACGAGAGAGAAATCCCTTTCGCGTTTGCCTTTCCATCAGCTGTTCGCAAGCAAACAAACGTCGCTCCACACCTCTCTTGAGTTTGACACGAGTCTTCACTAAGAATCACCTCCGATTCTGCATCTTCAACAACTTTTTCCCCTCCACCACTATGTCGGTCCTCGACAGCAAAATCACCACTTTAAACGTTGGGACCATTCCTGCCCCATTCCCCCCATTCTGTCACTAACAGCTTACCATAATACCATAAGTATCTGAGATAATACGGTGAGCCTCAGCCAGTCCGCGGATTTTTTCATATTGAAATAAAAAAGCAATACTTCCCGCAAATCACGGGAATTCGGTTTAAATTCGGACATATTTACTTAAAAATTGTATTATTATGCAAACACAAATTAAGTTAAATCAAAGTAGGGTTATATTTACAAATGTCAAAACAAAGTGTTGGACATCCGTGATTAATTTATTTAAACTACTACCGACTACTACTGTCATCTTTTGGAAGACGGTGGGAGCAAGTTTACACGCAATTTCAGACACGAAAAGTATTCTCCTCATTTTAGTTAACGGACTTTGGGTTCGCCAAAGTGGTCAAAGGCCGAACATGGACACTTTGTGGAACTCCTGAATACCTTGCTCCAGAGATCATTCTTAGTAAAGTAGGAATTTGTCATTATTCTTTCGAAATCATGAGAGACTCCCAAAGAAGAAAGTCATAAATATACTCTTTTGGCAGGGCTATAGTCGAGCGGTGGATTGGTGGGCGGTAGGAGTTTTAATTTTCGAAATGATCGCCGGATATCCTCCCTTCTTTGCGGATCAAGCCCTGCAGGTCTATGAAAAGATTGTCACAGGAAAGGTATGACTGATCCATTTTCAAAATTGAATTATCAATAACCATAAAGATCATATAAGTATGAGAAGCAGTGTAAGAATTTAGAATAAGTGATGAATTGATGTTAAAAAAAATGATGGCTACTATTGATTAACAAGTTACGAGAATGATGCCCACCTCTGCACAAGATTCGAAATAGTTCTTAATTTATCTAAGAAAGTTCTATCAGTTATATTATTTGGACGAGATACTTATAGATTGTAGTAACGCTTTTCGCAGTGGGGAGGACAAACTTAAATCAGACACTTTGTAAAGATCGAAACAGATTAAAGGTCACCAAGCTAAAAGATATTTGAGTGACTAGTTCGGATTGATTTGAGTTCGAATTTGATTTTAAAAACATCACTTAATATCATATGCTGTAAGTGAAAACTTGAATTTACACCCCAGTTCAATTTCTTCCGATTATACAAGAGGGCGTTTTCTTGCAGTTACGATTGGGTGACAGTATCGTACCCACTTTCACAGTTTTATTTTTAAAAATAATTCCAAGGTCCATCACTCATTTTTGGTTCCAGGGTAGCATCATGGAAAATTCTTTGGAGAAATTCACTTCCTCCTTTACTTAACCAGTGCAATGGATATCGGACTGATCTTTAAATTTGAGGATGAGAAAGATGGAACAGTAAGTAAAGTTAGGAGGAATAATATGGACTGTTTACCACCCATCTCTCAACAATGAAAGTGGAAGGGTTATATACATTAATCCGATAAGGCTAGAACAAAATACCAACTGACCACACATGTTTGCAAATGATGTTTACTTAAATCATTAAAGTAAGCCATTATTTTCAGGTCCGTTTCCCTTTCTTCATGAGTGCAGATGCTCGGGCCTTATTAAGCAATCTACTTCAGGGGGATACAACTAAACGTTATGGTAACATGCGAAACGGCGTAGCAGACATTCAAAGCCACATATGGTTCGCCACAATCGATTGGGTCGACATCCTTGATAGAAAATGCAAACCCCCTCATATTCCCACCGTCAAGGATGAAGCAGACGCAACTAATTTTGACGATTATCCTGAAGAGGATCTAGGCGAACCAGTAGCAAGTTCTCCTGAAATGCTCTTTGAGGAAGAATTCGCGGATTTTTAATGCTCAAAGTAACCTAAAAGTAGAAAAATGGCCCTCTATCTCTCTTTTCTAAAAACCTTCATCCCGAAACACAAAAGGGATGCAGTTCACACTTGTCCTAATCACAAGTCATAATGAGCTACAACAAATGATTTGACCCTGCCTCCATGATTTGGCCCACGTAGTGTATCGGACACTCTCAGCAGCGATAAGCTTATTGGCTTGATTTACTTCAATATCCTTGTACATAATAATACTCTACCAGATTGATAGTTTTGGTCAGTAAATGAAATCTTCGTTTCTGAGTTATAGTTCTCATTTTTTACACTGGAGATAATAATATACTTAGGTGTGCAGATAAGGAGTAACACTAATTTTATCGCATCCCTGGATTTTGCATTTGAATCAAAAAAGTGTACACAAAGTCGAAACGATTTCGACAGAAAATTCGCAGCAAATGTCACATCAAGTACGCAATGAATAGGCATATTTTAATTAGAAAATTAACAATGGAAGGGAATTCGCAAAGCAATAAACTAATTCTACTGTCAAAATTTCTCATAAACACGACAGAATTCCATACTTAATTCGAATCTAACAACGTTAGCAAAGTAATTTCCTATCAACTCAGCTTAAATTCGACCTCGTACAAAATATTCACTCCACTTCAACATGTTCCCTTTATGCTTCACAGTATTTACGGAACTAGCCTCGATGGTAAAAACTGACTAATTCCAAGGATGGCAGAATTCGGAACTTTTATTGGAGCTGAACTAATTTTCAGAATGTAAATTTCAAAATAATTAAACGAATATATCCATGTTAAAGCACCGGTAGGCAAAGAAGATAGGCTAGGTTAAATGGTTCTACAAGTTACAAAGCTTTTGGTGGGGGGATTCCAATTAGAATTATGGGGCAGGAGTTTAAGAGTAAAATAACCCAATAAGGAATGAAAGGAAGGCAGGAGATCGTACAGAGGCACATGTTGAAACCGGGATGTCAATGCTCTGAGAAAACTGAGTTACCAACTTTTTTCAAGAGGCACGATTCACAATGAATTACACGAAATTTTGTATACTCTTTGGATCCCGGAAACGTGGATGAGATTAACAAAAGGCAAGCAGTAAAAACAATAAATTTCGGTTTCATTAATTTATCGAAATGCAACAGTTTGAAGTCACTCTTATTAAAATAAGCTAGGACTAAATGCGGCATTTTGAATTATTCCAACATTAGAATGCGACACAGAATCAAACAATATGGACTAGAATATAGAATGACTTTAATAAAAGAATTTACAACAAACGCATATTCATTTATGAAAGGGTACAACTTCGCATTTCCCATTCTCAATTAGGCGCATCCAAATCTCGATATGAATTTACTCGATTACCTCCTCCCGGTCTAAAAATCAAAAATCATTTATTACTACTTCCTAAATCAATTTAAAGGTACGATTCGCACATGACCTACCGATAATAGCCTGCACCACCACTCCATGGATTGTTTGGTCGCCAATAACGACGCGGGCCGTTTCCGAACGACGTGGCTCCACCACGCCCACCGGAGCCGTAATTACCATACCCGTTGTTGTGGCCTCTGTTGTTGCCCCGGTAACGTCCTGCGGAGGCGGACTGAAAATTTTCTCTACCACCAACGCCGCGCGGAGATAATTTGCGTTGTCTTGGTGACGAACGATTAAGAACGACATCATCATCCTCATTTTCGTTGTCTACTGATACAGCTCTGCGCAAGTGTATGGGTAGGTGACGTCGTGGAGGGTGCATCAATTCTGGACGCATTGGATCCAGAAGGTAATTATTGAAGAAGTAAGCCTTATGAGATAAAAATTGAAATGTCACTTATATATGTATCAGTAGAGCACCAAACTCATTTCTTTATTCTGTTAGTCCCAATTGATATTCTTCCCAATTCCCATAAACGGGGATCCACGAGTGCCCTCTTGTCTTATCATAAAACGAGTACACTACATTTTATCTCCTTCCTATCGTACAATTTAATGAAGAACAAAGACGAATGATAACCACAGCATTATTATCTCGTTATTGTGCGAAAGAAATAGAAAATAATTAACAGCTCCAAATATACTGAAAGGACGATAATTAATAAGAAATTAAGAGTAAAGCCAATAAATCGAATGGTCTCATTTCGGATTTAGACTGTACAGAAGTTGTTTAGTGAGTTGTTCACTTACCAAATTTCAAATTTCGTGATTCTTCACCGGAAGCATTATCAATTAACCAATTTATCCAATTATTATACTTGTGGGTCTTGCCACTTCCATTCACTTTTTATCTTCATTGTTATAAACATCTCACATGATCTCACCATAGCAGTTGAGATGGCTATACACTTTTTTCCACTTCTAATGCTAATTTCTATTAATAATAATCTTCTACTAAAAAAGATGATAAACTTCCCTAAATTCTAACAAGATGCCACGTTGCCTCGAGGTTAGCTTTTTTGAGAGTGGAATTCGAGATTTTTACTCGTTACCTAATCACTTTAGAATAATGTCTGTTGCAAAATTTTCACTGCTTTCACTGGAGTGCAATGGAAATGGAACCGGAATTTACCTTAATTTCAAAATGGACTATGACATTCTTATATAAGACGGTCTAACCACCCTTTTTTTAAAGTCCTATAGGACCCAGAAATTGAGCACTTGAGGTCGTTATTGACTGTTAGGTTTGTGGAACAGTGAACCTGTTATTTCTCCAAACACTCACAATTCTTCGGAGGCGAATTTGTTATGCTTTTAAGACGACATTATTGACCGTTTTTAGCTATGACGGACTTCTCCGGGGTCATGAATTTCTCTACATCTAAATACTTACACTATGGGTTTTATTTCTTATTGGTACCTGTTGACTCGAAAGAGTATGAAAAAAGCAAAAGTCGAACAACCAAAGCGAAATCTAGAAACCTTAAAATTGAGACATTTTCCCGCGTAATTCTACCGAAAGCATCAACTGATGCAGATGGGAACATGTCCAATCAATTGAAATAATTTATATGAGGTTACTTATATATTATTTAAGTAGCTTGAAAGTGCTCATTTACCTTTTCCTTCTTCTCCGCCTCAATCTTGTCTATGTGCTTGTTGAGAATATGTTTACGCACAAAAGCCGGTCCTCTGAATTTTTTGTCGGAAAGAGGACAAATCCAAATGACGTCTCTAAAATTTCCCCAAAAAATAAAGCAATCCGATAACGACAATAACAAAAAGGTTATGAAAGATAACTTACACCTTCCGTTTCTTGCGCTTCGTATTAGCCTTGATGAATTCTTCGGTAACTTCATTTACATCTCTATAGCCAAGGAGACGCAGACGAGTTTCATTTGGGTCCATTATTCGTTGCGATTTCGTTATATCCTGATTTTCTTCAAGGCTGGGCTCCATTTCCTTGACATTTGTGATGGTACCAATGGATAGTGGTGTGACCATACGGAAAATTCGACTAATTTGTCGAGCGAATATTTTATGAGCCGACTTTTCTGTCGGCTCCTTGCCAAATACTGTGCCCGGAGCTGGGGGCATGAGCCTGAGGAGGTGGAAAGTATTCGCAGCAATTGATTCGGGTATTTTAGAGGGACGTATATGAAACACTGAACATGGATGGGGCATATCGCTTTCACGAAAGTACAATGCAGGCGAGTAAAAATCGATGGAGTAAACAAGGCGAAGGTAAATAATCAACATGTCTAGAGCTCGAACAAGTTCAAAGTTTGCTTCTTTAGATGTGCTAGTGTCGTCTATTTTTGTTGTTGAAGCTCGAGAAGTAAGGAGTAGCTCTTCTTCCGCACTGGATTCATCTACCAAATGATCTGTAATAGACTCCAATAATGGGTTACCAGTCCGAGTACCCAAATCAACTAAATCGGCCAAGATAGCTCCGCGTCGAGGGTCAAGGTCAGTGGCCTTAGGAATTGGCCAATCAGCAGTCTCTGCATCATAAGGCTCTCTCCACAATCCCCAGATTTCGTCCAGGCGAGCAGCCAATCTCGCTGCCATCACAAGGTGTTTCCTCATGACGGATTTTGAGGAAATTGGATTGTATGAAGACTTATTATTGGCCACGGTAGCCATGAGAGTACGGGCAAGACGAGTAGAGGCCCGAATCCGATCGATATTGAAGGCCGAAGGAAGTAAGCGAGCAGCCTGAAGAGCTGCGGCCAGGTCTGATGCCTCTGATGAAGTCTCATTTGTAGCACAATCAACGCGAAGACGGCTAATAAGTTGGTGAATGAAGTCCATAATGGGCAGTGAGCACTCGGATGGAACCGGAGTGAACGTTATCCATGCTGGGCGATGGAGAAGAAGAGAGGAAGTGGTGGAGTCAGAAACATTGAGAGTTGAAGAGGGCAAAGGAGTGGGTTCCAGGCAGGCGAAACGAAGATAGTCGGGATGATCTGAAAGCAACTAAAGTGACCAAAAAAATGGTCTAGTTAGGAATCTGAGGGAAAGTAAATCAGGAACATTTTTCAGCTAGTTAGTGATATTATGCCATGTTGACACATCACTTTCTGATTGTGAGAAGGACTGTTTTATCCAATCAATCTTTTTTAAAATTTTAACTTTGTGAGATAGCTATAAGTAAACTCCATCGGATTCTTTACAGCTTTAACCGTCAGGATTAGTGATATTCTTTTTTCGACCATTAAGATATTCAACAACTATCGAAAGGCTGGATGATACATTTCGATAGAAGTTGAATTCATCATGATTGGAATCAAATAAGAGCTGCCGTATTAAAGTAATGGTAACCAACCAATTACGCTCGAGTATTTGATAGAATAAGCACTTCAATTATGTCAACTGGTCAATAAGCTCAAAGTATTGTGGGATGAACTGGCACTCAGAAAATCGAGTTTGAGTTCTCAAATTTAAAATTTGAAATACCAGAGCATGAAACAGAGTATTTAATAAAGCCATTAAAAAAATATCGGCGACTAGACATGACTGAAATGTTTTGAATATAAACTTAATCCATTTATCAATAAATTGGAAAGGTTTCTCATCCGACTCCATACAGATCTAGCGACACGAGAGACTGGAATTATTCCAACTATTCGGTCCATGTGATCCTGATGCACATGAAAATTACATCTGCGAAGGTTGACAATTTATTCAAATTAAACAATAAGTTGATAAGTACTGGACGCTGCAAACATGATTTCATTCGGACAATAGGAAACGAATCCTCGAATTTGGAATTAGAAACGAAACAGCGAACAATATTCAATAGGTAAAAGCGTACAATCTGAGCCCAAAAATCAAATTTTGTAAACGATTTGTTGATGCGAATGTACTTTCTGCAGTAAATCGATTCCCCTTCCTTAACCCCCTATTGAACAACTTTGAAAAAAAAAACACATAACTCCAACTATGGAGCTGTTAGCAAGAAAATTTCTGATAGTGCTTGCATAATTGACAACAGGTGTTGATATTGTGTTTAATTCAGTTCAAAACAGTGAAAATGCCTATATACGAAAACCAATTGTCGGACTTATAAAAAGTAAGGCAAACCCTTTAACTTTTAGGATGTCATTCACGAGCCCGACGATTGATTGAAATTTTGTAGTTAGGATACTGTTGCTCAATTAGTACTGTGGAGGCTGACTATATTACAAATTTATTAAAACAGACAGCGAGGCAAAAAAGATTATATACCATCAGAAGGTATCGGAACACAAGAAACAGACAAACAGTCGAATAAGGTATAAAGGAAAGAGGATTCAACACAATCTGAAAAAAAATCCACTAATTAAAATCATTTAAGTTGGCATAGCCCCAATATTGACTAACGTAGAAGCTGTATGACAGGCCATCCAATCAATAAGCACTGGACATCCGGAGAATGAACTTTGTTAGCCAATCAGGGACCATGAGGGAATGAACTACCTATTGACAACCGAAAGAGTATCGATTTTTGCAAAGAATTGATTCACGCTGTATTATACGATTGAACTCACAGTACTTTATTTAAATCATTATTAGTAGATGGCTAACAAAAATCCGAAACAGACACCAAGGACAGGTTTTTGTATTCAGGCACTTATCAGTATGTTGACTTTGAGGATGGCAAATTAGGGAAATAGGTGCTGAACCGCCTCAGGCTTTATGGATAGTATAAAAACGTCTAGGAAGCAGTAGAAAACAATAATCCGTAATGGCGATAGTGGACTTACAAAACTTCTCGAACTTTTAATCTCACTACTCATTCACTTAAGTAAATTTATTGTTGATGTCTCGGTCAATTTTGGGACTTCAAATAAGCCTGATTTGTTAAACCTCTAAAGACACGACAAACAATAAGATAATCTCATTGATTCAATTATATATAGATATATATCCAAATGTAAAGACCTTTAAACATTAAAAAAAGGAGTTTTGGTGTCCTTTGCTTTCTTGATTTGATTATATAAAACCAAAAACCATTCGCTTCATTCCTTGGTGCAAAAAAAGAGGCTAAATTGTTCCATATAACTTAGATCTAATTGATGAATATGTGCATAAAAAAGAAGACTTACTGTTTCAAGCGTAGATCGATGGATGCTCAATGGAAGATACGGCAAATAAATCACTCTGGTAGCATGAAGGGGAGTTTTCGGCGGTTTTACCTCCTTTTTCAACTGGATAGCAACCGTTTGGTTTTCAACTTCTGCAACTTCCATTGCTTCACAAGTCACTGAAACACCTTCCTTCATCTCTACATTCACGTCTTCCTGCTCGGATTTCCCTTCGATTTTAACGTTTTCTTCTACTTCGAGTTCTTTGGTCTTAGACTGTTTAAAGGTTTTAGACCTCTTAGAATTAACTGAACCACTACTTGAAGAAGCATCCGAACTGGAACTAGAAGAACTAGAACTTGAACTTGTTGAATGCGAAGAAGAACTACGAGAACTTGATCCAGAACTGGAACCTGAAGACGACGACCTGCTAGAATTAGAACTGCTGGAATCACTGCTATTTCCATCATCGTGTTTAATCCGTTTTGCATTGTCGCGAGACTTCTAAAAAGCAAATAGATTAAAATGTCTCACTAAGATAATGCTTGAAGTTTGGAAAGAAAACCTGACACACATACACCCACCAGTTTCTAAAGCCCAATGAGGAAAGAATTAACCAAACTTAATTCGGATTGAGGCAAGGTGGTATAAAGGAGTCACTCTTATAAGAAGCTTGCGATATAGTAATCACCGTTTTGATCAGAATAAACCAATGTGGTTGTTCACTTACACAACTGCATATGGATTGATAAAAATCGATCCCCAATGCACTTTTCAGCACTGAAAAAAGCGAGTACGTGAGCGTTCCACTAAATAGAATTTCTTCACAGAACGTTAAAGACGTCTGTAAAAGTATAAATAACTTTAAAATTAAATCATGACTGAAAGACGATCGTATAATCTCAAGAATTCATGCAAAAATGGTGAAAAATAGTAGAAGTAGTTGATGAACTTTTAGTATCTGTGTCCTCTGACTCATCGGCCTATCCAGCCTCTACCGGTCACAAAAAAGTACTTTCGTATGAAATTAGAGCTACCTCAACTTCAAAGCAAAGTGAAAGAACATAAGTTTATATTAAATGAATAAGATAAATCGCCCAATTGAAGGAGTGGAATCCAATTCACTTCTAGGGTAAAAAAATAAAATAATCCGAATCACATGGATCAAGAGTAAAAAAAATAATGGCAACAATAAATAAGTTAGCTGTTAAACGATTAAAAAGACATTTTTTTAAAAAAAAACATCTAAAGTAACCTAATGACTTTAAATCAATACAAATAACTAAAAGCATAACTGATGAAGTGATACTTTTTCGATTCAGTTATCAAATCGACCAAACCTTTTGACGTTTAGAAGTCTCCTTTTTGCCCGTTTGCTTGGGAGATTTCGGAGACAAGGATCGTCTGTGAAGTTTCGTCCCTTCAGGTTCAGGCTGAAAAAACGGTTTAGTATCGTTAACTAAATCTCCCATGGTAGATGAAGGGTCGAAACTCTCCAAATCGGCCAAATCATCAAAAGTTCCACCAGCGAACAAAATAGCAACTAAAATAGAAGAGAAATAAGATGAAATACACGAAATCAACCAAATAAGTGAGAAAAAAAAGTAAACATACACTGGTCCAAAAGTTTCGCAACTGCAGTTCTTTCTTTATATTCCAAGGGAATGTTATTAAGCAAACCCCCTTCCCACATTTTTTTGAAAATGCAAAATCGAGCCAACAAGGTCTCTCTCTCCTTTTCCTTGGAAACGACGTGGTCGGGATGATATTTGTCCCGAAACCATGCATATGATTTATTATGCTCGAATTGCTCATTGAGTTGCTCCTTCAAGAAAACGGAGACATATGCACTGTATTTTTGCGCTGCGTCTTCATCTGTTAAAGACGTATCATCAAATGGTTCGAGAAATTTGGAAACAGACATCATTTTTAGCCCAAATGCTGGTTTTAGATAAACTGCACTTTCTTTCTTTTGAATCGTCTCAATCATACTAGCATCCTTTTGATCATTTGTATCCATTTAGTATGAAAATAGCAAAGCAACTATCTCTCCACACCGCAAGACAATTGTCAAATTCAAAAGTAGGCTATTTGTTGAACAAGCGCGAAGGCTAATTGGTTAATGCATGTTTTACAAAATCGGATTCTGTACCTTCAGAAAAGGTACTCAAATACTTACATAATTCCTGTGTTTTGGTTAAAATTTAAACATTTTAATTATACAAATTGGTCCGTGAGTTTGAATATTAATTTGCAGTAATTTTTTCAATTAACCGACATCAATTTATGATTGTATTTCCGCAACTGATTTTTCACAAAAATGAGATCTTTAAATTTATTTTGATTTGTAAAATTTTATAATTTAAGCGCAAGCGACGTACCTTGCGTTCTTAATAAAACTTATTTCGATCAAAATGGCTTATCATAATGAATCAATTTACTCTAACCAAATGTCAAAACTTAGAAAGCGTTAAGTTATTGGTAGCTTTTAAGCAATAGCTTTAGGTTTTATTGAAGATATTAAAAATAAATTCTCAATGAGTGTCGCACCACAAAACTAATATTTGTCTTGTGAAAATACTTTTACCTCTTAAACGTCCATTTCACCAATACTGAATGCATCAGTTATAAGCGGCTGAGGAGACTGGATTCTTCCTGCTTGCTTCCAACTTTAATCGCCTCGGTAACAGAATCACAGAAAATGGATACAAAGATCATGGCATCCTCATGTGCAGCTCAAGTTTTTTCAGTGATGGTATGTCATCAATTGCCCATCGAGGCAGTTATATTAAAAAAAAATGTGGACTTATTTTCCATATTAAAGGATTGTGAAAAAAATTTTACTGGCAAAAACTGTTACCATAACCTCTAAAAATATACAAACGAGGCAGTGGCATATAGCTTAAAACTCTATTAATTCTAACTAAAATTTGGAAAAAATCATTTTTTTTCTTTAGTAAAGTTGATGGTACATTAACACTTCTGCATAGATTTTCTTTATGTAAAGTTCAGAGCCTGTAGTCATCTTCTTGAATCCTTAAGAATCTCTGAACTCGAATGGCTTCAAATACCACTATGTTACCTGAGCATAAGAATACATTATCTAATATCCATTCTTCGACACAATGTCAAATGTAGCGGAATTAAAGAAAACTTTTTTGTTTATCATAAAAAATTAATAGGGTTTTTTGGCCAGTGGTTTTGTCATTTCAGATAAATGCGTTACATGATTCATTTTAACTCAAGACTGTCGCTACTATTGTAAATATACTGAGTACCCCAAGAAAGAATTCCGTTAATATTATCTTTCTATCAATCTAAAATACGAATGGCTATAAGTAAAACCATCGCAATGCAGATGAAGAACACTTTATTTTATATTTTTCATTGATTCGAACAAAATACGAAAGTTGGTAGTTTTCGTGACCTTATATATTCAATTTCTTTTATAGGATTAGGAGTTCATTTCTCCAAAGATATAATACCCATTTGGGAAACATTAAACACTTATCTATTGAAATGTGGCCTATTTCGGTTCATTTGTATTAGGGCATTCGGAAAAAAAGCAACGTTGTTTGATTAATGATGTCTGCAGTGCACGCTTGAAAAGGTATTGGGAAACCGCCTCTGTCTCTGAACAATTAATGACCAATTACCGTGCGGTGATGAAAGGAAATTGTTAGTTTGTTAATAAATTGTCAAACAACTTTTACTGATTTCGGAAAAATGCCCTGGAATCGCCTGCATTTGGGTGTTTAAAAAGAGCCTTAAATTTAACTGTGGCCTGTTTTAAAGTTAATGAAGCAAAATTTGCTCTTGTTTCCTCAGGTAGTTTAAATGGCTTGTCAATTTGCCATAATACGCGTTTCCGAATTCGGGATTCAACCAATGATGGATTGCTATGAATACGCTTTAAAAGGTGTAGATATGGATACTTCGACAAAAGAGGTCAACCAGATTTTAACACCGGGAAACGTGCCTGAAGTGGAAAGGCCATAATCTACAAAATCTAAGGTACTACTATTTCTGTACTATATGTATTTTAGAGCTTCTGAAATTAAGCTAAAATTCAGCCTTTCCCATGGAAGAAGACTAGGGATCAAATTCGAAACGAAACAGAGTAGAACTGGAAGAGTTGAGAGATGAATGTCCTATGCAGAAGAAGACATTTGTACTGGGATGAAATGACCCGAGTTATGAAAGATATAAGTAAAATTAGGGATTTGTGTGGTTGAATGTTCATTGGCCTTCGATGGCCAACATATCAAAAATCACCAACTGGAAGTTAGGGATGAATCAATGGATGCGGAATAAATAGACACACCAGCACACCTATTACACAAGTTGAACTACTTTTTACACTGCAATGATCTAAAATTTCGTTGCAGGTCTATTGTGGGTCCTCAAGAGATCTAATTATGTTTGGAATTTAAAATAGTTAATAAGACCCTTGACTGATCGTCGCTACGTCTTGATCATCTATACAAATCAATGCTTCTATAAGATTCAAGGTTTCCTTCATCTTTATAGCTTGATATGCGCCATAAGTAAACAGAAAACACAAAACATCACCTAAACGCTATCTACATCAGTAGCTAGACTTAATCGCATATGCCAACTCTTCGTATTAAATCTTGAGTTTTAAGTTTTTCCTCTGCAAACGAAGACACGTCTTCATAAGAAACGGGCTCCAGTCTTCCCTCTTCTCTTTTAAAATACTTCTTTCAGTTTAGACTACTTATCGTCCCTTTACCCTAAAATGGGAAATTGCAGTGGTGCGGAGTCTGCCAAGCAGGTAGGGATATAAATAAAATATTTTGCTATTTGTCTCAGCCAAAAGATTTCATTGAATAGAATTAAATTGCACATGGAAGATCAATCAGAATGCTATTATTTAAAAAGCTTGAGGTAATAAAGCGCACATCCGTTTTAGGAAAGTGTTATTTCAAAATAAAACTTGACGGAAATGTAGAATCATGCATCCCCTCTGATTGAAAACTCCTTTTTTTGCCACTTTCCATATCAACCACATTTACCCAGTGCGAATGATAGCTCTACTTACTGGGTATCGGTTCCGTCACCTCCGACTTCCCAGAAAATCAATTAAGCCACTGCACCCATGATGCATAGATGTTGCAAATGTCGATACTACAGCAAGTTGAATACGCCATCAAAAATAAAGGAATAGCACTTGCACTCAGTTAATTGTGCAAAGTCACGTAAGTCGAAGTCGTCGAATCCGTGACATGAACGAAGTACTTTTTCCATATAATATCTAAAAGAGTCTGAAAAGCCGTCTTTATAAAATGTAAAAGATTAGGCATTGAATTTGGAAAAGTTGTGCTTAGTGTAGATATAATATGGAAAAGTATAACGTCTTGCGATTCGGCGAGTTGTGGCTATTTTAGAGGTTATAATATTTAGCCATCACCATTTTAACTTAATGCGATCAAAACTGGACAACAAGCTGAAAAGGACGAAGAACTGTGTCCATCAAGGATTACTGATAAAAATTGGAAGTGAGGGGAGGTTAAATGTAAGTTACTTTAGCTTAAAGTGTAAATTCCTGCCCTTAGGACTTAATAAACACTAATGGATACGTATATGCTACAGAAATATAAGGACAGTGCCACTTGGGGCTACATAATGCATTTTTACCATTTCTTGGAAAAAGAGCATTGTAATAAGTCATGGAAATCGGAGTCTATAAACTGTATTACTGGTCTAATGCGTGAAACTTCAGTGTCAATTTTATGATTAGTCCGCGAGTATTGGCAAAGTGTTTTGACGTTTGAAGCTGGTTGAAATGGAGTTAAAGGAATCCTTAACTACTTTCTAATTAATGCGGAAATGCAGAGAAAGTTTTTTTCATATTCTTTCAAAAATTCGAAATGAAGGTGTGTGCGGTGACTCATTGACCTGTTTCGTCTACTTATATTATTATGCATTTATCACCCAATTGGCCACCAATGAACCAAGTAATTGAAATCGTTAAATTGCTTTATCGTACTTTATTTCGCAATCCGCATTCTCCTCTTTTCCTCCACTTTCTTCTTCTACTCAGGCTTTAAGAAAACCACTACTTTTGCCATACTTCTTAATGCTATAACGTCATTCAAAATGTCATCTATTTCATCGTATTTGCTAGTTATTTTAGGTGATTGGTTTCTCAAAATTTTCGAGGACATGAGATCCAACATTAAAAGCAATTTTTTCCTACGACGAATCTCAACAAAAGGACGATTTTTTATCCATTTTGAGAAATTTAACTTCAAAGTTATGTTTTTAATAAGGAGTATTTATTTATGTCAAATAGCAGGCTTTATGATAATTATCATTAGCCCTTTAGTTCACTTCAGGCTTCACAGAGAGGAGGAACATCAAAGTGACAAAAGTCGAGAGGGGGAACAGAAGAGTGATTCATAGATGTAAAAGAGACAGATACAAAGGTAGAGAAAGGGATAAGGCGAGTACCGGGGAAGTAGTGGAATTTGGCATACAGTGGGGTCATGGTAGTTTGAAGTCAAGTGCCGGTTTATAGACTTTTTTGCCGTATGAATACACGTTGCCTAGGATTCACCACGTGGAGGTAATTATATCGCGAACACGCAGTAAGGGGATAGAGTTCTGAAATATATATTTACGAATGGAAAGAAAAGTTAAAACTTTCAACTGAAACCCATTTTAAAAACAGCTCCAGTTACAGCTTTCTTATGCTCACCGGTTAGAGACAATCGTTAAAGTTGCTTGATCTCCAATTTCAAGGAAAAATTTGCTTTCATTCACAAATCTATTCGAATTACCGCAACCATCTTCAAAATTTTGGACCTCTATCTTGGTTATGGTCAAAATTTGCACATGTTATGCAATTTCTCTACCCATCGATATTGAGTCCGAATTAACTTGTTTGGACTGAGATGTTCGGTTTTGCTAATTCCTCCTTTGTTCCTCTATGATGTGAACTTAGTTAACATACTTCCACTATGCGTTATTTTAACCACCTCAAAAAGACGTGGCCGTGCCACGAGTAGGCGGTCAAATATTTCGCATATTTCATGCTTTATTATTACAGCTAATCACTTGCTCAGCAGAAGTCTCTCATTTGGGTCGCTGCTCTCGTCCTATGCTGGCTGTAAGTCACCCTATGGCGTCCTGGAGATAGAGTAATAAACAAGATCCTAGAGGAATCGTAGGGGATAACTTAATTTCAGCTTATAAGAGCTGGAAAAAGCTCGAATGTTGTAATATACTGAAGTACCTGCCTAATCGGAGGTAAGTAGACAAGGAGCAAATATCTTGTTCCAGGGAATTCTTTATCCTCCTTTATATCTTGTTAAAACTACTTAAATCGTTTAAATTGCAACTTTTATCTCCCCATGAAAAAACTCATGTATCAAGATACTATGGTCATATCCATTAGCTAGTGAGTTGTGAGTATCTTCAAAATAACCCTATTCAGAATTCTTGAGATTTAGTTGACTTAACCTTCTGACAGAATGAATCTCGTATTTTTAAAGCAAAAAAGATTAGCTTGATGGATTTTGAAGTGAAATTTTATTAGCCCTATTAACAACCCTCGGTCGCGCTCAATTACTTAGATCTATAAATATATTACGTAAAGTTATTTATGGTAATGCAACGATGCATAATATGCATTATTTAACAGAGCTATAAGTAGGTAGAAAACGAAGTTCACAATGCATGCGGTTGGTAAAAAGTGAAAATTGATAATTGAGTTAAAATCAGAAATAAGAAACATGGTTAAGATGAAAAATATACTTGAATATCTCAGATAACTGTTTTCTCGACGCTGATTACAGCCAAGGTGACCGCAATATCATGAATGTGGACGCAAATGTTCAGTCAACCTAGAGGAGATGGTGTATTAATGATAAATGTAAATTTAAATTGAACACAAATTGTGCTATTAAAATATACCTCCATCTATCTGAGTTCTTTTAACGGAATCCGGCTGTCAAAAGTGTCAACTAGAATATCATAAATGCCATCATTAATTCAAAGTACTTGTGGGCAGCGACTCGAATACAGTATTTATCAATTAAGGCTGTCTGCTATTGGATTCTGTCACAGTTAGTCAAATTAACTTGCCTTCTCTGGCCGTGAAAAAATCGGAATAAGCTGGAGTTATACAATCTAGTATCATCCTGACCTATTGGCTTTAGAAAAAACTAATGAATTTAAATTAGAAGATGATCCGGTAACTAATCAATAGACATGGCGGACAGGATTTTAATCTGTATTCTAGAAGACAATTCATGAAATTTGAAAGTTTAACTTGAAGAAGTGAAATATGTTTAAAGAAAGTGATTTGCAACTCGAATAAAGATGTTAAATATAATAAGGCCTTAAGCTCAATATATTTTAAATGCGTTCATCTTTATTCCTGATTGGTCTTCGACTTTCATCGATAATAGTTTGCTCGCTAATGCAGAAGAGAACTCAGAGAGCCAAAATTAAACTAGAGTGAGTAGAAATATAATGACGAAACAGAGCTTAGAAGAGCTCTTTTTCAGAAATATATAGTTGGCAGAGTCCAAATTTGCTCCAGTACATTCAACAGGGATGCACTTGCGGGAAAACTTAAAATAGGTCAAATTCACAATGATCGCTTATAATTAGACAAAGTGCTAGCAATCAAATTTGAATTGAAATATTAACAGTTAAATTTATGTTACTGGTAGACATCAGTAGCAAATCATTGGCATAATTGCATTTACATTTAGCTAGCATTCAAAAAAGGAAATGAATAAATCCATGAAAATGTTTTTTTTTTCAGTGGCCAAGCGCAGATAAAATGCTTAGGTTTTGCTTTAAATTTTTTTCATAATCTAATCCGAAGCATTTACTTGCTATAAGTTGTGCTCTTTTAGCAAACGAAGGCCCTTTTAAGCCTAGATCGGTACTTCTAAACGTTCTGATAGTAACCAAACCTATTTTCAACGGTCACTCAAGGTGGCAAGCTATTTATATTTATGATTTTTTCCGGTTTGCTTCGAATTCACGAGAGATGCTTAGTTGACCCCTGTCTGTCAAAAGATTGTCGAATAGATCTTGAAAATTGTCTTCGTGCGCCCAAGAGAAATCAATATTTTGTCTATTATGCTAAGTTTTAACTCTTAAAAACATTGAAAATGACAATTTATCAACAATGGGCTGAGGAGTTAGCTTAAAGCAGTGGGTAAACCAATTAACAGTACGAGGGTAAATGGCTTTGTCTGTCAAGAACGACACCTAAGACGGAACAAGACTGTAGAAATTCACATTTACAATGAAATATATCTCATATATAAAGCAGTTGAGACATAAATTAACTTAACTACAAGAAAAAGTCTATTATTAAGTCACATTCACTTGCAATGTAATTACTTGTCTGAAGTTTCAAGTTGAGTGGTCATGAGCTCCGCACGCGGCAGATGTGCTAGTAACCAGGGCATTAAGCGATCTGCTACATTTTCAAGATGTGAATAGCCACAAAGTTTTATTAATGTGCATTCTGCTATTCAAGCGAGTAGATATATGCCTGTAGCCCTGAAAATATTATTTGAGAAAGGGTTAGCATATGGAAATTTTTGCATTTCAATACTCGGCCTAGATGAAAGTGTGCTATTGATTTTTCAAAGATTTACTAGTATGCAAGCCAGTATGAAGAACGAGGAAGACATTGATATATGGGGTTTCGTCTACTCTTCTCTTTTATTAAGACCTAGAGTAACCCAGATCTAGGCCCCAGGGGTGCTTATTTGTCGTTACGCTAGATGTATACGAATGCCGTCGAATCGGAAGCACCTGAATATTACTTCATTAGAGGGGAAAATGTCATATTATGCTAAAGAGTGCAAAGATTCTAAAATGATTTTTATAGAGAAAATGAAAGATAGTTGTGAAATTTGAGGAATATTGTGGTTTTGAATTTAAGGGTTTTTGGGGTTACCCAAGACGTGATCTTTATTGCCATGCCCATAAGAATTTCACAGCTTGAGTATTTTAGAGTAAGACTCGGTTATAAGGACGCGAGTTGTTCTCAAGAAAGAAGATTTGCATCCTTCTGCACTCTTTGACACAAGCTACGATTTGCAGCTGCAAATACTTGCAAGAATAAGAACAGGATAATACTAACTTCCCTAAATGTATAGAACTGAAAATAAATGCATTAATAAACCAGAGAATATGTATTATAAAATGCGTTTTATGGAATCAAGTCACACACCCACAGTCACAGTCATCATGGCCATTATAGGAAAGTGTTTGATAACTACTGTCTTCATTAGTCAAGGTAAACGGAGTTGATTTTCAATTGCACTTGCCGGTTGTGCACTAATGGCTATCGAACCGGTGACCTCTGACGCCGTAGACGAGCACGTTTACCACTGTGGCGTTAGCGCGCATATACAAAAGTACAGAACATTTGAGAAGAATATATTGAAAATTAATATCAAAGCAATTAATAAAATGTAAAAAACATTTGATATCTAAACCAAAGCGGCTATTTTCCCATGATCCGACAGACTACGATTGTTGAACCATAAATTTCAAATTAGTTGGTTTCAGGTCGAAATTTCTTAAAAATGGGCTTAACACAAATAAGACTCTGTGAGACTTATGCTTTGAGTTCGTGAGCTTACTTATTAGCTTTGAAAGTTCACAAGGTAAGGACTGATAGCACTTGATTTGGGTAGGATGAAGCTATCCCGGAGGAGCTCTTATGAGATGATTGATTTTTATCTCTCCTCCTATTGCTTAGAATTAGCCAGTGTGGTTAGTTATTCATATCACTTAAAATAATGCTTCACTTAGTTTGATTGTTGTTTTATTTCCCTAATTGTGTAGCCTTCTCCACGATTACACTCCCTATAACAAGATTTGATCTCCATTCTTTTCTTGTCAAGGCTTCGTCTAGGTACCTCTTCCATTTTCCTTCATACAATGCATATTTTAGCTTTTTCGTGAACTACGCTTTATCCAGTACCTAGAGGCTTAAGTTAAATTAGCTGCTAGACTTACAAAATACCTGGAAGATCCCAGAGGGAATACGTCCTTACCACACCGCACCTTTTTTATGGTGTCTGCAGAAGACAAACAAACGGGATACACTTAACAAGAGGGTGAAAGTCAATTGTTGTGAAGTCATCTTGTCCAGAAAGTAGTTTCTCAAGTGAACAGGCATTGAAAGCCTGGATACCTTAGTTATCAGCTTTACTCCTCCTAATAATCATATTAGTCAACTTTAACTCCGCGTTTATGAAGGTAAAAATAGTTGTCCGAAAGCGAGCATATAAGTTTAATATTATTTGAAAATTAAACTCGATAGATGTTGGGCCAACTGTGGTGCGCGATAGACTTACCTCCACGTGGTCCACCCTGGGGAATGTATACTCATACGGCAAAAAGTCTATATACCAACAGTTGACTTCAAACTACCATGACCCGACTGTATGTCATCTTCCACCACTTCCACAGCACTCACCTTACCTTATCTTTATCTTTACCTTTGTGTCTGTCACTTTTACAGACACTTTTTGTGGCTTTGGTGTTCCTCCCCTCTGTGAAGCCCGAAGTCAACTAAAGGGCTTATGAAATTTAGTAAATAAATGTTGCGCTAACACCCTTCACGTGTCACAATAAAACAAAAGATAAGAAAATGCAACAATATTTTAGAGAATTTATTTAAGATTTATATATTGAATCATTATCAGTTAGATTTGAATCGCCGTCCAAATTTTTTAAAAAAGCAACACGCGCATAAAGAAAAAATGAGACCCAGACCATTAGTACAATTTCCCGTAAAAATGGACCATGGCAACTGGACACTACTACAAATGTCGATATAATAATAAAAAGGTAGAATCTAATGAGAATTAAGTAGGAAATGCCTTACAAAGAAAGCTGAGGTGACTTTAATTGCCAGAAAATGGTGGCAATTATTTTTAAGGTAATTAAAAAATTAAGCTACCACGCCATAGGCTAATTAAGTAGTAATTAATGGTCTTTAAGACAGTATATCACTATCGTTGTAGACTTCGAAGTGGCGTTAGTCATTTAAAGCAATGTATTAGTCTAGTCAAAAGGGTTCATTAAATTTAAAGCATTTGAAAGAGTCGAGTTGGCCAAAAAATGATTAAAGGGGAGCTAATTTATTTAAAAAGTTTATTTAACCTTTCAAGTTGAGAGAAAGTTGGAAAGGAAACCAATAAATCTAGTATTCTTTTTTCTTACCAACGGAGAAGGTAAATAACAACTGCCGATATAACAATCATATTAATGGTCGTTGGGACCTCTTTAGTTATTCTTACTAAGTAAGGGAACATCTATGAACTTACAGCTTCCATTCTATTACGTAGCAGTTACTATTCCAAAGGAGGCAAAATCGAAAACTTTCGATGTCGTATCCGAATTCATAAAAACTTGCAATCAAATTTCTTCCCTTAGACATTATGTTTATTTCATTTACTGTTTCGCGATTCTCATCATTGTTGCTATAATGTATCTACTATATCATACCAATTCAATTTCAACTTTTAATTCAATCTTGATTTAATCTCTTCAAATTAACTACTTATTTCAATGTTAGATCAGCTCTCATGAATTTTTCGCTGCGATTCACCTTAATCTTAATTCTCCCCGTTTTGACATTCAAGACGCCTCGGTAACCTGATAAAAGTCAATCGTAGGAGCATTTGAACCTAATTTCGATACAGCTGGCAAAACCGATTTACCTCAACTTCACCTGTCCCTTCATCAAATTGTATTGTTTTTTCTTCTCTCCTGACCTAGATGCTGTCACTATCCTCTGATTGATCAGCTTATAAAATTGTAAGTGATCTGAATCTGATTGGGTTTCCGAACGACTTCTCAAAAGTTAGTTGCATCACTGCTTAACATCCAGTTAATTATTGGTTTGAGTCTTTGTCCACTTCATTGTTTGCCTGTATTTAGTTAATTAATAAATTATTAATAACAATTAGATTACAACTATATAAATCTTTCTTATAAGTCTTCTATCATTATTTGTCCAGTAGCATTCTGTTATTAGATGACAAAGCCATTGAACAATGTTCAGCCTCCAGGACATGTACAAAGAGTAACGCATTTTCTCCTTAAGACATAAGGCTTCCAGTATCTTCTCTCTGCCCCTGAGCTACTATAGCAATAGTCAGCATTGATCTTATCAATGGCTACGTTGGTATCATGGCATTACATCACTATTCAATCAATTAAATTACATTTTTACAAAATATTCTTTAAACTCTGTAACAAGTTATACCGTCCATTGAGCCTGAATTTTTAAATTTAAACCAAACATGCTATTTTCTATTCATGATTACGAAAGTACTTATTTAAACTTTATCAACCTAATAACCTTCTATCAAATGCACATCCTAATTGCCAGGTGATGATGACAATGTATGCACATTAGAGGGAGGAAGAGAACGAGGATCAAACATTCACAGTCGTAAAAATCAGCCCACAACAATTTTTAACTCATCTTTGAGGTGTGACACTGGTTGAAACCTGTCGCCTCCAAGCATATGGTATATTATTGGTTACTCAGACGATTTTGGTGGACCTTCATTGAATCCAAACTTCAAATATTTAATTCATGCGACATAGCTCAAATTCCGAAGCCGAGGTGTTCCAGCACTTTCACGGAGCATATTTTCGAAGAAACAGTCTGTCATGTTTCCTTCTTTCTGTATTTGTTACAGTTTTCCGCTTCGTGCCGGATTCATTTCACAGTGTTCGGGGATCATTGGGACAGCGGTCGTAATCTCCTTATTTTGCTGGCCAACATGAATCCTCGTGTTTCAAGTTATTCCCTTCTATGATTCAGGTGGGTTCCTGTCAACCGTTTTCGTTGTCATCACGAATATCAATGAAGATGGATGGAAGCTTTTAAGAGAAGCGAAGTGTGCATGAAGGCCTTTAGCACATCTGGAAGAAAACAGCCCAAATATAATTCTGATAAATGTATCCCGAAACGCCTTCATAAAAGAGCTTAGAATACTTTGAGAGAAAATGTCGAATCTATAATAGAGCAGTTCAATCGTGAGAATCCCTATTAATAGAGTGGGCTTTCAGTACATAGGAGAAGTGAGTAAAGAATAACTTTACTTTTTATTGATCTAAATCGAAATTTCGTGAATTATTGCATGGAAATATGGTTACACATGTCCAGCTTTTTCGGTCTGTTGACTTATTTCATGATTGGCTATGACTCATTTGGGCATTGCATTTCTTTAAAAATTAAATCGAAAAAACTGATAGAATTCATGACTACTTAGATTATTAGAAACGATGAGTATGAGTAGCTGGCTGAGCACAGCTGTGGTGATATTTCCAGTCATATTGTTTTCAATTAATAATAATGAAATCTGTCCATTACATTTTAAAACAAGTTATCATTATCAATGCTCCTTTTTATCTCGTTATGAGTTTCAAAAAGCTACTTTTTTCAAAAAAGGATGTTTGTCTTAAATATTTCGTTAAAAAGACAAACGAATGCTAATTCCACTCTTTTGCGTGTCTCGGTAGCTTAGGGTCCAGAGTTTGTTCCATTTTGGATATCACCACTAACCTCATTCATGGATAATATTGCCCATCTATCTACTGGCCTCCCATATGACAGAATTCTGAATAAGAGCTAAATTCCCAGGACCTTTAACTTGAAGTGTAACCTTAGTAGGCTAAAATGGTATCTAGTTGCAAAGACAATTTAAATGAATTGGAAATTACGAATTTTTTTACCAGGCTTTCTTGTTTAGACAGCTCATTGTTAACTGATATTACAAAATTTTTACGCACAACTCTTTCCACTTTTAACTTCTATAGCTCGCGCTTTTACTCTAAACTTGCGATGGGATTCATTCTGTCTTTTAACTATTTCAAAGGTCTTTGCAATCTCTATACCAATGAGTATTCACCAGTAGTTGACTCCTGTGACCAGATTTTTCACTTACCTCCTCTCAATTTGTAACTCCGCCTATCTGCTTCCAACTTTGACATCTTACCCACCACCATTCCCATCTGTGACTATATCCTTCCAGTGTGCTAAATGTGTTCTGTTACTTCTACCTACTCCGGGGTCTCAAGTTTTACCTCCAGTTCTATTTAGAGGTGAAATAGCATTAATCAACCATTCTGGAAAGAATAAGAGTCGCTGAGTCCATGATGCTTTAAATCTTATTTAACTCCCGACTCATTCGAGTTCAATTTGAATTATTTCGTTTCTTTTGCCTGGAGACTTTTGAATGACTCTACAAATGTCGAAGTCATATTTATTCCAATATTCAACTTGAAATAACTCATACTCGATGGAAAGATGGACTCTAAACGTGTACTTTTTCAATTTTTGCATTATTTTTAGTAGTTTTCACTTAACTTATATTTCTGCCTTCAAAACTGTTAAATAATCCTTTTGATGTTCTCAAATTACTTGCCACCACTTTGTTTAACTCAATTTTTGCCCCCTCTAACATTCTTTTCTCTATTTTTTTAGAGCCTAACTGAAGCCAAGCACACCCCTTATCACACTTAGGGATGCAGTTGCGTTGTGTCTTTCCTTTTCTATTATGCGTTAGAGTTCATTTTCTGTCCTTAATTTAAATGGAAGTTTTGAGGAGACATTTACATCAAACTCTTCGGCTTTTTATAAAACTAGTGAATAAGGGAACACCTTATTAAAAGCGCATGCTTGGATGTAACTCTTCGAAAAAATTTTGCTAGCTTGCAAAAATATGACTCCATAATGATGAAAGTAGTGCAAATCGCTCAAACTTTTAACATGGTCAATGAGCGTGTACCCTTTCTTCTGAACTGAAATGAATTTGGAGGGGAAGAAACTATACATGTATGAATGAATTTAATCTTTTGCTCCTAAAACCAACATCGACTCGCTCTAGTAGCTAAATCAAGCTCTTTTTGAACTCTATTAAAAGCGCTAGAAGTTAATTTTTTAGGACAAAGAGGCCCTAATCAAAATAGGAACAGGCAGAAACCAGGAAAATTGACAACTTTACCTTCCTACTACATCCCACCCCTCTCAGAAAGTATTCTGACAATGAATATGAGCACCCCCCATAGGATCGAATATCGATAACTCAGGAATTATAATCTTCTAAGTAACTACTAATCTTTCAGCATATCCATCGCTTTAAAGTCAAAATGTTCCTTGTCTGAAAAAAGAATCATAGTTTAAACACCGCTGGTGGTCTGGTTAAATATACCACTCCAACCGACTTTACGAAAGAATGAGAAATTTGCATAAATAGCAACAAACAGGCCACCAATACTCAAGCACCTGTGTGGAAATGCCAAACAGCTATTTTGATGAATGCCGATTCTTACTCATAAGTCAATATCATCCATTTTTGGATTTATGATCGACTAAACTAAACTTATGAGTGAATTAAAAATGAGAAGACTGTGTTTGATTCAAAAACATATTATGCTTGGCTGATTACCGACTTTATCTCTACTAAACCCATCCATGTTGCGAAATCGTTAATAATCACATGTCTGATCCTGAATATTGAGAGACATCAATAAACTGAGGTGGTGTGATCCGTAATGGAACTTGAATCACCAGTCACCGAGCTCTGAATGTTATGGATGGTCTCAGTTGAGAATTTTGAATATTGTAATAGCACGAAGTAGATTATATTCATCAGGAGAACACGGGAGACTCAATGGAACAGGAATTAAAATAGAGCAATTATCTTGATGTTCCCACCTCATTTCCTGCTTATACTTCTCTTTTCCTTGCCTGCCTTCACATTCCCTATAGGACTAATTTGTTGTTTTCTGTGTTCGAACGCTTGCTATCATTAAAGCCTGCCACAATTACAGACTCAAAATGAAAATTGACTGTCCGGTACATTCGCTTGCTTTTGAACCATTTAATGGTTTTCACTGATTACCTCTTTTAAGTGATTTTACACCTATTTGTTTACTGCTATTACCTGAAGTATTAAAACCTTCTGTGTATTACAATCATATTTGACAGTTATTATAATTCAAATGTGGGGTATGTGATAGACTTATATCCACGTGGTGCACCCTGGGCAACGTATACTCATAAGGCAAAAAAGTCTGTAAACCGGCACTTGACTTCAAACTATCATGACCCGACAGTATGTCATATTCGACCACTTCCACAGTACCAACCTTACCTTTTTCTTTACCCTTGTATCTGCTCCTTTTACATCTGTGAATCACTTCTCTGTTCCCCTCTCCTCTCGACTTGTTGTGACTTTAATGTTCCTCCCCTCCCCTCTGTGAAGCCCGAAGTGAACTAAAGGGCTAATGATAATTATCATAAAGCCTGATATAAATATAAATAAATAATTCGAATGTGACGAAACGATTAGCTAATTACGTAAATTAATTGACGGACAAATGAGTGCTAATTTTCTCGAACATGGGTTCAATAGGGGTTTCTGAGGATGAATCTCTTGTGGTGCGGACCTTGATCTTGGGCCTAAAACTTGCTTTCCTTCTACTCGACACCTTGCATTTAGTGCACTTTGGATTGAATTGCTGTTCTTTGAGCTCAGATGTTTTACTTGATGAAAGATTAGTGCTTATTTGTGTTACATTGCTGTGAGTAAAAAACAGCAATAACCACAAGATTGACTAAGGATCACTCATATCACAAAATATCACAAAAAGGTTCATTTTAGTTCATTTCCTCTTCCCCCTATTGAAAGTATCTTCATACTTCAATTGGATTATTATGAAAAAGCGTGTAGGTTTACACCACCAAAATAATGATTAAGTTCACTTAAAGCACACTTTGCGGGTCTTGTCAAAGAATTCCTGTTCAGTTTGTGAATACTGAAAATGCCATTTGAGAAAAAAGGAAATACAAGACAGACAAAATTGAACTGAGTCCATTTAAAAGGAAACTAATATTACAGAAAATGTGCAGTGATCTTTTATGCACCACATATTTGTAATACTCGTGGCTGCAATGTGATCAGGGAAGAAATTGGCCTGAACGCAACTTCATCTGCCTGTTTATGATCTCGATTCTACCTTCATCTTAACTCATTTTCTTCATTATTATTAGTTCTTTGAATTGCCAATTTCTCACATATTCGCATTTTTGGGATTTTTGTGCTTGCATAATTCCCTAAAAAACTTACGTGTTTCCCAGTCATGCTTTCTTGATCTATCATAGCCGTTCTGCTCCTCGCATCTCCGTATCCCCCAATCAATATTCCATTTAAAACAACTTTCACTTCGTCCTACAAATTTCCACTCTCAATACCTTTTGAGCTCTTTATCAATTCCCCACTTCTGTAACACCTGTGTTTCGAGCTTTACTCAATCATTTCTTCCAATCGGTTACAAGGCTGTCGTTTCCCCTGCTGTCATCTCTTAATATAAATACGCTGTTAACATTGTGTAGTACTAGAATTCGAGGAGTAAGTGAAGATTATTGCTTGAAAGTGTTTCATCATTCTAGATCCATGTCTCTAATAGATATAACCTCTATTGTCATTCTTCATTTTATTTTCCTGCTTGTTAAGCAACCTCCGCGTCTCTTCCGAACAGAAACGGCCCTTCTATTCAACTTAAAGGAGTTTTGTAAAGATCTCATTTTTCTTTCCTTGTCTTTCTCTGGATTGTGGAGTGAGCAAAGCTTTTAATGCTTGACATTCAATTGACCCCTTTCTCGGTAGGACAACCTAAGCCTCCTCTAGCTTTCTGATTTTCTTGGAACACAATTTGTTCGAACTTTAAACATTTCGTGTAACTCACTTAGATTAAAGCATAAGATGAAAAAAATACTATTATCAGATGGATATCTTCCAGTTGGAATCTATACATGTGGCATATTAGTTGGCGATCGGATTAAACTTTGGTTTTTAAATGAGGAGATTTGCTTCAGTAACATTTTCCACATGACAATAAAACGTACATCCAAAATCGGTCAATTTCACAACAATATGCGAATAGCCATAGAGGGAGATAAGGGCCGAATTTCGCGTGTTTTTAAAGAGGTCCATATGAACCCCCCCCCCCCCCACCCCACCCCACCCCCTCCTAAGCCCTTCTTAACACTTCACTGATGTTAAGATGGTAGTATGATTTTATCTCATATTGGATAATTGAAAAAGAAACTTATTAATTGAGAAATTACTTGTATGTAGAAAAAGGACTTATAGAACACCATTTATTTAATCTACCCTTGTTTGACTACTTCAAATAGCCGTACGGTATACTATCCTCTGAACCTCATCGCATTTAGATACACTAACCACAAGTATCATCTTTACAAAACTATTTCATAAGTCACTATTTTTCGTTTATTCACCTTCATTGCTTAAAAGTACGCTAAGCATAACCATCTTCACGCTCGTATTTAAAAATCCTAGTTTAAAACAATCGTAGAAAGCAAATTTTTATTTTCTTGCTCGGTTAATACTTAAGGGAAAATTATTAATTTAATTTTACACAACTTATCTCCTTAGGTAATCTTGACTTATATTCTTTAATTCACTTGCATATTCTAACATTTAGTCTGGTCAAGTTACTGGAAAATCAATTTGAACTTACTGAATCCAATAATGTCAATGAGTTGGACCAAAAAATACGGTAATGTACAAATTTATTGCAGTCAAAATTATCATTTTAAGTTTATTTACAGACACGGTTTGCTGAATATATTCCAATTTAATATTATTATATTTCCTAAACTGAGATAAGTGAGTCTCTACACACTTAATTTTTGGTACTCCTAAATTTATACCAAGAAATTACTAAAAGGAAATTTATTTCACACTAAAAACACTCGTATTTAATAAAGAATATTTAATAAACTTAAAAGCTACACTTTTCCTTAAATATGCAAATTAAATAACTAATAATAGGCTCATAAAACTACATTTTTAAGAATTAGGTCGATTCTGTGATAAAGTTCGAACTCAAGCTTCACTTACACTTCATTAATAACACTTCAAGTAAAAATAAGATACTTCGCCATTCGAATTATATAAAGTGATTGTTCCGATAACCCCTAGACCTTGAATTAAACATAATTTGGAAAACTAAAAAAACAATATGAGAGAAGTAAGTGATGAAATGGGCCTTAAATAAACCAAACACTAAAATCCACCGACGGTTTTTACCCATTTGAAATCCACTTGAACAAAAAAACCACAAAAGCATGGAGTTCATAGCTCAGTGTGCGTATTTTCAGTAGCCATATCAGTAGTATGAAATTCATTCACTGCAGCAAAAGGAAAGAGCGAGTCTGATATCAGTATTGGAAGGAGGAAAGGGAGCTTAGCAAACCAAACTAAATTAGTAATATCGATGAGAATGTCAATTAAAACAATAAAATTTGAGGTTAATGCAGTAAATCTCGAGTTGTTAAGGGTGGTCTGGGGAGGTGCTTAGGAGCATTGGGAGGCTTGGCAGAAGGGTATGCAATTGATGAATCGATTTATCGATTGTTTACTGATGGTATGATAAGTAAGAAGAAATGCTGGTGTTTACATATGTTCACAAAAGAAGAGAAGGTAGAGCTTTAATGTTACGCACAAGAACATGTGCATTTGTCACTAATTAGATACTTTTGAACTTGCCATGAACAACGGTAGCCACTGGCTGTGACACTCAACTTCTCGATTAGCCTCTTAGCTTTCCGAGCTCTACCTTCTTCTTGTTGAGCTGGATCCAAGGGCAAAGAGGTATCTCGGCGTCCCTTTTTTCGACCTAAACGGTAATATCTCCACAATGGTGAAGGGGCCTGCTGAGAATACATCTGTCTAGACTGTCGTCCATTCTGATTATCCTGGAATTGGTATCGTAGGTTCATCGGAGAAGGTTCAGGAGATCTCACTTTTCTGGTCAACACTTGGTCAGAATTTGAAGAGGTTTCTGCTTGAGCAGCGTCTTCACAATTCCAGTTTAGAAGGCGGAGAACTCTCGATCCAGAAGGTTGACATTTCATTCCCGGAGGCCAAGAGCATGAAGACCCTAGGCGTGCTAGGCAAACACCCATTCTTATCCACCTAGGCCAGTAGAGAGATCCTAGATCCTTCCATATGAAATCCATTTCACACGTGGCTGTTTCAATCAACCAATTTCGGAAAATTTTAATTTGATGGTCAGTGAGTAAGTACTGGGCTCCGGTTTCATCCCTAAAGGTCATGTTGAGAGCTTGTGCTTTACGAATCAAATTTGTATCTATGGGATTAGCTCCAGGAGGATGTGTTGCACCATCGGACATCATTCCAGATACTCCTCTCTGTCTTAGAACTCTTGGAGGTTCCTCAGAAGTCCAGTATTTATCATCCTTCCCACCCAATAAACGCCACAATTTGCTGATCTTCCTGGGAGAGACATCAGGATGGAGCTGGCTGACAATATTCGGATTGATCGGCTGTCCCATAACTCTCATTGATCTAGCTTGAGATGAATCAATTTCAAAGGCAGAACTCTGAGAGGGGTTGGAGGTTTCCTTTTTAGTTAAATGACCTAGAGAGATGTGATTTTTATTGGAGAGCGATAATCCCATTCCCCCTGAACCGATGGACTCACTAGATTTTGACATGACTGTGGAAGAAGATGCGGGAGAAATACTTCCAGGGTTTGATCTTCTCTGGTAGAATAGAGAAGCAGAGCTTTTGGGCTGCTCATTGGATAGATTAAAGGCCACAGATGAGACAGATAAGGAAATAAGTAGAATTAATGGTAGGAGACAATGAAACGCTGCTGTAAAATGATGTACGGACATATTGACAATCCCGGGTTGGTAGACCTTTCGACTACTGGAGCATAATTCTGATGCGTTGCTTATTAGCATGAAAACCTAGAGTGGCTTTCAGATCATTCTCATTGGCTGCTGGCGCCGATGTGTCTCGCGTACCTCTTGACCAATCAGAGTGTGGGTTCTTAACCGCGCAATTTGTGTGATTTATGAGATGAGTTTTCTATTAACATTTATTTTTATGGCATAATGATGGTTTCCAATGTTATACGAAAAACTTAATTAATTTGGTATTATTTTAGTTCCTAAATGGACCTTTAGTCACTTGAACTGCTTTACAAGTTCTACGTGTATGTTCAAAAGCTTGCAGTCTGCCCGACAGAATTAAATTAATTCAGTTTCGGATTTAATTTGTCTCAAATTTCTCCAGATTTACTACTAAGCATTCTGTCTAAAGAAATTAATTAGTAGAGAAAGTGCTATTTCTCCCACCTCTTTTGGTGCCAAAATGATAGATGCAGATTTGCCACATTTTGCTTAGTCATTTAATAAGGGCAATTTATCTTATTCTAAAACTTCTTCACATCCAATATTACGCCCCTTTTTTCCATTGACCTTGTGGTAACTAGATCATTCATTAATTTTAATTATCTGTCCAGATAAAGTGCGTATGGAATTGTACTGTCTGTAGAGGGTAACACTCCCCCCCCCCTCCCTCTTAAAAAAAAATAAAACATTGCTTTTTAACTCAATGATGCTCCAATCTTGTCCGGTGATGTTGTTTTCATTTTCGTTACAACATTTGACAAAAATCTTACGATTCGATGTGATCTGATCAAAAGCACGTCCAAAGAAAACGTCTTCCAATTGTTCGAAGAAGGTAGTTTAAAACTTGTTTTACGAGCAACTTGGTCATTGAATATCGATTTTGTGGCCTCTGAACTTGCACACAAGTGTTCATTCTACTTTTCAGACTAATAACACTTATTAAATGTCTGTTATTGGGTAAATCTTTCAAATTCAACGCCAACCGTGGGTAAGAAGATGCGCCTCTAACCATTTCAATGTTCGCCAAGCATATCCTCGAGCCTTTGTTTCTCTCAGAAACTCATAGTCTGGCGTTCTAGTAACGGCTCAGTGTTAACTATGAGTTGGTTGACAAGAGCATTTTTTTCTAACCTATTCGTAACAAGGGACATATGAAGATCATATGTCATTCGTATTATAAATTAGAATTATACATAAGCCAACTTCTTAAATCTCAAAAGGAATCAATAATAGAACTAATTGCCCTGAGCTCATATGACCCCTCTAGATGGTCTTAGTATCGACCAAAGCATACAATAATTTATGGACACTTTATTGCCTTGACACTGAAACAATCGGTTTCCAAACATGATAGTTTTTAGATATATTGAATCCTCAGAAATCATTAATGAGCGATTGTTAAGTCATATCATTCTCGTTTCAGTCTCATTGACTCTGTCAGTCAAAGAAACAATCAAACTTACGCTTTAAAATGGGCTAAGTCGAGTTTTTCGCGAATATCCTGTGAAGAGCATCAGTTTGCACAGTTTGAATTGCTCTTAAACAGCCCCCCTGAATTAGTGCCTTGTAGGCCAAGCCTCTTTCTCTTCCTATTAGATTACTCCAATGATAAATCGGTCTTCTTTTTAACTTATTAGCGCCAATCTGTCTGAATGCACGCTTAACACTAATTAAGTCGTTAAGTCAACTGATAATTTTATGTTGGAAATTGAAAATATTAATGGTCGGGTTAAAACGCGCTAAAGTTAGCTCTCCTTGGAAAATAGATAAGTGCGGAAGGACTGAAGAAGTAAATTTTTTGATGTATTTTAAATCTTAGAAATTTTACAGTTATTTGATTATTCAGGCAGAACATTTAATTGTTTTATTAATTTCAAAGCTAGAGTTAGCTGAACTCCTTTTGAGCGAACTATAACCAACTCTGCCATATTAAAAGAATAGAATTTCTTGAAAAATCGCCTGACTTTCTCGATTTTTAGGAGAAAAAGTGATTACACGTGTTGGGGTGGTCGATCGTCTCAATGATTTACTCGGGCAGTAAATACTGTGAATAGTTGACCGAATTGGTTCAGCGATCCAAAGGAAGAATCTTAAAATTTATAACACGAACCGCCTATTTAGCAACTATTGTACACAAACTTACAAACATCAAGTGAAGTAGGATTCTTTTGAATTTTAGACTTTATTGTCAACAAATTCTAATCGTCTTCCTTTGTCTGCATTTTTGTTGCTTAATTGTGTTGAAAGTTGTAATATATGGACTTATTGCGGCTTATATTAAAAGTTTTAGTGGTTAGGTGCCACCTATTAACCTTTTCTAATTGGAACGCAAATAATATAATCAGGTGATTCAATCGAATTAAAAGGTTTACAGCAATTGTTAATGCAGTCTATCGCCACAGAAAAGAGGAAAATGGAGAAAAAAAATGAATGTAATAATTAGAGCCCAGGGCTTATGAGGGGTAGATAAGCAATATCGATAAATGGCAATCTGTCTCCGTTATCGGACACACAAATATTGCGATAGGTAGTTGATCCAGAAATCAGCCATCAGCACCTCCAACACCACAGAAATTCACCACTAACCACTCCATACTGAGTGCTATGTGGATTTTGGTAAATTGCTCCAAAACTGCTTCTTAAGCCCTCATGAAATTGTTTATCTAACCTGGAGATTGTTTCCAATTGATTGAAGTGGTTCAAAAGTTTATGTATAAACTTTTAAGTTATTTTAAACCACGCAATCTTGACTCAACCTTGCCTCATCGTCGCTGTTAGAATGTGCACGTATCGTATCTCCGTTTACGTCACTTAAATTGAGAGTGGCGTCAACATCAAATTGTTTATCTTTGTTCATTTCTGAGTATACACTTTCCATTAGAACAAGAGATCGGGAGAAATGCAAACACCTGCAAGCAAAAGCCCTTGAAGGTGAACCACGGTTCCGCTTTTTTTACAATTTGCTTCATAGGCTAGAATGAAACCAGATGCTTTTAATAATTTCAAATAAGCAATTTTATTACAACAAAGCGACCCTTACCGCAATCGGTTTTCTATAGAAACCTTGCTTCCACGAACGAAAAATCAAAATTTGTATTTTTCTCCCTCATTAATAGTTTATGGAAAGCTGTCTCTCAAGACTCTGACACATCTTTTTGAGTTCTTCACTAATTTTCTCCATTAACAAAATTGGAAAGCTCTTTTCCCGAAGATCTTGACTTTTAATACAATGCAATATAATTTTATTAAAAAGCTTTCATCTACTCTTCAACATTCCAGTAACCCACCACTGCTCATTATTAGCTTTGATTTTAAACACCGCTGGTAACGCACTTAAACATTACACCAACTCGAGTGAGCTCTCTAATGCCCTTGTTTAATCACCTCTCTGATAACGTATGTCATTATATAGGACAATACCAAGAAACAAGTGATCTTGTCTCCCTCTCGGCATTTGAACAGTAATCGAATTGAATTAAAGTTGTAAGACCAATTATTTTGACTAATTAACCTGTTGACAAGAATTAATTCATGAACCAGTTCGTAAATTGAAGCAGCGAACTAAATATTAGGATAATATTCGACAACTCGGCTTGTTAAGTCAAACGATGCATGACTTCTTCAATACCTTCTAATACCTTTTCATCCTCCCTGGACTTCACATCTTACTGGAAGTTACTGTTATTCGCTTTCAGTCATTTTACTGCGATGATAGGGTGTTTTAGAGTAGCGAGGTTAACTAGTGCCTTTCAGCTTTTTATGAACTATTCGTGTATTCTTGAACGAAATGTACATTTAATCTTCTCTAAGTAGGTAAGTTCTACCTGTAACTGATCTTCTTTTATGTTAAACGCAAACACACCCATAATTTCGCAATTGGTAGTCTTTCTAAGTGTGCGCATTAATTGTAGTTCGTAGGTTTTCCGCATGTTCTCTTTGTACTTTGAATGAGTACAAATTATTAGCTGCCTAGTTACCTGGCTGTCCTAGTGGTTTCCTCTTGTGAACACTATCTTCTGATTCGATTTCCGCCCCTCAGAATCAAGCTGAAGCAGAACAACAAATTCAACTTTATTCACGGCCTAAAATTGTGTTTAATTACACTAATTTCGTTTGCGTATAAAAAAAAATCAATAACTATGTCGTCTCATAGGTAATGCGTGCCACATTAACTGAAAAGTGATTGGTATTTCAAGAACGCATTTAATTAACTTACATTCGTGAAATGTAGTAAATCGGCATAAAGGACAAACCTAATTTATAAAAATATAATTATATCGGTAACTAGGATAAGTTACCGAATTTTAAGCGAATCCATCATTTCAAAATGATCGAAAGGAACAAACCTTCTTAAATTAAAATGTCAAGATATAAACTAGATAGTCTAGAAAAGGATTTATTTTGTAAATCAAACAACTTACCCTTTGGTAATATGTGATTCAGCTATTTGGAGCTTGGTAGCAAATTACTTAAAGGAATCTTATTTTTCTTTTCATTCGTACTTTTATTAATAAATTATAAGCTCTCCTCCTTAGTCAAAAATAATATATTATATAATAGCAATTGCTAATTAACCCCCCTGCCATGAATAAAGTTCTCTCCATACTATTGCTTTACGGAAATATATGGTTTATTTAAATTACACATTTCCTGGTGAATTAACAATCACACAAAGAAATTACTTAAAAGTAAATCAAATGATTCCATTAATAATGATTAAATAGTTACATTATTCTGCAGAAATTTATTTAGAAATTATGACATAAAATTCCTCCAAGACCTAAAGCGAATATAATGAGCTCTGATATTGCTCTTTTAAACTTAGTCGATTCGGAAGGATTTTCTCTTCTTCAATCAAATAGATTCGATAACTATAAGACAGTGAAAACGGTGTCTGTCAATTACCTTGAAAGCTACAAAGAAATATTCTCAGAATTTCAAGAAATTAAGTCTTTAAGGGCTAATGAAACAATATAGAAATCTTGGTTTCTTGACTTGGTTGTACTAAGAGCCATGGTTTTTTTAGTCAAAATGGCATTTTGATAAAACCCTTCGGCCAAATGAGTTTATTTAAAAGTTTTGATTGATCGAAGCAAATTGCTACCCTTCTAGACTACTTTTTAAATTGACTGAGAAATAAACATTCACACAAAAAGATAAAATACTGTCTCCCATAGGGAGTGTTAAGGGCAATTGTATTGTTCTTGTATATAATAAAGCAATGCTTGCTTTCTAATGTTCCATTTTTTTCAGATTTGTCGAAAAATATTATGGCTATTTAATTTTAAAGTAAAGAGCTTTATAAGTGACTAATCTTCCAAGCTTATTTTAGAAATTCGGAATGTTCGTGCTTTCTAAGTTCATCACCTACGGGAATTTTAATCAATTTCTATTTTAAATGGCAATTAAAAAAATATATAAGTAATCTTGTTTAAGGTGGTGGACACATTTTTGCAATTAATGCGAAGAAGACCAAGTGGGAAGTACCATTTGTCTCCTCTTAAAGCACAACTCTCAATGATTCATTACACTTTTCCACTATCAAAGGTCAAATGTGGAGGTAGTCATTATAGCCATTTTGAGAAAGCACATTAACTTAAACTGCCTCTATGGGAAAACTGGACTCAATTTGTTTCACTTATGCACAAAAGGCATATCACTTTGACTCTCCAGTATTCTTTCCTTCCAACAAAAAATTGCGTTTTTTGACATTACTCATGAGCTTATTTTGTTTTTTATGCCCTCACGTATCAATCGAATTTGAAAACGAAAATTTTTAATATCTATTTAAAATGTTTTTACATTAAATATCTATTAAGTCGTGTATTCGGTTTGGTCGATAATTAATTATCATTTTGCGTTCATATTAAAATGCGAATTTGGTGTGACAATGCGTAGGTTTCGATATCACAGTTATCTCAAGGTAAGGAGTGCCAAAAAGAAGGAAATTATTCATAGAAAGAAGAGGCGCGCGATAGACTGACTCCACGTGGTGCACCCTGAGCAACATATACTCATACGGCAAAAAAGTCTATAATCCGGCACTTGACTTCAAACTGCCATGACCCCACTGTATGTCATATTCCACCACATCCACGGTACTCACATCACCTTTCTCTCTACCTTTGTGTCTGTCTCTCTTACACCTGTGGATCACTCTTCTGTTCTCCCTCTCGACTTTCTGTGACTTTGGTGTTCCTCCCCTGACCTCTACGAATCCTGAAGTGAACTAAAGGGCTAATGATAACTATCACAAAGCCTGCCATTTGGTATAAGTAAATATTCATAGAAAGAAAAAATCTCATTGCAAATCATCTTTTGGACGCTTAAGAAGTTCATCTGTGCTAACACATTTCAAAACGACTTTGAGGGAGGGTGGGGTGGGGTGGGGGGGGGGGAGGGGAGGGGAGTGAATCGAGATGTTTTTATTGTGAATAAAGGCTAGTTATCTCTCGAATTTTTGCCGTCACAGATTTCACAAGCCCGTTTAATTTTGCCTGTTATCAGGTTAAAACATTCATCCCCTAAATTAATACAATATGGGTTGCGTTTAGGTAAGTAATAAATGGAGATTTTGATATTTGCTCTTGTAAATGATTGCTTGAATGCAGTTCATTTAATCATTTCGCAACCGAGTGTCCAAAGCGCATCTACGGCATAACGATTATCGTTGGTCACTCGCCTTTGTCACAAGGTGACTCAGCTTATTCGCCTCGGTGCATACATTTGGTTCTTTCGCTCTCTCTCCCCGTCCTTTGAGCACTTCACTTTCTCTTCTCAAATATCCATCACTGTTCATCAACATACATCGATTCGCACTCAACCCTCTATATTTCTTTTGTTAAGGAATGATGTTTGTTATCTGCTGTGTGTCGTACTCTAGTGCCTATCGCCTACTATCCCCCCAACAATTTATTAAATTAGTTCCTATCCTTGAGACCGCCAATATCTTAAGCACCGACTTTGAGTACTATCTGCGCTTCTCTTCCCATAGTCAATCTCAGAGAGTCGGTTGAAGATTTGGGGAACGCCATAGCCCCCACTGTATCATCTGATCTCGTATACCTGTTGAATAATGGTTATTAGTTTATCTTTCCTCTTCCATAAAATGGATAAATTTATAAAATTGTTTTCATTCTAATTTATATTTTGGGAATACATTCTTTGGTGCTAGAACCCATGGGGGGTATGGTAAGATCAGATTTTAACCGCTTTAAAACCCCACATCTATACTTGTCAATTCTCGACATTCGCAAAAAGGTTAGATTCCCCAAAATTCCGATTTATTTATTTTCATATAAATACACCAAGAGATCGTGATGTGATGTGCAACAGCGAAGATCTAATGGCATGAGAAAATCCGAAGACTTTTCCTTCCTCTCAATGGTTCCTTATGGGAAAAAGGGGAAAATGAGACTAAAAGTGGTGTTCAATTAGGAGGAAGGGGAAAACGGGCTGCTTTGGTTACCGTATTTTAAAGGAGACAAGTGGAGACGACAAAAACAATCAGTATAAAATGTTCTAAATAGGAAATCTGAAAGAAATGTGCGCCTGACTGATGATAGTTGATGGAGAGGTAGTTTAAATATTGAAAAATTTTCTACATTTTTACATGTATGCGGAAGGTGTTTAAATATTGATTTGCCGTCTATTTATCCAGGCGGTATTCATTGTGCTACTCAGATAATTAGATACTTTGTTTTAGTAACTTCTGGGTAAAGGAAAAGATGATTAGTTTGGTTGGATCAAGGATTTTTACTCCCTCATTAACTGAAGAAAGTTCGTTAACTCTTTCTAGATGACACTTACAAAGAATGGATCGGCGATGTAACGTATCTCATAAATTAAGCTTTCGGATTTTTCTATACGTAAGGCTCTCCGGAAATCAGTACTGCTCTGAGGAAAAAAAATGAAAGCGAACAAATTGTCATCAAATTTCTTCTGCAATTATGAATTTCAGCATGAATCATTACAAAATAACCAAATAGTATTGTAAGAGGCGAGAACAGTGTAATTCACTGAAGTAATTGTCGGATTCTACAAGTCCCTAGAATCAATATACTAGACCCTGCAGTCTGTACATTCTTATTCTTTCCCCAATTTATAAGCAAATAGACTGAGTATTCATTTGAAAACTTCAAAATTGAGTAACACCATCTCTCGGATTCCCTAGAGTGAGGATTAGTTATGGCATTCTACAATGTACATAAAGAATGTCTTCAGCAATGCAACAGACAAAATTACAAAGTAAATAAACGGGAATCAATTATTTGTAAATTCAATAAATGTTAGAGTGAAATCGAAGGACTATTGGGCATTAATTCCTCGAAAATAAGGTATTTAACTAGTAAATGAATTAAAACGGCAACACCGACTATTGTAATCAAATAGTTAGTCACTGAATTCATCATGATCTAATACTGTTATTTCTTCCTAGAGCTGGGATTTTGTTTTACTAGAGACGGACATCGACTCTGTGGTTATTTCCGTTATATCAAAAACCAATAATGCTTTTAGCTTCATTGATGTCCAGGTGTATTTTCTTTAGTTTTGGCTTTAATACCAATACTGGACATACAATTTTATAAAAAATTTCAAGGAAATTGTATTTAAATGGAATTTTATTCAAACTGGTTCGTTAATTGATTCATCAATCAATAATAATTAATTCCGTCGGATTCATTCGTTTTTTTCCAGTTTTCGCGTTTACAAATCCTATGTGACAAAATCAATGGTGCCAATGGTCAAGTAATTTAAAACAATCTATACAGAGTCAAGAAAAGGGAGGAAGTATGCATATTTTGATCATTCCAGGTTTAAAAATATTTGCTCCCATGGGTGAAGTTCGGTAACAATTAAGTAATATTACAAAAAATTAAAGTTGAGGAGATTGTTGATGAAATGACATCGGTAGGGTCCAACTTCGGCGTATTCCTTGGTTCTAACGATACAATGCTTAGAAATGGACAATTCATTCTTTGTGCTTCATATTCAAATCTGCTAGTTTCTCACCTGGATGGTCATCAAGTTCCAGTACTTCGTTCTTCTAATCGCCAAGATAAAAGGGTTCTATTAGCAGGATTTTGATAAAATAAAGCCCTTTAAAACTTAAAAAATTAAAGTTTTTCATTCGAAGAGTTTTTTCTTTGAAAGACTCTACAATAGTTACCGTAAGGTGTAACAACCAGCTTGTGATTCGATTTATTTCCCTCAAGAATAAGCTATGATCAGGGTTCTTTGACGAGGCATGAATCAATTTTGTGAGATGGAGAAAGACATCGCTACTGATAACCAATATATCTGTCTGTTAAGTAATAAATTAAATAAAAAATGTTCTTAAAAGAGAGTAGAGTTCCAAATCATGAAATATGATTGTTTAGATATCGGCAAATATATTGATAAATCGTGGAAAGTAAATTTACATTAAATATACGGTAGTTGAGCTCTGAAAGATACTCGCGTGAGGTTTAAGGAAAATTTAACAGAAGCCACGAAAAACGGTCACAAAAAGACTACCGAACAAATGGAAATTAAATTGAATTTTTGCGTAAGCTCTCTTTGAACTAACATTTGAATTTGGTGGTGAATCCTAGAATAATGTAATTAAGTTCATAAATACAAAATTTATGAAGTCGATGAATTTTAAAATCAACTGAATTAATGTCCATTAGACAATTTGATATTTTCTCTCATTTCTCACCGCAATACTATTTGTCTTATACATGAATGATCTGACTGTTCCTCAATGTTCCATAAAATCACAACTTACCACTAATACCGTGGTCAGGATATTAGTCTAAATCCAGCACTTTGAACATTTTCATAATCAATAATCAATAGCCCATTAGTGCTTTATTTTAATAAGCTAACAGCTTGGATACTACAAATACTTTACGCTCTTAGTTTCGGTCAAGAGACACTAGCATAAATTTTTAAAAATGACTTTGTTGTTGTCTGTTCTAGCTTGACCAACTCCGACAATGGCTAATAAAGAAGTCAAAGTGAATGGAGGATTTGAAGGAATTGCATGTCAAGTTAGTATAACTTTCACATGTTGGGAGAAAGTACTTAAACTTCAATTTTGGCATTCACCTCTCTCCCTAAATTTTAAGGCTGTAAGCTACTAACTATCATGAAAGATCATCCCACTGTCCTAAATAAATAGATTTTCGGATGTTTACTTTACCTATTCTGGTTTAAAGAAACTGTCTTGGTTTTTCATGCTTTGTCTCGTCTGTTGTGTCTGGTTTTTACATACAAAAAAACTTTTTTATCGTTTTTTACCGTTTCTTTTTTCAAATTACTTAATATCATTTAAAAATATAGTGTTTTCCCAATTTTGTTAGATAAAATATGAACCGAATTTGTAATACCTCTCATCATAATGAAGCAACCAGCATCAGACTAGTTCTAGATATCAGGAACTAGAATAAGCTCAGTAATCCGCGTGAAAAGAGTCGTGATTTGTGTTTTTTTGAAACTCGGACAACATTTTAAGCAAATATTTTTCACTCCAATTTCAGAAATTAAATAAAGAGTGATTCTCTGATGCATTAAACTTTCAATCATTTTGATGCCCATCAACTTGATTATTTAACGGAGTCGGCTGCTTTTTCAGAATGAATCATTATTATTTCGCCATGTTGTGAGTTACAATATTACAAGTAAAATGGTAGAACATGGCCAAACACCAAGCAATATGGTGTTTAAAATAAGACATTTTAATTAATCTCATCAGCATATTAAATTTACAAACTATTGTTTAATTACTGAGATTTACATCTAGAAGGAGTGAAGTAAATTGACTTGGCATAATGAGTAATCATGAATTACGTTCCAACTTTCTTCCGACACACAACTGCTTCACTTTCTGTGCAGTCAGTCTAACTTTTCTTACCTTTCACTACACTCGATTTTTTCTCGTTTTGACAGCGAGCCAAAGGCCTTCTCGTTTCCAGACTCTTAAAGGCGTCAAACAATGACGCTAGTGTTGTTGATTGAAAACCGCAAGGACAAAAACGAGAGCGTTTTTTGTTGCGAGGGGAGGAAAATGAAGAGGGAAATTGTTTTCCTGACCAGGGTGGTCTGAGACAGCGGTAGGTGAATCATAGAAGAGGAACGGAAATGCACAGGAGGGGATGATATTTGGGCAACAGTTGGCGTTTCGGTTTCATTATGTACTGACTGATTTTTGGAATTCACTTCGCCCACCTCTTCCCCTCCCCCACCCCTCCTCCCACTCCCCCCAATTTCCAGGGTTTTGCCACTCTAAAACACGGTTTTCAAAGAGCCTGTCGCAAGCCTATAAACTTACAATCATAAATGAAGTACATTTGCATACTCGCTTATTTAAAATACCACGAAATTAATCAAACCCTGATTAATCTGATTTCGCCGCGACCTATAGTTGTGGGGACCACTATTTTATTATCTGAATACCTTGCTAAAATATGGTCTAAGTTAGGGGAATTTGAGACAATGATAAATAGAAGTAACTAGAAAACCCCTAGAATTCCCACGATTTGGAAACTACCGCAAATAAATGCCCAATTTGTTTCGTTTACAAGCAGTAAATATGAAAGAGTAAGTAATTTGAGGGAAAAAATTCGATTTATTAGGTATCTAACTTAGGTTTGCCCGAAAAAAAAACATTTTTTTAGCTTTCGCTTAAATATCCGAGCACATTAATTCATAGCGCGATACCATAAAACTTTAAAAATCTTGTAAGCTGATGTCTCTATTCGTTCTGCCATCTTGGTTATCACAAAATAATGTTTTGGAGTAGTATTACTAAACACCTTAATTCAATATATTTTCAGACATATTTAACACATTTTTCCTTTAATCCAGGATATGAATAAAGAATTTTTAATTTAGAATTCTCTTGAAATTAAGTAGTGTGCTGTCAGAATCCAACCATAGCATGAAATAAGTCACCTAAATACTAGGACGTGATGATGGGAGGTACCTTTGTTGGCCATACCGTGGAGTGTAAGTAAATATAATCGTAATAAGGTAGTCTTATTTCGAATTACAGCAGGGCAAACAGATCTGTTAATTTTCATCTTAGATAGCAGCTGCAATTCTTATGTAGTAACGCTGATGTAATATAACGAGATATGGTTGACATGCTGGTTCCGGTTGAATGTTGTCCTCTAATGGGCAGTTTGCGCACCAAAATTGAAATCTAATCATGCATTTTCCGGATTAGTGTACAGAGCCACCCCCCACCCCTCGCTATTTGTTACTTATCATTCCATTGCTCAGTTACGGTGGCTTTAACTGATCTTTTTCTTTCCAAGGTTAGAAAAGTGAAATAATCTTGAGTGATAAATTCAGGCGAACTCCGGAAATTTCCGCTTTTGTAAAATCGCTTTTGCTCTTACCTTCCAGTAATTATTTTGGATATTGTAAAAAATTGTATTGTTTGCCCTTAACCAAGCATGTTTATCAATAATTTGTCAGCAGTTTCTAGACTCCTCAAATATGTTTTCAACCATAGGCAACAAGTCCTGATAATTGGACATTGCTATAAAAGCAGTGATTTGTACTCAGGTTACAAAGAGCACATTTTGTAATTTTCTTTTAATGTCTTCACTTCAGTTTCTTATTTCACCCTATCTCTAACCTTACCTTTTACTAAGTAATTGAATTGTTCTCTGTACCCAAATACCCACAATGTAACTATTAAGTTGAACAAAAGTATGCGATTTAACTAATAATAGCAGGCGACACCTTCAACGGTTTTAGAAACTGCAAGTTAAAATTTGATTCATCTCTCCATTAATGGGAATGACCATTCAAATTAGCTTTGATCTATTAACAGAAAAGTATTATTGTATGACTCTCCTTTCCTTCACTGAATTTTCACTAAAGCCTTTAAATTATCAATTACCCTGCTTTTTTGCGCAAATTGGTCTAATTAGTTGAAATACTGATTGATGATGATTAATGTAATGCATAGTTTCAAGTTTTGCCCAAAAATTTATTACGCAACATCATTTTATGTTCCATTACAAACTAAAGTTGAATGACTCTTCAGTGAAGAATTAAAACATTAATGGGCATTATATACAACAGACAACCGATGGTAGGGGAGTACAAACACCAATGTACAATAGAGCATTGAAAAAAATGCCTAGAGTTACCTTAAATTTGGCACCTTTAAGCAGATTTTCACTTTTATTAATATCTAAATAATTCAAAGATTGATTCTTATGACTGGAATGAGTTCATTTTCTCACCATACACAACTTATTCGCCAATTAATATAGTTGAATCATCAGTCATGTCTCTCTGAACATTTTTTTCATCTCCGATAGACATGAGTAGCCAGATGAGACCTACGAAGGTGTTCCAAACAAAGATGCACTCACTAGGGCTCAAATAAGCATATAAAATCAATGGTGCTCAGAACTTCATTCCACGAACCTTTAAATGCTGTCAATTTTAAACTTATATAACTTCAGTTTGTACAGCTTTTGGAACTCCACTTGTTGAAACTCCTTATCTCATCAATGCTGAGTTAAGACTGTTAGCTAGTGAATAATGGGAAATTTCATTTTGCCTTCTCAACCACTGGAGATCAAAGGAATTGAAATTTCAACGCTAAGGAACCGGTCAATAAGCGGTGGATATTACAGATAAGTATTTGCTCTGATCCAAATTGAAAAAGAAATTAAAGTTAAGTTTGGTGAAAGCGAATTATCCATTTAATAAACATCATGCAACATGAATCCAAAAAATCGAACTAAGGCTCTTTCATATCTTGGTATTGTTCCCACCCCTTTTATCCATTGTCATACTTTTTGCTAATAAATTTCAATCCCTTCCAACGAAAGGAAAGGTCGTCTTTTTATTGGAAATATTTGTATGAAGAAGTATTCAGGAAATTTGAAAAAAAATAATTATTTTCAAATTTTTACGTCAATCTTGACGCAGTATATAATGTGTAGTAAAATTAGTGCAAATCGCAATCATAAGAAAAATTTTGCATACCAGGGTGGAGGTCTTATTGCGTTTTTCCTCTCTCGCATGTTTGCCATGGAATTTGCGCAAAATATACTCGTATATTCTTTTGCCTAAAGCGCTTAAGATTTGACCACCATACATTGGAAATGGAATAGACAATAGCAAAATAACCCGATTCGGGTTGCAAAATGCTGTCAGATTTCAGGGCTGTCAAAAAATGACGTAATTGACATTGATTATCGGTTTTCGTAAATAGAAAATGTGTAATAATGAGAAAATTTTCCATTTTTTAAAATTCCAATTTTGTTTATGGACATTTGGAGGCGCAATGATTTTGGCTTAAATCTAATCTTCTAATATTATTAAATACAGCAAGTGGGAAGAAATTGAAATGATTACTCTAACGATTTCCCACTATCATTCTATTACCTGCCCTTAAAAAAAATAAATTCTCATCTTCAGTAACGGCAAGAAGCAGAAACTCGTGACATTAAGAAGCGCCAAGGGCGTGTAAACCTGTGTTCACGAAAATCAATACCAATTACGCTACCCGCCTTGAAAGCTGATAGCAAATCAAACAATCTCAAAGTCCCTAGGGATGAAGGGTTTGGGGATAAAAAGGTCACAGTTGAAGTTGAAATTTTGCATAAAATTAAAATTTAATGACTAAATCATCCTATCTTATCTCACTTCATTCGTATATTTTATTCGATTTAATTTTTAAATGATACAGATGAAAATTAGCGCTATTTTCTGTTTTTTAATTCAAAAGATAGGTTAGTCTTTTCTCTCTACAAAAGGAGTTTGCTGAGTAGGCTACTTAAATTGTCATGTAACCCATTCGATTGGAAGGGAATATCAAATTAATACATGGATAGGGAAACTTTAACCCTACAATTGGCGTAAAGGTTACAAGATCAGTAATGATACGTTCGCGTCCATTTTTGTTGTTAGTCATCAGAACTACTTGAGTCTGATCAACCAGAGTGGGAGTAGCATGTGTGTTTCCCATTACAGTGGATCCAGGATACGCTCTCCTCATCAAAGCCTAGTCCTTGAACACTTGTAAAGCTCGTTTGAACTTCATAATAAGAATAGCAAAGAACTTTGATCGATTGGTTTTTTTGAGATTGATACTTCCTTATCTTACCCAGGATAATAGGAGGCCTTGTTTTTTTTGGTTTGTGGGTAATTGGATCAGCATTTCATTAAGCTTCCGTTTACATTTAAAACTTTTTTGGTAAAAGCTGGAATTTATCCAATTAAAAAATGGTTTTCGTATTCTACTAGAGAGTTACGCATATATGGTATATGATGAGCTGGTTTGCATCAAATGCGCATACTCCTACCTAAACCATAAGTGTTTATTTCATCGAATACTTCAAATTTTTTCGCATTTGAGTTTGATAACTGCTTTTATGGAGCTAAAATTCAAATATGCTAAAGGGTATGCAATGCAGTTATTCACTTTCAAAACGCTTTATACCAATTGAAATAAAATTATCCTATATAGAATCAGAGTTGATGGTCGATCCAACGGCTGAGTGGTAACAGCTCTGCCCCTGTCTAAGACGAGTAGTGTTCAGGCAGTTTTTAAGCATGACTCCCCATATACATCTATGATTTTTGATTAAATTATCCTTTGAAGAATTTTTCAGTGAGTAGCATTAATGCTCTCAACTTTCAGAAATACATGCACTATTTCATTAGTTTTAGTCATGATAAAGTAGCGTAAGAGTTTATTGACGACTAGCAAAATATTCCGGACTTTTGCGCCAATGAGGATTTTAGTGGTATATCAAATACTTCAGTTTCCATGACTTAACCTCCTGGTTTACGGTAATTTCAAGCCCATAATGTTCAAAGTTTATGGATTATTTAATTGCATTAAGTACTTGATCATACTGCCATAGGTCATTTTTGCCTTTTTACTGATAAATTAGTGTGTATGAGATAGACAACCAAATATCCAGGCTATGATAAGATGCCTTGAAGTCAATCTTCTAATCAGTTGTAGCTTCCAAAATAAACTTGAAGCCGATAAGATAACCGCTCTTTGTCTCTCCACAATTTTCGGGACTTTTGTACGCAATGAAGCACACTAGTAGAGACTAAGAAATATTACATGTGTCAATCATCTTTAACCCTTTAACGCCCTTAGGACCATACGGTCCTCTTTCAAAATAAGCTCCATTGGTCCTAGACTCGTAACAGAAGTCGCTATTGCCGTTTGAAACACTTTAAATACGTCTACAGCCTTCGCTCCATACCACCAAAACTCATCACGTCGGCGGCATCAGTCTGCTGTGAGACACGCGTAAGTGCGGTTGGGTGCATTTTTCAAAAAAATAACTCGAGCGTTAAAGGGTTAAATCACTACCACCTGTTGCCACAGCGTCCATAAAACCGATTTCCAGAGAATGGATAAAAGTTCTAAGAGACTTTTGTCTACTTGTATGATCACTAATTATCAGAATTTACTAAGATGCAATCCGATCAAGATGTTGATTTCGTGTCGGCTAAAACATAGAAGAAATATTAAGTTAGGATGAAGAGTACTAATCAGAGAAAAAAACAAGTATTTGATTAGGAGAGCAGAGCTCAGAACGTATTTGTTCTACATAGAGGAGGCAAGTAAATGGTAAACTTTTCCATCACCTTGTAACGTATATTAAGACAAAAATTTGTGATAATTATTTAGCCAAAGCTTCACTCAACATTTTTGCAATACTAAGTTCTGTTAGCTTATAGCCTTTCCAAAACAACCGCTACTTTTTATAACCCAGTCGGAAGATAGATGGCAAGAGTTTATTCCGCAATAAATTGTTGCAACCCGTTGGCAATAGCAACAACGAGGGGGATTCAGAAGAGAATGTGCGCTTATGCCTTAGAAATGACGTAAATTTGTAATTTCTAACGTTAAGTGCTTCATTGGGCTTGTTTAAATTACTCTCCCATTTTTTGTTTACGTAAAAAAACTGAAGATAAGTTATTAGTTGTGAACACTCATCCACCACAGGTGAAATATACAACCTGTGTGGAACTCAGTATTGGAACACACAATGAACACCCTTAAAATCCCAAGGACTTTGAGCCACTATGAGCGTGTTCTCTCCGGAGTCTTCTGAGGTTTTGCTAAAGTTCCCAAAGCATCACAAAACTCTCGATGAAACATGAAAAAAATGGAGCGTTTCAACTCAAGTTCCTTTGTCTTTGTGATGGCTCTTGCATTACTTTTCTACAATTGGAAAATCTTTGGTACTGACCCTCGAAAACTCCATACTTGCTTCGCTGCGTACAAACATATGGTTTAATTACGCATGACCTAATCACCTTGGTTTATAGAAGTAAAATGATGTAATTTCCCTGCTGTAATAATGACTTGTCACATATTTTTATTTGATATTAATAAGTTGCATTAAATTATTCAAATTAGCTGTTAATTAATAACCGATGCCATTATTGGCCATTTAGATTAGGCAATAACAAACGCTAAACACCTTTTTAGACAGCGTATTCGAGTGGTGTTGAAATGTTGCTTTCGATCTCCCAATTTTTTGACCTGGAGTTCTGACATGCATGGTGGTATTTGGCCACGTGTTCAAGACCTTACGTGACTGTCAGTGGAACGTGGAAAGGCATGACCTCAGACAAAATTTAATCCCTTAAACCATATGCCCTCTCTACCTCGACCTAGCTCCGAATTGTATTTTCATTTTATTTTGAAGTTAGGTATAATTATGACCTGAAATAAGCTACCTCCCTGTACTAGGTAATTAATTATGAACTTAATGTGGAGGTAAACTTTCAGTGATTAAATCTTTCAGTAAGAAAAGTGGAATAGACTAAAAGATTTAAAGACCGATTAAGGCTTGAGCAAAGCTACTGGTATCATTTATCTGATTAGGCTTTTTGAATTTTATCTAAATCCAAGTTGGATGATAATAGATTATGGACTATTCGGGAAATAAATCCCTTGGGAAACTCTTAACTGTATTTATTAGTGAAATCTCCCATGGAATATAATAATATTCTTGTTAAATCGTGATTGGCAACCCCTTGGGTGAAGTTGGTACCTCTAAGTCTAGAGGCACAAAGAGTTGGTGAAGGTAACTTCATGCACGTGGCAAATGGGTTTTAAACGAGAGAGAGGGAGGGATGGGGATTCAAAATCTCTGCAATAAATTCAAACAAAAATTATGGTTGTAGCATTACCGAACATTCCCCTAACTGAAATTAATACTTCAAAGGAAACTTCAAGGTGTAGACTCTCAGTGTCGTCGGTCATTGGTGAGGTTAGTAAGACGAGAAGCACTAGTACATCATCGCAAACCCAAAGGCGATCTACCATCCTTTGTGCAATTAATGGACGCTAAGGGATTAATTTCAACTGAATTGTAGTACCGTAAGAAACCATATGTAGATGGTTCTGACAAGATATATCAAACCAGATCAACCTTGGTAAGCTTTGATAATTCTACCTTTCCTATTTTGAAGCTTAAGTGGCAATTTTTTAACTTAGCCAAACTTTATTTATTTAAATTAAATGGCAGGCTTTATGATAGCCATCATTAGCCCTTTATTTGACTTCGGGCTTCATAGAGGGGAGAAACATCAAGGTCACAAAAATTGAGAGGGGAGGAGGAACAGAAGAGTGATTCACAGATATAAAAGAGAGACACAAAGGTAGAGAAAAGGTAAGGTAAGGTGAGTACTGTGGAAGTGGTGGCATATGACATATAGTCTGGTCATGGTAGTTTGAAGTCAAATGCCGGTTTATAGACTTTTTTGCCAGTGTGTCCCACGTGGAGGTAAGTCTATCGCACACTCCAATTTATCCAATGTTATTTTCTTTATATTTCTTGTCCGAAGTAGAATTCAAGCAAAATACGGCTAGAATGTTTCTACCAACCTTTGCTTAGGTTTATCTCTCTTTCAGTTATTTCATATCATAAAAGTCACCACATAGCATAAAACTCCCAATTAGCAACTGCCAAGAAACTCCAATTCTGCAACCTTTTCTCTATTGACCATTTCAAATGGCTATTCCACGCTTTGGATGCACTTGAATGAGCATCGACCACGAGGGTGCTGGTTTTTTAGAAGAGCACGTAATGAATGTTATTATGCAATGCGAATTTGTATTATAGTCGTAGTGGAATCGAAGTATTTTCCCCTGCCAGGTAAAGTGACCATTTCATTCACTTGACCTCGTCTCCCATTAGTCACATGCGACTTGACCTGTAGTCAGGACTTAAATTAAGTTACGATGATTAAGCGAGGGAAAAAGACTTGGTTAAGTAGGCGGAGCATCTGGCTAGTAAGTCAAGTTTGATATACCTCTTTGACCTCATCAATCACATTGATTTCGAGAATGGCAATTTTGGCGGATGGCATAGGAGCTTTTAATCAAGGTCCAGGACTTAGGGGCATGACATTTGGAATTTGAACCAAACCACTATTGAGCGTTTTAAATTATACTCCTTGTTTTAATCTATAGCAAAGGAAATCATTTAATGGTAAGTGCAATAAAGGGTAAAAGTATGTCATCAGACGCTAATTTAAATTTTTAAGGAATCTTACTTCATTTGATGTGTGAATTCGGTTCGAAAAATATATACTTATAAAGCATTTCACTTCCCCAATTCCAAAGAGCACAACTTATCAGGAGGGGTGGAGAGCAAATTTTAGCTCGATATACATGGCTTATTGACGTGGTATATAATTGGTAGTTTTCTCGATACTAAATCAGTAAATTAAACGACTCCTTTGCGTCATGCATATCCCACCAGTATAATATTTACCAATTTTAAAAGTTTATAGAAAGTTACACTTTTCTTCTTTTTCCTTGCAAATACTGTGTTTACGTCATTGTTAATTCGCTCTCTAGAAAGACTCAGAGTGTATTATCCCTTAAGTTCACCAGTGCTACAAGCCAATCTTATCACTCCATATGCACCAAATTGACCGCCATAAACTTAAAATTTGAGGGCTTCTGCATCCTTTGGGGATGGCACACTCTAACAGTCATCATAATAAAATGATATTTTGGAGTCTCTATAATGGGAGTCAAAATTCACTATTGTGTTCAGTCAATGATAGTAAAGTGTGAATAGGCGGTTGCTCCAGGGTACCAAAATATCCTCTCTGGGATAGTTCGATTTTGATTAACCAATAAAATGTTTTTTTCATACGATGGATACAACCCGAGAGTCAAATCGTTTGGGTCGCTTATTAGAGCGTTATTCATTGAACTATACTACTTATGAGGACAAGGCCATCTCGATGCTTTTCGAATCCAAAGAAGGAAAAATCTTCGACACCTTGCCTTCAATACTTAATTCTTCTTTTCCCCTTTCTAAGTTTCGTTTCTAACTGGATGATTGAATGTATAGAATTGTTATGGCATTATTTATACATGTCATATGTTATTGCGCATAAAAGTGTCATGTCTCTTTTATTGAGTTACAGAAACGATTGTCCAGTTTTATTAGATCACCAATTACAACCAGAGACAAATAACCCATTTCATTGAATATTTCTTCCTAAAATGCTATATTTTAAATAAGCACGAAAATTTACCGTTTTGATATTAGCGTAAAACTGACAAAGGAAAGAAGAATACCGTGATTACATTTAATTACCTCATTGGTGGGGACTTTATGGTATAAAGTAGCCATTATTATCACCACAACAACTTCTCTAGCTTATACAATTAATTATATGCAGGTGTGTAACATAAAAAGGTGAGGGTGAACATCCGCTTCAAGCGTCTGATTTCAAGAACGTTTCATAAATTCCGAAGATTATTTAAGGATTATACTATATATGCTAGTACGCCTTAGAGCTAACCAAACATTATAGCTTAGCCGTGAATGAACACTGGTGAGCTCTGCTATTTTAAAATTATGAATGCTCATAACATCCTGCTAGTTTAAAAAGATACCAAAGTATGCTAGCTACAAATTACAGCCTGTGCCAGCCAACAACTCCGTAAAATCAGAGATTAGATTGATGCTACTAATAAATCTCTGAAACTTGGCCAATGTTAGATGTATGCTACATCCGCGCTACCATGAGTGTGGATGGGTATGTGAAATGCAGAATTATGGAAGTGCGCACAGGCATAAACATTATCTATTGGAGAAAAACTTTTACTTAAGTGATTCTGAAATCAATATTTTACTTAAGATGACAATTGCAAATCGTCAGGCTATGAAGATCTAAGGGATGAAGCGGTGTCAATTGCAGTTTGGAGAATGCAGAAATCGGTAGTACTCAGTTAATATCGTCAAGTTTTACAATCCACGCTCTTTACAATTTACCTTGAAAGTTGAATCGTTTATTGCTCTAGTGGACTTAATATTTTATTACAATTTTTTCAAACAAAACCAAAGAATTGTTTGGGCAACTCAGAAATAATCGTATAGAGGAGAGATCTGAAAATACCCAATTCAATTGTCGGCAAATAATTACTATTACTTACGATTTACAGCCGCGAAATCACCATAACATGAACACTTCCTTAATTTCACAGTGTTACATTTTGACTGCGATATCCTGGCTACCGGTGTCATATCACACGATAAACTCTCGTTAAGACACGGCGACTTGGTAACTATGACCTCTCAATGTCCCCTAATGTGTCCAGTTTATCTGTATATTTAGTTATAATTATCACAACATGAAACTATGTGAATTAGACAAAACATATTCTATACGCAAACTGTGATAAAACGAGCGAGCAAAAGCCTTCGCAAAGACCTTGTCTCAGTAATCTCCGCAACGTCCCACCCCCTTACCCTCCCAACACAAAAAATGTTTTCTGAACAGAGAAAGACTGCTCACTTTTGCCAAAAATTTTGACATATTAGGTTTATAATTTTTTAAGACCAAAATAAAAGTATTTTCAGTGGTTATGCACCAGCTCTCATCCCAGAAACAAGTTTAATCAATCCATTTTAACTAATTGAGAACGGCTTTAGCTAGCTCTTACCTCCACTGTCTTCAATGATCCACTTGGTGTAATCAGTAGTTCACACTTAAGGAATAAGAAGACCGATTATACTCATTAAGGTGATCGTCTCTAATTTAGGCTTTTAGGCAAATTTGGAACTTGGCTGGCCAGTAATGCTCAAATGAGACGACCTAAATCCAAAAAATAAGCATATAGGAACAGTAACCATAAAAACTAGTGAACTTAAGTGAACCGTTGTTAGCTCTGCTATGCTTGAATTATAGGAAGGAATGAGTGGCATTACTACAATATCTTTTATGAAATAGCGAAAGAACTAAATTACAGTTGCCAATTGCTAACTGAATGCGTTCAAAGTATTTAGGACAAAGAGGACCCAGTCTTTTTTCGTTCCTGAAACCCCCAGGCTTGCTTATCTTCTCCCCTCAAGAATTTGAATTTTAAAAGCTGCATACACAAAGTTCGAATTTTTCTTAGATTTGACTTTCCGTTTACGTGGATTAAGTAAATAGACCCCAAAGAAAAATGTCTGCTGTACTCAGAGTATCCGAACGCTTGACTTAGTCTACCATCTGGAGCTCATATTGGTTATCAATCAAGTGAAATCAATAATTACTATTACGAAAATGTCTGCAAATCTATTTGTCTAATTCTAATATCCGTTTTTTCACCGAACTCCATTCATAGAGATTCGAAAGAATTTAGGAGACACGTGAAATGGTCAATCAAAGTTTCTTGCAAGCTATCCTGAAATGGACTCAGACATACAAAATGAAACCAAAATGTTGACAATTTTGTTTTAGTGTGATGTCTTGTTTGGGGGTGGGAGATGGGGGGGGGAGGCTGTTGGCAGTCTCACCATGCTTAATGACATACTTTAATTGCTTTACAAAGCCCAGTGATAAAGATCTTCAAAACATTGCGGAAAACAAATTTTAGTACTCTGTTCCTCAGAACTTTCTCAGAGGATTCATTCTGGAAATTTAACAGTAGAGCTTTAACGGGGAATATTTCGCCTTTCCCTCAAAGGAAACTCTTGCTGATTTTCTTACCTTAAACTATCCTTCAAGCCACCAGACTTGTATGCGAAATTGGCATAGCTTAGGCAAGTCAACCAGAACGCCAACGTCTATGGCTTAACTGATCAATTGCGATTTCCTACAGAGCTTTCAGTTATGTATTTGTAAGGGAAGAAAGACCCATTTGGCAGGTCATTATTAAAGGTATTTCGATTTGTTGAATTTTTAGCTAAAAAGTCTTTCCGGTGGATATCAGTTTTCATGGTGGCCATTAACTTATACTTTCTTGATCATTTAACCGGATAGGAAATGAAGGTGAGCAAAACTAGATTAAAGTTTATTTTTGCCGACCAAATTGAGGAAGAAGACTGAATTTTAATGATGGGGATATTTTAGTTATTAGAATTAAGCTATTTACAACGGTAGTACCAGTGTGGTTAGTCATGTCACTTTTCCTTGAATCTGAAATATATTTGTCATTGGCGTGACTTTGCCAAAGGAGAAATACATGATTTAGAGTATGAAGCAATGCGGTGTGATTACAGAGGTGCATGGTTCTAGAATGTTAAGAAAATACATTTCCGGAACTGTATACGATTTAAAGATATGGTTGTGTCTAATTTCAAATGTTCGTTGGTATAAGGTAAAACATACAATTGTTAACAGTCGAATAAATTGCAAGGAGATCAAGCTTTGATACCGTGCTATCCCCTCCCACCGGATACTGCTAGGCTGCAATTCAGTCCCGGTTAAAGTCACTTCTTCGTTTAACAAAACTAACAATAGGAGAGTATAATCGTCTATCGCAATGGAGAGGGAATTTGTGTGTACGAATTGTTCAATTACTCCAACCACTATGCGCCAGAATATTAATTTGACAGAGTCCACACTGAGTGTATTGCTCATTTTTCGAGAATCCATATTCTTTAGGGCTTCATGTTTATGGTTCCTTGTCAGTATTTTTTCTAGATTACTTATTCCCTTCATATACTAAACTCCTATCTCGAGTCGCATATCCATTCTGCCTACTTTCGCTAACCTAAGTATGTTAAATTCAGGCCATTTATGGATTTTTCATTCACGAATTCGACTTATTGGTTACAAGACTGGCGCAACCTAAAAAGTTGATTCTAACGTTCGGTCAACATCCAATTCGTGATATATTAAATCATAAAGATGGCTTTTAATTATCCTCCAAAAGGTCCGTATACTTGGTCATTTTTGTTATTACGGCCGTTAGATTTCTTTATTTACTGAACTAAAGCAAAGTACCATACTTAAAATATATTTTCCCGTGAAAGACGAAATAGAACAATACGCCAAATATACTAGCCTCTCTCTAAGGCCTTTAGATGGATACTTTGGTCGTAGCAAAACTTAAAAAGTCAAAATTAAGGTGCATTGAAAAAATTGGCTTTGGCCTTAAGAACAAACTTATCAGCAAGGTGCTTCTCGAAAACCCTCCTGGAGGGTTAGTTGATAAAAAAGGCTATTCTAGTAGGCACGTATCAAATTACCCAATAGATAGGGTACTTGTTTCCTCTTGCGTTTTCCCAACTTTGACAAACTTTCGCCACGCTTTTGTGTCACAAAATGGAAAGATGTGTCTATCAATTTTCATGCAAAATTATACAATGGAAGATTATACCCAATGGTTTCAGGTCTATTTTTATGAGGAAGGCACTAGTTTCCCAGACTAAATGTGTGGTTTTTCGGCTGCTGATTTTCATGGGAAGAACCATTGTGTGTATACGCGCACCTCCTCTCTCTTCCCCTCCCCCCAAGTGCATATGGGGATAGAAAGGGGGAAATTTTTGTTTCTTCACACACCAACTGTTGCCGCTTGTCAAATGCAAAAATGTAAACGGGTTGGTAATGGCAACCGCGGAACTTACCTTACGGCGCCAAGCCACACAGAAAGTTAGGCAGAAAAAGCTGAAGAAACATAAATATTCACGACGGTGGTAGGTACCTTCATCAGGTAGAAGAACGCATCTTATCCAATTTCGGCACTTTACACTCTTAAATTGCTGTCATGTAGCCTCTTTTACAGTCATCAAACGTTTTAACTGAAAACAGTTGGCATTAAGATTTTTTACATATAAATTAAAACTCAAAAATTTGCCAAGTGAACGAAAAAGCAAGCAGCTGATTCGTATGCGAGCGCAATTAGTAATTGCGAAGATCATTTGAAAAAATTATTGATTCATCTCACGGGCTTTCAAACTGCCTCGACAAGGAAATTTAGCTGAAATGTTTAAATTTTCTCAACTTCTTAAAGTGCTGATTTCAGTGACGTGAAAAGTTCTTAAGCCACTTTCAAGTAAATGAGAATTTGTACGCGAAAATGCGAATTTATCAGCTAAAACTTTTGGGGAGGTAAAACTTGGCGCAATATTTGTGTGCAGGCGAAGGTAAAGAAAAAGGATGAAATTTCTTTCTTAGGCGCAGAGCGACAAAAACAAAGATAGTCTTACTTCTTCTGCTTAGTTAAAACTACGAAAGGGAGTAGCTATGAAAGACTGTCAAGCATGGAAGAGCTTTTTTAAATGTTTAGTTTGTGGCATGTGGCAGAAGAATGGGCAAAAAACATTAAACCAAACACTGGACATATGTCAGTCTTTAATTACTTATGCATGTCGAGTATAAGCACATATTTCTACATATCTTTGAGGGATTTTTTTGTCTTTTGACCATTAAGTGTGATCAGTATGTTTAGGAGTAGCCTGAAATAGCACCTTATTATTATTATTAGAACGAATGCAATCTGTTATTGTAATAAAACGTCGTAACTTAGGTGACATTACCAGGCCAATAGGAATTGAGGGGAGGAGATCTGCATTGTAACGCAGTATTGTAAATATGATGTTCACAGTATTAATAGATTTCAGTCGATTTTCACCATTCTGTGTGAAAATAATATACTGGAAGTCTTTGTTTAGCAACGTATTTTTATAGATGATGCGAGAGCATTCGGATATAGCTGATAGCTTTACATTTCATCGTTTTTGCCCGAATGGAAGTAAATTCAAGCTATTGGAGAGGGAATTTTATGCTCTTTGGTTGTTTTGTAAGAGCGGTTAAATCAAACGACTCATTGGTAGTTTCCATGCCTAGACGTTTATTCAAATCGTGCCGCTGATCGCTTGATTATTTTTTTATTAAACTAAGTTATAGAAAATGAAAGCTGTAAGCTCGGAACATGGATACAATTGCCAATATTGCCCAACTACGTGAAGAAAATATAATTTTAAGATATTGTGAACTTAAGGGCGAATATGTCATTTGAAAATTGAAAATGAAAACAAAAACCTTTCAAGTTTGAATTTATGGAGGCAATGAGTTTCTATGTACCCCTTTCTGATGCCCTTCGAGTGAGGAACTGGAATGTCTGCATGTCTGAATATATATGCTTCTTTACAAAATCAAGCTATTTTTAATTTGTTTGTAAGTACAGGTTATGGAAGAATGGGCAACATTCAGCAACCGCTTTTATATTGACATACCTGCAAGTTGATTATCATAAGTAAAATAACAATACTACTTAAGACAATATAGTACACCGCATCTATAAAATAAATTCCATATTAATACAGCTGATAACTTGCTATTCTAATAAAACTACTATTGCCTAAGTGTGTATTTAGCATCAAAACCATATTCAGTATACGTTGGTCCAGAAAATATACTTCTTAACTAAATCTGATTGCGACTGAAACTCCTCAATGCATTGTTAGTCTCCAAAAATCACAATTATCGAATTTAATGACAACTCGGAATTATCGTAATTACTTGGCTCTGGTCTAAAATTAGGCAAGGCAATAACTATTTAGTTTAGCACATCTTAACAAAAAAGTAAATTTTAGAAGTAATTAGCAATTAATTGTTAATTTAACTATTAGAATAAAACTTAGTCATTTTTAATTAAAAGTCCCGATTTTGCCTGGACAATTAGGTTAGTCTTTTTTTAATTAAAGCTGAAGTATTAAGACACCTAGTTAACACTTGAATTAGATATTGCTTCAAAAGGGATTATGTTTATATTTGTTCATATTTATCAAAACAATTTTCACAAATTAGTTCAAATCCTTCTGATAGTGGATATAACCATGCACCAATTTTTAAAGATTGGATGATAGGATGACGGAGCTTCCATTTCGAATAAATCTGGGCTTGGTCATCTAATAGCCCCATAACACGACCCTACTTAACCTCCGAATGTAATTTTATAGCCCAGAGAACATTCAGTTTTGGCAGAGGACAGATTTCTTAGTGTTTTTATGAAAAAGGAATATGAGTCATAACGCAGGACTTAAGAGAGAACTAACATTAGGTGCATGACATGTGAAAATCTAGCTCAGCGAACTTTTCTAATTTGAGATTGACACTCGCAAACGAATTTAAACCGACATATACCCATCCACGTTTCGCCCGAAATATATGTCAGCAACTTCTCAATTAACTAACACGAGGCGTAAAAAAGTACTCTCCTACTCGCACTTTCCCAAAGACTTAACCACTTGCCTTTCATAGCCCCTATGTTAAGACTTCCTTCTATTAATCAGACATCAAAAACTAGCAACAAAGCTTAAAGCCACCTTAATTCCACGTTTTGACTAAACTACCTTGCCTAAAACGGTCAAAAGCGCCTCCACGTTGTTAAATTCCGCCTCTAAAACCCGACAGATGAAAAAACTCTTAGAGGTCCAGAATTCAGAGCTACCTTTAAATATCATACCTATTCAATGAGGCTGTTACTCTAACTGGTCCTTGACAGTGGTTTGCAAATCTCATCCAAAGAAATCAAACAACACAAAAGGAACAAATAGAAAATTCAATAATGATAGCCAATACCGTCTGATTCAATTTAACTTCATTTCTTCCCATCACAAACACGAAAAACATGAAGAAATAATAAAAAATTTAATAACCTATCAATACAAATAGTAATCAAGAGTACAGAAATTATTGGATTACCGATTTTCTAGTGGCTATCACAAATTACCTAGACACGTTAGAGAACGAAATAAGTGCTGGTCATTCCGAGAAACGAATGGAATAACTGAAAAATAACTCACACATGCTAATAACAATACGGTTAAGAGTAAAATGTGGCAAATGAATTGTTCAAATACGGCGCATTTACAGCGATAGAGAGGGAAGGAAGGCAATGAAATAACGCCATTAAACACAGTAAATAAAGCATACATAAAAAGGAGAGATAAATAGAGGAATATAAAATGATGTTTTTACGTTTACTAATAGTAATTACTTGGACGACCACCGAGTCCTAATCCAAAAAAATAACGAAAGACCAGTGCAGAAAAAGACAAGCACTTCGTAAAAAATCATTTAACATTAAACAACATAATAAAAAAGAGTGAAATTTACAAGAACTTTATTAAACAAAATGATGTAAGCATAGTTATTCACCATCCTGAGAGTTGAGAATCTCGCCGATGTTTCTTTCAAGCTCATCAATCCGACTAGACATGTCATCGAGTAAAAAAACAAAGAAGTTAAGGAAAACTAAAATAAAAAATCAAAATAAAGCATCATATCAAAAGGATATTTTTTTGTACAAGTTGTTCACTCATCTCCTGAAACTTTGATTGCATCTGCATTATCATTGACTGAATCTATAAAAGCATAAAATAAATAAATGATAGTAACCAACGGTTTTGGTCAATTCTTGGATATTTTCAGGCTCACCATCGATTCCATTGGCTTCTTTTTGGGGAGAAGTCATATTAAAAAAGTGGCAAAATTAACCCGATATATTTGAGAAATGGGAAGGTCGAATGTGATTAACAAAAACAATAGTGTTAAATATTTAGTGCAAATGAAGTTGTAAAGAATCTAAATACCAATAGAATAATGGAAAAATAAACACAATTTGAAACATTTTAATATAAATGGCATCAATAAAAGGCAAAAATTATACGTTTAGTACATTGTTTGATTTTTAAAAATCTAAACTGTATCGAAATTAAATGCGCCTATATATCAATCAGAACGTAATATATTAGTTCAATCGCATTAATTATACATAACCAGGTCGGTAGCGCGTACTTCATTTTAAAATGGACGGGACTGTGTTCTCCGCTATTGCTCGAAATTTAAATAATAGAAGTGATTATACCGTGATTGCTGATGAAGAACTGGACGCCGATTATTTTATTAATTTTTATACAGAAATGTTTGGTGCGAAGATTGGTAGGGCTTCTTTTTTCTTAATTTATCAGTACCTTATCCCATGGCTGTAAGTCCTGATGAAAGACTGGAAAATATTATAGCCATCGAAAAGGACATAGAAAATAGGTTAAATGTGACAATAAGTCATATTCCGCCTCAAGAAATTATTGACAAAAATCCTTCAGCTGTCAGGGATCTGAATGAACTTATGCTTGCTATCGATGATGCGAGATTGTCTCATCTAAGTCTTGGTGAGTTGAACATTGTGATTTTAACCGTCATGCCAGATCATCCCAAAGAAATTCCGCGACGTGTGCAGTTGCTGTACAGCAGTCCAGTAATTAGGAACTCGACTCAAGATTACATCAAGCAGGACGTCGTGTCACCCCCCTTCACCCCGTTCAACGATAAATCTGTCGAAATCATGAAGTCCTCCGCTTTAAAAAGTGCGACTGATTCTGGAGTTGTTACTGCTGCCCCCATTCAAAACGTTGCAGATTTGAATGATTCCCAGAGATCAATAGGAACACTTTCACGCCTGTCTAATCAAATCTGGGAAGCCAAGTATGTTCCTTTATATCTTAATTTTCTTCCTTAAGAACAAAGGCTTCTCTCGTTTACGACCTTGCACAAAAGAATCTTGCGGATAATTTACAACCAGACTTAAAGAATTTGCGACTAAATCTTGTGTCTCTAGAGACTCAAATCAAATCAACGATCTCCGCAGTTGATCGACTTACTGTACATAACGACTCTCATTTGGATTCTGATGTCACAACTGCTCAAAGTCTTCCCACTGAGTACGATGAGTGCTCTCAACTCGATTGCGAATTGGAAAAGACTCTCCGTGAAATGAAAAAGTGAGTCTGTTTTCGTCTTTTCGTCACTTTAATCATCTACGCGTACCTTACAACTACCTTAACTTCGATTGCAGGGCCAAAACGGAATGTCTAATTCATTGTGTCAAGGAATTCAAAAAATCAATGATGACCCTCACCAGCCGAAAAACAATCTAATTTTTTTATATGAATTCCTTTATTTTGTATTTTTCTATATATGAATTAATCAATGGAATATATTTACAGTCTAGGTTATTTTATTTTGCCTATTCATTAAGGGTTTGGAGCATATTGACACCTTTAGGACATGCATAAAAAGTTCTATTCATCAAATTAATTGATTTAACTTGTTTAATTAGGGATAGAAAAATCTTATGTCAGACCACATCTGTTGTACTTAAAAGTTGCGTGTCAAGCCGCTTCAGAGGACGTGAGGACACGCAACTTCCGTAACCTCAACTTTGCAAGTGCCCTCCCTATTTCCAACGTCTGAATGTGGTCAATAGAGTACTAACCAATTGTCACAATTTGGGCATGAATAGTGAAGTTGCCTAGTCATTGTCGCATTCACAAAGCAATTTCACTTTTCCGTCTGGCAGTGCACGAGCAACTCGTACACTCGGCCTCACTAACTTTTGCCACTACTGACCTGGTAGTTGGGGAAATCTGCTATTTGCAGTCGGTGTTTTATCTTCCAGTGGCAAAAATGCCCACGTGTGTTGATGAGAATGCTGGGAATTGTAGGTTCTGCCTATTACTGTTCATAAAAATTATGCTAGATGTATGTGATAACTAATCACGTCTGTCGATATCATAATTTCAATAAACGCTTCACTCCCAACAAGTCTTCCTCCTATATTGCGATAGTTCACGTTCGGGCGCCTTTCCAAACTAGGAGAGTCTGCCCTAGAGATTATTGCGTCTAGTCAAGGCTAATTAGTGTACTAACTCGCTACAAATTGGAAACCAATTGTGAGGAGGAGGAGGACTACTCCTCTAGACACTAAGCACAAACACTGCAGTTATGAGCTTTCCTTCTCGGCTCTCTATCACCAAGGTCTCTATCAGGTCCAAATTCTAACGGTGACGTATTGCTACCCAAGAGTGCACTTATTTGGGGAAGGCGAATTGGGAGATATTCTGCATATCACAAGCTTCGCTTCGATTTGTGGCGTTTGGTCTCAAGGCCTCCGAGAGTGTTTCGCTCACTTGAGGCTGAGTTATAGAGTTCACTCCAAGTACTCATCATTCGCCGCGTTACTTTGCCTTTCCTCATTGTTCAACTTTCCCACATTGACCCTGAGGCTCCTGAGAACATTCACGATTGACCATGTCACCCAAATCCTCTTTTCTCTTCCAACACCAATATCCAACTCATTTACTACTACTCAAGACCAAGTAATGCTGTATTGATAGCACACCACTTTCACCCACTCTGTGTGTGCGCGTGTTTGGTCACAATTACACAATCAGTTTCTTCCCGTCTCCTTCCCCTCTCATGCACCAGCACTCATTCGCCTAACTACACGCGGTTCATCAGACACTTCTACCTAAACTCACTCCACCCCACCTACCCTCCCACTCTATACGCTCCAGTGGTTGTCGGCTAGGTATATTTTCGCAGTCAAATCCAACTCCTCCCAACTCACTCTCCAATTACGCAGTCTACACAAAATCTTACTACCTACACGGTCAGGCAACGTGGTAGTTTCTATGCAACAATCGAACCATTTTTCACCTCTTACAATTATTTCTCACCCAATTGCCACTACAATCTCGTAGGGCCTCGCTAATTGATTTGTAATCATGAAAACCATTTGTCATCCCTGGGGTCAAGCTCACTTTATGACCTTTACCTTTGAGGTCATCTCACTATCTCGCCTTTATTAAACACCGCTCAGCCACCATTTGTTCAGTTCTAACGAGACATGCCTACCGACAAGACCGGTAAGTCGCGCTCTCTTCCACTCTCTCATTCTCTAATTCGTCGTTTTGATAACACTGCCAGGACTATGGAGTGGGTGAAAGGTGTGAAAGGTGTTGACCAACTTCAAGCACCTATGCGCAGCGTGGAGGAAGAGAAATGGTTCAGTAGTAGACATGAACTTCACTTGCCCCTTTCATCCTCCACACTCTTGATAGATCAATCTCGTCGTTCAGAATCACGCTATTCTATGTGTGCCACCACTGCTGTCCACAAGTCAAGTCAACTAGCCGTGCCTACTCTCCAACCTCTCGAGGAAGAATCTATCCAACTCTCCGATTCCACCGTGTTAAGTGGTTTCAGTGATCCAAAATCACCGGCCAGCACACCTTTGGCTACGCGTCGCTTGAATGCTTCAGAGGACATAGCTACAAAGCCTGTGGATATCGGTGACTTCAATGTGTCAACTCCTCATGTAGTCGACATTCCTCTCAATGTTCAACCCTTGGATTTCTCCCAACTCTCCAGTAGCACTCGCTTGATTTTCTCTTCTTCGGACGCTACACTACCCCCCACCGATGTCACCCTCCATGGCAGTCATTCGGAGGATTCATCGTCTCATTCAACTCTCACTCGTCCCCCACCTCCTTCTCCTCCTCGCCTCTCCGATAGCACTCGCGCGATTTTCAGTCGTTTGAACGCTACACAACCCTCCACCGATGTCAGTTTCCATGCTAGTCATTTTGAGGATTCAGAAGTTGCGCAGCTTATTCCACTGACCTCCAGTCTCTCCAATTCATCGTCTCACTCAACTCTTATTCCTCCTCCTCCTCCTCCTCCTCCTCCTCCTCGTCTCTCCGATTGCTCGCGCAGAGCAAGGTAGGTTTTGATGCTCAAGTAAAATCAACTTAGTAAATTCCATCTTTTTTAAGGCCTAAGGAGGTGCCGGCACCAATTGAGATGTCACCGATGCAAATGACACAAAGTTGGCAAACAAAGCTGAGCACAGTGCGCAAACATCTCGTATGCCTCCAAGAGAGGATCCGCTCCACAATTCGAGCCATTGATGAGCTGATGAACAACTACCCCGGAGATTTCAACTCAGATCCTGACGCAACGACAATCGCCTCAACCCCCTCTCCTTCTGAGCATGATGAGCGCTCTCACCTGGACTCAGAATTGGAGAAAACGCTCATGGCCATGAATAAGTGCGTCTCTTGTTTACCTTCCTCATAACCCACAACCCACAACCCACTATTCCCCACTCCTTCTGCCACTTTATCCCATTCATTTCATTTCATTCCGCTTTCATTCATTTCAGGGCCACAGCAGAAGCGCTAGTTCATTGCGTGAAGGTGCTGAAGAAATCTCTCACACCACTTGCAGGTAAGAAGTTCACTTGAATCCTCCTCTGACTTTGTATTCTCATTGTTTGTCAAATAAAGTTCTCTGTACATGGCACCAGGTGTTGTGTTTTGCCTTCAATACAACTTGACAGAAATTGCAGTGGGGAGAGATGAGAGCACCACAAAGCATAGCTTTACGAGAATTCAGACACTTCTAGGAGAGTAGAAACCAGTGGCCAATTTGTGGGGTGTAGTAAGAGGGAGTACAGATTTGATACATCCCAGGTCTCACATATGAAAAGGGATTCACCCCAAACATTGGACTTGGTCGACCAGTTTGCCTCGTCTCACTAGCCACTAGCACGGACACTTGGACTCATCACCTTACTGCAACACTTACCACTTCGTGTGTCTCTTCTCTTTCCTCACCCAATAGCTTTGTGTCGTTTCGTGGGGTCTGATAATGGAGGGAGAGGGGGTGGGGAGTAATCACCAGTCAAGGCGAAGACGCAAGTTTTCGGTGAGCCATTATCAGAAGTCAAAAGTTGGGGAGTGGAGAGGTGGAAATTTGTCAGCTTCAAATCACTGCAATGCAATTTAAGTTATTGCACAAACGCCTCCTTTAGACTCGCATACAACCAGTGACTTGTATTTAGATTTGGATGGCGTTGCACTTTCAGTCGGTTCAGGTGGAGAAGATGATTCACTTTCACGAGTTCATTTAGGTTGGCATGTTCGCTCCACCTCCACCTAGGCAGTCAGAAGTACCTCATCTCTTATGTCATGGTGGGATGCACTTATGCCTCGACACTCACCTCGATCTCACTGCCAATCCAAGGTGGATGTGAGAAAAGTACTATTAGTTATGCTAGTGGAGTAGAAGAGCACGAGTACGCATCCCGCCCTCCCTCCTCACTTATGCTAAGATTTACCGCGGAATTGTGGACTGGTAGCTAAGACCAAGAGGAGCCGTCACCACGACGTTAGTATTTAAGTGCGAAACTTATAATGTGAAAGAATCGTGACTACAGGTGACCAATTCTAATTAGAAGAGCAGATACACACAAAAGGGATTTCAACACCTTTGGAATCGCGATTCATCCGAAGAGTACATCAATTGAGCATAATGTTCTACTCATTGCATTGATTAACTTCCCTCATTCCACCAGGTTGGTGTCGTCGTATGTCAGACCACTTTAGTAAACATGGGGACACGCAACTTCCGTAACCTCAACTTTGCAAGTGCCCTCCCTATTTCCAACGTCTGAATGTGGTCAATAGAGTACTAACCAATTGTCACAATTTGGGCATGAATAGTGAAGTTGCCTAGTCATTGTCGCATTCACAAAGCAATTTCACTTTTCCGTCTGGCAGTGCACGAGCAACTCGTACACTCGGCCTCACTAACTTTTGCCACTACTGACCTGGTAGTTGGGGAAATCTGCTATTTGCAGTCGGTGTTTTATCTTCCAGTGGCAAAAATGCCCACGTGTGTTGATGAGAATGCTGGGAATTGTAGGTTCTGCCTATTACTGTTCATAAAAATTATGCTAGATGTATGTGATAACTAATCACGTCTGTCGATATCATAATTTCAATAAACGCTTCACTCCCAACAAGTCTTCCTCCTATATTGCGATAGTTCACGTTCGGGCGCCTTTCCAAACTAGGAGAGTCTGCCCTAGAGATTATTGCATCTAGTCAAGGCTAATTAGTGTACCAACTCGCTACAAATTGGAAACCAATTGTGAGGAGGAGGAGGACTACTCCTCTAGACACTAAGCACAAACACTGCAGTTATGAGCTTTCCTTCTCGGCTCTCTATCACCAAGGTCTCTATCAGGTCCAAATTCTAACGGTGACGTATTGCTACCCAAGAGTGCACTTATTTGGGGAAGGCGAATTGGGAGATATTCTGCATATCACAAGCTTCGCTTCGATTTGTGGCGTTTGGTCTCAAGGCCTCCGAGAGTGTTTCGCTCACTTGAGGCTGAGTTATAGAGTTCACTCCAAGTACTCATCATTCGCCGCGTTACTTTGCCTTTCCTCATTGTTCAACTTTCCCACATTGACCCTGAGGCTCCTGAGAACATTCACGATTGACCATGTCACCCAAATCCTCTTTTCTCTTCCAACACCAATATCCAACTCATTTACTACTACTCAAGACCAAGTAATGCTGTATTGATAGCACACCACTTTCACCCACTCTGTGTGTGCGCGTGTTTGGTCACAATTACACAATCAGTTTCTTCCCGTCTCCTTCCCCTCTCATGCACCAGCACTCATTCGCCTAACTACACGCGGTTCATCAGACACTTCTACCTAAACTCACTCCACCCCACCTACCCTCCCACTCTATACGCTCCAGTGGTTGTCGGCTAGGTATATTTTCGCAGTCAAATCCAACTCCTCCCAACTCACTCTCCAATTACGCAGTCTACACAAAATCTTACTACCTACACGGTCAGGCAACGTGGTAGTTTCTATGCAACAATCGAACCATTTTTCACCTCTTACAATTATTTCTCACCCAATTGCCACTACAATCTCGTAGGGCCTCGCTAATTGATTTGTAATCATGAAAACCATTTGTCATCCCTGGGGTCAAGCTCACTTTATGACCTTTACCTTTGAGGTCATCTCACTATCTCGCCTTTATTAAACACCGCTCAGCCACCATTTGTTCAGTTCTAACGAGACATGCCTACCGACAAGACCGGTAAGTCGCGCTCTCTTCCACTCTCTCATTCTCTAATTCGTCGTTTTGATAACACTGCCAGGACTATGGAGTGGGTGAAAGGTGTGAAAGGTGTTGACCAACTTCAAGCACCTATGCGCAGCGTGGAGGAAGAGAAATGGTTCAGTAGTAGACATGAACTTCACTTGCCCCTTTCATCCTCCACACTCTTGATAGATCAATCTCGTCGTTCAGAATCACGCTATTCTATGTGTGCCACCACTGCTGTCCACAAGTCAAGTCAACTAGCCGTGCCTACTCTCCAACCTCTCGAGGAAGAATCTATCCAACTCTCCGATTCCACCGTGTTAAGTGGTTTCAGTGATCCAAAATCACCGGCCAGCACACCTTTGGCTACGCGTCGCTTGAATGCTTCAGAGGACATAGCTACAAAGCCTGTGGATATCGGTGACTTCAATGTGTCAACTCCTCATGTAGTCGACATTCCTCTCAATGTTCAACCCTTGGATTTCTCCCAACTCTCCAGTAGCACTCGCTTGATTTTCTCTTCTTCGGACGCTACACTACCCCCCACCGATGTCACCCTCCATGGCAGTCATTCGGAGGATTCATCGTCTCATTCAACTCTCACTCGTCCCCCACCTCCTTCTCCTCCTCGCCTCTCCGATAGCACTCGCGCGATTTTCAGTCGTTTGAACGCTACACAACCCTCCACCGATGTCAGTTTCCATGCTAGTCATTTTGAGGATTCAGAAGTTGCGCAGCTTATTCCACTGACCTCCAGTCTCTCCAATTCATCGTCTCACTCAACTCTTATTCCTCCTCCTCCTCCTCCTCCTCCTCCTCCTCGTCTCTCCGATTGCTCGCGCAGAGCAAGGTAGGTTTTGATGCTCAAGTAAAATCAACTTAGTAAATTCCATCTTTTTTAAGGCCTAAGGAGGTGCCGGCACCAATTGAGATGTCACCGATGCAAATGACACAAAGTTGGCAAACAAAGCTGAGCACAGTGCGCAAACATCTCGTATGCCTCCAAGAGAGGATCCGCTCCACAATTCGAGCCATTGATGAGCTGATGAACAACTACCCCGGAGATTTCAACTCAGATCCTGACGCAACGACAATCGCCTCAACCCCCTCTCCTTCTGAGCATGATGAGCGCTCTCACCTGGACTCAGAATTGGAGAAAACGCTCATGGCCATGAATAAGTGCGTCTCTTGTTTACCTTCCTCATAACCCACAACCCACAACCCACTATTCCCCACTCCTTCTGCCACTTTATCCCATTCATTTCATTTCATTCCGCTTTCATTCATTTCAGGGCCACAGCAGAAGCGCTAGTTCATTGCGTGAAGGTGCTGAAGAAATCTCTCACACCACTTGCAGGTAAGAAGTTCACTTGAATCCTCCTCTGACTTTGTATTCTCATTGTTTGTCAAATAAAGTTCTCTGTACATGGCACCAGGTGTTGTGTTTTGCCTTCAATACAACTTGACAGAAATTGCAGTGGGGAGAGATGAGAGCACCACAAAGCATAGCTTTACGAGAATTCAGACACTTCTAGGAGAGTAGAAACCAGTGGCCAATTTGTGGGGTGTAGTAAGAGGGAGTACAGATTTGATACATCCCAGGTCTCACATATGAAAAGGGATTCACCCCAAACATTGGACTTGGTCGACCAGTTTGCCTCGTCTCACTAGCCACTAGCACGGACACTTGGACTCATCACCTTACTGCAACACTTACCACTTCGTGTGTCTCTTCTCTTTCCTCACCCAATAGCTTTGTGTCGTTTCGTGGGGTCTGATAATGGAGGGAGAGGGGGTGGGGAGTAATCACCAGTCAAGGCGAAGACGCAAGTTTTCGGTGAGCCATTATCAGAAGTCAAAAGTTGGGGAGTGGAGAGGTGGAAATTTGTCAGCTTCAAATCACTGCAATGCAATTTAAGTTATTGCACAAACGCCTCCTTTAGACTCGCATACAACCAGTGACTTGTATTTAGATTTGGATGGCGTTGCACTTTCAGTCGGTTCAGGTGGAGAAGATGATTCACTTTCACGAGTTCATTTAGGTTGGCATGTTCGCTCCACCTCCACCTAGGCAGTCAGAAGTACCTCATCTCTTATGTCATGGTGGGATGCACTTATGCCTCGACACTCACCTCGATCTCACTGCCAATCCAAGGTGGATGTGAGAAAAGTACTATTAGTTATGCTAGTGGAGTAGAAGAGCACGAGTACGCATCCCGCCCTCCCTCCTCACTTATGCTAAGATTTACCGCGGAATTGTGGACTGGTAGCTAAGACCAAGAGGAGCCGTCACCACGACGTTAGTATTTAAGTGCGAAACTTATAATGTGAAAGAATCGTGACTACAGGTGACCAATTCTAATTAGAAGAGCAGATACACACAAAAGGGATTTCAACACCTTTGGAATCGCGATTCATCCGAAGAGTACATCAATTGAGCATAATGTTCTACTCATTGCATTGATTAACTTCCCTCATTCCACCAGGTTGGTGTCGTCGTATGTCAGACCACTTTAGTAAACATGGGGACACGCAACTTCCGTAACCTCAACTTTGCAAGTGCCCTCCCTATTTCCAACGTCTGAATGTGGTCAATAGAGTACTAACCAATTGTCACAATTTGGGCATGAATAGTGAAGTTGCCTAGTCATTGTCGCATTCACAAAGCAATTTCACTTTTCCGTCTGGCAGTGCACGAGCAACTCGTACACTCGGCCTCACTAACTTTTGCCACTACTGACCTGGTAGTTGGGGAAATCTGCTATTTGCAGTCGGTGTTTTATCTTCCAGTGGCAAAAATGCCCACGTGTGTTGATGAGAATGCTGGGAATTGTAGGTTCTGCCTATTACTGTTCATAAAAATTATGCTAGATGTATGTGATAACTAATCACGTCTGTCGATATCATAATTTCAATAAACGCTTCACTCCCAACAAGTCTTCCTCCTATATTGCGATAGTTCACGTTCGGGCGCCTTTCCAAACTAGGAGAGTCTGCCCTAGAGATTATTGCATCTAGTCAAGGCTAATTAGTGTACCAACTCGCTACAAATTGGAAACCAATTGTGAGGAGGAGGAGGACTACTCCTCTAGACACTAAGCACAAACACTGCAGTTATGAGCTTTCCTTCTCGGCTCTCTATCACCAAGGTCTCTATCAGGTCCAAATTCTAACGGTGACGTATTGCTACCCAAGAGTGCACTTATTTGGGGAAGGCGAATTGGGAGATATTCTGCATATCACAAGCTTCGCTTCGATTTGTGGCGTTTGGTCTCAAGGCCTCCGAGAGTGTTTCGCTCACTTGAGGCTGAGTTATAGAGTTCACTCCAAGTACTCATCATTCGCCGCGTTACTTTGCCTTTCCTCATTGTTCAACTTTCCCACATTGACCCTGAGGCTCCTGAGAACATTCACGATTGACCATGTCACCCAAATCCTCTTTTCTCTTCCAACACCAATATCCAACTCATTTACTACTACTCAAGACCAAGTAATGCTGTATTGATAGCACACCACTTTCACCCACTCTGTGTGTGCGCGTGTTTGGTCACAATTACACAATCAGTTTCTTCCCGTCTCCTTCCCCTCTCATGCACCAGCACTCATTCGCCTAACTACACGCGGTTCATCAGACACTTCTACCTAAACTCACTCCACCCCACCTACCCTCCCACTCTATACGCTCCAGTGGTTGTCGGCTAGGTATATTTTCGCAGTCAAATCCAACTCCTCCCAACTCACTCTCCAATTACGCAGTCTACACAAAATCTTACTACCTACACGGTCAGGCAACGTGGTAGTTTCTATGCAACAATCGAACCATTTTTCACCTCTTACAATTATTTCTCACCCAATTGCCACTACAATCTCGTAGGGCCTCGCTAATTGATTTGTAATCATGAAAACCATTTGTCATCCCTGGGGTCAAGCTCACTTTATGACCTTTACCTTTGAGGTCATCTCACTATCTCGCCTTTATTAAACACCGCTCAGCCACCATTTGTTCAGTTCTAACGAGACATGCCTACCGACAAGACCGGTAAGTCGCGCTCTCTTCCACTCTCTCATTCTCTAATTCGTCGTTTTGATAACACTGCCAGGACTATGGAGTGGGTGAAAGGTGTGAAAGGTGTTGACCAACTTCAAGCACCTATGCGCAGCGTGGAGGAAGAGAAATGGTTCAGTAGTAGACATGAACTTCACTTGCCCCTTTCATCCTCCACACTCTTGATAGATCAATCTCGTCGTTCAGAATCACGCTATTCTATGTGTGCCACCACTGCTGTCCACAAGTCAAGTCAACTAGCCGTGCCTACTCTCCAACCTCTCGAGGAAGAATCTATCCAACTCTCCGATTCCACCGTGTTAAGTGGTTTCAGTGATCCAAAATCACCGGCCAGCACACCTTTGGCTACGCGTCGCTTGAATGCTTCAGAGGACATAGCTACAAAGCCTGTGGATATCGGTGACTTCAATGTGTCAACTCCTCATGTAGTCGACATTCCTCTCAATGTTCAACCCTTGGATTTCTCCCAACTCTCCAGTAGCACTCGCTTGATTTTCTCTTCTTCGGACGCTACACTACCCCCCACCGATGTCACCCTCCATGGCAGTCATTCGGAGGATTCATCGTCTCATTCAACTCTCACTCGTCCCCCACCTCCTTCTCCTCCTCGCCTCTCCGATAGCACTCGCGCGATTTTCAGTCGTTTGAACGCTACACAACCCTCCACCGATGTCAGTTTCCATGCTAGTCATTTTGAGGATTCAGAAGTTGCGCAGCTTATTCCACTGACCTCCAGTCTCTCCAATTCATCGTCTCACTCAACTCTTATTCCTCCTCCTCCTCCTCCTCCTCCTCGTCTCTCCGATTGCTCGCGCAGAGCAAGGTAGGTTTTGATGCTCAAGTAAAATCAACTTAGTAAATTCCATCTTTTTTAAGGCCTAAGGAGGTGCCGGCACCAATTGAGATGTCACCGATGCAAATGACACAAAGTTGGCAAACAAAGCTGAGCACAGTGCGCAAACATCTCGTATGCCTCCAAGAGAGGATCCGCTCCACAATTCGAGCCATTGATGAGCTGATGAACAACTACTCCGGAGATTTCAACTCAGATCCTGACGCAACGACAATCGCCTCAACCCCCTCTCCTTCTGAGCATGATGAGCGCTCTCACCTGGACTCAGAATTGGAGAAAACGCTCATGGCCATGAATAAGTGCGTCTCTTGTTTACCTTCCTCATAACCCACAACCCACAACCCACTATTCCCCACTCCTTCTGCCACTTTATCCCATTCATTTCATTTCATTCCGCTTTCATTCATTTCAGGGCCACAGCAGAAGCGCTAGTTCATTGCGTGAAGGTGCTGAAGAAATCTCTCACACCACTTGCAGGTAAGAAGTTCACTTGAATCCTCCTCTGACTTTGTATTCTCATTGTTTGTCAAATAAAGTTCTCTGTACATGGCACCAGGTGTTGTGTTTTGCCTTCAATACAACTTGACAGAAATTGCAGTGGGGAGAGATGAGAGCACCACAAAGCATAGCTTTACGAGAATTCAGACACTTCTAGGAGAGTAGAAACCAGTGGCCAATTTGTGGGGTGTAGTAAGAGGGAGTACAGATTTGATACATCCCAGGTCTCACATATGAAAAGGGATTCACCCCAAACATTGGACTTGGTCGACCAGTTTGCCTCGTCTCACTAGCCACTAGCACGGACACTTGGACTCATCACCTTACTGCAACACTTACCACTTCGTGTGTCTCTTCTCTTTCCTCACCCAATAGCTTTGTGTCGTTTCGTGGGGTCTGATAATGGAGGGAGAGGGGGTGGGGAGTAATCACCAGTCAAGGCGAAGACGCAAGTTTTCGGTGAGCCATTATCAGAAGTCAAAAGTTGGGGAGTGGAGAGGTGGAAATTTGTCAGCTTCAAATCACTGCAATGCAATTTAAGTTATTGCACAAACGCCTCCTTTAGACTCGCATACAACCAGTGACTTGTATTTAGATTTGGATGGCGTTGCACTTTCAGTCGGTTCAGGTGGAGAAGATGATTCACTTTCACGAGTTCATTTAGGTTGGCATGTTCGCTCCACCTCCACCTAGGCAGTCAGAAGTACCTCATCTCTTATGTCATGGTGGGATGCACTTATGCCTCGACACTCACCTCGATCTCACTGCCAATCCAAGGTGGATGTGAGAAAAGTACTATTAGTTATGCTAGTGGAGTAGAAGAGCACGAGTACGCATCCCGCCCTCCCTCCTCACTTATGCTAAGATTTACCGCGGAATTGTGGACTGGTAGCTAAGACCAAGAGGAGCCGTCACCACGACGTTAGTATTTAAGTGCGAAACTTATAATGTGAAAGAATCGTGACTACAGGTGACCAATTCTAATTAGAAGAGCAGATACACACAAAAGGGATTTCAACACCTTTGGAATCGCGATTCATCCGAAGAGTACATCAATTGAGCATAATGTTCTACTCATTGCATTGATTAACTTCCCTCATTCCACCAGGTTGGTGTCGTCGTATGTCAGACCACTTTAGTAAACATGGGGACACGCAACTTCCGTAACCTCAACTTTGCAAGTGCCCTCCCTATTTCCAACGTCTGAATGTGGTCAATAGAGTACTAACCAATTGTCACAATTTGGGCATGAATAGTGAAGTTGCCTAGTCATTGTCGCATTCACAAAGCAATTTCACTTTTCCGTCTGGCAGTGCACGAGCAACTCGTACACTCGGCCTCACTAACTTTTGCCACTACTGACCTGGTAGTTGGGGAAATCTGCTATTTGCAGTCGGTGTTTTATCTTCCAGTGGCAAAAATGCCCACGTGTGTTGATGAGAATGCTGGGAATTGTAGGTTCTGCCTATTACTGTTCATAAAAATTATGCTAGATGTATGTGATAACTAATCACGTCTGTCGATATCATAATTTCAATAAACGCTTCACTCCCAACAAGTCTTCCTCCTATATTGCGATAGTTCACGTTCGGGCGCCTTTCCAAACTAGGAGAGTCTGCCCTAGAGATTATTGCATCTAGTCAAGGCTAATTAGTGTACCAACTCGCTACAAATTGGAAACCAATTGTGAGGAGGAGGAGGACTACTCCTCTAGACACTAAGCACAAACACTGCAGTTATGAGCTTTCCTTCTCGGCTCTCTATCACCAAGGTCTCTATCAGGTCCAAATTCTAACGGTGACGTATTGCTACCCAAGAGTGCACTTATTTGGGGAAGGCGAATTGGGAGATATTCTGCATATCACAAGCTTCGCTTCGATTTGTGGCGTTTGGTCTCAAGGCCTCCGAGAGTGTTTCGCTCACTTGAGGCTGAGTTATAGAGTTCACTCCAAGTACTCATCATTCGCCGCGTTACTTTGCCTTTCCTCATTGTTCAACTTTCCCACATTGACCCTGAGGCTCCTGAGAACATTCACGATTGACCATGTCACCCAAATCCTCTTTTCTCTTCCAACACCAATATCCAACTCATTTACTACTACTCAAGACCAAGTAATGCTGTATTGATAGCACACCACTTTCACCCACTCTGTGTGTGCGCGTGTTTGGTCACAATTACACAATCAGTTTCTTCCCGTCTCCTTCCCCTCTCATGCACCAGCACTCATTCGCCTAACTACACGCGGTTCATCAGACACTTCTACCTAAACTCACTCCACCCCACCTACCCTCCCACTCTATACGCTCCAGTGGTTGTCGGCTAGGTATATTTTCGCAGTCAAATCCAACTCCTCCCAACTCACTCTCCAATTACGCAGTCTACACAAAATCTTACTACCTACACGGTCAGGCAACGTGGTAGTTTCTATGCAACAATCGAACCATTTTTCACCTCTTACAATTATTTCTCACCCAATTGCCACTACAATCTCGTAGGGCCTCGCTAATTGATTTGTAATCATGAAAACCATTTGTCATCCCTGGGGTCAAGCTCACTTTATGACCTTTACCTTTGAGGTCATCTCACTATCTCGCCTTTATTAAACACCGCTCAGCCACCATTTGTTCAGTTCTAACGAGACATGCCTACCGACAAGACCGGTAAGTCGCGCTCTCTTCCACTCTCTCATTCTCTAATTCGTCGTTTTGATAACACTGCCAGGACTATGGAGTGGGTGAAAGGTGTGAAAGGTGTTGACCAACTTCAAGCACCTATGCGCAGCGTGGAGGAAGAGAAATGGTTCAGTAGTAGACATGAACTTCACTTGCCCCTTTCATCCTCCACACTCTTGATAGATCAATCTCGTCGTTCAGAATCACGCTATTCTATGTGTGCCACCACTGCTGTCCACAAGTCAAGTCAACTAGCCGTGCCTACTCTCCAACCTCTCGAGGAAGAATCTATCCAACTCTCCGATTCCACCGTGTTAAGTGGTTTCAGTGATCCAAAATCACCGGCCAGCACACCTTTGGCTACGCGTCGCTTGAATGCTTCAGAGGACATAGCTACAAAGCCTGTGGATATCGGTGACTTCAATGTGTCAACTCCTCATGTAGTCGACATTCCTCTCAATGTTCAACCCTTGGATTTCTCCCAACTCTCCAGTAGCACTCGCTTGATTTTCTCTTCTTCGGACGCTACACTACCCCCCACCGATGTCACCCTCCATGGCAGTCATTCGGAGGATTCATCGTCTCATTCAACTCTCACTCGTCCCCCACCTCCTTCTCCTCCTCGCCTCTCCGATAGCACTCGCGCGATTTTCAGTCGTTTGAACGCTACACAACCCTCCACCGATGTCAGTTTCCATGCTAGTCATTTTGAGGATTCAGAAGTTGCGCAGCTTATTCCACTGACCTCCAGTCTCTCCAATTCATCGTCTCACTCAACTCTTATTCCTCCTCCTCCTCCTCCTCCTCCTCGTCTCTCCGATTGCTCGCGCAGAGCAAGGTAGGTTTTGATGCTCAAGTAAAATCAACTTAGTAAATTCCATCTTTTTTAAGGCCTAAGGAGGTGCCGGCACCAATTGAGATGTCACCGATGCAAATGACACAAAGTTGGCAAACAAAGCTGAGCACAGTGCGCAAACATCTCGTATGCCTCCAAGAGAGGATCCGCTCCACAATTCGAGCCATTGATGAGCTGATGAACAACTACCCCGGAGATTTCAACTCAGATCCTGACGCAACGACAATCGCCTCAACCCCCTCTCCTTCTGAGCATGATGAGCGCTCTCACCTGGACTCAGAATTGGAGAAAACGCTCATGGCCATGAATAAGTGCGTCTCTTGTTTACCTTCCTCATAACCCACAACCCACAACCCACTATTCCCCACTCCTTCTGCCACTTTATCCCATTCATTTCATTTCATTCCGCTTTCATTCATTTCAGGGCCACAGCAGAAGCGCTAGTTCATTGCGTGAAGGTGCTGAAGAAATCTCTCACACCACTTGCAGGTAAGAAGTTCACTTGAATCCTCCTCTGACTTTGTATTCTCATTGTTTGTCAAATAAAGTTCTCTGTACATGGCACCAGGTGTTGTGTTTTGCCTTCAATACAACTTGACAGAAATTGCAGTGGGGAGAGATGAGAGCACCACAAAGCATAGCTTTACGAGAATTCAGACACTTCTAGGAGAGTAGAAACCAGTGGCCAATTTGTGGGGTGTAGTAAGAGGGAGTACAGATTTGATACATCCCAGGTCTCACATATGAAAAGGGATTCACCCCAAACATTGGACTTGGTCGACCAGTTTGCCTCGTCTCACTAGCCACTAGCACGGACACTTGGACTCATCACCTTACTGCAACACTTACCACTTCGTGTGTCTCTTCTCTTTCCTCACCCAATAGCTTTGTGTCGTTTCGTGGGGTCTGATAATGGAGGGAGAGGGGGTGGGGAGTAATCACCAGTCAAGGCGAAGACGCAAGTTTTCGGTGAGCCATTATCAGAAGTCAAAAGTTGGGGAGTGGAGAGGTGGAAATTTGTCAGCTTCAAATCACTGCAATGCAATTTAAGTTATTGCACAAACGCCTCCTTTAGACTCGCATACAACCAGTGACTTGTATTTAGATTTGGATGGCGTTGCACTTTCAGTCGGTTCAGGTGGAGAAGATGATTCACTTTCACGAGTTCATTTAGGTTGGCATGTTCGCTCCACCTCCACCTAGGCAGTCAGAAGTACCTCATCTCTTATGTCATGGTGGGATGCACTTATGCCTCGACACTCACCTCGATCTCACTGCCAATCCAAGGTGGATGTGAGAAAAGTACTATTAGTTATGCTAGTGGAGTAGAAGAGCACGAGTACGCATCCCGCCCTCCCTCCTCACTTATGCTAAGATTTACCGCGGAATTGTGGACTGGTAGCTAAGACCAAGAGGAGCCGTCACCACGACGTTAGTATTTAAGTGCGAAACTTATAATGTGAAAGAATCGTGACTACAGGTGACCAATTCTAATTAGAAGAGCAGATACACACAAAAGGGATTTCAACACCTTTGGAATCGCGATTCATCCGAAGAGTACATCAATTGAGCATAATGTTCTACTCATTGCATTGATTAACTTCCCTCATTCCACCAGGTTGGTGTCGTCGTATGTCAGACCACTTTAGTAAACATGGGGACACGCAACTTCCGTAACCTCAACTTTGCAAGTGCCCTCCCTATTTCCAACGTCTGAATGTGGTCAATAGAGTACTAACCAATTGTCACAATTTGGGCATGAATAGTGAAGTTGCCTAGTCATTGTCGCATTCACAAAGCAATTTCACTTTTCCGTCTGGCAGTGCACGAGCAACTCGTACACTCGGCCTCACTAACTTTTGCCACTACTGACCTGGTAGTTGGGGAAATCTGCTATTTGCAGTCGGTGTTTTATCTTCCAGTGGCAAAAATGCCCACGTGTGTTGATGAGAATGCTGGGAATTGTAGGTTCTGCCTATTACTGTTCATAAAAATTATGCTAGATGTATGTGATAACTAATCACGTCTGTCGATATCATAATTTCAATAAACGCTTCACTGTTTCTGGCGCCGTTATATCTACGTAAGAGGCATAACTAGACCCCACTCGACCACGAGGCGGTGAGAAGTGGTGAGACAGCGCTGCTTTTATTCTGTGATATCAAGTACGTGAATGCAAGTTGTGCAAATGGTGTGGTGTAAGTGCATCTTGACTAAAACGCCTCATGTTTGTAGATAAGGCGAGTGAATATGTAGGACCACAAATCATGAGAAATTTGAATAAGGATAAAAGTCCAAGGCCCAAGATCATGTCTGCTAAACTCCACCATGAGTGACAAGGAATGGCGATTAAGTGAACAGATTGGCCAATGGCTAAACATTCAGCCCATCGTTAATCTTCCCCATTAGTCCACCCCGTGTAGGGGTGAGCCTCGGTTTGATCCAGCAAAGTTGCTAAGCTACTTCCAACAGTCTTGACGCTCCTTGTTGTCTCCACATTCCTCACGCAGCACGTCAACACACAACGCACATCTAATAAAAGTGAAACTACACCTACTATAAATGCATTCGATTATTACATAATGTCGAGTTATAAGCATTTCGAATACCACCATTAGCAGATGAAAAACACTGTCATATATCATAATCTTAATTTACCGTTTCATCAAAAATTCGCTACGCCCTTGCCTAAATTTGAAAATACTTGAACATTTTGCTTGAATTTGTGCATACAATAAAACCTCGAATTCAACAGTGAATAAAGGAACGAAAACAAAAATCCTCTACATAAAATTAATAACAAAAGAATAAAAATATATTAACTTATCTTAACATCAATCAGTACCAAATGATAAATGGGAATCACATATGAAAATTTCGCTCATTTAAAAATGGAGGTTAAAAAGTATATAAAGGAGAAGTGACTTTAATACAAATGATTGATAAAAGTGAAGCAAAAAAACATACAGACTTCTAAGCGTCATTTTGCAAACAGCAAAGTGGCTAAAATCCATTACGATTGAAAACTCCGCTTAGATTGAATTTCATCAAGAATTTGCTGGAGTTCCTCTTCAGGAAACCGAGCGTTTTCCAAACTGGGAATCAGCACCTTTGCCTCTTCGGCTGTATCTGGAAGAAGATTTGCAACAGCAGCTAGCTCGAAATTATGAAATCTCTTTTGCGTTAACAAGCTACAAATTAATAAGTTATTTCATTGAGTCCAACTCACTTTCGCACACTTTCTATGGTATCACGATTATTAAATTTAGAAAATTGTGTGGCATAACTGTAAGTCTTTGTAAAATTATTGGAAAGTTCAACTTCATGAGCAGCGTTGCTTTCATTCTGCTTTTTCCTATTTTCCAACAAAAATTTCACTTCCGAAATCATCAAAGTTTCAGCATTTTCGAATTCCGGAGGAAATTTCAATTCCTTGGCATCGGATTCATCATTAACAGCTCTCATCTGAGACATATTGCCGGACAATGGGACGGAGAAACAAAAAAGCACGCAAATGTGCAAATAACGCGACGCAATCCAGAATTCAAACCACTTTGGATTTTCTCATGAGCCGCTAAAAAATTTCAAGGTTTGACACATTATTTAAATATCATTTATTTTGCAAAAAAATGCTCACATACAGGAAGTTAATCGTAATTGAATAACAAAAATTCATTTGATGTGTTTTTGAAAGATATTTAAAGGGTGCATATGTCATTTTAAAAAAGTGAAAGTTAAAATTTTAAATATGAATGTAAAAATTAAAATTTTTGTAAGCCCAGCCATTGAAATATTGATTGAATAAAATCTTATAATTTTAATGTACATTTAAACACTAATAATAACTTAAATAAAATAAAGTATAAATTTTACTTCCTTACAAAAATTTACAGCTTAATGTTGCATAAAAGTTTACTTCATGTACCTAATTGTTATAAATGAAATATTTAGGCCTGATATCAGCAAAAAGCTTCTGTGGTTTGAGTACTTTATGATTTATGCATTTCTGTTTCTAGGAAAAAACTAGTCTTAAATTAATATTTGTCAACACTACAGTATTGTCAATTTTTTGTTTAGTTGAAGTTTCTTAAGGTGTTATTTTATTATCATACGCTTTCTTAAATCTGTTATTACACAACAAATCTGCAAAGGTCGACAATTGGGGATCCATCTAATAGCCATCAAGTAAAGCGATAATTACCGTAAAGTGCTTGGTAAATTGTTTTTAATAAATCAATTGCGAAGACTTGACCAATAGATAGAAAGCTAAAGATGAAGTTGCATAACGCACTCGGTTTTCACCGTCTACTTACCCTGAAATTCAAGAATTTTGAACCGATCAGCTTCGGCAAAGAAGTCCTAAGTATATATCATGTCGAATTAGTGTCCAAATATTGGAATACCCTTGAATGAAATTAAGTAATTCTGAACTTAAAGCAAAAAGAGAATAATAAATGTGGGCCACAAAACACTGATATTATTTTAACAATATGAAAGAGGATTCGTCGATAAGTTTACGTTAACAGGTTAAAATCGATAAAATATAGCCCAATCTGGATTTTATCTTAAGCAATTGCAGCTGTTGCTGCCGAACTCGTTCGGCTAAACACTTTATAATGATCGTCCTTAATGCTGCTTTGAGTCCTTTCACTTGCTCATGAGACATTAGGTATATTGAGAATCCAATTAGAAAGGGGGCGTAAAAATGAACTTAGTTTGGCAAAAATGTTCTGGATTAGACAGCAACAAAGTTAATTCCTGCATAATATGGGAAATCTTAAGTGACAATCGAGCGAAAACGGTGTAGTGTGATGCTGAACGTTTATTGAAATACCTAAAACCTTCGGGATGTGATTGGTACAACTTTGCCGCTCTAAACAATTTGGGTGCGCTGTATTGCTTTTTTGGATTTAATCTGGACTTTCTTTTTTTTAAAATTCCACTTGATTTCTTACTATTTCTGCATGGGATAATGATTTTTTTCAATTACTAATTTTATAAGACGTCTATTTTGCTTTTATTAATTTAGTTCAGCCTCCCATCGATATTGTCTCACATCTCTTACACTAATGTTACTTTTGTGAATGGTGCAATCTACACTTAACTATTTTCGGCCCAATTGCAAAGTAATCTGGAGAAAATCGAAAATTGTACAGGCATTTCTGTTATGAGGAAGACATTCCTGCGTAAAATTGGTAATACTGGCGACATGTCACACCTAAGACGTGAACGACGTTTTGATTATTTGTTCTCATGATCCGTTAATGATCTCTTCTTTATATTTTTCAGTATTTTAATCTGACCATTCCAGTGACACTATACTTTTGCCAGTTTTTGAACTAGCATTCTGTTCGTTCTTAATGTAGGTATTCCGACTCATTTTCACTTCTCATTTCGCATTGTTTTCTGTAAAGTTTAAGATCAACAAATCTGCGCAGGTTATAAGAATGATATCCTAGAAACCTTGATAGAAATGACCTTGTCACGATGCTCGTCGGCGCATATTTACATCATAATAAATCATTTTACCCAAAATAATTTCACACGTGAGGCGCAGCGAGTCCTGGGGTTACGATCTACATCAAAGAAGCGAGGTTTCTCTAAATGAAAGTTCAATGATGCTATCAAGCTAAGTACCAAAAGCCCTTGCACAGTTGATCCTGAATTGACGTTGAAAAAGCCAAGTGCTAAAATTAATCTTATGGTTTACAATTTTCGATTTAGAAATGGGAGATGCTGGAGCCTACTCAAATACCCGAATTCGCGTAAGGCCGCCGGACAAGGGAAGTTTCCCACTAGATCACGAAGGAATCTGTAACGTAATGCGCAAAAAATGGATGAGCTGCATGAAATCTAATTCCTGGGAAAGCAGTAAGTGCAGAGTAGAGTCTGCCGCCTATCTTCAATGTCGAATTGAACACAACTTAATGAGCCCAGAAGAAACAACCAAATTAGGCTTTAACGAAGAGGAGTGGGAGAGAGCGACAAGGATTCGATCGAAAAATTGATCTTTGGAGGTGATCAATCGTGTAAAATAAATCCAACATCTGTGACTCTGAACTTTTTTAAAAAAGTGTTTATTTGCAGCATAGGGGTGATATACAGAAGGGTTATTGTTCAGACCGGGGTGGAGAGATGAGAATGATACCATCACCACGAACAAACAGGAGAGGGATCTTTCTCTTAGAAGTCTTGTAAATTTCTTCGTATGTTTCTTCATCTAATTCCAATGTGGTAATCGTTTCTTCAACATTACCAAGGATAAGATTGAGATGAGAATCGAATCCCTAGTGTAGATAAATATCAAAAATTATATAATCAAATTCTTACGTGTAGGGTGCCGATCAACTCACGATTGTGCCGCATTTTTACAAAAACCTTTTCATCAAGGCTAAGTCGAACCAAGTCTAATGGTTCTTCAACTAATACTGGCTGTTCGAACTAATGGGAAACAATGAAAATAAAGTAAACCTACAGATGTGGCTTCCTTTTCTTCTTCCATAAAGAAGGCTCAGGACCGTTAAACGAGCAATCTTCTAAATGGGCGGGTTGAATTGACAAATAAGAGTTGAGATTCAATTAAGGCAAATTTATGCCTTATTATTGAACTCAAATGCATACAATTAAATTTATAATGAATCATATTTAATTTTTCTACTCAAATTTCGCATGAATTTTTCATTTTCAAGCCTAATTTGCACGAATTTAAGCTTACAGAATTGAAACAATAATATTTAATTAGAATATACAAATTCATATAAATAAATTATTAAAGATATTTGAAATAATTCGATCAAGAGTATTTGCCACTACCATTGTAGGAATGCGCACGGCTTCTTGTTGTAGATACTGATCGTCCATCCGTACATTACCCTTTGAACTCCCTTAACGAAGTAGGCAATTAATTTAGACTAAGATGTAACGACAGAACGAAACTTGGAGTTTCTTAATTTTTTTGACCATGATAGTGTAAATTCGTCAACTTCTAATCTCTTGTTTTTTTTGCAAGGTTTCACTTAAAGTGCTAGTCCAATAATGGAAACATAGAATCAGTCGCATATGCAAACCGCAGATGAATTTCTATAAGGCTTAGAACACATTCGGTTTTTAAATATTCTGTGTTAACACCGCAAATGATTAGCATACATGAATCATGTCTTGTTAATCTAATTTTAATACAGCAAACCGAACTGTGTACATGTCCGCTTAAAACTGATTTTGGGTCCTTCTTAATTAAGTTGGGATTTCGGCTGCTGTTCCTTACTATCATTCTGTTCATTTGATGATGATGTTCGCTATATTTAAACGGGAATAAAATTTGATGATATATGTCTTGAAGCGTAAAAATAGTACTGCAATTTTATCAACTTTGTTTTTAATAACGTCAAGGTATTTGTAGAGTTCATTTCTTTTAAATAATTCTTTAAAACAATCAGGGATTATTGCAATAGTTTTCTTAAACAGAAATTTTATTTGAATTTTAGTTCGATTTCATTCAAACGAGACGCAATATGGTATATAAAACAACACACAATTCTCATCTTCAGTTCCGTACGTTAAAAATCTGGAGGATACTAGGATTTAAATCAAAGAGTTCTAGAAGCAGTGGCGAATTCAATAGAATTGCCTATTTTTAGATCAGAATCCCTTAACTAATGTCTAATAATATAATAGTTTTGTTAAGTGAATATTCTGGTATATTGGGTGTAATTGTTAGATGTTGGTAATATTTACTCATATATATATCGGAAAATTGATTTTAAACGCTATTCGATGACAACAAATGATTCTGAACGAAGCTATTAAAAAATGACATGTGCAATAAAAAAATTAATAAGTTATACGAAGCCCAGAAATGTCAGCCAGGATGCAACTATCCCAAGATTGACAGTGCTTTCTCTAAGTTAAATCCCACCTTTCCGGATGTGTACATTAGCCCTCGTTCTACAGAAAAATGCTTCCTGCAAGCCACCGATTTCACTCTACGTCCGAAAAGCAGCCACTTCTCGAACTTGTGTACCCCTCCGTCTTCAGTTCATACTATCGAACGCCAGGATTGGGACATGCAGCATCTACTGAGCCTAATTGCCAACACTCCTCAACGACAATCAGTCCAGTGAAGGAAGTTGACACAGAGCTGCTCCAAACAGATACACGAATACTCTACGAAGAACTTCCAGACCTCGCTGATGACTCTAATTCTACACTTGGGGATATTCACAACTTTCTGACAGAGCACCCTACCATCCCAACCAAGAAATGTAGCAAGAGCAAGAAAAAAAAGGACGGGCCGACCATAAACGCAGTTAAAGTCCCAACCGCCGCAGATTCTATCACTCAAAGATTGGATGAACTCGCGGAGCAGCTCAAGGAACTGAAGGTAGCCCGATCACGCACCTCACTGCGTCTCAATAAACGACGTCCTACGACTCCAAAGAGCCCACTTAGTCCAGCAAAACGCCGTAGCAAAATCTGCTACTATCACAGAACGTATGGAGACAAAGCCAAGAAATGCCAGCCAGGATGCAACTACCTCAGTACTGACAGTACTTTCTCCGACTTAAATTCCACAGGTCCGGAAAGGAACATTACCTCTCGCTCTGCAGAAAAATGCTTTGTTCAACTCACTAATCTGACCTTACGCCCGGATAGCAACCATTTTTCAAACATTTGTACCCCATTCTCTTCAATTCATACCATCAAACGCCAGGCTTGGGACATGGCAGAATCTACGGAGCCTAATTACCAACAACCCGCAGCGATAGCCAGTCCAGTGAAGGAAGTTGACACGAAGCTGCTTCAAACAGATACACAAGAATTCTACGAAGAAATCTCCAGATCTCGCTGATGACTTCAACTCTATACTTGGGGATATTCACAACTTTCTGACAGAGCATCCTACCATCCCAACCAAGAAATGTAGCAGGATCAAGAGAAAAATGACATAAGCAACCTCGGCAAATCAACAAGATATATCCAAATCAACCGCCCAAAACAGAAGGCCCAAACATAGGTTTCTGCGATGGGCACTTGCAAGGAAACTATATCGTTTGATTTATGCCTATCCGTCGCTGGATTCCAAGATTCACAACTTTACGAAAAAGGACAGAGCGCAATCTCCAGTACTACATAAACTGTATCGATCAACGTGTGAACGAGTTCACAAACCCCATCTTTGCCCACTGAACTGCAAGTCATCAAGCATAAAAGCAACCATCAGACCAACCAGAAACGACGCTCGAAACGAAACTCAACACTTACAAGCTCTTTGCAGTCATTAAAAAGTCAAATTCCAGCGTGGAGCCGACGAGGAAATAAGAAGATATGGATGCATGAAAACCTCAGTCCGTATTTGTACGCCTAACTTTTACCTCCTTGATTCCACTTGTACTTCGTTCAACTCTTACGTATCAGTCTTTGCCCTCATATCGTTAACTTTACTGTCACAAGAACTTTCACGTCTCGATCCCAACCTTCTTACATTCGCCGAAGAGTTACCTTCTCGACTGGTCGATTATGTATATTAGCTAATTTTCGAGAGGTTCCTTTGCCTTTTAGCTTTCTACAAACGCTCTAGAGGGGGAGTTTTGTGGGAACACAACTTTAGCATGACAAATACAGAAGCCTCTCAACTAATCAATGATCAGTGCCAATACAATCAATCAATGGTCAATTCCAGTACACGATTACCCGACCAGTCAATGACCCAAGTCATATGAGGTCACCATACCATAAAGTGTATATAATGACTAAGTTCCACGTCATATACACACACATCACACTTGCACGCCATACTAAATAAACGTGTTCCACGTTATACGTCTGCTTCTTCTCTAGCTTTGCGGTAGCTTAGCTAATTCTGGGAGACTTACCGAATAGGAGAATCTGCCATAGAGGTTTCTGAGAATAGTCAAGGCTTATTAAGGTAGCTAATCCCCTACAAATATTTGCACGAAATAATCAACAGTTCAAATTGGAGGACAAGCGTCTAAAGTAATCTAAACTAGCGTAGCTAATGAGGTGGTCATTGCATCGATCTCCCGATGTCTCGCATGTAAAAGAGATCTGTAAAAGGAATAAATGTGGAGGGTACAGCGCTCCCAAACAGTCTGGAACATGCGCCAGCGCTATTTATTGCGTACGGAGCAAGTGGGCTTGTGAGTGCAGAGCCAAAGTTGTATTTTAATTATTAGACCTGTTCACACCATACCCTCTGTTGCCTCTATGTTATTGAAGTAGCTTAGATAATTTCGGGGCAGTTTTATACAAGGTGATTTATCTGCCTAATTTTCACTCTCCGAAAGCATTCCTTCCCCATCTGTCCGTGAGCAAGCGTCAAACCTATCTCTTTCCATTACACTACTAACTTCGATTCCAGTAACATATTATTGACTTGCTTCGAACCCCTCTCACCCCTGATTCATGCAATAATTTAACGAATACAACTTCATCAACACCCTGCTTTAAGAGAAGTAAGCTCTTTCCAATAAAATCTTATTGTGTCTTAAATCAATAACTTATGGCATCTCTTTCACATTGTTATCGACGATATTTCACAAATAAGCCTTGACAAAACGTTAACAAACCTCTGTGGCACAAACCCCTAAAATGAGATTACTCTCGACATTAGCTAAGCTATCTCACTAGTGTCAAGAAAACAAAGTGTATAGCATGAAGAGCGCTTATTACAGCTTATGGTTAGTGTCACAAAGATTAGTCATAAAAAAATAATTAGCGCTACTCTTCGTTGCAGCAGCTAATTGGCTGTGAGGTCTCTGCTCTCACGACGCACTTGCTCGCTACGGGACCAGTAGCGCGACTCACCTTCCAGCCTGTTCGAGCGATCATTTGGTTCCTTTGATCATGTTTGATCAATGGCCAATCACAAATGAAAATTTTGGTCAAGAAATAGAAGAATAAAATGTATATTTCTCCCAGATACAGCACGATTAAATCCACCGTCTAACCAACACTCCTCTTAAGGACTGACGTGTTGAACATTATTTTTGCTTGACTGAACAGCTGTATAATCTGGCCTGAAGTGAATTTCCATATCCCCTGCTGATAAACGATTGTTCGTGTCACCTCATCTACGTTTATATTACGCCAAGTTGGCATGACAGCTGTGGTGAAACTAATTGTTTTCCCTCGAAATTATGCAGCTACTCCTATGAGCACACTCTGAGCCTCGGAAATGCAAAATGTAATCATTACCAACAAATGAAATCATCCAAAATAGGGCAAAGGAGTGGTTGGAATCATGTGCAGTAATAATATAATAATCTTCATCCAATTTTTCTATTCAGATTGCACCTTATTTAGACGATAAGTAGTTCACTACTCCGAGTTTCAAAATATAGGATTAAAGGATTTGCTCACTAGATTACTAAGCAGACTCATGTCCACGATGTTCATTGCTTGCGGCTTCAATTCCTTCCATTAACTCCAAAGCAAGATGATATGAGCTTAGGCCCTTAGAGGAAGTTTACACTTTAGCACCTTCTATGTTGAGGATAGTAAACTATCGCGGCTGGCCTTCCACTCCACGGTAAATGCATGAATAAGCAGCTATCGTGTGAACTAAACCCTGCAGACGTGCACCCAATGACCTCCAAAGCGAAACGTTAAAAACCACCCAAAAGGCGTTATACGTGTTCGTAATGCTTGATTTGGGCAGAGGGAAGGTATCTAGAAAACATCCTAGCGAAAACTTGTTGACAAGACTTAACTAGGCCGATCAGTCACCCACATTGCTAAATTTGTGTGTTGATCACTATGCCACCGCCACATGACAAATGTGTTTCTTAAAATTTCTTAAGCTTAATAGCATGGGACTCCAAAGATATTTCAAAACAAATAAACGTAAGGACCGACCGCATTCACCTATTCCCCTTTCGATTCCTGATCATCACTGCAAGTACTTGGATAGATAACGCCTTCCGTAGACTTGATAGCTGCACAAGTTAAAATATTCCTCCTGTCGTATGTTAAAGCCTCTTCAAGTGGAAAATACTTCTTTTCGACAAAACATTTGATGTTTGCGATTATAATATATATAATTCAATGCGCATATTGAAAAATAGTCAAATTATAACAGTGATAGAACAGTAAATGGTGAAGATGCAAGCCAAGCAAGCGATTTAACTGCGGATAATAAGATCACACCGAAGATCAATATATGCATACCTGTACTTTACAGCGTATTACTATGTGAAAGGCACAAAGACACAGATCATATATACACGCACACTGAAGTTGAGTTACCTCCAAACGCTCATTCATGCTCTTTTTAGCAACACACACACTTGATAAATAATTAAATGGTAAAAACCAACTAAGCAAAACAAAAGCCTAACAAGGAAGGAATCAATAAAACTAATCGAAATAATTATGAAAAGAGACAGTTAGGAACACAAACTAAGAGGAAAATTGTAAATAGCGGGTCACCCCAAAAACGCATTTATATAATAATAACAAATCGAAGAGTTTACATAATTCAAATTCATTGGTAGAAAGGATGAGAATGAAAAAGACCTAAGCCAAGGGTTTTTCCAGGTTTCTACGGTAAAGGTAAATACGACAGAGTTGATAAATCCCAGTAGCCGCAACGAAAATATTGACACTGAAAAGATTCCAGTTCTTTGGTTTGATAACTAGGGAGTAACGAGACCAGATAAGTCCTGTTGCAGCAAGAGCGGTACTTTGGGAGACACTGACTTTCTCAACGGGACGGGTTAAATCCGCAATTCCGGCAATTACCAAGCCCTAAAAAGAGTAAGAAAATAAACATTAAAAATAAGAGAAATCAAACATACCCATTTAAAGGTAGGTGCCCAAAAGAAAATGGTCTTTGGGCCAGCTGGATGGTTCCAGAATGGTTGCAAGAATGTGGGACAAACTTTGTCGCCAGCTTTTACAAGAGATTTATACACTAACGCCATGGAAGAAAGTGTGGAGAGTATGTGCGAAGCACAGCGAAGTACAAGGCCACTAATGGCGGCGAAACCAAAACTAAATATTAGTTAACCAATCACGTTTGTCCTTTCAATCCTGTGCTCTAATCACATGATGTGACGCGAATGGAAACAATAAACGTAACCGAGTTGCAGCCAAAAATCAAAAAGAACATTAAGACATAAAAGATTAACACTCATTCACCTAAGCTTGCGTAGGAGAATTGAATACCAACTTCTGCACTCCTGATCGCTGCCGTGACCAGTGCAGCATTTTCTTTCTTGGGTCAGAAACAAGCTTGAAATTATCTTCTTCTTCAATGCAGTACTTCAATGCAGTAGTGGCAATTACCTATAATTAACTACTCTCTACGTTCGAAGTGTCTTACAGATGAAAATAATGCAAATTGAACATAAAAATATAAATAGCAATATAATAGTCAAACTAAAAAATAAGGTATTTCGGATGAGTTTTATGGTACTGCAAAGGCATTCAATAATATATTTTAAGTAGTATTACTGTATTAAATTTGAAATGCAATATACAGGGATATTTAGTGTCTTTGCTCGCTAAAATATCCATGAAAAACGGAATAATTCCATTTAGTTAATTCGTCAACACCGAATCTTTATGCATTGTGATTTTTTTCAAATGCACATAAAAGAAGTGTAAAAAACATGAGAGTCAACGTGAAAGTGATATTAAGATCATCCGAATTCACGTTGGTGATCATCAAATGCAAACGTCCAGCATTTAATGTATATATATATATATATATATATAGATAGATATAGATATTTTTCATACTTCATAGGAATTTATTTCATTCCTTTAATTCAATTTGTTGCAATAGCAATTAGTGACAAACAGCAACAAAAGCTATCTGATCTAACTTTCTTAATCCTACGATAATAAGTCTAATTTCAAGCGATTTTATTAAAGCAAACCGGTGTAAAATTTGAATCCATATAAACTGAGCATGTTTCATATGCTCATGAGCGCATTCAATACCTTCGCAATTTGCTTGATAGAATCCAAACGCATGAGACCATGGTTTGTAAAATCTAGATTAATACACCTATTCAATATTACTTATAATATCTAACCTAATTCTCATTTGGGGAACATACAAACTAACTAAACACACTCCGCAATAGTGAACCACCTTTTGACCTCGTACTTGCCTTAAATGCTTAAATGTGTGCTATTGAGCGCAAGGGAATTTAATATCTCTCAGAATCAGGAATGCACAGGTTTTTTCAAAATAATTAGTACAAACTTATAAATTATTCAAACCGACATTCAAATGCTATAGCTGATTATTTATTTTTTTAAAAACAAATCTCGTATTGGTTAATGCGATTTGTTGTGAATCTTATCAAAACCATAAATACCAAAATTGTACATATTTAAATTCGATATGTAGATCAATGTAATAGGCTGTGATAATTATTAAATTTATTAAAGAGATGACAAGGATAAATAAATGTGTTCCAAGTGTGGTTCAGTTTGGTCAATCACTCAAAATATAATTGCACATTTTCGGAAGTCGTTGGTGTTTGTTACAATACAAAATAAGGCAGATCTGCATTCTTGCTAACCCTATATCGATCTAACATGTTGGATATTCTTCTGAATATTAGGGTATTTCGATTACAGAATTCATGTTTAAGTTAGTCGAAAAACTTGGTTTGCATACGACGCTGGCTACGATGTTCTCAATTTCGAATTCGTCAAACTGAACTCTTCTCTTCAGTAAAAATGTATAGCATCGTGTCAAAATTGTATAATCAATAGAGGAATTACTGTTAGATCTTTTGTTAATTACCTTTACCATTTAAAAGTTATACATATAAACATGGAAATCATACTGAATGCTATAATTATTCAGTTATGGCTATATGAATCGCCATATCGATGATACGCTTTCAATTTTTATATGGATTATGGTAAGCACGTATTACTAATCTATGTACTTTCTCTAATATAATTAGAAATATGACAAATATTTATACGAATTAACCTTATAAAATTTCAAAGACAAAGTGCATGCTAAGTTAAATAGCTTCTAGGAATAGTATAATGATACTAAAATGTTCTTAAGCGACGACCCCAGAATCCACAGTCGTGACCAATTTAGCCTTGAACTCCGGTGTCAACGTTAAAACTTGCTTCCAACGCCTGAATATAATTGGTACTCTCTTCTGTTCATTTAGTTTGCTTAGTTTTTTTAATCAATTGTACATTTACCATACAATATCTAAAATAAGGCGTTAGTATTTCAGATGACTAGAATGGAGTGCAGCGGGAGGATCTGCAATTCAACGGGCGAAAGCGAGGATGTTAGGATCTCTGTTCCAGTAAATGGAACGAGCATAACTTCATCGGAGATGGTTAACTCAATTGCAATCCTTCAACGACAAATTAACAGACTCCTGACAGACAAAATTGAACCCAATGCACCAATTAACGGTAGTTTTGTGATTTCGATAGGAAATGTATTCTTGTTCTAGATTTCGATGAAGAACAAATTACCGAAGCTAGTGAATAATAATCCTTGTATTGTTAATTTTGTAAAGATCGCACACTCAAAATATAAAATAAATTTTACAAAAAATCAAGCCATTTGAAAACCTTCTTTATGTCCACATTATTGAAGGAGATTCTTTTCTGAAGCCATATCCAAAAGATCGTTTAGAATCCTAAAACAAATTAGATAAGAAATGTTAGTGTGAACTATTGAGGTCCACTTAAGGCTAAATAACTAATGCTTACTCCTCTAGGTTCCGAACAGTTTCTAAGGTACTTCTATACTTTGAGTTTGCCTCAGCGAGGGCTTCTCTTGGTGTTGACCATATTGTGCAGGGATGGGGCAGTAAAACTCGTTGGTAGACTTCTCTCCAAACGTTCTATGCAGGGAAAAATCCAAAAATACAAGTCGCGTACGGCTCACAATGAAAATCAGCGCCATCCAAAATGCAACTTACAATTGCATGAGAGTTCACACAAGGCCAGCATATTTTTGAGTCGGGGTCATCATCTTTGCCAGGTGGAGTGTATAAACAGTTTTGGATTGTTTTATTCACCTCCGGATTGTCTATATACGACCTAAAATGGGGATTAACAAAACACAACATTCAATGTACCAAAATGAGGGTTTCTTTTTCAAATTTGGAATGTTCTTTCGCATTGCATCACAGTCACCAATAAAGCTTGCTGAAAGAAAAGTTAAACGAAGAGGGCTAAAAATTACCGAAATCACAGAGGTAGACATGTCTGACCAAAAGCAGGAGCAATTCTTCGTTGAACTCGAAAGAACTTGGATATTGGGACCATATCTGGATTCAAATACAAGATTTCAGATTAGATATCAACGAATTATACATGTGAAAATTATAGTAATCTGCTATAATACGCATCAGTGTGACCAAATAGAATACATGCCTCAGAATTAGAAAAAGGTTAGGACTTCAGTCTCCTTACCAAAACGACAGACGAGAAACATTCGACCGAAATGATCAAGAGAACTCGAGTTCCTTCCTCATAAGGGAAGCTACATTTTGCTATCCCTCTATCCAATTTATAAACTTAGACTTCAAATCTGCATTTAAGCATAAGAACACACCTGCCAAACACAATCAAGAAAGAGGAGGAATATGGGAGAGGCTTCCTTCAATTGACCACTGGGTTGAGTCAGGAGTCTTGAACAGCGTCTTGCGAATGGATGTCCTGCAGCTACCCAATCACGATGTACCAGAGCCGCAAATCTATGCAAACAATTTTGGTTAGAAGTAGAACAATAATGTTAACAATTTATTTTATTCATTTACAAATACTCCGTGAGGGTTAAAACGAACCAACATTTGAGGTCATTGGCTTAAAGATATTTTGAAATACAGACTTCTATAGTGATATCCTATTAGGAGCTTTTGAGAGCTAGTTTGGAACCAATAAACCATTCAATTGGCAAATTTCTCATTTAATTTCTCCGGCAAAATTAGTAAAGCCGAATGCATAAAAACCTTTGGGCTTCCTAAAACATTGATTTGTTCAATAATTTTCAAAATATTGGGGTCGAAAATTATTTGACTTAACACATCAACAAATACTGTTTCTCTTCTACTAAAAATTCTGCTTAGGCTCAAGAGATACCATTCAGTCCGAGAAAGAGTAAAAGAGTAAATTTTACATACTCTAAGGGTTTGTAGTGACTTTCTAGCACAGTCTCTGAGCCAACCGCACCTAAATAATCGATCACGAAATCCAGTCGACTTGACACCAGACAGTCATATAACCATGACATAACTGCTGAGTACTTTTAGACTGCATGTAAGGGACCTATGACGCAAAGAAAAGTTGCAGTCTTGCCTACCTACCGCCCCCCAGAGTTCCTACATCCGCCACCAAGATCAGCCCTCAAAATTGTCTTTCTCAGTGCAAGTGCATTCTGGCAAAACTAAAGTTCGTATCAAACGTGGTAGAACAAATTTGAAGAGAGGAGGCAATAAAGCAGATAAAACTACACAGTATTATTCATTAACAGCACTGTAGCTGAATTGTGATTACATAACGGTCTGTCTCTACATCCGCAGTCTGTCAGCAGAAACTAAGCTAAAGTTTATCCATTTAACAGACTCTGTCCAACCTACACAGAACACGTTGCACTCCATCTCTGGACGTAACTCTGCAAGCCACTGCCCACTGTAGTGGCAACCATTTTTCCACAGCTCTCTGGCTACCTTAATAGTTGTTCATCACTGATTTTAAACAGTAAACCTTTGATTAAACTGAGTCTCTTCCTTCACATTACTACCTAGCCTCTTATGCAAATCCTTTGATGGGGCATAAAAGTGACATAATAAATACTCACCCACGAATAGTGCGAGTATCAGCAGATAGGATAACTTGAGTCAGAGAGGAGATAAGTAGGGATCTATCAGTGCCTTCATTACTAATGAGAAGCACCGAGAGACCTTCTCCAGTTTTGTCCGACCTATCACGCCCGCAAAGTGCACAAGCTGCTGTGGAAGCGATAGCTAGCGTATCTCGAACTAGTCCAAGCCAAGCTGTTGTTTTCTTCAGACTCACCTTTAGGGAGATAAGGTGTTATAATTAGATTGTCGGATAGCTAGCGAGACCTTCTTAATACGCTTAATTTTCTTTATCTCGTTTGTGATTATAGCTTAGTGAATAAGCTACACGCTTTTTTTATAATACAAAAGCTATTAAGACAGTTTAAGTCACCGATTTACTAAGACAGTAGATTTATTATTACTAAGGATATTTAATGTAGAATGACGCGGCCAAGGTGAACTTGAAATAAAGCTCACATAAAGTCATGGGCAAGGCAGATCAGTGAACACTCCAAAGAAGTCTGATTTGACTGGGATCTTGTGACCAAAACAACCAATAGTGTCAATTTCTGCCTACAATAGCGCAAATCCCTACCTCAAGGGAATTCAAGCAAAATAGAAGTGTGAGAAGGCAAAATATGTGCGAATAGCCAATAAAAAACTGATGCTATTGAAATATCAACGGGATCACTATTCTTCCGTCACAAGAACTTTCCGATTACTTCAAATACTATAAAAAGGGTAGGTAGAAAGCCATCCCATAACTTGTTACCATTTCCAGTAACTTGCGATTATGACAATTTGAATTGCACAACAACTTTCTACAAGAACAGAAACGAAGAAATGAATTGCAATTACCGACCCAAAATCAGAAAAAGAACTTAACAGGATAATTAATAGGAATCCATATTGATGTCTACTCAATTTTTTTGAAATCTTTAATTTACAGCTGCATAGATGATATGTCTCTATAGTTATTCACAATGATAGAAATCTGGTGCAGTCAGAAACTTAAACATTATAAAACCAATCTTATCACCATTTTGCCTTACTGGCGAGAAAATAGAATTCTGGCACTTCCCTCGTCAGCCACTACAGCTCACCCATGATCTTTGTCATTGGAAATGAGCAGATTAGTCACTACACCTCCGGAGCGCGGAAACAGAATAATTATCAAATCCATTGACTACAGGGGAAAATTATCGATCACTTCCTTCTACTGAATGAGAACTGGATTACAGTGTTTTTCTTTCAATAAATATACGAGAAATTAATATAGAAGCCGTTTAAGTACCTTTACACCAGCAAACGTGCTCTTGCCACTTGCGACGTCTTCTTCGGTGGTTGTCGTGGCCGGTCGAAGAAGATTTGGAAGATTGAATCCTGCATTAGAGTTTTGTTGCAGGGGTATTCCAGTTGGAGTTGTGATATCTATAATAGTAAAATCATCAGAAGCGGGAAAAGTCTGGTAAAGGTAAACGCTGTGTATTTATAAATAAAGTACACTTTATTCGGACAAGCAGATGCATAGCTATAGCCGAAAACAAGTCTTGAGGGGAAGAGTGAATGGAATTATGTACTTCTACTCCTTGAATCGGTTTAAAATAAATGCTTTTGCTTTTTAAGCAGATGCTTTCGAGAAACTCGTATTGAACTCACGTCAATTTTGAGGGTGACATTCTGATATACGTATTTCAATTACCCTGGACTATTACAAGATTTAAAATAACTCGAAATTGGAAAATAAAAGTTCCTGTTGATCGCTGTACCTGAGGAACACTGATCACATTCATTGCATAAGAGCACTGGTATATTCTTTGAATTAACAGTCCCAGAGTGTGCATATTCCCACTCAACCGTTTTTGCTCAAATTCACATGCGATGAGGATCAATATTGACATTAACAGTTTTTTTAGTCATGACAGTCCGGATAAACCAAAGACCTAGTCAGTTTCTTGGCCGATACAGCTTACTACGATGTGATCCATTCAAGACGTTTTCTCATAGAGGTTTTCTGTAGCGATACCTCTGGATCTATTTTGAAATGTTTAGTTTGTGAAACTTCTACCCTCTGATTACTACTCATGCAAATTTCGTCCCACTCGGTAATTCTTTCCTATCTCTGAGACACTAATTACTAACCTCTATATTTATACGAAATTGTTTACTGGCACCACTCATCTGGCTTCCATTCATGCTACACTGCAGTTAGAGTCCTTCTGGCCTTATAATCCTCAGCTTAGAGGGCGGGGGGAGGGAGGGGGGCAGGGCAATCGTCAGGGATGTAATGAGTGAAGCACCATATCACTACAATCTTGAGCAGCCATAGCATGACCTCAGTGACTAGTACACATCATACCAGCTATAATCAGCTAAGAAAAGCATAAATAACTACTCTCAAATAAAATTTAAGTTTGATGAAATTGACGGGCGTTTTTAACAGAGCATCAGGAACTTTAACCGACTAATTTGGTGCAGGACTCAGCTGACCACTACCCACTGAGGGCTGCAAGAGGAAATCGTTTGAAAATTTATATTTAAGTTTTGTGCTCTTCTACATTCGGATTGCATAGAGTAGAACTTAAACCACAATATTAGTTCCATAGATTGCTGAGTAAACTTGGTGGATTCAGTAGTTACTTCTTCTATAACCGGAATTTGTTGACTTAGATGATTAAAACATAGAATACACACCAAAAGTGATGGTGAGCCACACCAAATACCGTCGATTATGTATTCATACACTTTTCAACTATTCCTTTCCAGCACTAACGCTACTTATTTATAGATCACAGTTTATTCACTGTCTTCCCTTTCCAAGACAGACTGCTCTTGGTGCACGACATTCTCATGAATCGCCTCTCTCTAGTTAATACCTATCTGCCTCAACGTAATTATTTCGATACGTACTAAGGAGGCTCAGGGTATCAAAACAAATACCGGTAAAATACTACTTATACGTACCTTCAATGAACTTAACGAATATTTCATGAATCTTGGGTGGATCTGGCAGTGGTTTTTGCATAGATTTCCATCCCTTGTCGTAGAGATCAGTTAAGGAATCTAGAAACAAGGAAAATGAAAGTAGTCTTCAAATACTGATAATTGGAAATGAGTTGAAAAGACAGTCAAAAAATCCAACTGAAGCAAGCAGGGAATGAATTTAAATAAGCGAGTGAGGAGGAGGGGTTAAAATTCACACCTAAACTCCACATAATAGCAGAACCAATTAAATTTGAGGGGGGTAGGGTGGGGGGGAGGGAGAGGAAGGCAATAATTAAAGCGAATCCGATTCAAGTTAAAAAAAGGAGAGGGGGAGGGGGGGGGAAGAGGGGCTCATGCAAAAGGGAAAAGCCACTAACCTCTATTAGAGCGTTTCAAATGCCATCGTTTTTTAGATTTTTTGGGCAAGGTGTCTTCTGCTATTATCGTGGAGAAATCACGTCTCTCTATATGGAGGGGTACAGAGAAAATACATGGCTTGCTTGGAAGAGGGAATGAGAAACACAGGCAAGCAAACAAACGTGCACAAGGAAGAAGGCACAAACAACCACTCACCTTTTTTAGTACTTTTTGAGTTGGAAGATGAGACAACGGAGTGACTACTACTCTCATTGGCTAGATTGATAACCAATCCGCGTCCACTGGGGGATAGCATTGTGTCAAGTAAGTAGTCATTGGCTTGCAACTCGGATGGTTGTATGGAACCAGAAATAGAAGATGTATCATTAGTCAAAGATAATTGGTTTAAACGACTTGAAGAACTTGAGGAACCAAGACACGTCTTTCTACTTGCGGTGACTAAAATTGTCTGGGGAGAATAGAAGGCGGTTTAAGATCTAATAGCATCCTTTCAAATTAGAGACATGAAAACAGAAACGATCTTATAAGCGATGTGCTTCACTGTAAAATAAATTGAAGCAGAAAAACGAGTAGTAAGGCTAAATTTATGATATACCAAACTGAAATATCCACTTGCGTTTACTTGAATGGAAATAACATTTGCTTCACCATATAAACTATTAACTTTTAATGAATTGTGCACGAATAACCATTATTAGGAAACCTGAATTTACGTTTATTAGGCAGAATTACCCGAACTGACACCAATTGCCAACCAGACGCGACACCCCATCTTTTCAACTACCCAAACGCTTAGATTAATTACCTCCAAATTTTCAAAGTTGGGTTCTTCACCGGCAGATGCAATCTTACCCGACAACAATCTCCACTACACACCTATTTAACCAATTCCTACAGCTAAGTCTAACTAAATATTTGTTTGTCTTCTTCATACGTTTTTTGTAGCTTTACATCACATAAGGAGTAAAAACTCCCAATAGTTTGTAGATGGGCCCAAGATTAATGGGAGATTCGACCTCAATTCACTATCAAACAATTTCATATTCGAACAGGTATTAACTTAGATGGGTTACAATTTTAATCTTAACGAAGAGGATAAATTTATGACGTATTCTTAACTCAACCTCCCCCCCCCCCCTCATATTAATCACCGGGGATCACGTAGCAAAGTTAACCAAATTGATTGATGCAAGTATAACTTTTTAAAAAGAACTTAGACCGTCACCGCGTCCTAAGGCTCTGTCCACGCCCCTAATTCCTTTGTATCTAGACGGTCTCAGTTTAAAATAAACTTACATTTGCTTTCTCTATACGTACGCACTAAATCTATCAATCCCATATCTCATACCCACTACAAATCCTGTCACCAGTCCTCAGACTGGATTCTGCAAAAAAATGATACATACTGGCAAACCCTTTCTCCTTCATCTTATCTAGTGAAGATTGATAAAAAAGGCAATAGTTAATGGTAAGTGTCTAGATGAAAAAAGTACCCATAATTATTAGGTCATTTTCATTGAACTGCAATAAGTGTTCGGTTTAAAGAGAACTGATTTTTCCCTCTTAAGTCCGGGATATCAGATCAGAAAGAGTAAAAAATGGCGAGGAGAGATTGCAAAGAATAGGGGAGGGAATCAAGCAGGCGGAAAAGCTGAAAAACTTCTCATTAAATTATACACGGCCGCTCATTCGAGACCTGCTGAAAAATCTCAGATGGAATAAACGAGCATCATCAATCGCTCGAACAGGAAAAGAACCAGTAAGAAATCAAGAGGAAAAAAGAAGTCTAAAGGTAAAGGCATAATTATGATCAATTATGAAATATTCTCAATTAAAGAAACAAAAACGTTATTTTACGATGCCTCTACGTTACTATGAAAATTAATGCTTAATAGAGCTTGTAGGAAATATTGTAGATAGTCCGGATTGAGATGTAACAAGCTTTTATTAAGGCAAAAAGAACTTTTCTCTCTTCCAGTTGGAATAAGGAGACGTAAATTGAAAAAGTAAATCTATTGTGTCGGAAGCTGGGTCCACTTTAAAGAGTTCAAACATGAAAACTCAAGTACACAGCTTAACTATAATTAGGCTCTAGATACTTATTTGGATGTGTAAAAATGACAAAAAAATAAAACTAACCAATTTTGGGGCATGAAAGTACTTTATCAGAGGAAATCTAGAACCATAACGACAACAGGCCGCATTCGTAATAATGCTGTCATTAACCGATACCGGAACAACCACGAATTGCGGATAAGACGAGCAAACCTAAGAAAATAATAAAAGAATGTCTGCAGCCTTACTTGAAAATCGTTATTAACACCACTTATACGCAATTGGTTGTTGGATATATGTTCAGCAAAATCGACTTCGGGAGAAAAGTTCTGGGTTTTATCACCACCATCATCGATAACCGGACAGTTGGTAATAAAGTCATCAATTTTCCATGATGGTTCCTTTACTGAGAGTAATAGTTGGCAATTGGATAAATGACCTACACATATCGAATAATTGATTATGAACTGTTTGTTGCTGTCGTGCAGAAGGAAAATTAATTTCGTAAAATAGGAAGTCTTTTGTGACAATCAAAAGTGTGTACCAACTTGGCGGTGCCCGTCCAAATCGACGCTGAGTACCGTTGGAACTACCGTTTGATTGAGCATTTGAGTTTAGCGAGGGTGCAATGCGCACTAGTCGATCTATTAGTTTACGGTGAATCTAAAATGTGGCACATAACAAGAGCAATCGAGCTATTTACCAGAAATCCCTCCTTATCGTTTGACACTTCTATACCTTTTGAGGAAACACAGTAAGAACCCTGAATAACGAAACCGTCCGGACCGCAAAGATATGCGCTGTTCGACATTTCCTGAAAACCATCCAAATTAAAATTTAATAAAAAGGTACATCTTTTCATTTAAAATAAAGATAAAAGGAAATGACAAAATGCAAAACATGTGTACAAGACCAACCGCTACGTAGGGCGTAAGAAAGCGTAGAAACCTCAAGGCCAACAGTTAATCAATAGATATTTACCGATCGGTTTTGTTTTTCCACAAGTACACTCGGTTATTTTTACTTTCCGAGAGTGTATTTTATATTCGAACTCCATTATTTTAAGACTATATATTACAATAAAAGCAATTTAGCAGTTCAAGTAGATTAAGCAGATTCAACTGCATATCGAAAATAAATTTATACTTTCTTGTTAGGTAGGCTAACTAAGATCAAGTAAGGATATGACCTTTAAAAATAAATTTTAAGCTGAAGAATATGGGTCATTGTCAAGTTATTAAGAAGCATTACAATATTTAGTTTTGGGCTCGATTTGTTCATATTCTCGTTGGCGAGGCCAAGAAATCGCTCAGTATCAAGAGGACAGTTGATGAAAATAAAAAGTTTGAAAGTTTATACTGTGCAAATTTTTCAAATTTTCACATGTCCATTATGTTACTTTGAATTCTTTGTTGGATATAAATGAATGATGTAATTAAACCAACAAGAAGGAAATAACTTAATATTACTTGATTTAATCTTTTCATTCTATCTCTCTATCAATAATTTATTTATATACTATTCTCTAACGACTCACGAATCTGGCGGTTACTTTCTCACTATTAATTTATTACTTCCATCAAATAAATAACTATGAGCTACTTGATATATTCTGCCTTATTTCCTGTGCATTACCAAAGCTTTGAAAATGCTTTTTATCCGGCTGGTCTGCTAGCTTAATGTGATTTGTTCCTTAGTATATATTTGGACACATTTGTCTTTAAACGTACTCATATCTTAGCTATAAGTGGTATTATAAGATCTCATTACTGCCCTAGCTTTGATCAAAACGCAAATTAATAAAAGTGTACCTGAAATGAATAAATGAGATACTGATGTGAATCAACTTCGAACTATTCGAGAGGTGGTATACGCTAAATTCTCATCTATAGGATACGATAAACTCTTTCTTTAAGCATTCCAGGGACCGCGAACACAGGTTCTTATCGAATAGGAGATGTTACAAAACTGTAAGCCACCACTGAAAATTGAAGTAAATCCGGAATCATAAAACTGATAAATAGCTACCTATAATCTTTGATTAAAGAAACCAACAGAGATTATGTGGGTTCTTCATACATACCTCGTAAAGGATTTTACCCAAAACTTTCATAAAAGTGTATATAATTGAATTGCTTAAATAAAAGGGAAAATAATTGCTTTCAAAAATATACATAGCAAACATTAATATTAAGTATAAATTTACGATTTTTATGCAAAGTAGTCCTTAGTTTCAGTTATTTTTCTCAGATAGTTACTTGAACAAAAATCGTTCATTATCTGTGACTTTAAGGAGGGCTGCATAATTTGGCGGCTTTTGCAAAAATAGCTGGGATTCTGGTGCCCGTCGCTATTTTGATTCATTAACATTTTCAAGTTGTACTATTGTCTACCAGGTAATTATGGTCTCTAATAAAATGTTTTAATAGGTTAATTTGTGTGAGAGGCTACTTATAGCATTTTATTAGTTTGGTGCTTAACTTCTCAGCTTTTTAATTCTTTGTCATTATAATTTCACTGGATATTTCCTCTTTTTATTTAAATTTGTGCGCAAAATAAATATTGTGCTATTTAAGATAATCCATGGAGTTACGAGTTGGGAATAGATACCGACTGGGTCGCAAAATTGGCAGTGGTTCTTTTGGAGAAATTTATCTCGGTAAGTTTATTTTTTTCAAAACTTATTTGAAGTCTGCGTAGTATTTATTATGCAAGCCTGTTGTTGTTGTCTGTTATGCTTTTAGTTTTATTATGCATTGGTTTTATGATTTATTTGTCATTTTTCTTCTACCGCACATTATGTGAAGGTTTTTATTACGACTTTTTTCCTGCGGAACTTCAAAACTATAGACAGGATATTTACATCTTAGTACGCATGTTAGTGTACTACCATTAGAATCTGACAAACGGATTTGTTATTAGTATTTTCTGTCTTTTTACTCAAACGTATATGCTATTTAGGTTTTAGCTTATTTTTTATTTATTCTTCTCTATTTCCCTTTTTTGATTAATTGTATTTGCATCTCCACTTTTTTAATGTCACAGTTTTATTTGCTTCTCTGGTTCCTTTTCCTTGCTTAATGTCCTCATATTGGTTTCTGTTAATATTTTAATTGGATTTGCATGAATTTTAGTTGGTGAAGTTTGAAATATTTAATTCCTGTTTTAGGACTTTAGCAAACTTGCTTTTATTTTATTTAATCAATATACTTTTAATCCTTTAAACTTTAGTCAATAATTTTTGATTAGATATCATGAACATAAGGAAAACCACTGCTTTCTTCCAATTTTTTGGATCCAATTATTCATTTGCATCGTGGCTAAAATTGTAGTTTTGGGCTGTTTGTGTCGATTTGGAATTTTTAATTTTGCCCCTTTTATGATTGAAGTTGTTCGACAGCTGTTCAGTCATCTTTGTTCGAATGTGTAGCCAATTCAACTTTGGTGGCTATGGCTTCAAATTCAGCTGGTCTATTGAATTTTGTCCTTTATCGCAATTTTAATAAAATACGGTCTTATAAATGCGGCTTCTTTTTCCTGCGATGCCAAATCTCGTCACTTTCAAATTCCACCGGAATATAATCATCTACGATAATATATATATATATATATATATCATTTGTGATTCTATGGCGCCAAGCCATAGCAGTATTAGCACCTGATGTTGTATGTTCGAATGTTAACCAGTTAGTCATCTGAGCTGATAAAGTTGAGCTAGAAAGAATTGATTGGTAATCCTGCTTGGTCGTTATTGTTTCTTGACTGAAGTTTGACTATTATAATCTGGGCGTTTTTATAAATGTGACTCAGACCCATCATAGTTACTACCTTGGCTCCAGATAGTCTAAAATGCAAAAATGTTTATTTTCTTCAATTTCTAAATTTTGAAACAGTGCGGGGAGAGTGATCTGTTGGTCTTGTTCATTTTTCTTTATCCATATCATGTTAGCGAGTTTTTTCTCCAATATTTATCAATGCATACTTATTGTGCAGACCGGCTAACCACGCTCGTTAGCTCTTATAATGTAGAGAGGGTAATAGGATTCGTTTGTGTATCAAGGTGGCTTCATGGTGCTACGTTCTAACGCAATACTTTCCTCCTAGAGTATATTGCGCTCAATTTTCTGATCTAGTTATAAATGTCTGATCAATGCTTGCATTGCCGATCAGATAGTATCAGTGACGAACTGAGGATGTAGATATTGTAAAAGAAAATATATTCTTCAGATTATATTATTTTAGTTTGAGAAGTCTATGAAATTCAGTGTTTACTTTTTTGTGTTCTCGATTTCTTTTTTGGCTTTTAGTTGTAATATTTCGTTTTGTGAATTATAATTGTGTAGGCATTTTTTCCTCTTCATTCTAACGTTGATCAACAAACTTGAGAGGATTGATTATGTGGCCTGTTGTAATCGACAAAAATTGTTTTCCATCTAACTTTTACCTCTTTTATCATTTTTTTTTCCTATTTTTTGTTCTCAACACCGTTTATACGGTTGTTTTACGATTTTGATTGTTTTGCTTTATTTTTCTTTTCGTGTCTGTTTTGGTGCAAGGAATTATTCAATGCTGTTTACTCCTTAGTTGAAATTTTTAGCCCACTGAATAAGGAATTAATTTGTGTCAAACGGTAATCCTCAGCTATAATGACTCACTTCAAAGCGGTTGAAGATGTGAATCTTTTAGAGTGCTATAGTTTCGGATATGCCGATTTCATTTGCTCTCGAAAACGGATGCAGCCGGTGGTTTACATTTTAAACGAATTCTCATTCATGGGAAATTGACATCTTATGCAGTAAATTTTACCGAAATTATCTTATCTATGCAATTTAATTAACTCATGCCGAATATCGTCAGCCTTAACATTCATAACTAAACTCATAATTTTTTTAGAAAATTGCCCAATTTGCTTTAGTTATACAGGAGGAGGGATAGAATGTTAGTGCAACCTAAGATATCATTTATTATTATTCGTCATCAAAGGAATCCTTTTTGATCCATGTCGAACGTTCTCAAGGTCGTGCACGTTTGAACGCACAAATGCATGTACAAGATGTCGGACAGGTCCGTTTTGATTGGCTATCTGTAAACCTGTGTGTATGTATGTAAAGGGAGAGAGTTCGATTACGCGCGTGTAGATTTATCACTGACACATTGGCTATACGCGTCACCTTCACTCCTTGTCGTTGTAAAGCAAAAACGCAAAAGCGGACTGGCTTGGTGTGCCAGCCAGGAAAGGCCCTGGCCTGTACTAGTCACATTAATCTCTTCCTATCTCTACTTACCTCACTCTCTTTTTGGTCGCACACTAAGCGCTAAGTCCTCATTTTGGCGAACCAAAGTGCGCGCTACTGGTTTAATCAATGTAGACGATGAAGTAGCGTTCAATATGTATATGGAGTGTAAGTTTTCAACGTAGATGAGTTATCACCTTTACCCATAAGAAAAGGATGGCAGAGTAAGAGTTGCACTAGAAAGGTTTCTGGAATGATATTCCTTTTTTTCATTCTTAATATTATATGTTTATATTTATTGGAAGAAGGAATTCTCATCAGATATTTTTTATTGAAAAATGGGAAAAAAAACTGACTACCTGTTCTCTTTAGTTAAGTTGAAATTCACTAGAAAAGCTACTTTAACAACCTGATCTAGCTAGGCTTAGAGATAACCACTCAGAAATAGTGGTCTTCCCAAAGACAGAGAAAACAAAGGTTCAACGTCCAATTGGCCTAGATAATTTTCTTTAAAAGGTAGAGATAAGAAGAGGAAAAACGGATTTCTGATTATAGGGTTAAACAGAACGCGTTAACTTCTTTGTTCGTTTATTGAGAAACTAACGAAAATAATCTGGCAAATAGGAAGGCGCGGAGTTTTACCGGCACACTCGTTCAATAGAACGCTACAAGTTACGGAAAAACTAGTCCAACCGCGCTTTAGTATGTGATTGATTTTTTTGCATCGGTTACTAGTATTGAGAAATATTTGTTATCAAATGGGTTATAATAATGAATTCATTTATTTGAAAATTTTATTTACAATAGGTTTCGAACATGGGAAAGGGTAAGGAGAGGGTAGGGGGGTGGGGGGTGGGGTGACATAGCCTTTAAATTCTAAGCTAAATTTGGTACGATTTTTTCCGCCTTTAAAGTTCTCGTCTTTTGCAGCTCTGGCTTTCAGGTTATATTCATGAGAGCATTCATTCTAATTTCGCTTTTCCACTTTGGAGGTCCATCTTTAATACTCAAAGGTAGTATTCGAAAACTTCCATCCAGCTTAAAAAGTATATTTTCAATTTTTTACGAGCTTCTAGTCCTTTTGGGCGGCACCAACTGTTACTTCTTAAATTTCCTTTTTATCCAGTTAGGCAGCACTTTATCCACACTCTTGATTGAAACGTCGAATGGCTTTTAATTAATGCAATATATCTAATAATGGCCTCATTTTAATCACTAGGCCATACCTATTGTGTACTATCACGCCTAACAGGACTGAGAGCAATTCTGCTCTTGTATTAGTTAATATTTTAATCACCATTTTCTCAATTTCTCTTTCTGTCGCCAAATTTTTTAAGTTCTACCGTGAATTTCAACGATCTGATTGTGCATATGCTGAGTCATCGGATGTTGTGCGCCTGAAAGCTCTTAGTATACCGTGGTGGTCCATACTGACTAAAGTCAGACGATAGAAAAATGCTTTCTTTTTTTGGTGCAATACCTTCTTGCTTGAAACCACTTTTCAGGTTCTTAAGTACAACATAGAACTAAAGTGAGAGCTCAAAATGGTTGGATTTAGAGATATACACCCTATCAAAACTAATGGCCTTCATGAAGGCTAACTGAGAGCAATGGTCGTTCTCAAACCAGTTGCACAATGAATGTATGGAACAACCATAAAGGGCTGAGGTAGGAAGGGGGAGAAAGAGCGAGGAGAGATAAAAATTATTGGAACATAATTAGAGATGTGATTATGGCAAAAAGGCAAAATTAAGTATTATTGTTAGAAAAGCAGAGATATGAGTAAATATGTGCTTTCTATTGAATATTACGGATACTCTGATCTACGTATTGATTGCTCCTGACTGGATTCATTGATATTAACCTTTCTATTAGTTCAAATTAGAATGTACCAATGAGGTGATGGTGACCAAGGATATTGAATTTGGCTACTTTACCTTAACAGAACGAGTAAATAATTAAATAAATAAGTAAATAATTATTGTGATGTTCATAATCCGAGATCTAATGCTGACCACCATCTGTGCTCATCATAAAGACATCTACACATTAGGGGAATGACACAAGTCCAGCTTTTTAGTTATGACTCTCTTGTGTGTTATCACTACCTCACAGCTTCTTCACCTTCGGCATTTGGTGTGAAATTTTAGACAATTTTGCGGGACCGATTCGTTCGACTTTGATAATTATCAGTACGTACTTAGTAACCGAAAAATCGGTTCATTTATTTTCATCAAATTAGCTAAATCTAAAGCTCGTAGATGCAAGTTCAATATTTTTTTTAAAATTATGTATGGCTTTCAAACCCTTAAAATCGGGAATATTTTGGTGTATTTAGTCTTGATTGAAGAGGCGGCGGGTGGTATGAGTCATAAAGAATTTGTTAAAATTGTTGTCATTAAATTTAAATCTTTTGACACTAAGATTAATTTAGATTAGATATTCTCCATCTTCTCTATTGTTTAGGTTCGGTTACTTCTTGATATCATGGAGAATGACAATTTAAAATTGTCATTGATCGAGGTACAAGTCTGAGAAATTAGTTGTCTCGGGTTGAGATCTCAAAGCAAAGCAAGTTACTTGGCTGACTAACCACACTTATTAATTCTGGTCAGAAAGAGGGATATTAGAATGTTGGTTTCTCCTACGAGTGTCTCTTGGATGTACTACTTCTATCTAAACCAAATGCACCATTTCTCATAATGGAAACTTATCAAATTACTGCGTAGTAGAGGTTAACATACTCATCTGTAAAGGAAGAGGTCTTGGATTCGATGCTCGCATCCATCAAGTGGAATGACCAATCACAATCTTTGATTCTAGCTATTATAAGTGGGTTGGCAGATTATAGAAGTCCTTGCCAGGATGGATATTGAAAAAAAATGTTTCTGGAATTGATTTGGACGGAGGGTGCTTTCAATTTGCTCTTGTTGTATTTTATCTTCCTTTTCCATTTTCACATTCAAGCGCTAAAGGAATGTTAGCTTTCTTAGATTTGGAAATCCTACTTACACTGTTTGTGTGTGCGCTGTCTTCGGGGAGCAGAAATCAAAGCACTGAATCCTAGTTACTCATCTTACCTTTTCCTCTTTTTATCTCGGAGTGGGATTTTTTTCCTCTCCATTTTGTCTTATATTTCTCCCCTCTTTACTTTCTAGGCAGGACCAGTCGGTATGGGTTCTTTTTTTTCAAAATTGTTCCAGTTTAAACTACCGACTTTGGACTTCCCGGCTAATGTATTAATTTTAGCCTTACGCGCGTGGGTCTGGGCGTAATTATTTTCCGGCTTAAGGAAGTAATTGATTTTATTCTTTCTCCCCTTTAATGATCATTTGAGATGTGTCCAGCTAGTTGATGGTTTAAAGCAGTCCGCCGTTTCAGCTGTCATGATGAAAATGAATAGTGAGGCTTGGATCTTCTTTTTGAATTAACTATTAGTCGATGTTCATCGTTAATTAATGTTGATCCAAGGTCATTTGGCTATGACTTATCGAAGGAAAAAAGTCCCCTACATTTTGGAATAGAATATATTTCCTTTTTACCCTCCGATTAGTCATATTTGAAGACGTTAAGTTTATAGTTTCGCCATCATGGTTTCTAATTTAATTGGGAAGCGTGCTATACTTCACAATCTCGCGGTGAGTAGTTAGTATAAGCTTAGAATTTGGTTGTCCTAGTTTCGATTGTCAATTCTGTTCGACTTTTTCTAACTTCATTGCCCTATTTTTGAGGTCTTCGTACATCTATTTTCTTTTTTCAATGACTGCAAAAAATTGTAATTCACAAGGTCATGATTTAGTTATGGTAAACAATCGTGTTGCTAGACGTTATAAACAGGAAGAAGGATAGAGTGCTAATATCGTCATTGAAAAGTTGTCCAGAATTTCCATAGGTTTATTTTCTCATTGTTTAGGTAAGTAACTTCCACAAACACTTCCATATAGCACTTCGACTGAGAATGGGAATATTCATTGCTGTAGAGCACTTAGTTCCCATTGTTTTTTTTCCCAAGAATTATCTTTTGTTTACCTTGGGGATTAGTTTCCAACATGATCCTAATTATATTTGAGTGTCAGAGCGAATGTCTTAATGAAATTTCCTCTCCTATTCTCTTGGGGTTTTTCGTCAGTTGTCTGAGTGTTAAGCGATAATTACATGCGTACATATTTTCATCACGACTGATTGATTATTTTTTTTGACATTTGCACTGAGTCTATTGTTAACGATGGAGCTGACATTCCAATAAGCGGATCTTCAATCACCTAGGTCCTTCACAAGACTTAAAACCACCTATAATTATGCACTGGAAGTCCTTATTAGAATTTTGTCTTAAGGAATAGTGTTCCAGACGGTAAAAATGTTGTCTTTCTCTTCAAATATTCAATATTATTTGGCAACTTCGCAATTCACTGGGACAGTGAGTGATACTGTTGATAGTTTAGCCATGATATATTGGCCCAATTCAAGACTTTTTAATCGTCTTGATTGATTTGCCTTACCTATGACTTTCTGTAAACTTTCTAGCCTTATTTAATACGTAAAGACTACAAAATCCCCAAAACTTTCCTTTATTATTTTACTTTTATTTATGGCATTTCCCCATGGACTTTTCAAGCAGTTGTCTAAGACTTGGGCATTAAATATACGCACGTTCACACACAGGTGGGACGATTTTCGATATCTAGGTACTGCATAGGTGATTTAAATAGACCAAATTATACTGTGTACATTTCAGATTAACAGCTGTACTTGGCAGTAAATATAAATCAATGCTCATTAATTATCGTCTGATCACTCTCTATTTTCGACTCCCCTTTTAGGCACTGATGTAACAGACAACCAAGAAGTCGCAATAAAGTTGGAATGTGTTAACGCCAAACATCCACAATTGATGATCGAAGCCAGGATCTATCGGATACTACAGGGTGGATGTAAGTTGAGCTTCCTCTTAATTCTAACTATTGAATATTTCTTTTATTCATGTTTAATATTAGCTTAACATGTTCATGTTATAATTAGTGTAATTTTGTGATAACCTGCTGTTATCTAATTGGTTAACTCAATACAAATTTAGAAAGAGCAGGGAGCTTACAAATGATTCAGTTTAGTTTTTTTGACTTAATAGAGAAGAAAGAAGAGGAAGACGCAGATGTAGCTTGGCTGAAGGAATTGAGTGTAGGATTGAATCGGTTGGAAATGGGAAGAGAGCCGAGTAGACTTGGGGTACAATAATTGAAATGTGGAGTATGAGTGTTTCTAGATGGCTACAATCATGGAAATGACATTTGGCATCTTAACAAACAATTTCTCTTAATTTTTGGTATTGCAAAGAGGGAAAGGGTTTCGAAGAGAATAAGCTATTGCACCTCACTTTTATTAACTAGAGTTTACTCAGGGTTTACTATTTTATAAAATGCGTGCGATTTTGTTTTATTTCTTAATAATTTCAAATTTAGAAATGTGTTCTACTAAGCATTTCCTACCCTCATGTTGTCGTCTTAGTTTTGGGCTTTACAATGTCTCATTTCCGAGTAAGGTTCTTTGATTCAAAAATCTGCTTATATATTTCTTCGTTTTGTCAATAAGTCACTGCAGATGTAAATATAGGTCATCGATGTAGACTTGACTAGTTGTGTGACCAACCAAGTTATTTTAGTTAGGCTAGTAAAAGGGTTAATTGAATTCAAATTTCTCTTTTTGGATGCTACCTTAGTATTTGGTATTTCTCCACTGAATATGAGCGTTTGAAAACGCCTTCCTAACGGAGCTTTGGAGTTATTATTACCCACCCCAGTTGGTTCGTTTTTTTAACCAGGTATAATAGTCTATTTTCCGTTTTTCTGCGCTCTCTGCTGTTACGGAGTCTAAATCGATTCAAAATGATTTAATAAAATTAATTAGTTTTCATATTAATTCATCAAGCCACTGATATTAATGTGTGTTAGAAAATATCCTTACTTATCTCTTTCATAGGATCTGGCAATTTACGTGCAGCTGGCCGGGGAAGGGGCTGTAGAATACAAACTTCTCATTAGAGTGGTTTCATGATGCTGTTCGGAAACGCCTTCCTTTAACTAACGTATCTTATTTTGACTTCCTGTAAACTGCCGGTGTTATCTTATATAAACATTTAAGGTAGAAGTGATTCTCTCTTTCATTGCTGCGTATTTTTGTAAAGGAAAAAGGGGGGTTAAATAACTCACAGTCCTTAATCTACTCTTTCCCAACTACTTGAAAGCACTTATTTGATGAACTCTGAACTTATCTAGCTCTTAGATTTTAAAATGTGAAGTGAGGCTAAATTAAAGTTAATCAGCTTTAATCATCTGACTCAGTTAGGCTTAAGTATATTCATGTGAAAGTAGAATGTTGTAAAATATAACAGCATGTCAATATCTTATCAAAAATCGAGAGTTGGGGCGAATCGGTGATATATTGGAGAGTCGTAGATTGATGGAGAAAACAGTGTTGTTGAAAGTAGAGCCTTGTTACACGTCTAATGTGTTTGAATGTGTAAATTTGTGATTGGCTTAATAATGCACACTTAGAGGAGTTGTTTGATTTAATGATTCATTGTGGCTATAAGCTGACCTGTGAGTCATTGGATGTCGTACTGCAAATTCTTTAATTTTATCCTTCCTCTTAGCAGTTGGCATCCCAACACTGAAGTGGTGCGGTAGGGAAGGAGACTACAACGTCTTGGTAATGCAACTTCTCGGGCCAAGTCTGGAGGATTTATTCAACTTTTGCGGTCGTCGTTTTCGTCTCAAAACTGTCATCCTACTTGCAGATCAAATTCTTATGCGCATAGAATACATGCACAGTCGTAACTTCATTCACAGGTTCGTTTGTGTGTTTAAATGCACTTTTAAAAAATGTGGGGTGACACTTAACGTCTTGGCCAATTAAGACATTCCAAAGTATACACTGTTATTATGTGTTGAGTCGACTTGTTTAGTTGAGGTATTGAAGTGATTAGAAGTTAAGAAATTGTGCACATATGTGCATTCATAGTGAACTTTAAATCATGCCAATTCCGCGTTTCAACATAAAGATTGACATCTGGAGAATAGTGATCTTCATTTGTGTGTTTTGACCACTGTTCGTTTCTAATTGTGCTGCTAAAGGTTTGCTTCTATTGTTTAATCCCATTTTCTGCCCCATTTTCACAGGTTTGCCATCCACCCAATCGCTCCTTGCATCTGTCCGCTGGTAGTAGTTTCGCTGAATTTTCATCGAAATCTGTAGTCATTTTCATGCACAACGCTTAGTCATCTACACACTACTGATTCTATTCTAATATTCGTCATGCTGTTTTATTTTCATCGGCTACAGGTTTTACTGGTAACAAATATACCTTTGCTAGCTCTTCATGGCATTATAATTTGCCTAAAACTAGGTATACACGTATTGCTCCTGTAAAATGGATCAAGTAAAGATTTTATCGTTAGGATATGATGAAATAAGTTAGCCTGTCTGGGGCACACAGATTGAGAGTAATATGCAGATAGACGATGTCTTAATCGCACAGATTTTGGAGTATGTTACCTCCATGCTACCGTTGATCTCATCCATAAGGAAGAAAATCTGAGTTCAACGACAGCCGTTTATGTATAATCCGGATATGGAAATTGATTGACCACCTGGTTAACCAGTAATCGTAGAATGAAGAAAGTTCGCTTCCTGGTACAAACAGTTATTCGTAACGAAGTCAGAATATTCTCCTTTCTGGAACGAATATCTGAAAGGGACTCTTGAAATAAGTTTTTTTAAGCATTGGACCTCTTAGGTTTATTCATTAACTTTTCCTCCATCTAACTGTTACATTGAAGCTGAGGTTACCTACTCTCGGCTGCGGAGGAAGACACACCCGAAAATCATGACAGTTTGGACAAATTTAGTCTATTATTTTGCTCGTTGCGCTCTTCATCTCGGCAAAAATCGAATCTCGGAAAGATCTAGTCTATTTGCACTCTGCTCAGATATTTCTTTGTCTCTGTAAAACAATTTTGTCTTGCCTTTTCTACGATGCTTGTAAGAGCAGTAGCGTAAATCTTCATTGTGTACAAACTTCTTGGTGGAGGCTGGAACATTCTTGAATTCACTAGAAGAAACTCAGATTCCGCTACATGGGTGCTCCAGCATTTTCACACTGCAGATTTTAGTCTGTTATGCTGCTTCCTGCCCATAGGAACTTCGTAATCTTTATTGCAATTTTCCACCTCATGCCAATTTTTTTTCACAATTTTCAGGGAACATTGAGCAAAGATCGTAATCTCATTATTTTGATGTTCGGTACGAATCATCATTGTAAAAGTTGTTCTCTTCCATGATTCAGATGGGGTCCAGTCTTCCATTCTCACTGTCATCACGTATATGTATGAAAAATGGTATACGTGAACAGCTTTAAGAAATTTGTCAAATAGCAGCCAAATATTTTTCTGTAAAAATGTTTCCAAACACCCTGTGCTTTGCAATCCCTAAAACGTCCTTTGTGCCTCCTTTCCGGCCAAACCAATTTGTTACTCCTCTTGCAATCAGCTGATTATTCCTACGTGCCTACCTCCTACTCACTCGCTTTCCTTATTTTTCCCCCTCACTTTACTTCTTCCCCTTTTTGGTTATCTTTCCTAATTGTCGACGAGTTTCAACCAAAACACCTGGATTGTTAAGTTAAGATATTTCAAACAATTAGAGGTTGATTAATTCTCACTCATTGCATTCGCGCAGCAAATTGAAGCAAATTATGAATTTCGGAATCTTTCGTCTTTGTTTTCCCATTTCCCCTGTCATCCAATCAAATGGTGGAAAAAGTCATGTTTGCTCAGACCCGCTGTTTTAGACAACTAAACAATCGTAAATATGACCGGAGTGTCTGAATTTTCTCGGTAAACCAAAAATGTTTACTATGTGACATCTGTATCACACGCTTTTCTATTGAGACATTAGATCTACTTTAGACTGATGCGTTCCTCGATTTTTTTAACTTGGTCAGTCGGATAGTGGGTATATAACCTTCAATTTAGCATTTCCCATTAGAGTTGTTGCTTAACGCTCTTTTAACTTCCTGAGGTGTCCACATTATTAAGCTATTAACCTAAAACTCGGGTTGGCTAAATTCTCATTCTAAATCCACCTAACTACGGTTCACTCTTAACTGTAAATGGCTGATGACTTCATGTTGGGTTAATACAAGAGTGATGATAATGATTAGTCTATATTATGAAAGCTAGATTTCATAAGATTAATTTCCACAACGGTCTTGTTGATCGTATATTTACTGTTGGATCATTAATTATCAAAAATGCTTAGAGAATTTTTCATATCGAGATAGGAGTTTCTTAAATTTTTCTGGAGTTCGAACCTTAATTGATTCCTCTTAGAAAGCTGGACCTATTTAGTTCACTTTGAGTCTATTGGAGACTATGTGAAGGCTGTTGGGTAGACTTGTTGGTTAACAGTTTTAAGAAATGGATCTTTATTCATTTTCACCCTCAGTTTTGTTAGTTGGTTTAAAGTAAGATTTGCCCCTTCTTTGAATCCATCCAACACACTTCCTCAACTAATCTAACTCGGACTTGATTGGGATATCTTTTTCCAGCAGTCTGAAGCCGGTTGATTGCAAATAGTTATCGATCTGTTTTCCACAATTTTAATTAAGCTTTTATTAACATTTTTACTGCTGCCATCTCACCAATGCAATCCGAATGTTTTGCTTTATTTGCACTTTAGATGTATTTAGTTGTTCATTTACTCTCAAGAGTAGAATCCATTTCATTTTTGTTCCCTAAGCTAATTATAGCTTAATCACAGAGTTTGTAAGTGAATTAATGACTACAGTCTTTTGCCTTGTCAATTTATCCAAATAGTTTGTAATTCTACTTTCCTTCATTTGAAATCGGCTAACAAATGTAACAAATTATAAATGGGAGGGGATTGAAGCGTTGCTGAGGGCAACGCCAAGGTATACCACATTCCAACTTGTGAATGTTTGCATTCATTTTGGGCTTGTAGCAACTATATTTCTGTGGTATTCAGTGCTTATTGACTTTCTGGCCTTCAAGCGTTCATCTTACCATTTGGACTCATTTTGCTTCCCAAAGTTGAGAATGCAAATTGATTTATATGATGTTCAACGGCGTACAATCTTAGCAAAAGGTGGGTAAAATGCTAAGGTACCAGGGCTCTGTTAGCTCTGCTTCTTTATCTTCTTGCATTCATAAGTAGCAAAGATGTTTTAAAAATAACTGAGCTCGTTTGAATTAACTGAAGTTGTCTCTTTGCGCTAATTGTACTTAATCTAATTATCATTTTGACGCTGATCGCATTCTCACACTTACATTTACATGATTGACATTGCTTTACCTACCGGGTCTAGATACATATGGAAAGTTATCTGCTGGTAGTAGTTATCACAGCAATTGTTTCATTCGATGTATAGAGTATTTGTTTTACTAAAAGCACACTAAATGTGACGCAGCGACTAACATGCCTGCCTGTCAAGTCCGAAGTAAACGGATTCAATGTCTAAGTTTCAGCAGGTCTTACCAGTGACCGGCATGCCCACAGTATTATGGTACTGAGATGGTTAAATTATCAGCCTTGTTATTAAAAGACGAGAGAGCGGATGAATACCTCTATCTAAGCTAGCTCTAGTCAGGATTGTTTATATTGCGGGGGGTGGGCGTTTTATGATATATTCTCTGGTACCTAAATTTGAGACAATACAAAAGCTCATTACTTCGTAGAACCATGGTGAATTTGTTTATTAACACTCTCTTCATTGGCAGGAATCCCCATCCATATTAGCTGAGCATGATGAATTGAGAGAGCGGCAAAAATCGAGTTTCTTTTTTCAGGGGTTAATCTTCAAAATCATGGAAGTTAAAATGTACCATGTATAAGTCGATGAAGGTTAAATTTCTAATACTCGGTTCTTTTTTGAAACATCGGTGGATTGGTCGAACTCTCATTTGTCAGTGGCAAGTAAAAATTGACAATCGATATATCACAAGTGAACCTTTGTGTAAGAAGGATGAGAACTGCAGCAAATGCGCTCAGTTTGCTTCTTACGAAGAAATTTGAACTATTGTGTAATTCTAGTGGTGCTAGATTAAGAAAAAAAACAATAAAAGTAAAAATTTTGTGGCACTCATGTAATAGTGACTTGCTTAAATGTGTTCTTATTCATTTGATTGACATTATTCGTATCATAAGTACTATTTGGATATTATGGTGTAAATTTTCCAACATTACTTTTACTGAAGCATAAAGCGTTAACTCTGGAGAATTCATCCATGAGAAAGGAATCTTTAACTATAACTGGATTTGTACTCTCATTTCCTCTCTGATAATTGGGAATTGGACAATAAAACACCATTTATAAGAGAATTTTTGTATTCACTTTCAGTTTGGTTTGAGATTTGCACTCTCGGTGCAAGAAAGCAAATTTTGACTTTCCCTAAACCGTGTTTAATTGAGGATGGAGTAATTTCTAGAAATCCCTTCCGTGTTGGTGAAGTGGCGGTCATTTTTAAGTCATGGTCCTTTTATGAGTAAACGTTGGCAATCGTGTAATCGAGTAGGAAATAAGTGAATATATTTGTAACTCAACTGTGGTTATTTTCGTCCCGTAGAGCTTATCGGTCTTTCAGTGATAGTATTCGGGGGGCAGTAATTCCTGAAGCGTAACCATAGAGTCTAGTGCCCAATTGTTTTCTAAACATGATCAGAATTTATGAAAAATATTCATACTCAAATAGCCGTCTCTCAAATGGATTTTGTCATGTTCTCTGTTATTGAGAGCTCTGAAACCAGTGTTATAATCACATCAAAACATTCTGCCGCTTATCAGTCGGTTATTCATATAATAATTTGCTGATCAATAAGAAATTCAATTTGCTGAGTGCTAATTTTTTATTACTCTTTTTCCTTTGTAAGATTGCCACAACGCAAATATTCATAATTATTACTACTCACCTTTCCTTGTTCTTGACTGTCCCTCATTCCAACTTCGTCCATTTTTAGAGATATTAAACCAGACAATTTTCTCATGGGCCTTGGTAAACGTGGCAATGTGGTCTACTTCATTGATTTCGGATTAGCTAAACGATATCGTGACCCACGGACCCATTTGCATATTCCCTATCGGGAAAACAAGAATCTGACTGGCACGGCACGTTATGCCAGTGTTAATACACATCTTGGAATTGGTATGTTTAGATCCATTTATATCACTTATTTAATAGTTTGATTAATTTGCTGGCATTCCATTGGCTGCGGCCCGTTTTTTGTACTCAGGGGGCATAATTTTTTGTTTGGAAGATTATTATTCTGCCTGTTTGTAAAAGTAGTTACTGCAGTCACTTCTTTAAAGTTCTTCTTTCATATGTGTGTTATTGTAGTGATATATGGCGTAAAACATTGCCGTTTTTTAATAGCAGAAGTAGTACTCAAAATTGGACGCAATTTTTATTAAAAATAATCATTATTGTTATCAACTCCTAGTTGGTTCCAAAGTTTATGCCTTTCAAAATGGAAGCGAATTATGAAATTCGGAGATCGTGGTGCCGAAACCAACGGTAATATCTGCACAATCCATAGTGTTATTATCGTCACTTTGTCCGCAAGTCCTTTGTGCTTAGAGTGTTTATGAGTGTTTGTAGTTTTAAATCCACTGAGCGAGAGTTGTAGATATTTGTTCCTGAGTATGAAGGTTTGCACTTTTGTGATCTCGAGTTTTTTGAACCAGTTCATGTCAATATTATAGAAGCATTGACCAAATTTGGTTGATTTTAACTTGGTGGAGCCAATGTAATACTTACGGCTACTCCTATCACACGTCCGTTCCTCCGTTGGTTTTTAGTAGGCATTATTCTTTTTGTAAATTATAGTTATGTTTATAATGTAGTAGGCTTTTAGAATAGTTTAGTTAATGCAATATTACGACATATGTCATGTTTTTGGCTTATTCTAGGATCAATAGATATACCCGCCTTGGCTGTCCTAACCATCGAGGTCCTGCTAACCCATAACCTTTAGAGTCGCAGGAGGTCAACACTTATTAACACGAAAAAATTTAACTTTATGTACTATTAGGGCTACTTTCTACATACTGTGTGACTCTTCTTACAAGAAGCTAATGCTTTAACTGATTACATACCATTTTAGTAAAAAAATCATACTTCACACTATTCAGTCAAGCTATTACTGAGAAAAGTCGTTTTGGGACATTTACCTGTTACCCATGAAGAATATGTACTTGAGACCCTTTGAACAGATACGCGCGGAATTTGATGTTAATGTTGATGATGCCATTCTGATATTTAGTTTACAAACCTCCTCCTCCCCCCACCTTCCCCGGAAAATGAGGTACTGAAGAAAACTGTACTTGACAGTCCACATACTTTCTCATATAGTTGACGACTTCATTCTTTTTGCTTTAGGATCCCCTTGAGCAAGTATGAATTCGCGCTTTTAGAACCGCGAATTGACATTACTGGCGTTTTGGCCATGACTGTTGGTTCAAACCATAGATTTCCTTAACCACCAACCACTACTTTTCTTTACCGCTTCTATCTACTCTGCAAACAATTTCTAAAACTGTCGTTCAATTGTCGTAGCATTATGAGTAGGTATTGTCTTGTAATTTTTTAGCCTACTCTAACAGTATGGTCTAGTAATCTGATAGGAACAAAGTAGAATATTACCATTCCTCAAGCGAAGCTCGTGCTTGGTTATGCTTCCTCCAATTGGTATTAACTTTATACGCGATATCGATATTTTGTTTTATCCCCATTATTTGCCCAATTTAATATTCTCACTTTATAGGTCACCAAAAGTCTGTTCTACTGCCTGAGTAGCTCTTTACGATATTGTTTCTGATTCAATTAGCCTCACTCTCATCGAAGATGAAGTTAAATCCCCCTATTTATTTCACACGCGTTTTAGATCTATTCATTCATCCAAAGCACAAAGTCGTTTTTTCCGTTTGTGGTTTAGTAATCATATATCATAATCTCCGTCATCCACTCTCCTCCCCTTACTAAGTCATTAATCAACCTGTATAAGAGAGAGGAAGGATGTGATTGGAAGTGCCCACGCCCATAAACCTCTCTGTCTTGCGTTCTGCTGTATTTATCCCGAGAGCTGCAAACGAGCAAAGCAGGCATGCAAGCCACTTTGCCTACGCGAACGCCTAAAAATCACAAATGCTGTTTGCGATAACGGTAGCACCGACCGAACTCGTTTTAACGCCACACTTTGTGTTTCAATTTCCTGATTTTACTTATTAACTGGCGATTTTGCTGGTTGCTGAGGCAGTAAACACCAATGCCACAATCGAGAAAGGTAACTTGCAGGTCATGAAGCTAAAAGAAAATGCATCTCTGTTATCCCAGAGTCATTTATAAAAGTTTTTCCCAGCACTAATTTTGGTCATAGCGCTAGCGTTCTAGATCCTCCCTGACGATAAACTTGAATTAGACAAACTTAAATGACATATCTCTGCGAGTATTGAATCCGTGTCAATTGTTTATGCCTACCGTTTCAGAATTCTGAGTAAAATTGGGTAAACGGAAAAGGAATGGCACGAAAACGAATATCTAAACGGTTAGTGTAAAAGATTGCGGACGTATTGATGAAGTCATAACATAGCTCTTGCGAAAGTATTCATTTATCCAGTCTAGTCGTCATTGCTGGTGTTTTTCCTACCTGTATTTGCTTTCACTCGTTTGGTTCATGGATGTGAGTAATTACCTCCTAGAATTTAGTCAAAAGTTACTCACAACGTATCTATAGTGAGATAGATGCATAAAGCAGTTATTTTTTCAAGAATTGTTATAGCTGTGATTGAATCACATATAATGAACAACTAGGAACATCTTGAAGGCTCTCTGTCGAGAAAAGCATATATCGATAAGCTTTAAGTTTTACGATTCTTACTGAAAGGAAATAGCAAGGTATGCATTGGTATTAAGACGGAATATTTCAAACGACTACTTCATAACTGTTTTTTCCTATACTTTCGTTTTTTGTCATGGTATCTGACACGACGACAAATTTCCAAATAATTGATGGAAGATTAGGTTGATCGATGTGCCATTTCCCTGTCTATTTGACTTAAAAGAAGTTAACTTAGTCCTATAAGTACTAATTAAATGAGGGGAACTTTTTATATCCCCTTTTATTGCTTAGGTGAGGCAGATTAGCAAATGTGAGGGCATGTTTTCGAGTGGTTATCCACGTTCTTATCAAGAAATACATATTCCCCCCCTCCCCTCCCCCCAGGAGTCACGAGTTATAGAGTAATGAGCAGGCAGATATAACCAAGTCAAGGAGAACTAATCGTGCATTTTTCACCAGTCAATACGTTCACGTTTCCTTAATTTGACTTAGTAACTATCCGCTTATTTCTGACGCATGCTCGTTTTCTCGAAGAGAGACCTTAATATCTCACTTCAAGATTTTCTACAATGGTCTGTGTTCCAATCGTAGTAGTTTTGAAGTTGCAATCAGGAGGTCAGAATCCGGGTCCAAAGTTGTTTAGCCTACGCGCATTATTACGATTTTGTGGGTTGCAAATGAAATAGGTCAACAAAGAGATCAAGAAACGATCGAAAGGTAGTGGAGGAGGAGCGGTGAAAGAGAGCAACATTAAGGTTTCCAAAGACCTTTTGTAAATCGATTTTTAGATTCGGCTTCTACATTGCTTACTCAATTAGCACTACATTTCCAAAATGCTAGCAATTTTATTCGTCTCAGGTTAGCAGCAAATGCATTTCTATGGTATATAGCGTTTATTGGTCATTCTTTAAAAAAGTTTGTGGAACTCCTTAATTTGCTTTCACTGAATGTGAAAACTTATTTCTATTTGGGTTACCATCAAGAAATCGCACATTTTAAAAACGCCATATTCAATAATAATAAAACATACAAAATAATTAAAAGTAATACTTGTTCAGGTGGTTTTTTGACTCCAGGCGCATTTAAAATCATTCTTAGCGTACCCTTCTTGCATATGAAAAGGTGGTAATTAGCTAGGGTGGGGGTCTGTCTAATATAGAACCTTCCACTTTCCTGAATTTTGGGAGGTCATTTTTATTTTGTAGGGGCGGGGCCTGACATTGTCATGTTGAAGAGTTATATCTTTTATATTTGTCTTTTAAATGTTGGTTTAGTCTTCCTAATAGTTGACAATAAACTTCGATAGTATTTGTTTCTCCCGGCTTTTACAATTTTTGGTGGGTTATTCCGCTTACATCCAATCAAGTGCTTAGAAGAAGCTTCCTAGTAGTTAATTCTGTCTTATGAGGGATGAAGTGAGTGCTTGATTTGAGTGTGAAAATGGGTAAATTATTTGTTGTCAAGACAGCAAGGACATGTGCTTGCTTCTGCGATCATCTTCACTGTATCAGAAAAGTTGATGCCGCGACACCTACATTCCCATCCTATTCAATTTACCGATGTGTGCTTCAAGTAAAAATGCGCGGGTCATCTCGGATATACGTGTTTCGGCAGTATGTCTTTGATATTTAACCAGGGACCTGATTCAACCGGCGATTTTATTACCCCATCATGGAAATTTGTAGATCGTCCTGATTTTGGCGCATTATTTAAATTCTTATTGCCAAACTGAAATATTTTCAACCAAAATTGACATTGCTGTACTGTGAGCATGAAGTTTTGTAATAGCTTAAGTGGCCGTGCAGGCGTTCAAGTCTTGACGTTAAAATAGCAGCATATAATGCCTGTTTGATGTGGTCTTTGTGCTTCAGGGCTGCACATTTTTTTCCTTTAACAATAAAATGAAATTCATTGCTCATAAATGATCCGCAGATTTGTACTTTTCACCATGTGTCTGGACACAAACTTGATTTCTTATGTGTAGACATTCGGTTATTTATTTCACCTGTATAGATTTGTGGAATCCTGTCTAAATATGGAGGGCTAGTCTGTCTACGTTGTCATTTTGCATACACTTGTAGTCTTGCTACGCAGTACAAAGGGATGGTGGGTTATCTCGGGAAATCTGTTTTGATTCCACAACTACTTGATCTCTTTAAGTTTTGCTAGCGCTTAATCTCACCTTAAGTTGTTTAGACTACTTATAATCTCAATTGCTTATTTAATTGATGGTTTATGGATGGTGGCAAATTGGTTCAGCATTGCTATTATTGTCTCAAACTTATCTTCGACTGAAATCCTACTTCGTTTTATGTAAAATCTCTTCACATTCGCCACATTAATTGGCTTTAATTGAGTAGTTATTACAATTAAATTTTTATTAATGTAAATACCTCATTCGTTGTGTTCATTAAGTCTGATTTGTTACTTTTAATCCAATGCTGAAGTGGATGATGATGTGGTAGTTCCACTTTATTTCTACTGATTGTCAGTAAACTTGATAATTTTGCGTTAAAAATGTTGGCTTGCTTTAGTAAACCCCACCTTTACTAGGTAAAGCTCATTTCTAATTTCACGTTTCGTTCAGAGGTTTCTTGATATTGTTCTTGTTTCAGGACGGGCGTTCTATTCTTCTCCTAATTTAAATGTTCACGCCAAGTACTTTGTCTCTGTCCCGTCTTGGTAGTTGTTAAGAGATGACTCATACTGTAGTCTCTTCCTGATGTATTTTATGCCATTTTGTTCTAAAATAACAGAAATGTAGACTACATTGCTTAAGGTTACACAGATCGGTCTCTACCTTTTATTATCTCATAAGGATAGATTCATTCCTTCTAGTGAATTTTCCGCTTAAAGCAAAATGATTCTACCTTTAGCGTATTATTTGTTTATTCTAACCTCCGTTGTCCTTCCCACTACCTTTTCATCTGGAAGGTGAATTTAAAATGGAAGTACAATAAAATCCCAATAAAAGGACAGGAAGATGTCGCCTAATAGTTTAATTACCCCTTCCCTCTCCCTTTTTTTGCATAATCTATACCCCAAGGTAAACTCCTCTCACTTCCCTCATATCCATGCATTCTCTCAAACGGCACTCAGAAGTACGCATTCATTATCTAACCATTTAAAACCCTAATGATTAAATGGGCGCGACCGACAACTTGAAGCAGCTTTCCGGTTAATAAGCTTTAAACAACACACACGTTGGATATCAAGTGGAGGTTCAATTTCTTATTTTACTTTATCAAAGTTGTTGAAATTAAAAGCTAGTTTCCATGTCCCTTCAACGACCCTCCCTCCTCCCTCAAGCGATAATTTTTGAAATGAGTGGTTACGTCAAGTTTTTCTGCTGATTTAGATGGAAAGTTTGTTCTAATCTTGTCTATTATTCAAGAATGAAATGTAGCCATTCATTGATTCCATCTCCGGTATTCTCACATTACCGCCAAGAGGTACATGTTGTGCATCGGTAATCTATTAATTACCAGTAGTGGAAGGCAAGTTTCATGCCAGGGAGGGGCTCCACGGTACTACTCCTATACCCCAGGCGAGCATATTCTTTAATGGTATTAAAGGTAAAACAAACCTGGTGTTTGTTTGATACGGGTTTTTCATTTTTATTTAATAGACTTACAACTGCAAGCGTCCTTTAATTCATAAATGTAATATCCACGTTTACCATCTGGACATATCTTTGCATAAATTTGGGCAAGGGGGAGGTGATTTGTTTCGCGGAATTAAGGAATTAGTGATCGTTCATTATTCATTTCAGCCAAAAGAATATTCATATGTAATTTCGCTATTTTAGGGCTCTGTATTTTTTCTCTCTTTTAAATTTCCCTCAACAGTCCCGCTTTTAGGATAGCTTTCTACCATATTCCACGCTAAACTCTCTTAAAGCTTTCAGCGATATTTCGCTTGCAGCTCGTTCTGATTTTTCGGTTGTCACTTGAAATGGTTTGATTCCTTTTCTTTTGAGCCACTGGCAAACTTGTCCGTGGCGTATTAATTGCTATGTGCTTAGGGTTTCACAATTCCACTTTCTGCTCAAGTACTACTGAATTTGGGCTTTTTATGACCTTGTAATGTGGGACAGACTTGGTTGGTCTTGCTGGTGTTTTCCTTATCCCACGTGCCATTTATTTTTGGTTAAATCTACCTCGTATTTTGTTATTATTGCATTATTTTGTTATTATAACTCCTGACAGTAGTGAGATAATTAGCACAAGAAAAGTAAACAAGTCAGGGTTCCAAAAGAGTCACCTTATTGTAATTATAGAGTGTAGATTTTTTTTCACAGTGAAACTAGTTCATAATTTAAAATAAGCAGAGATAATCGGCCGTTGGTTACTTGTGTGATAACGCTGATTACGCTGTCGCTACATCTGCTAGTGCTGCTGTTAGCTCGTTTGAATGACTCATCAATCTTTCGCCTCTTGCGTTGGCTTGCCTTGTCCAAGGGTTGTCGGAACAGAACTTCACGCCCACACGTACAAACAGCTTCACTATTTCTTTTGCATATACTGCATTAGAGGAGGGTAGCAGCTAGGTTTCTTATTTTGGCCTCCATATATTCCGCCTTTGTAATTTCTATCAATCTTCACCGTCACAACAGCGATTAAGGAATGAGGACGTCTTCGAATATTATCTATTAAAACCTTCATTTGCTGATCGACTTTGATCCGCTGTTTTAGGGTTCTATCCCTATCAAGTGGGGTACTATAAGGGGAGATGATTTTGGGAGTCAGTTTCGCATAATTTCAACACAGTTCATAAATAAATGTGGATGTTAGAACATGCATGATGTCTTGAGTTTAAGACGGTCTTTGTTTGGAGAAATTATCGCAATTATAATGAATAGTACCTCAGTTCTTAAGGTGCCTGAGGGTAATGATTTCGTGTTTGCGGGATGTCGTTTTTAAATATGTTTCGAATTTGCAGACTAGAATTTAGGAGTTTGCTATTTTTGTGAATCCCATTGATGATAAACGCGGTTGGCTCACGAGTCTGTAGTATTCTAGTTGTCGTATGGCGTTTTTTTATTAGTGACTCATTTGATTAACAATACATCGCATATGTTGGTTTTGTTTCATCGAAAAAGGCCACAAGCATCCTCGTTGTCACTCGTCTTAATTCCTATTGTATTATAATGTAACTGGGCCTGGAGAATGTTCATGGATTGACTTTTAAATGGCGGTTAGAATATATCATTAAGGTTTCGTAATGAACTCGTTTTACTTGGACTAACGCATAATGCGTGTCAGGAAACCAAAAGTTAGTGAGAGATATAGTCATTACCACAGCTTCCAAGCCCATTTCCTATTTCATTTTTCAACATTTAGAGTGGAATAGCATTATGGTGACTTTCCGGCGAGAAGTCTATTTCCTATGCATTCAACCAGCATATATTATTCTACCAAAGTGGATGGTTATTAAATTTAGCTGCACCGATGAGCGCTTTAATAATCAATATTGTTATTATTATTGACTATTCAGCAAACTAATGTGCGGCGCTTGAATAATACCGATCTTGATCTCTGGTCTGGTCTGGTTCCAGAATTAGCATAGTCTCAGACACCACTTTATAACTTCAAGCTATAATTTATTTTCATTTAGTCCCTCCTCTCTTCTACCACCCCAGTGCAAAATGTCATTTTCAGACAAAGTGCAGTTAAATAGCAATGATTGTGTCCACATTATGACATTCAAAGTGCGTCCTGCAACTGGAACACTCCCCAGTCATACCCTGCCGTTATTATCGTTTTACTCTGTCTTTTATCAATATTCATCCGGTAGATATTTTGTGTCTGATATTTGATTTTTGTCATCATTTCTAAGTGAGCTTTTTATGCCTGCGTTTGTTGTCATGTTATAAAGTAAACGAAATTGCCTATGTCAATTCCCAAATTTCATCAGGCAAATTTCTCAGGACATAACTTGGATTGTGAATAAATCATTTGAAAACAAAAACTCGCCTTCTCTTATCAACTAGTGTGGTTGGTAATTTTCACTACTTAATACCGACCTCGAACGCATTGTTTACTGCGCTATTTTGTGGTCCTTAAGCTTGGACGATCATTACATCATCTTTATTTAACCGTTAGTCACCTTACTTCGAATAACTCACTCTCTGAATAAAAGTAAAATTTGACCATTGAAGACCAATAGGACGTTTGGTGACATGGAATCCGTTTATTTGCGGTTACCTAAACAGATTTCACAAAACCGACTGCAATTAATTTCCCAGGCACTAAAAGTGTCATAACTCCATTATTGGTAGCGTCCACAATACTTGGGTAGAAACCGATAGTCAAACGCTCCTTTTATCAACCATAATTAATCAGGACGTCTGGTCACCAACATCCACTGGATGTGATGGGTATCGATCTCCTGACCTCTTAATTAGTAGAAGTACTTAATAATCTATTTGGTTACGTTGTCTCGACTAGACATGAAATAAAGAAGTCCTCATTTTCTGATTAGACTGCTCAAGTCTTTATTTTTTACTGCTTCACTCATTTAGAACAGTCGCGTCGAGATGATATGGAATCCCTCGGTTACGTCCTTATGTACTTCCTTCGCGGATCACTACCTTGGCAAGGTCTCAAATCAATCAATAAACGTCAGAAATACGAACGTATTTGTGAAAAGAAGATGGAGACCTCAGTTGAGGCCCTTTGTGAAGGCTATCCCTGTAAGTCATTTACTTGTATCTATTTCAGTAATATGCCACATCGATTTGCCAATTTCCTTTTGTCAAGATTGCTCATCAATCTCTTGTAAATATTTGCACATACTCGCTCTACTGACCAAAATTAAGTAGAAATGCTTGTTTATACTTTCAGCTGAAATGGCGGAATATTTGAATTACTGTCGAGGGCTACACTTTGAGGCAAAACCTGATTACTCTCACTTGCGTCGCTTATTAAGAGCACTTTTCAAAAAGAACCACTTCACGCAAGACATTGTATTTGATTGGAACCTCCTCAAAATATCTGGAAATGAAGCAGGAGGTGCTGTTGCTAGTCAAGCGGTTGCAACTGGCAATGGAACCACTGGGCTTGAAAGCGGAGTCCAGCAGATGAAAATTTCTGCAGGCAACGGGCACCATCATAGCAATGCAAAGGATGATGAGAAGACAGGTTTGTTTCTAATGATTTTTCAGTAATGTCTTCAAAAATGTTTTAACTCCTTTTCTTTGCAGATCAGTCACGAAATCAAATGCCAGGGCTTCAATTTGGACAGGCTTCACAACCAGCCGTGGTTAATATTCAACCCTCTACACAGCAAGTGAAACTTTATTCGCACATTCTGGAGCAACAGCAGAAAGCTCAACAGGCTCAGCAACGAAGATTGGTTACTAATCCGGGACAACCTAGTGGCGCTGTGCTCTCCTATCTCCGATCAATGAAGACTACTGGTCCCGATGCTGCCGATTCCTCGATCCCACAGCAGCAAGTTATATCTCAATGTAAATAGACTATGCGACTTTTGACTAGTATAAATGTATTTCTTGTTCTCATGCTTATTTCTCACATCAAATAAACGAAAGCATGACAGCTTATACATCATCTAAAAGTTACTTTTGTAGTAGAGGTGTTGAAAGCGCAACGTTAGAGCTACGGTTGTTTAGAATCATGCATATATTTCTCAAATTGTATATTCTCTAGTAAACTTGAGACTGCCCATAATTAAAACTCTTGTTTTTCTAAATTTATTCTCAACTTTTATTTCATTTCCTCTTCTCGTTTTGGACTTTATACTGCTAACTAATAAAACATTGCAATTCTTTTTTGCCACGTCATATAATGTATTGTAATAATATTTTTTATTTTAAGGAGATAAGATATAAAACACCTATGCGGCTTAGGTGAATAATCTTTGATCGTCAATTCTGTGTATTTGATTTATAGAATTACGGCTTTACCAAATTTAATCTTGCTCTTTGCATTCAATCACTCCGATAGACTCCTATGATTTACTGACCCACTTTCCGTTTCAGCTTCCCCCTGGAATGCCAACAATTCAGCCGTAGCACCAATGTGTGCAGGTCCTTCAGTTCTTCCCTCGCCTGACCCCGGTCAACTCTGCGCCTCCGCCCCACCTCCACAGAAGTATCCCGATCAGAGCATGGCTGGTGCCGGTGGTTTTCCCTCTTCGACTGCCGCATACCTCAATGTTTTCGCAGCCGCAGCTATGGCCCAACAGCAGCAGAAACAGCAACAACACCAATTCGCTGTCCTTGCCGCTCAACAACAAGCCGCCGCTGTCCAGCAAGCTGTCCAACAAGAGCAGTGGGTTGCTGCAGCCCATCGTTTTGGTGGTAGTGGTGTTGGTGCTGGCGCTCTCTGGCCTTCTCATCAACAAGCTGCTGCTGTAGCGGGAATGTCTCTCCAACAGACTCCTGTTGCGGCTGCGCCATCCCCACAGAATAATGCTGCTGCTACTCCTGGAAATGTCGGTGATCCCTCAGCACTTTATCGTCCAGGTTGTCTTCATTGAGTGAGAGATGGAGGTAGTGGGTGGGGTAATGTTTGCCGCAACAGCCTCCCACTTGGTTTCTCTCCCTCTATCTCATTCAGACTTTAAATTACCAACACTACTACGCTAACTGACTGGCTCGCTCCGTTTGTTTTTGTAAATAGAAATACACACACACGCACCCTGCTTCAAGTTCCACTCACTCTATAATTGTATGAAAATGAAGGCATTCGAGTGTGTTTAGCCTGCTTTTCCTACTCCCCCTCTATTCTGTGTCCTCTTGCTTGCGAACGAGCGTTGAAAGTTCTCCCTGAATTGAACTTTTTCTCTTATTCTAGTCGTCTGCTAGTCTGTTACGTACTTTTCTTGTTCCTCTACCTCTCCCTATCTGTTGAAGAGCGCACACACTGCTGTCTGATAATTAAAAATACTTAATTCATCCGATCTAGAGAGTGTTTGAGGTGATTTGTGCTGCTAAATCCCCTCAGTAGAAGTGAATTCAGAGCTCAGTTTTAGCTTTGAGATGAACCCTGTTTGGGGTTAAAAGGCAACAACAGCCCTACAAGCCATTAGGGAAATGAATAGACGTCGGATGGAATGTTAAAGATCATTGGAGGCGGTCATAAGAGTTAGTTTAAAGTGAGTAGAAACGGTGTTGTACCTAAGAGAATAAGCTTTATTGTACGCCAGGTGGCGGAATTGGTAGATTTTGGTTTATTTTGTCTGTGGAAAGGAACTAGTAACGTCTCATCTAACAGTAATGTAAGCGCTGATACAAGAGAAGGCCCCATGCATTCCATTTAATGTTCCAGAACGCGATTTGGCACGGGGTAACTTGTTTTGTGGATGGGGTGAGTTATTTTACAAGCTCTTTACCTTTAGGCGTATTGCACAACCAAGTACGGAAGTCGGAGGCAGGGTTTTGACTTGAAAATGTGTTCAACAAGCAGGAAAACATGAAATAATCTGGTTTATGAATGCATTATTGCTAAGCCCATAAAGTTGCGTAAGCACTGATGTGATTTACGAGATAAATTTAGTTTATACGGTTGATGGGTATGTGTTATGTGAGAAGCCCATTAATGGTCACTCATGTTAAAATGCCTTTCTCCATTTTTCAACAAGTGGCCCATCATCATTGTGTCATGTATCGGATCTGACTGGCTAAATTATCAGCCGTGAACAGGTATAACTCAAACAAAACTACCTTGGAGCACGATCAATTTTGAGTGAATAATTTGGACAAAGTTTCAAATGAAGTTCTCATTAATAGGTTGTTTGATCGTTCAGCAGCAATGTACGGAAGTGGAAATGATCTCATTGCATAAGATCAGTGTTGGCCGAAAAGCATTGTTAAGCGAAAAGTTATCCGAAAGCGCGATTGGCCAAAAGGCTATTGTGTTATTTAGTATTTATTTTCAGCACTTCGTTTATAAAGAAATGACCCTTGGCTTTCAGGTCATCTCGAAAGAGGTTCAATCTTATTAGAACACTTAAAAGCATATGAATCGGAAAATTTTCGACCATTTGATGTGCTAGTGAATTTTAAGATGTGGAGTCGCAGTGCCCATCATTACAGGCTCCAAACCAAGAACAGCGACTGCTTAGATCACCTTCTTAAAGACGGAGGAGTCCAGCGAAAACTCATCTATCATAAGAATACTAAACAGAAGGTACCTTTTCATTAGATAGATCCAAACACAGCGTAACGATAAAGGTCAAGATTACAACAGTCTCAATGGCAACTGGGTAATTGAAATCATGATTTCATTAATAAAGTTTGGACAGCTGTATTACACCTCATAATAGCAGAGTTGGCCACAGCTGAAGTGTATCACAAAATAATGAGCTCCTTTAAATTGTCCAATCCGTAGAACATGTGGCACTGAAACATACGCAATCAAGAACTAGTGAGAAAAGGAGGTATACAAAGTGAGACAACCAAAATAAAAATTGGCACAATTATATTTGGAGAAAGTGCTGAAAGCCACAAGGAGTTATATGTGCAGAAAAATTCAATCACCGTTTGCTAACATTAAGACGAATTTCCACAACATTATCCTGCTAAGCAAGAATATGTATCTTGTAGCGGATCGCTTCACTAATAAAAACGGATTTATGCACACTAATCTCTTTAGGATGAGCTCCTAGGTTAGAAGAGTTCCCAAGATTTGTTAGGCTACCACAAAGCCATAGTGAAAGCAGACGTACGCCGTGGAATACGTTCATTCGGGCGATATTATTTTAGGAGTGTATATCGGTCACGAACCATCGCGTGCGTTGTGTTGAGGGCGTGTATTGGATTGTGTTGTCTGACTCAACTGGGAACTTTCCAGAACTAATAAATACTCAAGCGCTTGATCTGCAACATTCATTTGGCAGTCTTGAATAGTTAAGATTGGGCGATAGGAATATGAGTCGAGCAATAATGTCCATGTTTAATTTTAGTCTCCCCAAGTACGTAATATTCTTTGTCCCCTTAATAAGGCGAATATAATTCTTCTATCACTACTTAGAAAGAAATGAAGTCACGCTCACATTCATCATGTATAGGTAAAATTGGTTTATCGCTTACTCATTTGCAAATCACCCAATCAGAAGAACTATTTAAGCTCTCTAAAAAAGTTATTTTATCTCAAGAATGTGCATAATATTGCATTGCATATGGGGAGAATTGCAATACTGGCTTAGTCCATTATACACACTTATAAATATATACTCACAAAAACATATAAAATTGTATTTATATATTCTAAAGACAAAATTCAGGCATATTCATGCATTCATATATATACGTATATATTGCTAAAAGAAAGGAAGGTTATTTAGTCTATAGAATGAATCTCAAGGTTGAAATGTTATTATTTTCTATTGCTAACGCTCCAAAGAATACTCCATTTCCTTCACAATATGAAAATAGTTCTCTCTTCACATGAGACTATTGCACAATAAAACGAAAAGCATGCTTTTGCTTCATTGAATGTCTATAATATAATAAAAAATGAGCTAGTGCTAAATTTTCAATGCATACTTGTATTTGACCTTGTCGTGGAAGGGTCGAAATCACAAATGCTTTTACCTCACGCATTAATTGCGGATATACAAAATTAAGGTCATACAAGATTAGTCGCATTTATTCTATGGAGCATGTTGTACTATTACTCGTGTGAATTCTAAGCTTGGAAAGTGCATTGGAAGCATTTTATGATATCCAAATGCTTTAAGATGTTGTCTTGGTAGCTAACTCAATGCCACGAAGTATTTTAGTGGAAGTAAGTAATTAGCAATATGCATAGAAGTGTACTATTCGACTCGAGATCTACTATGCGATATTCTTGACTGAGTTAATAAGTGTAGTCAGCATGAATTATGTGTTAGTTTTATACTTACCCAATTTCCATCACTGTTAGCTAACATAGTCCACGAGAATTAACCACTGCATTTCTGCGAGAATAGAATTTCTCAATAGTTAGTGGGTCAATCCATGTTGTGAGTTGGTTTTATTGAACTGAGTGTCTTTGAGATTGAAGTAAGATCTTTCACACTGATGCATTCCCAACGGGGTGCGAAGCGAGAACTGGATGAGATGAGTACAAGCCACCAACAGACTCCTGTGATTGTAGCACATTGGCGAATTTAGTGGTGTGAGAAGGCAAAAATACGTGGCTGTGAAGAAGAGCAAAAACGATAAAGCGGCCTAAGCGGTTAATAATGTGCAAATATTTCAATGGTGAGTTTATTTTCCATCTTTCGTCAATATCGCTATGCAATATGGAGGATATGACGTGCTCAACAAACGTTTATTGGAGTTAGGAGAGAACAAATCACTCTTCCATCTCGGAATGCACAAAGCAAGAAGCAAAATCGACACTTTCAATCAAAAGTGAATAGATCTTAAGTTTCAAAATGGAGTGAGCGAATAAATGCTCATATTCCATTAAGATATTTCTGTGTGTTTGTTGAATAGGAAGTGATTAAGTCAAGGAAATGAGGCGTTTCCTCACATGGTGAAAAGAACTAGTTTCACAATTATAAATAGATGAATAATTCTCACTAGCACATATTTGACCAATTTATTTAATCACATTTGAGGGATAATTAGCTTAGGATTAGTTAAAGTTGTAGGCTAAGTGATGGTATTGAATCCTAGTGCTAGTGTTTCAAACTTGTTATTACATGACCTTCACTCGACGTAATTAGTTGTAGAGCGAAAAGAATCACAGTAATAGCAATAATAATGATTATACAGTGAAATATTTAATTATGATAACTGCTATAATGAAGATTTTTAGTGAAATTTAATTTAAAAGTGGATTACTGTTGTCATGCAAACGATTTTGTTTTAGTGCGAGTAAGGAGCATAATTTCGATAAGTGATACCACATTTAACATATTGTTTGGAATATGACGAGTACAGGCCAGTGCTCTATATGTCTGGAGGAATTCAAAGCTCCAATCGGAATGCTAGATAAATGCAAACATATTTTCTGCTACGATTGCATCAAGAAGTGGTCTGAGACTAAAAGAACCTGTCCTCTTGACCGCACAAAATTTGACACAATCAAAATATTGCTCGAAATTGGTGGTGCAATTGTGGAAGAGGTTTGTTGAAATGTTCTCTTTTAAATGTCCTTACCTTTTAGGAGAAGCTTGAACCATGGACGGCGAATCCACCCGATAGTATTTTTGATGACGACGATGAAGACGGCGATGATGATGACGACGACGATGACGTCGATCACTATGCGGTACTTACAGCTCCATCTCGAGGTGTGTTCGTGACTAGATTGGTTGTGAGTCTTTCGTCTCAACGCTATATATGCCACAGATGTTTTAGTGGTATAGCAGAAGGCCGGATGGTCCGATGTCGGGGCTGTGATCGGCCGTTTCATATGGAATGCTTAATCGGAACTGAGCACCGTAACTATCCCTACATGTGCTCATCCTGTCAACCCCAGAGAACAACTTCCTTTCGGGGAGCAATTCCTCGCTCGACCACATCTTTCTTTATGTATCGATTTAGACATGGGCGGAGACGAAGAGGAAGACATTGAGCTTCCACTTTATACACCCCACGATTGTGCTGTATCATATTGTATTGTATTGTGTTGTATTTTACTACCATTAAAATTATTTTTACCTCACTTCGTCTATACAAACTTCTGTGTTCTCTTCACTGTGTAAAAGTACACGGATAGCGAGTTCACCACTTACGATAACCGATATTTGCCTCTTAGATTGGAAACGTCAAGTACATAAGAACTTACAAATTAAGCTTGAGATCCTGTTGGATGATGCTGTGTAGTTACTTGGCCTCGAAGTCACTATCTCCGATGGTGATAATGACGTTAAGGAGGCAGTCACTTCAACATCTGCTTGAAGTAGTGTTCTGCCTACGAAATTGATTGTGGCATTCAAGGTCCCAGAGGAGTGGAGAAGCCAGTCTAAGCAACTTGGCGTTGATAGTCTAAGCGGTGAATGAATGGAAATTTTAAATAACCAAGCATTCAGAACTGGCCAATATTGGCTAATTTTGGTCTGTTCGTATTTGTGAGTAATGCAATTACTTGGAGTGCCTGAGTGTACTGTGTTCCAAGTTGTAATTTTCACATCTTTAAAATAGAACGCCTAAAGTAATGGAACCCATTTGGAGAATCAAAACTAGCCAACCGCTGTTTTAGGCTCTTTGTTACTAAATGACGAATGTAAGGGTTCTAAAACCTCACAGAAATAAAACATCACAAATAATATGGCGCGAACAATGACAATTAATTTTATGTCAATTTTATCAAGAAACCAAGATGTAGAAACGAAAACCGCAAATCTATTTAGTATCGAAGCTCAGATACTTTTGAAATGCCACCTTCAACGATGATAATATGCACTTCAATTGATGAAAAGTGGTGAAAAGAATTCTGATGGTATTGGCTACTGTCTCATCGCTTGTCTGTAATTGGAAAATAAGGAAAGATATCGGGCAGCGCCTTCAACACTATGGTAAAGTGTCTGCAAAACCTGATGGATTCCTCGGAAATTATGGATGTACATCACCGCACTCCATTGATTTTATGGGTTCAATTTTCTCATTCAAGCATTACTGTCGCACTGAGTTTTGAAATTAGTTTAGTTAGATCCCTTCTAGACGGGTTGTTAACACTACACTTTGAAATGTTAATATAAAAATTGGGTACACTTCTGGTGGTTATCGATGTCAGTGCAATAGCCTACCTACCAATTTGAACATTTACATTTGATTTTACTGTTGTCACTTTATTCTCAGATGATTTTTTGAGCAAACATTTACCGAACAAAGATGACCGACAGTTGATGGAGCATACTTGGTATCGTAGTGTGGTGAAGCTAAAAGTGACTTGTTGAAGTGAGCCTGTTTGGTATCAAATCCAATGGTAAATGCTTTCAACAATTGTCGAGTACTATTGGAAATTCACTATGCTTGTTATTCCTTCAATTCTCTATTTATTAGTCTTGAATAAAATTATAGAATTAACTTGCTTTTCTCTATCCACACACGGAGCATTTTCTATCTTGGACTCCTGGTACTATACGCGAACGATCCACTTATCCATGATGCTCACAAATGTGATGAAAAGGTATGTGTTACAGGCTACATCATACAAATTTCACCTACTTTCAAGGAAGACATCTTTAATCATTAGCCTGAAGTTGCCATTGCCAACTCCTTATGAAAGTAGATTTAGAGGCGATAATCTGGGTAAGTGGGATTTCAGAAACATTTTATTAATAACCTCACCACTCTGTGGCTGAGTTAATCTTCAAATTTGTAATTTTGCGGAAGGGTTTCTCTGAGGAACCAGCTTTACCAGGACTCCAAAATCGAATTCCCCATTGCGGTTCTATTTTAATGTCATTCATCAAGCGGCAAATCGACCGCTCTCCAATTTATAATCATTCACTAATCCCCATTGAATGTTAAACTGGGTAAATTTTTCCAATATATTGATTCGACCCTTAGTCGCATTTTTTTAAACGACAACTTCAATCCCTAAATTTGTCGGAATTTCACTTTTTTCTCTTTTCCTTGTCATTTAACATTCAGCGTTAAGCCATGTTAATTATTAGTTAGTCATCTAATCATGCTGTTGAGGGATTTTGACCAAAATTTGCTCCGAGATACATAAAGATTAATTCAATTTATGATTTCTCAATGACAATTTGCATCCTCAAACAATTAAATTCATTATCTTTCAAATCCTAAGAGGTTAGTGAGACCACACCAATACCTTAGTGAAGACTACAGAGTACTTTTCGGATAATTGTCTAATGTGAATAGGGTGATTAAGATACCAAAGCTGAACAAACACAAACCATTAACATTTGAACAGATAGGAGCAAGATCGATTGTACTTGAAATGACATCTTAGGCAATCGAAGACAATGCTTTTGCGATTGGACCAACATTTTTTTTGTGACCTCATTTGTACCCCAGTGTGATCAGTATCACGGCCGCACTTGTCGACTACGAGATAACAACCACACCGATCTTCGCAGAATGCTTCTTTGCGTCAGCCAAGTTAGTGTAGTGCTCCAAACAAAAATCCTATTGAATTATTCTAGCAAGACGGGTCACTTCAAAAGGTAATTCACAGATGAAACAAAATCGATAGTAATGCTATGTGCCCAAAATAATACTCCATAAAGGAGTTGGAGTGTGACCGAGAGGATTGTGAGAGCTGACGATTTGGATCCCAAAAGCAAACTGAACCAGTTGATAAACAACTTCGTGAGGGTGAGAATTTTCAGCGATTCATTTGAAGCTCGAGATTGAACGAAGACCTCTATTCAGCTGGAGCCTTGGTAAATAGAAGATGGAACGAGTTCACGTCTAGTAATTGCAACACAAACATTATTCACAGTGTTGATTTTGCCAAAGAGTATTCTACTCAAAGAGTACATGATCTACGAATTAATAACAGTAATGTCTAAACTATTGGCAGAAAACTGGAGTATCAATCAATGGAGGAAGACCAATCAAGCGCACAGCTTACATCGTGGGTCCCGTTTGAAGCCTGAGGGTGAAGTCCAATGAATGACGGTGAGTAAGAAATAAAAGAGGAAAAATTAAGAGAACACATTAACATAGCACTGAAGAAACATTCAGGCTGTTCGAAGAGGCCATTATATCCCACTTATGTGGATAATATTGCAATTCAAATGATGGAGAATAACACAACTAGCTTACGTTATTTCTACAATTGCTGTCATATACATAAGTGTACATATACACGCCCATATATATATATATATTGAAAGATAAATATAAGCATACAGGCACACATACATACATACATACATACATACATACATACATACATACATACATACATACATACATACATACATACATATATACATACATACATACATATATATATATACAATTTATATACATACATATATATATATATATATATATATATACGCACGTACATGTATACATACATTGTATATGCATAGAAGTGTACTATTCGACTCGAGATCTACTATGCGATATTCTTGACTGAGTTAATAAGTGTAGTCAGCATGAATTATGTGTTAGTTTTATACTTACCCAATTTCCATCACTGTTAGCTAACATAGTCCACGAGAATTAACCACTGCATTTCTGCGAGAATAGAATTTCTCAATAGTTAGTGGGTCAATCCATGTTGTGAGTTGGTTTTATTGAACTGAGTGTCTTTGAGATTGAAGTAAGATCTTTCACACTGATGCATTCCCAACGGGGTGCGAAGCGAGAACTGGATGAGATGAGTACAAGCCACCAACAGACTCCTGTGATTGTAGCACATTGGCGAATTTAGTGGTGTGAGAAGGCAAAAATACGTGGCTGTGAAGAAGAGCAAAAACGATAAAGCGGCCTAAGCGGTTAATAATGTGCAAATATTTCAATGGTGAGTTTATTTTCCATCTTTCGTCAATATCGCTATGCAATATGGAGGATATGACGTGCTCAACAAACGTTTATTGGAGTTAGGAGAGAACAAATCACTCTTCCATCTCGGAATGCACAAAGCAAGAAGCAAAATCGACACTTTCAATCAAAAGTGAATAGATCTTAAGTTTCAAAATGGAGTGAGCGAATAAATGCTCATATTCCATTAAGATATTTCTGTGTGTTTGTTGAATAGGAAGTGATTAAGTCAAGGAAATGAGGCGTTTCCTCACATGGTGAAAAGAACTAGTTTCACAATTATAAATAGATGAATAATTCTCACTAGCACATATTTGACCAATTTATTTAATCACATTTGAGGGATAATTAGCTTAGGATTAGTTAAAGTTGTAGGCTAAGTGATGGTATTGAATCCTAGTGCTAGTGTTTCAAACTTGTTATTACATGACCTTCACTCGACGTAATTAGTTGTAGAGCGAAAAGAATCACAGTAATAGCAATAATAATGATTATACAGTGAAATATTTAATTATGATAACTGCTATAATGAAGATTTTTAGTGAAGTTTAATTTACAAGTGGATTACTGCTCAAGTCTTTATTTTTTAATGCTTCACTCATTTAGAACAGTCGCGTCGAGATGATATGGAATCCCTCGGTTACGTCCTTATGTACTTCCTTCGCGGATCACTACCTTGGCAAGGTCTCAAATCAATCAATAAACGTCAGAAATACGAACGTATTTGTGAAAAGAAGATGGAGACCTCAGTTGAGGCCCTTTGTGAAGGCTATCCCTGTAAGTCATTTACTTGTATCTATTTCAGTAATCTGCCACATCGATTTGCCAATTTCCTTTTGTCAAGATTGCTCATCAATCTCTTGTAAATATTTGCACATACTCGCTCTACTGACCAAAATTAAGTAGAAATGCTTGTTTATACTTTCAGCTGAAATGGCGGAATATTTGAATTACTGTCGAGGGCTACACTTTGAGGCAAAACCTGATTACTCTCACTTGCGTCGCTTATTAAGAGCACTTTTCAAAAAGAACCACTTCACGCAAGACATTGTATTTGATTGGAACCTCCTCAAAATATCTGGAAATGAAGCAGGAGGTGCTGTTGCTAGTCAAGCGGTTGCAACTGGCAATGGAACCACTGGGCTTGAAAGCGGAGTCCAGCAGATGAAAATTTCTGCAGGCAACGGGCACCATCATAGCAATGCAAAGGATGATGAGAAGACAGGTTTGTTTCTAATGATTTTTCAGTAATGTCTTCAAAAATGTTTTAACTCCTTTTCTTTGCAGATCAGTCACGAAATCAAATGCCAGGGCTTCAATTTGGACAGGCTTCACAACCAGCCGTGGTTAATATTCAACCCTCTACACAGCAAGTGAAACTTTATTCGCACATTCTGGAGCAACAGCAGAAAGCTCAACAGGCTCAGCAACGAAGATTGGTTACTAATCCGGGACAACCTAGTGGCGCTGTGCTCTCCTATCTCCGATCAATGAAGACTACTGGTCCCGATGCTGCCGATTCCTCGATCCCACAGCAGCAAGTTATATCTCAATGTAAATAGACTATGCGACTTTTGACTAGTATAAATGTATTTCTTGTTCTCATGCTTATTTCTCACATCAAATAAACGAAAGCATGACAGCTTATACATCATCTAAAAGTTACTTTTGTAGTAGAGGTGTTGAAAGCGCAACGTTAGAGCTACGGTTGTTTAGAATCATGCATATATTTCTCAAATTGTATATTCTCTAGTAAACTTGAGACTGCCCATAATTAAAACTCTTGTTTTTCTAAATTTATTCTCAACTTTTATTTCATTTCCTCTTCTCGTTTTGGACTTTATACTGCTAACTAATAAAACATTGCAATTCTTTTTTGCCACGTCATATAATGTATTGTAATAATATTTTTTATTTTAAGGAGATAAGATATAAAACACCTATGCGGCTTAGGTGAATAATCTTTGATCGTCAATTCTGTGTATTTGATTTATAGAATTACGGCTTTACCAAATTTAATCTTGCTCTTTGCATTCAATCACTCCGATAGACTCCTATGATTTACTGACCCACTTTCCGTTTCAGCTTCCCCCTGGAATGCCAACAATTCAGCCGTAGCACCAATGTGTGCAGGTCCTTCAGTTCTTCCCTCGCCTGACCCCGGTCAACTCTGCGCCTCCGCCCCACCTCCACAGAAGTATCCCGATCAGAGCATGGCTGGTGCCGGTGGTTTTCCCTCTTCGACTGCCGCATACCTCAATGTTTTCGCAGCCGCAGCTATGGCCCAACAGCAGCAGAAACAGCAACAACACCAATTCGCTGTCCTTGCCGCTCAACAACAAGCCGCCGCTGTCCAGCAAGCTGTCCAACAAGAGCAGTGGGTTGCTGCAGCCCATCGTTTTGGTGGTAGTGGTGTTGGTGCTGGCGCTCTCTGGCCTTCTCATCAACAAGCTGCTGCTGTAGCGGGAATGTCTCTCCAACAGACTCCTGTTGCGGCTGCGCCATCCCCACAGAATAATGCTGCTGCTACTCCTGGAAATGTCGGTGATCCCTCAGCACTTTATCGTCCAGGTTGTCTTCATTGAGTGAGAGATGGAGGTAGTGGGTGGGGTAATGTTTGCCGCAACAGCCTCCCACTTGGTTTCTCTCCCTCTATCTCATTCAGACTTTAAATTACCAACACTACTACGCTAACTGACTGGCTCGCTCCGTTTGTTTTTGTAAATAGAAATACACACACACGCACCCTGCTTCAAGTTCCACTCACTCTATAATTGTATGAAAATGAAGGCATTCGAGTGTGTTTAGCCTGCTTTTCCTACTCCCCCTCTATTCTGTGTCCTCTTGCTTGCGAACGAGCGTTGAAAGTTCTCCCTGAATTGAACTTTTTCTCTTATTCTAGTCGTCTGCTAGTCTGTTACGTACTTTTCTTGTTCCTCTACCTCTCCCTATCTGTTGAAGAGCGCACACACTGCTGTCTGATAATTAAAAATACTTAATTCATCCGATCTAGAGAGTGTTTGAGGTGATTTGTGCTGCTAAATCCCCTCAGTAGAAGTGAATTCAGAGCTCAGTTTTAGCTTTGAGATGAACCCTGTTTGGGGTTAAAAGGCAACAACAGCCCTACAAGCCATTAGGGAAATGAATAGACGTCGGATGGAATGTTAAAGATCATTGGAGGCGGTCATAAGAGTTAGTTTAAAGTGAGTAGAAACGGTGTTGTACCTAAGAGAATAAGCTTTATTGTACGCCAGGTGGCGGAATTGGTAGATTTTGGTTTATTTTGTCTGTGGAAAGGAACTAGTAACGTCTCATCTAACAGTAATGTAAGCGCTGATACAAGAGAAGGCCCCATGCATTCCATTTAATGTTCCAGAACGCGATTTGGCACGGGGTAACTTGTTTTGTGGATGGGGTGAGTTATTTTACAAGCTCTTTACCTTTAGGCGTATTGCACAACCAAGTACGGAAGTCGGAGGCAGGGTTTTGACTTGAAAATGTGTTCAACAAGCAGGAAAACATGAAATAATCTGGTTTATGAATGCATTATTGCTAAGCCCATAAAGTTGCGTAAGCACTGATGTGATTTACGAGATAAATTTAGTTTATACGGTTGATGGGTATGTGTTATGTGAGAAGCCCATTAATGGTCACTCATGTTAAAATGCCTTTCTCCATTTTTCAACAAGTGGCCCATCATCATTGTGTCATGTATCGGATCTGACTGGCTAAATTATCAGCCGTGAACAGGTATAACTCAAACAAAACTACCTTGGAGCACGATCAATTTTGAGTGAATAATTTGGACAAAGTTTCAAATGAAGTTCTCATTAATAGGTTGTTTGATCGTTCAGCAGCAATGTACGGAAGTGGAAATGATCTCATTGCATAAGATCAGTGTTGGCCGAAAAGCATTGTTAAGCGAAAAGTTATCCGAAAGCGCGATTGGCCAAAAGGCTATTGTGTTATTTAGTATTTATTTTCAGCACTTCGTTTATAAAGAAATGACCCTTGGCTTTCAGGTCATCTCGAAAGAGGTTCAATCTTATTAGAACACTTAAAAGCATATGAATCGGAAAATTTTCGACCATTTGATGTGCTAGTGAATTTTAAGATGTGGAGTCGCAGTGCCCATCATTACAGGCTCCAAACCAAGAACAGCGACTGCTTAGATCACCTTCTTAAAGACGGAGGAGTCCAGCGAAAACTCATCTATCATAAGAATACTAAACAGAAGGTACCTTTTCATTAGATAGATCCAAACACAGCGTAACGATAAAGGTCAAGATTACAACAGTCTCAATGGCAACTGGGTAATTGAAATCATGATTTCATTAATAAAGTTTGGACAGCTGTATTACACCTCATAATAGCAGAGTTGGCCACAGCTGAAGTGTATCACAAAATAATGAGCTCCTTTAAATTGTCCAATCCGTAGAACATGTGGCACTGAAACATACGCAATCAAGAACTAGTGAGAAAAGGAGGTATACAAAGTGAGACAACCAAAATAAAAATTGGCACAATTATATTTGGAGAAAGTGCTGAAAGCCACAAGGAGTTATATGTGCAGAAAAATTCAATCACCGTTTGCTAACATTAAGACGAATTTCCACAACATTATCCTGCTAAGCAAGAATATGTATCTTGTAGCGGATCGCTTCACTAATAAAAACGGATTTATGCACACTAATCTCTTTAGGATGAGCTCCTAGGTTAGAAGAGTTCCCAAGATTTGTTAGGCTACCACAAAGCCATAGTGAAAGCAGACGTACGCCGTGGAATACGTTCATTCGGGCGATATTATTTTAGGAGTGTATATCGGTCACGAACCATCGCGTGCGTTGTGTTGAGGGCGTGTATTGGATTGTGTTGTCTGACTCAACTGGGAACTTTCCAGAACTAATAAATACTCAAGCGCTTGATCTGCAACATTCATTTGGCAGTCTTGAATAGTTAAGATTGGGCGATAGGAATATGAGTCGAGCAATAATGTCCATGTTTAATTTTAGTCTCCCCAAGTACGTAATATTCTTTGTCCCCTTAATAAGGCGAATATAATTCTTCTATCACTACTTAGAAAGAAATGAAGTCACGCTCACATTCAACATGTATAGGTAAAATTGGTTTATCGCTTACTCATTTGCAAATCACCCAATCAGAAGAACTATTTAAGCTCTCTAAAAAAGTTATTTTATCTCAAGAATGTGCATAATATTGCATTGCATATGGGGAGAATTGCAATACTGGCTTAGTCCATTATACACACTTATAAATATATACTCACAAAAACATATAAAATTGTATTTATATATTCTAAAGACAAAATTCAGGCATATTCATGCATTCATATATATACGTATATATTGCTAAAAGAAAGGAAGGTTATTTAGTCTATAGAATGAATCTCAAGGTTGAAATGTTATTATTTTCTATTGCTAACGCTCCAAAGAATACTCCATTTCCTTCACAATATGAAAATAGTTCTCTCTTCACATGAGACTATTGCACAATAAAACGAAAAGCATGCTTTTGCTTCATTGAATGTCTATAATATAATAAAAAATGAGCTAGTGCTAAATTTTCAATGCATACTTGTATTTGACCTTGTCGTGGAAGGGTCGAAATCACAAATGCTTTTACCTCACGCATTAATTGCGGATATACAAAATTAAGGTCATACAAGATTAGTCGCATTTATTCTATGGAGCATGTTGTACTATTACTCGTGTGAATTCTAAGCTTGGAAAGTGCATTGGAAGCATTTTATGATATCCAAATGCTTTAAGATGTTGTCTTGGTAGCTAACTCAATGCCACGAAGTATTTTAGTGGAAGTAAGTAATTAGCAATATGCATAGAAGTGTACTATTCGACTCGAGATCTACTATGCGATATTCTTGACTGAGTTAATAAGTGTAGTCAGCATGAATTATGTGTTAGTTTTATACTTACCCAATTTCCATCACTGTTAGCTAACATAGTCCACGAGAATTAACCACTGCATTTCTGCGAGAATAGAATTTCTCAATAGTTAGTGGGTCAATCCATGTTGTGAGTTGGTTTTATTGAACTGAGTGTCTTTGAGATTGAAGTAAGATCTTTCACACTGATGCATTCCCAACGGGGTGCGAAGCGAGAACTGGATGAGATGAGTACAAGCCACCAACAGACTCCTGTGATTGTAGCACATTGGCGAATTTAGTGGTGTGAGAAGGCAAAAATACGTGGCTGTGAAGAAGAGCAAAAACGATAAAGCGGCCTAAGCGGTTAATAATGTGCAAATATTTCAATGGTGAGTTTATTTTCCATCTTTCGTCAATATCGCTATGCAATATGGAGGATATGACGTGCTCAACAAACGTTTATTGGAGTTAGGAGAGAACAAATCACTCTTCCATCTCGGAATGCACAAAGCAAGAAGCAAAATCGACACTTTCAATCAAAAGTGAATAGATCTTAAGTTTCAAAATGGAGTGAGCGAATAAATGCTCATATTCCATTAAGATATTTCTGTGTGTTTGTTGAATAGGAAGTGATTAAGTCAAGGAAATGAGGCGTTTCCTCACATGGTGAAAAGAACTAGTTTCACAATTATAAATAGATGAATAATTCTCACTAGCACATATTTGACCAATTTATTTAATCACATTTGAGGGATAATTAGCTTAGGATTAGTTAAAGTTGTAGGCTAAGTGATGGTATTGAATCCTAGTGCTAGTGTTTCAAACTTGTTATTACATGACCTTCACTCGACGTAATTAGTTGTAGAGCGAAAAGAATCACAGTAATAGCAATAATAATGATTATACAGTGAAATATTTAATTATGATAACTGCTATAATGAAGATTTTTAGTGAAATTTAATTTAAAAGTGGATTACTGTTGTCATGCAAACGATTTTGTTTTAGTGCGAGTAAGGAGCATAATTTCGATAAGTGATACCACATTTAACATATTGTTTGGAATATGACGAGTACAGGCCAGTGCTCTATATGTCTGGAGGAATTCAAAGCTCCAATCGGAATGCTAGATAAATGCAAACATATTTTCTGCTACGATTGCATCAAGAAGTGGTCTGAGACTAAAAGAACCTGTCCTCTTGACCGCACAAAATTTGACACAATCAAAATATTGCTCGAAATTGGTGGTGCAATTGTGGAAGAGGTTTGTTGAAATGTTCTCTTTTAAATGTCCTTACCTTTTAGGAGAAGCTTGAACCATGGACGGCGAATCCACCCGATAGTATTTTTGATGACGACGATGAAGACGGCGATGATGATGACGTCGAGGACTATGCAGTATTTACAGCTGCATCTCGAGGTGTGTTCGTGACCAGATTGGTTGTGAGTCTTTCGTCTCAACGCTATATATGCCACAGATGTTTTAGTGGTATAGCAGAAGGCCGGATGGTCCGATGTCGGGGCTGTGATCGGCCGTTTCATATGGAATGCTTAATCGGAACTGAGCACCGTAACTATCCCTACATGTGCTCATCCTGTCAACCCCAGAGAACAACTTCCTTTTGGGGAGCAATTCTTAGCTCGACCACGTCTTTCATTATGAATACATTTAGACGTGGACGGAGACGAAGAGGAAGACATTGAGCTTCCACTTTATACACCCCACGATTGTGCTGTATCATATTGTATTGTATTGTGTTGTATTTTACTACCATTAAAATTATTTTTACCTCACTTCGTCTATACAAACTTCTGTGTTCTCTTCACTGTGTAAAAGTACACGGATAGCGAGTTCACCACTTACGATAACCGATATTTGCCTCTTAGATTGGAAACGTCAAGTACATAAGAACTTACAAATTAAGCTTGAGATCCTGTTGGATGATGCTGTGTAGTTACTTGGCCTCGAAGTCACTATCTCCGATGGTGATAATGACGTTAAGGAGGCAGTCACTTCAACATCTGCTTGAAGTAGTGTTCTGCCTACGAAATTGATTGTGGCATTCAAGGTCCCAGAGGAGTGGAGAAGCCAGTCTAAGCAACTTGGCGTTGATAGTCTAAGCGGTGAATGAATGGAAATTTTAAATAACCAAGCATTCAGAACTGGTCAATATTGGCTAATTTTGGTCTGTTCGTATTTGTGAGTGATGCAATTACTTGGAGAACCTGCGTATATTGTTCACACATTGGAATCGTTAACAGTAGATAAGGAGGTACGTCTCCTGTTCGCTAAACTTGTCCAATTATTTTTCAATGGAATTTTCTTCTGAACAACTATTGTTTCATATTTTCCTACTTGCATTAATACATACATACATGCGTTCGTATATACATTGCATACGCGCACGTGTATATATGCCTATATACCATATGAATAATTTGCGATTGTCACGTGAATACCCTGCTTGAAACTGTATTTACAGCAAATGTATGTGTGTAGTTCTTTTTACCCTTTATTTCAATAAGAAATTTTGGAAACCCGAACACGTTGACACACTAACTACCATATGTGCGAAACAAATTTAGCCAAATGGAATGGGAATGGTTAATCAGACGTATTCAATCGCCATGTATCCGTAAAATTGATTTATCACTTACTCATTTGCAAACCACATAATCAAAAGAACAGTTAAGGATATCCGAAAAAGCCATTTTATGTTAAGATTGAGCTCAATATTGCACTTTCGGAAAAGCTTTATTTTTACAATTGCTGTAATTCAGATTAAGGCCGATCCTATTATATATATATATATATACGTATATATATACGTTGGACCGTGTGTTTATTCTGCAATAAAACTATTTGACTACTTTATTAATCTAATCATTAGGTTAAACACATATTTTTTCTTATTGCTAATACTTCTAAGAATAGCCCATTGTCTTCTTAATGTAATTATTGCATCCTCCTTGTTAGTTTCATAATATTAGAATACCCTAATTGCACAGACGCTGGCTATTTGCTCAAAAAATTTAAAAGTATAATTTTACTTTACTGGATTATTACAATTTAATAAATAATGAGTTGGTTCTAAATTTGTGCTTTATTTTAGGAGTTGCATTGCAATGGTTAATATCACAAATGGTTTTACCTTACTGTTTCCTTGCGGCCTTACGAAATTAAGGTCATTCTAAATTAGCGTAGTTTTTCAATGGAGTATGTTTTTCTAATAAATATGTATATTTTTAGATTCGAAAGTGCATTTGAACCATATTGGAATAGGCAAATAGTTAATGATCTTATTTTTGTAAATAAGTCGACGATACTTAGTGGTTCCGTGGATCTAAATACATCCAATTATAGTGTGGGCAACTCGTCAACATTTATTTCAAATGATTTTATTTTCTTGCAATCTAAGGCTGCTCAAGCTTTTGCAGGAATAATGGCCTTTGCCGCAATCATCATTACCTGTCACCAGGCACTTCTTTATTTCATTTCTAATTCTACTCATTTTCAGATATACCTTCATCTTGTTAATTACACTACTCCTCGTGAACAGAAGTGGATTGTTCGAATTCTTTTTCTTGTTCCTCTATATGCGTTTCAGTCTTGGTTTAGTCTAATGTTTCTTCGTCACCAGGATTTTTACATATACTTGGATACCATACGCGATTGTTATGAAGGTAATTACTTTTTGTTGCTATTTTTGAAGTGCATATTTGGAGTGTAAAAGAGGAGAGTCTAGCTTTGTCTCTATTTTTTCTAATGTCCGAAATTTGGTGATTATATCCTCAAAAAATTTTTAGTGTTAGCATTCTTACCCTACCTCCTTCCACTTGTTAGAATTATTGATCGCTTCTTATAGAATTATTATAGATTAGCAAATCTCGACTAAAATTTGTCCTTTTGTTCAATTTTTACTGCTTCCAATGCCCTGTTTTTGATTGGCTAGTTTTTAGTCTTGGCGAGACGACAAATCAATCAACCAATCATATTGCGCGCTCACTTTACGCTGGGAAAATTAGCTCTTGAAAGGCATTTGGGTCAATCCTCTTGAAATATGTTTAATTTATGTCAATTTTTTCCTTTGTAAGCCTTCGTGATCTACAGTTTTCTGAGCTTATGCTATGAGTATCTTGGTGGAGAAAGCTGTATAATGGCCGAAATTCGCGGTAAAGAAATTCCGTAAGTGTCGTTAAATTCTCAATTGTTAATGCTATTATTTGTGTGAGTGATATAATACTATACCTTTTTTAAATAAAAAATAGATTATTGTCATTCAGATAGGCGAGTGCATGGCTGCAAGTTGGTAGAAATAGTTTGTGAAAAACGTATATAGACTTGGTCTATCGATTTATGGTTTCTTTCATCTTCGATATTCAGTTAGAGTTAGTCTATGCTTTTGCTTTTCTGCAAGCTATCATGAGGAAGTTTTACAATATCGACGTCTCAATCGTTCTCGTCTTTTATTAGACTTAACGTGACCGAAAATGGGAAACTAAAAACTCCTGGTCGACTTTTGCGTTTGAGAATTGTGATCATGCCAATAGTGCATAAGGATTGCTTTTTTCCATGACCATTTGAATGCACTTGGCTCCCTTACAATTTGATATTTTCTCGAGTTCACTTCAATCGATAATATTTTTGCATTCAAAGAGGGGAATCGATATTGCTATCTGTTTAGGCTATGAGAGCTCTTCAAAAATTCATCCTTGTTATCTCTAATGATGTTTTTTATTCATACTTTGTATGAGCCCTCTACAATTTTGGTTATTATTATTATTATCTGTTGGCGCATTATGCGGAATATCTGGGAAAACTTTCCATAATTGTCTTAGGTAAATTGACTTTCAATAGAAATCGGCTATTCTAGCTCCTCGCGTATTATTGACTTCATGGGAATGTACCTCTTAAACTGTCCATGTTCGGGAGAGCATATAGTGTACCGTTATTGATCTTACTTTCTTTATTACGAAACTACTCGGTTTGCTGGTTGTATATCACTGGGAAATGTCTATTCTGTTGCCAAGCACACTGCAGCAGCAATCAGAATTTTCATGAATTTCGCCCATGGTTTTATAATTTCTTTATTTTCCCGCCTAATTAACAATGAAAAGGGCTTGAAAACATTGTTCTTATTCAAATATTACCTGGATATGAAATATTTGGGGTTTGTGTTATTTACTTATTTTTCTATATAAGCAGGTACCAATCTTCAAATAAGTATATTTGAATCCCATATTAAATTTATGCAGACTTTTATCATCTTACTACCTTGGTCGTTTGGAAGAGATTCGGAACCAACCCAATTCTAATCTTTTAAAATTTATCCTCTACTGTGTTTGATTTCTTCTCCCAAATGGATTTGGGCTTACAAAGTCTAGTTTTTCACTATCACTTAACTCCAATTTCATAATATGCGCTGCAAATATCCTTAAAGCCAGTCGTGTGGTTTATTCAAACTTGTCCAAGTCACTCTTCATTTCAAGCTTCCATGGTTGAAGGTCAATCTTCTAGTACTAAATAGATGAAGCTTTGAGGATTTCGACTTGTTGTTTGTCGGTGGCGCAGTCGTAAAAATGTTAGTAGACTCAGCGGCTTTACTCGATCTTATTTTAGCATATTGTGCTAATTGTAACTTATTTAATAATTGGTGGTAATATAATTAACGACAGAGAGATGTTAATCAAACTTCAGTCATAGAGTCTCAAAGGTAGCCTGTCTTATGGCAGAACACTGACAGTCCAAATAATATAAGAAGATTTGGTCCAGAATTGGGTACCTTTCTTTGTGCCACATCCAAAAAAAATAAACAGATATCCGGATTTTTATATCACTGTTTATCATTTTTTGTCAACATCAATGTCTTAATTGTTTCTACTAAGTCGCAGGTTTGTTTCTGTTGGAAAATTTAAATATTTCCTGGCCTCACATTGTTTAGACTCCACAGACTTTCAGAACTGTGTTTTGACTTTGCGTATTCATTTTACGAGGCCTAGATAATTAACTAACAAAATCTCTATCTACCTGTAGGATTTAATTTATCGTGTTACTTCATTGCTAGGAGATGTATTCGTATGTATTCGAAGATCAGATTAAAATAAAGCCTGTAAATAAATTTTCTTCTATGAAGTCACTTCTCAGCTAAATTACTTACCCTAAAAGTCACTAGTTAGTTACTATTTTTCAATTTATATATAATGATTTATATATATATATATAATTTATAGTGAAGAAATAGTCAGGTGTAGTTATGCGAATGCTTTCTAAATCCTATATTTATTTAATTCACCGTGTACTTAAACAAAAAAGAATATTGCAAGTATTTTGTTTAAACCGGGGACTGTGGACACGAAGGAGCCTGCTTTCGTTGAAACTGGCGTATCATCAAGTGACCCAAATTACAGTTTGGACAATGTTTGCTATTAAATTAGGAAGTTATACCTGGTCTTATTGTTATAAATGCCAGTTTGCAACAGCTAAATACTTTACAAAAATTAAGGTAGTAGTATAACAATCACCTATTCTCTGAATTTGCGTAATTTTGGAAGTTAGCGTACTTTTGGCGGCAAGTAATTTATAAGATAGCATGAAAGTATCGGGAGACTTCAGGGCTCCACTTATGTAACTCAGTTCCCTAGTCTGTTAATCGTCTTAGAGTCTAATCTCCAACAGAAATGAACCTCTCAAGTATCCAGAGGCCGCCAATAATAAAGTGATACAAACTGCAACTTCGAGGTTTGTAGGTAACTTTTTATGTTCGAAAAATAAATCCACATATTTTGTCTCCTTTTTCAAATCCTATTGGTGATGTGAATATTGGCTAATTTATTTTGTTGATCAGATGACCTGATTACACTGTTGACCGTTATATATTCGTAATCTGGGTTTGTGATTGCTGCTTTTGTACTGGACGTTTAAGAAACAGCCCCTCATCTTGAAGATCAAATGAAGTGATTCGTACTCAGTAATTGTCAACTCTCTATGTGAGTAAAAGATGCATAACGCGTCTTGAACACAGGCGATTTCATTTTACGGTGGGACCAAGTTAAAAGCGATGTGCTGAGAGGTACTCACTTATATATGGAAGTGCATGATGAACTATATAATGTTTGCTATCTTACTATTTGTGATGTTCTGGGTTGACTACTTTTTGACAAAAATAAACTAATTCATCTTTCTATATTCAAACGAGACTTCTTTAATTTTTTCACCCAGTGGAATCTGTAACCTTGGTGCTTCATTATTCCAGGTAGATTTCGTGCGACCATTCTGTTTGCCTGTGATCAGGTGAAAATTGCCATGAATGCTATGGGCTTTCAGGATTTGCAGTCTTTTGTATTTTTCGCCATTTAAATTTTCCTAAAATCAACCGAAAAAGCACACTTCTGAAAATGGCTAAGTCTCAATTGTGGGTTTAGATCTACAAGTTACTGTAAATTGAGCTTTAATGTTCAAAATAGTGACATCATAAAATCACCATTATGTGCCCTTGTAAAATTTCACTGCCTTGCTGAAACGTTAATCCCTGTTACAGCAGGGTTTTGCATCAATGAATGTCAAATATTGTTATAACGTTTTACAACAAATTGTCACCTTCAATAATGACATGAGAATCATCACAAGTGGTCTTCAAGGCATTGTACGAATAGGCACCAGCATCTGTCAGATAATATGTGGTATACTATCGTTATGAATGAATGTATGGATGATTTTAGGCAGGCATGACTACATTAACTCATCTCTCTGGAAGAAGTGGTTTTTACGCCGTTAGAGAGATATATGTTTGTTGTCTTTTGAATAAATCGATTTACCCTGCTTAGGCACTCTTGGCTTTTCTGCACCTTCTGTTTTTCTGGCCAAGTCTTCACTATGGGTTTCCTCCGATTTTTTAAACAGGTTCGTAACTCACTATTGGCAATTGCCTTTACTTATGTGTTTTAAGTAGTCGATATTTATTTTACGTTGTCTTATAGGCAACCCTGCAATTCTGTCTTGTGAAACCACTGATGGCCGTTGCAATCATAATAATGCAGATTCTCGGTGTTTACAAGCATGGAATTTGGAGGCAAATGGAAAATAGGCTGCCTTATTTATTGCTTGAAGAATGGAAATTGAATTTATCACTTATTTTTTTTTAACTTAGTGTTTCGAATGGATACTTCTATACAACAATAATTTACAACATATCTGCGTTTCTGGCTTTCTATGCTCTGGTTCTCTTCTATCTTGCTACCAGTTCTATTTTGAGGCCATTTGATCCAGTTATCAAATTTACGATCGTTAAGTCTATCGTGTTTCTATGCTTTTGGCAAGGTTAGTTAACAAGCTTATTGCCGAGTCGTTATATTTGTAGCTTTTAAAATGACCTTGGAATAAGTTCCTGAATCAATAAAAACTAAACATTTTCAAATGTGAATGGTACCGTTCAATGGCGCATTCTGCTGTGTATGGAGTTCAGCAATTAACGGAGTGTTTATTTAAGACGTTGGGAATAAATTTCACAAGATTATGCTTTTTGCAATATTATTTTATTGGAAATATCTGTTTAAATTTTCCTTTTGAGATAACTATTTGAAAACAAAAGATTGTGGCTAAAAATTAGCAGTGTAGGATGGAGGAGTCTTCTTAGAATTTCACTTTTCCACTTTTATTACTTTAATCTCAAAGATGCTGCACCGATATTTGCATTATGGAGAAAAAGTGAGAAAAAGCTTCTTATTTCTACACTTGATTGAGTCATTGACGAAATACGAAAAAATAGAATGAATTGATAACTGAATTAACCCTTTAACGCCCTTAGGACCGTGCGGTATTCTTGCAAAATATGCTTCATTGGTGCTAGACTCGTAACAGAAGACGCTATTGCTGTTTGAAACATGATCAATACGTCTATAGCCTTCGCCTGATACCACCAGAACTCAAAAAGTCGGCATCAGTCTGCTTTGAGACATGCTTAAGTGCGGTTGGATGCATTATTCAAAAAATAATTCGGGCTTTAAAGGGTTGAAGGAACGAGAACGACACAAATCTCACCAATTATGGATCATACTGTACTATCTATACTATTTTACCTACTGATAACAGTTAAGTGGTAAGCTATTTCATGCTTTTTCTGCTTCTTAGGTGTGATTTTGGCAATTCTTGAAAAGACGGCAATTTTACCTGCTTTGCCGCACAGTAATGCTGGAACAGTCGCTGCAGGCATTCAGAACTTCCTCATCTGCATTGAAATGGTTGCTGCGGCTATTGCACTTCGCTACGCCTTCCCGTACAGGCTCTACGCCATTGGTGTGAATACTGCTGGTCACTACTATGAATTAGATGATGAAAAAGACGAGAAGAGTGGATTTATTAGTGGGAAGGTCTGGGAAAACGGTAGCAATGCTATCAGAGTCGGTAAGCGCTTTAGATTTATAAATAATATCACCGAGGCTATACAATTCAATTTGTTCACTTTTATTCCTGATCACAAAAAAGCAACGGTAAATTAGTATATGAGTAGTTAGATAAGTTAAGATTTTTATGTATTTTCACTCTTATGGCTGGTTATATTAAGTCAAGTTTACTGTAGATCGGATTGATTAATTCTTATCTATGATGATGGGATAAAGTCAGTCTGATCCCCATTGGAGCTACTTGAAGAGTCTGATAATATAAGATTTGAACTAGGCGTAAAACTCATGGCTCTTTTTTTCTCGAATGAGAAGGTTAAGAATTGGGTCAAATGCATGTAAATGACTTAGTGAGCAGATTGGGAGGAAGAGGAGGAATTTGGGTGAAAAGTGGATGTCGGTATTGAGCGTGAACATCCGGAATTATGAGGAGACGGATAAAATGGAGCACGAAAAAGTGGTTAGCCCATTTTACATTTTTATTTTAATCAATTATTAGGGCAGAGATACGAGTCCGATAAGCTCGCTGTGTAAGCATGCGCAGATATCATAGTAACGTCAATATGCAGGTTTTTCTTTTTCCAATATGATCGATAGAGTGGTGAATAATTCAAAACCAATAAAGATAAGATTGAAACGTTTTTGACCTAAAGGGATTGTTGAGTATATATAATTACAAACATAGGCTCTAAAGTGCCTTCTTTCATAATAAAGTTGGCTTTGGAAAATACTTTTCAACATCCCTCGTGACAGTTGATATGAAAATTCAAATTATTGCGTCTTTAAAGTTAGAGGTTTTATCATGGACTTGATTTGCATGAAGGTGGGAAGCTCAAAGTGTTTGGTTTGTACAGAAGGTAGGTATCCTTAGCCGCCCATACGAGGAACTCTCACTCAACCGTACAGGTTTGTGAGCACTTCTAGTAGGCTTGGCAAGTTGTAATAGTGATTTTTATTTATTTATTTTAAACAATTAGTCGAGTCTCTACTAAATCAATTAGAGTCCTCACTACATTTTAATAAAACTTACCAATCTATATACACAAGGTTTTTTTCTTTTTAATTTATCAATAAAATAGTTTCAAATTATCACTTTTCAATCGTAAATGAAAATTGCGTGTATTTGTGTTTATGTATGTAGAGTTGACTCTGAAGCTTACTTTTAGTTATACGCACTGCAATTCAAAATACTTTTGCAATTTTTAGTTAAGGGAAACAATTGAAGTCGTTAACAGAAAGTCGAATAATTGTTAAGGTATTGGGATAAAGAAGGCGCTGAACGCACCGTCAAAGTATCATTTGATTTCTAGAATTGGGCTGTACACTATTTACAAAAGGGATAGTGCTTGCGTTTCAGAAATCAAATTTCATACCATTTCACTCGGATTTCAGCAAGTACTCGTCAACAATATTCAGGGAATATCAAAGTCGCAGGAAATTAGAGAATGGAAGTCTTCGTTGACCTTGGGGCCTTAAGACCAGTGATCCTTTCAATAGTGCGAGAATATTACCTTCTTTTCCGCTATCATTCCCATTTAACCGCCAGGTTCAAAGTTCACCGTTTTGCCTAAATTCCTTTGGTGTGGGGTCTATAAGACCTTTATCGATATTGCTTACTATTTATCCACTCAAATAGTCTGATCAACTCTGGTCTTGTTATGAGCGGAAGGCACATCAAAGGCAGAATTGTCTACCGCTTAAGAGTCGTCAATGGCAGTGTGGAGCTATCTCATTAAGATACCGTCCTTTTCGCTATTCCATGGATCCTACTGAAAGCTTGTTAAAAGCTAGATTATTGCTGGAAAGACTCCATTTGGCTGAATCTCGGTTTGACAAGTTTTAATTGGTGTCCGTATGTTTCTTTCTTCACTAATCGTAGTAGTTAGTTGGTTAAGCTGCCCAGAGCTTCGGAAAATTTGAACTTGGAGAAGTTGGAACAAGAAGATATAAATGATACCCATTACGTAATGAAGGCGTATTTCCTGAATGGGAAGTCTATTGAATTGAGACCCAATTTCTACTTTCATTCCACTTCTTATTTAACTTATCTTAGTTCAAATGACAAATCAAAATTTCAAATTTCTACATTCGTTTTGCTTCATTGCAATATGATGCAAGAACGAGGAGGAGGCGTGTACACACCATAGTATGAAACTTGTATAAAGTGGAATAGTAAACCGACAAGTTCATGAAAGACAGACACACGACTCTCTGCTCTGTTGGTAAGACCAACCGTCATGTTCCAACACCTCTTCAATTAGAATGTCGTTGACAAGAATTTTCTCAGTAATCTTATTGATGTAACTTCAAATTTGTAATCTTTTTACAAGGTGAATCAATGATAACCTGATTAGTCGCCAAATATAGCCAAAAGTTTACCAAATTAAATAGCAATATAGATTTAAGCAAACTTACTCAATTTACCCAAAATTATTGCCAATAAACAGCAATTAATTTTAGTGCATGTTCACAAGAGTGAATATCTTGTAGGTATTTAATTAGAAATTTTTAATATGTCTTGGCTACTGGTATTCATTTTATCCAACAGTGAACTCTGACACACTTTCTTAACACATTATTTTTCCCTTTTTTTATCGCATTTTAACCGATCTCTATTGCTTTATCCATAATGGCAAATTTAGCAAAGTTTTGTTTTGCCTTGCTGCAGATTATACTAATATGCACCTTTATCGACTTTTAATCAAGGTCACACGAACAGTTTCCACAATTTGAAGGACACATTCAATCCTCGTGATATGCTACGAGATGCCATTCACAATTTCCATCCAAACTATGGGAAGTACACGGAACAGGTAGATTTACAAATGTGTGGGAGTGGGGGCGATTAATTGTAACTGCTTTTGACCTTTTTTACTTTGTCTTAAGCGTGGTCATCCAACCGATTCCACACCTGCTCCACCCATTCCCCCAATTCCGTCAAATGTCAATCTCACAGTCGCCAATAACAACGCTGATACCAATCAAAACCACTCTTCATCCCCAGATCGTCTTGTTACTTAATTTCGTAACTCCTCTTTCCTTTCGTTATTCAGATTCTCGTTAGTGTCATCTCATTGATTGCTAGTCCTTGTGTTCTGACCATCCTCCTCCTACTTAATACTGTAATCAATATTGTCTTTGATCCTGAAACTAACTTAATGCATTTACCTAGAGTCGTGTTTGTCAGTGCTGCATTTTATTTGAATTTATTTTTTTGTCTCTCCCCTTTGTTTCTACTTCATTGTGTAATGGTCTCTTGTGAGGTGACTTACCTTTGTTAGTGAGGCTTACTTCGATTACCGCTTCTATTTTGTTGTATTTATGAAAAACAAAATGAATTTCGAACAATTTTGCAATACCATACTGCCATCGGTTGTTTATACCTCATATTTGTCTCTCCATTCAGCCGGAATATTTAAACATTACGATTGACGCGAAATAAATGCTAACACTTGGCGCTAATAGTGATGGAGCCTTTTCTAACAGTCCGCCTTAATTGCTATGAACAGCCTTATTTGGTCTGATTAGTAAATTTGCTGCAAGTCAGTTCATTTTGAAAATTATGTAAACATGAGTCATCTAAATAGTGCTTTGCCTATTGGTAGAAAAAATAGTTGACTTCCATGAATCATGATCTAAATATTTAAATGTAGCCCTAATGATATCAGTAAATCTAGATTCCAAGCCCAATTATAGTTGGCCTTGAGATATTCACTGCAAAAGTAATGATATTGTTTAGGAAAACCCCGAATCGATAGCATTTTTCATTCTAGAAGCTAATGTGACGGATTGATAAAACGTGCATTTGACAAGTTCAAACGCATGTGCAGAGAGCTTGGAGACTATGAAAGAAGCGTTAGCACCGAGTGCTTTGAACTCTTTCTAAAGTATCATAGGAGTGGCTGTGTAAATAATGCTTTACTAAGGAAAGTCAAACAGGGTATAAAATGGATATCAATTCTACGAGAATAGGCAAGATACAAAGTTGGACGAGGTATCATCTCCTTGTTCCCCAGCCGCACAGATTTGTGGTTGAGCATATCTAATTTTCATATTGGTCAAAAGCTGTTTAGCGCCTGTCCGTTAACTGGAATAGCTACTATCCAACTTAATGGTTGCCTGTACCGGCGTGCTTGGTGGGAAAGTGTATGCTGAGAGTAGTTTGTGTCGTGCATTTTTAGCTAGTAAGGTGTGAAAGGTGATACAAAATTCATGATTAGAAAATTAGGTTATCACACAGATGTGAGTTGACATGGGTGTTAGCTATAATCCTAACGTCCAACTGATCAGCTTATCTTGGACATGTCAGATATAACTTAAGTTAAGACTACAGGGGGAAATCTCTGACATTTTAACTCCGGGTAAAACTTTTTCGATATCCATATTCTGTCCTAAGTTTTGACTCGATCTCATATGCCGTGTGCGATAATAATCACTCAACCGTGATGACAACCACTTTGAATAAATAAAATTAATATGATAGATTATGTGATTATAATGTACTTAAATTTCTTTTAATGAGACAATTGGTCCTTTAATTAACCGAGAATTGATATTTTTTGGACTTCAACTCATGGTTCAGCGCCTATGTGTGCGAATATCGATTTCTGTAACAGCGATCACTAACAGACCTTCCAACGCGAGTTCTACAAACTCCCCCCCCCCTCCCTCCCCTCTCGCAGTTAAAATTTGTAAATGTAGGCCAATGAAAAGTAAAAGTTCATTCATTCTTTTTCCCTAAAGTTCCCACTTGGTAAATCAAAGTTCGTTCCTTCAGTCTCATTCTACATTTGGGATCAGAATCGGCTCCATTTGCTTTAAACTCGTTTGACAGGCCTATTAGAAGATAACTGGACAATTTAAGAAGACTTTTGCTGCTTGTAGAGAAGATATTGGACATACAACCAATCACGGTTCCTCTACGGAGTAAAACACAAAGATAAAAATGTATCCCAAAAGACTCTAAACGAACATGATCTTCAAAAATTAAATCTTGAATACGTTAGTGAATGCTAAGTGTGAAGTCGAGAACTCGAAATTGTACGACAATAACAGTTGGATCTCGCAGTTCATTCAAATGAAAGTACTAAATCTTAAAAGCTATATTGTCATTTATCTAGCATGCGTCTAGGAGGTGCGATAAATCAATAAGTACACTAATTTTTTATAATCCGATGACAGTGGGTCCTCCAAGTCGTTTCAATATTTCATTTTCATCATCCACTCTTGTCTTTATTTAAAAATAGAAGATATATACATAGTTGCAGTTGCGAGATTGAAGAGAGGACGTGAATTGCAATTAGACGATAAATTTCTGATATTTAATAATATACAAGTATAAATCCAGCACTCATTATTTAATCCAAAGGTAAAATGCTTTTTCGTAAATTTTGCTTTGCGCAGAGTTATTCAATTAGATTACTGCTGCTGTTGATGCTGCTACTGTTACTTCATGTGTTACGCGGAGTGGGGTGTTGTTTACACGCATTCGTCACCTTGATTCTGATTGATTGGTGAGGAATCAGGCTCGCGTTCGACGATTGGCTCAAGTAGACCAATAGAATAACTGGCTTTTTGTGATTGGGGAAGAGTTGTTATTCGGGTTCGACACGTTTGTGGTGAGTCAGAAGGTAATATTCCATTACCTATGTTATAAAATAAAAGTGAGATAAATGAAACTGTGTTGGTGAAAGTTAATCAAGTTTAATTAGCAATTCGCTGAAAGGAATGACCGACTTATCAACTAAATTTTTGAGGGCATACCAATGGGGAAAACGACTCTTCGATTTCGAGATCAACTTTTGTTATTCACTAAATAGGTCTCGGCTATTAAAGAAAGTCATCAGTAAGAAATGCTTGTATGTTAAGTGGGAAATTTTCAGTATTACAAATAGCATTATCCTCATGCACATGCGCTAAGCATGTAATTTAATTTCGTAAATTTTCCTGAGGAGCATTCTACATGTTGCTGGTCATAGCTCGATCAGTCTCTTTAATTAGCAAGACTTTGCATTCTGTGTAAGCCTTCAAGGTTTTCCAGCTAGTAACTTAACGCTGGGAACATACTGGAAACAGTATAAATTTCTAATCATACACAACTACGAATTTAATGATTGCCCCTGGACGAATGAAAGAATGCAGAATAGAGAAGTTAGCATATTAGAGACAAACTAGGATTTTTCATAGTTTAAGTTCAAGCAATTTGTGTAAAATCCAATGTTCGTCGGTAGCGCAATGGTAAACGCTCATGTACTAAGTTAGAGGTTATACGATCAATGACCTGTGTGACCAACAGCAAATACCAATTCTGATCCATAAGAGGGAAGATAAAGCATGAACTTCTAATATGATCAACTCCAGGATACCTTCATTCGGCCAAGATGCACAGTTGAGTAGTTATCCTTCTAGGCATGGGAAGTACTTTGTTGAAATCAAATAATTAAAAAGACTATCTATTTTCGTTGTTCTCAACCAGTGATTCAAAGTGATGTATTACCATTAAATGATATACAATGGTTCCAGTATCCTCTTACCGGTTAAACCATAAGTATCAAAGGTGAACACATTTTCTAAGCGAGCATAATGAGGAGTTTGAGGAATGACAGAGAAATATTGAGATTTCGAGAGGGGAATTTTCCTTTTGGAATCCGGTGATTTGATTGGCGGAGGGGGTGGTTCGATGGTATTAACTTGGACATACTATTGATTAGAAAAAAGATGGTATTGAGCCACTCAAAGAAGTGCAATTGTGTTTGTGATAATAGAATATTGTAATGGTGATTATTTTAAACATTTAACATTATTTGCAACATAAATCAGTTGTTTAGATTAAAAACCGAAATCTATCTTTAAAATGTAAGTTAGATTAAATTTTCAAAATAGGACAAAGATATACTCACTTGAGATTTATAGAGAATCCCGTTTTCAGCTAATATTCTTCTCTTTTGTCTAAAATGCCAAGATCAATTACTTTGTATTTAAATAAATGGTCACGACAGTCTAGAAGCTCTGATTTTGTTTGCGCCAATTAACTCTGTTCTAAACCATTCATAAAAGTTTATTATTTTAAATAAAACGTTCTATTAAACCAAGTTTAAACATTATTTTATTTAATTTTTCAAAGTATTGCATTCACAATGTTTTTCTATATCTCCATTTTTCGTGTAATACAATTAAAATAGAAAAGCCACCGCTACTAAGACTGAACAAAGAAATCTCATGCATACTCAAACAGTCTCGAAGGTTCGTCGTCGGAATCAAGTGCGGTCGTGAGTGCAGAGACCTCTCATCCAATCAGCAATCAATAGTCTCTGCAATGTTAGCGTACCCTTAATTGTATTTTAGTGGCTAAGCTTGGTAGCAGCATCCCGAAACTGGAATAAACACTATTCACTCCATACTCTCTGTCTCCTTGATATTTTTGAGACAGGTTGGCTAATTTCGAGAGCAATTTCACCTAGGGGACTTTGTTGGAAGGGATTGTGGAGGTGTAGTTAAGGCTTATTTAAGTAGCATCGACTACATATGCACTTCAAAAAGTTGTGTGTCTATTTCAGAGTCAAAAATTTGAACAATTTCTAGAATAAAGATTATTTCTAAAATCGATAAATCTTTTTTCATCAGTTTTAAATTAATTAAGTGTTCTTCGAGTTTAATAAGCACTGATTAATTATGCCTCCGAGTTTCTTGTAGAGTCTCAAACTGACTTTTAAATTCGCAAATTCTTACTAAAACATGCATTAATAGTTAAATAATATCAGCATACATAATTTTAATAGTTTTAATGCACTGACAGTTATTTCAGTTACCTTGCCTGATGATCTTTTCTTCTGAAGGCTAGGATGACACCGATGACAATCAGAGCAAATATTGATATATAGATAAATTGGAGGATAACTTGTAACCAGAAGTGATCAGTCTGTTTTTTCGGTGACGTTGAAGAAACTATTAAGGGGAAAATAAATTTACAGACATTTTATTAAAGCCAAATTAGATAAATTGCTTATATAATTAAAAGAATTTCATAGATTTTTAAACACCTATTGTATGTGAATCATTAATGCGACGCAAAACAAATACACGATACTTCGCTCAATTTGTGATTAGAGTTAGAAAATCAATGGGTCCAATTGAAAATAACACCATCACTGGTTGATTTAATTCAGTGAAAAAGTTTTTCAAATTCAAGTTTTCCACCGAGAACTTTCACCTAGATATTGCCCTGAAAGCAGCGATAAAAAGATAATATAACCTTCAAGTGTCATTACTTCCCACTTAAACCCTTGAAAAGAGGCTAAAATTGCAGTCACCTTTCTCAAAAGTCACACATCAGAGATCATGACTTTAAGGCCTGCCCACTGTTACCAATCTGAGGACTCCAAATACACTATCTCACTACTCTAGATGGAAATCAGAAACGCATTTAGAAGGTATTATCGCATAGGGAAATTTAATGGAATAACCTTTGAACTTCCATTTAGCTTTGTTTTAGGAACGCTTGAAAAAAATTACAAATCGCCTCCTAATCTTACTCGAAAGATTAAATGGACAAAAAGAAGTAAGGAATATTTCAATTCTCTTAAATAAGTCATAATCTATCACTCTAAATGTTCAGATCGAGTTGATTGGTCGCTCCGAAATGCTTATTTTAGATATGAATAATACTTTGGATTGAAGGCTTTCAAGAACTGAATGTCGTCTTTTATATTATCAATCAAATTTCGGCTTTTTTCTTAAGTGTGACTCATTATTATGATTATTAATATTAGTCAAGTTATAATTAATACTTAAGTGGAGATTTTCTATCTCTTAAGTCACCTATGCAGGAATTATTTTCAACCCTTCTGTAAAGATAGAGGCAAATTCTCATCACCTGGAAAGTACTCGAAATTCAATATTTTTAGTCAAAATTATATTGATAAAACAATTATTCGGTAGTGTCAAATACGCAGGAGCTCTTAACTCGAAATTTTCAGGTCAAATTCAAGATATTATGCTTTCATTTGATTATCCTAGAGTGAAATGCTACATGTTGAGATTGGAAAGTTGTGTCCAAATAGATAAAATTTTCAGAAAAATCTCTCAGAACTCCCCCTATTGCTATTGTTCAATTAGCAGTCGAGAGTTAATCAGAAGCGCAATAGATGGATAAGATTGGTGAAAAAAATTTCAGATTATCCAATAAGCAATCGTCTGCACCGTCTGTGCCCATTTATATACTAGGCAACAGATCGACACAATTTATAATTTGTTGGCTGAACAGAAAGTTTTGAAACATCATAGACAATAGTGTAATATACTGTGTTATTTTGTTTAATCGGGCGATTGCTTGATTGCGTTTTTGAATTATGATTAGGTAAGCCAACTCAAATTGAAAGTTGATTAGAATTTATCTGCGAAAAATTGCTCTAAACAGGTATTACTTGGAACAGCTTAAAATAAATTAAATATAAGAGAATAATTAATTTGGAAATAATGATATTTTTACATTTAATATATATCTAAAACATACATATTCCGGTTGTTCGAAACTGACACTGATCACCCATATATCCTTCTTTGCAACTGAAGAATAAAAAAATTTAAAGTCTATTAAATTATTAGCTTCAAAATTCAAAAAAACAATGAAATAAGTACCTGCAGAGTATGCTAGAACGATCGGATTTTTTGAAAAAGCACAGGCCATCATTGAAACAGTGATTTTCTCCAGGATCACAGGGTTCCAAATCTCGCGTATCTTAATATGATAGATGGCATAAAAGGAAGCAAATTTTTCGGTTCAAAGGTGTTATTTAATTGGTCTTAAATGGGCCCAAAAGGTACAAGGCTTGTTAGTTCACTCTACGACTGAAAATAAATCGTCACTAGCAATAAATGTTGTTTTAATCAAATATTACCCAAATAAAACTCAATTCAATTCATACACTCCTTTTCGGTTAAGAAGGACCCGTAGGCAAAAGTAATTGAGACATTCCGCACAATAGCGTTTGACATATTGCAACTTAGCAGTCGTGGGTTCTGATTACATCTTTACTTATTCAGCCTCAAGAAATCGACTAACCTTTACGTCATCGAATAACTGAAATACTCAGGGAGTTTGTAAACGAATGTGAGATTGTAAGATGGTTTGTTGTTATTCAAATATCCTGTTAAAAGCTATTGGGCTAACTGATTTTTGTTAAAATCGATCAAAATATGTATTTTTTTCTGAATTTAGGTATATTTATTTTCCGGATGTTTTATTTAGCAAGACATTTAATTCAAAAACATTTATATATTAAATATGCCTTACCCATTACATGTTCTTCATCTCGATGTGGTAATTCGGGTTTTCTAACTATAATTTAAAAATAATTTAAAAAATAACATTATATATGTATAGTACATGATAATTTTGACATATTATACCCTTGATACATGGGTACCATAGGTAGAGTTATTATTAGATTAATTAGGAAAGAAATTTTAAAGGAAGATTTGTCTAATTTCCATTCCTTCCAGTTGAATGGCAGTTCAACGTTCAATTGTCATTTTTATACTCTAGTTGACTTTATTCCTATTAAGGCAAGGTTAATCCACCTTTTCAAAAATGAAAAATAGACGTAATAACGGTTACATCATTTAGATAATGCATTATCACTATAGCAGTAGGTTGAAACAACAGATCTAAGAGAGACAAAAAGGATATTATGGGGATATTCCAATGAAAAATTTATTGACGTTATCAAGATGCTATTGTAACAGTGCCTCTTGCTCAACGTGCAAGTCTATTTGATCAAAAGTCATATAATCAACACACATCCAGTGATGTGAGAGACCGGCCGCAAGGTTTGCAGGAGGCGAAATTATGAAGAGAGCGCCTTCACAATATCCTTCCTCTATTCAAGTCGCATGATGTAGTCATTTTCCACATTGAGCTTGCAGTGGTACACTGACGAAGCAAGCATCAGTGAGCACGTTTGTTTGTTCAGAGACCGTGAAATCGATGCTCATCAACATAAATTTAGCTAAATGAATTACCTATTTCACAGGTGTTGGAAAGTTAACTTTTTATTCGCAGCTTACAACTAAGATAAAGTGCTGTTGGCACTTCCCACAATAAGTCTGCAAGAAATTTCTCCTCAATGCAGTGTTCTCAAGGAAACAACGTCTGTCGTATTGAGATCCCAACTGACAGAATAAATGAGCTCAAATGACCAACAAATATCCATGAGCAATTTTCGTCCTTATCAAACCAATTTATAAATTAAAAGATTTTTCTTATTAAAGACTCTGGTCATCGGTAGCAAAAAGTAATAAATGAGTTAGTTTCAATATACTGGCTGTTTTTTAAATACCATATTGGTCCCAATGGATGTAGGAATGAGGTTTAATTTCCCAATTATACTGCGTGGGCTTTGAGTGACTTCTTATAAGAATCATTGAGCTCAACATAAATGCAGTTGACTTACCTCGAAGTGGAAATATAGATTCGGCAATTCCAAGGGAATTTTTCGCCTTACAAATGTAGTCACCATTGTCCAATAAAATCAGATTGTCTATCTCCAAAATCGCCTGTACAACGTGCTCGTTTGTCCTACGAGAAAGTGAAAACGTAGAAAGATTAAGGAGCAATATAAAAGGACTATAGGAAATTAAGTAAAATATTTTCTTTAAAATAAGATTCCTTTCGGTACTTTTAACTGAAGTTTCATCTCCTTTTTGTCTTATATACTTAGTCATGATTATGCCATGGATAATTATATCGTTTTTATTTTCTTTCTATTGAATATTAATTGGTTTGGCTTGATAGTATCTTGAAGGAGAGAAGGCGTTTTGTTCTTTTGTAAACAAAATCGTGAAAATATCCAAATAAATATGAGCCATGCATGGTCATTTGAATCAAGTGTTTAGTTTATTTCACTCACAGTTAGGACAACTTTTAACCAACTGAGAAAATACTTTGGTAAAATAAAATATTCAATGGAATACCCTCTCAATTAAGACTTCAATTAATTGACTTTTAAAATTATCATTTATACATTAAAACAAAAAAATGATATTATCAAATGCATTCGATGATTCGCACCACACTCTATATTCCAAACAGAATTTTGTGGCAGAGTTAAAAATATTATTTATTCTAAATGCAATCCGTCTAAAAGACTTTTATTAGTTAACTAAATTATTGACATTTTAGTAATTTAATGAGGAAGAGGTTATTCTATTTCCAGCAAGAATATCCGCTTAATTCTCCTAATGTAGCACAGAAGAAGTGCCTAGGTCTCCATCTTCAAAGATGCGAGTGATAAATATGCCTCAAAAAAATTTCTGTAAAAAATTTTTTTTCTGTATTTTTGGAGTGAATGTAAAGTACTTATTTCTTTTATTAGAATAAAAAATTTTACAAATGACTCACACTCTGACTCACATCTCTCCTTTTATTGTGCGTCATACTGAACCTTTCTTCTCCCCATATTCTTGTCAATTGTTTTTCAACGAACACGGGACACAATATGTGTCACCAACCCTATCCGTATCTCACTTCGTCTATTTCCCACATTTCACCTTATCCTTATTCAGAGATGGTGTCTTCCCATCACCTTTCATTTATGTAAAAAAGTTGCCTCAAGAATTTTCTCATTCTGGTGTATGACCTAATCGTGTAAGCTGTCACTTTCCACCTTCCACTTGAATCTTATATCACAGCAGACATTGGGTCGTATGTTGAATTTTAAAATAAGGAATACGTTCTTTATATGCACTATTTTAATCCGGTGAATTAATCATTACATTGCCTAATTGAATACACTTTCAATGAGCAGTTGTTTAAATTTCTTAAACTATATTTCAATTTGTGCATATAGAAGGAAAATTCATTCGCTTTCCCATTAAATAACTTATAATAAATAAGTAAATTCGCGTTTATTATGTCAAAAAACTAATCGGTGTGAATTCCATGTCCGAAATCTTTAAATTTTGACATATTATTTCCCCATTTTTGGTAAAATTAGCAGGGACTCATCAACATTGCTCAGTTGCTTTGCAGTTTTACTAAATGGACGTAATAAAAATCCCACAAAACACTTCACAATCTCTTACAACTTTTAGTTTGTTCGAAATTAAAGTTTTACCATGTGCATCAATAAATATGTAGATTCAATTTTTTGGTAATAAATTGTAAGAGGGTAACCCATAAGAAATATTAACGCTTTGAAAGGTGTTCTTAGTCTTGATATCATCTAAACAAGAGCATATTTTTTTATTGAAATGAAATCATCGAGGTTTAGCATTTATCAACCTGCCCAAGAAATTCGTCATTTTTAGCACCGCTATTAGATGCAATGCAAATAACTCAATTTATGCATTTTTAAAACATTTAAACAATTGTAACTTGATTTAATCAAAATGGAAGCTTACTGTACAACGTCCACGCTTACACTGTATCCACTATTCACGACGTCAACCGGGTACTTATCCTTATACCAATAGATTTCTGGTAACGGATCACCCTCGGCAATACATGTTGTCGAAATTTTATCCCCAAAATTCATCGTCGTTTTCTCAAATGAGTTCAACTTTGGTGGATCTGAAGTAAGTCAATAAATAGACAGAGTGTATATGAAAAGCAATGTACTTGGCAAACTCTACGAATGTCAATCAGATGACTTCATATCACCTTTACGCATAACTCCGCTTCATACTTCTTTGAGTCAATTAAAGGCGCCTTTTCTTCTTTTTAAATAATCTTCCATAAATTATTATGTAATTTAAACTTAATAGCTAATTTGGTAATCCGATTTGGGTAAAGATGATTGCATTTTGACCCTATTAATTTTCAAAGCTAAATGTTTAATTAACCTCCAAAACCTATTAGCTGGCGTTAAAATGGCATATAATGCAGTTACTTAAACAAATTAATTTTCAATAATCTAATGTGAAGTGCATAAAATATCAGTTAACTTAAATAAACCATTGTGGTTTGGACGCGTCATTGTTTTGGAAGCTTGCACATCATTTTTCAAATTTGAAAAGCCCTATTTGCCATTTCAATTGAGTAACTTGCATTGGCATTTTGACAGACATAAAAAAATGAGCTACCACTTACAGCATGATTTACAGAGAAATTTTTGAATATCCTGGTTTATTTTTTCACTAAAAGCTAGAGTAGGTCCAGAAAGAGCTAGCACAACCAATTGGTTTCCACGGTGAGTAATCGTCTCTCCCGTATCTGCAAGGAGAAAGGTGTATTTTGCATACGGTTTGAAGACTTCAAGACATCCAAATTTATCCGAATATGGGTTGCTTGAGGATCCATTAGCCGGCAGAAAGAATCGGCGAAGAATAACCCTCTTTGGTATATCCATATTATCTGGTTTAATTACAATTTGGGTTATAAGGACAATTAAGTCAAATTCATGACCTTTTGCCGGAACCATTTCTTGAATTCGAGCATGAAGAACAATTGGAGAGGAAGCGAGAAATTGATGAATTTCCGGCGTATCTAGTTCTGGGCCACACTTCAGAGACTGGGAATTCTTTCCATAGATGGAATGGCAAACTATTAAAAGGGTTAAAGCAAATGTTGATTGTGTTTTCTGTGTTAATTTAGTCATATCTTAATCTGACCATGTGAAACCATGGTCTCGAGCTCAGGGCTCTTATATGGGAGGCTGCGTGGGTGATTTCTGGCTCCCATTTGATAGGCCCATTGCACTTCTTTTGCACTTCATTTGCTAGAGACGTAACACAAATATGCACGTGTGTGTGTGTGTGAGTTAAAACCACAACATTGACGTCATATCGACACGCCCATTGGTGAAATTTCAAGGCCGTAGATGTAACACGATGGTATTTCTCAATGCCAAATGCAGAATTCAGTTGCTAAGTTCACAAACGAAGTGACAGAATCGTGTTCGTCTTGCTTAGACTTACCTCATAACTTGGGCGACAACTAAAAGACACTTTTATGAAGGCAAATTTGAGGCATTTACTTAGTAACGTTCGATTATATGTATTATTTTATTTATGTTTTGCAAATATTTACTGACCGTTAAGATGATATTCGCTTACTTATTAGTTCACAGCACTGCTTATTCATTGGTGAGTATTCTTGCAATGAGTAATCGTTTGCGGCAAACATCATAAATCGTTAATAAAACATTTTTCTGGGTGTTTGATAATTTTATTGAATTTATCTTCCTTCTGGACAAATATGTAATTCTAGTTTTGGTAAGCAAAGCTCTAATTGGTTTTTGTACATTTGTTAATAATTTGTTTATTTTAAAGAGCCCAGTCATAAAATTTCGGTGTTTTAACATTTTATATTTGATATCTGTTTTGAATAAATAATAGTTTTTCTAAATCTTATTTAACGTATCACAGTGTAGCGGAATTAGCTACCTAACTAAGTCTGACTGTACTCGGAAAACTCTGTGGCGAATTCTCCTAGTCAGTACGTCCCACTAAAGTAGCTAAGCTACTGCGAAGCTTTACAAAAAACAGACGTATCCAGGGCACGCGTTTATTCTAGACTTACATGGCGGATTAAGTATAACAAGTGAGAGCTTTTGATTGACCCTTGGGTGTGTCCTCTCGCACTCAATCCGTACACGAAATTGGACGGCCGCACCTTCAAGCCACGCTGTGCGCTCATGCGATGACGTGTCCCACAACAGTAACCAACTTCTAAGTTATTCTATGACATTGGTTCAGGTAAATAAGCTTAACTCTGAGTCTCAAATGTGTTTTTTTCTTTTAATAACTTTAATCTAGAATGCCTTCAAACCAATCTTCAACCAAATGCAACGTTTCCAGATATCTTGTGTCAAGGGGAAATTTATACGAATGAGTGTCAATAGCTAATGAAGATCGAAATGCATTTTACTTTCTAATATTGAAATCTCAAAATGATTCTCCAAAAAATTTAATAGCAGTGTAAATTAATACATACTGTTTAATTACGATTATGCTTGACAAATGTATAGAGCTTAACATTTATTTAAAAAAAATCGTTTAATCCTCTTTCAATCAAATAAATAAACAAATCCTCTATCAATTTAAACTAGGAAATACAGAAAGTTGAAACCATAGAACTTCCAGATTGGATATTTTATTATCAAAATTTACAGATCAAGTCACTCCTCCCCGTGATTTCTCCAAGGAGCTCTTATACAAACTTCTTGAACAACTTAACATCTTACTGATTTTCCAGCATTTGAAAAATTGCATGAATTGGACTAACAAATAAAAAAAATCAATACGCATCATGTATTAAGTATACCAACTCGATCAGTAATTCGGAGAGCAGATGTGTCGTTTGGATTTTACATTGTTAACGCGTGAACTACCAATTAATCAATATTCTACCACCAGAATAAGAACATTAAATACATTAACTCTCTTAACCCTCCATCACTGATATCTTTATTTAACCTTTATACTAGTTCATTTGCTTCCAGTCATATCAAGTTGATTGATAACTTGAATCGCCAATCAGGTTGATTTTAAATTCATATGATGAAAAGATTTGAACAGGAAATATTTTGCATTTTCAGTTGGGATTGTTCATCATTTTCATTCAAATAGTCTTACCGTGAGAATGTTTTACTGAATTTTTAAGCTAATTGGACCACAACTGTAGTAGTTGCAACTTTTGGAACAATGGTTGGTTTTATTTTCTAATAAGTTTTTGCCGCAATTCATTCAAAATAATTTATGATTACAAGAAAATATATAATAATTTACCTTGGATAATAGTTGGGTAGCGGCCATTTTTCCTTTCCAAAACTATAATTGGTAAAAGCTGTACCGCAATTTTATTTTCTTCTAAACTACAGACCTAACAATAAAGCGTTAACCATGACAGAGTCCGATCAGTGCTGATTAAAGAATTTTTTTCAAAAGGGATAAAGGATAAGTGGTCATCTAATTGTTCATTTGTTTAAAATAACACATTTCTGATTCATAAGTAGGGAAGAGTCATATTTCAGTCACCTACAAAGAAAGAACTCTCATTTCATTCGCCTATTACTACAAAATATTTGAAGGAGCCAATAGGAATTAATGTTAGGATTAACGATAATTGCCATTACATCGGAATTGTAATGAACTTGCACAACTACGTACATTTTTATAGAGCCAACATTAATCGAATACGAATTCCTGTGTATTCGCCCAATCAGCTTGATTATTAATTCAAAAAAAGTTTCAAGTTTCATTTGAAAATTATTTTATAGCTATTCCCGTTGAGAGGAAAGATATAAAATTATCTTATGGAGAAAGCGAGTTTAAATGAATTAATTTGAATTGTACCATATGAATCAGTACCTTATTTCTGAAATCAATAAAAATTGATTCGCCAGAGTCGTGCTTCTTCTAAAAGGAAATAAAATTAGTCAGTTATTCCAGATCAATGTCCCTTTTTAGTAAATTTCATTCTTACTCATATCTTAGTTGAATTTAGTGACGCCTACTTATGCAATCCTAAAGGCATGTATCTTGTACACAATATAGCAGAACTTTCCATTACATATTACAGTGCTTAAATGGCAATTTGGACAGATTTACCTTCACTATTCTTCAATAAATTCAAGGTAAAACATTAAGTAAATAAACATACTTCGGATAGTACGCACACGACAGCTAAGTCGAATATCTGAATTCGACATGATTTGATAGTGAGGGGCTTTGCAATGTTAAATGTACCTTATCTTCAAAGTTTAGCAAGGCATTCCATTTACCTAAATCTTCCCATCAAAAAGCAGTGAATATCACGGTTATGCACAGTATTCGCGTATCCTGAGGTTTAGTCTTAAAACCTGAACTTTGAAATACAAATACATGAGCCAATAATATTAAGCAAACAATCAGTTAAAAAAATCAAATTAGGTTATTCTCTGAATTTACTCGATTTCATTCCATCAATTTCTTAGTGGAATCTTGACCTCTTAGCCTGTTTGGGTTATTTCCCATTATTAAAATTACATCCTTTGCTTTAATATGAGTAATGGTAATTAGTGTGTTCGTCTGTTGGCCACTGTTTTGATGCCTCTTTGGAAAGCAGATTGGTTAAACACTCCAGATCAGCCTGCTTTTTACGAGTGCTGGAGGCGTAGGCTTTGAGGTTCTCATCAGAGAAGCTTGAATGAATGCTATTTCCTAAGAAAAAGCCTTGGAAGTTGTTGTATTGAAATCGATACAACTTCCAATGTACTGTAATTTTCTAATTAAAAAAAATCATGAATTATTCTTATTAAACTGATGTTTGACCAACACGGTTGGTATTGTGGGACACGTCATCGCATGAGCGTGACTTGAAGGTACAGCCGCTCAACTTCGCGTACGGATTGAGTGCGAGGACACACAGCCAATGACCAATCAGAAGCCTCCGCTCGTTTTACTTAATCCGCCATGTCTAATGACCAAGCTTCCTCCCTTGTTACACTCCAAGCCATGCATGTCTAGAATAAACGCGTCCCCTGGATACCTCTTACCTTCTCTCTTCTTAGCTTTGCAATAGCTTAGCTAATTCCCGGGGGTCTTACTAAAGAGGAGAATCTGCCACTGAGGTTTCTGAGCACAATCGGGCTTAGTTAGGTAGCTAATCCGCTACAGAATGATTTCCAAAACTCATCTAACTTTCATTTTTATTAAAACACTTTGCTAACTGTTTCCTTGTCTTGGAGCTAGATCAAAATTTTCGACAAATAAGCTGGAATACAGTTAATGACAACTTCAATCACCATATCTGGAACGCATTGAAACCCCTGCTCGTCTACGCAGATCACAAGTTTGATTTCCCTCTGTACATGCACTTTAAGCAGAATGGCCAACTGCATTTCTTGGGTGTGGCTAATAGAGAGAGTAGCGGAATTCGAGCTCCCATCAAGGAGGCTCCAGGATTCCCCTAAATTTCCGGAATGGAGGTTTGGAAACGTTTTCCTAGGTGGAAACGGAAGTGATGAATAAGAGCGATTTAATAATCACCCCACATTAATAATTATATTGCCGATATTAGTATCCTTTGTGGATACAGCTTTTGTGTAGCTGCTATAAAGAAAGAATAAGTACTGGATTTGTAAAAACTCACTTAGATGAGTGATGTCGGTAATATGCTTGAAGTTCAAACTATTCACGAAGTATTTTTTATTCTGATTGTTTTATGGGACTTCTCATCTTGATTATGGCAAGTTACACTCATCTGCTATTATTCTCATATTTTATTCTACGCCCACTATTTAGATTGGCGTGTCGCTAAAACTTCATTGCCATTTCGAAGAGGACGGTATGACACTGTTAACTGACAACACCTGTATACACTGAGAAACTGGATTAATCAGTTATTCAGATAACGAATTGCCTAGCCGCATCGGTTAATTCAGGTTTCTCTGGTGGAAGATTCGATGTTGTTGCCTCTCTACTTAAAATGAGTGTTGGAAAACACTTCTCTAAAATGGTTTATGAGTATTTGTACCTATTAGCTAACATTAGATATCAGTTATGTAAATGCATTTGTCCTTGTCAAATCATGCAGGATAGTCAGATTGACTGCGAATCTCGAAATTAACAAACACTCCCTCGCCTGAGTTGTATTGGCTTTGCTTATGATTATTCTTTCATCCATATTTCTTTGATTTATACAGCAAGGTTGTCAGTGGCTACTCATACTTCAAATTTCATTATTTCATTAAATTTCCCCAAGCAGAGGCAGCTTTACAAGTTCATCAAGAACAATTTAACTGAGTTGAGATAAGGTATAGTGGTGCTGCCTCGAGGAAATGCTCACATACTATGATTTTATGTGATTAGCCAACTACATCACTGGTTTGGCATTATCTCCGTGACCTCCGGTTTTATAAACGCCTACAACTTGACTATTGGCGCATAATCAACCTTCAATAACTAATTGGTTTGCCAGCGGAAGGATACAACATCCAAACACGCAGATTCTGGACAATGAAATACCCTGCTCTGTCTCCCTCACTAATTACTTACTTTACATCTCTCCACGGCCTTGTAATGTCAGCATAATAAAGTATAATCTAGACTTGATTTGTCACCCCTGAGTCATCTTTGTTTTAGTGTGCTGTTTTCAATACGTTAGTCTCTGTCTACCAATTTCCTGCTGCTACTTTAGAGCCAAATTTCGAAAACATTACGAAAACAGCTTTTATTTCTTGTCACCGATGAGTAACTAAAGTATGAAGAACGGACCTCTGGAAGAGAAATTCTCACTAATTCCAGCGTCCTTTGGTTAAACGGAATCATGAAAATGGTCACAATAGGTTTTATCAAGTTATATCTCGTCTGTCTCTTACTTTCTTTCACGAAGTTATACTCTATTATATTCAAGCATTTTGACTGTATCTAATTGTTCAAATATCTCATGATATAAGGTTATTCTCACAAATGTAACGTTAGGGTATCGATATCATAACAACAGAAACTGACTCGAGTTCAATATCATGATTATATTTTGACAGAGCCATAGCTTCAATGGAGAAGACTTTGCATTTTGGCTGCTATGGAAAATTTTCCCAGTTCTCTGACCACGAAACTGCTTTCAATCGCCTGCAATCAAGGAGACCTTAAAAGAAATCATATTCAAGATATATTATTTAAAATAACAAAATTAACCCAGTTAACTATTTTACTACCAATATCAGAGAGCGTAAATCCCACCTCAAAGGAAATTGAGGGAAAACAGTAAAGTGTGAAGCTATCAACTATACTTAGATGCCACAGGCCACGGGGACTACTGTGACACATTTTCTGATCAATTAAATAGAATCGATATGGGTAGGATCAGTGTTCCCTGTAACCAATTTCCAGTTACTTTAGATTTTATAAAAGCAAGGATGATTGAACTATTGCATATTAATTTACCATTCCCAACGTTGACATTGGATTCATTGCAAGCTTTCTATAAAGATCAGAGCCCACAGACAAGCACGATGATAATAACTCTATGTTCTAACGCAAAAAAAGTTGATAGGATCCATCTATCGGATAATAAGCGTCCCTCAAAGTTGATATTGCTTTATATTACATTAGCCTAAGGGATTTTTTTACAAATTCTCATTTGCTAAGTTAAAACACGTTTGAAGCTAGTGTAGCTCCTGTGTTGAAAATGTTACAGAGTAGGTGAAGGTCATGTATATCAATCTGCGATTCAGATATTCAAGTAAAGTATGATCTTCTGGTTGAAAGGCGAGCACACCGTAAACTAGATATGTCAGAAAAATGTAATATTGAACTTTGGAAATCCACAATTTTTGCCAATAAGATATTTTTTATTGTTTTGATCTTTAAATTTACTTTTACAGCTCAAAGTAATAAATGGAATTAATTCAAGTATAGAAGGTCTACACAACGTTTAGAGTATATTAAGTCGACATAACGACATACCTCTCAATCTCAGTAACCAGGACAAATGCACTTACTAGGGCTTTGAGTAGACCAGTGAGCAGCAACCACAATTCTCATGCTGCTGTACTAGCAAGTGGCCACTGAAGCAAAATGGTCGATTTTTCTCTCCGTGTAACCATTTCATGGCTTTTGATTTGCCTTTCCATTTTGCAAGCACTCCGCATTAAGTCAATTTGAATTGAAAAGGTCTAGAGATCTACTATGAAACATTCTGCCCTCAATCTCCCGCCTTCTTTTCTAGTGTCCGGGTAAATTTTTCATTAATTTGCTTAGTCGGATGAAGTTTTAAACTAAATAAAAGGTTTGTCAAAAGAAAAGGTTCTTTGGAAATAAAGTTTTACTGTATAATTAAGCCCTGAGTTAAAGGGTATGGTATAGTTGCTCAGACTAGATTTATGGATTTAGTTTAGGGTCTATTTTTACATAACAACGGTGTTTGACCGGACTGTGACTGGTCAGAGAATGGAGAATTAATCTTTATACTTCCATGTCCCATGTGACAGAATACGATTGGTCAGATGAAGACCCAATAAATGAATGACGATTGATTTCGTCATGTTGTGGCCATCTATGATTATAATGAAGAAGTGGAGTGGCGAAGAGTTGACATCGACTTGGCTGTTAGTAAGTCTTGTCAATTAGCCGATTATCAAGTAATATGTCTATGAGAATCCTTCATTTCCAGGTAGTGGCGTAGGGGCAGTGAAATAGAAATATCCAATATCATATTGACAAATACCAATACTCCTGCGTTGGGTAATAAAAATAATGTAATAGCGATATAATTTTGTTATCAAATGATTCATCAAAACCATCATTCGTTTGAGTAATCTGATGTAACAATCCTATTTTCCTCCCCCTTCCCTTTAACAATAAAGAACGCCAATTGCTCACAGCACACATCGTATTTTTAGCAGGATTGAGGGGGCGGAATGTCAAGGCTATAACAATAAAGGAGTGAGCAAATGGATCGCCATTACTACTTTCCTCAAATAAACTGTGATTCGGTCACGTTCATCTAATTTAATTACATTGGAGGCAAAGCAAATACGAAGCAGCTAACGTTATTTGATATAGGCTACTGTCTCGTTCGTTACTTCTACTACGCCAATAAAAAGTGTAGATATATTTTATCATGGGGCAGAAATAAATGTAACACAATTGTTAAGTGACTTAAGAAATTTGCAAAATAGGAGCATACAGTACTATCAGGATACCAAGAACCTTAACAGACTTATGAAAATATTGAATTGTCAGTTTCTTATGAGGAATGTAATGTCTTTGTTACTATGTATGTAATCACATTGCTATGCCGTAAAATTTGACAGTTTTCTGTTGCTCGAAAGCAGCTGAAATCTGTTACATGAAGTTAAGTATGGAATATAGGAGAAGGTCAAAAGGACCATTTCAAAGTGTTTGCTACATTCTGGCTGTAGAATTCTCGCTTAATTGACAGTTCCCAAAATTGAAATTTCAATATTCAGCACTTAGGTTAAATTCTTCTCTCGTTTTTTTGATAATTTGTCTCGTCAGTTTGAATATTTCCTCTTTCAAGGGCCAAAAATGAATGCACAATCTTTCCCGATCTTGAAAAGTCTAAATGAACTCCATTTGTAATATCTCAATACCCTAAAGATCTATCTAGAAATCTGCGTTCTGGGTGAGTCCATGTTCGCGATATTCAGAGACTGTTAATTCACAATGTCAACTAATTCGCTTTTGGATCTGTATAGCCTTAGAAATGTTAAAAAGACAAAAAAATAAATCCGTCTTTTTGAGATAGACGCTTGAATAGAACTGCCCTATAAGACTGCTCTAAACTGTCTCTTTAATTAATGCCTCAAGAACTAGAAGTTCGTCTATCATCAAATCATCTTTTCTTATCATTCATTATATGAACAAAAGTCGTGCCCGTTGCGCCACTGCAAAGCATCTGTTGACCTATAAAAAGAGAGAGGAAAAGCAATGGCGGGTTATAAAATTATCTAGGTGGCGGAAGCAAAAAAGGCGGTCAGTGATAAGGCTAAAATGTATCAGCTGACATATGAAGCCTTACCTCTCCTCTTTCCCCCTTAAATACACAAATTTATAAATTTCACTTTTCCTTATTATGACGCTTTCATATTTATCTCTTGGCATATACCGTCTTTTCCTTATTGACTTAAGCTCATAGTCACCTGATGTTATTGCACCAGTCTCTGAATTAGTCAGTTACGCAATAATGTTATATCTTACCCGGACCATAATCAATTTAAATATATTTAGTTACTGAAATCATCCAGAAATTGGAATTACCTCTCAAAGTATTTAAGCGAGTTCTCTCTGATACACCCACACACTTCCAGTCGCGGCACAACTGATCAACGTTTCCTCGCATCCTGTTTAATTATTGTTTATATTTCGTTATTGCTTATCAAAAAAATAGCGATCAGGCGTGTGTTTCTTTTTGAAAATGTGTACAAAGATTTCTTCACACATAAGTGACATAATTTATTATGCTATTCTGGCATATGAATTAGTAGCTATAAACATAACTGGAAAATTAAAGGAAAACCGGGTCTTTGAAATGTAAGATTTAATATTTTTTCTGAAATGGAGAAAAATGAGCAAAAGAGAAGGTTGAATTTAGAATATTATGAGCGATTATGAGAGATTGAAGCATTCACACACGGCTGGCAGCTTCACACTTCACTGATTCCGTTCGAATTCCACTGAAGGTGTGGATTTGCCCTTTTAAATACATTATTTAAACGAATAGCTGTTAAAGTATTTGAGAGTGTCAAAAGGGATTTTGCTTAGTCACAGTCTATTCTTTCCTTCAAGTTCCTCCTTAGTAACCAATGACTCGAAGTTATTTATTGGCTAAGAGGCCTTGATAGACTTTTCTTAGATGCTTGAAGAATAACTTCTGGTATTAAAGGTTGAATTGAGATTAAGTGGAGGAATTCGCTGAACTCGTTCTTCATATTTTATAAATCGATCTTCTTCTACTGCATCAGTGCCCCCAGCATCACCAAGTCAGCGTGCCTGCCTGCCTCCATGTGGCAAGTGCAAATGGCAGTGGCATTGGCAGTAGCAGTGACGACGGTGAGGAGGCGCGAACCGCCAGTGGTATCGCAGTTTGTGGGCTTCAAGGTGAATTGATGCTTGGCAGAGAGCGGGGCCTGTGTGAGTGGGATGTTATTTACCACGATCCGCGAGGTGTGGGCCGGATAGCTCAGTCGGTTAGAGCGTCGTGCTAATAGCGCGAAGGTCGGGGGTTCGATCCCCCCTCTGGCCACACATTACCTTTGCTATCGTCATACTCACAACACAATATTCATGTCATCCTGGAGACTCATTCGAATCATCCTAGCAAACTGTTTTCACATATTGCCAAAAAGGTTTGGTAAAGGTTACAGCAATGCCACGACTTGACATGATGTCAATGTATAGCATAGCAGTGGAAAATAGCACATATACTAGTTAGTCATAATTTTAAAACAGAAAATCGTTATTTATTTGCAACTATAAGAGATGATAGGGCAAGGCAACAGGTGGAATTATGGTAAGAGGGATATACTATAATGAGTTATTATGGAAACTACAGAATCAAGCTACGATATCGAACTTCTACATTCTTTCAACCTTCACCATACAACAAGATGGAGAAGGGATAGATAGCTTGCTAAAAAATGTTTGATTTAATAATAATAGTTTGGTCAGAGAAATGAGAACTGCCGTAAAGGTTTGTGAGCGCCGACGGAGAGGGAGAGGACATTTATACATTATAAACTTTCCATCAGATAAGGCACACTAACTCATCTAATAAACTGGATAAAATTTTTGGCGTTTGATATAACCTGATCAATTTCATGTCATGAGTGATACAAAGTCTCGAAGGGCAACTGAAGAGTAAGTTTGAACTGACCACAGTTAGAAAATTAGGAATAATTTGAGAGTGATATAAAAGTATACATGTTCGTGGTTTTGGTGCTATAAATGGAAACTAGATTTCGAGGAATTTATAATAAATGTTGGCACTACAAGGTCAAGAAGGACTGGTGATCTGAGTTAAGTGAAGTCATGACAGGACGCAAATTTACCATTTATGAATCTTATTGAAATGAAAAATTTGTAAATAAATGAAATAACTTCTTCGATTTTTCGTCAAAGCTCGTAATAAATAAATAATAAACACCAAGCCCTTTCGGTAAGCTTTTCGAACGTGTCAAATTAAGTTATTTTAAATAAATTATCTTTCGGCCATAATGTTCTCTTAAATAGAGTTAAATCCAAGCAGTTGAACTTAATATTGTGAAATCGAATTTAAGGGTTATAAATTATCCATTTTATTCGCGTTCCAAGAGGTAACTTAGGTCACTACCGTGCAATTCCATATAAGGACAAAATGTGAATTATATGTTATTTCTGTATCATTTGTTAATAGTTTTACTTACAGGAATACATATAAATGCATACATATAAAGTGGTAAATAAACACAATTAAAAAGAATTTATTGACATGATGAATTTGTCACAGATAGTAGTTAAATAGCAAAAATCGCCCGGAAGTAAGTAGCACTCTCCATCATTTTTCAATGGATGAGGCAAATTTTTAAGTTTCTAACTGATTTACATAATTATTTCGTGGTCACTTGAGGGACAATGAGACATCTGTGTTGAGAAAATATCCAATATTTGTAAACAGAAAGAATAGGGCTAATCAGGGGTATATAATAATTAAGTATTCTAGCTCCATTTCGAAATATTTACATGTGAATGACATTTGTTTTACATTTTTTGACTTACTCGCAAATGTTCAATTCGGAATTGTACAATCTTTTTTAAAATAAAAATAGGACAATTTCTGTAGTAGACTTCGATGGACACTCGATTTTTATTTTATCATTAAAATTTAATATTTACTAATTTGAAGAACCGCTCGACCTCTCATATCAAGGTCGTGTGTGCTGGTAAATGGATAGAGGTGAATGTAGGGTAGTTCTAGAAGTCCTTTCTGCCTATACTTTTATTGAAATGTATCAAATTTAAATGGTTAGTACTCTTGAATCCGTCGCAATATTTGTTTTATTTCCGAACTAGTATTTGTTTCTCAGATCGCTTCGGTTATACCGGTTTTTAATGCAATATGAATGTTATGCTTTACATTGTTTAACATCTTTCGGTATCTCTTATTTTAGTACTGCAAAGAATTCTTCGTATTCCATTCCGCCCTCATCATAATCATGTCACGAGTATCCCAACTGAGTCTCGCGCCTGGGAGATATACCGTTTTGGCCCAACTCTAAAATGTGCTCTAGATAAAGAACTTCATCTCACAAGAACTCGCCGTACACCACCAATAACCAATCCAAATGATCTCTTAATACATTCACAAACAGTTTCACTTAATCCAATAGATGGTCTTATGCTCACAGGTTATGGCGCTACAGTGTTCCGTAATTACCGACGTTTCTGTTCCTCAAATTGTCCCACTGGTGAATTCCCATTCACACCAGGCCACGATTTTGCTGGAATAGTTGCAGATTCGGGACCAAATGTTTCGTCAAACCTATCATTTCCTCCTGGATCTCCCGTTATGGGTGCTACAATGCCTTATACTAGCACTCTTGGTGGCGGTTGTCTCTCCGATTATTTTATATGTCCAGCGACGGCCATTGCTAAGCGGCCTGAGAAGTTAGATCCAGTCTTAGCAGCCGCTGTAAGTTATTCCGGTTTGACTGCTTGGGGGGCTCTATCCAGCGCCGGTGTTAATCCTGTTGGCCGTGTTGAAGATGCCCCGAAACGAGTATTAGTTACTGGAGTGACTGGTGCAGTCGGTGCCATAGCTGCTCAGTTATCAAGAATTGCAGGAACTTCTCATATCTCTGTTACAGCTCCTCCCCGAGTTAAGCCAAGTGATCTTAAATCCTTACTTGGTGTCGATGAAGTAGGATAATTGAATACATTTTTAACGCACTACTTTATTTAGGTAATACTTGCTCCAGAAATACCTAACGCAGATGTTAAATATGATGTGATCATTGATTGTGTTCGACCGGAGATACTTAAGAATCCTGCCAAAGTTCCAGAATGGAAGCATATTGAGTTCCAAGAATATTTTCCCTTGCTAAGAAATCTTGAATCCTCTAATTGTTCCTCTCGTTACGTCATCGTTAATCCTCCTCTACTCCAATTTATTGATCAATGGGGTCTTTGGTGCGGTATCGGAACGTCTCTTGCCTCTCTAATCTACTCAAATTTCCAAGCTCTGATTTCAGAGCATGGAAGTGCACCACTTAGGTGGACATTTTTTCAACCGAGTGGCGAAAGGCTTGAGAAGCTGGCAGATTGGTTGGTTAAAGGCCTATTGCATGTACCAGTTGAAAAGGTGTACGATTTTGAAAATGTTCCCGCGGCTTTTGAGAAAATGGCAGCAGGTGGAAATAATGGCAAAATTGTAGTTAAATTAGAATAAATTAATCTATTTTTTCGTTCATTTTTCTTTCAGGTGTACTTACTATTGATTATTCTGGTATCTGATATAGTTTAACCTCGAGTAAACACAGCTGACGCAGCTTCTCTGACTTAAAATCTTGGTTTCATTTTTCTACAATGGCAGACGTTCACGTTGACTACGTTAGTTGTACCAGCTTGCAAATACAGAGTCCTCAGAATGAATTTTACCCACTAGTATTTGGTTGTTTTTCTAGGTCTTCACGCACGCTATGCCCCTTTTAAGAGTTTAAGCTCTTCGTTCATAAATGTATTGACAATATTGGTGAACGGCCGGATTCCACATAGATTTCACAGAACAATATTTGGGTCTTTTACGGATATATTTAGGCTTCCTTTACAAGTCTAAACTCCTCATATACGTGATGACTGAAAACTGTCCACATCAGGAGGGGGAATAACTAGCAAAATGCTGATTCGCATTCAATATCGATTTTTCAAAAAAGATTACTGCTATGTTTAAACCACATTGGCTGATCTAATCTACTCTCTTGGTCATTCAAAAACTTTACTAAGTAAAATCTCTTAATCTAAAAGATGAAGGTATAGTCCATACCCCTTCATTTAAACTTTGTCAGTTCAGGTTTGCGACTAGGCGTACTTTTACCATCTTGGATTATGGCATGAAGGCACGACCGGTTGTAGTTAAATTGTGTTGGTTGTTTCTATATTAGGAAGAGACTGCAGCTTAAAATTACTAGTGTAGCGTTAATATTTCTTTCTAAATTTACTAGCTTCAAAGCCACAAAATTGGAAGAGAGCAAGTGTTTAATTACATTAGGAGGGAATAAAGAAAGTGCCACTGCCTTGCTACTAGTAACTATGCGCGAACAAATAGCAAATTAAAGCTCTATATGATGAACTCAGATAGCAAAGAAATTTACAACAGGGGGTAAGGCAAAAAACTAGGTAAATCTTGAGGTTTTTAAATATTTACTTGTTGCAAACTAGTGTCGGATAGACTTCTTTGAGCTCATTACAAAGAATCAGACAGAAATTTTGAATCGTGGACCGCCTTACGACTGAGTTTCCCTCAATCCATCTATGTAATCACACATCTCTCAACACCAAGATTCGAACTGACATTTTTCAGTTTAGAAAATATAAATTTTACAAAAAGTTGAATGGGAAGTTAATAAATTAGAAAAATTCCAACATTGTTTAGGTCCGAATTGATTGAATTCATGTGAGCTCTGTTGATTTTAAACGTCTTAGCAACCATCCCCTTGGTAAGCTTGAAGTTAGTGGTGGCTAGGCTAGCAACCTAACCAGTTAGTTTGTTTAATGGAAAAGGCGCATGAGAAACAATATGGAGCTTGAACAAGAGATATACTAGACCGCAGTCCGAAAATACTTGAGACGGGGGTTTCCGTTATGGTATGAAGGTTGCCTCCCTCCAACAGAGTGGGATTGTTAGGCACACCTTTAGTCGAAGTTTCCCATTGACTTCATTATGACTATTTTCCCGGTTGATCTCAGCCTCCTTTATTTTCATCAATGACAATGTGCTTGGTGGCTTACGGCTTATAATTATATTGAATTAATGCGAGAATGTACTCAAATGACCAACAAGCTCTGATCATCATGCACGAGCCTATTTGTTAAAAGTTAAAGTTAAACTCTGAACCATTTAGACATGATTTGGGTGGTATATTAAGCATGAAAAGGAGCATTTACTAAGTGTATGAATTTTTTCACCTTCCCTCCCATATCCCACTTTCCTTAAGCCTCAGCCCAATTGCCTCCATTTCATTTTGCTTCCCTTCTCTGTGCAGATGCATCTTCAGGTAGGACTAGAAGAGCTACCTTAAAGGTTGGACTTAGTGACGTTAATTTTCTCTAGTGATCTTCCTAGGACTAAGTGGATATAATAACCTTTCCGAGGCGAAAATGCCAAGAATTCAGAAGGGCCAAGTGCATATTGAACAAATGGAAGAGTGAGAAAGGAAAGGAATAGAGCGTAAAAAAAGGAACAAGTCAGCGCTGAGTAAAGAGAGCCATGATTGTAAGGCAAAGACGAATTTAGGTATGCTAAGGTAGTTGGCCGATTTCGCTTTTTAGTCTAATAGTGATTATAATAAGTAGCAAATAATAAGAATTATTCAATCAGCACCTCATTATCCTACAGAAAAATAATTAGAAGTTATAACAAAGTCATCTTTGTGAAGCATATTTAGCAGTGAATACAGACACATTTTTTTAAATTTAATTAATCTAGTTTTATGAAAACGACAGGTTTCCTGAATGCATTCATAACTTCTTCCAAATCTACGAGTTTGTTTTCGAGATCAGCCCTTAGCTTCTGCGCTCGAGAAGTATCCGCGCTGAGTGGAACCTGATTAAATTCTTTGATCGTTTGGGCGTATACTATTTAAATAGAAAAAAACGCTCTAAAAATGAATGCATATTGTTCTTTTAATTAGAAAGTGGAGTAGCCTTGAGTGATATATCATTGTGCTGTGCTATTTCGAGAAACGTTACCACTTAAAATGAGGGAAAATAACACGTTTCTGGGGGTTTATTCCAGTCCCTAATACTACGTTTTCCCCAACTATATTGTGCTGGTTTATTAATTTACTCGTCACTTCAATAATAGTGAAAGAAAACACATAATAAACATTAGTCTAGTCATGGGAGAATACTTGCAATTGTTCGTCTTGACACAATGATATAGTCTACCTTATATCAAGAAAATGTCTTCCTACATAATCAAACTGTAGTGGATTAGCTATCCTAATAAGCCTCGACTATGCTCAGAAATCTCTGTGATAGAGCTTCCTAGTCTGAAAGGCTACCGCGATGATAAAGAGAATCGTGCCGTAGGTACTAGCTTTTGTTCGAATCGACTAGATAAGGTTAATCCAGTGTGGAAGTCCGTCTTGTCAGGTTAGTGAAATCGAAACTGGTAGGTACAAATCCATTGATGTGATAAGCAATTGCACTTACTAATCCTGATTAACGAGAAGGTTGGTAGAATGCGAGGCTCTCATAAGAGCGCCTCCATGATGCTCTCCTGTTCAAATCAAGCGTTATCACATAACGTTGCATTGCTAAAAACCATTGGTTACCGAATTATTGTTACCGTCGCCAAGACAACGCCTTATACCTGTCTGCTCATTCGTTCTAATACGACACTGATAAATAAACAATAATTAGACTCCGGTTTACTGATTAGTGAAATGCGAACTATCTTTAATGGTTATGATTTCAAAATCATTCTCAATCATAAACGGCAAGCCTAACGTCACCAACCAACGATTATTAGCACTGAATATCTGAAGATCCCAAATTGAAGTTCAATCCAACAGCAGTCATCTTCACATACTAAAGAGAAAGTGCTAATGCTAGTACCTGCTAGATACCAATGTCATCACTTTTTTAGCATTGAGTCAGTTAAAAATGATTAAAGTCAGTGATTTTCTGTAGTCTTGCATCCTAAGATTTGTCCATTTATGCGCCCATCATATGTACTGATGCTCGTTCACATTCGCCATTGGCTAATGCAATGACTCATTCATATTGCATCCCACTGTGTAGTCTGTAAAGTTCCAACTTGTGTAAAATATGACCCCCACCCCTCCCCCCCCCCTCTCCCTTCATATTCAGCATATGTAAGAGGCAGCTCAAAAATAACGAAAACACACCAAATAAGACATATAATCATGTGTTTGAAATTGGCAAGTCATAAACCGTTAAATTAATATGGACAAGTAACGTATAATTGAATTACCTTCTTCCAAGGAACGTAGCGTATCTAAGCGTTCTGCTTCGGAAACCCGTGTGTGGCCATCTGGTGTTTGTTCTCTTCCTAAAGTCGCTTTCTCGGCAGCTTTTCTCGCTGCCTCCTCTTTTTTACGTCGAAGTAAGCTTAAAACAAGAAAAACTTTTTTATTGTGAAAAGTTTTCCTTCTTCCCTATTAACTTGTATATGCCCTCAATGAGTCTTAAAATGAGAGCGGATTACAGGCATAGTTAAAAAATTATATACGAGACCTTTTAACGAGAAAAGCCAAATTTAACTTTGTTTAAAAAAGTAATAACACTACTTCGCGAATAGTATTGATCTTTTGTAAGCCTAACAATCTCCTTTGGCTGAAAGTACTAAACATTTATTACATCACGGCACAAAACAAGCTCCTTGTACCGCTTATTTAAATGTCCAAAGTAGTGAACTGTTAAAAATCAAGACTTGGGCGGCTTTCCTCAAGCTAATTCATGCCACTTAATTTAACGGTGCTTCTATGTGCTAATAGGATAAGATCTATTCATTTAATCTAGCATCGTCTAACTTTGAGTCAATCTGGCTGTCAAATTAGCATTGAGGATTAGCAGCTTAACACTGTGACCATCCAGTTTAGCAGAGAAATCCACTAATCAACAGGTTATTTTTAGTTTTAAGCTTAACTTAAGTGCCTACGATCACTATGCATTGTATCGAAGTCGACCTTAAGATACTTTGTTTTATCAAATTAAAAACTATGACATTAGTATAGAAATTTAAGCACCCAATGTGACGTTTTCTGTGATTCTTCCGCGCCTTTACGTGTAGTTCCAAATTATCATTGTTTTGAACACGTCACTTTACCCTAGCGTCTCTTCCGCGTCAAACCCTAATAAACACCCAAAACCATATTAATTGTCCGCTTTTTAACATAGCGAAAATTCAATGAATATGATTGCAATAACGGCATTATAGGAAAGTAAACAAGTATTAAATGATCTCATTGAACAAATGCTTATTATGCTTAATTAGACAATATTATTTTCTTTTATTTCGTGACTTCAACTGTTAATTTTGTCGAACTAATGCTGAAGTAACCTTGATAAATTTAAAAAGCTTGACTAGAGAACGATTCGAGATGTAAATCATATTGGCTCACTATGGTGGAAGTTTCCCTAGTTTCCGTTGGTCAGAGATTAAAGACTGTTTGGGCTTATTGTCCATCGATCTTCTGTCAGGAATGTTACCCGCAGAAACAACATTATCACTGATCTGTCCATAATTCACATTTCGAGGACGAACCTTAATCTGTAAAAGATAGTGATTTAGAAGCACAATATTCACTTGAATAAAATTTATTCGCAAATAAACTTACGTCCTTCCGATCAACTGATGGAATAACGCCATTTACATCTTTTTGAAATAAAGATTGCTTTTGTTGAATATTTCTTCCTGTGGATAACTGATATATTGAAGAACAAAAATTACATATGTTCTCGCAAAAGAACCCAAAATCACCAATGAATTTGAGTAAAAGATAATACAAAAAGCGAGTTCAAATTGAATTACGTCAGTTAAGCTTGCGTCAATTCGACTCTGGTTTTTTTCAATATTATCAAAATATCTTTGCACATTGTGTGAAAGAGGATGCAAATTTCCATTCGATTTGGCCTGTAAATCCGCTTTATATTGAGAAGAGTAACGCAAACTCTCTATATTTTCTCGAATGAAATTCCGACTGGCTAAAGCAAATAATACGAAAAATTAATTGTACAAGAGGAACTTCGGAGACCACATCTACGACGTTGAAAAGATTTTTCGGCGTTAGAAAGAGGGTAATTCTGCCACTCTAAAGCATCCATTATGCCGATCTAGAAGACGGGAATCAAATCATTTCATTCCAATGAATCGATCGATTTATTTTGTGAAATATTTAGGAAAATATGTAAAAAAAGTACATGATTACTAACAAAGAATGAACTAAGCGTTTGTTGGGATTTCGAAAAAGTAGATGTTATGAGAAGGTACAAACAAATCAAAATCCATAATAAGTCAAAAATAGTAATAACTAATTAATATTATGAATGTTCCTTTTCCCTAAGATATGGCTCGATATTAATCATCATTAATTTTAAATAGAGTATTTCAAATTATATAGAATTTTCCAGACATTCCCAGGTTCTCATTTTCAAAATGGCAGTAACTTTACAATCATTAATAATATTTATTAAAATAAGTACTCTGTATCCCTTACTGCATTATCTACGTAGAATTTGTTGTTTTATTTCCCCAGCCTCTCCCGATGTTACCACCCTACACATAGTGAAATTTACATTAAAGGGGAAACTTTTAGGCTGTGAATGTCGACCGATAATATTGAGGTAGTTTACATCTACATTAAAAAACAATTACTTTAAGTTATTGGAAAATCCATTTATGCTCTCATCGCATTTTAAATTTATTAAATTATCTTCTAAACATTTAACAAAAAATTTATTTTTATCATACAGACTTACAATTATTTGTATGTAAGTATATCACTTGGAAATGCAAAATCAACATTTGTATTAAATTATCGATTAGATTTCGGAAGACCACAGGAATATCATGCCAAAGAGAAATAGAATTATTGCGTCAATTTCTATCTCAAAGTACAAAAAAAATCACCTTAAAATTCATTAATGTTGATTTCTGGACATTTAAGGAAATTTGAGTTCTGCACATTATGAATTTCACAATCCCCTTGGCTTTGTGATGAATACTACTAAAACAGGCCCCTGTTTTCGTTGTGCTGTGAAAATCCAACTGAGTATAAAAAATACCATTAATCTCCTTCAAAGTCTTCCATGACAATTCTTACCTCCCAACGTACAGGGGAGCATAGAGTCTGGGGGAACTGTATAACAAAAATCGCAGAATTGAAAATTTTTTTGTCATTAAATACCATTAATGCTAAACTTGGTTGCATGATTACTGACCACTGACCGGCTAGAAGGCCTCTGCACGCTTACCTGCAAATATTTTCTGCACAGACAACTACTCACTGGAAATTTCAAAATACTCTAATGCGAAACGACTCAGAAGTCAGCCTTTTCAATTATGTCTAATCCCCAGAGGACCCCACTATACAACCTTAGTAGTGTTGTACATTTTACGCGCCCCACATCTAATATGTATTTCATCTTATAACTTGTAAAGGAAATAACAGAACTGCCAAAAAAACTCATAATTATAAATTAAGTTAAAGTTGGCAGGACTATAAGATTGACATAATAATTTTTTAAAGATTGACATTCGAATTCATTTAGCTTTGTTTGAAAACGTTAAATGAATAAAGCCGTTTCACCACTTTTATAAATAACTGCTTTCATGCTTATTTGTTTCAAAAAAATTATACTTAGAGGAGGACTGCAAAAAAGGCTATTTCGACTCAATTTCCTAAACATCTCTGATTAAAGATAAACATTTTAAACTCAATTTTATAATTTCTTAATGAAAATATTTAGTACCAGACGTCATAAATGCTTTTCAAAGTCAACCAATAATATTTTAAAATTTCTAGGTCATAAGCTTTGGGCTTTATCTTTATAGGCTCGGTAGCATTATTCTGCTTACAGTTTTCGAGCATTTCGTTTATTATTAGCTGGTTATTTTGTCTATTGATTTTTTTAATCGATCGTAATATTTTAGTCAGATGATTTATATTATAATGCCAGATTTTAATTGGCCTGCTCTCATTTCCATTTTTTTTACAATCGTAATCGGCCTCTGCAGCCTATTTGCTTACTTTCATTTTAATAAACGAAAACAAAATCCTCAAACTGCTTTATCTACTACTGTGGAGATGAATAAAGAGAAAACCACAAACAGAAAAGCTCTAAAGTCTCACATAGTGAAGAAAAATAATAGTAAGTGCTGATTTTACTCCTAATAATGCATATCTTGCCAAATCTTTGTTCATACTGTTACTGGTATATCAGATTTTTGTTTTAGTATTTGCATTCTATGTAGAATGCGTACTGAAATATTCTGTAAATTCCTATGCAAAGCTCAAGTTTGTAGCGGATTAGTTACCTAACTAAGTCTGACTGTACTCAGAAACCTCAGTGGCAGATTCTCCTAGTTGGTAAGACTCCCAGAACTAACTAAGCTACTGCACAGCTTTACAAAAAATAGACGTATCCAATGCACGCATTTATTCTAGACATGCAAGGCGTGGAGTGCGACAAGGGAGGAAGCTTAGTCATTCAACTTGGCGGATTAAGTAAAAGAAGTGAGTGCTTTTGATTGGCTATTGGTTGTCTTCTCGCACTCAATCCGTACTCGAAGTTGAACGGCCGCACCTTCAGGCAACGCTCATGCGATGACGTGTCCCACAAGTTTTACTCGATTTGGCCATGTAAAATGGATTTTGATCCGATAATTTTTGTAGATATAGCGAAAAAAGCATGTTTTGTGCTGTAATAATTGTTATTTTTACGTCAGAACACAAGTAATTGAACAGTAAATATATGCTGAGGCTACCGGACGATACTTATTGGTGGTTTTCTAAAGGCCTAATTCGGGTCAACAAATAAATAAGGAAACCCAAATCTATCTTTTAATTTACTTGCAGTTCTACTATAACGGTAACAAATAATTTTTCTTTTTTTAAATTCTGAAGCTGGAGGACTTGCCGCGCAGGTGAAGCAGCGAGTTGAGAAAATTGAACTCTCCAAGTTGACCTCTATTGAACGTGAAAATGAAATGCGCGTTCGTGCGAACCAATTAGAGACCATTTTGTCCCTTATGCGAGCCAATCCCCAGAAGTTTGGTAGTGTTTCTTCTGAAGATCTGACCAATCAGCTTTCGACTTTTTACACCACTGCTACTCCCACTTCTTTTCATGTTTCTTGATTTCCTTGGCATTTTTATCTTTATCATTCCCTCATCCAAAGCAGTTGTGTACATTAGATTTATTTTATTGGGGTATATGACCAACTTGCATAATCCTGATTAATTCCTCGTGTCATTCGATATAGCAATTACCTTAATTTGTTTCTATTTTTTCAAATCTCAAATTCATTGTAAGTTCTATGGTGATAAATCTGGGATTTTCGGGTACTTAACTTCTATTATTTTCGTAGCATTGCAAGCGAGTCTGCGGTTTGCAATTTTTAAAAAGCGCATAGATGTGGGGAAAAGGCGGGTTTAATCACGTCATAAATAGTGAAGTAGGTGTCGAAATTAGTTCGCCAAGAACACTGCCTTTCTTGAACTATTCCAGCATTAAGTTACCCATGAAAGCGCGGTTACTACGTAAAGTTCTGATTTTTAAATAGCAGGATTTGAATTTTAGGCACATTGATTAGGCTATATACGCAATATTAGCACTTTATTTCACCTATAAGCGTGAAATTGAGTTCAACCCAACGATAATTAAAACATCTTCAACGAAATGCATAAAAATTGCTTACGACCATGCTGCTTTTGGGCCTGTGAAGGAAGGCATTCATTGAGCAAGCAAGATCAATCATCTCACTTAAACATGCTTACAATAAGGTAATCAGGTACCCAAGGAGGGATTGCTGTAGTTTAATTTTGAAATATGCTAATTAATTTAATATTCAGTAATCCAAATAGGAAAGTTAAAGGAATTGGAACATCCTTTTCGATTCCCTCTCTCTAACGTTTATCGAACTTTAATTACACAACTTACTGTGGATCACACAATAGTAAGGGTCATAATCAATCAATTCGTTAAATTTTTCATCCCCAACATTAGTCAATACTTATATAGTCAATAGAAAAAAAATAGTTAGGATATTTTTTTTAATTTCCGTCCTGTGAACGTAGCTTGTCTAATTAAATTAATGTGTGATTGATTTTGCGAATACAAAAAATGACATTGAGAAGTGGATTTCGGTTTCGGATTTATCGAACTAGTTAATTGTAATACACGTAGGCAAACATATTGCAAATATGATTAACAAGCCATTTATTGGAACAAATTTAACAAGTAAAAGCTGACATTGTGACGCTTTTCATTCTTTACAGTGTAATTATAATACAATTATTTTAGGTTAAAAGGTGTTCAAAGAACTGATGGGTAAATGTCAATGGCGAAAAAAGAATTTAAAAGTGGAGGAAAGGTAATCATAAAGTTCTTCTGTCCACTTATTTAATGTAATGGAATATTGAAGGTTTATATCATTTTATTAAATTTATATTCTCAGTAAAATAGCTAAATAAGCGCACGTATTAATGAATTATCGGCCCTCCAAGCTTCTAAAAGAAGCATCAAAAATTTTTCAGCAAGGAGGCAAAGAAATGCTACGGCGATTCGCAACACGGATAAGCCTGCAACCTCCTTAGCAAAATCCCCTCAGTATGGAATGACCCCAGAATTTACGTAAGCTAACTCAACAATATCTAGAACGCAGAACGTACGACGTCGGATGCATTTACTGTGAATGTGATGGTTATTTTGTAAGTCTGTGGACACTGTCACTGACCCTGTAATAATTATTGATCATCTATAGGTTAAGAGGTCTCTGCTCTCATGACCTCACTTGCTCGCTAACACGATCAGCATCACAGCCACATTTTTCAGAATATTCGTACTCCATAGTGTGTAAAAGGAGATGGGAGGGCAAAATGAGCCGGAAAAGTGAACGGGTGGACTCTGGAGAAGTTTAACAGAAGGGAGTTGGACTATGAAACAAACCAATGAATAATTCGCTAATAGATTAATTATATGGAGAATAAAATTAAGACCCCCCTTGGATTTATCTGAGAACTGTTCCATGACCTTCGGACAGCACAAACTCGATGGTCACTGAAACAGATGGTCAAGTTGGAAACACCAAATTTATTTCAGTTTAAGTTCACCGATGGAGTCAAAGTTTTGCTGAAAGTCAGGTTGTTGAAAAATAGTTGCCATCTTGGATATGTCAGAAAATCGTACTGTTTAGCTTCGATCCTTTTGAACTTAGGAACTGTAATATCAAATATTGAATTTCCATAATCGTGCATGGTATGCGGTCTCACTATTGGACAAACAGGTAACCAATCATTTCTTACTAATTTACAACCAAATATGAAAGGTGTCTATTTAATGATGTGCTTAGACGCATAGAAGAATGGATTTAAAGCTCCCATTTATTTCTTAAAATTCGCGTGGTTTTAAAACGACTTCCTAAAGGAGCATGATATGGGGCGTTAACCCAGAAGACACAAAAGAGCCTTATTCAACTTAAAATTAGATTTTGACTACTAAAAGCAAATGTTTTCATTGGGCGTGATTTATACCTCAGATATTTTTAAAGAGAACCGGTTCTTTAACAACGATTTTAATAAAACAGTTAATATTCATTTAGCCATTTATAAGTTGATGTCAAACGTCAATAAAGTACAATCAAAATTGCCTCACTTTTGGACTTCAATACAAAATGCAAATTTAATTCACTGTGAAAATTTTGTTTCTTAACTTGCATTGAAAACTCCTACTTTCAACGTGAAACATTGGAAGCTGCGCAACTGACTCACTTTTAGTCACTTTTGCCTTATTATATTGCCGAGGGGTTATGGGAGCGACAGCCTAATGATTTAATAAAATAACAAGGATAATTGCTATATTGACTGAGGGCTGAATAAGGAAAGTTGAAAGCAGGCCAAACTGTTAATAATACGATAACAAGTTGAAAAGACAGGACAATTACAGGCATGGGATAACGCGCAAGTTCCTTAGAGTAATGAGCATTGAGAAGATGTAGAAGTAGAAGACCTTGAGTAATTTACTCACTTATGCGTAAGCGGCGGGTCATCAACGTGTTCTATTTCATGAGATGGATGATAATATTTCAAGATAATAACGCCGGGTCCTCAAAATTATTCCCTTCGCATTTATGTCCGCAATATTTAACAAAATAATGATATCGGGTTAAAAATATTGCTGTAATGAAGCCAAAGATGGCTGCAAATACGCACAATAGCTTTTCGTCTATGTAAATATTATAGGAAGGGGAAATAATCAACGTCCGAAGCTATTCACTAGAATGCATTTGAAGAGATTGCATTGGCTAGAAAAATCACGAGCAAATAATTGATTTCATACAGTTGAATAGGTAACTATTATTTGGTTCCAGAAGTTGGCTGAAACGTGTTGTTATAAATTTGCAACGATCCTCATAATAGGAATAACATAAATGAATATATCTAGAAAAGTGTTTTGAAATTTTACATCCTCAATTTCACAATTTTTGGCCAGTACCTTAATTATATTAAATTATTCATACTACTTAGATTTAATCAATAGAACCGAATATTATTACAATATGAAGTAGAGGAATAAAAAACCAGGATCCCTCTTATTGAGCACTCGTCAAAGTCCACGTAACATCCGTTAACGATCATATAGGATTTCTTTAGAAGACACATTAAAAAACAGGCAGTAGTATAAGTTCGTTTTCAAAAAAAAGAAAACAAGGTAATGTGACGTTATATCATGAGGGTTGTACCCTTCAATACATATACATATATATGGTGCAAATTCGAAATGCGAAAAATAAGATCAAATCGTCATTTTTTCTTATTTGAAACGCGAATAGCGGATTATTGATATTGCAAGTCAGTTCGACATGAGTAAACGAATTGACTAACCGAAAAGCGCACAAATTATGGTTCATAAAATAGTAGACGCTTATGGTATTAGCTTTAGTATAGAGTTGAATTTCGTTTTATTAATCACCGAATTAATTTGTGATAAAAAATAAATATATTAAAGTAATATTGATACCTAGTGAACTATTTTTGTTAAATAAGCATTTAAAATTCTTATTTTTAAAAAAGTTAGATATTGTTTTTATCGTTAAATTATTAGGTTAAATAAGTAGCCATGATGGAATTTTCCGACTTTCATCCAATCAGAAACCAGAAACCCGCTTTTAAACCAGTTGTATTCAGAAATGGCTCTCACTATAAATATGTTGATGATGAGGTTCAGACATAGCTGCTGCTGCAGTCCCATTTCAGGCATATCGGGTTTTGTTCAAAGTTTGTCCGACATTTACAAAGTTGTGAATTTAATTAATGGCAAGCCGGTAATTAATGCTTAGGTTGATTTTTTGTTGGTTTATTCTATTTGCAAACGTTTGATTATCCTATTTTAAAGTTATTTATTCAGTATTCTGGGTGAACAAAATATCAATCCACCCGTTAGCAATATTTTTTTCTGGTAGCAAACTATGAAATAATCCATAATTAATGAAGTATTAAGTAATTTATGCCCTTGGTTGCATGTAAACCATTTTTTTCCTAATTCGACTGCTAGATCATGATTTGGACATTTTGCGTGTTCGTTATATCTGTTTCCTCTTTACGTAATTATACGAATTTTCTTGTAGTTGGTTCACTGTATTCTTCGCAATTTCTTTTTGTTCTTGTTTCAGTTTGGATCGTCTTTTTGCTCTACTTGAGAGCTGTCCGAATGAAACTTTACGAATTACGGCAGCACGGCAACTTGGCGAACTCGCACAAAAGGCCCCAGAAGATGTGGACATCATCTTAACTAGGGTACGTTATCTACGCGATGGGTACTTCTCACATCTTTACCAGTTGTCTTTACGATGATCATAATGCTTGTCTTGATCCGCAAATCTTGATTTATCATAGGCATTGATGGAAATCTTTAATATTTATTTTGGTAGTTTATTCCTGAAGAAACTTTGCTTATAAACTGTGACTGGCCGCATGTGTTTATAGCCCAATAGCTCATATGTATTATTCCATGTGTTTGTGAACATTTTTTCCTTTTATTTCGGTTTGCTTATTTTTCCATTATGACTGAAAATTTATTGATTTCCGGAACGCTGATTTATTCGGTTTGTAGAATTAACAGTAGCGTTGAAGAATACAGTTATCAAGTTTACAGATAATTGTTCATAGTAATTATTTTGTCCTAATCCCGGGCATTGCTTAAAGGGTAGTTAATTGTCTATGTAAAACTATTTGAATAAACCAAGGTGTGTTTCTAGGGTTCAGTTTTTAAGGTTTGATATTTGTTTCGGTGTATCCTACTTCTTTTTTAAAATATACCTTTTAGTGTTTGAACTTCAACGATATTGGGAAACAGATCTTTTCATCAATTAATCTAATTTTCCTTGAATGTACAGTTAAGCAAATTTTTCAGCTTCCTATTGGAGCAAGTAAACTGGTGTCTTAAGAAGTTGCATTTTGTGGTGCATTTGTCGATACTAATTGGATAGTTGGGTTTAGAACTGTAAGGTAGAAACAGAAACGTGGATCTCTCTAAACTGAACTAGTTTTTCAACTCTCAATTCTCCTATGTAGGGGACGTTTATTTTATTATTCATGAATTTGCTCATTTGAATATCAACACTTCGTTTTGTAACTGTGGATTCCTTTTTCAGGAAACTAACCCAGTCGCTGAAATACTATAAGTAGATATTAGTCGTAATTCTTTATTCATCCCTTTTTTCAGTTACGAGGTCTACTTCACAACAAAAGCTGGCGGTCACGGATCGCAGCCACAGAAGCCATACGATCGATGGTTGCTCATTTGTCACCCTGGCAACCGAGTCCTTCTTCAAATGAACCTATTAAGTCCGAGGATGAAGACAACAAGATAGAAGAAAGAGTGCGCTCTCAACAGTCACCTTTTCTTTCGTTGGCCGGGCTTAATCTCGATCTTGTTCTTGAAAATGGAGCCCGATTGTATAGTATGGATTTGAAAGAGTATATGAAAGACAAACCGAAGGTCCCTAAACGTTCACGAAAATTTGGTGACTCGAATGTCGGTATGTTAACCTTGAATTGTTAGCCAATCCGAACAACAATCTCCCCAATCGTACAATTGGCTTTAACTTCGGGGTGATTTACCTTGAAACGGTGTAATCTAAATTGCGTTTTATAAGTTGTATAAAGAGTTGTAAATATAAAAAGCAGTCCTCATAGTATGTCTGTCACTTACTGTTGATGATCTTCAACAAAGGTACACGGTTGAGCCCACTATAGTAGATATTAAGAAAGCGCAACGTTTACTGTCAATTTCATGTTGATTGTTATTGGATTGAAAATTGCATCAGTTGACACTGAAGAAAACTTTTCATATGATAAGTGAAGAAAGTGTTTGAGAAAAATCTGCTCGCACGGTAGTTCCAGCGGAATTTGGTTTTGAAGATGTTCTCCTGTTTGAATTAAGTAGGTTAATTTCGTCTTTGATTTCTTCTAGTTCAATAGCCTTAAGTTTTTTCTTACTAGTCTACTGCGCTCGGCAAGACCATGATTCAGTGGAAAGCTTTCATTTCGGCTATATCTTAAGTTTTATTGTCGCCAATTCGAATAATTTAATAGTTTTCAAGCTTTTCATCCTCAGCAATATCGTATTTTGGAAATAAGCTTTGATTCACATGATAATCGAAGTTGAGTATCTGGAATTACAATTTTTTTTTTCAAGATTTGATACTTGAGCCTATCGTATCTTTACGAAATCAGGACGATTAAGGCGTGCTGATCTTTGCAGCTAATGCCACGATAAGAGCCAAATTTAAAAACTCCGGATCTTATTTAAGCAGGCTTTTGCAAACAGTCATTTTGGCCACCATCTAATTTTTGTCATTTCTTAACCATTTAACTCACGTGGTGTGCACCAGTGGACTACCATATCCGAGACATCTGACTTGCCAAACGAACACGGTGACCTCTACGCCTCTGGCACTTACCGACGCTGTTAAAGTTGTTAAATCTTTATAGAATAAAGGTAAATAAGCTGGTTCAAGCTCAGTTGTCACCCTTTTTTCTTTTAAACCTTAGTGGCTTGAAGTTTCGAATGACTTTGGCTACTATCACAAAATCTTTGTTCTTCCTATTTCAATATTATTCAGCCTGCATACCAGTAGGCGGACATGCATATCAGTCCGACATAATCCATCCATTCAAACGACATTTCAAGGTAGCTTGACATAAGAAGTGTTACAACCTTACAGCTTACACATATAAGCCATGTGAAACAATTATCACGAGGTTCAAGCGAGTAGTTGTGAATGCAATTCGTGAAATGTCAGATGATTTGTAATTCGTATCATTATTTCCACACTTCTTTTGAACGATCAGGCATAAAAGAAAGCTTACACAAAATCGTGACTAAGTAATTTCAACCAAAACGTCGTAGAGGACTTTGGTTTCACCAAGTTGTTATTGACAAAAAACAACCGGTAATGTCGATTTGCGTTGTTAAATGAGCTAATCTTTCCTCCAAATGAATTTAAAAAGCAGTACCGTGCTAACCTACAGTTGTTTTGGGATGTTCGCCAAAAAAGTCATGTTTCCTTTGCGTTATTGATGAGATCACTGTTTTCCAAATGCAGCAGTTAACAAGTACTTCCAGTCCTTATTTTTAATGGTATAAAAGACAAGGGGGTATTTAAAAAATCGCTTATCCGAATAACATTCCCAAAGCTCCCATTAGTTGCCAGTCGATTCAAAAGTATTCGCATCTAATCTTCTAAGTTGAGTAATGATTAGTTTAAAAATGTTGAATTTCGTGAATCAACTTTTATTTTCCCTAGTTTATACTTTCATAATGTTTTAGAACCGGTTTTATGAAGTATTAAGTGAATGGTGATGATCGTTATTGAATTTCTGACATCCTGAAATATTCCCTTTTCCTAAAGGTTCAACTGAAGCCGCAAGTGAATCTAACCACTGTAGATATTTTGGTCAATTTCTAAACAATTAATCACGAATCTGAACTAATATTCATGTGAAAGTTTGCACTTAAATATGCTAAGCACGTTACTGTTTTTATTTTTCTTCTAGCTTATGATGGATGTTCCACCACCAGCACCTCGGTTTCAAGTATAGATATCTTGGATAGACAAGAATTGAATCGGCAATTGGGGCTTACAGGAAGCGACAAAGCCGGTACCTTTCTTTCTACCATTCTCGAATCCGAACCCAATACGTCGATTTCAGCTCTGATTTCAACCGTTGATCTGCAGGATGACACAGATGACACTCCTAGTGAAATGATTACTGATGTTATGGTAAGTTGGACGTTGGTATGATCTGCTTGCTATTTTTGTGATGTACGGTGCGGGTGAAGTCAGAGGTCTTCATTGTATCGAATTGGTTTTCTTTGTGATATGCTGAATATCCACGGAGCATTAGCACGAGTGTTAGGCTACTGATCAATTAAGATAAAAAGCAGATGATGCATCTGGTTGCATAAGTATAATAATGGGTTAACGAGTTGATTCTGATCCAATTCTATTGACGATTTGAGTTCTCTGCACAAAAAAACTAAGCGAATAACTTACTAGTGCTTGTCTGATAAAAAGTTTGGTGAATTGCTTCTAATAGTACGCGACAAAGTTCATGATAAGTGCAAATTGTGTGGAAGACTATCATTACTCAATCCGAGTGCTTGTATCTCCGTGATTACTGGTCTGCGTTCTCAACTCTTTTATTACATATCAAAACAAGGTAGCCGGACTTCTCGTCTTTTCTTTTATAATGTTGAGTCTAAATGGATCCAAACTAACAATATAAGAAAATTGGTCACCCCATTCGTTTCGGGTTTCATGATCAAACACTATATTGTCTGTCCAACCGCAGTGTATGGCAACACAATCAAACGAGTTTAAGATGACCAATTAATCTAGTGGCAAGATTGAATTTCCAGGTGCAACTGTTTAAACCCACCAACTGATAATTAGCACACAAAGTCAGTGAAGGGGGAAATATTCGAATCGGCTTCTTAAAAAGTGGCTATGGTAATTTTATCCCTAAGATAAATTAAATGTTATCGTAATTAGTATACGAAGTTTTCCAGTTTATTGCTTTCTCATTGCTATATGCATGTTCCATCTTCCTCTGCCTTTTAACCAGTTTATTGGTTTCCTCTAGTATCGAATATCTACTTTTTTTCTCCTTCATCAAATAGCTTTTCTACTTGTCTCCTCGCTGTTCTACTCAAATAGGCATTCTCTCAATGACCCATTTCATTCTTATAGTGTCATTGTTTATGCTGCTAAAAACTGCTAGAGCTTAGTTCGTTTTCATCACCCTTCTTTGGTCTTTCTTCATTTTGGGACCTTAATAATTTGGCACAGAGGATTGGGCTATAGTGTTTCCACCATTAAGATAGTCAAATTCATTGTTGTTTTCTCCGTTTTGTTTTCATTTTGAGATAATTTTCAAATCATTTGTGAGGATTGAACACAAGCACGATTGATTAATAAGTGATATTGCAGTGCATTGTTAGGCAACTTTGCAGAGAGAATGAGAAAGTCAAATGAACCTTTAAGTCAAAATTTGTACATTGTTTCAGTCGCTGCTGCGGTGTCTTTATCCTAATAAAACTTCATCCATTAAAATTGGCATTCAATTCAAATTGGTGAAAGTTTTATTAGATGGATTCCATTCATCCGCTCTTTAGAAGATTGGGTGTATTTGAATTGACCAATTTCACCTTCATTTGCTATTATGTTTCAGTGAATGCGATGTAAGATGCACACACTTTCTATACTTCTATTGATTATACTTGCGGTTAAAGTAGCTCAATTCGGGTAATTCAGTGTTGCTTGCGCAGCTGTACGCTCTTTGTGTGTGAACTTTGCTGCAACCTTAAGAGGTTAATCAAAGATCATTTACTCATTCGTGCCTGGGTGGTTATGCATGTGTGCCTATTATTGATCGGAGTATTTTCTCTGCGTTTTAGGAAAGTGTTAAACAAGCCTACTGCAATACTAATGTCAGCGCGAAGTAAGTAACATTGTTTTTTTTATTTGTAATGCTGATCGTAGTTGTTTTTTACAAACCTACTTTTTCGTGGGCTTTTGTTGTATATACTTTATCGTCTGACGGAAACGCGAAAAAGAACACATTGGGGGTCTAGTCTAGGTATTAAATTAAAAAGAAATTATCTGACTTTTGTTTTGTGTATCCTCCTCTCATATGTAGTTAATTTCTTAATTACTTAACGACTTTAAAGTTATTGAGATAAGTAATTTGGAGGACGAGATGAAAGAGGTAGAAGTAATTTTTCAAATCAGGATTGCAGTTCAATGCGCAATAGGAATATTGATTAGGGTATACGAAGATGCGAAGAGCAGGACGTCTATGATGGCTCAGAAAAAGGTGACCGGGACAAAATAAAGTTTAGTTAAGGAATTATGTAAGCACGTAACTCCTAAAATGCGAAAAAGTGAGAAACTAGCAAGTCGACTGAAGATGCTCGCTTTACACCTAAAGATACTTATAATGAAGAAAATGAGTTAAGATGAAGGTAGAATCGAGATCATAACCAGGCAGATGAAGTTGCGTTCAGGCCAATTTCTTCTCTGATCACATTGCAGCCACGAGAATGACAAATACGAGTAGCATAGAAGAACAATGCACATTTTCTCTAATATTAGCTTCCTTTATAAAGGACTCAGTTCGGTTTTGACTGCCACGTATTCTCTTTTTTCGAATGGAATCTACTGTATTCACAAACTAAACAAAAATTCTTTGACAACACCCACGAAGTGTGCTTTAAATGAACTTAATCATTATTTTGGGGGTGTTTTTAATGAGGATAGCGAACAGCTGCAAACCTACATATTTTTTCATGTCGTTATTGACATTGCCAACAGTTAATTACACCATTTAAATATAAAGACACTTTCAATAGGGGAAGAGGAAATGAATTAAAACGAAATTTTTTTCAAATTTTATGATATGAGTGATCCTTAGTCAATCTTGTGGTTATTCCTGTTTGTTACTCACAGCAATGTAACACAAATAAGCACTAATCTTTCATCAAGTAAAACATCTGAGCTCAAAGAACAGCAATTCAATCCAAAGTGCACTAAATGCAAGGTGTCGAGTAGAAGGAAAGTAAGTTTTAGGCCCAAGATCAAGGTCCGCACCACAAGAGATTCATCCGCGAAAATCCCAATTGAAACCATGTTCGAGAAAAATAGCACTTATTTGCCCGTCAATTAAATTCCATAGTTTGTTAATCATTTCGCCATATATAAGTTATAATAACTGTCAAATAAAATTGTAACACACAGAAGGGTTTATTACTGCAGATAATATTAGTAAAAAAATCCGTGTAAAATCACTTACAAGAGGTAATCAGTGAAAAAAATTTAAATGGGACAGCAGCAAATGAATGTAATAGGCAGATCATTCAAAGTAAGCGGTTAATTTTCATTTTGGGTCTAATTGTGGCGTGTTTTAATGATAGAAAGCATTCGAACATAGAAAACAACAAATTAGTTCAATAAGGAAAGTGAATGCAGGCAAGGAAAAGAAAAAGTAAGTGATTGTGTCAAGTTTTCTTTCTAAATTTTCTTCATTTACTTTTACAGTTGCTACACCGAATCGATCTTGTTTGAAAAAGCCACCGCCACAGCCCTTCACACCGATTGGCCACTCAATTCCATGTGTATGCGTCTTCTAGGTGATTTGTGGAACTTCTCCTGGGAAATTCGGCATGGAGCTGCCTCAGGTCTTCGTGAACTCCTGGCCTTCCCTCAACACACTCGGCATGCAGGTACCAAGAATGGCGCCATGGAAGCTGAGGTTTGTTCAAGTCGTCCACTCAACCCCTCCTTTGCTTTTACTCAGACTTTTGGACGATTTCAAATTTTCTGTAGTCTTATGACTTTCACTAACTTTCGTATATTACCTTTATGATTCGCCTATACTGCTGTGTCTTTTAGAATCGGGCTGCCAATAGGATATACCTTGAGGATATCATTGTACGAGTGCTCTGCACGCTGGCCGTGGATCAGTTTTCTGATTTCGCAAGTGACTTGGTAAATTCCTCTATCTATCGCTTTTAAATCTTCTTATTTCAATTTTTTATGATAGGAGACAAAGAGGTTAGGTATAAAAGTCATAAAATTAGAAATAAACTGTAATAATTATGTTATTGTTTAAAGAGTAAATAGCTTGCAAACGGAGTTTAGTGAGATCTCATTTTAAATTAAGTGTCACTCATAATATTTAAGGTCATTTCAAATTAATAAGAATTTTCCTTATTGTTTTCTTCACGTCTCAAATTGAGGACAACCTGTCCGTGTTGCTTATGCGCATTCCTTATTGAAATTCTGATAAAAGACTTCTGAGCTATATATGGGGCGCAGAAGGGCTGAACACTTTGTGTCTCTGGGACAGCGGGAAATCAAAATCGTAGTAATAATTGGTAGACGGTTCTCTGCACACTTCTATATTATGCGGTTGTCGCATAAACAAGGATTGCCTTTTTGTATTCTGTAAAGGTTGTTGCTCCGGTTCGTCAGACTGCAGCTCAGCTTCTAGGTGTCCTATGTCTCCATTTGGATGTGGAACAAGTTCGACTAGTTGTTGGCCATCTTCTCACCTTAATTGGTCTTCTCGATCGCTATCGACAACAACATCAGCAGCGCTCACAGCAACAATCACTGGCTCGGGCTCAAAAACGCCAGATCGCTCCAGATGTCAACTGGATGGTTGTTCATGGAGGAATTCTTGGCTTGAATTACGTTTTTTCGGCTAGAAAGGTAAGTTCACTGCTATTAAGACCATTTCCAGTTCAACATCTGTTTGACGTAATGTTGGTGCATTTCGGTTCATTTAACTTTCAAGATACCGGAAACATTCGCTTTAGGTGTATTTACTTTGCAACGTTTGAACTCGACTGATCATATGATGATGAATTTAAGGCAATCAAAGTAGTGCAACGAAGTCAGAAGTCGCAGTTTTAAACCCTATCGAGCAAAATGGTTAAGTCTAATAAAAAGTAATTCTAGTTTCTCTTCTGAAACCCCTCTTTCAGAAAGCCCAGCGTACAAAGCTTATGAAATTAATGTTCATTGAGGCAGGCACTTTCAGTTATATGATTGTTCAAAAGTATAGATCGCATTGTAGCATTTCTTACTGTTAACTAGGATGTCTGCAATATTGAGCCTATAGCTGATTCACGGGATTGTTAAATACTTGACCACTCATGTCCCCAATTTGCCAGGCTCAATCGACCCAAAATTCGAAAATAGGGAAGTAATTAGATACGTCCAATGAGATTAGTGCATCAAGGGATATGTATTTGGATTTGGATGTGAGATAAATTAACATAGCTTTTATTGGCAGCTCGTAGTGGAAGGGAAGAGGGTTCGAGAATATACACGTTTCCCAAATTTTGGACTTCTATTTTCATTTTGTGAGTTTCTCATGATCGGTTCTTGGATAACTCTCCTTTACCTGAGATGTAAACACTTTCCTTTGCTTGATTTGCTTCTAGGATCTCGCAAAGGATTTTCTACCCATGGTCTACGGTCCACTCACCGGAGTTCTTGTTTCCCCGACCAATATCTCATCGACTACTCAAGAAACCCAGGAGATATCCACTTTGGCTGGAGAGGAGGATTTGCGTTGCGCGGCGTGCAATGCTCTGCTTGAATTACCTCGCCACCTTCTTTTGGAATATGACAATGTTGCTGGTGGCCCTCGCTTAGTAGATGAGGTTTGGAAGTTGTTGGAGCGTTCTGCTGGAGAGCCGTCGTCTGCAACTGGACCGCTGTTGATTCTCGCTGCAGAGTTGATCCTCTCGTAAGTTATATTTCTGAATAAAACGAAGTAATAAATTATTTAATTCCGTCAGAGTTTAGGATGAAGCCTATATCTTAGTTTTTGTGTACTTTATCTCGGATCATTTAAGTCTACTCTTTTTATGAAAGTGCTAATTAACAAAGCTATATCACTTTTTATTTCGCGAACTATGTCTGCGAAGATTGGTTAAAACCACATTGTTGCATTACGCAGCTCAATATATTGATTTATTCTGGCTAACAGAGAGCTTGAACTTCAGAGTTCCTGTTTCTCTCCAATTAGATTTTACAACACTGCTCTGTTCAAGAGCTTTAGAATTATTATTGATTTATTTAATCACTTAACCAACTACTTAATGTAATTCCAACTTACAGTCCCAAGGTATCCACAAAATGTTAGCAGGGACGTAAGAAAAGACAAATTTCTAGATGTTAGTATTTTATATAACAATGTCTAATTACCTCGAACATACTGTACACTTTATGGTTATTCATTAGGTCGGAAAAGTCTTTTTAATAGCTATGGATAGGTTTTTTAAATTAAAGGTAAGAAGATATAAATAGTTGGTATCGTCAAGCAGAAAAATATTGAATAATTTGCATCATTTCATTTTCTCTTTAACAGTGCCCTATTTGGTGCCATTTACAAGAATGTACACTATAAAAGCATTCGTGACAAAATATACAAACTATTGTACGTTGGGTGATTACATCGGAGCTAACAGTTTGTTGCAGAATAGACCCGTGAAGAGTTAGGACATGGAGAAGGCTTTAGGCACACAAAGTAGCAAAACGAGAGTTGAAAAGCGGTAAGTATCGGAAGTAGATAATAATCCTGAAAGGTCATTTTATTAGTAGGAACTGATATTTTGATCTGGCTTCAGGAGTTTGTTGTTGTCGGTTGGAATAGGTTGCAAAAATTGTATAATAGAAGCTCAGGATGAAAACTGGCTCTTGGTGAGTTTAAAGCTGGATCTTGATAGGTCTGGAGGTGGTTAAGACCGTTGGAATAGTTTGAAAACGCATTGAGGGTGTAAAATGAAGTGTTAGGTAGTTTATTTAGATATTATTTTAGGACCCTTTGCTATTTCGATGGAACAAATTTTCTTTGCCTAAGTTTAAGACAAATTGATGAAATCTTGACGCGATTACTCAACTTGACTATGATTTATTTACTTCATATAGGTCTCAAACTGATCAAACTAAGCAAATTGCCGATAGTGGAGATCAAGCGATCAATTCTGTCGAGGAAACTAGTTTTGCAAATCACGTAATTCTAGTTCTACACTTCATACACTATCGATCTTCCACTGAACTTCGTCGAACTGCCGTCAAAACTTTGCGGGCTCTGATTGCACCAATTCTTGAAAAGGTTCTTTTAATATTTTGAAATTTTGTAGAGTATGTTTATTTTGCGATCTACATGCGCGATATCATAATTCCATATAGTAAAGAGAAGTAAAACGATCATTTTTTCCAATAAACCAATTTAATGATGACATTGTAGTTTACAACCTAATCAGTAATGTAAATATAAGATTGATGGGAGATATTACAGGCATTAATAGTATATTACTTTCTTAATGGGTAATATTTATCAGACTTTTCCCCACATTCAAATGGTACTTCGCCTTGATAATTTATTAGTGGCTTCATTTGTTTAACAAGATCATCTAAATTTATCTCAAAAGTAAAGGTGCAGTGGAGGTGCCAGTATGACATTAATCTGGACATTTTTCAATGCAGAGGTTTCTCTAGGGCTCGATTGTCGTTATTCTTATAGTACCTTAGCGACTGAAAATGTTTGGAGTACCTTATGAGTGAAGATCGTTACTGTGGTTTTCTCAGTAGTATGTATGGCATATCATTTTTGTAATCAGGTATTTCACTAAACAGCTATTATATGGAGCAAAAACGCATATCTAGAACTGCATAAGTTGGAAATTTTAGGTATCTACACTTATCCTGTCATTATGATCAAAATTGAAGATCTTTTAGTTAACTTAATCTAGAATTCCTGGATTGTAAAAATCGATAAGTTGAGTAATGTGAAGCTTCTCTTTTTTATTTCCAGCCAGATCCAACCCTCGATTTAACACTTTTGGCGGTGTTTCTTGAACAACTCTTTCAGCGTGTCATTCTCGAAACCGATATAGCAACTATTCAAGCAGTTAGCGATGTAAGTTGAGGCTAATATGCTGTAACTATGTTCGTTTCCTTTTCATATTCATTATTTTTTTAATCGTTTTAGCTGTGGTACCAACTTGTTGAATCCATGCCTGTAGAGCTTCTAGTGCAAGCTACGCTAAATCGATTCGATTTTTGGCTATGTCAAGCTATGCAGCCGTGCTCTTCTCCATTTGCCGATAACATGCTGAATCTCTTAACTCATTCGGTCAATCAGGTTAGTGCGTTCTCTTTCCGCCTTTTCCTATTAGTTAATTTTCGGTTGTAATATCATTGGTTATGTGACTTGTTTTGTGGTTTGTGGTTTCATTCAAATCGTTTTTAACTTAATTGTTTTCTCTTTGATAGCAAAACCCACAAAATTTCTATATTGGCGGTTATGAAGTTGGAGCAGCTCCCGAAAGAGTGCGGCAAAGCGTTGCCTTGGAAGCAAGGATTACAGCCACTGAGTAAATTTTGTGATGTTTTCCTGTTTGCAAGTGTATTTATTCCTTCCTTTATGTTGACTGGTTGCCTAACTGTTTAACTGTGTCTCCTCATTCTCCTCCTATAATTGCATACAAAATGTTCGTATGAGGTGAGGATATTTTGTAGATAAAACAAAATGGGGGGCTGGTTTAGATTAGCTACTTTTACATATTATAAGCTTATGACTTCTGCCATTGAAGGTGTACGACATAAAGGTGCCTTATTTTTAGTTCTTTTCTAGTTAGTGGTCTCGATTTTGTAGGAAGTACTTGGATTTTCAATGCCCTCCCAATTGTCGTCTCTTTTCTGTTGTATCTTTTATCGTTTTGAAGCATTCCTAAGAGTTTTAAATTAGCTGTATCGGACATCCTTAGCTTTGTGAATGACCCCAAATAAGAGAGTTAATTCAACTTTCTCATTACAATATCGTTTTATTTTTTCCAAATTTAGGCTCCTCGCTTACTTAAGCAACCGTGTTTGTGAAAATCAGGAGCTCACACTCTCTCTTTCAGCTCCTGATCCGAAATCGATTTCTTCAGACCCTAGTTCTGAGAACCAAAATATCCCCTCCTCCACTGTATTAATGACAGTTCGTGCTTACCTACTGGAGCATATTGTGTGCGGAACACATCTGCGTGATCGACTGGGAATGCAAAGATTTATTGCAAGCCTTCTATTGGCAGCTTGGCCGTGTCCATCGAAACTTGGCTTGTGCAATGGAACTGGAATGCATCTTCCGGAGAAACTGAACACTTGTCTGACGAATGTGGTTTACTTTGAAGAGATTCTGGGTAAGAAGTGTGTGTGTGTAGAAAGATAGCAAATTTGCAATTATTAAGAAATAAAAACGCTTAAATAACTTGAATTGCTTGAGGACGGATTGACGATATGGTTAGCGAATAAATTTTATTCTGAGCATGAAGTTAGTTTCTCGGTGTAAAAATTGAACCGCGAATATTGAACACTGTTATTTTCCTTTTATAATGGCAATAAAATTCGTCAAGAAGTTATAGGTAATCAGAAATTGTCATTAATATATCAGCAATTGATAAGGATTGGTCTTTGACTATCTCTTCCTGTTCTCTATTTATTCAGTTTTTTCTATGCTATTTCTTCCTTTACACATTTAGGTTTATTTAAAACTATGAACGAGGACTGTTGTCGCTTGAAGGCTCTTTGTGATTTCACAAAGCTCCCAGTTACCATTCCCCCTCCTAAATCGTAAGTAAAATGGCATCATTTTATCGTCTTCGTTAACATACTTTTAAACAGGATTTCGCGAACTTTTACCCTTTCGTATATGATATTATAGTCATTATTGGAGTTCTTTAAATACATCTCCCTTTTATCTTCTTTTATTTCTTCTCTGTACAGTGGAAAAGCAATGAATCTGGTTGAATGCCAAAATATCCTTCAACTGGTTAGCCTCAAATTGCCCACGTACAGTCCAGCCACTTCGGCTGATGGTGAATTTCACCTCTCAGAAGTTGACTTTCAAGAACTTCAACGCGTTTTAAATAAGGCTCAACACTCGGTCAGTCGGTGTTTGGCTCTTCAACTCTTTTGGAGTTCTCGGTATGTTTATTTGGTGCATTTAATATGTTTACTCTCACACCAGTAGTATTATTGAATCAATGGATCACTAGATTCTATTTTACCTTTACTGGGTTCTAGAAATTTAGGAATGTTGGCTTCTTCTTCACTAGAGCTTGTTTAAAAGCAGCCAACAAATATTTGTTCAACTCCGTTCAAATGTTCCTCCAACTCTTTTGGTGCCCCTGTGTCTTCTTACACATGAGCTTCTTGATCGTTAATTTACAATGTGATGGCCGAATAAGTCAGTTTCAGCTCATCTTTAAATTTCTGGGTTTAAGTTTGTTTTTGTCATAAAAATTTCTTCAGCTTCAATTCATTCATGCTTTTTCAGAAATCTCTTACAGTTTTGACTTAATACGTCAAGCAGAAATCCGATTATTTAAAGTAATAAGACTTGGAATGTCGACTGATGAGGCGATTTTTATTCTTAAAAAGCGTACTAAATTAATATCTTTCTAATTAGTCACTGCATATCGCTATTCCTGCACAAATTTTTCCAACATTTATCATTTTTTGTATTGTCATCTAACTATACAAAGAAACGGTAAATTTTTATAGCTTCTCGTAGTTGTTGTTACCGAATTTATTGGCCAAAATATATTGAAAATTATCTAATTTACGTTAATGTTTATCTACGATTGACTTGTGAATATCGTTGAGTATGACAGTTGCAAATAATGCTCTAGATCAGTCCTCAGTTATATAGATGACCAGTCACCTTCATCTTTAACAATTATGGAAGCTCATCTTTCTCAATCCTACGAGTCTTGACAGTGTTAGAACTAAGTCAAAAATTGGTCTATTTTACTTCAGAAGATAATATATTTTCGACAATCCCGATCTAATTAAATTCTACGTTGTTTGGTCTTTCAGGGTGGAGGTTTCTTTGGCATCCGCTCTCATCAATTTCGGATGGATAACTCCAGGTAGACTCACTCCTTTAATTCGACCTCTCATGGATACGATTCGTGTGACCTCAACCACCACCACACCCTCACTCCCCACCACTGACCTTGACATTGACCTACCACCGGTGGGTGAGCATTTGAGATTGCAACGCCTAGCGGCGTGGAATTTAGCCCGCCTGCTTTGGGCTGAGGGCCAGCAACTGCAGCAACAGTGCTCCTCTTCAGCATCGGCCGCTGCCACATCAAAGGCCTTGAGTAAAGTGAGCCAGAACTTGACTAAGTACATCCTACCGGATGAAATATCTGACTGGGGTAAGTGACTGCAATCAGTCATCATATTCTGTTATATTCATAATTACAGGAGAAATTGTTGCGTAGAGACCGAGAAAAGAATCTGAATGCAAACTAACCATATCATTCTCAGGAATAGAAGCAGGGAGAGGGAGTAGCAAAAATATTTATTAGATAATGAAACAAATTTAATGCGATGGTGGTATTTTCAACTTACTGATAAAGTAGAGCTAAATACTCTGGCTTAGGAAAATCAGTAAGCCACTTTGAATCCAGAGATAAATCATTACATTGGATGAGCTGAAAACTAGTGTAAAAATAAAGAAGAGGATCCAGATAGTAATCCGATGTCTGCACTTAATAAAGTTAATATTTCAAAAGGAATATGTACTTATAAAAGTTTTTCCCTTGTCACTCTCTAAGGTTCCGACTTGTATATCGTAAGATAATAGGGGGCGGGGGCGGGGGGTAGTTTTCAGATGGCAGTTTGACACATTGGTATATTTTGTTGTTAGTTGCAGATTGGAGTTAATTGGTGCTTATCTGTTGAGCAAAATGGCAGACCGCGCAGCTTTATTCTGGGATATCGAAGTTCTCACCAGAGAGGCTTCAGAGTGCGATCCTATATTCATGATGAATGTCGGAAAAGTTACTTCTAACTGGTTGTGGAAGCTATGGTTGATAAGGGAAGAAGATTGAATTGAGTTGGATCAATGGGAAACTTATCCATTTGTGTTGAATTGTATTTAATTGTTTTGATGGAGATGTGAACTTATAGCTTAGAAGCCATAGGAGCTTTGCTAAGTTATTATCGTTGATAATTTAATGATTTATACTGAGAACAAGTTATTATAAAGGACCTATTATTATTATATGAATAATAGGTCGTGCACGAGTAGATGAGTTTGGTGTAGAATAATGTTAAGTAAAAGTTAACTTGAGGAAAAATAGACCAAATGGACCATCCTGAAGAGCCTTTTCTTTCTTACTGTTTTTTTTAGATTCGTTCATTGCCAATGCAAAGGGTAATGATGACTTTTGTGAAGAATTTGTCTGCCTAACAATGATTTTAATGCGACAATGTGATGAGAAGGTCTCTTCCTCGGGTGAAGTGAATGGCAATGGGCCAAGTTCTTCCTTGGTAAGTTGTTTCCTTTTTGTCTTAATAGATCCCCATTGTTTTAATTCGGTCTGCTGACGAAATAGATCGTATTTTGGTTATAATTTGACAAGTAATGCGTTTTTTTTTCAGTGTTTCATTTTCTAAATAACAGGAGGAATATAATGAAATTTACAGATCTTTTTCTTGAATCCGTCGATCCCTACTTGACACATATTGCAGTTGACGCTTCACTACTCATAAGAATTAAAGACATCGGTTTGGGAGTCGGTTATATTGACTTGAGATTGAAGGTTTTTATTCTGTTGCATTTCAGTAGTCCCTTTGTTTGGCAATCAACTCATAATGAATGAAACATACTCTAATTTACGGATTTCAAGATTAGGTTAATGTACCGTCTTCATCTTCCCATTTACTGAGCAATTGGTTGACATAAGCCAATATTTGTAATAGCACATTTTGTTACAAATTTTGCTTAAAATCACTATGGAAGAATTCAACAAACTTATTCTACTGTAGACTTTATTGTATTTTTCTTTAGTTACTTTCGACCCCAAATGCAGGACTTCAGGCCTCTCGGAAACAATCTCTTAACCAACTGCGTCGATGCGGAAGCCTAATGGCTCTCGTAAATATTATCCAAGCCTTCCTCGCTGACTCCTCACAAGACGTTTCTATGGAACAAATTCTGCCTCTGAGAGTTCCAACTCTTTGGGAGATTCTTTGGTTGGAACCATTGAGTGTTTTCCGTCGAGTTTATGGAATACCCTCTCCTTCCACAAGGAGCTTTTCCGAAGATGTAACCTTTTTGCTGGAATCCAAACAGGGTAAGATGATGTCATATTGCCAACTCTGGTGGTTGTTTTAAATTCCACGTAACAACATTTACGATGCCTTGTTTCGAGATACGTAGGATATATATATTCTGAACGAAGCCATTGCATCCACGCACTTTAGAGGATGAGCATTTCGTTTTCCGGATGGTCTAACAAGGGTCTATCAGTCTTATCGATACACTATGATATGCTTATCTGAAAATCTGACAGCTCGTCTTTACATTCCTCTCCCACAGCACTGGTTCAGTCGTTGAATTACACTTTCCTATCAATAGTACCCTTAAAACGAATAAAGTAATCTCTAAAGTATTAGCACTTCTGTTTCGTTCTCTCTTGCCTTAAGTCAATTATGACCTAACGATATCAAAAGGGCAGATAGATCGCAGTGTCAGAAAATCGACTTTCTAGTGCTATGTTAACGTAAAGGAGGACCCTTTGTCAAAGCAGAAAAATGGAATAGTAAGTCATTCATTTTTGCATCCAAGTACCAAACTGTAATCTAATTTGGTAAACTTCTAATAAATCACTCACAGTTAAGAGTAGCATCTTGTGATTGGTCATTGTCTGCCGACACTCCATTCTCGTTGAATTCTTGAATTGCGGTTTTAATTTCCTTGTTTCCTTTTTTGTAGATCCAACTGGCTTGACTTCCACCGATCTTGATAGTCTCTATCGATCACTCTATCTTGTTCCGCCAATTCTATTTTCTCTACAACAATCATTCCCAGATGTATCAACCAGCCATTTCACAACTGGTTTGATTGCTTTGGCATCAAAGTGTCTTCTATTTAAAGGGTTTCCATGCCTACGATACGTCGCTGCTCACAATTTGGGTATTCTTGCCAGTGTCCAAGCCGATTTTACAGTCAGTGTGCTCAATAGTCTTCTCACTCCTTTTGCATTATCCGCGGCCACATTTTCGGATTATGATAAACTTGCCTCTCTTGAAGCTGTTCACCGTAAGCAAAGGATGCATAATCATCTTAAACTGCTGAACCCAGATATTAGTAACGTGATATACTATTTCAGATATTATTGAGTGTGTTCTGTCACCTCGATTGGAAAATCAAGTCTTCCATAGTCTTCAGTTAGTCTCAGGTGATAAACCCCTATCTCCTATCCTACATGGAGTTGGGTTTAAGGAGGCTACAGGACTACTGAACAAGGTTTCAGAGGGGATAAAGACACCATTGCACTCCCTTTTATCCTATGTGATTATTATATTGAAATCTCTTGTTCTTCCGCATTTTGCTGACCCAAGAAACGATGTTAGACTCCTGGCGTCGAATATTTTCACGAAGTTACTGATTCTTTCATCTCTTGAAGTGAGCTTTCAACATCTCGCTTTCTATGCATTTGTGTTAGCAGCATGCTTTTTAGCCCTTTTTATTTCAAATAGGAATCAGCTTCAGACCCTGGTGGTCTTGGTTTACCAACTGAACTCCAGAAAGTTCGTGAGGAAGGTCGACATTTTGTGCAATGTCTTCAGCGTCCAAAAGATATTGTCCTGTACAAATCCGACAAGAACATTCAAGCAGAATTGCGCCCTTATCAACAGGTTTCAAATTGAAATATTGACTTAAATGACTAAAATGTGACTTTTTGTTCTAACTGTTTTTGTTGGTATCTTCTAGGAGGGCGTTAATTGGCTGCTCTTCCTGAAACAATATGGATTGAACGGTGTTCTGGCCGACGATTTAGGTTTGGGTAAAACCCTTCAAACGATTTGTGCCCTGGTAGCCCATCATAGTCAACTCGGTCGAAGGAAGTTTATTTCATCAATCAAAAATTCGCGACTCAGAGCCAATCGTAGAAGTACTGGAATATCACTTGTTGTTTGTCCGGCAACGCTCTGTGCACACTGGCAGGAGGAAGTGCTGAAATTTGTTCACGACAGGAGCATTCTCAAGCCTATTATTTATGCTGGAAATGCAGATCAAAGAGCTGGGTAAAAGAATAGTACAGAATTTTGCTTTATAGTACTTTAAACTCTGTGAACTTACACATCGGTCTTGTTTTTATGATTTACAAAATTTTTCCTGTCATTATAAATAATGTCTTATAATTTCTTAGCCTCAGGCTTTAGGTGTTAGAAAACTACTCTTAATTGGAATCGTACATTTGCGTGTTTATTTTTCGATGTAACTGATTTTCATGGCTTTAAACTCCTCTATAAAGATTAACTGAAACATGTTAGTGTTCAAACTGCAAATATTTGCCATATCATAAGCCGAAAATCATTCTGCTACTGAGGTTGAGCTACCAACTTCGCCAGCCACTATGGAAACAGTTGTCAGCAAATAGACCGACAAGAACGACATTGTCGTAGTGGCCCAGCGAGAAAGCATGAGTCTGCTTGTTCTCTCTCCATTGGTTCTTCCTCCTACTCCTGTTTTCTTTCTTGGTTCATCTTGTATTCTCATATATGTTCTTATGCTCTTTACACTTCACATTGCCTTGTTAACAATACGTTTTTTCCGAAATCTTCATTTCAAACACAATTCTTGACAATCGATCAATAGCTATGAAGATAAAATCACTAAAATCAACAAATCCTACTTAAGTTTTAAAATTTCAGATTTATTTTTCCAGTCAAGCTTCAGAATCAAAATTTTTTGCGTTTTACTATTTTTCCTCTCTTATTTTATCTTTAATATGAACTTTGCCTGTATGGCTGCCTACTATTCTACCAACTTACTTGATACTCATTTTAGTATTGAACGATGTTGTTTTTCTTAACCCAATTTGCAATTTCATTTGTTTAAACTTTAATAACTATGCTTATTTTCACTGGTTTCTATTCGAAGAGAAAGCTAGTGATGTCATAGTTTTCTAAAAACATAATCTCCTATAATGTCCTTGTATTTTAGACTTCAACTCCGCATTATGCAACGGTGTAACCTACTTATTACAACCTATGAAGTAATTCGAAGTGATATAGAATTTTTCCAGTAAGGTTTTCTTTATTCCTTATACGCTATTTCTTATCATCTTGAGTTAGTACTGCTAATGTTGTTTCCATAATTTCTAGGGAAACTTTCTTTGAATACTTAATACTAGACGAAGGCCATATCATTAAAAATACGAAATCTAAGGTACTCTCCTTTAATTTCATTGGTTTCTATGTGATCAATTGAATTTACATGCATTCGATTTTCACCAATTAATAGATATCGTGCGCGGTAAAGAAACTCGAAGCCAGACATCGTCTCGTACTGACGGGTACGCCTATTCAGAATCGAGTCAATGACTTGTGGTCCCTTTTTGATTTTTTAATGCCCGGTTTCTTGGCTCCCTCGGAAACTGTATTTAATTCCCGATTTGGGCGTCCGATCCTTCTAACACGAGATCCCAAGGCCACACCTCAGCTCCAAAGAGCAGGTAACTGGAATTACTTTGAATCTCTACACTTCCTATATTATTTATTTCAGTTTCATTTGTTCTTTTTAGGTCAAAAGGCGCTCGATGACCTTCATCGCATTACAATGCCTTTTATTCTTCGGAGAATGAAAGAGGATGTTCTTCAAGATCTTCCTCCCAAGGTCATTCAGGATTATTCTTGTACAATGACCCCACTTCAGGTTGGTTATTCTCTGCTTTTCTACTTATATCACTTAAGTAATTAGTCATGATAATTTGTTTGTTGTTTTCATTAGGCCAAACTCTATGAAACCTTTACTAATAGCCCTGAAGGCCAGCAAGCTCTAAGTCTTGCTTTTGGCGGATCGTCGGAGGATGGAGAGGGCGAAGTTATCGCTAAAAGTTCTCGTGGTGGTTTTGGATCAATAAAGTATCTTCTCTCAGTTTGCAACCACCCCTGTCTTGTCCTCAGCCCTAAACATCCACTCCATGAATGGGCAGTGGAACAGTACTCCTCTTCACAAGATGGTCTTAATGATTATCGACTATCAGGAAAACTTATTGCTCTTAAGTAAGCGGTTTAGAATCTATTGCTGTCTAGAATATATCAATAGTTTGTGATTGTCAAAATTGATTTCCGTCATTTAATCAATTTACTGGTCACTTTCTATCCTAACTTTTGTAGGCAACTCCTTCTGGACTGTGGATTTGGTGATAATCGCAGTGGTTCTGCAGGTGAAGACGGTGAAACCGATGATCATGGAGATCTGCTTCGCCAACATCGAGCTCTTATTTTCTTCCAGACTAAAAAGATGCTTAATCTAGTTGAACGACTGCTCAAGTATGTGGATTTTCAGATGAGCTTAATTTATTTCATTTTGTTGCATGCCGTAGTAATAATTTCACAACGAACCTAGTTAACACCTTGAATTTTATAATTGCTGGTCTGGAATGATCTTGAATACTCTAAGTATCGTTATAAGTACTTGGAAGAAGTTCCATAATGTTTCGCTACTGCAGTTGTTTTCATGCTCTCTCAAACGGAAGATCGGATACTAATAGTTCGGGTTCCTTAAGTTTGATTAGGGTCTCGTCGATTGCATCATGTCTATTTGTTTGGCAATAATGACCATGTTAAAGCTGCATTGCAAATATGATTTGGAGGGAAAAAATGTACGGAATTTTGCTACTCCAGTTGTCAAATATATAGAGGAAAATTAAATAAATATATTTCTGCTTAAAAATTAAGACATTTGCTATTTCCTTCTCTTTGACCTTTATACTTTTAAGATAGATAAGTTCATTTCTGCTAAAGATTTGTTTTCATGGCGATTGGGAGACAACTGCAGTTATTTTCATAGACAATGATTTGAGTCTTCCTGTTATTTATTTTATGACGCACTTATAATCTGTTTGTTAGCGAGAGAAAGCTGAAATCTGAAAGTGCCCAAATGGTTGCTCGTCTTCATTTTGACAGAAAGTTTAGCAGTTCTCAGTCAAGATGTTCATGAGTGCTTGGTAGGGAAGTGTTTTTTTCGTCTAAATTAGTTTAAATTTTTATCGATTTTGATAATATTTTGTTCTTCAAACAGCACGGAATTCAAGAGTATGTCTCACTTACGTCTGGATGGGTCAGTACCTATTTCATCTCGTCAAAAGTTAGTGAACACCTTCAATTCAGATCCTTCGATAGATGCTCTACTTCTCACAACATCTGTTGGTGGTTTGGGACTAAATCTCACTGGTGCCGACACTGTCATCTTTGTAGAACACGATTGGAACCCTTGTCGTGATCTACAGGCTATGGATCGTGCCCATCGAATCGGTCAACGGAAAACTGTCTCTGTTTTTCGTCTTGTTACAACTTCTGGAGGAAGTATTGAAGAGCGTATTATGAGCCTACAGACATTCAAGAATTATCTAGCTCGAACTCTTGTTTCAGCACCAGAAAATGCGGCTCTGAGTTCCATGGACACATCGACTCTTGTTGAGAACTTGGCAAAGGTAGGAAATCTGGGAGTGCTAGGGAATTATACAAAAGGAAGTGGTGGAAATTCCGAATTCTCAGATATCGATGTTGCGGCGAGTGAGTATGCCATGGATACCTTTGATATCGACGATTTTCTAATACACTTCCCTCAACGTAATGCTGAATCGTAAGGAAAAGGGCTTATTTGAGAGGTGGTTCGAATAGTATGCATTTCTTCCTCACTCGCAATTTCGTGTTTTTTTATGAAATCTATTATTATTAATGTTGGTAATTAAACAAATGACACTAAATTAGTGTTAATTTTGTTCATATCTGGGTGAGCATAAAGTGTGATGCAAAGTAGGCGAGTTAATTCATGTGAGCTGTAGAAATTAAGTAACTTTTAAGTTGGACTGCAAATATCACTATGAGATTAAGTATTTTTCATGTGTAGCGGATTTTGCTACTTAAGTAAACCTGAATGTACTCAGAAACCTCAGTAACAGAGTCTCCTAGTTGTTAGTTCCCACTAAAGTAGCTACGCTACTGCAAAATCAAGAAAGAGACGAGGTGGGAGAAGAGACGTTTATTCGTTGTAACAAGATCGCGAAATCTATATATCGTATATCTAGTAATAATCAACATGGCGTATTGACTAAACAAACGAAAGCTCCTGATTGGCTATACATTAGTCGCGCTCAGCCAGTGCAGTCGTTGCACGCGCGCATAAAAGTGCGCGCGTGCGGTGACGTGTCCCACAATACTCCCTCCCTAGAGCGTTTGCAGGAGGTAGGAAACGCTCGAAATATAATGAATGTACATAATAGGTTTCGGATTGGGGGGTTAGAGTTGGTGATGGGGAGGAAGGTAGTGGTACGGATGAATCCGCTGTTTGGATTGCAGGCTTAGGTCGGTGAGTCCTCTCAGCGAGGGCTGGTTTAGGCGGCGATTCCAAGTAAGCCGGTTTTAACCTGTCAACACTGACTGAGTCTTTGGTGCCGTTACGGTCCAGAATGAAGTATTTGGACTTGCGTTGTAGCACTTTGTATGGTCCGTCGTAGGGAGGATGAAGAGGTTTCTTCACTGTGTCTACTCGGACAAAAACGAAGGGTGATGTAGATAAGTCTTTATGGATATATGTAGGTTTGTTATTCTGACGAGGTGGTGTGGGTAGGACAGATCGGAAGTGATCTTTTAATCGCGCGCAGTATGAGGTGGGATCCGTGACAGTTCGGTTTTGAGAGTGGACAAACATTTCTCCCGGTAGTCTTATTGTTGTGCCGAATACAAGTTCCGCCGGGCAGCATCCCACATCTTCCTTTACCGTAGTTCTAAGTGAAAGAAGAATGATTGGAAGACGTTCCGCCCAATTTAAATTGGAGGAGGTAGCAATGATGGCTGTTTTGAGCTGCCGGTGAAAACGTTCGACAGGGCCGTTGGCTTCTGGGTGATAGGCGGTGGTGCGGATGTGTTTTGTGCCTAGTAGTTTGTTCAGTTCCCTGAATAAGTTGGAGGTAAACTGCGATCCTCTGTCTGTAGTGATGACGGATGGAACACCGAATATGGATATCCATGAGTCTATCAGAGCCTTTGCCACCGATGCAGAAGAGGTATCGCGTAAGGGGATGGCGATCGGCCAACGCGTAAAACGGTAAGGCAAGTTAAGATGTATGAGCAGGAGTTTGATGGTGGGAGTGGACCGACGATATCAACGTGGATATGTCGAAAGCGAGCCTCAGGCAGAGGGAAACCAGCTAAGGGACTTTGAGTATGTTTGTGGACCTTGCTGGCTTGACAGGAGAGGCAACTTTTGGCCCACTGGCGAACATCTTGTCGTATGTTCTTCCAAACAAAACGGTCAGTGATCAACTTCGTTGTGGACCGAATGCTTGGATGCGACAGACCATGGAAATGGTCGAAAATCTTCCTGCGATACGTTTGCGGGACGAAAGGTCTCGGCCTGCCCGTTGAAATGTCGCGAAGGATCTCAGTGTTAGAGAATGGTAGTGGTAAACATTCAAAATGTAAGGAGGGGTTAGAGGAGATTTCTGCGAATTCCGGATCTGCTCTCTGTTTGGACGCTAGGGCTTGTAGATCAAGTGAGGGTATGGCGATTTGGTGTAGTTCCATACGGGACATTGCATCAGCAACCACATTGCTGGCACCGTCGATATGACGTATATCGTTGGTGAATTGTGTAATGAAATCCAGGTGTCTGGTTTCCCTGGGCGAATAGTGATCTGCGGCGGCCTGGAAAGCATAGATTAAAGGTTTATGATCGGTGAAGATGGTAAATTGACGACCTTTCAGGATGTGTCGGAAGTGTTTCACTGCTAGGTAGATGGCGAGCAGTTCTCGACCAAATGTGCTGTAGCGTGTCTCTGTGGTAGTGAGCTTCTTCGAGTAGAAGGAGAGAGGCTGTGTTTCACCTTTGACCACTCGTTGTAAGACTGCTCCGACGGCTACTTGGGATGCGTCGGTTTTCAAGACGAGACGTGTTCCGCTAGAAGTGTCGAGATGGTTTGAAGTGGTCGGCTTTGCAAGCTCCTGTTTCACCACAGAAAACGCTGATTCCGCCTCTGACGTCATTTTGAAATGCTTCGGATTACCCTTAAGTAAGTCCGTGAGGGGCTGGAGAATATGGGCACAGTTTGGGATGAATCGTCCGTAGTAGTTTACGACGCCAAGAAAGCGACGAAGACTCTTCACCGATTAAGGAACGGGGTAATTCAAGATAGATTGGGTCTTTTCAGGGAGCGGTTTGATCCCACGACCGTTAATGTGGCGGCCCAGAAATTCGATCTCTGAACGACCGAATTTACACTTCTCGGGGTTAACCGTGATTCCGTATTGTTGAAGACGTCCGAACACTTGTCGAAGGTGTTGCTTGTGCTCGTCCTTGTTGGTACTAGCAATGAGCACGTCATCGATATAAGTAAAAACGAAATCTAACCCACGAAAAACTTGATCCATGAAACGTTGAAAAGATTGGGCCGCATTGCGTAGGCTGAAAGGCATGCGTAAGTATTCGAATAGGCCGAATAGTGTGATGATAGCCGTTTAAGCAATGTCTTCCTGGGCCATGGGGATTTGATGATATGCACGCACTAAATCAAGCTTGGAGAACACCACCTTGCCATGGAGGTGCAGCGAGAAATCATGAATGTGCGGAATGGGGTAACGGTCTGGAATGGTGATTCTGTTGAGGGCTCGATAATCTCCACAAGGTCTCCAGTCACCGTTTTTTTTCTCGACCATGTGCAAGGGGGAAGCCCATGGACTGTTTGAAGGTCGAACGATGCCTAGGGATGCCATGTGTTGAAATTCTTGTTTAGCTGCTCGTAGTTTGTCGGGATGCATGCGACGGGCTTTGGCAAAGACAGGTTGTCCTTGAGTGACAATGTGATGACGTACATTGTGTTTGAATTCCGAAATTTTGTCTGTGGACGAAAGACTGAAGGGAACTCGGAGAGGATAGTGGAAAAGGGGTTTGTGGCAGGTAGGAGTGAATTCAGACCGAAAGAGTTACGGGTCCGAGTATGGCAAACCACCTGGAGGGAAGTGACATCATCACTTATGACACGATCTCTAAAGTTGACGAGGAGCCGGAATGTGGAAAGGAAATCGGTGCCGATAATGGGTTTTTTAACATCTGCAATCAGGAACACGTAAGGGAACTCACGACGGAGGCCTAAGTCCAAGTTGAGAAATTTTTGGCCATATGTGCAGATTTTTGAGTTGTTGGCGGCTAGTAGGGGGGTACCGGTTGGTTTCAGACAGCGTTTTTCTTCAGATCGAGGGATAACACTGACTTCAGAACCGGTGTCTACAAGGAATCGTCGTTTTGAATTTCTGTCGAGTAGGTAGAGGAGGCGACTTGAGGGAAAGCCAGGCTCAGCCGTTGCCTTTACTGCCTGGCGTGCTCTTTTCCTGATGAATCGCGTGAAGCGTTCCTTGCAAACCTGCAACCTGGTTGACGTTTCTTGGCCTTGTCACCGAAAGTTCTGTGGAAATAACAAACTGTATCGGTGTCTCTCGTCGGGTTCCTCCGTTTTCTAGGTGAGATGGGACGCCTTCTGTTGAGACGTGGCGAAGTGCTGGATCGTGAGGCCTTCAATTCCTGCAACTGCTCCGCAAGTTCGTTCAATCTTTGTGTAAATGAGTCTGCTGCGGTTGGGGCTTTGACTGTGTTTATAAGTGGCCCGTCCTGAAGATCATAGATTAGATCAGCCTCTTTCGCCAACTTATCTAGGTTGTCTCGCGAAGGGCTGGTGACCAGAGATGGTATCAAGGATTTGGGAAGACACTTCATCCATAATTTTTTAAGAATTTCGTCGCTCACAAGAGAACCACTGGCCAAGGATCGCATGTGGTGTAGAAGTTGAGAGGGAGTGCGGTCGTTGCACGCGCGCATAAAAGTGCGCGCGTGCGGTGACGTGTCCCACAATACTCCCTCCCTAGAGCGTTTGCAGGAGGTAGGAAACGCTCGAAATATAATGAATGTACATAATAGGTTTCGGATTGGGGGGTTAGAGTTGGTGATGGGGAGGAAGGTAGTGGTACGGATGAATCCGCTGTTTGGATTGCAGGCTTAGGTCGGTGAGTCCTCTCAGCGAGGGCTGGTTTAGGCGGCGATTCCAAGTAAGCCGGTTTTAACCTGTCAACACTGACTGAGTCTTTGGTGCCGTTACGGTCCAGAATGAAGTATTTGGACTTGCGTTGTAGCACTTTGTATGGTCCGTCGTAGGGAGGATGAAGAGGTTTCTTCACTGTGTCTACTCGGACAAAAACGAAGGGTGATGTAGATAAGTCTTTATGGATATATGTAGGTTTGTTATTCTGACGAGGTGGTGTGGGTAGGACAGATCGGAAGTGATCTTTTAATCGCGCGCAGTATGAGGTGGGATCCGTGACAGTTCGGTTTTGAGAGTGGCTGGTTTTTCATGGTTGGTTAAATAGAATGCAGTAATTGTGGTCAAAATATTTTTTGGTATTAAAAATCTTATAGATGAAGCGGAGTGAAACAGTGTATAAGAATAAGAAAGACTTCAAGATTAACTTGGAAGTAATCATTTCGTGACTGCGTTTGTCCCATTTTAATGAAGGGAAGAATTAGTTTCGGGTATATTATCGGGCACTGGCTCCCCACTAATCTAACGTGCGTCTGTGGACATATATGCAAATCAAAGACACCGAAAATAACCCTGCTGTAGTCCTAAGCATCTAATGTGAGCAGAATAGTAACACTGCAGTATAAAATGGGGAGGACGTTAATTTACTAACTATTCACTTAAGACGGTAGAAGGATGGACCATAGGCCTACAAAAGTCTTTCGAATAGCTCAATTTTGGGGAGCGCCCAAGTATGGCTAACGATAAATAAGTGCAAAATAGGAGTATGATAGCCTGATCATCAGGAGCTTTGCTCTATTTGGCGTTGTCAGTGCTGTGCAATGTGAGGTGAAGCTTACTAAAGTAGAGCATAAAACAGAAATCAAGCTACTTTCCCAAAGTCAACTAAAAAGCGAGTTCAAAAACTGGTTTCAGTCAGGATATTATAAATTTAGTCTAATATTCGGATTCTACTGCAAGCTGCGCTGAGCAGTATCTATCAAAGTGGTTAGTCATTCACATCTCTTATTTGTCCAATGTCGGAGTTATATGCTTATTATTACTATACCACTATATCTAATAAAGGTATCTGAAGTGTCCATTATGCACAAATAAATTAAAAATTGATAATTAAATAAGTAATTTGCAACCAACTGTCACTCAGTTTTGTTTATGGTTTCTCAAATTGGCAAAAAAGGTTGTATGCCGTCTTGCATTTGAGACAGTGCCAGTCCGGGAAAGCAACCTCGGGTTTTATTATTTCTCTGCTAAAATTATGTAAAGCAAACTCCAAATCATCCCAGATTTTATGGTCAGTAATTCAATACCGGAAACGCCCTACAATTTGTAAAAAGTTCTAATCGTTTGCCTCAGGAAACTAATGACTTTGTGAGTACTGAAGGCTCCTAGGTTGGATACTATGGCAACTAATTAACCTTTGGAAACAGGTTATTTCGAGTTGAGATAGTTATTGGAGTTTATGTAATTATGCATAAGCAAAAAATGTAAATTCCAGGGGCTATTTTAGTCCAGATGAGAGAGAATTTAGTCTAGTTACCAATTGCAACGGTAATCAAGACATGTTTAAAATGTTAGGTTAATAATACTGAATTGCAATAAATGTCACTGCGACAATTGACTTAGAAATTAGCCTACTTGAATTTCCAGGATTGAAAAAGCTGTTCGCGTTGTAAGACACTAGAGTAGCTAGAACAAGAATTATTTTTTTATTTAGCGGGATTTTAAATCGGATTAAAAGTGCAACGTAGAAAACTTAATAAAATTCAATCTGGCCGTAATAGGGATGATCTGCCTTCTATCATTCTCAAATCCGCAATGAGGTTGTCAAAATTTCACGCTCACGTGATTCCTGAAATTCTCACAGTTTTAGGTTAGGGCATGCAGGTGATTTTGAATGAGCTTTTAAGAATAATTTTACAAATTGAGGTCACGTTAGTTCCCTTCTATCTGTCTTAAACGGATATGTCGTTTGCAGTCAATAAAAGAAAAGGAAGCCAAAATGCCAATTCAGATCAAGGAAGTCTTTTACTTCCTAACTTGATTAAATCGTTTTTCCCGCATCTGCTATTTAGTTATATGAGATGGAGGTAGAAAATAAAGGCAGTGAATCGCTAGAGTCCTTCAAGTTTTGTCCTTTGAATTCAAATTGCGCTATTAAAGGCATATTTCAATACTCCATAATCTAATCCCCATATGCTCAAAATTCGAAATTTGTATTCAAATTTACTGAAAGAATTCCTGCTCGTAGTATCAAGAGCCTATCGACCAATTGGTTAATGTAGGTACCTGGTCAACAGCGAAAGGTTATTCCCCATTCTGGTGTTTGTGCGTACGCAACTCGCACACTGGAACATTTTGGAGTGTGCGATAGTACGTACAGAGCATTGCTTGGATATTTTGCTATTACCGTTCACTCAAAATATGCTAGAATTATTAAATAACTAATCAGTTCTCTCGATATCACAAGTTGCAATAAACGTTTCGTTTGCAACACGTCCTCCTCTTTATCATCGCGATAGCCTTTCCGACTAGGAAGCTCTGGCAAAAAGATTTCTGAGCATAGCTAATCCGCTACATATTTAAAAAACTGGCAGAATGGCAAAATCTAAAATTTTAGCTGCGCTTAAACCTTTTACGAGTTTTGCCGTGACCAATAACATGAATAAGGGCAAACGTATATTAGTCTATTAGTTTTAGTCTATTTTAATAAAATTTCACTTAATGGTTTAAAAGATAGATTTAAGCACTCTTGCCTACGCTGATTTATAATTGCAGGTATACATCTTGTTTCTAATATTAGCAATTTCGAATAGCAGTGCCAAATAAATCCCTCTGAGAAATCTTTCTAATTATTATTGAACGAGATACTTAAAAATTTGCAACTAATTTGGATGTCTTAAATAAACTTTTAGATAATCTTCCTGTTCGAGTATCGACATCAGAATAGGCATTAAGCAAGACATTCGGTTTACCAACGGCATTTACTAGATAGTTTATATCCCAAATTTCTAACTTTCAGTTATGAATTGAAGGTGAAGATTCCATTATTAGAAAATTATTATTGCATTATTAATTAGAACAGAGTGTAGAGAATATAAAACTCTCAGAGCTGCCCAATGAAACCATAAATATACTTGAGCTTCATTAGTTGCACGATTTTTTTTGCATTACCGCCTTTTTCTAAAAAAGCTATGGACTTTTTTTGAACTAATGAGAAGATTAACAAATTATATGGAGTTGTAGAATTTAGGAAGTTGAATCTTCTTACTGAGAAATTTCCTTCAGTCACAGAAAGCAGAGGATAAAAGTTCACCGTCAAGTACTTTGAAGTAGAATCTCCCATTATCTGACTCAAAGTTGAGTAGTTAGACGATGTTGACAAAAGGAGACTGGGTTACAAACCACTAGTATTCAAAACCCAACGTCTGTCTTTCATTGAGTAAGCGATATTTGCAGTGATTTCATCAAAGTCAATTTAGGATTATTTAGTGGATTGATGATTTCCAAACTCTTGAGGAATAATTATCAAGAAGATAAAAGTAGATAAAGAAATTTTAAATATTATATTATTAGTTTGAGATTACAAAACAATTGTATCGGTTCATTTGAAAGCCAGAACATCGGCTGACAAACTGGACAATTTTTCGATGAAAATAAGCGATTGTGTTAAAAAAAGGTTTCTCTATAATTCATATGATGAATTGAACTCCAGATTTAAATAGTTGATTACCATTTGTCAATTAACATTCTCAGGAGTTAGTCTAACATCTTATAAGCTGACTCATGTAGGGCCATTTTCTATGTATTTCAGAATTACTGTTTCCATAATGCAAATTTTACTTACAAGAGGAATAACTAAATGCTTTGCCATGATTCTAATCAACCTATTAATTAGCTGGTGTCTTTTTGTAGTGAACGACAATAATATTTAAGATGACAAGCTAATTAAACTCTGTACTTTGTTGACTCACTATTCAATGTCAAATTTTATTTCAAAATAGAAAAGTGTAAATTTTAGTAGCAAGTCATTACTCGATAAATATATAACTGAATTTATTCTAATAAAATTGAGCGAATAAAGATGGAGTTTCTGCATTCTCAATCCTAGCATTATTTTAATATAAACAGTTAGTCAATTACCTGCTCATATTGCAGTAAAAAGGTGTCACAAATTAAATAGTAAAACCAACTTTAAACTAATTAAAATAACATTGTTAATATATAAAAATGAGTTGTGTTAATAGATTTTACTTATTTGCGTACAATAAGAGACATTGTGTAAATTTCTTTTAGTTGATTAACTATTTAGTTCACCAATTGCGGCCTTCAGTTCAGTTAGTCTGTGATGGAGTCTGAGCCGATGCTTCAGCGTCTAATGTTTAATGCGAAATGTAAGCTGGATAAACCTTCTCATAGAGATTCTTTATTAAAGCGGACTCTTCTACGCGTGTCATATAATTCGTGGCGAATTCAATGGAGTCAATTACGTGGAAATTCACTGGATAGATGCCGTTTTCCTCGAAGGGATCGGAAGTGTAAAATTAATCGAGTGTCGAATGACAAAATGCTGTATAATCCTGAGTTACTTAGGGTTTTTGATTATCTCGAAAGCTTGTATGACTCAGATTATGGTTGCACTAACGATTCCGATTATGATCCATCCTCACAAGTATCCTTGCCCTACATTTATAGGGGGAATTATCAGAGTGTACATTCCTACTAGGGTGTACTATTGGTCTTCTTTATATATACTTATTTTTATCAGACAGGTGATAATTTAAATATTGTATGTGGAGAATTGTGTAGTAAGGCTATGGTGAGCATTGTACAAACTTCTCATTTTCCTTGAAAATAATATTTGTACCATACATTTTGTTTGATTTACGATTGCGGTTGTGTATTTTTCATTTGGAGTAGTGTCATGCTACTGCATTGGGTTGGGGCTGGTTCTGCCATATTGTCTTATTTGTGGTATTAATTTGTGTATGTTAGTTGGTATTTTGACGCGTATATTAAATCGGCAAACCTCTCGAAGTTCGTCTTAGGTTTGTTTACTTGTGGGAGAGGCTCACAATAATAGTTTTAATTTGCTGCATTAAGCCAATTATAAAAGCCTAAATAATTGAACTTGTTTTGGTATCTCCAATTCATTAAACTTGGTGGTCAAACAATAGGTTTGCATTACAGTGCCTATTAAGAAATCAAATGAAGCCGATTCGTTCTACCACTTTTGACGGTTATTTGATTTCTAGGTTCACCACTCATCGATTTAAGTTTTAATTGTGCAAGGCTATCTCATGGTGACTTAGAGATTTACGAAGCGAACATTTATGTTGCTATATTAAGTACATCATCATCGATCAAATGACTATAATTCGCAGGTGAATTATCAAATTTTACAAAACGCTAATCGGAATGCGCAAAATATTGCACAACCCTTCATGCGTCTGATTGGTAGACAAAATGCGGCACGCGCCAGATTTTATGAAATCTCCGCCAACTGTTCCAGTATTTATTTAGTTGATCTTAAGTGGCGCAAGCGTGTCTGCTTTAACGATCCAATGTGTATTCCGCATATCTATTAGTAATCTCAGCCTGTGTGCAGTGGCCAACATTCAGGAAGCATACATAAGTAATTACATAGTCCACTCTCATTTTGTTCTTCCACCTTTAACTAGCATCCCCATAGTGTTATGACTCTACTTTAGGTAAAAATCGCAGTTGCAATCTCCACGCACTCATAAACCACATTCCAACTATTGCGAGACTAGACCACCAGCGCACTTCCAAGTTAAGCAGTTATAATCACGCGAGCAAAGTGCACAAAAAACGTACTTTTAGACCGAGGCCATTATATAAACAATGATTACGACGATTAGACAAAATCCACAGGGCTTTAATTAACAACACCTACTGCAAAGTGTCTTAAATAATAAACCACTTTGGATTTCGTATCTCGAAGAATTAAAGAGACATCTCCAACAACCCTTTATCTATTTGAGGATCTATAATTGGCCTAATGCAGCAAATTAAAACTATTATTGTGAGCCTCTCCCACAAGTAAACAAACCTAAGACGAACTTCGAGAGGTTTGCCGATTTAATATACGCGTCAAAATACCAACTAACATACACAAATTAATACCACAAATAAGACAATATGGCAGAACCAGCCCCAACCCAATGCAGTAGCATGACACTACTCCAAATGAAAAATACACAACCGCAATCGTAAATCAAACAAAATGTATGGTACAAATATTATTTTCAAGGAAAATGAGAAGTTTGTACAATGCTCACCATAGCCTTACTACACAATTCTCCACATACAATATTTAAATTATCACCTGTCTGATAAAAATAAGTATATATAAAGAAGACCAATAGTACACCCTAGTAGGAATGTACACTCTGATAATTCCCCCTATAAATGTAGGGCAAGGATACTTGTGAGGATGGATCATAATCGGAATCGTTAGTGCAACCATAATCTGAGTCATACAAGCTTTCGAGATAATCAAAAACCCTAAGTAACTCAGGATTATACAGCATTTTGTCATTCGACACTCGATTAATTTTACACTTCCGATCCCTTCGAGGAAAACGGCATCTATCCAGTGAATTTCCACGTAATTGACTCCATTGAATTCGCCACGAATTATATGACACGCGTAGAAGAGTCCGCTTTAATAAAGAATCTCTATGAGAAGGTTTATCCAGCTTACATTTCGCATTAAACATTAGACGCTGAAGCATCGGCTCAGACTCCATCACAGACTAACTGAACTGAAGGCCGCAATTGGTGAACTAAATAGTTAATCAACTAAAAGAAATTTACACAATGTCTCTTATTGTACGCAAATAAGTAAAATCTATTAACACAACTCATTTTTATATATTAACAATGTTATTTTAATTAGTTTAAAGTTGGTTTTACTATTTAATTTGTGACACCTTTTTACTGCAATATGAGCAGGTAATTGACTAACTGTTTATATTAAAATAATGCTAGGATTGAGAATGCAGAAACTCCATCTTTATTCGCTCAATTTTATTAGAATAAATTCAGTTATATATTTATCGAGTAATGACTTGCTACTAAAATTTACACTTTTCTATTTTGAAATAAAATTTGACATTGAATAGTGAGTCAACAAAGTACAGAGTTTAATTAGCTTGTCATCTTAAATATTATTGTCGTTCACTACAAAAAGACACCAGCTAATTAATAGGTTGATTAGAATCATGGCAAAGCATTTAGTTATTCCTCTTGTAAGTAAAAATTTGCATTATGGAAACAGTAATTCTGAAATACATAGAAAATGGCCCTACATGAGTCAGCTTATAAGATGTTAGACTAACTCCTGAGAATGTTAATTGACAAATGGTAATCAACTATTTAAATCTGGAGTTCAATTCATCATATGAATTATAGAGAAACCTTTTTTTAACACAATCGCTTATTTTCATCGAAAAATTGTCCAGTTTGTCAGCCGATGTTCTGGCTTTCAAATGAACCGATACAATTGTTTTGTAATCTCAAACTAATAATATAATATTTAAAATTTCTTTATCTACTTTTATCTTCTTGATAATTATTCCTCAAGAGTTTGGAAATCATCAATCCACTAAATAATCCTAAATTGACTTTGATGAAATCACGGGAAATATAGCTTATCATATGAAATTTAATTTTGTAATTGCTTTAACACATAATTTTGACTGATGAATAATACAATTCATTCTGAATTGCTTATATGCATATGTGTATAGTGCTATTTTGAAAATGTTTTCATATAGTTAGAATACAAATATTGGAATCTTAATTTTAAATTTTGTTAAAATTCAAATTTTTATAAGTCTAGACAATTTATTTGTTTGCATCATTATGCTAAATGTGCGAGAAATTGAGCGCCATTATCTCTGTGGTTGGTTTACATGATGGATTTAAGTTTGGATGAAGTTATTGCCAAGTCTCGTAAAGCTCGGCGTGGTCGAGGTTCGAAGTCACAAAATGTTCTTAGAAGAACAAGCGGTGGTGGTATTCAGAAACGTCGAAGCGGCGATTTCCCTAGAAGAAGCCTCCCTGATAAATGGCAACATGATATGTTTCAGAACAATGTAGTCGCGAAGATTCTCATTTCAAATCTCGATTATGGTGTGAACGATGACGATATCCGTGAATTGTTCCAGGAATTTGGTGCCATACGTCGCGCTGCGGTACATTATGACAAAAGTGGACGTTCCTTGGGGACTGCTGAAGTTATCTATAACAATCGGGCTGACGCGGCAAAAGCAATCCAGCGTTACAATGGTTTACCCCTTGACGGTCGCCCGATGAACATACAATTTGTTGGAGGTTCGTTCATTATTCGGTTTTGCGTGATGTACCTTGTGGTGTTGCCCCAACGTTTTAGAGTAACAGGATATTTTCAAAATTTATTAGAATGATGTTGTTATTCACTCTTGGAAACGCATTTAGTTTTTTATTCCGTTAATCGTTGCCACTTTCGTTGCTTGAAATAAGTATATCGTTTTCTGTCAAGTTAGTGTAAACATGGAGCTCTCTTGTTATTTTGTCTCTTGTGCTCCTGATGTAGATCTCAGTGTTGGTTTTAGTGCTTATAATGGTAAGGAGCATAATTTTTTCTATTGCCGTATACCATCGGTTGTCTAATATCCCTTTGTTTGTGTTTATTTTGTCTCATACATTTAGTATTTGCAGTTTGCATTGATGGTATTTAATGGTTCTGTTAATATTTTAGAAGGCTCTTCTAAACTCTCAGCTTCAGTTGCTGCGAAAGCTCGTCTTGGAGGAGCAACTCGTGGACGTCCGATGCGAGGTGGACGTGGTCGCCGTGGCAACCGAAATACGCGTCCTCCCATCACTAAGGATCAGTTAGATGCTGAATTGGCTGCTTACACTGCTCAGGTAGTTTTCTTATTGCTATTGCTCCATTTCTTTTGGCATTTTTCATGTCCCATTATTTCTTTATCATTTGCTGAATTAGGCTACCAAACTTTCTCCAGCCGATAATCAATGAGGTAATAAAAAGGGAGGGTTTAGCTTGTGCTGAATCTACTTCTAATTTTTATTATTGAGAACTATGCCAAGTAACCCTGTTTTTTTCCACTGTAGAAGGCCTAACTTACTCGATTGTTCGAACTGGTTGTCTAATACATAAACTGCAAAAAATGTCTCATTTTTTCTTCCCGCATTAGCCACCGTTCTTAATATTCGTCCAACTTTTTTTATCTGTAAATCAGCCTGCATTTTTGTATAAATAAAGTTTTATTTGGTGTTGATATTGCTTCAGTCCTTGACTATAAAGTGCCATCGACCCAGATTGAATTTAAGGTTTGTGTGATTGTAGTCGCGAAGTACCTCTCTTGATAGGTCTTGTTGAGCTTGTGTTTAGTTATACTTTGATAGTAACATTGAGTGACTTTTTTGGTTTATTGCTTGTAAAGATTGGTGTTACGATCGGAAACGGGGTAATGTACGCCAAGTCGATATGGTAATTCTAATTTCACGATTTTAATAAGGTAGGAAAATAGGGTTTTCTATTAACTTAGACTATTGATTTTAGCCTCCTTCTTTGAGTGAATTCCGGTGATTTCTCTTTGTTTAGTTTTGAAGGTCATTGCATTAGTTAAGCATTTCTTAAGATTGAGTTGTTTAAATTCAATTATACATCAAATGGGACTTCCACATCCGAGTCATGCTTATAAAGAGCCGGAGTAAATTTAATGTCGTATTTTTTATTCAGTGTGAGCTAGCACTAATCACCTTAGCTGTACTAAACCATGGTTAAAGACATTAAATGCATTGTTTTGAATTTTCATAGTGTCATAAAATTTTTGTCATACTTTAGCAAAGTAGAATTTTCGAGTATGTGGTCCAGTATGGTGAGCCTGTGGTCTCGCCAGCCAATCAAAATAGTGCTGCATTTTTGAATTGGTTTAAAATATTCCACGAATGGTCAAGAACATTTTAGTTATGGTGCGTTATGGCTGTGTCGTTAAGTAGATTTTGAAAAATTAATTATTCGAAAAGTTAGCCCAGACCCAAATATTAAGCAGTTAAGGGTTCCTGGCCTTCACCAGTCTCTCACTACTGACAGTTAAATTGCATGAAAATGGCAGTGATAAATCTTTTAATTTATCTTCTTAAAATCCACATTATATTGGTGCGATTTGGACTGGTGACATTGCCTTAAGTACGATATTTGCTGAGATAAGAAGCAATATAGATAGGATGCCTCCATCTTAGAAGAGATGGCTTCAACTCAACTCCAAATGTGCGGTTAAGCCTACTTGGTCCTTCATTACTTGAAATAGCTAAAAATGAGTGAAAATCAAGAGGATATTGGCATTCATTAACATTCCTCAATCTCTAAGAAAGTGAACATCTGACTTAATTAAATGTGAAGGAATACTTAAGACTCTTCGCCTTAAGCGAGTAGAGCTTACCGCGAACTTAAAATTTATAGTAATCTCAACTCTGCCATTTTAAGACTGTAAGTGCCTGAACATTGGGTAAGATTAGGTTGCCTTCTCAATTATTGGAATCAAAAATAGACCGACCGTCACAATTAAAAGCTATTTGGTATAATCGTACACAGACATTTTCTGCAATTCAGGGAATGACTCATGATGTTTTGAAATTTTGAAACTTAACCTATTCATTTACCCTCCGACAATCATCTCGATTGGAAGAACTGCATCATGGGCTTATTGGTGAAGAATTTTAATTCTGTCACCCTTTAAGTAAACCAGACTTAATAGGTGCACCGCCACCGAAGTACATGCCAATAAATTGAAGTTAGTAATATTGAAGAGAAGTTATCAATCTGTTTTTTTATCCACTTACCTTACTTCTTCTTTATTTTCCACTGGAATATTTACAAAGTGGGGGATGGATCTGCGATCCCAATGTTGATCAACTGAAGCTAAGCTGAGTGATTAATTATCCATATTTTCCACCACAGCACCATTTACTTTCGGAAATGCGATGTTTACTGATTGGTAAAAGTCTAATGAGTTCGTGACAGTTGATGCTAACAAGGGAGATGTAGTTAGCCATCATGATCTAAGCAGGGGCTAAGAGTAAAAAATTTTGTGGACAAATCGGATTGAATGAAATTGCTTAAAGCTCTATTCGTCGGAGGCCAATTAAAATATTTTACATAAAGTCGTCCAAGTGTGTGTGTGTGAAAGTATCCATCTTGTCATTATGAATACTAATGTCATAGGTAGCAGGAAATTGCAATTTAGTACGTTTGCTGTTCTCACTTCGCACGTGCCTTCATAGTATGCTAACGAGATTGCTAGCATAGCCTGCATCCGAGGCCTCAGTAGATATATGTCTGCTTCTCTTTGTAGCAGGTGCTACACACATAAGCCTTACTTAAACCCAAACGATCCTTTCCGGCAAAATCCTCCCGTATAAGCTTGCTTTCTAAATCAGCAAAGCCATCGCAACCATACCGAGGAAACAGTACGTATAGAGTGCCTAACGTTTATCACAAATTATGGTCACAACAAACATGATTACTACATGAAAGTATTTAACGCAATTTCCAATGAATATTAATCGCCTATGGCACCTTCCAGAATGTTCGAGCGCGCAGGAGATTCAGCCACGTTAGCGTTGTGTTCCCCACAACCGATTCATTGACTAATTGGCTTATTAATCCATATTCACTTGACTAGGTGATATTAGGTAAAGTAAGGGTCGCAATGTTACAACAAACCCAAAACTGAAAAGTGCAGTATGTTTGAAAGATAAGCTCTAGAGGATTGCTACACTAATAAGTCTTGACTTATGCCCAGTAATCTTTATAGCGGGATCTCCTAGTTTGGAATGGTTTCAAGGAATAACTATTCTACCACAAAGTTATAGAGTGAAACATATTTATTTGGGCTGTGTGCTAACAGGCAGGGAGCTTGGTCGTTAAAATACAATGAAGTGTTTGTTAAACAATGCAGGTACTATTGATTGATGTCTGGCTGAGAGGTCTCTGCTCTCACAACTGTATTTGCTCCTTACGTGACAAGTTGCACGGTCTCACCTTCGAGTCTGTCTGAGCGGCCGTGAGATATCTTTGTTCAGCCATGGCATCGTTGTGCGCTCCACAAAAACTTTAAAGAGGGTGCACGTGTGGTGACCTTTGACGTATAAAATGTATGTAAATAATTATATTTTTTCCTTTATGTTTCTATAGTAAAGTGACTAATTAACCCTATGTGACATATTGAAACATGTTCAATACATCACATAGCCTTCGCCTGATACCACCAAAACTCATCACGTTGGCTGTGAGACACGCGTGAGTGCGGATGGGTACATTTTTAAGAAAATAATTCGAGCGTGAAAGGGTTAAGTATTGAATCAGCTTTACGAACTTATTAAAAATCATATACATGACACAATTTTTTTTCAAGGTAATATCTATGCTGTGCGGATATCTTAAAATTTGCCCACTCCTTTCTCTCGATCACCTTTTTTTGTTGCTATTTTAGGATTATCAGTAGTAGGTACATTGCGTCTAAATTACTCCCAACTTATTGGTTTGCGAATAAATGATATCAGCTTATTTGTCTGTAAGTACATGAATATTAACTTCATGTGATGGAGGACATTTTGTAGTCAAAGTACGTTTTAAAAGTGTGGACTATCATTGTTACACGCATTGGTAAATTAGAGATTATAAATGTAAAAAAACTAACTTTTTTTATGAGTATTCGTTGTGACTATCAAAGTTGGAGATTGTTGAGGACACTGTTTATCGAGCTTATATTTTTAGATAGGCAGCTGATAAACAAAGCCCGAAAGTGCAGTGCTGTTGTCTTGTCTCGGGGGTCTAAGCAAACCCTGGAATCTCTCCCCTAGTCACCTGTCATGTCTATTACTATGCCGGTTACTAAGGCTCCTGAAAACTGGACAGTTTTTTGGAATAAAATTTTTAGCTGTCTGGTGTCTGGAGACGACTTGTATTTCAATTGTTTTAGCCCCATTTTCTTCCCAAATAGCCGTAAATAGTAATAATTAATATCTCTTTCACTGTATCCTATTCTTGTGACACAAAATGTCGACTTTCACACTGTCAATCAGTTTTTCTCCACACCATTAAATTTAGGTAGGAACTGAAAATAGGATACGTGCAGACAGTAACCAACGTTCTCCAATTGAGCAATTTCCTGGACACAAGGCATGAGCAGCGAATACTTGGAGGGCATTGTTGATAATGGTACCTGATGGGATAGACTTAAAAGGTGTTACCTTTGACCACTTTAAATATGAATTTGTAAGAAAAGTATTAGGGTTCCTCTGACTAGGTCAATTAAGACTAAGATCAATGTACAATCAAGGAACCTTGATATAAGAGAACACTATAGGAAAGCATGCTTTCGATACTACACCAACTGAGCGGGGTGCGGACTTAGTAGAAGTTGTTCTTGACATTTATCATCCACTAGTACCGATCATTAAGGATAGAAGACAAGCTTGAGTTTAGGTTGAATATGGTTAGACTGATTGAAAACTCTTTTTGGTCTTCATCATGGTAGAAGAGTACAGCAACTTCCTTTCTCTCCTTTCAGGAGGCACATTTGATTTGTGTGGTGAATAAGCAAACGGGATTCCAGAATTGACTGTTGCTTGCGCACTGTAATCTAGGAGACAAGTCTCAACGTAACTACGAATTTGAGCATGGGCGATTGCAAAGCTTGTTTGATATTCACTCTATTAACACTCTAGGACTGATGGATGCAGCTTCATGGGATCATTAATCGCCTCAACAGAGGTTTGCAGTAAAAGGCACCACAGCATATGATGGAACAATAGGAGAAATTGGGTAACCTGTAATAGAGGTGCGGGAAATAGTGATGGTAGTTAAGATAGGAGTATCACGAGATATTTATCTTCAAATTGTGTCGAAAGAAGTTTTATTTCGACTAACAGGCTCTCGGACATTTTGAAAAATACTGATTAGTTCACTCTTTCTTGAAAAATCGAGGGTATTTTTGTTTCAGCATTGTCGAAAGCGCCAAGGATGGTAAATATCATATGTTCACCCCAGGCGGAACCTTATTAGTCTTCCAAAATAGTCTACATTCCATAAAAATACCAGAATTCTATAATGACATGGAATTAACCAAATTTTCGTGATTTACTCAAATTTGTTTAGGATAGTGGCCGAATAACGTGCCTTATTTTAACCGAATATAAATTTCCCAGCTGATTAACAATACATTTTCAGTTTAATTTTCCCCTGTAAAAATTAGTCATTTTCATCAAAAGTCTCTGATGATGAAATCTTCCATCTCTAAGTGCCAACCAATTACTTGTTTAAATTCCAACTTTCGCTTCGCGTTACTTTTAACTTACCAATTTAATTTTCGATGAACTACTGAATACCACAAATTGATTATAACAAAATTAAATTTTAAATGACATGAACGTTAATTGATTTCAACTTCAACTAACTAGACTCAGTGATGGCTCCCTTTGTATAAAATATTATTAATCTTTTATTGTGTCATGATGTGTAACCATTCTGATATGTCTACATTAATGTCTTTTTTACATATTTAAATTTTATGCTACCCTTTTATTCACCCATGTCGCCATTTACTAAAGAAACAAACAATTGTTTGGTCTGTTATATAAGCCCTAATGTTCCCCCTAACTTGATTCGTAATAAAGACTGCGTAAATCTGACGAAATGCGTTTACTAGAGGTACTGAATGAAGTAGATTCGAAAATCACGATCCGTTGGAGATGGAATCATTTGACTGAAATCCCACTCCTGACAAAGTTGGTGGTGTTTTATTTGGCCTATGAGCGTCACTATCTTGTGGGGCAGTGGGATGAAGTACAGTGTGAAGAGTGGTGATGGGCGGCTAGAGGTATGGAGTGTAGGCGGATGAAATTTGGATGTGGGAGAGGGGTTGGAGAGAATGATGAAAGTGCTGTTAGTTATAATAGTCTAGTGGCTAGGACCCGGGAACCCAGGCTCGAGTCCCGATTGTGGCGCGATTGCATGTGTGGTTGAGCGGGCTGCCTTTGATGACTAGGATTTGCTCAAGTACGCCCAAGCAACAGACCGATAAGGGATGCCGTAGAGAAAAATTTCTCCCTACCCCTCCCTCTCTCTCCCTCCCGTGTGTGTGTGTGTGCGTGTGGGGATGATAGTGGGGCAATTGAATGGTGGGGTTGAAGGGATTGGATGAAAGATAGGTGGACTGTGGCATGGTGTAAGGCGGTGAGTGTGTGAGATGGGAGGGAAGAGGAGGGAGATGAACGGAGTGTGGAGAAGAGGTAGGGTTCCACTGAGATACGAACTCGGATATCAGGATTCAAAGTCCTGAGAGCTAACCGCTACACCATGGGACTGCACTCGACCACGGGAGAAGCAGAAAAGCCCACTGGCGTAGGTCAAAAGAAGCTAAGGACCGGAGAATTGAAGGAGGAAGGGAGGAGAGGAGAATTAGACGTAGAATATGGACAGTGCCTGAGTATGAAAATAGCGTGTGGCCAGAGGGGAGATCAGATCCTCGACCTTCGCGTTATTAGCACTATGCTTTCACCGACTGAGCTATCCGGCCCACAACCCGCGAGGCGTGGTGAATACCATCACACCCACACAGGTCCCACTCTCTGCCAAACACCAATTCACCCTGTGGCCCACAGGGTGCGATACCACTGGCGGTTCGCGCCTCCTCGCCGTTGTTACTGCCACTGGCACTCGCACTTGCCATATGAAGACAGGCAGGCATGCTGGCTTGGTGATGCTGGTGTTGTGGATCGGAGGGAGGAAAGTTGAAGTTGGTGATGACAAGACAAGTCAAGCCAAGAGACTGGTTAGGCTTAGAGTCAGAAAGCGGGGTAAGGTAAACTCATAACCAACAGACGGAAGTTTAAGCACTACCGTTGAAATTAGTATTGAATTTAGCTCAGTAAATAGAAATATACACGCATCAATTTATGCACCTAGGAAACACCAAAATGTATTTTACATTTTGGGCATTTTTGCACTTCTTCTTATCCAACAGCGTTAACTGAAGCCATTACACTTGCTTCCTACTACTTCATACCAATACGTGCAAATTATATTGCCCAAATCCGCTCAAAGTTAAAATATCAATGCATCAGAAACATGGCCTATATTAGGTCTTTTAACACCACCTAAACTGCATAAATGCTCGTTTTCTTTCCTATAACCGCATGAGTACTGTTTTGTGAAGCCAGGGCCATTGTTTCGGTTGATTTATTAAACTCATATTATAATAATAAATTATTATAAGTTTAAATTAAGGAGCTTGTCAAAGGTAAGATTTTGACTGATACAATGTAATTGCATGGGGAGATAATTTAGGGAATAAAAGTCATGATCTAAGAATCTCTCCACAGCTCCTCGTACTTTTAGGCTCACCATATTTTTTAAACGGTGTGCCATGGTATTTTCGAGATTGTTCCATTGACATTCTGTTCAATGTCGGTGCTAGTTTGCGATGGCGAATGTTTGCATTCGTATTCACTTCTTTTCTAATTAATTTCGGAAGAAGTGTGTACCCCACTTAACTATATTTCAGAGAAACGCTGGTGCCGCCAATTCCCTCGGTAGTGTCTCAGAACTGCAAGACTCATTTTTCCAGTTACTAAGACATTAATGATACGAACTCAGTTGATTTCAACATAGTTGATAAAACTCGCTTATCACATTTTTGAGTAACTCAAAATGAACTGCTCGTTACTATAACTTAGTACTTTCGGTACACTCAAGTGCAACGCATAACTTCAATCTTAGCGCACTGTATTGCCGAATATTAAAAGTAAAACCATCTATTAAGTAAATATTGCTCAATTATTGGCTAATCCCATACCCAACCATTTATCTCACATCCAATTAATTTAAATAAATAAATTTTGTTTATGAAAAAACGTCGCTTGAGCTCAAAGTCCTTTTTCATTTCGAGTCCGAATATCACGTAGCTTTATTAGAAGACGGCTGAACGGTTATAAAACAAATAGTAAATTTCAATTTTTTATCTTATTTCATCATTTATCAAAATGGGGTTGTACTGGATTCGTACTCACTTGGAATCCTCAGTTATATTCCAGTTTATCTTCTTTTCGATTTCAAAAAAAATATTTCTTGAACCCATTTGAAATCTGCTTAATTCGACCTTTGCAAGTAGACCCTTCGTGTATTTAATGCATTTGTCTAGTAACACGGCCAAGCATACAAAAAATTTCGACCCAGTTTTGGACAACGCTACCGACACGTTGGAAGCAAACAAAGTAGATCACATGACTTCAAGGTTATAGACTAGTTAAGTGGTGAAAAATATAATTCCCTACACATAGGTTCATATCCCACACGTTTAGTTGACAGTTTAAGACTATTGGCATTCACACCCTGCCTTCCCTGCTGAAATCGTTAACTAAATCCCAAAATCTCCCAATATTGTACCTTGATCACCAAATCAGTTCATTAAATATGGGTGGTTAGTATGCAAAAGAAATGGGAATTGTTAGCCTGATTCTAAAACTGATTTATAAATTCTTCTTTTAACTAGCAAATTTAAACCACGATGGCGAAAAAATGTGATCATCGACCACACTTTACTAAAGAATGCGTAATGCTAGCTGAAAGAATGCAATAAATATTGAAAAATTTAAATGAATTTTGAGGAATAATGCGCTAATAGGCTTAACAAAATGCAATAATTTCCTCAATCCGGGACACGAATATCCACCAATAGCACTCAACCCATTTTTGTCTAGAATTCGTCTGGCGTGTTTTCTACACTGCCAACCAATGAGCGAACTGAATCACGCTTTATCAAGGTCATTGCAACGAGTAACACTACCCCGAGATGCGCAATGGGTGGAGAAATGCAGGGCGGAGTATAGTGTTGCAACGGCAAGCAGACCTGTTGACTGACTTCATTTCCATTTTTACTTATTCTACCTAGGTATCATGGGATAGATGCTCATTTTCAGAACTCATTTGCCCGGACTTATTCTATCATTCAGATACTACTTATTCATCAGAGGAACTATTGCACTTTGTAGGAGTTTATTTCGTCACCTCCTGATATATAGCTAAACGGTGAGAACTGACTTATGATTTTGTTACATTGTCTTCAAATAAAAGAAAAGATTTCCATTAAATTTTTGATTAACATAGTTTTAACACCGTCATTTTCTGTTCCCTATTTCTTGAATTCTTTTCGCACCATCCTTCATTTGTTCAATTTTAATTGCTCATATAAAACACTCGTTAAATTAGTGTTTTGAAATTAAATTTACACGCAGATAAGTGTTGTTCATGCTTGTGCTAAATAAACAAAAAGTGAAATTTTAATGAAGTTTCATGAGGCTCGAATGAAAAAGTAGATGTGTTTACGCACTTCTGGGCTTTTAAATAGAAACTTGTTAATTTTAATCAAAGTGTAAATAAACTTGGAGAACTTGTTATGATATAGGTTTAATATTTGGACAAGTTGGTATCAGCGAAACGCGTATGTCCTTTCTAGGTACAGTTTTTTTAACCCTTACCAACTCAACAAATTTATAAATTCCCATTCTGGAAAGTAACATAAATTGGCCAAATCTAAGTTGAATTAATATAGAGAAGTTGAGGCAAAACCAGGACAGTAAAATACACTTGAATAATTTACCAAAGTTGGGCAGCATTTACCAATAGGCATTTATGATTTCGTGAATTTTCCTTTGAATTTCTGAACAGAATTCTTGTTGACAATATCCACTGCTTATTGGCTGATTTTTATATAGTATGATTGGTCTTGCCAACTGGATTAATATTATTCTTCCCAAAGGTAAGATGACAGGGTGATCTTCTTTAGTAATAAGCAGCTTACATTGTCTTAACGGAGCTGGAATAGCTAATTTAGCTTTATTTGATAGGATACGTTTTTGGCATGAACATAGCTTACAGTGGAATATTTGCCCAGATTGGAAAGAGGAAAATTGGGGGATTTCAGTCTTGAAACCAAGATTTTGAAATAGCCCATTTGTGATAATGGTATCTTTGTTCTTACTAATTTTATTCCTTAAAATCTTTGGGGAGTGTTTGGTTGATGCAATCTTTCAAGGCAAGTAGGTGGACAGATTGTTGGTCCCTAAGAGAGGTGATCTGCGTTCTTTTCAGTTCATCTGATTTGAACTCTGCTAAAAACGATAGCTGACTCTTTTCTTGCTCGGAGTATTGATTTGCATTAAATTTTATTATACGCGATAAATAAAGCGCAAATTTCGGGCCAAATCAAAATCAACCTTTTTAGTTGGATTAAAAATGCTAAGCTTTTAATGTTACTTTTTTACCTTTAAATTTAAAGGTTTCGTTCCTGAAGGATTCAAGTTTTTCTACACCTCCAGTTATGGTTGGATCTCCTTGTTTTTAAGCCGAAACCTGCATAGCTTAAAAATTCACGTACAATCTGAAACTAAGTTTTAAGATTGACGAGGGCTGGCTAGAAGAATTTCATGAGCTCTAGAACATTCTGGAAAGTTCTTCGTACATGCAACGATCTATCTTATGCAACGTTTGTATTTAATGAATAATGGCACCTCGTAGGTCTCATTCTCTCTTATTCGTTCAATTCCTCGTCTCATTCTATTCCTACAATTTGGTAACTCCCACATTAATCATTCAAAGATTGCGTTTTTTGTAAGACCTCTGTGACTTGTCGGTTAGACCAATTTCTGTTTGTTTTGCAGTCGCTTATTAATGCCTTCTACGTTTTGCCTTGGTGGCTTTTCTGTTCAATTCAATTGACGAACCACTTTTTTTAGCTTTCTCATTAGCTTCAAACCAGCTTAATAACAATATTTTACACGCCTAACTTGTTTTGGATACTTCTCTATTTTTAAACATGATTCTCTCATTAAATTTATCCGTTTTTTTGTTTTTTCTGTTTTCTATTACACTATTTCTATTTCTGATAGGCGTAATTTATCAGCATATATCATCAAAAATAGTCTCCCACGCATATGTAATTCAACCGTTTTGTTCACAGAAATCATTAAAACTTTCCTGTATTAAGGAAATTTTTTTATTTTGTCCCATGATGAAATACAGAAGGTTAATATTAAAATTGAGAAAATAATAATTTATTTTAACAATTTAATACACAATTTGTCCTCTTTTATAAAATATTGAAACACGACAAGCGGACCTATTCTAATCTGATTTTAAGTATAGAACTTAAAAATCCCATTTTTAGTATAAGTTTCTTCAAAGCCTTAAATTTTAAATGCAGTTAAAAGGTCATGTTATTAAGTGAGTTGACCATCCCAAATGTTTGAAATGCATTATTTCATACAAAAGCAGAAATTTTATATCGTTTTATAATTTTCCATCGAATATATAAGCATAACAGGTACATTCATCTAGAAAAACAATTCCCAAAGCTGTTTTGTGAATTGGGATGGCGGCATTAAGTCCTTCTGGTAAGAAACTTAAATTTCGCCACCTTTCACTTAGTTAACCAGGCTTAGGCGATGCAGTTGCATGTGTACCGCTGGGATCAAACTCCTTCTGACCTCCAACTTAATAGACGTGCCTACAAGTAGTCGTATGGAATTTGAAAAACTTTACCGATTGTTTTCTATTTCTACTTAACCGTTTATCGATCGTGAACCTGATGTCTCATAAAGTTATGCAGCTGTCCTGATTGGTTGTTTGATGCTGTGGGCATGTCATTCAAGCAACCAATCAGATTTTTCCATCGGATTCTTTTTTATGAATGAATTCCTCTTCCTGCAACGACCCATTTCTCCTTTTGTATATTGTAAGAAAATATATCTTTAGAGGGGGGAAAGCGTAACCTCTAAATAGAATTGTTGTGACGAACATAGAATACGATTTTTCCTGTATTGCAGTAAAACTTAATCATCCAATCAATGGATAGCGGGAAAAAAGGTGGACGTCTGTCAAAAACACGCTACTCAGATACCTCTGTACCCTTCAAATATTTTATCGATCCTTCTGAATTCCCCTTGGTTGATGATTGGGAGAAAGCTGACGTGAAACCTTTTGAAGCACCGAGAAGGTCTTCATTCCATCCTACAACCAATTTTCAGCCAGGGTAACATTTCTATTAACGCTTATTTGTATATTACTCACGACCTACAAGTTTTTTCATTGTGGAGAAAATATGGATCAGTGAATAAGGAAGAAATCTGATGTAGTGTTAGAGATATGGGTCAAAAGTAAAAACATAAGGACAGTGTTAAATGGTCTTTGAATACAAATTGGGCGTAATTTATTTCATTGAATTTTCGCTTAGTTTTCTAAGAGTCCAATGCTTAATTTGCAAAAATTTTCTATCTGATTTCCTGATTGACTTCATGATCATAACTACCAGAAATTATTGGTTAATTAAGGAATTTAGAAACGTTTATTCTTCTTAAAGGCAAAATACTGGTAGAATGGGGCAACGCATCATGATTTCAGCACAGCAAAGCTCACGAGCATCCACTCAAGATGCACGTTATAATTGACTTATTCATTTTTTATACCAAGTTACATACTAATGCATCTATAAGTATCAAACCGTAGTTCAGTAAAAAAATATATTAATATTCTAACTCTGGATTACATCATTGTTGAGATATTTGAATTTTAATTGATTAGATGTTGTGATTTTTGTTAATAAATGCGTTTATTATTCGGCGTAGTTGGCCACATGAGATGATTTTCAAGAGTATTTAGGAAAGCGCTCTACAGTGTCAATCTTGAGCAGTTAGTGTCTCAGATGGAAGCTAGACTGAACCCACACGGTTTGCCACACGGGAGTAGTAGCCATGGAATCTTCATTTCTGTCTAATACGGGTTTTGGAAGTAATCTCTTTGAAAGAGTTTGTGGAGTGAGTCTAGTTTTCCCCTTATTGTTTAACTATCAGAAAGAATAGTCTCATACGCCCCCAAATCGTTAATTTCCACTGCATAACAATCTACCCTTTCACATCATTGTTGACTTAAGTACTAATTAAATTGATAAATGCGCCGTTAGGAATTTTTAGTAAGTTATATTGGGGCATTGGTTTCTTCCTAGGTTTCAGTGAAATAGGATGAGTACAATGGCTTTTGTGGATCCTGTAAATTGACTAATTTATTTGAGCTGCATGGTTGTATGAAACCATCTGAAGTTGTCAACTGTAGGTGAATGATCAAAATTGGGCTCTTCAGAAACGGTTTACCAATCATACTTTTTGTTTTCAGTTTTCGCCTCCGAAATTTCGTATCATTGCCACTCAAATCAAGTAAAATGATTAGCTCCTTAATAACTATATAATGGCAGTTATATTCACAGAAAGTTGGTCTCATATTTCTAATAGTGCAATCTCTGAAATAGCCCTAGACTAATATTTATTTATATCAAATAGCAGGCTTTATGGTAGTTATCATTAACCCTTTGGTTGACTTCGGGCTTCACAGAGGGGAGGAACATCAAGGTCACAAAAAGTCGAGATTGTGGGGGGGGGGGGGGGGGGAACAGACGAGTGATTCAGAGATGCAAAAGAGAGAGACGGACACAAAGGTAGAGAGAAAGGTAAGGTAAGGTGAGTACTATGGAAGTGGTCGAATATGATATACAATCGGGTGATGGTAGTTTGAAGTCAACTGCCGTTTTATAGACTTTTTTTGCCGTATGAGTATACTTTACCCAGGGTGCACCACGTGGAGATAAGTCGCGCACTCCTCCCTAGGCTAGTATAATAATGATGATAACAATTTAGGAATACGTTTTATACCGCCTATTTTGTTAGAGAGTGGTATTTTTGAGCCTGTTAAATGACTCGAATTCCGCCACCCTATCCAAACCCAGCCCGTTCAGTTGACCATTCCACTCACTAGATGTGTGCTCACGGAAATTGAACTCGTGATCTCTGACATGCTAGACAGGCAGAGTGGTTAAATTCCACTGACGCACTCCGTACGAATAAATTATTTTGTAAGGCCACAGGTGAGCATTCTTGGTATGTTACAAAGAGTTATACATCTGATATAATTAGGTAAGAGTGCGCAGTAAAGCTAAGTTTCTTTATGCTTGAAACTTAGAATTACCATGTACAACCCTTAGTCTTAATGTTGCATTTAATGCGTTAACGTAGTTGCTTTAGGAGTTAAAAAAACTTGGACCAAATATCCACCTGTAAAAATGATGATTTTTAGGGCTAACCGGAAATCTACATTCTTAACCTAGTGAGAAGACTATGAACTTGAACGAGGGGGAAGGATGAAGGTGTAGAAAGTGAATTCGAGACGAAAAGAAAGCCACCAGCATTGATTGAAAATGTATGCACATTGATTTTTAGATAGTTAAACATATAGAGACTGTCTTAGAACCCAAAGGATTCTAGTGTATACGTGGAACTCTGTCAATCATGACGCCTTACATCCACTATAGAAGGGTGTGCCTGAATTGACTGAGTTCTCGGCCATCCCAGATAGTCTAGTACTGTAAAGGGGTGGAGGGATTTTATCATCGAAAACTTAAATAACTTGTGAACCACTTAATTCAGTGAGCGACTAAAACTACCATACTCTATTATATATCCTTTCAGAAACCAAAATCTCCTCTCGACAAACAAAAACCTGCGTCAGACATCCCTAAGTGGAGTCACAGACTCCAGTTTAAGCAGCGGTTTTGCCAGCGATCTCTCCAGTACCGCAGCACCATCAACCCGTTTCCCAAGTTTTTCCCTTGCTAGCATGGAATCTCTGGAAGCTGCGGACTCCTCTTGGTTCAACTTCGATCCAAATGCCAGCTCCTCAGTTACAACAACAGCAAACAGCGTCGCCGCAGAATCCTCTAAAATGATAAATAAAAAAGACGACAGTAATAACAGTGGCTCGAAAAAATGCCGACGTAAGTAGTTGTCTCCTTAACTATGCTCGAATCAATTCACTTTGTTTGTAAGGTATCGATTGCTTGACTGCTCCCTATCTTTGTTTCCGTAAACCTTAAGGGGACATTTGGATGACTAATATTCTCACACAATGAGCGAGTGTCATGAAATTGAGCGAATTTCCTGACCTCGAAAGTTTGACCCTCCCATTGATTGTAGGCGTGTGTAATTCTCATTAGTCTTGCAGATGTGCCTGCCTACTTCTAAAATTCTTGGAGCTCATATTTACCTTACCTTCACTTCTTATCACTTTAGATTTTTACGTTAATCCTCCATATTTAACTTTTATAAGAAATCTTGTACAAAGTAACATTTATTTGGAAACATCTTAAAGATAGGACAAAGTGAAATGAAAGGGAATAGAAGTCTGTTTGACATATGAAAGACAGCCAGAGGAAGCAACCATCTTGTCACAATAGTTACATCTTTCTAAGACAAAATGGGAGTGTTGTCGGTTATATCTGTAGTTCTAGCTTCCCATTGGTCCCTTCTACATTCTTGTGCACCTTTGTGCTGGTGAGTGCATTCCAATTGGCTGGTGACGCTTTCAACTTATCCTATTCCATAAGCCTCAATAACAACATGATTGGTGAATTTCGGTGTCTTTTATCTTGATTCATCGAAGTGAGCTTTATTCTTTCGACCTTGCCACTTTTCTGCCGAATAATTGGGAGGATGGTGTCTGCTCTTTCCTTTCCAAGCAGCTGTCATTATCCATTTCTTTTATATTATTATTAGCCTGCCAAATAGGCATATGCCTCAATAAAAACACGTAAGTACTTTGGAAGTAGGCCTTACTCTAAAATTACGAAAAAGTAGCTGTTCTATATTTAGCCCACTTTGCCAAATAGACAAATTCTTTGCAATTAACAACAAATTGTTACTTTACTTCCTATTGGATACAAATTATTTATTTTCTTTCAACGATTCCTCCTAATATGCAGTAATAGAGCAAAGTGAAGGCTTGGATGGGCTATAGTTTCGTTACTTTTCTCGGTGTGTACCTAATTGTACTAAATTTTCGACTTTTCTTTGCCCTAAAGCAGTCTCTTGAATTTAGGTGCCGCCTGTCCTTCTTATTTACTAAAATGACCTCGGAACTTCATTGGGAGTTGCTTTCAACCAGCACATATATCTCCCTACCCAACCTTTATAATTGCAGGTTTTAATATTTTTCCTTACTACCCTTCAAGGCCCTACATTTTCGTACCTACAAAAGTTTATTTTAGATTTAACATCAATCGAATCTCAAATCTATGAAGAGTTACTACTTCCAAATCATCTAGCCAGAAAACGCCTTTTAGCTAGATGGTATTGCTCTATATTCTATTAAAATACCAACATTACGGTTGTGTGTGTGTGAGTGATTCGAGAGCTAAGCGAATAATCAAACAGGTTAACAAAGGGCTTCCCTATAGGATTTATGTGTTTGGCCTAGTGTAATAAGTAAAAGTTTAATAAAGAAAATAAATTCTAAGTGAGAAAAACGTCCTACAAGTGAAGGCAATAAGTACAAATTAAATAAATGTCTGGCTAGATCTATGCATTTATCCTGAGTGAACTCTGGTGACCTTGTCGTGCTAAAAATATTGCCACTAGTCACACCGCAGAACTAAATCATCTGGTCTAAATATTGTTCAAGGCGGTGAGAATACAAGAGGTGTGGAGCGATACTGAAAATTGTGGACGCAATTAGAGCTGCGGTCAACGAATGCTGGTTCCTGATTGGCTGGTAGACTTCTGCCTTCATTCGATAAGCGATATGTAATATGTGCGCACTTTCCAGAAGGTTCTAACGTGGGTTTGATTTCTTGGGTTAGAAACATATCACCCTTTCAACACGTTGCAAATATTTTCGAATCGCAGATTTTCCCCATATTTACAAATGATCCAGTTTTAAAATTCGGAATTCGGTTTTTAAAAGAAGTGTTAGTTTTAAAATAAATGACAGGTGTTTATTTTTCACTCGTTCATGCAAAGAAATTACCTATTCAATCGTTAAATTGTTCCTCTTTTCTCTTAAAAATTCCGCTTCTTCCATTATCGTCAAAAACGGATTTAACTCATTTTACCTCCTAATCTGATTTAATATCTACTTCGTATTTCATAATGGTAATAGGTCTACATCCGGTAAATACGCTCATGTATGTTGCTTAATATTATACAACCCTTTAAGAAAAATAATTTAGGTAACAAGTCCGATCATAGTAATTAGGAAGCGACAAACAAACACTTGATATCGTAGACAAGAATATACTCACCCAGTTAGTAAATATTGCACAATCAAGCTGAACAACACATGTCAAATGAAGTAGGACACTTTGATCACTGACCCTACCCTTACATCTATTAACGTCCGAAAAATTGACTTAGAATGTCTTGTTTTACTTAATTATAATCGATCTTATGTCAAATTAATGTTCCTTTCCGTGTTCTATATTTCCCCTTTTATTCGATCATATCGTTTGAGCAGATTTTAAAGGGAAGATAATTGTAATCATTTCACGCGCTAAATTTTTAGGAGTCGCATGATTCCTAAGTAGTAATCGCTTAAAGGGAGAAATTTAGTCCTTTATTTGTTTTCTTTTCAGGCTTTACAGACGCTCGTCAGAGATCGGGTTCAATGGCAGCTGGAAACATTTCGACAATTGCTCAAAATAACCAACAAAAGAATGTTCAAAGACGCATGTCCTTTTCCGTCCCCATGTTAGGGACGGGAACGTGTCAATTCAATGCCAAGGGAAATATCTTTCGTCAGAGGAAAGATTTTTCCGTTTTTGAGGTAGGTTAATCTAAATAAAAGGAAAATTGATCGATAAGTAGCATACATTAACACCTTCCTTACTGTTCACCTACTTATGAGCACATTGTTCATTTCAGTAGTATTCCATTTGGTTCCCTTTTAGAGGTTACAGGCGTGGAAACGAAATGGCTACTTCATCCAATTGGAAGATGATAGTTGTACTGGAAATGAGGATACAAGGGCCTTTGTTCTTTGTCAGCTGACAGGTCATGGTGCATCTGAGGTCTCCTGCTTAGCTTGTGGTCGGCCCCTCCCAATCTACGATCACTTTCCCCTTCTTGACGGTGCCCTCTTTCTCTCCCCTGTTTGTCATAGAGGCGGTCTTCAGGTAAATTTAATTTCCCTCTTGATTTCTATAACAATCTGGCTATTTAAATTACTCATATTCATTGCATATTTTTCAGGTCCTTTATTTATAAAACCACTATATGGTTAATAGAGTATTTGTCGATCTTCCAAGTTACATTCCTATATAAAATATTCCACTTGTAGCCAGTTAAATGTGACGTTTATTTGTCCTGAGGTTCGGAGGAATTTTACGTCCACTTCACACCACGCAAATACATTTGCTCGTTAACTTGCCTTTAAATAAACAGATTTTTCCTTATTTTGTGAGCCATAATCCAGAAATACTTCAGCCTTCGAATATTATTATCATTATATCAAATGGCAGGCTTTATAATAGTTATCATTAGCCCCTTATTTAACTTCTGGCTTCCCAGTATCTCTGGGTTTCTGTCGCTGTCTGTAGAGCTGGACACCGTATCAAATGGGTCTTCTCCACTTCCTCCTGAAAGTCACAGAGGGGGCATGTTGGTTGGGCATATACTCCTATTCTGTGGAGATTTTTCGCCAGGCAATAGTGCCCAGTACGCAGTCTGAATTCTGCAACAGCTTCGAGTCTAGGCCAGTCGGCTATGTTGGAGAGTGCCGCTGTCCATTGCTTCTCCTTTGTTTGTAATTCTCTCGGACTCACAGTTAGCAATACAGTCAATTGGAATCAGAGAACCACCCAAAACACCTGAGTTCCACGAATGCAAAAAACTGTATCAGCTACTCAAAGAAAAAAACAAAACAATAGTTCTTCAATGGATCCCTGGACACTGTGGCATTATAGGCAATGAGCGCGCCGACACACTTGCTAAGAAGGGGACCACAATTTTGCAAGCTATATACCGGCCTATATCTTTCTACACAATGAAGACCTTAATCAGGAGAGAATTCAAAACTCTAAGAAGCCTTCGAATATTATATCAACGAAAGCTTCCAAAGGCCATTGTAAATAATTTCTATAACATCTCATTTGGACAGAGTGCATGCATACACCACCACCACCTCTTTTCATAATTGAACATTCGCACCATTGGATGTATACCTTGAACCATATGACCTCCAACTTGGCAGAAGCTGACTACTCTAGGCTATTGCACCACCTGTGCGCCAGTTCAAATATTTTTTAATGAGTTTTGAGGACGAAGTTTATTACTGATTCAATTCCGCATGCAAAAAACGAACGCCTATCCAATGAGTGCAAGAGTGTACAATTACGACCGCTCTCTGAAAATGGGCTTTTGTATATAAAAGAAATCGGTTTGATTAACTTAAGTTTGTTTATTCATTAATATTAACTTCCCCATTGGAATGCTTCGTCTAATTTTAAGATAATGTACTTCAGGCCTGATTTTTCACTTTTGTTTCTGAAAGCTGGAAGGTATTCCATGCACGTTTCGTAGCACCTTAAAGGCTCAATTTCACATATTTAGCATGCTGTAGTGCAGAGATAAGCCTTTTCATAGCGTTGGCTCATATACTTCCTCCATTTAACTGAATGACGATGATGATAATGATGGCTTTTATAAATAAATGCTAAATCCTCTCAGAGTAACTTAATTCGGCCTCTTAACTTTTACCCAGTTTCCACCCATCGTCTGCTTCTTTTTATTCCTAATTCTTCTCTTTCACCCTGCTCTTGCTCTTCACGCAATTATAAATCTTTAAATTTGGGAAAGGTTATTATACTCTGTCGGCCTTTGAAAGATAATTTGCTTTTCTGAAGGAATATCTCCAATTTGACGGACTCCTAATTGAGTTCTTCTGAAGGGAAGTAGTGCTAACTTTGAGCTCTAACTACTCTCATAAAACCTTAATACAGCTGTGAATATGCTTGACAATCATCTCTCAACATTTAAAATATCAAAGCCCAGCGAGCACCGTGAACGTCAAAAAGGCTCTAATAAAGTTGAATTTGTGTTATTTGGAATATCTTTGACTAAACGCAGTTCGATGAAACTTTGTGGTAAAAACTTGACTTTAACAGAAATTGCGAATACAGGAAACAGCCGAACAGAATTAAATGGTCTCACTTCTGGCTCTAGTTGCAAGTAATCAGCCATTGTTGCTTATTATTTTAATAACTTCTGAGTGAAAATCTGCACAGAGAGCTGATTTTTTAAATCGAAGGGTTACTTTTATAAATTAACTGAAATCATTACATTTTCACAACTTACAATGTGGGTCCATTTGTTTGTATTAAGTCTATTAAATAAAGAAGACCTTATCGAAGATATGATTTGGGCTGGGAATGCGTAGCTATAGCATGTGAGTATAGATGGGGGCTGTTAAATTAGGGGATTTTGGTCCTGAAACCAACGATTTTCTACGTAACTCATCTTGCGCCGCGTTTGGATTTATGGTCTTCATGGTTTGAACATTTTGGCGTATCCTGTCCAATTGTGTCTCACCTCGTGGATAAATTCTTCAGTATATATTGACTTTGGTGAATAGAGGGTTGTATTCACCCGCATTTTATAAACCCTTTGATATTGAAGACTGAACCCCCATGGTCGTCACTAATCTCCGAAACGTAATTATCTCTATCTCTTAGCGGTAATCTCAAGTTATTCAAGGACGATCATCGTGTACCTTAAGTATGTTGTTTTAATTACTGGACAACACTGCCAAGGCCAGGAAGTGTGGAAGTACTACTGACCATGTAGCACTCAAGTGCACCGTGCGTGCAGAGGTCTCCCAGCCAATCAAAAATCCATGTTCGTACATTGATTGATTGTTGATTATATTTAATGCCTAAGTGTGTTGGCTGTTTTAACACACAAAATTGACCGAATTTTCCTTTCACTCTCTACCTTCCGTATTCTCTCTACTTTGGTGACACAATTTATGTCAGATGACTCTGCTAAAGGCTAGTAGTGCCTGTCCGCAGCTATTAGAACTTCTAGAAGGATTACAATGATATTATAAATTGGTTTTTGTGTAATATCCGCTCGAAATTAACAAATTTTTAAAAATTGCATGATGGTTTTACGACATTGTTCTAATTCCCAAACCCTGGTTTGGCATGAATCGCGATTTCAACTGGTACATTTCGTCTAACCATAAATTTCTTCCTAGACCTTAACAGGCATTTCAATTAAATCGATAGAACTATTAATTCATCTGCGCCTTGATAACTATGCAGGTAGCTATACCACTTAAGCCCAATGAACAAGATTAATATTTTGTGAAGGGATGATAGCCCGCAAACCTATTTAAAAACACATAGTTTAGGTGTGATCTTTAGCATTGCCTACTCTAGGTGTCTTGGAATGTACCAACGCCTACTTCTTCTATTGGGTCAAGTTCGTCAGCTTCGGGAGGTCATATCATGCAGAATGATCTCGCTCCACCTCCTGGTTGCACAGGACCACGTCAACAGCAGGTCCAACAACAGTCGCATCATCATGGTTTCCGTGCTCACAATCAGGGCCGACATCGTGCTTCATTTAGTCAAAAACGATTCCTTCATGCGGTCTGCATGTCCTGTACCAGAAGTATTGATCCTGAGAGAAATAATCCTGAAGGTTCGATCGATACTCTATCTCAAATCGTGTGCAAATCCTGCAAAAGTCCATGGAATGGTGAGTTGGGGTCTCGCAATTTATAACTTGATGATAATAAGGCCGCGATGAAATCTGGGCAGAGCATTATTTAAATCTAATTTTCTTCGATATAACAAAAAGCATTATTTGATGCACTTTTTGAACATTTAAAAGTATATTGATTCTCCACATTAAGTGTTAGATACGACAATTCCTAGGTAGTTCAAGGTATCTTGTAAAATTTTTACACTGGATATCAACAGGCCAAAATAAAAGTCCCAATACGTTTTGAGAAAAAGGCTCATATTCTGATCATATAAAACTGTGTGGAAATGGGCTACGTTCGAATCTGTTTATCTAAATAGGGAGTAAACTCGGGAAGTCTTTTCCTCACTCAGAATATGCGGCATTATCTGATAAATAAATAGGCAGCAAAATTTTCTGACAAGGAAAATAGGCTTGATGAATTATCATGCTTAAAGTTTATTGGAGTGTATATTTTATAACAGGATCAACTCTCTTAATTGGAGGACTCTACACCTACGATCTCTTCGCCTGCTCCCCATGCTGTATGGATCATCTTTCCTGCAAATCCTGTGGTCTCCAACCTTTAAGTCCTCGCTCCGAATTAGATAAAAATGAAGATGACAATGAATCAGTGAACAAACTTCGACCTCTGCCATACTTCAGCCAGTATAGTCAATTATTGTGTTGTCAGCATTGCAGAGCCGTTGACTACCATTTTACCAAACCATTTGATGAGCTATATGAAGTTCGGATCAACTCTTTTCAGTAGATTAATTTATTCAACCTCTTATCTCCAATCACCAATACCACTATCACTATCACCACCACAAAAACAATAGCATCCGCTTCCTTTCATTGTATCTGTTTGCCCATCATAAAACTAGGGTTCCTATGCATGGCTATTTTAGGGAAGCATTAAGGACCATTCATATGAATAATAAATTACCTGTGTCTATGCTTGTGTTCAGATCGGTCAATCGCGATTGCTCGTCAATTTTGAGTTCCTGGGCTTTAACATCCCTTAGGTTTTCATTGCATATATTTATTTCTTATGCTTTTTAGGGAAGATGATTCGCAGAAAAATTGGAATGAAATTTGCTTACACTGGTACTCCAAATAACAATGGTTCCTCGCTTTATTAAATTATTTATTCAAAATATAATAATCTATACATTTACTAGTACACATATGGCCTGAATTGAATTTTAGCAACTCCGAGTTTTCAAAACTTAGCTAATAGTGAACTTTGATAAGTAAAACAGATGGGGATGGAAACTGCAATTCGTTTAATCATAGTTGAGTGAAATAATCTATAATCGGTAGAAATGCACTCTTAATAATGACTTGTGGATTGCACAACATTACCAGGGTTTGTAAAAAGGAACCTTTTTCGCCTTAGAAAATTTTGAAAAGTGCGGCGTACTGCTAATCGCATGGTGAGCACGTGCGAAATAGTGCAGAAGGCTCTCAGCCAATCAAAATTGAGTAGTCAGTGCGAAGTAGCAATTAATGTCTAGGCTTTTGTGACTGCTCGAAACTCATGTAATGAATTCTATTCACCCTATCTGCCAAACAAACCCTTCATCGCATGTAATGGCTAAGCTCCCTGTCTGTAACACACCACCCTAATAAACGTGTTCCTGGCAATAGGTCTGTTTCCTCAGTAGCTTCAAGGTAGCTTAGCTAATCCTGGAAAACCGTTCTAAACTAGGGGATTTTGCTATAAAAAATAAACCAAGGCTTGTAAGTGTAGCAATCCGCTACAAACTAAGCTCCTACATATAAACTATTTTCCTATCAAACTAACTCCGAAATTGTATACCACATAACAAATTTCGACCTATGCAAGGTAAATGCATGGCGACCTTTCAAGTGTCTATGGAAGAAATTCACACACGCACTAAACACTATCATGCTGACCGAAGAGGTAGTTACGAATTCCAAAAAGAAGCGTCTTATATTTAGGCTGGAGAAACAGTAGACAGAAGACGTCAATCGAAAAACCAGCGCTAAGGAATGACTGACTGACGATAGGCCTCTATTAAGGAGAAACCACTTAGTCCGCAGGTGTGATTGCGTTTGCACGTAGATAGCTAGAAGAATATCATTAGTCACGAATTGATATAGACTTATAAATATGTATTGATATATATTTATAAACTTGCTTTATTTAACGGTAAACTTTATAGGCTACCAGGCCAGCTCATAGTTAATCTTGTATCATAGGTGAACTGACTTAAACATTCTATGAGGTAAGGTCCACATAGCGATAGTAAATAAACATATGTATCGTACTCTACGAAATACCAACAGTTTAAGCTGTTCGACTTAATGACCGTCTTTCTCTACGATATGCGTGCGGAAAGCAAATTTTTACAATAAATTAGATTTTATTAGCATAATAAATGATTAACAACCGTAATACATAACAAATATTAATAAAAAACATTGAATAAGTAGTTCTATTGCAGAAGTACAGCGACAAAGTGCTTAAGAAGATAACTATAATTCTATCAGTGAATGAATTCATTATATGTATGACATACAATTAAAACTAGAATAAAAAGAGCATATGCAAAAGCAAGTTAAAATATTAGTGTATTAACGTTTTATTAGATTATATCCATATAATGTGCATAATATTCAACATTTTTAATTGGAATAAATGCGTTTAATATTTTTATATATTTGGGGTTCAATTAGCTAACCCGTTTAGACGACAACGTCTAAATTCATAAACCAAAATGCAGTATTAAAAATGCGAAATCTTAAAGAATTTCATAATAATGAAAGTTAACAATAAAATTATGTTTCCGTTTTTGTTTGTAATATTTGAAATTGAAGCGTGCAAATTGACGTAAACTGGAGGATGAATTCGGTGAATATATCGCGGTTATTGAAGATTCCTATTCGTAATGCTGCTAATCCAGCACTTAAAATGTATGAAGAAGCAAATGAGCAGGCAATCTCGATTCTTGAACGCGATGGCGGAATGAAGGTATTTTCTTAGTTTGGAATAAACTTCCTCTCTGAGTTAATTTAGTAATTGAAATTGGTCATGCCGTTTAGTCATTTCTGTTGATATAACAATCATAAGTATAAGTAAGTATATTTCTTTTTTAGTATGCATGTGTTCCTAAACCCAACATGTGGAATGGACTCACCCGCATTATGGCAGTTTTTAATGCTGGTTCACGTTTTGAAAACCGACCTCATCTTCATGGGATTACGCATCTTATCAGACGCAGTTGTGGTCTTTCCACTACTGACTACACTGCGGTTAATCTTACTCGTCATGTCCAGCAGATGGGTGGACAATTACAGTAATTTACTAGTTTTTAATTTCCTTAAAGCATTTAGGAGTGGTTATATGAGTTTTTATTTTTTATAGTTGCCATACAACCCGTGAACAAATGATCTATAGTATTGATGTTGCTCCAAATCTTGCCTCCCGAGCTGGTTTGATTTTGGCAACTATAGCCACGAAAACGACATTTTATGACTGGGAACTGAAAGACAATGTGTACAAGTTGATGAAAAAAGATTTGGACATGCTTAATCGTCGTAGATTCGATGCTTGTAGGCTTCTTGTGTTTCTCTAATTTTATCGCTTTCTAGTGACAATTGAACTCCTTCACGAAGCTGCTTATGGACAACACCCCGATGGCATTGGTCTCGGGAACTCCCTATTTGCAAATCCTTACAGGATTGGGACTCACAGACTTGAGGATATTGAATCCTTCTACAACACCTACTTTACTCCTTCTAATGCCATTTTCCTTGTCACTGGATGTGGACCAGAATCTGAGAGCGTTCAAATCTTTGACGCAATGTACGATGCTGCATTACTCCGTCCGAATACTAGTCCATCTCTTCTTGCTCCAAAACACACTTTTGTTTCAGGTGAAAGACGCCGTGAAATCACCGGAGCCGATACTACATATGCTGCTTTGGTTTGGCCAACTACAGGAGGTCATTTAAGCACAAGTCCAGACGCCATGGCTCTCACGGTCTTAGCGGCTGCTATTACACCACCCAGGAAGACTATCGCCTATGGATCTACTGGGAACTTCATGCCTCCATCCCCCGACGCCCTTGCAATGCCTCTCAACTTCTCCTATTCTGATCATGGCCTTTTTGGTCTCCTTGTAACCGGTTCTAACGGTCAGGTGGTCGGTGAACATCTTGTCAATGCTATGAAAGCACTCCGCATGCTTGCACAGACTGGTTTAAGTGAAAAACAATTTGCAAACGCCAAAGCCCGTTTGATAATGGAGGCAATTTCGAAAAGCGAGGATATTAACCAGTTGACGGGGGATATTGCCTTCCAACTTCTCTGTGCTAGCCGAAATGGTGAGAAAAAGGGTGGTGACATCTGCTCGCTTTTTGATCTAAAGGCAGCAGTTGAGTCAGTGAAACTAGATGACGTCAATAGAATTCTAGCCAAAACGGTAACCTCAGGAAAGATGGCTCTTGCCACAGTTGGTACAGATACAGCCTATGTGCCACCCCTAGATGCTTTGAAATCACTTTAAACTGCCTGGACTTGGAATTGAATGTTTGTTTTTGATTAGTAAAAGCTTTCCGATCACCGAATTGTACTTTTTAGTTTACTATCTCCGATAAATATGCCAAACTTTTTTGCCGATATCATCCGCCCTCCCTCTTTAGTAATCATATCGTGCAAATTAACTTTTAACTATTTCTTGGTATACTCGAACACATCTTGCTCTCAGGTCAATATTTATACGTGTCATTATGAAGTGTATTGTCTTCTTTTTCTACTGAGGTGGGCAATTGGAAAGGTTTTAATAGCTTTTAAATCAAGATTCGTTTGCTAGGGATCTTGTTCATTATACAAGGAGAGCAAGTCGGTGCCCATGATCGCCATTCGTGTTCAACGAACCGTCCCAGTGGCTCTAAAATAATGCCTGCCTAAGTTGGGCTTTGTAACACTTTCAATGGGCTCAGGAAGCTATACTTAACTTGCCATTCTGCGGGGTATGGATGTACACCCAATGAGTGGAATGGTCAATCTGACTTGTTAAGTTTTTGGGGATCGTGTTTCTCGCCAGAGCGTGGGAGACCGCTCTACCTAAGATCAACGTTTGTAAAGCCTTCCAAAACGAGTTTAGAAATTAAAAAAAATGAGGAGTGCAAGCAATTCATTAATACTTGGAAGAGTATAACTTAATTAATGGCAATATCGAGCTATTGAAAGTCAAACCGGGGATGAGGTTAATACTTTTGTGGCCCATGTAGGTAAAGAAGCCTTTGTACTCAACATGGTTTAATGACCCAACAAGCTTAGTTAACCCTTGACACACATGTTTACATACAGATCCTCTATGAATTTTATCATGAAAATTAGCATGTGCCAACGAAGCTAAGCTTTATTCCTTCCACTGAATACCAACCTCTTACCCGCTTACTATCTGGAACTGAGTAACAATGTTTCCGTTTTGAATTCTAAATGTCCCGATCTGGTTTTAACGACATGAGTCCTCAGCGATTGAGAATGGTTGAAACTGGTCGAGAAGCATTTCGCTCCATGCAGAACCTCACCAAGTAGATTTCTTGTGTAAGAGCAAATACGTACCAATGAGAAAGTGTTCATCAGCACTAATTTTGGGCTGGATAGATGCATTCTAGGACCTCTAAATTACTGTGTTATCACCGATGGGAACATCGCGACTTCTAATTTTTTAGAATTACACAACGACCAAAAAATATGAGGATGTGCAAAAAAGAATTTGCAATAACTATCCTAAAAAGATATGTTGAAGGAGCTTTAGAACTGCGCGGATTGCAATCGAACAACTAAATGGATACGACACTGAATAATTGCATTCTCGAAAAAGCAAGCTTGAACACCACTGGCAAATCCACCAAAATCAAGTACACCCTCTGCGTGCGTAGAGAAGATATGATTGGAAAATTGCATATGAAAGCCCATTACCGGTTAAAAACCAGGTCAGACCACAATTTTGACCTATTAATGTGGGTAGTCTGAATGGGTCAGCTTCCAACCAGCCATTATTAACATCCTTAAAAAAAAACATCATTTACGTGTCTTCAACCCCACAACCAGTAGCAACACACCAAGCAAAACAAACATAATAGTAAATGTATACTCATTTGTCATTTTATATACTGCCTGCTACATTTAAAATGATATCATTATTCAATGGTTCTGGAAACCTAAAATTAACAAGGTTTGTAAAATGTCTTAAGGGCTTGTATGGACATCTATACAAGTATTTATCTCGTGGTTCAGACAGGCCATCGTATGAAAAAGCCTTTAGTACCGATTGGGTTCCGTAATTCGTTTTGTAACGAAGAGCGGTGGCCGCTTGGGACCGTCAGCGTCGATTGAATCAGAGCCTATAAATAAAGAGGTAGTTGTTTTATAGGGAGATAATATCAGAAAGAATTTATCTTCATGTCTCAGACAGGGATAACGGTCATCACAATCGATCAAAGCAACTTACACGTTTAGACAGGCTTGACAATATTTACGGACAATCGTCGTTGCACGACAAATAAACAGCCTGAAAATCTAAAAAAGGACTAGTTTCAGTAGATATATAAGTATCAGATTAATTTTGTCTTCAAAATTCAGACAGGGATAACAAATCATCAGTTCATTAAGCAAACTCACTTTTGTTTTCCGAGAAAATCATCTGAAGAACCAAGATAGTACAATGGCACAAAAGCGCATGGCCACAAAGAAGAATTTAAAACGGTGCGCTGCAAAGAAATAACTAAATAGATGGTATGTTAAAATAGCTTATTTAACAATAGGCTGATCATTTAAAATATATTTGTGACAAATTTATATTACCTTTCATGAATATTTTAATCCTTGTAATTGACACTGTTGACTTTGATAATTTTGCTCATTAATTGAAATTGTGTAATCCCAAAACCCAAGTCACTTGACCGCAGGCATATTAAAGGCCTAAATCAATGCTGCATGCTTAAAGTTTTTTTAAATTGAGACTTCCCAGCAATAAGTTGCATAACAATTTAGTTTTTTCGGAAGACATTGCCAAGGATGACATATAAACGGTTTGAAACAGATATGATATCGAATTCTCATGTAAGGAAACTAATGGTTTGCTTTATTCATTTTCATTGATAGGAAAGGGTACCTTTATTAGTCATTTTCATTATGCATAAATATGTGAATAGCTGGAGTTACCTATTAGGACTTCTACTAAAAGTAAACAACATGACCCTGATGTTCCAGGTAAATTTACTCGAAATTTCCTTACGCTCCGCATATACGAAAACACAAGACGACTCAAAAAAAACTCTCTCAAGTGTTAAATTTCTAACATGGTCCTATCTCGATATTCTTTCATCGCGAATAGAAAAAGGAATTTATCAATCCGAAATATTCAAGAATAACATTAGAGTAAAAATATATAAGGAGGGAAATTTGGAGATTAAATGAATACCACCAAATAATCTATCAAGAAATTATATAAGTAAAGAAGGGGCTCAAGCTTTACATTCAAATTGTAAGAGGGCAAGACGAATTTTGACTTATTTAACTTTCCCGAGAACCGGAACTTAATTTTTTTCCTCTTTCATTTCTATTTTTGTAAATCCAATCTCAATACATGCCCAAAAGCAGCAACTTTTAACATAGGATAACTGACATTAGCAAATCGACCGGCTAGTTTTAAGTACGATTGCATATATGTTTTAGGTGGTTCAGATGTCCCAAAATTAACTGAAAACGAACATTCCTTTATTCATACTAAAAATAAATTTGTTCTTATGAAAATCTTGAATAACGTCTTTGCCGTACTTTATGTTACAATTTGTAAGTCAACCAAATACAAATTTATAAAAGTCTGTATGCATAAATAGGGCAAATTAGTATTTTGTTAATACATCTATTTAAAGTGAGATTTTTTTTAACTGCTGAGATATACCTTCCTTCAACTTCATCAAAACCATTTCGGATGCACCCAGCATGATATACGAACAAAATTCATTGCTTCCAGAATTAAAGAAAAATTTGGGCAATTATGTGTTGACCCTAATACTTATTTTGTAGTTTCTAAAAAATTGTTACAAATGTTTGTATTTAATGAAAATATGAATTCAGTAATACATATTTTCCACTTTGATCAGAACATTATTATTAGCGTGCCAAATTTGGAAACACATAGTTGAACTCTGAGAATTTATACGAGTCATCTCTATGCAAAACTTTTCATGCCTATTGTCCTTGTAACGTGTATTGATTGTCGGACTCTAGGGCTGGTCACTGTAGGAAACACATGAGTGAGTAATGCGCGGTTTGGATGATGTTGACGTAATAAAAACGTCCATTTCACAGTGTAAAACAAAATACATAACCAGAGCCTAGAAGTTTAAGAGCGTATAGACCAAGAGATATCAATAAATTACTGCATTTCTTTTCATATATCGATTGAACAAAGTTATTGTAATGTCACGGTTTTGCCTCAATGAATATCCGTGCTTATGTTACCAGGTGTGTCCAAGCCCTGTGTTATAGTTTGATACACCTACTCAAACACAGAGAGAGAGAGAGAGAGAGATTCAACTAGATAAGGCCAACCAGATATTTGAAAACGGGATTCGTAATTTACTTATACCCTCGTTAGAGGCTTCATCATGACAATGACTGGCCAAAGAAAATTGAACCAAACGATGGACTTCGTTTGTTGAGGTACCAGAATATGATTGATCATCGATGAATAGCTGTTGATTTCGTCATCTGTGCCCCTTCATGGTCATTAAGCGGAAGTGACGGTGATCGCCAAAACGTTGTTTCGTCCTCTTTTCAATGAAAAACAATTAGGTTTACCTATTTCGAGAGATATACATATATGCTGTAAGAGGGAAGTGAAAGCTAATACTGATACTAGTCAAGACTTAATTCATCCAGAACTTCATCTGAGAGTGGTTTCAGACTAGATTTAACAAATCTATGACTAGGGTTGATAGTGTGCTCGTAAAAAATTATTTCTGACTATATTAAGACGAAATATTTCACGTTTTAAGCATTTTAAACCAATTGAATATTGAGAATATTGTAATTGTTTAAAAATATATGAACCTGAGAGGGGACTAAAGAAAAGCAGATTTTAAAGTCCATACATCATACCAGTCTCTCCCATTCCCATAGGTGAGTGGTAAGATTAATATTCGAATGTTCTAATTAAAGGTGTAGTTGGTCTAATTTAACAGAACGATTTAAAAATATCCGATTTGGCTAGAGCCCATTCAGGTCGAATTATATTAACAAAAAAACAATACTTTTTACCATATAGTGTGCTAATTACATCTTCAAAATCAAAGTTCATGTATCGTGAGAATGGTGTGGGACACCCGTCTCTAGAAGGAGAACAGAATGAGTGCTTACAAAATAAGAGGTTAAAGAAACCAATAGTTTTAAATAGGACGTTATGGAACGCCCATTAATTAAAACGAAAATATGAAGGAATTTCTAGCGACTCATAAGTAGGGTGGGCATATTTTACAAATCAAATTGTTTCAATTGGGGCGGGGTGGGGGAGGGTATCAGAAGAGACTAAGCAATGGATTTTGAGGATAATGAGTTCAAATATACTATGCGTACTCTGAAGAAATCTTAGATATGAGATAATAAAGTTTGTTTAGTTAAAGATCGAATCGAATGCACTATTTGGAGAAAAGGATTTTTGCTTGCACATTCAGGAGATTGGAGGGAAAATTACGCAAGGCCTTATAACTCATTACAATGGTACTTTTCAGCCATGAGGATACTTTCTTTTAGCCAAAATTAGTTTTTGGTGGAAAATGCTTATAAACACTGACGTTCACATTAGAATTTTGTTTGGGAAAAATGAAATCCAAACTTCTCTTGACTAATTCGCGGTCCAAATTAATAGGAATGAAGTCTCACATTCGCTTCTTAGAATTCGTATTGAATAAGTGTTAATAATAATAAAATTTTCAATATCCAAGAGAATGTCGATTTTCGTAACCTGTAAAATACATCTAATCTAATGAAATCTTGGAATAGCCAATCATACCAACTGGTTTTGACCAATTTCCAAATTCATTAATGTTTGCCCCTGGTTGACCATTACAGAAATCTGCCATTATCGCGGTAAAGACCGGAAAATTTTTAGTTAAGAGCACCATAGTTATATGGCGTACATATGGACAACGTCAACCTCAATCGTCACTGTCTCACTGGAAGTGACATGTTAATAGCCGTCCATAATTTTGAAGTACTATGCATAGGATGCTCGAGATCAATTATGCAGTCTTATCAGAGCAAGAAATAAAGGGATTGGTAACCACAAAATTTAATAGATTTAAAAGGAATTTGTTAAACAAGCTCAGTACACTATTTTCAAAGAATTGTACCCAAAAGTAACATACATTACAGTCATAAACAAGCCTTTCTCCATAACATCAAATACATTCATTGGTCAAGATCTGAAGTGAAGAATGTCTCAGTTCCAAGTCTTCATCGATTCTCTCTACGCCCATTTTGGTCAACGTGATGGAGGCCGTCAGCTTAGCCTCCTTCCAATGTAGCACAAGGCTTTTGTGCAAACACCAAGATCCGATTTCGATGCCTGGTTATTTTGAGTCTTATAAAAGACAAGAGTAATTAAAATGCCAAATACCAACATTTCGAAATTATATTCAGTATTAGTCTCTCCCAAAACCCATTAAATAAACAACACATTGTCTTAAGAGGTGAGTAGTATGATATTTACTTTTTTATAAATTACAATAATATCACTATTAGTGGACTTTGACCTACCCAGTGAATACTGGAGCTTTTATAGCTTGTAAATAATCGATGATTCAATTATGAAAAATAGCTTTATTTAGCATTAAATACACCGACAATTCGAAACTATTATGCCAATGTCATTAACTTGGCACTTACACTGTGTCTAAGCTCTAAAATCATTGGGCTACCGATATTTTAATCAGCCTTCTTCAATAGGTTCTAAATGTCTCACTATATTTAACATTTTAATGCCCAAATTATTTTTTTAAAAATGCATCCACCGCACTCCAGTGTCTCACAGCAGACTGATGCAGCCGACGTGATTAGTTTTGGTGGTATCAGGTATTGAACATGTTTCAAGCGACAATAGTGCTTTCTGTCACGAGTCTATTATCAGTGGGGCTTATTTTGATAGAGGACCGAACAGTACTAGGCGCGTTAAAGGGTTAAATCCCAAGTGGCATATTTTCAGATGATGCTAGAAAAGAAAGTCTGCTTTTTGATGAAGGCTTGTTGAGCAATGCCTTCGTATCTCATACGTGTTTGCAAAGAGATCAAGACACTGATAGTAATAAACAATTCAACAAAATTAGGCCACTATACAGCCTATTTAGAAAGATCGCATTGGGACTGTAATAGACGCTAAAGGCGGTTATATTGAGAACAACTCTTTGACAAGAGTGAAAATTGCTGGTGTAGTGAATTTTGTCGTTACATCGAATAATTTTGGGATAAAGCCTATTATTATGGTAATAACTCTGGATAACGAGTTCTATTAATCACAGAAAATACGGTTACCAAAGCTAAGTAGGATAATCTGTTCGATAGTAATTTAGTCCTAATTTTTTGATTGATGTAGAGCATTTGGAACAATCTACACACCATAGAGACAATACGGCTGGAGAAGTATTGTCAATTTCAACTGTTTCGATAGGCAAACTAGACGAATCACAACACCAAGAAATAAGTCGATCATTTTTCTACTGACCCTTTTCAATTTACCGTACTGGAATAAATTAAGAAATTCCTCTCGAGAGAGCTGGGATGTGACCAAAGAATTTGACATAATTTTCGATTCCTTCATTTTTTTGACAGGTTTATCTAAATTTGGAAATATTAATCAGAAGAAACTTTGTTTAATTATTTCCAATCATATCAGTTATCAGAGTCGATATCTTAGGGAAGTAATATCAAGCCCAAGATCCTAAATATAGCTTGCATATTTTCTCAAATTGTTCATATTGGCGGTCGTCATAAACAAAATCACTTCCTTTGAATTTTTTGTCAAGATTAATTCTTAGCACCAAGCTGGATTTTCGAACGTCTTTTACGGTATATATGATTTCTCTCCGACTTCGACATCCCTGCTTCTACCGCAACAAATCGGCTCTTATCTTAAACTTCAATGCATTCCTGCTCACACTCGACTCTGCATTCTTGAAGTGGAACACCGGATGTCTGCTGTTGGTTTTTATCTTAGCTGTTACCCTAAATAGTCTCTTTTCTCCCATTCAAGCACCATCATTCAGGAATCCTCCTCCTCCTCCTTATTTTCTGATCCTTTTATTTTGTTCGCGTCAACATATCAAAGGGTCAGCTCTGGCTTACAATTATCAGTAATGGTAATTTCGTAATCATTATTCGAGTCTGCTATTAACTCTTCTCTTATGGTCATTGACTTTCGATCCTCGGAGTGAGCAGATTTGGGTGATTTTTAAGTTTACTTTCTCGAAATATTTCCATCGATGTCACCATCTCCTACAAAAACGACTGACGCTTTTTTACCTCTTGCAATTACTTCACCCTTTGAAAACGTTTGCACCCATTCTCTCTCTGTAGGTATATAAAAAATATACAGTATTAATTCAAATGAAGACAAATAAGTATACTCGTCCGTGCTTGCTTGCCTAAGTCACAACAGTCATGCGTTATAATTTGACTGGTTTATGACATTTTAAACCATCAAACAAGCCATACAAGTGATTTGAGAGTAGATCAAGGTATAAATCGTGTCAATCATTGTAATCGCATTTGTTAATATGCTGAGCGAATCAGTGTGAACAGATCAAAGACAAAATCCACATTTAATCAACCATGTTGCGATATTAGGTAGTGTCTATGTTGGCTGACTCTCACTCGTGTAAAGTATATAGGAGCTTCATAAAAATATTCCTCAAAATAATTGCCTATGAGGTTTCTTCTGCTATACTACAACAGTACCCATAGATATTTGGAGGTCCTATCTATTAAAAATACTGTTACAGCATTACTCATTGAAGGTGGGTGCCTCTTTAATCTCCCTCTATACTCTCTTCGGATTCTATACTTTTGATCTGATAGAACAACGACAGCTAAAACTCAGATCTAAAGGGCATATATCTTCCTTGGCAGTCAGAGCAATGAGTGCCATCGATCCAATAGGGTCATCCATATGATGGGTAATTTTATTAGAACGGATAGCCTTAGAGGAGTTTCAGTACTTTCTGATGTCTCAGACAACTTTAGCAATAGATCAAAGTGACAGAAGCTATCGCTGTATAAAATTCATTATTGAACTATTCCTAAGTCATAATTCACAGTCTTACAAAATCCAAGTTTTTAAAGTTGACTTCCTAAATATCCTTGAAAATATTTAAGTTAACTTAATATGCCTACCTTGTTTATTGGGATCCTTCGAAGGGTATTTGTCAGACACGTTTTTAGTCAATCTCTTTTCGTACCACCTTTTTGGTGTGGAATGAACTACTACGGATGCATCTAATTCACCCCTGTTGTTAACTGCACCTTCTCCTATTTCTTTATCATCATTTTCATTGGAATCAGCTGTTAAATCCAATTCTGGCACTATTTTTATAGGCTTTCGTTGTCGAGCCCTAGTTTGAGTGCCTTGTGGGTGTTCTGGAGCTGTCCTCCCTCGTTTTAGTTCTAAATTTTAAAGAATGCACATTTTTGATAATCGGCTATCCATAGAATAATAACCAATTCGAACATTTTTAAATGGTCTACTAAAGTAAATTTTTTGTTTTGCAGTGAACAGAGAAGTAGATTACTAAGAGCGCCAAATAATATGGGAATAAAGCCTCTCCATGACGACATAAGAAGAATAATCTTAGTACAATATTCTCACAGAAATTGGTTAGCGAATTTAGATGAGAAATCCCACATAACTAACACGAACAACTAAAGTCAATTCACATATCAGTGTCCCATGCAGATTTGAAAGGGAACGGTGAAGTGGGGGTCTGCTAACCATAAGGAAATGTATACAGAAAGGAAAGCAATGCTCATGCACCGTGTATTAAATCACTGTGTCTCTTTTGTATTGATGAACAAAGGTTCAAAGAGCCTAAATGCGTAGGATTATAATTAGTTCGGTAATAAAATTCTACATGTTCAAATAAAATTGGACTCGAATCTCTACAAAGTAAGTTTCTGTGCGCAGTTCTCAATATTCTACCAAATGAACTTACTTGGTAGGTCGTAGATAAAATTTGCATTTTTGGTGCTCTTTCTCTCCCTAGATGACTTTCGGGGTAGAGTCGATACAGCGATTGGTTGGAATGTGGGCTCTTTGCCTCTTAAATGTAGAGACTCCGGTGATACATTTTTTGTTGGTGATAATCCTATTTGCCATCTTGAATAGTTCCTCTGGTCCCATATATCACTCATAATTTTTGTCATGGAATTGATGTATGAATTGCCTGTATTTCCCACATGTACCTAACCTGACAAAAATCAATAAATTTACATGCGATTGACATGCTTAAAGCATGCATTTGAACATGAGCATTAAAAAGATCGTCCAGCATGGGACGAGGAGGGGCATCTAATGAATTTTGTACGACAAGGGTCATGATTTCAGGTACTCCTGGAGAACTGAGCCGTTCATCTTTATAAGGGGTGTCATTCGCCATGTAATATTCAATTATTTAAACCTCGATTTCGTTTCAGAGATTACTAATTGAATGGTCGTTTATGCCATTTTACTTCTTGTAGTCATTGAAAAGTTGATAAAACGTGAATAAACATTATGCAACTCACCAGAGTTCACTCAATATGAGCTAATTTTTGGAAGGGTTCTCACTGTTATCAACACACATTTGACATTCGCCCAAAATATATGACAAAATTAACCTTTTTAATAATCGATTCATTTGTGATGACTAAAATAAGCCCCGAATTAAATCCTGCTCCAATACGGTCGATTAAAAAATTATGTACTTTATAAGGCTCATGAAGTCATTTGAACTGAGCTAAGGCTATCAATCTCACCTTAAATCCATAATTTTTGCTCACGCACGTTAAATTCACGCAATTTTACATTTCCATTACCTCTTGTACCTCTCCTTCACATTCTTTGCTTTGATATTTGCTTTCATGATCGGGTTAACTTGTTAGATAAGTTGTTATTTAAAGTTCGTAGCAAGGGTACGAGTTGAAAAGGGAAAATCTGCGAATAATACAAAGAGGAGTTGGGTTTTGGAGATTAATTTAACGTGACCATAACAATAACTTGCCAACATAGGGGCGCTGTCAATATACAGCAATAAACACGATCGCACGATAACCAAGACCGTGGTGCAAAATGTGAACTAGCAGTCACTTTTGCTTTGTCAACAAACACACCAGATTTACATAGATACACTCGTTAGCCTTCTTGTACATTTAAAAACTCCCTATAAAACATTTTTTTCTTCATTTCGTTGTATACTGAGGTTTGTAAGTTAGGAGAGCGATAGCTCAGCTTGACTCTGCGGACTCCAAGATAATAAGCTATCACGTACAATTGTGTTCTATGTGGTACAGCTAAGCACACCTATTCAGGCCAAGTTTGGACAAAGCGTAGATACTAACACATATGAGGTGAAGGAAAGTAAGTGAATAGTTGTTAAAGCGTTAGCAATGGGGAAAATGAATAACTTTGATTCCAGCAGATAGAGATTTGTTTATAGCGCGAATATTGTTTTTTTCTTAGAATTCAAATTTGAATGTCTTATTCATAAAACAAATAAATAAATATTCCTCTGCCCAAATCTGAAAATTAATGAAAGCCAACCCCGCCCCCACACCCCTCCCTTTCTTCTTGTTTGAATTGCGCTGACCTGATTTCAGTTGCCTGTATAGTGACAAATTTTCATTTGCTGTGGGACAGAATATAAAATCAAACAGTAGAAAAAATAAAACACAGTTTTTTTGGCCGTCAAGCGAGTTTGTTACATTGTTGAAATGCTTTATAGCTTATGGGTGCATCGTGGTCAACATTACGTTTTCAAAATATCTCTGAGGTTAAACCGATTTGCTAAAAGATTATTGAAAAGCGATTTCAATTAGATTTGAGCCAAATGCAGAAGCTTTTCATGCAATAAAAGAACAACTTCACTAAGCTTCAAAAATATTTTATTTTTAGTATTTACGGGTGTCTTGGTCACTACTTAGGTAAGTTCGACTCAAATGCGACCTTGTGAACTTTAGATTCTGGTTAAATTTTCTTAGATGCAATAATATTTTAGTCAGTTTGTATAAATTAATATATTGAAATTACACAGCATGTAGGGAGATAGACGGTAGCTGAGGGCCTTCTCTTACCAATATTTAAATTTCGTATCTTTGCCTATTCGCGAAACTGTTACACAAATAATTAATGCAACGGGTAACCAAAATTCGTTGTTCCCAGATTTTCCTCCTCACCACTGTCCCCACCCTCATGCTTCATATCTTACGTCCTAGAGCTTGTTGTTCTCGATAAAACTCCCTAGTCAACGAGGATCAATAATAGTTGCATAAATGGTAGCACCCTCCTTTCAGCAGAATCATTGAAGGATGAATTACACTTAAATACCGACACAAACAATGCAAAAAACAGGAAAAAACTTTACTAATTGTTATTCTAGATGTACAGAATAGCAGATTGGATGAAAGATACCCATTCATACATCAATTCATAGTATGAAAAGTTAAAATAAAAAGGAATTGTGAGTATTATGTAAAATAATGATAATAAATAATTCCCAAAACAAAAGTATTAAAATCGGGCATTGCGAAATATATATCTGTTTGATGCCTAAATTCTTGTAAAAGAAGTTTGAAATGAGTGTTAGTTGGGATATAACTACATCAAGTCTTAGTTCATTATAACCAGTCATCTAGGCCTAGTTTTAGCAGTTAGTACGAAGTAAGCTGACTCTAGTTGAATATAGAGGAAAATAACGCTTCCATAGGAAAGTGACACACTATGCTATTCACTAGTAAAATAGGAGTTTAATTTCCAGGACCCATTTCATCAAATTTAACTTCAGTTAGTGGCAAACTTAGTCCTTATCAAAAGTGTAACAAACTGACAAACACTCTTCTTATGTTTTAGCCTATTATTAGCTTTCAATTTCTTAATGTATCAAGGCTATCAATTCCAAAAGTAGGAGAATTGGGGTCTAATTAAAGAAAACCAAATCAATCTTGATAGTTACTTGTTGATAAATCATTGAGCATACACTTGGCATTGTTCTGCGTAAGAAAAAGTTATCGAAGTATGAAAGCTCTCTTCTCCAAATCGTGAACAACTCCATTGCCTAACACACGAACTTATTTAAGCGTGTAAGCCCGTGATGAATTTCAATGTGAATTTGATTAAAGTTGGCTTACGAACATACTTTAACGATAACATTTAACATTTAACGATAAGAAGCCCTTTCAAGCATTTCTGGATCAAACACACTGAGTTTGAATTCAATTCATTAAGAAAAGTAGAACTACAAGAATACCAAAGAGAGATGATAAAAAGTCAAGGATTTAATTCAGTTGTCAAAAATTTGAACCAGATTATTTGCTGCAAAAATCATACTTAGAGCAAAATATTGCAAATTTATTTAACAGAACCGAAATTACTGGGTTTACTGGAAAAGGTGAAAAAAATTGTTACAAATACAAACGTTTTAAACATATTAAACGTATTAAACGTTTTAAGATATAAACATCATAAATGTAAAGTAAGATATACAAAATAGAGATTTCAAGCCATACTGCTAATCCCATAATACAGGTTTAAAATGCTCATTAATTAAGAAAAAATTAATATTTATAAAAAATCCTCATTTTAATAAAAAAATATTTAGATTTTTAAATAATGGCTCATAGATAATGTTTTACTTTCTTTAAGGCGGCTTCTTGTAATTTCCGTCATTCGACAAAATCGTGCCTCTTGGGCGCAAATTTGTGTTAAGATGGGCAGTACTGTGCATGATTATACGTATGCCGTCCAGGTCAAGAGTCGCTTCGACCTCTTTGCCAAGGATGATTTTAATGTTGAGGATTCCTCCAAGATAGTAAAGCCGCGTACTGAAAAACGTGATAGGCGTCCATCCGGCAAGGGTATGAATCCATAACTCACAGATTATTTTTAGCTAAATCGGAAGTACCCGAAAAAGTTAATGCCAAAGAGACAGGATCTCAGAAAGAGCGTCGGGGAGATGCTAAAAAAACCGAACAAAATCCTGCTGAAACTTCCAAGAAAGATCGTCCCCAACGTGGAAAGAGTGGATCCTCTCTAGTAAGAATGGACCGTCACTCTGGATCTGATAAAACGTAAGTTGCTTTTTGATTCAAAGTGATTTCGTCATCGATGGCTAATATCTAAATTTGTGACCTAGTACCATATAAGAATTAACACGTATATGCTGTAGGGGAGTCAAAGCTGTTATGAAGAGGGATGGATTTGGAATGGCAAACTGGGGGACTATGGAGGACGAATTAGAAGCTCAAACAGAGGAAATTATTGTTGATCAATCTACGGAAGAAAAGGAAACAACTGAGGAGTCTGCTGCTCAACCACCTGTTGAGGAACAACCTAAGACTTACACTCTTAAAGAATACAAAGAAATGAAGAAAAAGGCTAATGTCACTTTGGCATCTAGTAAGGTTCGACGTCCCAATGATGGCAAAAACGTATTCAGCGACATGGTTGTTTTGCATAATTCGCAACCCGTCGAAACCAAAATTGAGGTGATTCTTGAGGATCCTAAGGAGGCTGAAGAAGAGGCTAAAAAACCAACTTTCTTCGTGTTCGGCCGCGGTGGTACTGGAAATTCTAGTCGCCCATTTTCAAGGGGCGGTCCGAGAGGTGGCCGCGGAAGTCGTGGCGGGTCAAGAAACGATCAGCCAAGCGACCGCAAATCTGTTGAACACCATGATGAACCTATTGCTGAGGAACAAAAGGAAGCTCCTGAAGAGACAGCAAATGAAAAGGAAGTCGATCAACCGAGCACTGATCGACGTGGAAGAGGTCGCGGTGGCGAAAGCGGGCGTCCATTTAGAGGACGTGGGTCTGGTGGTCGAGGTGGTTTTTCATCGGATCGTGGTGGTCGAGGTGGTTTTTCATCGGATCGCGGTGGCAGAGGTGGTTTTTCATCGGATCGGGGTGGTAGAGGTGGTTTTTCATCGGATCGCGGTGGTAGAGGAGGTTTTTCATCTGATCGCGGTGGTAGAGGTCGTGGTGGATCAACACAAAATGGTGATCGACCTTACCGTGGGGGTGCACGGGGTTCTGCACGTGGGGCAGGCGGACCTAGAGGTGGGTTCTCTGCAGGTGAACGTGGAGGTCGTCCTGATGGCGGTCGTGGTGGATTTCGTCGAGGAGGTCGAGGGGGTGGTTTTGATCATCCTTCTGAAGGTGCTCTCCGCGGTAACCATAATCAACAAAATGCTGCTCCTCGTATGGATAGCGACGCAGACTTCCCGGCCCTTAAGTAGCAGTCTTATTGCTGCTGCCGCTCCAGTTGTATGCTCGCGGAATAAATGTTAACTACGAAAAAATAGGAGTCAAAAGATGTATATTAATATATGTAACTTTGTCTTCTGTTTCTTTATAATAGCGTTAGTTCGAGATTAATGTGTCTGTTGGGCAATTTTTTTAAATGCCAGGTTTCTCCGTCTCTGCCTTTTGTATTTGCAGTAGCGCAAGGAGCAGATTCTGATGTTGATTGAATGGTTGCATGCGTTCCTTTAGCTTTTGTGCGAAGTCTTAGGTTATGTTAAGACAATGTGTTGATAAGATGGTAAGTTTTTTTCCCTATTCTTGACTTGTATACTCTGATTGTATTTTAGGGTCAAGGGCAAGTCTTAATTGTATGCTTGATTTTTTTGGTGTGTATTTGATCTAAACGCTGCGTAATGTGTTTGTAAAGGGATTTCGTCTGCGGTATTGGAATTCAGGGTTTTTCATTTGCTTTCTCACTGATCGGGTTATCTAACCCTCCGCATTTAGCACTAAAGGCTGTGTAGGCAGTTTGCACAAGGAAAACTAAATCGGGATGGTTTTTTATTGGGGATGTGGATATTGTTTTCATTGCCTAACAGCTTTTTTTACTTTCTCACTGTTATATCAGGTCTCTAATAATCAAATTGAGAGTTATATCTCGAGTTTTTCTAGTGAGCTCACGTTGGGGATAATAGAGGGTACTTTGGGAAGTCGATTCGGTCAACTGCTTGGTCGTGGTGCGTCACTGAATTCTTCCTATGATTGCTGTTACTATCACTCCCAATTAGTTTATTCTAACTCCTACTGACTTTTAAAGTGAAATAATCTGGATATTTTGATCGTTGTTTCCGCTGCATTTTCCGATCGATCCCAGAGATGCGCGATGTATTATGTCTACACTGGCTACTTTTTTGAATTTTTTACGAATTTTCAGTAACGGTGCCCTCTATTAATGCCAACCGCACTTACTGGTTTGACTCCGATCTACTGGTACTGAATAAGCTGAGGATTTCTTCCATCTTCAGCTGTAATGTGCTTATTATTCATAGTATACTTTTTTACCTCGGTATTTTCGTGGGAACCTGTTTGTAGTAAAAAGGCTTTATTTACAGTTAAGCTTGTCTATCTTTGTTATTGAGTGTCGAGCTCTTTTTTACAGAATTATGCACGGTATTTCCACTTTGGACGGAAAACACCTTTTCCTTTAGTTGCATTCGCGCACTTTGAATATGCAGCTGAGTCGTCCTCAAGCTGAATTTGACTTGGGCAGATCTTAATTAACGAACATTAGTCACCATTAATTAATACTACATTGAGATGCTGTCAAAAAGGTGAATTAGTTGAGAGACTGATCAACAGATTAAGGTTCTATATCTCTTCGTAGTTCAGAAGCATTCATGTGCTGCTCTTATTAAAAAAATAAACCGCGAAGGGGGATCCACACTAAGTCTGATGCCAACGTTGAGGATGTCATTGTAACACGTGATTCTTAAGCCATTGATTTAAAGAAACTGGAGTCTTAGCTCTGAAGTTCCTGTAGATCGTCGCGAATGAGGAACGGTCAAATTACAGCTAGGTAAACATAATTTTCGTCCTTTTCATATTTCAGAAAAAAATAGTCAGTTGCTAACTGTTATTACAGTTTTCATAACTTCCGTAGGCAAAAGATAGGTCTAAACTTGGTCGGTGTAGCACAATACAGAGGTCTAGTAAGGCTATTTATGCTTCAAGTCCATTAACACTATTGATTCTGCAAAGCGGGAAATTATTTTAAATCCGCACTTTATGTTTTCCCCTATGGAGACAAATTAAATATCAGACAAGAGAATAATAGCTTTAAATTTGTCGCGCAATGATACGATTACGATTGGTTTATGATAAAGATGGAAGCCAATAGCAATGTACTAGCATTGGCTGGCTTTGAAACTGCCGTAATTAATGTCTGCACACAAGCTAGATGATTGATTTGATAGCGGCAGCAGATTGTGAATTATCAGAAGCAATTTTTTATTCGCCCTAGACGCTAAACATTGATTTATATTTTTTTAATTTGGCGATGCCTACTCTTTTACTTAATAGGTATTTAACTTTTCTCTGTCAAATTAGCGCAATTAGGAACGAGAGTTGACAAGGAGTTCTACTTCATTTAGTCTTCAGACTCACTGAGCTGTCCTCTTACTCATTAGAACTTTACTTCACACTGTAATATTGTAGTGTTCAGAAGCTAATTTGGTGCTAGCAATTCTTTGTCTTTACAGAATTCTATCGACTGATTGCGCTGACTCATTAGTTTTCGCTGTCATAATTGTCAACTAATGATATTTATGGATTTCTCATCAGACTAACTCTCTCTAGGTTACGGTGTTTTGATGATCTCTGCTTTTATTTCTCTTTATTTTCTCTCCCATTTCTTGCTTGTGTTCAATGCACTCATGGTCCTATTTAACCGTTGGTCTTCTACTTTGGAAAAGACTTGTTTTCCGTTAGCATCGTAAGGGGATGTCTCTAAGACAAATTCGGGTGGGATTCATTTTTAGTCCACTTTTAAGACGAGTTCTTGTTCACGATATTTGAGTTTTTTAGCCGGTTGACTTAATCGTCCGGTTGATCTGTTATTTTATCATACGGCAATGAGCAGGTAGATGGAGCTGGCAAGGCCATTTTGGATTGAACAACATTATTTCCACTTCAGGGACATGGATGGGATACAAGCGTACCAGTGTTTTAAAAAAATGAAGTGGATTTCCTAAATGTGTAAGAAATAACCTTAAGCAAGTACAAGTTCTGGGAGGGGGGAGGTTAATAGCATGCCTTAGGGCGTTTGCCTCGTATCAACCAACCAATGCTAACCACCAACTGCGAATGTTAATATGCACTTTAATGACTATGGACTGGGAATGTAAACACTATATTTTAAAATTTTAAGAAAAATTAAAACTGCAATATTCAGTCTCGAAATTCCAATAGTGATCACTTAACCGAGGATAATAGATTGCAAGGCTAAAGCTCTATATTCATGACTTGGAATCCCAGTTCACTTTTCTAAACTAGATCCCAAACAATCGAAATGACACAGAATGTTTCGTGTTAGGCAAGCGCAAAGGAGATAGAGGTATACAAACGGTCTAGAGGTCCATGATTTTCACATTTTGACCTCGCGTTAAATACCGTTCTAGAATGGGACTCAAATAGTTCTATAACACACCCTTTTCTTTTGATCAAATGCTTTCAATACATGCACATATTTAATGTTCCTCCTCATTATCTCTTTGAAAATTAGACACCTTTTAAGCTGCTAACCTGAGCCTTTTGTATTGGAAGGTTCTTCTATGGTGGTGCAAGCTCAGATGCCTAATTATTACTGTTAACTTATCACCTCACTAGAAATTTTTGGGTAACAATTGATCTACGCCCGAGGTAAAAAGAGAAAACGCTTTATTAACTGACCAAAGCCTGGTGATAAAAACACCACTAGAATTGCAACATTTTCTGCTCTAGATAACTGTCGAGCTATCAGGGGCAAAGTGCTTCCTTGTATTGATGAGGTCAATTAGAGATTTATCGACAAACTTAGACAAAAACCAACTGTGTGTTTGTCGGCGTCCCATCACTCTTATTAGGTCTACAACTTTGCTCCCGAATTCTTTCTTTCAATTTGAGGCTTTGTTACAATAAAACGATTACATGCATTAAGTTTCAAGGTATTGTCCATCGTTAGCTACCACTTTGGATCATTTACCGAGCAGCAGGCGAATCCCGCGGCGAAAAAATTTCTCATCTTTCCATAAGATCCATAAGTCGATACAATTTTTCACTTCTTCATACGAGCTGAAGCGCTAGTCAGCCAGGCCGTGTGCCATTGAGCGAAATAGGTGGGCGAAGGCAGACGAGGCAACATTTTAACGTTTGGAGATATTTTCTCACCACTTTGGCAACGTGAGATCTAGCATTATCATGCTATAAAATAACCTTATCGTGTCTTTCGTTGTACTGTGGCCGTTTTTCTTTTTAATTGAACATGGCTCAGGCACATCAATTGTGTTCTATAACGCTCACCTGTGATGATTTCAGACGGTTTCAGAAATAGATGAATAATAAATTACGCCGAGCTGGTCCCCCCACCAAACGCAAAGCATGACTTTTGAGCCCTGTAGCGGATATTCGGCCGAGGTGTTGACGCAGCAGTATGACCACCGGGCAATCCCCATGTTTTTCTGCGCGCGCTTGCGGTTATTGTAATGTACCCATTTTTCGGCTCCAATAACAACAACACGATGGAGAAATCTCCTTCGCGTTTGCCTTTTCAGAGGCTGTTCATAGGCAAACGAACGTCGCTCCCTATCTCTTCTGGGTTTCAACTCGTGGGACACCCAATATCCTTCTTTCTCAATCATTCCCAAATGTTTCAAACACTTTGAAATTGATTGCTGACTGATACCCATCCAATGATTCTGATAATTCTTCTTGAGTTTGACACGAGTCTTCAGTAAGAATCGCTCGCCTCCAACAACTTTTCCCCTCCACCACTATGTCGGTCTTCGACAGCAAAATCACCACTCACCACTTTAAACGTTAGAACTATTTCCGCCGATACGTTCTGTCACTAATAGCCGTTTACCAACTATTACCGCTATCTTTTGGAAAACGGCGGGAGCAAAGTTGTAGACCTAATACCTAGCCCCTCTTCAAACACCCAATTTTGTATGGTTGATGTAACTTGGAAAATCGACTTTATTAACAATGGAGAACGAGCACATTTGCGTTATTTACTAATTTTGATAGGGCAGAAAAGGCTTTACAACTTTCTTTCCTTGGCCAAACTTCAAACTCATAGGAAGTGAAACCTCACTATGGGGAAAACGTTTTGTTTAAGGGTATTAAGGCAGTTAGGGAACCGGAAGAGCCTTCCTTTACCTGACCTCCAGAATTATCAGGTCAGGTAGCAAGTCAAGTTGAAGTTACTTCGGACTCCTACTTTCTTCACATAATCTTGCCCTTCTTACAGAAAATCTGGCTGACAATTTTTATATGATTTCAAAGTCATCCTCCTTTCACATAGTTTTTGTAGGATCCGAGGGCAGAATAAAGGAGGTCAACTTTGAATTTGTGGTGATTGATCCGCCGGTGCCTTTTCATTTGCAGAGTAGATGGCACCTAAAACTCATAAACTTAATTTCTTTTTCAAGAACAGCTTTAAGTTGTTTTTTTTTGCTGTTTAATCATAAGAGGAATAGAATTCTTTGTAGAATTCATGACCAAACTTGCTACTTGTTTAGCATTCGCTTGGAGTTGTCTTAATGACTTATGAGAGTGCAAATTCAGAGGCAGCTACCCGTGGTAAATTTGATTTCAATAGTATCTTGGCAATATCTCATCTCTTCTGTGAAGATCGGCTTTTAGGTTTCACTTTCTTCTTTGGAGTTGTGCGGCCATGTTTCTTAGCGAAAATTATTTCTGGTAGAGAATTCGTGTTTATTTGTCACCCACTGTAAAATTTAAACACGACTATTCCAGCACACCTTCAACCTTTAACATTCTCCTTTATCATGCATTGGTGAGTCAATCATAATTTATTGGGAGAGATAATTGATTAAGATCTGCTCCAACATGCATCCTGACTGTTTCATAATATGCCATTCCCATTGCATAACTATCATGAGGAAAATTTCTTGTATTAGAAAATCTAGACGGTGACAAGGGATACGTCATCTATCTATTCGTTGTATCCCAGTGACCATTCCATCCTGACAGGCTCAATAGTCTGACTTTCGAACCCTCGCAGGTCGCATCTACTTCACATCACTAAAGTTACAATTTGCATTTTTCAGAAGTGGTAGCTATTTCAGCGTGACCTCATTTCTTATGATTTCAGTTGTATGAATCACTTATATTCACTTCACCTCATTTTGTAGTTTCAGTAAAATGAATCGACAAGGTGTTAGCCGATTACGCTTATGCATAGGTAGTAAATCAATATTTTACAAAGGTATCATTGAGTCCAGATGTTTAAAATGTTTGGTTTCTTTCTGTCAACATATTAAATTTGGGAACCAGCTGTTCAATAATTCATACCAGCGCTGGGTTTCAATGTTTCATTTGACTCCAAATTCATGAGGACATTTTCATTGAAATAATGTGCATTTATTTGAAACGCTTGAATCAAATTTTCATAATTTGGGCAGTTTTTATTGTCGGGCTTTGTGTTTACTTAGACAACTTAGAAATCGTATCGCTGTTAATGCAATGATCCGTTTAATAAAATTCCTGTGGAGATTCTAATTATTATATGACAACACTTACCACTCCCATCATCAACTTCAATAATCCCTATGACTTTGCTCCCACCTTCCCTACTGGGAACTGACTACAACTGACTACAACTGACTACAACCTCTTTATTGGTAAACACCCAGGATCTACTCTTACATTTCACATTTCTACCACAGATTTTCTCAGTTCTCCTTCTTTAACTCCTATTGGTCAGCTTCTCTCCTCCTACACCTGCTCCTTTCTCTGTGACCACTTCGCTGGTTCCATTGATAAGTCTCAATAAAACATTACCTTAACCAAATCTTCGATTTGCTTTTTATTTCTTGTAGCTTCGTAGCTGGCGCCCTACAGGCGTTCATTTTTCTTTAGCCCATTAAAGCAGGTGTTCACAACACCCGACTTGGAAGGTGGTTTATGATAAACTCGCATTCTACCATCTTTTTTTGTTGACTGGAATTAACCATTACAATTTGTTATTCACTCACCTGGTGTTCAATTCTGAGCAATGGTCTCGCGATTTCTAACTTGCGCTGTTCCACTGGCGCATACATGAATTCATACTACTGCTACTAATAAGTCAACTTATTTAGAGGTCTTATTCAGTAGGGTGTAAGTATGATGAGAGTCTGTTGTCTGGAATCCAAACAACAGATTCGTGTACTAAAAGCACTTGAGGTGCGTGAATATGGGATATGACGATCTGGTATGAGCAGAGAGATAACTGAGTGATATTAGATGGCAAATTCTGTTGAAGTGAAATTTTGTAAATGGAAATAAGTAAAACATTTTTCGAAATGACCATTATGTATTCAAATTTGAATTTAGTCACCTATGGCGTATGATCTTAGCCTGACTTATATTCTGTTATTATTGCTAGATGTTGACACCATATTAATCAATACAATTCGTCATCTGGCCCATTGGACGCAGATAATGAAAAATACTACAGCATGAAGTCCTCATTGGCGAACGTTTATGGTCGTCTTACGGCTAGGCCTTAGTTAGGAATTTGTTACCCAAAATCGCTGGCCTCAGTGACCACCTAGATTCTATTGATTTGGGGTTATAAGAGGAAAACAAAATTGAAGTTGCGTAATAAAATTGATCGGAGACGGAATATGGCCATGTCGCTTCTTAGTTAATGAAAATGATATTGTGTAGAATTTGAGAATAATTTTCAAACTTTACAATTGCCAAGTTCGATTGGAGATGGCATAAAATTTCATGAGCATTGGCGTCGAGAACTGCCTTTACCTTTCGTATCCCCACCAATTTCAATAAGTAATTTGTAAATTTGGTGGACAATATATCCACAGATTTGAAAGTACTAATTTATTGTAAAACTATTGGCACTTAAGAGTAATCGATTTGCCCACGATTTTAGTAATTAAAATTGTTTTGTTTTTAACTATTGACTAAAAATGCCAATTCATCCACTGGGAAAATCTTACTCCATTATGCAAAAGACGTCATTTGTCTGTAGCAGACTGAAATCCGTGGCGTACGCAACCTGCACACGAGAAAATGCGCTATCGAACATTTTGGAGTGTGCGGCCGTACGCACAGAGCACCGCTCAGATATTTTGCCATTAACGTTCAGAAAAGTTATGGTAGGATTATATGATAACTAATCATGTTTCTCGATTTCATAATTTGCGATAATTTGTAATGTACGTCTTGCTTGCACGACTCTTCCTGCTCTCTATCTTCGCAATAGCCTTTCTGACTAGGAAGAACCGCCATAGAGATTTCTGAGCACAGTCGAGGCTTATCAGAGTAGCTAATCCACTACAAATCGACGTTACTTAGTATACGCTTGGCATAGCCCGTTGCTCTACTGCCTATAAACTGTTCGGATTTCTCATTAGTCCTGTTCAAATAATATATATATATAATAACCTAAAAGTCGATTTTGTATTCTGTATTCGTTAAATACCATTGTGTGCAATTCAATTATGCACATAACTATGTTTTAAGATGCAATTTTATGTGGCACTCACGAGTAAGGAAAAACACGTACAAATTATAAATGGTCACTTCCATTTATTGATAAGATTCTAATTTTGCATGCAAGCGTTTCTTCGCATGGTATTAGACGTTCTATTTTTAATGCCTCCGAGTGGTGACTGGCTGGATCGCTGAGTGGGATGGTATCGTCGGTGCCCGTATTGTCAGGTGTTGATTGATGAGCCTTGCCTCTAGCATAAATACATGCTGGAAATTGAGTATAAACTGAATACAAACCAAAGAATAAAAATCCAAAGATAAAAGCACAGTTGCTGGTCAATGTCTTAAAACACTTTATACAATAAGGGAACAAAATTTCACAGAAGTTTTTTCTTTGCAAATGCCAAAAATTTGTTTTAAGCGCAATCGTCAACGGGTAGCTTGGGTAAATAAATATAATGCAATTACATATATTGGTTGCTTTTCGTACTACTTTCCCACCTATTGCTTCAAAAAGGTTACTTTTGCTGACTTGTTTAAGGAGCTGTCCCATGTTTGCAACATTCTCAAGAGAGGGTAATGAAACAGACGAAGCATCTTAGAAATTTATTAGAAAAATAAAATTCGATACGATTTACGTAACTTTGCTCTCGGTCTTTTAGCGGTAGCTGCAAATCATTATTAATCAAATAAGTCTTCCAACACAAATATTCCACTCGTTAATTAGCCACCTCTATCATATATTGTGGATATTTTAATGTGCCTACGGTGTATATATTTGACGCGATTCGTTTCATTAATGGATAATGATCTTACAAATTAGTATCTTTTGCAAATTCGATGTAAAGTATACAATAAACTTAAAGCATAATAAAACATAAAGCATATTGTTGATAATTAATCAGAGTAAAAAACGCCTAAAATCTTAGCCATTTTGTCAAAAAAGAATAGTAGGTCTAGTTTGAACTTATAAACGAAAAAACGTAATAGTAAGAGGAATTTTCTTGTCATAGGACAAAATCTACAAAATATGTAAAACTACTTTATCGAGCCACTGTGCGATTTATGGCCAATGAACTGAGGCCTATTGCTGCCCATATAACTGATCCACACTTTGAAAATACTGGGCTTCAAGCAATTTTTCAACACTGGCGATTGTGTAAGCTTAATTGCCGTTGTGTTTTTGGTATTTCGGATTTGCATTTATTCATTCCTGAAATAATTTTTTATTTGATGGATATTTTTTGATTTCCTAATTTCTGGAAAACATCTGCAATTTTAGCATGTACGATCGTCGAGAGGCATTTATGGTAGGTTTACTCTACTCTTTAGCATTGTGTGGAATTGTTCACTATTTTATAAATCCAATACAACCAACTGCATACATGGATGAAGAATTTCACGTTGTTCAAACCTTAACATATATAAAAGGTGATTGGAGATCTTGGAATCCAAAGATTACAACACCTCCTGGACTTTATGTCCTAACCACTCTCGTATGGCGCTTTGTGCCCTTCAAAGCAACAGTTGAAAATTTCCGATTTCTCAATTGTATTATCGCTGGTGCTAACTACATAATCCTAGCGGAGTTGACACAGGATATTTTAAAAGCACTGGCCATTTTCACTTTACCTGTCCTCACTTTCACCAGTCTTCTCTTTTATACGGATCAGTTATCTCTTTTGGCTATTCTTTCTTCTCTATTTGCTCAGCGATCGTCGAATAACTTTCTTTCATTCCTTTTCGGATGCTTTGCTTGTTTCGTCCGCCAAACTAATGTTGTTTGGCTTGCCTTTATGATCGGCGAAAGGGCTGTTCAGCGAATAGCTGCTTCCTATCCTTGTGTTCGACGGAGTTCCTTTGAGTGGAGTATTTATATTCTCAATAATCTTGTCGATGTTATCTCAGCTTTTTGCAAGGCAGCTTTAGTTGACGCTTACCATCATACGGCAACAATTATTCTTTTCGTAGCTTCAGTAATCTTTTTCAATAACGGGGATATAGTTCTTGGGGATAAATCCGCCCACAAGCCGGTTTTCCACATTCCTCAATTGTTTTATTTCTTTGTCTTCTGTGTTGCTCACACGTCTTTAACCTTCTTGCATTACCTTGGTAGTAATCTCCGTATTCCACGTGGAAATTCTCTGGTATTTTCCACCCTCTTTACAATTCTGATTATTATTATGATACACTTTTTCACCTACGAACATCCTTATCTCCTTTCTGATAACCGTCATTACACGTTTTACATTTGGTCGCGTTTCTTCAGACGCTTTCCAGAAGTTAAATATACCTTTGCACCCTTGTATCTTGTTAGTGGGAGTTATGTTTGCTCCGGACTTCAAGGAGGAATGATTTCCGAATTTCTGACCACTTTGGGCTTCCTGATTGCAACCGCCTTAGCTATCGTACCAGCTGGTTTGGTCGAACCTCGCTACTTTATAACCCCTTTTATTATTTGGCGTCTATTGAAATCGTCAAGGTCGAATGAATCCAGGGCTTTCATTGGGGAAATTTTCATCAATTTTGGGATCAATTTTGCCACGATTTATTTATTCCTCTATTATCCCTTCAAGTGGATTTCTCAACCCTTTACTTGGCAGCGTTTTATGTGGTAATCTACGGACTCCTTTCCTCTCCTTCCTTTTCTATATATGTTTGTTGTCTAATTATGATTGAATTGTGCCTGATAGCTCTTTGGTGCTTTTCTGGGCAGTAATTTACGTTCATCATCGTTTTTGATGTACATAATCAATTATGTAGTAAATGTTAATAAATATCACCAATGTATTACCATTTAATTAGTAATTGTTTTTTATAACCCTATTCAATAGTACAGGGGAAGGGGTTCTCCATTTGCTAACCATTCATACATAGCAGGTAAGGCTTATTTTCCCATGAAAAAAATAACTCTAATTGCCTGGGGGAGGGAGTGCTTAAATACGTGGAAATAGTTTTTTTTTTCATTTCACGTTATCCGTGCTCTTGAAACTTCAACTTGCATACTTTATAACTTCTCAGTTACCACTAATATTATACTCTTATTTAACCCCTTAACGCCCTGTACGGTTCTCCTTCAAAATAAGCTTCATTGGTACTAGACTCGTAACAGAAGGCGATATTGCCGTTTGAAACATGTTCAATATGTCTATAGTATTCGCCTGATATCACCGAAACACATTGTATCGGCGGCATCAGTCTGCTGGGAGACAAGCGTGAGTGTGCACGCGTTGGGTGCATTTTTCAAAAAATAATCCGGGTGTTCAGGGGTTAAGTTATTCAGTTTCCCATAGCTCGGGCGACAGCTTTCTATTAACAAAATACCTGGTAGTAGTAAGCTTGAATATATGATAGGAGATTGGTTGCTTTGTTAGCCAGTGATTGCAGCGACGGCCTCTATAGGTGGTCTTGCATATCTCGGTGTGAGCATGGGAATCCAACAGTCGATAATCCGATCCATGAGAAGTGGAGCTTGCAGATTTTTCCCGAGTGCACCGGAGTCAATTCGAATGAACCCTCTACTTTGAGTTTGACGGAGGGACCAACAGGAATACAGCTATCTATTGATATTTTGAGAAGATTGACATATCGTTATTATTGCTACAACCCGCGGTAAGTAAACGAGTATTCCTATTTTTTGTCGTGAGAAAGCAATTTAAATAAAGCCAGTGTATCAAAAAAGCCGTACTTAATTTAGTATTTGGAGTTGGATTGTAGAATGCACACTTAATGGGATCCTCACTATTTCAAATTCCAAAATTCATTCTTCTTGATTTGTCGCTCTCGAATCACTCTTCATATTCTTCACCACCATGTCTAGTCTCTATTGGCGGTTGATTAATTAGCATGGTAAGTTTTATCAAGTAAACTCGTTTTTTTTCTCCTAACTTCCTGGAAAGGAGGATAATCTTATGTAATCTTAACGCAGTGTCTTCTAATGCGCTCTTGTTCGAGTGCAAAAAAATTGGATTAGCTCTTGATACTGTAACATTTGAACAAAAAATAGCATTGGCAATATCACTTTCCTCGTGTTCATCGTAATTATCATCCATCAGTAGCAATCATTTTGAAAGGAAAATGAGCTTTGGTCGAGTTTGGACGTGGTTGCACTGACAAAGAGACCTTGGAGGCTTAAACCTCAAAGAGGACAGATTGCGAAGTCTAAGGGAAGGTATGAGTACAGCAGCCTTCTTTATGATCCTTTAAGTGATATATTTTATACGTACATTGAGTGGACGAACAGCGCTTTTATAATCCCCAGCTTCGTAGTGAGGACATAGAGATTGTGTTTTATGATCAAGCAGACAGAATTTGTAGTTGTTGTTTTGATCGCTGTTGGGTTGGAGGCAGGTAGTGCTGCAATGCCTAAACGTGGAAGATTTCAGAGGGTGCGTAAGATCTGTTATTTTTACAGTTTCTCCGAATGATGGATGCAGCTTCATATCATTTCTGGCAACCTGAATAATTGTCGCAATGGGAGCCATCGCCAAAGATAATACTACAAACGTGGTTCGAATGAAATAATCATAAAATCAGCAACAGTATGTGTAAGCAAGAACACCATGAGAGTACTTAGTCCTAATATTTGCAGAACATTTATTTCAGCAACCGATTTCTCAACTACTTTGGCAGCCACCAAAATGGAGGCAATACAAGAGCATGCTATCTGTTAATGAATAAATTATCGGGGTTGTTTAGCCTTGTAGATAATTGATTTTGTGAATTTTCGATGAAAGTCCGTCAGTCTCAGAGCAAGAAAGCGAAACTTGTTAAAACAAAGGAATTAAAAGGGAGGAGGAAACATGGACTAAAACACCGAAGTAAAAAAGACAGAATCTGGATTGGGGATAACAAAAAGAAAAAAAGCACGATAGAGTTTTTAAGAGAGCTTCAGCTGACTCAGTTGTGGATTGAATTTGTTAGTTAATTATCCACAGGACTGGGACCTATAGCAGGTAACAATTACACCGACTCAATTAGCAAAATATCAACAAATGTTCCATCTTCTCTATCAATGGACATTGTTGAAAACATTTAGGGTTTGATTGCAGCAAGCCGGATGGTCAGGATAATGTAGCAATTGAAAAAGTACTATAAAACAAGGGCCTATGGAAGAGGAGAAACCTCTGCTCAAACATATGACTGCTAAATTTCTATCGAACAAAGGAACATAAACTAGAGACGCCATCAAAGACTGCGGAACTCAATCAATTAATAAAGCAGCACGAACGGAAATCGCGGGTGCCATATTCAAAGGTGAACATAACGATAACGCCCGACATCAAGTATGACAATTTACCTAAAAAGGTTCCTCAACCGAAAATTTGGAGGCTTACTATCTACCACGATGCTAAAATTATTTCCAGAGGGCAAAGTTACAAAATGGCAAGGAAATTATGTGAACAAACGAACATTAGCCGCATATCGATTGACCGAGATTTTGATGATACATCGCTAATCGTCATGACCACCAATGCTTGTCGAACTCCAAATCTTCGCATATCCACAACTTATCTCAAATCAACTCTTTATTTACAAGACAGTCCAATCGGGAGAGAGAAGCTACCATTTGCTTTGTTTGGACGGCACAAATAAATTTTAGTTGCAAACAATAACTAAGATTGGTTAAGAGTAAGTTTGATAGCCGATTAGCGAGATGGAGTGGAAAAGATGCTGAGTAAGCTCCAATAATTCAAATCGATAAGACCAATTTTAATCTTTAGGCGACTCTTCAGCTTCTACAACAAGGTCCTCCACTCATTCTTTAGCAACCCAAGTATTACCCGGTTGCAGATTGTCTAGAGACACAAAGCAACTAGTGGAGGACCCATGCCTGATAAATCAGTATTCAAAATAAAAATAATAAGTATATTGACACGTCGACCCAGCATGAACTCTCATAGTTCGCCATCTGATGGACCCCACTTGTGATCATTCTACCTTGACAACAGAAAACACTTCGAAATATTGTTTGACTTGACCAACGACACAAATACTAGAGAGAAAATTGATTTTCTTGCAAAAATACAATTTATATAAAGCGAATTACGAATTTATTTCGTTAATTTGAACTGTGTTTGAATTTCCATAATTTCAAGGCAGACACCAGAGTTATCATCATAATCCGTCCATTCCTAAGAAAGTAGACAACACCATAAGCAACATTGCTTGATATATAAATATGTATAGAGATGCTTTCAACCTACACCAGGGGAAAGATCTACGTCAGAAAAGACGGTTTCATTGATGGAGGAGGATGTAACCCGCCAACCATCCCGAATGGAAAATTCGACAGGCTCTAAACCGTTACAGTTGAATCGAACAATAGGTCGAAGTTGTCCAGAGTCATCGCTGGTATAAGGCTTTACACTACCTTCGACAATATCTTTGAGAATAGGAAAAAATGAGGACATAAGTGAAAATAAAGTTTCTTAAGAAAATAAGTAATACCAGAAGTGAGTTCACGACCACAAAATTTGCACTTCAAGACCATATTGACGGCACCCCTGGAGCCAGTGATAGGGATTCTCTCTTCGGAATTTATCGAAACAAATTTTTCATGAATTTCACCACAATTTGTACATAGTACCTTGGAAGAAGGATTAGTACACGGCTCGTGTAGTTACCTTTATAAACCAATCGGTATCTGTATTTGGTGGAAGTATTTCTTTAACATTTGTAAGTTGAGCAGAGAATAGGAGTTCGAAATTCTATAAAAGGAGTATCAGTTAAAGGTTAAGAAAGTTAAAATACTAGATGTTAAAAGACACGTGCAACACAAATAAAAAACAGTCACCGGCATACTGCTAACTACCAAAAGCCTATAACAGAAATATATACCGGTTAAGTATAAAAACACAGACCTTAAGTATCCATTAGGGTACTAACAAAATACAAGCAAAATCTGCATTAATTTTTGTAAAATCTTATTATTTAAATTTTATCATGCTTATCTACCAGACAAAAGAAAGAGATGTTGGAAGACAATTAAATTAACGCTCGTACAACTTAGCCGACTCGGACCAACTCGAGAATTCTACTATTTGAATTAAATCGCAGAGTTTAGAACAATACCATGCATCATAATCTAACTAAATTTGTTACACACCTAATGCAACCAGTATATTTTTTAAATTTCATTTGTAAAATAATCTCTGTGAAATTTGAACATTGTCGGTTTCGTAAGAAAATACCGTTAAGTTTCTGTAAAGGAAGACCATATTATTAATAAAATATAAATCAGAGGGATATTTATAACTTGATTTGAAACTCAACCACCCACATGGTACGTCGAAAGCAGTAAATGGTATGCAAATAATGATAACCGGCTTCATAAGAATTTAAAAAAAGTAGTATTGCATCAAAGTGGTGAATTATCGTTATAGATGGATAAAAATGGAAGAATAATCAATCATTATTAATGTTCAGGAAAATTGGTTGACCTTTTCCAATATATATGGTTATATTAAAGGATAAATTGTTAACTCAGAACAAGAGAATTTATCATTTATTCAACAATATAGGATATACTGACTAATAAAAATACTAAATTCTTTTAGAAAATCAGCTACATTTTCTTAAAACAAGTTTGGTTGTGTAATTAATTAAGTGATTACATGAGCAAACAACTTAAAATACAACGGGGTAAAATCTTAATTCTGTAGGGCATATTTGATTTGAGTAATACTCCTTGTATGATATTTTTAAAATTCCAATTTGCTTGACCTTGATACTTTAAGTGCATTAAGCTATTATTTAATCTCGAGACTAGAGGATGGCAATCATTTGTAAATTGCGTATAATCGTAAGTAATAGAATAGAAATTTACGTATGATTTCCAAGGCGTTTGTCATCTAAATATGGATAGAGAAGGGGAGGATGCATCTGTGGATAAACGGGACGCTGTTTTGAAAGATGAACCAGAGGAATTACCAATACGTGCATACCGCCTTGTACATCTGATTTACTCTCTAATTTTTGCTAGCATTTTTAAAAATTGCAAGTTAATCGTGCTAATTTATTTTTAGTTGAAATTATCAATCGATATTTTTTAGTAATATTAATCGATTAGTAATATTAATCGATTATTAATTATTCTTCTTTTCTAATTATGCAAGCTCAATTGACTTACAGTCATATCTTTATGTTTCTAGATGCCATTTACCTTTCTTTATATTCATATTTTTGCATACCTTACTTTTTAACAGTTTTTTGTAGTTGCTTTTATAATATTAGCATTTCTATACTTCGTTATTTTTTATATCAATTCTACTAGTAATATCATATTCCTCGTTAAAGGATACATTCCAAGTTTCATGCATTAATCATTGTATTCACGCGACGAAATACTATTGTTTTTAAAGCCTTACCATGTCGCTCATGATTTCTTGTTTGCTAAAAATTCGCCCAAGTCCAACGATACGTTAAAAAAGGACAGTTATTTCTCATAGATCACCTCAGACTTATTAATTCTTGTGACTAGCATGGTGTGCTATAGTCTAAATGCCTTCAAGCTAATCATCTGATAAACTCACTGAAGTCGCATGCTTTAAAAGAATGCATTGGGCATTAACTTGGCACTTTTTTCACTTAATTTCTGCTTTAAGTTTTACTTATTTTCATAAATATGAAACAATAGGTAGGGGATCACCAGAATGCAGATAGGCTTTCCTCACGTGGTCGTTCAACAACATCCAGTAATCGATTAACAATGCTACTTCGGTCTTCCCTACGACTTTCAGCTCCCAGAAAAAAGTCCTCCATTTCCTCAGCAAGATCCCTGACAGCCCCATGCTCCCCGAATCTTGCTGGAATTCCACGACCTTTCATAGTGAAGGAAGTATCCTCGATAGTCAGTGCTTCTAGTCTCGGATATCCCTTTTGTCGGATTTGTCATGATACCAGTGCAGACGAAACTCTGGGACGATTAATCTCCCCTTGTCTTTGTGATGGCAGCTTGAAATACGTCCACGAAAAATGTATTCAAAGATGGGTAGATATTAGCAATTCAAAAAGGTGTGAACTCTGCCATTTTGAGTATGAAATAAACTCCTACACCAAACCACTAAATGAGGTAAGTAAATTACTGAAGTAATTTAAATATACTCAGCATTAGATGTTTATAGCAACTGTAATTTTTTCCCAGTGGAGGTGCTGCCCATTTACTATAGGAGATCTCCGAAAAATGTTCTGTTTCACACTGATTTATTTGATGATTCAAGCCAGCGTAGGCTGGGCTCTTTATGCTCTTATAACGAATATCTCTTCTCCCGGAGTATCAACTCCACGGCATGCTTGGCAGTTTTGGCTGAAAGTAATAGTAATCCTTATTGGAATATCATGTGTTGGTGTATTTGCCTACATTCAAATCCGATATTGTTTTGGAATTTGCAAGCAATGGAGAAGGATCAATCGAGTTTGTCAGATTCAAGAACCAAGTGGGGAGAGGATTGCGAAATTACGACTGGAATTACGCTCTTCCTCACCTTATGGACAGGATGATATTTTCACTTCTTTGCCATAGAAGAAGACTAATTATGACGTCTTTCTCTCCTCTCGTACCCTTTACATGAACAATCTCTCTTCCCTTCCAGCTTTCTATTTACAATTTTTGTTAGGAGCAAAAATTTCCTACATTTTGTACTCATACGAAAAAGAAAAATCTATTTTGTTTATAGTTATTCAAGCTATTTTTCTACAAATGTAGGCCCATTTTAAAATATTCAAAGCATTACACAGTTATATGATTAACATTCACTTGACCTTATCTATATAGAAAATTCAAAATGCAATTTCCATCGAAATATAGATGTGTTATCGGCTAGTAAGTAATAAGCCATATGCTATTAATACACAACGAAAATGGCATCGAATGAAGACGTCTATAATTTTTTTAAGATCAAGATGAGTGGAGACTGAACAGAATGCGAGCAATTAGAAATAATTATTCATAAATTTAAATTGTCTAATTATTTTATTTTGTCTGCTTTTTCTTTCAAACATTAAGTTGTAAGATGATGCCATATAAGAATTTTGCTGTTAAGAGGACTATTTTCTTCAAATAGTGTGTTTGAAAAAAGCAGATTCCATCGAACACTCAAGTATGACTGACTGCGAAAGTTAGCAAGAAAAAGATTAATTTAGCTACGAAACATGTCCATGTAGAGATCGTATTTACCAGATTTAAATCACAAAATTTCCTGCTTACTATGGGTAAGGCTAAGTTATTTTTGATTAAAATAAACTATGTAAAATTATAAACACAAAGATTTTAATAAGCGCATGGCACCCAGACCAGTGTAAGAATGCATTTTCTAATGGTCTAGTTAAATCAAAGGCAAAAAATATGGAGACGTCAATTCTACTTTGCGTTATCCTTTATTGTGATTTGTTTATCGGTTTCTATTGAATTATTTGTCCTCTCCAAATAATTGTGTTTATGACTCATTCCTCGGCCTATTAACGCCTTATCGTTTTCCGTCATAGTGCACAACACTTGATATTAAGAAGTTGCTGTAATTACCTTTTCAGCTTTCTAGCTTTCTGGTTGTTAATTCGTCTCCGTTTACCCTAAATAACACTTCAGTTATTTTTTAAAAAATGTACTCAACCGCACTAAAGTGTATCTCAAAGCAGACTGATGACGCCGGCGTGATGAGTTTTGGTGGTATCAGGCGAAAGATATAGACGTATTGAACATGGTTCAAACGGCGACAGCGTCTTCTGTTACGAGTCTAGTACTAATGGAGTTTATTTTGAAAGAGGACCGTAGGGTCCTAAGGGTTAAATATCCTACCATCGACACTGACACATACTCGCTTTGGACAGTTGAAAAAAGGACAATAGTAGTTGACTTATTAAATCCCACATTATTATCTTTTAACCTGAAAACACTCTAATTATAATTCATGGGAAGTCTATCATTAATTTTGCAATCCTTTAATTTGAATAAATTTATCCATAAGCCACACCAGGAGTATGCTGAAGTCATAAGTGCTAGTAATGAATGAGTCTTAAGTAGACTTTGGAATGGAGGCGCATGATTTATAAAATGGAATAATCCACACAAATTTAACTTTCTCTATTGATTTACCATCGAAAATTGTTTAATCGTGCATATTTTATGTGAGTTCATTAACAAGTTGTACACAAAAAAGAACTCTTCCTCGAGGAAAGTAATTTTACTTTGCAGAAAATTTACTTTAAACCCAGATCATATTGTAGGAATTTCAAGAGTCCTTCTGGACAAACCTTTTCAACTCCTCGTTTTGTCTAGAAAGTTAAGATTAAATGATTAAGGTGATTAAAGTCATTAATGTTCCTATTAAGGCATTTTATTTGGTGAAATCTATAAATCGGGAGAGCACCAATTGTATAAGTCCAATAGTGCTAAGAAATAAGTAACACACCTTCTTCTCATGTATTAATTAAATTCAAAGGATTGCCAATACTGTCAATGTATTTTATGGCATTATAGTGTAATAATTTTTAATTCAAACGATAGCATCAAAAAGAAGCTGTATTTGCAGCCTGGAGGCCTGAGGTCTCCGTGTTCCCATAGTCTCCAAAGTACTATTCAAACGTTCAAATTTAATGATTTGGTTCAAGGATTTTCGTGAACAAAAGCATGGTTAAAATACCTAGGGCTTGTTTATCAGGTATATTTTCGACATCCTCTTAAAACAAAGGACAAGCGAATAAATAGTAACTAAATTTGGCATGATTAAAGCAAAAAATTAACTCTTAAGATAAATCAAATCGCCCATTTTTTTTGCACCAAAGGGATGAGAAAAAACAAGAAATTACAAAGTCACTTTCTAGTGAGAAGAAATTAATTTCCTTTAACTGCATCTTGGAAAGTCAATCTGTAATTGATTCTTCAATTAACAATCATTGTGAGGTTGGGTAGGACAGAAATGGTGGTGAACCTCGCTTAGAAAGAACATTTTATTGACGCACAAGATTCATAAAAGTGTCCTTATTTAAGCCTATTCTCGCAATTTACATTATTGTATCCGCCATATCAAAAATTCATTTAAAGGATATAATCAAAATGTATGATGTATCATAATTTTTACTGATACAGTTATTGGGTTGGTAAATTGGGGATTACAGCATTAATCAACTTGTGATCGGCGCTGCACTGTCCACAAGGCCTTAATAGCTTGAGCATTTAGGAGTGTCCTGTTTTGTTGAAGCTCGGTTGTCAACGGCACCATAATATCAGTTGCAGTATATATTGATTTCCAAGAGCAAATTTTCTTGTTTTTCAAGAATTTTTCTCAATTAGACACTTCACAAACCGGTCTGACCGTGGAAGAAGCCGTGCATCTAAATTTTCCAGTTTCTAAAGCTTAAGCCGTAGCGACACTCCCGGTTTGAGATCTGTAAAGTCACAACAAAGAAAATTGGCAAGAATATTTCCCATTTCCACATTATTCAATTTTTATCACCCACTTAACGTATATTTTAGCTAGTTACAAACGGAAATTGCTCTTAACAAGGAGAGTAAGCTCAAGCAGAATGAGTCAGAAAAGGAGAAAAATCGATAGATGTCTAGAGCCTTATTCTCAATCAGGTGACTGTGGTAAAAAATTTTTTAAATTAATTGATGACCGAAAGCAAATTCCAAGGTCTCGGCATTTTTCAACAAAAAATTTTAAAATTACTTGATAATTATTGCGAATTATTAACTTTCTACTAAATCCCACAGTCCCCAAAACCATTAATTTAAATATTAAAAAACGTTAATTCATTTCCCTTACATAAACAACAAAGTAAAATGGGAAAATTTTTAATCCCAACCTACCTGTAAGTAAAATTGTGTTAGTGCTAGATTTAATATGGAGAAGTTTTATAATTGGCTAATTGCCAATCACATCTCATAGTTTGTTAACATGCAATCGAGGTCGTGTTTATGAGCATTCCCACGATGATATTGCAAAGTTACATTAGGTACCACTGATATAAATACCATCTACATCTATACTGAATAGATAAACATAGTAAATTTTACTGTGAATTATCAGGACCAAAGTGGTGCTGCACCCGTCGAGAAAAGTAATTGACCGCGTAAATCGTGATATAGTTGTCAATCGCGTCTATCACTAATACCCGACAACAGCAGTTCCCAGAACAAGAGTGTATAGTCGTGAATGTATTGGGCAGTGAAGATTAAAATTCAAGAGAGCTAGGGAGAGGGGGAATGGTGGAGGGTGGAGAAAAGAATTTAATTAAAAGAAGGGAAAACAGTAATAAAAGACTAGACGATGAGCAAGGCTATGAATGAGGGGTTATGTGTGCACGAGTGCTAAAGTCTATTCAGGAGGGCAGTACAAGTAGGAATCGATAATTGATATTCTGCAATTGCTTGTTTGCATTCAGTTTAACTAAACAATGAAAATATAAAACCTGTTTTCCATTGAATTTTTTAAACCAATACATTGTTTGAAAATAATTTTGAGAATCATTTACGCGAAATCTTTCAAAGAATACAACAGAGCGTAATCTAGTTATCGACTTTACAATTTTTTAAACTGACTTTCAAACCAATAGGCAGCCGATACAGATATATATTAACTTGATTAATAGGAAAATATCACTTATAAACTCAAACTCCTAACCGGAATTTGAGCGCTTGGTTAAAAAGATACTTCGATTTCAATGAAAAATGATAAATGGGAAAAAAGATGGCTTTAGAAGTTTTTATTATGAGCAAGATAACGTGGGAACTATATTCATGATTTTTTATTTTTTATTATAATTCACTTATCGATTTTCATACAATTTATTGCTTTTTTATATAATTGAGTCTGTAATTCATGTTGATTTTATTTAAGTAGTTTATTGATTACTTCCGTTGAACAGTCTTGGCTTCTGCATTTTACTCTCATAATTAATTAACTTTTAAGAATGCTAATTGCGATCCCCCCAATGTTCGCTCCCAAAAAATGCATTGCTTGTGCCTCTGTCTCAATCCTGTCTTGAGGTAGTTTAAATCAAGCAACTGAAAGGATCAGTAACTAATTATTTTTAAGTTCTCATATTTTAAAATGGAACACTTTATGTTCTGAAATATAAGCAAGAGGAATGGTAACTATAATCATGAGTTTAATAATTGGGAATTGGGAGAAGTCCACTTCAATAGATCTCCAAAATCATCTTGTCAGCTGCTTTCTCGACTTCCTTTCTCAGGTTTATCACAGGAAATTGTCACCTCCTTCGTACAACCAGTGCTAAGCTCAAATTATTGTATTAATTTTGGCTATAATAGAAATGAAACGAAAAGACGGAAATATCAAATTTTGCGAGAATTGAATAGCCGGTAGTGTTCGCATATTTTTTAATTCAACCATTAGACAAATTCTTGAGAAAATTACCGCAACTCTATAAATTAGTTAACTGATTAGTAGAAATGCTACTAACGTAAGAGACTTAAGGCTAACCATAACACTGCAAGAATCCTGATATTAGAATGGCAAGTGAAGAACCTGCACAACTCATTCATGGCCAACTTTCAACAAAGAATATACCGTCTGTGGGCAGCTATAAAAATTACCCATTGTTCCCCTGACCCAAGGGTTCATTTGTGCCATTATATACTCTGCTAACTATATAGAAAGTTTACACAAATTGACGATTAATCAATATACATGTCAAGGAAGTCTTTCATATGATCAGTTTATCAGTGATTTAAGCGGCCAAATTATAAAATCATAAATTCACACCTCAGTGGAATTTGAACAAAATAGTAAGTGCAAGACAGCCAACTGTATGCAAATGTTAGCAGGAAAAACACCATCATTTTGTTCTCAAAAAAAACCAATTTGCTATTTCCTAAGCGATAACACTCCACAACGACTTCAATAAGCAAGTTTGGTATCCCTTTGTGCAATAGAAAGGCAGAGCTAAATTAGAACTCCATATAATCGAATGTCATTCATAACGTTGATATTTGAAATCGTAACAGAGCTCTTCAAATGACCTTCAAGGAAACAGTGAGAACAACGCAACACAAATTCCTCAGATCGGAATGATGAAGAGTAAATTTCGAACACGGATAATAAAATATCACTCTTCTTTCTTCTCAAATTGCATTTAATCACTCCAAGTTCGCGTTCTAGGTAAGTATAATGTAAGAATAACCTTTCTGATGGACGGAAATATCAATATAAGAGGAATTTCCTTCCTTAAGGGGAGCAATTTTACACCAAATGAACTTCCGCTAAAACCCTTTTTTTTGGCAGAAAATGAATATTTCACTAGCTTAAAAGGTGAATTTTGTGGTCCAACCAATGCGAGCATTTATGGCTAAAGTCGTTCCCTATACACGCCATTTGCATAAATACGAAATCACACACCAAACTATACCTGGTACTGTGTCGATGAAGCAAAGGCTGAAATGCTTTGGCAAAATATAGCCTGTACCAAAAATAACCAATTTAATGCCATGGAACTGGGGTGGACACTTCAGCGAGTTCTTTTGAATGTATGCAGTTCTAGTTAATCGACTTCTTCCATTAGCATTTTGGATATACAGTTATTTAGAGAAATAAAATGCATTCGACATTTTATTCCAAGTTTTCCAGAAGTAGCTACGTCCTGCTTAATAATAATTATATTGAGAGTGCTATTCATTTTGAATATAAATGGGCAATCAGCAAACTATTCAAGCAACCATCGAGGTCATATCTAACTTGAATTCAAAATCATTAAGTTGTCAATATTTTCAAAAGTGAAATAGTTCACTGTCCCTCGCCTGGATGATCAATCTTCATAATGAGAATAGCAAAGGTACGTTTGATGTAACCCAAAATCATTAACGATTTCATTTGTATTCATTCGAGTACTAGAGCAAGAAGATGCCTAGATCTCAGGACTTAATATTGAGATGAGGGAGTGGGAAGGGATAAATTTACGTGGTTTCGCAACTTTTATTTTTCACTACTCAGTTTGGATTTTAGTAGTATTTGTTATAGGATTTTCACATCAGGGTGGAGATGATATTTTAATAGATGTCAGTTTCCTCAAGGTGCCTTTTGTAATGCTTCAGGAATTAATAAATTTGGCGTATGAAGTCGCTAGCAACAGTGGGTTTAGGAACTTAATTCACCTGACATCCATAATGAAAAAGGAAATCTTAACATATTCCAGTTAAAAATTAAAAACCTTGTGAACCAAGAGTAATTGACGCATCACTTGTCCAAGTTATTCGATTCATGCTATCTCTTCCAATAAATGAAAACTTAATTACTTATATGATACTCAAAAATTAAACGTTATCATTGAAAGTTCCAAGTTTAAAAAGAAAGTGCAGGGTAGGTAGGAGAAGTGAGAGTTAGAAAATCGGACCACGAAAACCAAAATACACAGCACAACGGTTGATGCAGTTGAACTTGAGGTTCCATCCCACTTATCACTCCTTCTCACCGTCTCCCACTTCATGCAAAATATCCAGATAAAAGATTTCCATTTGACTTCGGAGCCACAACTCTTCTTCACTATTCCTGCAACACCCATTTACTAGACAATGCAATGTGCCACTCGGCAGATCACCTCTCCATTTGGGATGATCGATCTGCTAGTGTTGAAAGGAAATATTCACACGATCTGTCACTGAATTCTTGACACAATTCCTGCCCACGCCTGTTGGATGGTTGTTAAATTCCGTCGAATAGTCTTGTTATTTCAACCTCACTTCTGGCCTAGATGTGTAGAATTCATGATGATCGCACATGATCTCAGGATAATTGAGGTGGGATAGGTGAAAGTTATAACATGGTGGAAGTCGACAAGCAGTTTTCACTACTTCAAGTGAACTACTCGACGTCCAAGTCCAATGCTTACTCCTGCAATTCACCCCACTTCTGCTTTCCGAATTCGTACACGCTCATTTTTGTGTGTGACTGATATGAGTGTAGATGGCAGCAATTCAGTCGATTTCAACATGGCGTACAGCATACACATTAGACTGGTGCTAGAGCTCTGTGAAGCTCCAGAGTTACTTCTTCGTCTTCTCACTTTTCCTTACACCATTCAATCCACTCTCAAAGTTATATTCATGCGAAAATTGTCCTTTCGTTTCACTGAACAGCCTCACATTCGCAATAATCTAATGAAAGTACATATCTGGCAGCTCAAAAATAAGCAGAGTGGTTGCAGTATCCGTTTCTTCCATTCACTCCACGGTTATAGCCGACATGAGGACTGTCGAGTTAGAAAGTTCGAATAGTAGACAATTCCACTGCATGGTTTCCTTCACATTTCATGGGAAATTATTATTAATTCTCAACAATAGTCATATCAGGCAAATTTTGCAGTCAACTGGAAAGTTGAACCACATAAAAGTACAATTTGCACTTTCTCCATTCTCTGTGCTCAAATTCATTGCATTTAGGATTGTCACCTACCATTCTGCTTCATTCCAATCTTCACCTCGCAATTAGTAGGTTGAAAATGGAACGAATTTTGACAATTTGTCACAACTGCTTATCAATTTGTTCACTTGTTTGTTAGTTATATCATTTCCACGAATAATGCTTCATCATGGTGAAGCGTTTAAGAGCATGAGAAGTGGGAGGATATAAAGAGGGTGAATGATGTGATTTGGAGAGAGATCATTTAGATCGTTAGAAGTTGGAGACAGACAATGAAGAGATGCCTACTTCATCCGATCTCCAGAACTGCCAAGTCAACTGGTGTTCCAACATGGAGTTACATGCGACTTATTCTCTCAATGTGTCATGTTGTTCTTCGTACAAAAATCTGGTCATCATACTTGTACCCGATTGCACATCTATTATCTCTCCATACATCGTTCGTGACATCCATTTTCTCCACAATTCAATCTACTAGATTATGAGTTATCTTCGTTCTTGTGGTGAATGATCTGCCAATTTCTTCTCACCTCACTTCCATTTGCAAAACGCAATGGTGAAGCGTATTCATGCATCTAACCTCCTTTGTAAACACACCTTTGTCCGTTATTGATTTTAATGGTGTGAGGAATTGAAATCTTTGTGGGATTTATTGCCCAATCTTGCATTCGTTTTCATCGAAGACTCTAGTTAAAAAGTTAGAGGCAGTCATTATTGGTCTATGGAGCTTCATTATCACTTTTGCTGATTGATCTCCTTCTTTCGTTTTTTAGATTTGCTTCCACATTTCCCAGAGATATACTTTTTGCTCGAAGCTTTAACTTTCATTTGCCTCTTGCCATGCACTTCTATCGTTATCCCTTAGTTGGACTCTGTACTCTACTTAATTGTCCATCTTTCATCTTGTTATTGGATAACTGGAGTTAAACCGATGTTAGTGTTTTGCTAGCACGAACCAGAATAGGAGCTTTAATACCACGGTCACTAGGTAAAAAGCCACGACAAGTAAGCTGAAAGACGAAGGGTTTAATATTGATGATATTTCGACGAGGCTATTCAGAGAGTGCTGCAAAATTAGAAGGTAGAGGGTGCTAGGCTTAAAGATTTGACTAAGGGAGTTGAGAGGTTGCCGTCCTTTAAAATGACTGGAGTCCAGTCACTCGAATGAGTTCATCCTGATTTATGTATGCGGAGTCGGCTGACAATTAAAATGTTATCTCTTTGGATCACTTTTTGATTCACTTTTCCGTATAGGATGTCATAATCGATTCTCAAACTTCATGAGAAAGTTTGTTAGTTAAAATGCAACCCTAAATGCAAAAATACTTCAAACTACCGTGGAAAAGTAGGCCGCACTTTTTCGTATTGATTGGTCGATTTATACTCTGCGCCATTTAAAATTGTAACGTAAGTAAATTAGGTGGGAAAAAACGAATCTTACGTACAATTATTACTTCTCTGAAAAGCATTGTTTTATTATGGGTAGCAGTATCCAATTGGGAATATAGGGCAAAGTGCATAGCAATTCATGGGATGGAATATTATTTGACTTTTTTAAGGCCTTAAGTGGAGTTTGGATAGATTGGTCGACGTATGCTAAGAAGTAAAATCTTCCTTAGTTGATTTGAACACACGCTCAAACCCCCTTAAAAACATTAAATCAGACCATGGGAGCATTTGACTATAGACAATATATTCCTTTAGTTAATATTTTTAAATGAATGCGCTTTGGAGGAAATTGTCATCGTTGTTGTATAAATATAGATTAAGTCACCTTCCCATAGCTTTTGAGGACTGCATGATCAACTCTGAGCATATGGATTGAAGAAATAAATGATTTTTTTAATATCAAAATATTTCACCATGTTTGCTAATAAATATCAGATTCACTTAAGTTGTCCGGCTATCAATTTCATTACTCTGAAGTGTGAATATCAGAAATGTGATATATGTGAATTTTGGTTGTTATAAATTCATCATTTTTTCGCGTTTTGAGGTATAAAATTGACAGAAATCCCATTCTTTTTGAGTGTATGAAAATTAAATATCTATTTGGTTATTTTTGCTTCATTTGCAAGCTCGGAAAAAAAACTGAATAAAACAGAATGCTTTTGAATTATAGGAAAGCTCACGTTCAAATTGGAACAAATACAATTTTAAACGGGCAAAACGTTTTCGAAACCATAAAAGTGTTCTGTGCGTGCGTGTGAGAGAGATTACGAAATTTTTATGCTGGAGCCAATGATACCTCTCACACAACTAAACTAAAAAGAATTTTCTATTGATTGCGAATTTCGGATTAAATTGGTGCGGATTGGGGCTATAAAAATTTTTAATATAATTAAGTAAGAAATGATATTCTTGTTAGTCGAGAAGGGGAAGGTAGAAAAAACATTCCATAACATTTTGAAATTCTGATAAAGTGACGAGAAGCACCTAATTTTTAATCCAATTTGTTTACTTGAGTCAGTTGTAACTTTTTTCTGCCTTCTCATAAGTTAGATTTATTTATAAAAGTGTGATTAAGGAAATAAAAATGTACAATATCCAAGTCTGTGCAAGTCACTTTAAAGACTTATTTCCAGACGAAAAAACCTTCTAAAAGTTCTTCATGTAGGATAGAAAAAAGGCACTTGAATCTAACTGTATTTTTACCTTAGTTCTTCACTCCACCTGAGTTCACCCTCGATTGGAATTAACAGTAAAATCACTGCATCTCTTCTATGGACAGAGAATATTAGTGAACAGAGCAGATAGGATCACATACTCATTATAGTCCAGATGTATGTGCGTGATCGCACATAGATGCCTCACAGATATTAATCATTGCGCGGAGACAGAGATGACGATGTATTACTGACTCAACAAAGGTAGATGTGCCTTTATTTATTAATATTTATTTATTTTTATTATCTAATTTTGCTACTTTCCCACTCACATCCATACTGATCAAGCGCATGAGTGTTTGAGTCTATTCCTTTGGTGCCCCTAGTTCACGACAATCAAATCTCCTTACTCAATGTCTATATCAACAAAGACAATTCTTTTAATTAGAATGAGTGAACATTGAGGAGCATTCACTCCGCTGCGTTTATAACAGCTCGCTGTTCCCATTCATTTGCAGGTAGTCTCAAATGGAGCATAAAAGCTTGAATGACAACCATATTCAACTAATTGGTTAACAAGATTCGAATAATGTGGACTCACTCTGAAATTTAATTGACAAACCTTGAAGTGGAGCATTGAAACGTTTGGGTATTACGGAACAAATAAGAACTCCTCTAAAATAGCAGAGTTAAAATAATTTAAGACTTTTAGCATTTTATTTGACATAAAATCCTTAACGGGGTATTTTGCTATTTAAATCTAAACCTGATGCTTGTGTAAAGATAGCTTTTCATTTATATAAGTAAGCATAGTCTGATCTGGATAGTGAACTAATCTTGTCTACTTAAGTATAGGACTTTTATCGCCCTGGCGTATGAGCAACTGTATCATAGAATACGAGGAATGGTCAAAAAGTTCTCAGAAAAATGCCTTAACTTTAGATAGAACAAAGATTTACTGGATTTTATAAGTTCAAATATGTCTTTGGAGCTTCCTTAATGTCATTCAACTGTCCGATCATTCTATGCAAAGTAAGGATTAAGACAGCTTGCATCTCAAGCTAACAAGCAATTTATAACCCTTCAAATGGCAAATTTTGAGATCAGATCTAACATAAAATTTTTAAATAAACTTAATTGGATACCTATTTAGGCCATAGAAGCTTTACACCAGGTTTATGAGGACCCTGAACCATGTAGATTGGATTAAACGCCCTAAAGAGGGAAAAGTTCAACTTGATGACGACCCACGAGGAAAGAGACTCACCACAAGAAATTACGAAAACTTCTCCCTTGTGCAGAACCTATTCCAAGAATAGGCTCGACTAATTACCATTGAAGAAATTGCCAATGAAGTAGGAATCGCACATGGATCAACATTTTAAATTCTCACCGAAAATCTTGGCTTGAACAGGCTCTCGGTGGGTGCGTTTCCAGGAACAACAATTGATTCAAAGAGCTGAACATTCTTTAGCAACTTTGGGAAAGATAGAAGCAAACGAGGATATTTTTTAAACGTTTTATGAAACCTGATTCTACCAATTTGATGCTGAAGACGAAACCTAATCAAAAGAGTGACATCCAAAGGGAACATCTGAGCCCGTCAAGTTGAAAGTTGAAAGGTGCGTCAAAAATGTTATTGCCACTATTTTTGGGATTCAAAAGGAGTGACATTTATAACCTTTCTAGAGAGACAGAAAATGGTCACCTCAAGTTATTATGAGGGCGGTTTGAATAATTTAAAGACCTACTTCGACAAAAACGGTGCGGGAACCTCCACAGTCAAATTTTGTTCCATCATGCCAATGTCTCTGCACATTCTTTAGGAGCTGCCAGAGCCCTGTTGAGCGAATTCCGATGAGAAACATCTTTACATACTCCTTATAGTCCAGACCTAGCTTTCTCGAACTTTATTTGATTCCAAAACTGAAAGAAGACTTTAAGGGCTCTCGATCTACGCCTTTAGACGAAACGTAAAACCATTTAATTTCATGATGCCAGAGACACCCCTCAAAATTCTACCATGAGTGAACTTACAGAAATAAATAAATTACGGAATTTGTCTGATACCTTTTTGACTCACTCTCATATTAAATAGGATCCTGTTTATTACATAGTGAAAGTAAGCAAAATGAGAATACAATGAAATAAGACATTTAACAAACCTTATTATTTTATTTTCTGTTTCATCTCCTCCTTCTCCTCAAATGCTTTGGCATAATACAATAATAATAAGATTTTGGGGTGGATACTAACAATGGCAGTCAAGATTGAGAAAGCGGTGTGTGAAAGATTGTCTGCCGAGTCTGTTACTCCTCTCTTATCCACTTGAGTCCTTTTAATTGTTTCTTTCTTATACGAAAAATTTTCCAATTTTAGATACTTACAATAAATATGTTTCGCATTAAGAGCAAAATAGTTGGTTATTTAATTTCTTACAGATAATTACAATGCTGACAGATGTGCTTCTTATTAATATTATTGATTATTAATAAAATTAATTTGGAGAATTAATTAGACCGAAAATTTGGCTCGATAATAATTTTTAGGTACAATTTGACCTTTGCAGAGTTGACTAGTTTGTATCTTGACACTACTATTCGATATATTTTTTTAATTTTAAACAAAAGGGTCAAATTAAGCTCTCCCTTGAAGGAAATCATAATAATAAGAAAAATTAATTGCCTTCAGGAAGGGTGAACTGAATTTTTTAATAGAATAATTCGTTAATTATTCTCCCTTGTCGCTTTGAAAGAGCAAAAATTAGCTTCTAAAGATTAGCAATATCTAAAAGTTATATGAATAGATTAGTTGACAATTTGCTTATTACTAAAACCCCTATCATTCGGCAAGATCTTGTTCCCGACCCTATCAAATTCCCTAGGTGACCTGAAGGGCTATCTGACACAGTGGATTTGACCTTCCGCCTGATCTGAATTTTATGCTATAGTTCCAATCCTCAGTTCACACTCCTCCTTCCTTTCAACTTCCTCTCCCATATTATCTAGCCAATTCTGTTAAATCTTTCACAACTATCATTCGCCCACCTACCTCCCTATTAATATAACATATTGTCACTCTTCTTCCTACCCTTCGAGAGTTCAGAGTTAGCATTCAAGAAAAGTCCTTCAAAATTTCTATGGTTAGTAAAAAGACACCGAAAATGTTACTTAGACCAAACGACTTACCTTACCACTCACAAAAACCTCAACGGCCCACCATTCACATGCACTCTGTACTCTTAATTTTTTCTCTACCGCACCGTTTTGAACTAAGCGGAATAATCCAATTTTCTAACAGCACAATCACAAAAATGAAGTGTCAGAGTGCGAGATTGGGCAATAAATCCCACAAAGATTTCAATTCCTCACACCATTAAAATCAATAACGGACAAAGGTGTGTTTACAAAGGAGGTTAGATGCATGAATACGCTTCACCATTGCGTTTTGCAAATGGAAGTGAGGTGAGAAGAAATTGGCAGATCATTCACCACAAGAACGAAGATAACTCATAATCTAGTAGATTGAATTGTGGAGAAAATGGATGTCACGAACGATGTATGGAGAGATAATAGATGTGCAATCGGGTACAAGTATGATGACCAGATTTTTGTACGAAGAACAACATGACACATTGAGAGAATAAGTCGCATGTAACTCCATGTTGGAACACCAGTTGACTTGGCAGTTCTGGAGATCGGATGAAGTAGGCATCTCTTCATTGTCTGTCTCCAACTTCTAACGATCTAAATGATCTCTCTCCAAATCACATCATTCACCCTCTTTATATCCTCCCACTTCTCATGCTCTTAAACGCTTCACCATGATGAAGCATTATTCGTGGAAATGATATAACTAACAAACAAGTGAACAAATTGATAAGCAGTTGTGACAAATTGTCAAAATTCGTTCCATTTTCAACCTACTAATTGCGAGGTGAAGATTGGAATGAAGCAGAATGGTAGGTGACAATCCTAAATGCAATGAATTTGAGCACAGAGAATGGAGAAAGTGCAAATTGTACTTTTATGTGGTTCAACTTTCCAGTTGACTGCAAAATTTGCCTGATATGACTATTGTTGAGAATTAATAATAATTTCCCATGAAATGTGAAGGAAACCATGCAGTGGAATTGTCTACTATTCGAACTTTCTAACTCGACAGTCCTCATGTCGGCTATAACCGTGGAGTGAATGGAAGAAACGGATACTGCAACCACTCTGCTTATTTTTGAGCTGCCAGATATGTACTTTCATTAGATTATTGCGAATGTGAGGCTGTTCAGTGAAACGAAAGGACAATTTTCGCATGAATATAACTTTGAGAGTGGATTGAATGGTGTAAGGAAAAGTGAGAAGACGAAGAAGTAACTCTGGAGCTTCACAGAGCTCTAGCACCAGTCTAATGTGTATGCTGTACGCCATGTTGAAATCGACTGAATTGCTGCCATCTACACTCATATCAGTCACACACAAAAATGAGCGTGTACGAATTCGGAAAGCAGAAGTGGGGTGAATTGCAGGAGTAAGCATTGGACTTGGACGTCGAGTAGTTCACTTGAAGTAGTGAAAACTGCTTGTCGACTTCCACCATGTTATAACTTTCACCTATCCCACCTCAATTATCCTGAGATCATGTGCGATCATCATGAATTCTACACATCTAGGCCAGAAGTGAGGTTGAAATAACAAGACTATTCGACGGAATTTAACAACCATCCAACAGGCGTGGGCAGGAATTGTGTCAAGAATTCAGTGACAGATCGTGTGAATATTTCCTTTCAACACTAGCAGATCGATCATCCCAAATGGAGAGGTGATCTGCCGAGTGGCACATTGCATTGTCTAGTAAATGGGTGTTGCAGGAATAGTGAAGAAGAGTTGTGGCTCCGAAGTCAAATGGAAATCTTTTATCTGGATATTTTGCATGAAGTGGGAGACGGTGAGAAGGAGTGATAAGTGGGATGGAACCTCAAGTTCAACTGCATCAACCGTTGTGCTGTGTATTTTGGTTTTCGTGGTCCGATTTTCTAACTCTCACTTCTCCTACCTACCCTGCACTTTCTTTTTAAACTTGGAACTTTCAATGATAACGTTTAATTTTTGAGTATCATATAAGTAATTAAGTTTTCATTTATTGGAAGAGATAGCATGAATCGAATAACTTGGACGAGCGATGCATCAATTCAAGGACTTTTTTCAAACAGTATAGGTCCTTTCGTTATCAGAGTACGGCACGGCACTTTCTTCAACTTTTGATATTTTTCAATAGAATTTTTGGCATTTTGCTACCTTTTCCTTCAAGGCTAAAGTACCTGGGAATCTGGCTTTAGATTTTAGAGTCGATCATTTTTATCTATAACAGTAGTGAAAATCGTATTTCTTTCTTTTGAATGGTAAATAGTCATCTTCATATTTTTCCAATTTTGAAAATTTTGCATTAAACTCTACAAAATAGATTAAGTTGCTGTTATTAAGTAAAAAAAAGCTTTAGGGGAATTCAAACAGACAAGTATGTTTAAAACTATAAATTATGATTCATATGTAAGAGGCCATGTACATTGGAAGTGTTATAAATTATCTGCTCTTGTGACATCACTGACCTCAAAAGATGACTTTTGAATGAGCCATGGTTCTAGTTTTGCTACCTAAGACAGAGGTAGACTGCGTAAGTATGATGTAGCCAAGTCGCCTAATTGGAAAAGGGGCTTAGAGGAACAGACTCATTCTCATTAGACCACTACGCCATTCCTAATGTCCATTTTAGATTAAGCGAATGGAATATATGTGTAATGATAGACACTTCTGAAAAACGAGGGAAAAATATCAGAGCTCAACCAAGTATCCTTTTTCTATTCTTAAAAACCTTTCTTCCGACTTCATTCTCTTACAATCTCTAAGGTTAACGTACCATTTAAAATTTTTTTAAATGAAAGGAGAAGACTTAGAACCCATACGGCACTTTTTCTATTAGGGAAATAAGTTTATTTTATTGAATATGCGATAAATGATTGGCCGCCTTCTAAGTTATAATTCACGTAAATATCTTGGTAGAAGCGGTGAAATCCAATTATCTGAATCAGAGTGGAAAAGTTTGTGAGATTCTCTCGAGAGTGTTAAAATAGTATTCAGCTATTCTTTAAAAAACCTTGAAATAACCACTGTGATTCATACTATAAGGTTCGGAGTAATATAGATATGAGGTCAGATCATGATAACCATCACGGTGTGGGATTGAATATTTGAACTCCACTTGACTTTAGTTTAATATTGCGGCAAAACACCCATCGAACAAAGAGAACGAAGATTCTTACTTAAAATTAGCTTTGTATAATGGATTTGAATCTCATTTACTCCCACTCGAAATGCACACATCAAACTTAAGAATTTGATGGCTCTCTATTGTCTCTACACGAATATCTTAACTTAATGCTAACTGGGACATCTAAGGTAATAAACTGCTTTCCATAAAACCTGGAATGGCTACTTCTGCAACCACCAAATATCATTAACTTGCAAGCATAATCGTATCAAATGTCTAAGAAGGAGGCGCGCCTGCGCTAGCCTATATTCGTTTTCAAGCAGACTATTCCGTGACCAATTTGGAGAGGGGATTCCGGGGGGCACTCTATAACCTACATCGACGATATTAAATATATAAGTATAATGAGTGATGCCTAATGTCTGGTCTAATCTTCAAATATGCAATGGTAAAATGAATTGATGTGATGTTACTAGGGTTCCTGATGATCAGAAGAGTTTATTAAGTAACAAAAGATTGAGGTGACATGGAAAAATTGTGTGAGTTTAATCATAGTTAATTGATGATATCAGAAGGAAGAAAATAAACTCATTTTTTTGTATAAAAGTGAAACTGTGAAGATGGACCGAAATCTGTGAATCGTTTAATATATTTTCACGCGAATGAATCCATGCATATAGCGTATCGAAGAGAAGGAAACATGATCTACCTGATTTGAAACGAAGATAGCAAAACAAATGCTGAAATTCACTGGTGTGCTAATGAAAATTTTAAAACCAGTGAGACAGATCAAATTCATTGAAACTGCTGATCACGTTTTTTTCGTTATTGAACAAGTGTTGACAACAAACCAAATGGCACAGATATCATGAGCAAGTCTTAAATCCTGTAGACAAGATATGAAAGGGGCAAAATTTAGAAAATCAGACACTGGAAATCTAGCGTATGAAACGTACCGAGAGGTAAAATTGTGCAAGCCGAAGTAGAGATATTATACTGGAAGACCAGTATATATTCCAGACCACTTACATACTTACTTATATTCCAGACTACTTCATTCTCTGTTTTAAATGCCTTTCCGAGAAACATGTTGATGAACTGAAAGACAGAGTTTTATTGAGTTTCGTCAAGTATGAATTGCTTGAGAACAAAAGAAAGCTTAAATCTTATAGTACGTGAGTTCACAAGGTTGAGTATCGATTGGATACCGCTGTTACATGTTTGATACGGAAGAGCCTTAGTAGAAAGCCGTAAAGAGTAAGAAGGAATCATAGTATTTGGTAAAGACAGTTTGAACCGAGAGTTAGCAGATGGGGATAGAAGGAGATATGGCTATAATAGAAGAACAAGGTAGTAAAAGCTGTAGACAAAGTGAAGCTGGCTGAATGACCTCTCTGGAGGAGTTGATCGTTAAGAGTTGAAGGAAGGAGAGTCAAAGTGCTGTGAAAGAAATCGAAACATCGAAATCGGACCAGTATGAGGACTACATTATTGTGCATGCAAATAAGGTGTAGGTAAAGGCAATCTGAGTGGCTAATAGGCAGGCTGGTAATGTGTCAGTACTTATGAGAAAATAACGATCGATTAAACAATTTAAAGCAAAATTACTGTCTATTATGGTAACCTTCGATATAAGAAGGGACGTTGGATAATAAGAACTTGAGAATGTTCTAAAGCACGAACGCAGATATTAAATTATGACATTTTAATTGAAAATATTCTTTAATATAAGCTCTTAAAAGAATTCGCTTCGCCGGCTAAATATTTGCAAGTCCAATAGTCAAAAACAGCTATTTATTTAATAATAAAAAAACACGATTCTCTTTTTTACTTTTCCTTAGATAATTTATGGCCTAAATTTATTTCTCTAATGCAACATTCGATTGCGAATGAAGTACAGTTGTGATAACTATTTCCATAAATAAATAAAAAAATTACTCAAAGTGGTTTCCATTTTACCGCTCCTCCAATAAAATGTGCAAAAAAATTATTGTAATTACATAAATTGCACTTAAACGAAAGTCAGATAGAGGAAGCGTGATTTCACTTTTTTTCAGATTTATCACGCATTAGAAGGCATTTGAAATTGCCTCAAATGATTGTTAGGCTCGTGAAGCTCTAATGACCGAAGTACAGATACAACCAAATAATGTGCAATAATTTTAAGTGAACCAGAAGGAGTCAAGTTAAAAGTCACTCTAGTAGGTATGTTCGGAAAGATAACTAAATGTGTATATTACTTTCTTATATATTTCTAGTCATATAGACAGTGGAATTGAATTGTATCCCATATGACATTTTGCAATTTACGGAATGATTGAAAGGTAACCCTCCAACTTATGTCAGTCTTGAACTGCAAATCATAGGCTAATACCGGCTTAACATTCTGGTACTTCGGAGGAGGATGAAGAAGTTCTCATTAAATTGACTTTCATGCCTTTGAAGTCATTATACAATGGATAAACCGTTTAAGAGCTCCATTGTTTAAATTAAATATATTTAAGAAGACCCTCAAGTTAGTACTAACCCTAATGATAATGTAAATGTGCAAATGATAAAAATTTGTGTTGCTCTTCCGAAATTCACCCAATTGCTCAATTATAATTTGCCATTTTTAATTGAAAATATATTTTAGCTTTGTATGTGTTCTATTGATATTTACCAAAAAGGCAGGACTTTGTAGAATCAAAGTGCTCTAAACTTGTTCGGCTTCCAATTCGGACATATTATCGTAAATATTCGAGCTTCATTATAAAAAATAACTGCCAATAAACAGGACTTGATATGGAATTAATGAGAAACAGAATCTGTGCATTAATTGGATCAACTACGCGATCTGAATTTGCATACTCGGACCAATATGCCGAATATTCGGACTTATTTTAGTTCTTTGACTGCTGTCTTGTTTCAATCCATTTTCGGATCTGAACTCCATGGCTAAACTAATCGATTTAATTTTCGTGATTTTCCTGAGAACTCTTTATCAACTTTAGAACATCGTGGAAGTGGCCTTACAATGGAAATTGAAGGCGGGGACCTTACTGACTAAGATTTAGCCATTGAATTTCCCTCCCCTCTTTGATAAAGTAATAAATTCCAACAATTGGCCAAATTTCCATCTACAAATCCTGCTTTCGAGTATACTTTTCTGCTTTTACTGAAAAATAATTTAGTTTAGTCCGCGTTTTGCATATATTACTAAAATATGTACTTAAGTAGAGGATACAGTGCGCAAAATTTGATCTTAAACGATAAGCAAAGAATCTTATAATGAAGATAAATTGGCATCTTTATATATTTAATTTCTTGGAATGGTGTATTTAAATATCATCCATGTAGCGAGATATAAGTGGCATTTTATACCTTAAGGATGAGATAAATATGAGAACTTATTTACTGAACTCTGAAGGTTTCCTAAGAGATTGAGGTTTGTACCCGTCATTATTTGATCGTTGAGTATTTTTGTGTAAGACTAGTTTTCAACCATTGGTATTCGATAACGATGACATTGAGATTGAATATTCCATCTTCTTGTATTTGTAGAAGACGAAGAAGAAAGGATGCTTCTAAAGTGACGCTGGTTTTAAACATTAGCGAAACAGACCTCCTCCTCACAGTTTTACTTACATCCTGCTTGAAAATAAGCTTTGCTGTTTACCTGCTAGTCTTCACGACTATTAGCTTATTACTGGGGGGGGGGGGGGGGGGGGGGTCGGATCACAAGAAAGCTCTAATCTTGAGTCGGATTGATGGGGCAAATTCACTCTTCATATCTACAGAGTTTTTGACTAGAATAAGCTAGGGTTCAACCTCGTACTCGAGACAGTACGTTGCGTTGGTGGTGCTCTCTAAATAAAAGTTTATCCAAAAATTAGCTCTACAAGAACTGGCATGAAGTCCTGTGAGTGTATGAAAGACGAGCAAATAAGCATGAAAGAATGCATATCTGGAAGGAACCGACCATCTTGTCTGTATGACCGCTGCCCATTCTCGTTGTCTGGCGATGTTGACCGCTTAGTCTACTTCCTATCTCTCAGTAGCAACGTGCATTGGGCCTACATTTTTCAAATTATCTTTTACCATAATTGTTAAAGTACCATTAAAATTATATATATATATATATATATATATGTAATATAATTGAATAGAGATTTACATTTAGTTTCAATGATATTTTCTCCCAATTTACTACCTTGCCAACCATCCCACATACCAAGTTCGTATTCTTCACTTTTCCCATTTTCGCCATGAAGCTTTATTTAGGGTTTATTTGACCTTTATTCAACCAATCATTAGTGGATTGTGATTCGTGATTTTTGATGACCAACCGAGAATGCCTTACATTGTCACTGTTACTTATATGCCTATATTAATTCAGCATGTCGGAACATTGATTACCGTTAGTAATTAATAGTTTCACATTATTAAACTCTGAAAGTACTTTTATTTTGCAAGAAAATTAACTTATTTTCATTCCTGGTGAGTTAACAGAGCAATATAATAAGATTCATGTAGGAAATATTTTGTTTAGTTTATATTTTTACTCTAGTTCATGGCTAATTTGTCATTTATACACTTGTGCTTGGCTGTTTTAGGATGGCGTTTCCAAAGCTATCGAAAATCTTATCTCTGATCAAAATAGTTTATATGATGCGATTGGCATGGACCTCTTTTAAAATCTATTATTTAAGGTGCTCACAACACCTGCTCTGACATATGTACTTGAGAAGGACTGTGAGAAACTGATATTGCACCATTTCTCTTGACGACCAGAATTGGCCGGTGTTATTTGATATCTGCGTCGCTGGTTGTGCACCGGTGAGCACTGATATGATCGAGCAGATGTACCTCCTGATCCCCATTTTCACCGCTGCAAAGTGTCTCCATATAGACAGGATTGGACAAAAAGCCTAATATCTACTCACATTGGACAAGACATTAGTCGCAGGAAAACAGATTATTTTTTATCTTCTGAGATGGACTTTACACTTGTCGACCTCTAATATTTGTTTGAGCACGAGAATTTACTTCTAAGTGTTTCTCGTCAGGAAATTAGGCATAAAACCAAATTAATTTTCAATTACTAACAAAATATCAACATATAAATGGAAGCTCTAATGATTGTTCCGATCACTAAACAAATCGCATTTTCTATCAATTCAACTTTCTCTTTTAAATCAGGTTCGCAGAACAAGACTCTATGCTTTAACCGGAAGTAAGGTTCTGAAATGATTTAAGGATTAAGCTGGACGAAATTGGACTTAAAAAATTACTTAAATTGCGAACCTTAAATAATACAACCTTACCAGCCGTTTAGCTTGGTTAATGTTACCACTGGAGCTTGTGGAGCACATAACGCCGTCACCGCTGATCAAATCAATCTCACACACCATACGGGTTTGAAGGTGCGACGTACAACTTCGCGTGGGAGTAAGTGCGGCCGTGAGCGCGGAGAGCACACAGCCAACCACCAATCAATAGCTAGCAAACCACACCATTGTAATATAAGGGCTAAGCCCCCTGTCCATACACACACCCACACACACACCCACACACACACATTCCAAATAAACGTGTTCCGTGTGTTACGTCTGTTTCCTCTATACCTTTGTGATAGTCTAGCTAATTTTGGGGGTCTTTTCAAACAGGATAATCAGCCATAGAGATTACTGAGTATAGTCAAGGCTTATTGGTGTAGCAATCCGCTACAAGCGGTATAACATCCCCTTGCGCACTGGTACGGATCATAACAGAGCAGTATAACCAAGGATGTTTGTATTTATGTTGAGGAATTAAGAAGTATACGTTCCATGAGCGCCTGGATTATTTCAGTAGAAAAGAGTAGTATATTTTCTTTGAATTTTTATTATAAGCACACTTATTCATTCATAGCACTTCAAAGTCATTCAGTTTTTTGACAGTTTGTTCATATTAGCACAATAGGTCACATGTTTACATACATCGTTACCCATTATCAATTATTATTATTATTAGTGGTAGTAGTAGTAGTATCAGTAAAGTGAAACAACTACACGATTAATTTGAAATGAATTTTAATACGGCCTCGCAAATTGATAGACTTTACTTTCCATTTTTTAAATTTAAAAAAGAAACAAATTATGCTTACCTTCTATTAATGAATTAGCGGGTAAACTTACGTGAAACGAGGCCTTTCTTCATAAAAAAACGCCTTTTAGCATAAAATAATCATCAGATACGCTGCCAATTAAGAATTGAAAGCTGGCGATGCTACCCATCTTCATGGCCCTTGCTGATTAAGAGGTTAGTGGTAATGGCTGTGAAATGGTTGTTTTTTCAACAAGCTTGTACACTTTAAATTAAATTGACGCATATTTTTTGTCTTTCGTAATTCTTGGAGACTTTGTGTCCATTTGAATTAGCTTGCCTTATGGACAACTTTTTCTTTCCAAGGACATATTTGGACAGCGTTATCTACCATCCTTTGAAACTTCTGGTTTTAGCTCTGAAGTGAGTTTCAAACATTCAGAAATTATCCATTAGTGTCTTAGTACTGCTGGCACTAAATTGGAAGCTTTCGGTTCGTCATCATTTCAAAATTTGCTTGAGGAGTTTGACAGTAGGTTTAGCCTTGACTAATGCTGCAGACCGTTGACCGAAAAATTTATGTATAAAAAGTCAGTTACCAGCTCAAACATATCATAGGCAGGTTGGCATTTGATAAGATGTTCCAGAGTTAATCGAGAATCCACCATTTTATAATTAATGTAATGAGACATACGTATATCCACGAATACTCAGATTTTTTGGTTTTAATTTGAAATAACCTATAACTCATTTATCCAAGTCAACTGGGTACAGTTAATCGAGTTTTAAACGTCTTTTACTTCGCCTTCCTATCCCCTCTACTCCTTAAATATATATACTGGTGTTACATTGTTGGCTTATGTGGTTTAGAAAAGAAACTACTTTTTTAAAAATTGCTGAAGAAAATATATGAAATTGATGACGATTGGGGACTGAGGAGCACAATAAGCATAAAACACTAAATTGGTATTAAGATCTCAAGTTCGTGGAAGTAGTATCCATCCTCTGAGAATCGTACTGCAAAAATTATCAAAATTGTGGAAACGCTTCAAATACATTGCATTTACAAAGAGGCATTTTGGGGGCTGGATTGACTAAGCTAATCGGATAAGCGAGAATTTTGAATAACCTGACTGTAGATCTATTTCAAGCAATTAATTCAAGTTTCTTTTATTCCATTGTGATCTGCGAGACCCCTACCATTCAGCTGGTCGTATAAGAATTCCCGATATGATCGAACAAAAGTTTGATATCATATTACACGATTTAGGTGCTGAGTGTCGAAGACTATACCCCCTTCTGGATGCCATAGCTAATATTCGACAAGACGTTGGTGAACTTGGTTAGATCGAAAGAAAGGCAAAATCGCTAAGGAAGAATAATGAACTATCAAAGTTGTTATGCTCATCAGAAAATTGCCGTAAAATACTTCGTACCAAATCAGACTGACTTGAATCTTCCGAGTTTTGATTGGTTGGTTAAACCAGACCACCCATTTCCCTGGCAAAAAGTAACCTGTGACTCAGTGTCACAGTCAAAAACGAGTTCGAATAAAATCAGAGGGAGAAAAAAATCACCAACTTAATTTCAGCAAACTTACTAATTAAGCAGGTATGAGACCTGAATGATATATATTGAAAGGACTGAATATGAACAGAACATAATCAAACAGTCTCCCGCAGTTTTCATAGACAGCCTAGATCGACGTACGAACATGAAAATAAATTTGAACCAGCATATCTAATTATTATTGCTCTTTTGTTTTTTGTGAACATCCACAAAATTCCAGTTTAGTCGTCGCATAGGGATCTATATGATAAAAGAATGTATTGTTATTCCCGATGTGATCTTGAATGATAGTATAGCAGCGATATTTGTTGGCATGATGTCCCAAAGTGGGCCAGAATGTTGATATGCAATTTAAATATATATTCAATACCATGATTTATTTGCACAAATAAAACTTAATAGTTATTGGAATGAAGGTTATTGTTTTCATTTCTAAATCATTTTTTTTTCATATATTGGCTTGTCTGTTTTTTATTCAACTTTGCTCACCTCGAAATCAGCTTATAAAAAATCTACATAAATTATAATTTAGTGATTTGCTAGGAATACCAATTTAATTTGAACTATTTTTGTGTAAAATTTTGTTATTTTTTCAATTAAAACAATTCCCACACAAACATTTGCATAATGCAGATTGGACCGTACAGGTGAACCAATTCGACAAGTCACACATATTGCGACATTCAATTGGTCTCCTTTAGACAATTTCATTAGACGTACTTTTTAGTGATATAATTTAAAAGTGATTCATGTATAAAACGGAAAGGAGTTAACCTTGAGATTAAATTGCAATGTTTTAATGAAATGGTAATAAGCAGCATAAGATGAGATTAGAAAACTAAAATATTATATTGAATAAAGACGCATCTGCGACCAATTATTTCTTACGGATAAGCGTAATAAGAACGACATGGAGAAAAATGGGACTTTGTCAGCAATATTTCCATTGAAAGCTTCATCCATCTTGACCCTTCTTAATTTACAAGTCTACACAAACCATTCTTCTTAAATAATTAATTTCGACTCTTTCAAATTTAACTGTTTTAACCGAACGAGTAGTAGAAAGTACAAATAAAGTACTACTCACCTTTACAAAGTACAGGAATGAGGGATAATATTAAGAAAACTGGTTCCACTGTTTGAAAATAAACGCAATATTACAGAAAGGACATGTCCTTATTTCACCATTACAATCATTTGAATAGATTGCATAAAGGCTTGAATTAAGGTCATAAAATGGGATACAAATTCAAGTCGTATATGATATGCTCAAATATTTGGGGCCAGCATACTACGTTAAACGTTGCTGTAATATGGTCAATTTCCAAAATTATAGATAAGTATGATTATATTTTTCATCAAAATAAACGTATAGGTATAATTTCTTTCAGCTTGGGACCTTATCTGACAGTCCATGGGCGGAAACTCCAATTCTCATTACAATAACTGGGGGTTAATTGAATATATAAATCTGTAATCTCTGTGGCTGATTATCCGCGGTGTGCGATAGACTTACTTCCACGTGGTGCACCCTGGACAACGTATACTCATACGCCAAAAAAGTCTATAAACCGGCAGTTGACTCCAAACTACCATGACCCACCCGACTGCATGTCATATTCGACTTCTTCCACAGTACTCACCTTACCCTTTTCTCGACCTTTGTGTCTGTCTCTCTTACATCTGTAGATCACTCTTCTGTTCCCCCTCTCGACTTTTTGTGACTTTGATGTTCCTCCCCTAAACTAAAGGGCAAATGGTAACTATCATAAAGCCTGCCATTTGATAAAAATAAATGGCAGATCCCAGAATTAGCAAAGCAACCACAAAGCTATAGAGGAACCAGACATCATACAGAAAACATTTATTTGGGCCGTGTTTGTGTGGTGTGTTTTACAGGCTGGGAACTTAGTCGTAATATTACAATGGTGTGGTTTGTCAAACCAGGCAGAGACTCTTGATTGGCGGTTGGCTGGGTGCCCTCCGCGCTCACGGCCGCACTTACTCCCTACGCGACTGGTAGCACGACGCATTTTCGCGTCTGACTGAGTTCGTGCGAGATTACTTTGTTCAGCGGTGGCGGCGTTGTGTGCTCCACAAATCAATTCTCATCAAAAGAATCATATAGAAGAAAACGAGAGAACTAAAATGTGTCCGACTTCTTTCAATCGAATAAATTCACTTGTGTGTATAGCAAGTTAGTCAGCACGTATTTCTACAATTCCTAGTACTTCCAACAACTTGTTTACCTATTCGATATCAACTCTTTTTAAAATAAATGTAGATGTTTCAGCAAACAACTTTTTATATAAATGCTGGTGTGCTCACAATCATCTCAAATTAGCCGTGATATTGTAAAATCTGACACAACTATGTCAAACAATTGGCTAAAGGCAGTATAACGATAGGTTTAGGTAGTTATTTGAATGGGGTCGATATCTTTACCAATGTCTAAAATTAGTTGTAATATTACGACACCTTTGGTACGTAATAGTAGTCAAGACAAACTTACATTCCTCAGCTCAAATAGGCACGGAAATTACACACCTGGATATGCTAAAGAAGTACAATTGAAGATTTTTGACACTTAGTGTATATCAAGTATCCTAGTAGAGACCAGGAGGCTTATTGACAACCATTAACTCTCATGACTCTAGTAGGGCTTCGATTAGCGAATAAGCCTCTGCTAAATCAAACTGTATAAGGCGTGTTCCATCATTCAGTATCGAGAAGATGTCCGCAGGAATTGGTAGGGGGTAAAAGCTTGGCTCCAATGTGATATTTCAAACGGTAGAATAGTCATCGCACAGTTGAATAGCATCATTTGGTTTCCGAACGACAAAAATAGTTGTGGACATTTTTAAATAATAGACAGTCCAAAACCCCTCTTTGTTCCATAGGTTTAAATTCTTCGTTCACTAATAACAGAGTTACTAGAGCAACTGGCAGCTTAGAAAGATTAATTGTCTGAACTTTAAATCCGTTTACGTTTACGAAGACCTCGAAATACTTCTGGAAAGTGAAGGAATGTTATCTCTGCTGTGAAATAAAATTTGGATGTTGCACATGTACATGACCGTAGATGGCAGTTATTGGTGGACCCAGAAGACAAAGTAGAATAGGCTAGTCGAGACCCCACGGAGTAAGTCGATAACCTGCGAAGACTATTTTTGAGACACCCATGGCTGGGTAGGTCAAACTACAGCTTAATTAACCCGTCAGTTTGACAGATCCCTCGCAGATACTGGTTTCAGATACGGTTACTGATTCTATATTGGAACGATATAGTGGTTTCCATAGATACTTTGAGGTTCTGATTATATCTGAAGCATTGTCTAATTTTAAATAACCATGGTTCCCTTTGATCTGTGATTCATATATTTCCAGTTTTTATTGGTGTCAAAATAAACTAGTCTTCCTCATGTCTTTGGTGGGCAATTTGGGTATGCTGGAGAGAGACCTGTGATCAAGAGTGCCCATTGTATACAATATTTCAACACTCTTTATACAAATGTTGTTTGAAACAACAGTGCTAAAGGACAGGTCAACTTCGCGGGGTTGATAAGCTGAAGACAGTTTCTGTTCAACGGAAGTGTTCGGCTGTGTAAAAAATATACGGAATGAGGCATAAGTGCATAGAGGCATAGACGCGTGAGATTATCCATTCTAACTCCTATGACCTTTTCTTATGGGTTACCGTTGGGGTTTAGCCCACCAATTTTAACAGACGGGTTTTTCGTGGTAATCTAGGCTGCACATGAAGTTTAGAGACGAAAGAAAGTCATCTGAAATACTCTTCTGCTAAAGTTCCGAAACAAAATTTATCAAAGTGAACACTTACTGTGCTCCCTTTTCAGTTTGAGATGGTTGAAATGAGCATTGAAGAGAGAGAGTTTCTGGCAAACACTTCTTCCATGACCTGCACAGTTTCAGATTAACTGAGTTCTTCAAATGCCTTGAGAAAGACAAATTTGTGGTTAAAGTTCATACATTCGTATTTTGCAGAACCCAGTTTTGACTAAGCAACAAACCCTTGCTTCCTCCTTCCATCTGGCAACATATTTCGCACACACATTTTGCTTTTATTGCACCGTGTTTCAAAAAAATTTGCCTGATTTAGTAGCGTGTATGAACTCAGGTAAATTTTTGTATTACATTCCGTAGCTTCAAGATCTTAATTTCAAAAAATGCACAAAGTTTAATAAAATAAGGCGGTTGAACAGAGCACATGTGTTTAATTGAGGTGTCAGCAATTTATTAAGGTACATATTTGCCGAAACACGGAAGAATTTCGAAACGTAAAATAAATCGCTTGACCTGAAACTCTAGTGCATTCAAAGAGAAGACCAGGCAATCATCTGGCCACATTGGAGAATTCCGATCAAACTACATCTGATTTTGGTTGAATAACTTTAAGGTCAAAGGCACTCATCAATATACGGTACGTCAGTATTAGCGTGTTGAAATACGCTTCCGTTTTAGCTGGCGCTCTTACTAGCTAATTAATATTTTAAGTATTATCACCGCTTAAATGTTCCCTTAAATAGTAAATCAACGCCCCGATTGAAGGGATACGCGATTTTACATCAAATGCATGAGACCTTTGCAATCCATGGTTTTATCCAACCTTTCCTTAATACATTTGCTTCAATATTAATACATTCTATTGCTTGTCACTACAGTGGTTAGTGTATTTTAAAGCAACATCGGATGGTTAAAGTGTTGTAACATTTAGACGAATGAAAAATTCATTCAAGCATTCTAGTCTAGATTTGCAAACATTATAATATGTGATTTAAAACAGATTTGGTATACTGTCGAAAATATACGTTTGTTTGGGATTGAAATAACTTTAGGATGTCTGATTAAAATTTTAATAACAGTGTAAACTAATTAAAAATCTTTACTACCTGTTAAAATTAAAATTAATTCTGTATTAAGTTAATTAATGTGAAAGACTAATTGTAATTGTAAGAAGAAATATTCCAGAATTATATTTTATTTATGGTAAGTAAAAATAGATCGAACCTTTTATTAAGAATTTTCGAGATGTATTGATTAGTTAAATTGTTCAAACAGGAAATGAAACCGACATTTTCAATGTTTCTAGTTTAGCCGGTCAAGCAGACCTACATGTTCATTAGTATGTTTGACAGTTAGTTGTCACCGAGGAACAGATCTGGAATTATGTTTTTAGTGGGCTTAACAGGTGGTATTGCCACAGGAAAATCAACAGTTTCAGATTTACTTAAAAGCAAAGGCGTTCCCGTGATCGACGCCGATGTAATAGCTAGGGATCGTAAGAATTTTAATATAATAATATCGTAATAGTTGTTGATAATGATAGACAAGTGCAAAGAGCAATGCTCAAAGCCTTTGGTCCTTCCGTTTTCAATGATGATGGAACAAAAGTGGAAAGAGATAAACTTGGTTTAATCGTTTTCTCGGACCCCGATAAACGAAAGGTACTTAATGGAATCGTTCATCCGGTTGTATTCCGACGTATCGCCTATCAAATTTTTCAAAATTTCGTTGAAGGGCAATCCTTTGTTGTCTTGGATATTCCCCTCCTCTTTGAAACGGGTACCATGTTATGGTTTGTTTCGGATATTATCGTTGTCAATTGGTACGTTTATTGTTATGTTAGTGATATCTTACGTTGTTTATCTCTTCTTGTTCTATTAAATATTCATTTTCAATCATGATTTTCTGTGAAAACTTTTTAGTCCTTGCCGTTTCTTTGAAATCAAATTAGGTAAATGGGTTTTTCCCTAGTCTATTTCCCTACATCAGGTAATATCCGTTGTTTGATACAATTCGATACTTGAGCTGAGTTTGTTAAGTTTTGTTTTAATTTGAACAATCTAAAATTGTAAAAATTATATTCTGGAACTTAATAAATGTTAACGTGGCAAATCATCTGTCACTGATACCAAAACTGACTTTGTCTTTTATTCCTTTTCATGAGTCTTTTCTGAGACTTCGATTTCGTCAGATTAAATGGCAATTATTTCGTCATCGTAAATTTACCTAAAATGACAATTAAGTACATTTTTGAAATATACGCGATAATGATTACTGATCTTTTGGCACTTTGCACTTTTACTTTATTTGCTGCGATCGCAAAGTTGAGGTTAGCGATTGATTTATTGGTGAATTGTATTTTTGGTAACCTAATTTTCACTTGGTTATTGAGATATACTAGGTCTACAGTATTCCAGAAAGAGAAAAATGACTTGCAAATCAAGGGGCGCTTTTTATTTTCTTTATGAAATGTGCCGCTTATAGCTAATATCGTTAAAATTAATTAATTGGCTACCTGATTAGCTAGTCGAAGTCCATTCTTTCCAAAATTTAGTTGGTTCTCATGACTGATCACCTTCTCTCAAACTGATCAGAAAATGTGCACTTTGTTATAACTCTTACAGCGTTAGTTGTGACGACCTTTTGCATACAGCATTCCTTTGTATTTACTTGTCTTATCAGCAGAGTTTAGGTATTTATTAAGTGATTATCTTATTTTAGCTGAGCGTTTTTTAAAAGTTCCTATTTCTAGATGGAAAATACATTCAATTTGTCTTGAGAAAGGAATGGTACATGTTTTATATGCTTTTCAAGATAGATGCCAATATTGTTCTGCGCACGAGCGTTTTATCTGCTCATATGTGCGATCATTGTCAATAGTTTTTGTATTCTTCTTTCTTACTTCCTATAATTGATTTAACGCTTACGTATATATGAGCTATCTGTATCATCCTATTGTGTCTAGCACTTGTGTTCTCCTTAATGGAAACGCCCTTCATCCCTCTCCGTCTCCTCTCTCCTCCCTCATATTCATAACCTTGACTCTGACTGTGTGTTTATCGCATAAGTGATTTTTCATATTAGCACCAAAATACACCTAGTTCAGGTGTGTTTACGTAGTGTTATTGCTACTGAAGGAATAGTAGTTTTTTATAAACCTATTAGCCTGTTCGTAACGGGCACATGTAGTAAACATGTTGTAATGTTGAAGCACTCTCCCTTTTCTGTTATACGAACTTGAATTTTGAAGCAGCTGCACCAAAATTCTCATCCTTTTCAATTTACCAATAGGCTTTTTCAAGTGTAATTTCACAGTTTGCCATGGACATGTGGGTTTCTGCTATAATTCTTCCCTGGTTAACCGATGATCTGATTAAGACAACTATCCAAATACGGCAATCGTCGTGATTTTGGCGCATCAATTGCCCTATTTAAAATTCCTAATGCCAGAATTAAATACTTTGCACCAAAGGTGACATCAGCTAACTAATCACTTGATTATAAATGCTCCCATGCAATACGCGTCTGAGGTATTCTCTCTCTGTTTTGAAATTGGGCGTTTTCACCCTTAATAATGGAGTGCGGTTCATTGTTGCTAACTCATGTTGAGCAGTATGTCTACTAAGAAAAATCTCATAGGGCCGTTTTTTTCACCAAGTTCAATGGAGGTGAATAAAAATGATGGATGTTTTGGTTTTCAAGAGCCAAGATTTCCCTTCATTTTCTTAAACACATTCAGTTTAGGTTCCTTTGATTGCAGAAAAACGTGCTCACCTGAATTTACTAAATTTGAAGGTGTTTTGTGGTGGTACGACTCAGATCTTTCCCGATTTACGAGGATGTCAGTTGGCGTAAGCTACAGAATTTTTCCTAAATCTAATTGTCAAGTTGATGTTAGATTTAATGATTTTAACTAAATATCAAGTTCGATTGATTGCATGTTTGGAAGTTGAGTGGAATATTTTCGAAACTTCCAAACAGAATCCGTTTTTAAGCTTCTTGACCAACTGTTGGCCTTTTGTAACTCAATGGCCATCTTGGAATATCAAAGTGGCATGCAAATTCGTGCTCAATTTTCTAATCACTAAACCCACAACAGAGTATTGCAACATTTAGCCCGCTGTCTAAAATTATGATCGCATCAATTTGGTTGCCTAAATTATATTAAATTTCCTCTTGTACTTGAAATTTCTACGCTTATAATTTCCTAACATGTGATTAGTATTTAGTATTGCATTTGTTCAGAGAAGAGGAGGGGGGGGGGGGGGGTTATTGTCGAATTAAGAATTAATAAAATTCTGTATATATATATATATCAAACTTGTCGATAGACCATCAGTTGATCCCCTTGGGTTCATATAAATAGTTTGGCAACTATGCGATTGAAAGGGCGGTGTATTGAACAACATAGACAAGGCCAAATTCTCTATGAGAGCATGATAGATAAACACAGGATGGCGAAGAAGTATAAAAGGGTACAAAGGTGAGAAGTCCCCACCTTTCCACCACGACTGCTTCCCTTCAAACAGCTTGGACGCTTAGTTGACTTTATCTCACATTCAGTTCTCTCATTGGTCCAATTGGTCCCCCCCCCCCCCCCCCCCCCCTCCTCCTTCACACCCCATTGGATTGCGGACTTACAAGTACTTCCACGTTGGCTGACGAGGTTGCTATTTTATTCTACTTGCCGTTCCTCTGTAGAAACGTTCTTTGCCGTTTATAATGTATTAATCTTATTTAATTACGTGGCATGCTGCCTTCTCGCTGGCTCGCATTCCAGGTTGCGAAGTAAAAGTACTACTGTTTGCGATGCGCTTAGTGACTGTGCAATCATTCAAACACGATTATTACTCAAACTGGAAAGATATCAGAGGCTTTCTTCAGGTTTACGAGAATCTAACTAGTGGGTTTCTACTAATCAATCTACTAATAATAATCAATATATATTTCTTGATCACCTTTACGTAAGACAGCGCAACCACTCAAGCTTTCCCGCTAGGTATGATCTCAATCCGTTGTCAACTGTTGGTGCATAAAACCTACCAATTGTACACAGCATGTTTTCTTTCTCACTCGGCACCAGACATTGAAGACTTTATGCAAATGGATGCTGGGTAAGGTGGCATCGCAAGAAGGTTTAAATATTGTGTTATAATTCTTAAAAGAATCGTACTATTCGTGTTCCCAAACGAACAGACTCAATCTATTTCTGTAAAAATGGAACTCAGTGCTTGATCTTAGGATCTAAATGCTTGGCATATCTTAAAACGTTTGTCACTCGATTTCAAACATTTTGTCTCGAAATTTTTGGGTGATGTTTATTGAAACGCCTCTCAGAACTTATACCGTGTCGTGATCTTATTTGTCTTTTGGTGATGTTTCTATCCTTGATGCAAGTGCTGAATCCTCAGCCGCGTTTTTTGATAGTGATGATAACTATGCGTGAAATTTCTTATACGCTACTTGATCTCTGAGGGCAGTCTAAAATGTTGCAGTTATCACTCTGATTGGTTTATTATTATGCCCAATAGATGCCTACTGATCTCCAACTTGACATTCCACAAATGCTTACACGATCCGTAAGATTGGTGATTGGAGAGGCTGTGAAACGCTGTTTTCTAATATCTAAAACGGTTTTTGGCACCATGCAGTGAGGAGAGCAATTCGGCTTAGAACTTTCTTTGGAATACAGGAGCTTAGTAACCTCTCTATAAGCAACCACAGCCCAAAGATAAGAGCAGCAGTCGGATTCAAGTGTCTCTACTCTAGGTGTTCAAAATATGGTGTCGTGATGAGTGCGCTTTGGAAGTGAGAGATGAACGATTTCATTGGTCAGGTCTCTGTTAATTGGTGTGCTCCACGTATTGATAGTTATCATCCACCAAGTGGTGGTGAGTGCAAGTAAACAGACAAATGTAAATAGGCGATTAAGCCTTGTGAGCTGATTCTAAAGGTAGAAAACGATTGTGAGGGAGTAGAAAATGGTGATAAGGTGTTTATCGTGCTCGTCTGCAAAATCGAGTTTAATGTCTACCGATGAACATTCACGGAGAGTTAGAGGGAAGAATGTATAATCCTAATGGTTAAGTAGATTTAGTAATGGTGGTACCAGAATTTGAGCTCTTCAGCAGTGGATCTCGGGTTCTACCCCTTACACCTTTTTAACCTGGCTTTAGAGTTGATTTCTTGTGATGGCCGTTTAAATCTCTTTCGATTCGAAATTATCAGAAAATTTTCATCAATTTCAGTTCCCAGGAGGTTCAATTGTCTCGTTTATTAAAACGCAATCCCGACTTAACATATGAAGCGGCTATATCTCGTATTGAAGCCCAGTTACCCCTAGCTACGAAAGTTGCACGCGCTACAATCGTAATTGACAATGAGAGGGACGACGGTTACGCATCTTTGAATGAGCAGGTGGAAACTTGCTTGCTTAAATTTAGAAAGAAGGCTCAGAATCGTTTCAAATGTGCCATTGGAATATGTGCCTGCTTTGTTGCTGTTTTCTTCACTTTGATTATCTATATTTTCTTCTAACTATCATACTTTTGTAATGTATTTAGCATGTTTAGAGAATATAGAACAACGCCTGTTGTAATTGTTGATGCTTTTCCCCTAAATTAGGGAGTATGTTTATTAGCTTAAATTCAACCTGGACAAGAGAACTGAGGAATCTGGTGAGTATTGAGAGGCTTATTTGCATATGACAACTTTAGTTGGGTTTTTATATGCGAGGATTTTTAAAGTAAAGCTCGAGCTGTATGATAGTGCAACGCATTTTGAGACGTATCCTATGGAATATAACTACTTGTCTCCCCAAAGAATACCACAATACAGCAACTCTTCCGTATCTGAAGGTCAATATTTGAATATATTGAAGATAAGAAGTGAAGGGCAAGAAATAATGCGAGATTAGGAAGTAGAGTTATGAAAAATAATTCAAATTAAGTCAACTGTTTTTCGTTCTTGAAAAACCTCAAACGACGTCGTAGGGCGAATACAACAGTGCAAAGTACCTTACCATTTGATAGAATGCTACTGATCGGAAATTGTAAATCAGGGAAAACAGTGACTTGAAAATATATGTCCTTGAGCAGTATGAGGTAAGAATGATTGCAAATGCGGTGGGTATACGCGTATTAGGGACATTACCGATATATATATGTATATATATATATAAGCGCATTATAACTTCGCAGGAATCAGGAGTGTTACCTATATCTGTCTAAATATAAAAACCCAGGTAACTAATAATATTCATTTATGTTTTCCACATAAACACTTAATTCGAGTTCAATTTTGCCAATGAGTGAACTTATGGAACTTGTGAAGTGAAATGGAAATTGGTCTGATACATGCAAACATACTTACTATCAAACTGGGTATAAAAATCTGAAAAATACAACATTTTCTATTAAATTAAGTCACGCACAATGTGATTATTGATGAAATAACCTTCTGTTTAACAGTTTTGTGGGTGATATGGCCACGAATCCTAGGCAGAAAGTCAAAAAAGAAAATAACGCATACTTAAAGTTTTGCAAATAGTTTTCATTTATTTTTTAATTTTATTTATTATACCAGAATTTGAAATACTTTTAATTAATCACCAAATTGTGCTGTATTCTTATTTCTTCTCTACCCAATCAGATGTATGATGCATTAATATTTTATGATTCCAAATTTTTACATTTACACCCTTGCTTATTTGGACAAGTTTGATATACGATACTTTTACGCACCTTAAATAGTTAAATGGATGATCCGGTTTTGGTGAGTTGCTGAACATTACTGTATGAAATAGTCTTGACTTCACCGTAATGTACATGGTGTTTATTTTTGTAACTTTAGTCCGTTATGGAGCTTACAGAAGCTGAAATTCAAGAGCTTCGTAAAACGGATGCTTGGTTGCCCTCTGAAACTACTCGAAAATGCCTATTAGAGAAAAATATATCCGCTTTAAATTCAACAATGCCCCGAATTATCGCTTCCCCCGCAACAATCGATATTACAGATCCCCTGAGACGTGAACTGACACTCCGATATCGTTCTGAGTCGAAAGCTGACTCCATTCGCCCTGTTATTACTGCTGATATGGTTACTCAGGATACTGATGGTTTGATAGATTTAATAGTAAGTGCCTGAAAATGTGCTTCCTATTTATACTTTCATCATTTTCTAATGTTATGTTTCTTTTCAAATTTACTTATTTATTTTTAATGCTTCTCTTTATTCTACGGCACTTGATTGCAGAATTACTGTAGGTTCTCTTGTTTTGTAATGCTTTATCATTATCAAATGATAAATTGAAGAACTGTTACGGACTTACGTAATGAAATGAACGACCAATTATGAGCAGCCAATATTTATGCTTCAACTGTTCTGAATATGAGATAGGTGACTCTAAATGTAGAAAATAATATACAGGAGCAATTTCCTAGTAGATACGTTTCTAGAGTTATTTTCAATTCAATCGTTTATTTCCATGTATCTGGACCCTAGGAATTAGTCATCAATCGTTACTCTAAGTTGCGAGGGATCTTTACTCTTTCAGATAAAATTTTTGAATGTGCTTTTTCCTTTCATTTACGGATTTCCCTCTCAAATAGTATATATCCATATAGATCAAATTAACTTTTGGCCTCTCTTGTCGTATGATAGCCTCACGAATTGGTGAATTTGATATGTTTCTGACATCGTTCAAATACGCTACGTCTTACACTTTAATCAAAAATTATACGCTGTCGTGTCTTGGCACAAATCCACCGCCCCAGGTTGTTGAATTGTCCGTCTTATGGTACCTCCAAGCCGAAAAAGCTGAGAAGTGTTTGAGCACTTCTATTCACTTAAAGTACAAGAGTTGTTTTCAGTATTTACTAAAAGAAGTGAATTGTATTGGACTGAGTGGCCTTCTTATTCTTGGAGCTACATCCCTTCCGCCTATCTAAGCGTGTCTTTTGTCTTATTTTCTACAGCGTGGACGTTGGTTTCATGCCGCACTGGACATGACAGGTCGTCTTTTAACTGCCTCTGGCCATGCCTCTGAAACCGGTGCCAAATTAATCCCCTTCACGTCGCAACTTTGGTTAATCCGATTCGTTCTACTCAAACAAACGCAACAGTACGAGATCTTGGAAAATGAACTCGGTACTTTCGACCGATTGGATAATCCGGATGTTTATTTCGAGCATGATCCTGTCACCTACAAGGGTCGTAAAGGTTTGTGTTATCTACTTAGCTTATTTGTTTTTTTTTAACCCAATATAGTGGCTTTATGAGACGGTATAAGGAAAGTTTGTTTTGTTAATTTTAACCGAATAGTAATGTAAACTGATGCATGTAATGGCAAGAAGCGAGCAAACGGATATAATAACAAATAGCTAACTGGTTGGAAAATTCGTGTTGATGTAAATGCGAAGATGGGAGTGGTAACATCATCCAATCTTTTAAAGTGGACAAGCTCGGATTTGAGTCTTGGCGTACAATCGATAAATGCAAACTATCTTGTGGAACACGGGATTACGAATATACAAACTGGAGAACCTTTATATTCAACCCTCTTCCAAGGGTCTTGAAAAAGCTGAATACTCAAATGCGAAGGCCTTAAAGAAAACCTGAGCTATGTAGTACTCGTTGCTTTTGGGGTCATGGTCTCTGTTTCAATTTTTTCAATCAGGTGTTGTTAAAAGCTCATCCCTTGTACACGTAGTATCTTAGATGTGAACTTTGCTTTAACGTATCGAGTAGTCAGCTTTTCTGTAAGATGTAGACATTGCAAATTAGATTAGGTAGTGCAATGGAGACAAAGAACCAACTACTATTATAAATTCTTTGTTTTAGGTTCAATGATTCCTTTCTCACTGCGACTTCTTCATGCTGAATTACCACATTATTTGAAACGGTCTACTGAAGCATTAGACCGTCTTTACTTCCTTTCCGCTGTTGTTTCACGAGTAAGAACTAGCCATTGGGAGTCTAGGTTGTGTCTTTTAGATGATCACTAATTTGACCAGCGACTATACTGAGGATGGACGCGACCATTGCCCAAGCGAGGCCTACAAAACCAGTGAGTGAATCGAAATTTACCCGAGTATACTACTCATTTGTAGTAAGTACATCTAACAATATCAACATTGGCTTCAGGTTCGTTAATTCTGTGGAGACGCAGACAAGCTAAAATCCTCTCCCTTTGTCTGTCAATCTACTTGACCTTAAAAGATTACCCATCAGCGATTGATACAGTTTATCAAATGATTGAGATATTAAAACCTCTTGGAGAACATCGATTTCTTTATGGAACGTTGGGTCGTATTTACTTGGAGGTGAGGACATTTTGGTTTATTTAACACACTACCCTTTATAGAATAAATAATAGTCATATTCAGTTTATTGACGAATTAATACTATTCAAATTTTTGACTTTCGGTAGATAGGGAAAGTGCGCCAGTTTCTCTTAGGTGTTACTTAACTCATATTTGCGGCGTGTGCAGACATTTTAATGTCCTTCTTAAATACCTATTAAAGTTGCCTTTAGCCTGAGAGGGTGGGTTCAAATTCGTGTCGGAGGATCTATAAATTTTGTTTTGAGGGCCTTTATTAGTCGAGAAAAAGACACGATCAACCACTTAGTTTAATTACTTGGTCTTCACTCTTTGAATTTCGAGAACATGAACTCATCTAATGGTCCAAGGATGTTTTTGTAAAGTGGGGCTCTTGTGGGCTTTCGTCAGGCTGGGAAGCTGAATACAAATTTTTATCCTCCTTTTCATTCCTTACTGGACTATTTTAAATTCTTTTCCAACTTTTTCAAACGCAATAATAATGCCGACCTTCGGATTATCGAAGACGATACTGTTTTTAAGCCCTTTTCTCCATTCCAGTTTGGAGATGTTGAGACCGCGGAAAGGATGTTCACCGAGTCTCTTATGGATGCGCCGTCTGATTTGAAATCAACACAAGTGCAACGGCTGATGTTTAAGTGAGTTGTTCGTTGGCTATAAATAGTTCTTACCTTTTCTTGCTCGTAGTGCAATGCTTCAAATTGGACATGGTCGATTCGACGAAGCTAAACGTTCGTTTCGGGAGGTTTTACAACTTGATCCAACCAATGTGGCTGTAAGTTGGGAGTTGAATTGCATAATTAAAACCATACTTTCAGGCAGCTAATAATCAAGCCGTGTGCCTTCACTTCACAAGTCAAATGGATGATAGCATTCGGATTTTGGAGTCTCTAACGACTCCATTCAATCAACAACAGCCTTTGGAAGCCTCTGGTGGACGTAATGTTCTTCCTCTCGATACTCGGTCTCCACCTGCTCTTCATGAGACACTTATTTCGAATTTGGCTGTACTGCATGAGGCGGAATCGGACAAGTCTCAGACAAAGAAATTTAGGGTTCTCGAACGGATTGCTGGCTTAGCTGGCGAAAATGTGGCTTTGAGCTCTTTTCGTCTTCCAACTCCCAAGGTGCCCTGAAATCTTTGAACCCAATCTTTTGTTTCTCCTCTTATTCTTTACTTGGAAAGTTAGTGTCGTCTGTGATAAATACTTAATTATTATATTAAGGTGTTTTTAAAGTTAGCATGAATTTCTGAGTGAATGGGGTTGAAAATGGTCTTTGAATTTGGCTATTAATTCTTCTTGTTTATTGTTATCAATATTCTGGATAAGAATGGTCAGTAACCTTGTAAACTAATTGAAATAAATGTTGGCATCGAAGTTATCTTGGGTCCGTAAAGCTTACTTACTTGACTCTCGTTTTATTAATTCCAAATTCGCCAGTGGTGATGAGCAACCATGATAATAGACTAGAGGAAAAGAATTGGTGTAAACTCTAAGGCAGGTACATCTTAGTTGGTATCTAACACTTCTACTTATTGCCTGTCTGTAGGCTAGTGACTAACGCACCATGGTTTTGATGCTAATTAGTGCATACCGAATGAGTGGAGTGGCCAACCACTGTAGTTAAATGGGGTTGATAAAGAGGGTGGCAGAGTTCTAGCTTCTCAACGGGAGATGATTGTTGGCCTTGGAGATATATATTTCTCAATTTTGGTAGTTGGTCGGCTCTGAACACTGACCTTGGCGCCTTGGTTCGGCGTTAGACTAGAATCTTATATCGTGCTAGCTTATTTCCAAGATTTTGACCTTTAAAGCAACCTTGTTACCGGCCTAATACATTGGCTGGTATTTTTGCGGTCCGGTGTTGTGGTTATCGATTGTTCAGTGGTTAAATGTTGAGGCTGTGACCCGCCGGCTGCTATTATGATTTTGATTATCTAAGAGGAACGTTTTATATTGTTTGGCTACCTACCAAATGAGATAATTTTTGTAAAATTTCTCATCTTTAATGACTATTGAAACTTAGGAAACAATATGGTAGTTTGATATGGTTTAAGTGAAAAATAAGGATTCAAGTTGTGCAGTTATTGATTTTTATATGATTTCCACTTTCATGCCCATTGTTTCATGAGTGACGAATGTTTACCGAGTACAGAATTTCCTGATTAGTCAATTGATTATGATAATGACTCAATTACTTCGGATTTGTTTTCCTTTGAGCTGCCTAGTAATAGGTGCCTGATTACCAAGGTTTTCCAAGCCTAAGTAAGTTACTAATTATCAGTCAATTCTACTGGGAGAAGGGTAACTAATCATGACAGTATGGCATTAGTGACACCAAAGATATAACCACAGAGCATAAAAGGCAAAGGATTTTGCTTTCCTTTTACTTTAATGGCAATCAGCGGAAGGAGTGAGGGGTTAAGGCTACAAACGAGATATGTAAGGGCTGTGGCAGAGCTAGTGTGATGTATACAACCCTAACACGATTAAATTAACCAATCTCATGCACGCTCGATGTTCTAGAATGTGTAGCCGTATTGCTGATCGCGTTAGTGAGCAAATGAGTTCACGTGTACAGAGACCACTCAGTCGATCTATCATTAATAGTTGTTAACGTATTTAATAGCTAGACTCTGTTCTAGTGACACTACAATCATCACAGTACCGATGATCTAGTTCAACGCCATACGTTCTGTTTCCTCGATACTTCTGAGGTAGCTTACCTGACCTCGTTAGCAATTTCATAAGGAATTTTGTCATAGAGACGTCCGAGATTTAGTCAAGCCTTATTCGTCTAACAATCCACTACAATAGGAGCCAATCCGCAGTGGATTTATTAACGTCAATGAATGCTTCACGATTGCTGATGGTGCGAAATTGGAAGCAGTGCGGAAGCTTAGATGTGAGATGGCGTCATCCTCAAGTCCCCTTCTGTTGTAGAGATTGGTGACCATTATAGCAACATGATCACGTACTCATTGCATATTCATAGACGATTACCTTATCACTTAATGACTATTTGCCTAGACCACGCTTCCTATAATAGTTAAGGAGATGACTACATCGATTACTATCATTAATCGGAAGGCGGATATCACCCTGGTATAAAATTCACGTACTCTCAAAATGTCATCGAAGTTCTTCAACATGTATATATACTTCGTTATTCATAAGAACTCCATCCTGTCTTGACCTATTCTATCATCAAAAAGTCGTGATTCCTATATCATATCCCAGGGCAGCTAGAACTAAAACTGTTGCTATTCCGAAGATATTGATGACATACGCAGGGCACAACCACGTAACAAGTGGGCTCGCAACCTCGATAGAAAAAAGAGAGGTGAGTACCCAAGGAAATAGATAGGATCTATGCAGAGCTTGGGCCAATGTGAAAGCCGAACCTGGGACCTCATTGTAGCCAATGGCCAGATCAAATATTCACTCAGCCTGATGTTGATCATTAGGAGAGGGGAATTCTTATAATCGTTGATCCATATTGCCTACATTTTAATGAGTTTCAGTGGCCACCTTCTCGACCTCAAAGTTGTTACTGTTGTATTTGATGGGCTTAAATAATGCTATGACCACAAGTGTCCTTGCCGAACCACCGTGCACTCTCGAGGTTTTCAAATAGTATGACTGAACCCCTAAAGTAGACCTTGAATGATCATTTTAGTCTCAATTTTCTACTACTAGCGATGAGTTGAGTCCCCCCATCTCACTATGTCACCCCCCTTGCCTGGCCTATAAATACCCCCCATGCCCTTCACGCCTATTCCTCGTGCTATATGCTTTTCACCTTGGCAAGATTTCTACCATCGGAAAAGAACAATATCATTTTAAATTTATCAGGCGATTTTGAAGCCCTGTCTGAGTTAGCCTCTGAGACACCTGCATGACTAGTAACGAAGGTCCTCATTAATAGTAAATTTCTTGATGGAAGCTGAAGGATTCAATAACCAGTGGCGATAAAGACCAACCCTTTCTTCTTTCTCATATTGTTGAGTTCTCAGACAGCAATGAGTAGCGACTATGGTCTCTTTATTACATTTGAAGGCCTGCTAGATTCATCAAAATGCAAGTTGTTCCCTTCCGAGACTCACGTGGATTCCAATCAGCCAATCATGTTACCAACGCTCATATGAACAAAGAAGGGAAGCGTAGCGTGTGTGCGAATTCTTTTAAAGCAGCCAGAAAAATAAGTAAACAGTATTTCGAATAACTAACCCATAAAACCTGTATACTACTTAACTATCCGTACCTAACCTCGAAATCCCATCGGGAAAGTAAAAAAGCAGCAAAAAAGTAATTTTTAAATTTGAATACAAAGACTGTATAAATATTACAATTAGACGAATAAAAAGTGGGCGCGATTACAAAAAATACAAGATCGATGATTCGGGAATTAATTCTTTAAACTTGTTTTATACGGCAACTCCACACAAAATCCGATCCATGTTTTCAAAATATGCCTTCCTTAGCGTTTCTAGAGGTTCATTGCAGTCGAAAATCTATTAGAAAAACAAAACAGTCTGAAATGCCAATAGGATATCAAACCACAAGGTAGCTCAATGTAAAATGCTCACACGAGAACCCTAGCCGTATTACCAATGAGTTTCACGACTAAAGCAACTTATAAAGCGAAAAATTAGGAAGTTTTTACTTACCAGTACAGGGGCCAACGTGGCCTCTAGTTTTCCGCCTATAAGCCATTCTTCGTGAAGGTCATGAAGTTGGTTAAGATAATCCTGAAATCATTGACACATAGATTATGAAAAATTGATCAAAATAGTAAATTTTTAATGGCTACACAGCCACCTAAACTTTTGACCTTAGATTAGGCCCCATTTTCCAGCAAAATGGATTTTGAGGTTAGAGAATAGAAAAATAAATTAGAGATCCTAGCTTATGGAATCGTATACATTTAAACTGGTACTAAATCGTTTTCCAGAGACCAGTAGAAATAAAAGTTTAATCATCATATTTCAGATTCTACTTTTCCTGTCAAAGTTAGTAGTGAAGGCTATTTATCTCCCAAACAAACTCGTATTTGACGTTAACGCCAATTAATCAATTCCGTCCGTTAAATTTGATAAAACACTTTACCACATAAACGGCCGAATTTTGCTAATGCTGACAATTTTCGGGTTAAAAAAAACTACTACCAGTGATTGTCGAATTAGCTTTTAAGAGTAGGAGAAAAGAAAGAAAATACTTCAAAGTCCATTATGGGAAATGATAACAGCACAAGAACTGGGTAGGAAAAAGATATTCTGGTACTACTCTGATGGAAAAGCCGAATTTCAACAAGGAAAAGAAAATAGTGGGGAGTGGAGAAGAAGACTCAATTGCTATTCCAAACTAATATATAATAAAATGACTTATTCACTGCATTAAGAATGTTCAGATTAAATGCGAAAGGTGAGCAATTACGAAGAGATATAAAGAAGAATTAAGAAGTTAGGGGTTGTTTATCTATAACTCGAATCTATAAAAAGGTCAGATACAATACGAGAATCCTTATTGGATTAAAGATTTTAACTTGCAGGACTATCTTCAGTTAGGCCAAGTTCAGGAATGTCTCAGAGTAAACTGTTTTGATCTGCGTATAAGTTAATTTTCACCATGGGTAAAGAATAAATGAGAGCAATAATAAACAGACGCAAAAACTGATATTTTGAAGCATACTGAAAGTCCACATTATAATTGCAAGGATATCACTTTTATACAAGTCGAGTCTGTCGATTTACTATCAGAAAAACCTAGTTTCATTAAGGCCAAACGCTACTTGATTCAATATGTGGATTAGCCCAAGGGAACGCATACTGTATCGGACCAATCAAATCACAGCATAAGCTGACGCGAAAATTGCGTCAATTTGCGAGGCGCCGTGATGATCAAATCAGAGAACACAGCTCTCAGTAAGAGTTCAAAAATAGTAAATACAAATGAAGATAGAATTATTTAAATGAACAGAAATTTTGTGATTTATGTAAAAGTTGCAATTACCATGGAGATATTGCTTTCGCCCTTTCGATCCCGTTCACGGATTCTATTGGCGCAAACTTCAGGCATACATCGCAGATAAACTGGAATTTAATATAGAATTACTATAGTACGAAAATGATTACAATTAGGATGCAACTAGGAAAACACACCAATAAGATCCAGATCCGAAGTTGGTAAACTCCGACCATAGCTGTAGAATTTATCAAAAACGTCAAGATCCGCATTCGACAGCTGTCCACTATAAATGAATAGCTAAATAAAATTCTGCTTTGGGATATTTGAATGGAAATGACCTAGAAACAAAAAAACTTACTTCCTATTCATGGCTTCAATAAATATGTAACGACAGCTACTAACTGAACGCTCCAGAATTCGCACAGGAGCAACCTAGACGATGTAAGGCTAGTTAGAAACCAATTTAAAAGATTTTCATTAAGCTAAAAACACACACTTGTCTTTCTGCTTGGCGATTCATCAGGGTGACCATAACTTGGCTTTGAAATGCAGTGCTCCACCGGTTAGGATTACCATAAAATACTTCCTGTAATGGATGAAAATTACTGTAAATCAATCTCATCTTACGAATAGTTTAAACCCCTTGACATTGTTCCATAATTCAATCGGTTCAGGGGAAATCTGAATATTCGAGGAGTAATCGCCGAAATATTTTAGGAATGTTGATTTTCCGCAGCCAATATTACCCTCAACTGCAACCTTTATTTTACTAAATTAATTAATAACCAAATGTACACCCGTCCCTTACCGGCCAGCATCCATAACTTAAAACAGATAAAAGTTTGAAAGTGCTCTGAAATACAAGTCCGTAAATATCGCCAGTTTTGGAGGTCATTAACAGAATGTTTAGCTTCAACCAATAACTTCGACCATTAGACACAATTTTAGGACAGTTAGCAATGCATTGTATTTTGTGATATATGCCTATTTTATGATAGTTTTGCATAACATTTTATAGAGCTACACTGTTTTCCATTTGTTACAATGGCTTTGATAGCTCAAACATTTCGTCAACATTTGTAGTAGAAATTGTCAGTTGCTTTGGAAGTGTAATTTAGTTGATCAAAATACTCTCGATACATTTTTACAAATAAAATTTCGACTATTTTATAGCCATATAAAGTGGAATCGAACATATTTCCGAAGCCGATTGAAAGAACACACGAATTTCTCTTGGTAACACCTTCGATTCATTGTATGATTTTTTTATTTTGTTCTTTATGAGCCATTTTGAAATGGCTATGTAAATCTAGTAAAATTTGAGGTTATTAGCTGTTACTCGCTTCACTGTCACGTAAAGGAACTTTGTAAATTCATTCATGTTTTTAAAACAGTTCCTAATTTTCCGGGAAAGCGGCCATGGGTAGTAACTATAATACAAAGTGGAAAAGCCAATCATTTAATTTTTTGCAATGCTGATAGAGTTTATTATTCGTGCATGATGATATAAGTAATTTTTTTTTACAATTTGAATTCTGAATTGTGTAGAGGAAGGCTAATGAATTGCAGCTTTTAAAACTAATTGAAATGAGTTATTCATCCAGATAAAGTGCTGATAGTGTTATGATATTTAGAGAGGAATTTGGTGTTATCCCTTATCCAGAGGTGTTTTTACTTTGAAGAATAAGTAATTCCGTTCTGGGTATTCAGTTCGGTTTTCTATTGTTGTTGTATTGAATAAATTCTAGTGCTCACCAATATTGAAATCATAAAATGCTGAATGTTTTTATCTGAAAACACCTTTATGAGTAAATTAAAGTATGCTTGTAAAATAAGTGTAATAAATATTGAATTTTAACTTATTCCATGTTATATTTATATCTCATATTTTTATGCAGTTTTATTAAAAACGGCAAAATTAGACATACGGATTAAAACTACATATAAACATTCATGAATTGGAGTGGAATTAGACGTCACAGCACGACCGTGATGTCTTGTTTATTTCATTTGTAACACCTCAATGTACTTTTCTGACCTTATCATGTCGAGTAGTAGTAGAAAACTACCCATAACAATTTAGAACGTTTGACGTAATGGATTTCAAAAATATCGTTCGCCAGTATTTGAATTTTAATACAGCTCTTTCTTCTCTTCTTAACTCAGGAAGTGCTACTTTAATTTGTTACATGCATTATTCTAATAGAAGCGGTTAAGTTGAAACTAAAATAATATTCAAAGTTGACAATATTTATAATATTTTCAAAATCGAAAAAAGTCTTTAGAGTTAGAAAGAAAAGATAGTTTAAATTTCATAGATTAGAGGTTCTCACTTAAACCAAGAATGAAAATTAAAGTTAAATAAGCCCTTTTTATCATCCTCAATAAGGGGGTATAAGATTATAGTTCATTTATCATTCATTGAAACGAAAGGCATGGGTTTATTGAACTTTGTGTCGAATATTCAAAACGAACAGAATATAACTCATTTTCAGTGGATTACCATCTTCCCTAGTTTAATTAAATTTGAAGGTCGTACCGAGGATATAATCTGTACAAGGTATGCTAAACTTATAATATTACAACTATGGAAGGGAATTATGGAATTTGAAGACCTTGATGAAGACAATAATCACATGGGAGTTGACGGCGCTTTGCTTATAAAGACCATCCCATTAATTCAAAGGTTATAGAGGCACATATATTAGAGTTGCAGGTTCTGGTTCGACGGAGCATTGACTTATATTTGTGAGCTTTTAGAATCTCGCATTCCACATGCTCACCTTTAACAGCCTGATAGAAGAAAGCATATACGCGAACTTACTGACTTCAAGAAAAATAGGTTGTGGTCCAGTCTTATTTAGTCTCTTAATAGCGTCGCCTGGAGTGTCGAGGCGATGTCAAACACATGAGGAAACCAGAGACCTCCATGTACCACGATTAGTCCTGTACCGGATGCTACACAAGTAATTCTTGATTAAACATCAATGGACCACTCTGACGAAATCCCAATGCGTAAACTTGCTCCTCAACAGTATTGAGAAAACACAGCTTTGAGTATGAAGGGCATTTATCACAACTTTCATAAGGTTATTCATTAAAATACAACTATTGTTGCTACTATTTATTTCTAGGAGGTCTGTGCACTCATGACAGCATTTGCTCCTCACGATATCAGTAGCACGCCGCACCATGGCAATTAGTAGTTATTATTGAGTGTAAAAGCTTTGACATATACTCAGTAATCTCAATGGCAAGTTACGTTATTATGGAAAGCCTCCCGGAATTAGTTAAGCTACCTCAACTACGTATGTACCTATGTGTATAGCGAGTATAGCTTTCATTGCCAATTTTGTTCACAACAGACAAAATTAGTAATTGAATACATTTAAATAAATTGAATGAACATCAATAACTGATTAGCTGAGAAGACCTCTGCACACACGGGGCATGTGCTAATAGTGTAAAATGATTGAGCGTTTAATGGAAGGTAAGGCATAATTGAAGTTCGGAAGATTTAATTTGATCGAAACGTTATGCGGTTGACAATAAAGTTGGTCAAGGTGTCTCTGTCTGTCAGCCCGGAAAAGTTGTAAACATTAATGCCCGTCCTTTTAGGTAGATTTTATTGCATTAGACATAATCTGTAATTGAAATTATTCTTTTCATGTGTTTTCAAGTGAAATTGAGCATAATTTGAGCCAATTATTTGCATGTAAAAGTTTTCCGACATAAATTAAGCAAGTGGAGTTGTGGAATGCTTTAAAGAAATAGATGTCTCCTCGGGGTACTTGAATATTAGAGACTTGTTCAGTAATTGTGTGAAAAAATATAATAGACCACATAATAACTTTGATTGACTTCGAGTAACATCTTTAAAAAGACATCAGTCCATACGACTGTTCCCTCCGCAGATACATCAACTGATGAATGCACATGCATTGCAAACGATACAATTTGCCAGTTCATATGAATCACGAAGACCACTTTGCTGATTTTCCATTATTGGTCCAAGTCAATTAGAAGTTATTATTGAATGTTAAAGCCTTGACACAAACTCAGTAATCTCAATGACAAGTCACCTTAGTATGGAAAGGCTCCCGTTTCTCAAACGATTTCTTTATAAAAGATATAAAGTAGGGTGAAGTGAAGAGAAACAAATTGAAATAATTTGAAATTTGAAGTTATTTGTTGGGGAGTATTCGAGAGAGTGAGGCATTAATAGAGGACTTTTGTTTGGTTTGCTGATCTTTCATTGTTAGTCCAAGGCAATTAGTAGGTATTGTAGAACGTAAAGGTGTTGTAGTGAGTTGTTACAAGAAACAACACTTAACCTGTAATCAGAAATCTCAATCTCATGCATGGGGGACTTTTGTATGGCCTTTGGTCATCTGGTTGGAAGTCTTATCACAGGATCATCAATAGATATTGAACTTAACAGCAAATAATTGTGTTCCAATGTGCTTGTTTGAAATGCTCATACAAAATTAACTTGCAATCAATGAAAAATCATACCCAGGCAATTCTCAGCTTTCGTTTTATATTTTCGTTAAAAGCTGCGCTTAACAAATTCCAAAGTCCAAAATTCAATTATGAAGTGATATTGCATTTTGAAATTGAAAGATTTGAATGATGGATTCCATTGATGTAATATTAAAAGAAATTTGATAAGATTTGATATCGAATCGTGAATGAAACTCTCGCGTGATTAACATATTGAATTGAATTAAATATTGCACAAGCTGCCTTTTCATTGACTTATCTAACGCTTGCAAAAATAGCAAAATTCAAGAAATAAATTTAATCATTATTTACAATATATTGGCTTTTATTATTGTCTAAATAAACCTCAAACCAGATAAGTCTTGCTACCTTAATTGACAGTGCCTTGAACAACTGTTTTTTTAAAAAGGAAATCTGATCAATGCAGTTCCTGTATTCGGCGTAATGTTTAATTGAGTACAATACTTTTCATTTCGTGTGCCCTATATCGCCCCATAACAACCATGTTTCTGATTGGTTAATACATCAGGAGATCTCTCAAGTCTTCATTATTTCACTTGGCTCTGCTCTCTGTTGTGAGTTTTGGCAATCGGATCTCAATTAGTTGTGGTGGGTGTGAAATTGAAGCAGAGCAAGTTAAACTACTTAAAATCCCATAAAGGAGCTTGTGGAGAATATTAGTGTCAATTGTTAATAGAAGGCAGTTAAAACAAATTATAGTGCACCTTTTCGAATGGGATGCATGCTAGAATCAATGAACATCTGTGAAAATGAAAAATGCAAATCCAAGTAAGGGCTTTTTGTGCTCTTCTTTGAAATTCTGAGAATAATTTAGCTGCAAGTGTTCGCTAAAATAATATGATCTTATTTCTTGCACACAGATGATTGGCCAATTGCTTGGAAACCTGTGGATAAATCCACTAATGTAGATGTGGGACTGGGTCACTGTGTAAAATTGTACAAATTAAACTAAGAAAAAGGAAGAATCACATTATAATTGTCCTTTGTGTACTTTCGCTTCCTTAAACACACAATTAGTTGTAATCAACTGTTCTTATTTAACAGAGTTCTTCCACGGATTGCTAGAAGAAATTGCTTATTATTTTTGAACGATATCTATCCCTTTAAGTCAATTTTGGCAACGACTAGGTGATGACTGATATGGTTGAGTAGGAATAGGTTAACTTTTGTACATCAAGAAGTTGTCGTCCTGAGTGGAAGTAGGGGTCGTTTGAAGCAAAGACGACCTGGATCTGTGAAGTTTTGAGGATTCGGTTTCCGGAGAACGATATTTCCTTCGTTGACATTTTGCAGAACTCCACAAAGTCGACAATCAGGTCTGTTCAACGTCTTAAACAAAATTGAAAATGGATTAGTGCAATCAGTTTCATGCACCAAGTAGTTATCCTATGTGAATTGGAAATTACGGTGATTCGGCCATGTTTTGTCCATGCAAAATATTGTGCGTATGCGGTGTCGTTCTTGTCCAAGAACTGGAGGTACTCAGCAAGTTCCTGAATAGAGGCAAAGTCATCCACGTTTATGTAGGAATGAGGTGGGAGAGCATTCTCGTAGTCCTCTTTGTAGGCGCCTAACACGATTGGTACCATTCCAGTGCTAAAGTTCAATTCAGTATCAGTTGATGCTTATTAATGTATGGCTGCATCATTTCATGTCATTTTAGCGTTTCAGTAAAAAGTTGGTCATAGATAGACTCCCTTAAGAAGTAGACAGTACTCGAACTGAACAGTTTCATTGAATGTAATTGAACTTGAAGCTTCAATTTTCGATATTTGACCTGTTACAAGATAAGTACAATGCAACGCACTTCAAATACAATACACTGTTGAATGACTACGCTTTCGTGCATTTTTCCAAACGAGTGAAAGCGTTACCATGAATTGGCCTTCAGATTTGCAATTCACAGTTAAGAATGGGAATGAATGTCAAAATGTGGAGAGGAAACCGTAAAATCCAAATGATCTTCCTTTTAAATTTGAATACTGCATCATATTGCTAATTGCTCTTTCAAATTTCGTGCATATTAATATTTTCGAGCAATGACTACATTTTGCTAAACCTTGTCCACAGATTTACTGATCATAGCTTTCGAAGCTGTTGTGTTGAACAATAGGTGAAATATCATTGACTACATGACAATGTTACGGCGATGTACGACAACAGATGGATAAAATGGTGTAGAAAATACGTAAGGAGGTAAGGAATACACAACCTCGAAACACGATGTGGGTATGGTGTGGTGAGTTAATATTTCAGGGCAATTATACACAAATTTGCAAAGTGTAAGAAAGTGGTCAATCTACTTGGGATTGGAGACCTGACATCTGGAACATCAAACTCTTATATCAGTAAAACATGTGAGTGCAAAGTAGCCTATCTTTTCAAACATTAATCTTAAAACTCGTGTTGACTCATCGTCACTGTTTCTACCATTTGGAAGTGCCATTCATTTTTAATTTGCAAACGGACGCAATTTCATATCCATTTAAATATGCAAAGAATGCCAATTCTCACCTTAAAGCATTACTTTGAACCTTTTCTGTGATGTATTGTCTGCAATTGGAGTTCTCAAATGAGAGATAGAATTTATAACTTCTGGAGAGCCATTGGAATGGATTTCCTTCATCTGGCAACTTCAATTTTCCATTTCTTCCATAGATATCAACCTAGAATAGGAAAGTCAGTTATGATTAATTTTGCAGCCAATCAAACAAGTAGTCGACTTTGCAAATTTACCGATACAAACTGGGCAAGAGCATCTGCAAACTGAATGCGATTATTTGATGGATGTCCATTAGAAACAACCCAGGCAATCAATTTAGTTCGATTCTTATGATAAGACGGCAACAAATGTGTGTTGTTCTTTGACAGCATTTGAGAAACCTGCTCTTTGGTGAACTTTAGTGTAGGATATTCGTTTCTGACAAACATGGGATAAATCCAGGGAACAGGTGAAGCTGCCATGAACGAAACAAATATGTCTACCTGAAGTAAAATCGATAATTGACGAAGTAAGAGAAGTATTTACTTGACTTGATGCCTTAGGGCTTAAGTGAGGCATGAAGATCGGACATTCCCCACTTTCGAAGACAATAATTACACCTCTTGCCCTGAGCTTAATTGCTTTCTTTAAATGAAAACGGGTTGAAAATACTGCAGCATCTCCTTCTCTCAAATTGCCTATACTTCGAGGGAAGTTGCACTTGTATCTACATCCTTCAGGACTTGTTACATGATAAATAATCCTTCGATCATAGAAGATGGAAGGTGTTCTACCTATTGAGAGATCATCCTAGAAAGTGATCAATTTAGTAACTATTTAAACACTTACGGATTTATTTGAAAATTCTGTTAACCATTCCAGTTGTTCAACAGCATGATGATAAGCGAATAAGTCATCTCGATATTCTGGAATATATGCTTCAGTCAAATTGGGATTCCTAACAGTCAATTTTTTGGTGTAAATTATTGCTAAAAGCACGAGTCCTGCTAATAAAATAAGTATGGCAGTATTTATATCCTTCGGCATTACTAACAAACCTCTCAGTAATTTGCGAATGAATTCACACCGTAAAGCATGCAAATTGATCTAATTTTAAGGACCAATGAAAACGAAGCCCACATATGACTCAATATACTGAGACAACTACCTCTAGATTGAGGTAAAGAAAACGCACATACATAGTGTTGGTTGTATTCAATAGAATAGACAAGGGTTATTGTTAAAATGAAGTATCCCTCACACTGAATATGCCCTCCAATTATTTCAAGGTGCCAAATAGCAGATTTAATAGAGCAAATGAATGCAATAAGTCGCCAACCAAAGGAATGCACAATCACATTGACCTTGATGGAAACCATTGTCACTAACTTCAATTCCAACGAAATGGAAGTGAATTAGGGAGCAAACATCTCTATTCCTCCCACCGTTTACCATTGTAAAGCGGTGAACTGTGGAGTGTCAGAGAAGATCAGTTCACTTCTCGCGCATTGCAGGGATCGGTTAGATTGAAGCAAATGAAATTAGTATTTTGGATTACTTCTCATGTGAGAAGACTTTTGAACGAAACACGTGTTCTCGAATGGTAATTCAAGTCTTAACGCGTCCAACTGTCTGCCCGATTTTTTGCAATTGTTATTAATATTATCGTTTGCATTTGCACTGGAACTGAAGTCTGTCTAGTTGAATGTTGAGTGATATTTGACCACTAAGTCAAGAACTGTCACCATGTGGAGCGCTTTCTTGAGAGCTCTTGCCTCTCTCTGTCACTCTGCCAAATTTTATGAATTATAGTCACACATTTGGACACTTTCATTCAGTCAGCATCTCGAGCAAATCGTAGATACTCTTCTATGTGCACTCACTAGGTTATTGGCAGCGGTGTTTTCAATCATTTCGTAAGGCCAACAGTCAAATGCCAATTATAGTGGTTGAAAGGGTGTAAAGATTCCAATTTTCGATCGCACGCCACTTTGAAATCATGTCTTGTTTGAACTTAATGATTCCGTTTGGGGGTTTATATGCGTGAATAAAAATTACGTTAGTTTTGAGTAAATGCGCTTTGAAAATAGTGATAGGAAACAGAAGACGTGAGGACATTGTACTGAATTTTGCCAGAGGAAAATGTAATGTGAAAGAATGAAGGCTTCCTCCCCTCCGTCTATACAATTCTTTCCAAAATATCCTAAAAAGAAAAACGAATGATTGGAAGCGGTACTATATAACAGAGAAAAATTGACGCGACTATCGAGATTTATGGAAAAATGTTCCCTCCTGCCAGTACTTACAAGTGAAACTTTCAGTTGAATAAAAAATTAACCCAATCAGAGTACATAGTATATGTATATGAGGTGATCAAGTTATTATAGCCTCCTTCTTGTCTCTACTATTTTTTGATAAGATAAAACTAAATTCATCATATTTGCATATCTGCAGTTGGTATTGAAGAAAAATCAGTAGTAAGTGAAGATGAAATTCTTCCCATCCGCTCACTCAATAAGTACATTTGAGTGAAATCATGTTACATGTAGCAAATTTACACGTACTAAAAGGGAAGGTGAACACATTTGGTTGGATTGAAGATTCTTGTTCACTCCTCCTGACTGATCAGGTTCTGGGGTCAAGACGGAGTTTGCCTAAACATTCTAAATTGATGACTACAGGAAATGCATGAATAAAATTGTCTGATCGCTTCGAACTCTCCAACTTAAAGTGAAATTGAAAACATTTATTAATCAGAAGTCTGACATTCCGTTGTAAATGCTAACTTGTATTCTATGAACATCACCACACAAATCAACTTAATCAAATTGCTTAAAAGGTGGTTGTAAAAACGCACTATAACTAAAAAATAATGCCTATTTTGAAAGAATTCGTATCTCTTACTGTGTTCATTTTCAGTGGAGGATTTTGTTCGCCTACGAGTGAATGAAAGACGCAGGTGGCAATAACGTGTGTGTGGCTTCTTTATGCTTGTAGCTGAGTTACGTTGATGTCAAAACGCTGGCTTAAATCACAGCAGTATGGCATTAATGATGCAAATTACATTTGAAGCCAACGTTGAAACACGTTTTGTAAAGTCTTAGTTGAAATTGCAGGTATTTCGATGATCATCAATGCGATGTTTATTAATCTTATTTTTGAACTTTCTCCAATAATGTGATTTTGTACCACATATAAATTCTGACTTGTACAAGCTAATTTATATTCGCACCTCAAGTGGCAGCACTCATGGATGCAGCATAAAATATTTAAGTAGAATATGAATAGAAGAGACAATTGGTGTCTGTGACTCACGAGGAGAACAAATGGTCAAATTGGAACAACGGAAATGATGTTGATCTCTGTCTGGTGTGCAAAATAAGAGGTCATGTACACAATGCCATTTGTGGACACCCCAATGATCGCAGTGGTTAATCGCAATTTGGCCATAGAGTGTTTGGCACTATACCAACTCCTTGCAAGGATGAATCAATGACACAATATACTAACATAAGATGAAGTTTGGGAAGACCTTCATGAGTGAATTTGGAAATTATAATCCTATTTAATGGAAGCTCGGGGAGCAGGGTAGGAGACAATTACAGCTAATCAGGTAGTATCTTTCGTGTTATTTGCAATGTCAGAAAATCGGCCATCCAGAGCTTCAATTAAGAAAGCATATAATTATTGACGTCACATTTCTGAACAGTGTGTTGTGACAGGAAGCTATGAGATCCATATTAATTTGAGTAACATATGGCCAAGAGTTGTACTCAGTGGCTAAGTAGAAGGTGAATTAGACTGTCTCAGTGTGGAGTTAAGGGAATTACTTATTTATAGCATTCCCAATGTACATGGCACAACGAAAGTGAGTGACTAGAACTGTTCGTTAGTTTTATACACTTTAACTAAAAATGCAACTGAAAACATGTATTCATCAGAAGTCTAAAATTGCGTTCTAAATGCTAACTTGTATCCTAATACCATCATCACACAAAGTAACCAAATCCACTTCTCGTTTAAAGATATTTAGCGAATACAAATAAATCAATATTGTTGGCCTATTAGAGGCGTCGACACGTAGCGGATTCTACACAAATAAACCCATGATAAAATCGCATAGAATAAACTTACTGCCGAAATGCGCAATCCTACCACAACAGCATCAATGAAGCGAAACGTTGTGTGTGAGGAGTATTTATTAGAAATTTAATAGGGTGATTCATTAAAATTATAGTATTATTGACACTATTTACTGCTGGTTGGTTGAGAGGTCTGTGCAGTCACGACCACATTTGCTCCTCACGAGATCGGTAGCACGCCGCACCTTGGAATGCGTTCGAGTGCTCAGGAGACTCCTTTGTTCATTCTTGGTAGCACTGTGTGCTCAGCTGTCCTTATTTCATTAATATATCATTTTGAAGTTGGCAAAAGAGGTAATAAACCTATGTTGTACGAAAGGATTGGTAAGCACACAACTTTGATGTCAGTTTGAATTATGCAAGGATTTTATTTCATTAAGAAAAATAAATGTGAAAATTAGTTATTATTAGTCCACCCAACGTTAAAGAGGCCCATCACATTTAAACTTGAAAACTACTGAAGTACAAACTTACAATTGTTCTGGTGGGGGCGGATTGTGGAATGATAGTCGATTCAATGTGAAAGACATTACTCAGTAAGGACCCAACCTCCTCCCAGGCGAAATCAGCCCGGAAAAATTGTAAACATTAATGCCCGTCCTTTTAGGTAGATTTTATTGCATTAGACATAATCTGTAATTGAAATTATTCTTTTCATGTGTTTTCAAGTGACATTGAGCATAATTTGAGCCAATTATTTGCATGTAAAAGTTTTCCGACATAAATTAAGCAAGTGGAGTTGTGGAATGCTTTAAAGAAATAGATGTCTCCTCGGGGTACTTGAATATTAGAGACTTGTTCAGTAATTGTGTGAAAAAATATAATAGACCACATAATAACTTTGATTGACTTCGAGTAACATCTTTAAAAAGACATCAGTCCATACGACTGTTCCCTCCGCAGATACATCAACTGATGAATGCACATGCATTGCAAACGATACAATTTGCCAGTTCATATGAATCACGAAGACCACTTTGCTGATTTTCCATTATTGGTCCAAGTCAATTAGAAGTTATTATTGAATGTTAAAGCCTTGACACAAACTCAGTAATCTCAATGACAAGTCACCTTAGTATGGAAAGGCTCCCGTTTCTCAAACGATTTCTTTATAAAAGATATAAAGTAGGGTGAAGTGAAGAGAAACAAATTGAAATAATTTGAAATTTGAAGTTATTTGTTGGGGAGTATTCGAGAGAGTGAGGCATTAATAGAGGACTTTTGTTTGGTTTGCTGATCTTTCATTGTTAGTCCAAGGCAATTAGTAGGTATTGTAGAACGTAAAGGTGTTGTAGTGAGTTGTTACAAGAAACAACACTTAACCTGTAATCAGAAATCTCAATCTCATGCATGGGGGACTTTTGTATGGCCTTTGGTCATCTGGTTGGAAGTCTTATCACAGGATCATCAATAGATATTGAACTTAACAGCAAATAATTGTGTTCCAATGTGCTTGTTTGAAATGCTCATACAAAATTAACTTGCAATCAATGAAAAATCATACCCAGGCAATTCTCAGCTTTCGTTTTATATTTTCGTTAAAAGCTGCGCTTAACAAATTCCAAAGTCCAAAATTCAATTATGAAGTGATATTGCATTTTGAAATTGAAAGATTTGAATGATGGATTTGAATGATATAATACTAAGGTAGGATTTCATAAATTTTAATATCGAACACTTGCGGATATCGCAAAATTCAAGAAATATCTTTAATCATTATTTACAATATATTGGCTTTTATTATTGTCTAAATAAACCTCAAACCAGATAAGTCTTGCTACCTTAATTGACAGTGCCTTGAACAACTGTTCTTTTAAAAGGAAATCTGATCAATGCAGTTCCTGTATTCGGCGTAATGTTTAATTGAGTACAATACTTTTCATTTCGTGTGCCCTATATCGCCCCATAACAACCATGTTTCTTATTGGTTAATGCATCAGGTGATCTCTCAAGTCTTCATTATTTCACTTAGCTCTGCTCTCTGTTGTGAGTTTTGGCAATCGGATCTCAATTAGTTGTGGTGGGTGTGAAATTGAAGCAGAGCAAGTTAAACTACTTAAAATCCCATGAAGAAGTTTATGGAGAATATTAGTGTCAATTGTTAATAGAAGGCAGTTAAACCAAATTTTAGTGCACCTTTTCGAATGGGATGCATGCTAGAATCAATGAACATCTGTGAAAATGAAAAATGCAAATCCAAGTACGAGCTTTTTCTGCTCATTTTTGAAATTCTGAGAATAATTTAGCTGCAAGTGTTCGCTAACATAAATTGTTCTTATTTCTTGCAAACAGATGAATAGGCCAATTGCTTGGAAACCTGTGGATAAATTCATTAATGTAGAAGTGGGACTAGGTCACTGTGTAAAATAGTACAACTCAAACTAAGAAAAAGGAAGAATCACACTTTAAATGTCCTTTGTGTACTTTCGCTTCCTCAAACACACAATTAGTTGTAATCATCTGTTCTAATTAAGCAGAATTTTTCCACGGATTGCTTGAAGAATTCGTTTATTAATTTTGAACAATATCTTTGCCTTTAAGTCAAGTTTTGCAAAGATTATGCAATAAACTATATGGATGATTAGAGATAGGTTAATTTTGGACATCAGGAAGTTGTCGTCTTGAGTGGAAGTAGGGGTCGTTTGAAGCAAAGACGACCTGGATCTGTGAAGTGTTGAGGATTCGGTTTCCGGAGAAAGATATTTCCTTCGTTGACATTTTGCAGAACTCCACAAAGTCGACAATCAGGTCTATTCAACATCTTAAACAAAATTGAAAATGGATTAGTGCAATCAGTTTCATGCACCAAGTAGTTATCCTATGTGAATTGGAAATTACGGTGATTCGGCCATGTTTTGTCCATGCGAAATATTGTGCGTAAGCAGTGTCATTCTTGTCCAAGAACTGGAGGTACTCAGCAAGTTCCTGAATAGAGGCAAAGTCATCCACGTTTATGTAGGAATGAGGTGGGAGAGCATTCTCGTAGTCCTCTTTGTAGGCGCCTAACACGACTGGTACCATTCCAGTGCTAAAGTTCAATTCAGTATCAGTTGATGCTTATTAATGTATGGCTGCATCATTTCATGTCATTTTAGCGTTTCAGTAAAAAGTTGGTCATAGATAGACTCCCTTAAGAAGTAGACAGTACTCGAACTGAACAGTTTCATTGAATGTAATTGAACTTGAAGCTTCAATTTTCGATATTTGACCTGTTACGAGATAAGTACAATGCAACGCACTTCAAATACAATACATTGTCGGATGACTACGCTTTCGTGCATTTTTCCAAACGAGTGAAAGCGTTTCCATGATTTGGCCTTTAGATTTGCAATTCACAGTTAAGAATGGGAATGAATGTCAAAATGTGGAGAGGAAACCGTAAAATCCAAATGATCTCATCTTTTCATTTGGATACGGCACCATATTGCTAATTGCTTTTTTCAATTTCGTGCATATTAATATTTTCGAGCAATGACTACATTTTGCTAAACCTTGTCTACAGATTTACTGATCATGGCTTTCAAAGCTGTTGTGTTGAACAATAGGTGAAATATCGTTGACTACATGACAATGTTACGGCGATGTACGACAACAGATGGATAAAATGGTGTAGAAAATACGTAAGGAGGTAAGGAATACACAACCTCGAAACACGATGAAATCAAACCTTAAAATATGCGAAGTGAGTTAATTTCGAAGACTTTGTACTTAAAAATGTAATTTTTATGGCGAAATGTAAATATTCTATTTTCACGCATGATTATTACTGGTAGTCGGTTTTTAGTAACATTTCAAAGTTACTCTACTGGTTTATATAGTAACATAACTTGTAACAAGTTTTAAACGCATTCACAAAATCTGCATGTTATTTCGACACTAATTAGGACGGTTATAGTAAATGTTCCTGGTAATTTCATGTAAATAATTTTATATTTTCTGACACCATACGATTAATTTGTGGGGTCACAATCATATGACATTTCAACTAAGCAATATCATGCGCGTTCGATCATTTTTGAATCAGCGATAATTCGGCTGAAATTATAAATCGATATTTTGCCATAGCACTTTGGAATACCAACTTAATCTAACTTTAATGATTTTCGTACAGTGTGTGTCCGTCTAAATGTTCTGAAACGGTGTTAAATCTACTCATTTTACTGTTCGCTTAATGTTGATCTATTTCTCTTCCTCTTGAACAGCAAAATTTCATTTTTTCGCATTTCTTTCAGAATTGTCATTCGCTTTCTAAGTATGATCGTTTGTTGGAGTTTCTAATAGTAAATGCGATATCACGTGGACGTACTCAATTCAGTGTGCGTTTCTTGCAAATCAGTAAACATTCAAGACTGAAATTTGCTAGATAACGATCAATTTTGTTCTGTGGAATAAATTCCAGATTAACCTCTTCTAATGACTCAAATCTATCATATATATATATGTAATCGATGGCAATTTTGCATTATAACTAGATGTGGAGATCAATTCCACCGTCTATAGACGGAAACTAAATTTCAGGCTAAATTTGGTGACTGAAGCAAATAGCACATGGTAACAAAATAAGTCCATCCTACGAGTGAAGTTTTGTCGGAATTTCCAAAGTGTTAGCAATAAATGAATTCTTTTATTACCATTTTATAATTCAAAACATTCCCAATCTCGTGAAATCCATTTCTGCCTATCACTCAATTTCTTCAACCTAGCATTCAGTGCATAAAAATAACTTAAAGTTGAAAGAAAATTTCTTCGTGAAATGATTGGCAAATGACTAATTGAATTTTAAAACCAAATGGAGGATATGCGTAATTTCTCCATATTTTTAGAAATCCATTTTCGAAATGTTAATTAAAATGATTCGAAAGATCTAATTCTGTTGGCAGCTTCAAAATAATATTGAATATCATTTCAGTCACAAAAGTCACAAAGTTTATTTCCAATTCCAACGGGTGTATTCTTCTGTGACTATACATTAGCGCAACGAGATATAATTTAATTGACAACTTTCGATTTCTTAGTGACATTAATTTTTCACGAAAAACACACACTTCTCGATTTATTAGAATTTGACAAAAGTTTGCAAAAGTTTCACTATGTCTCCGTCATCAAAAAAGTGCTTGAATTTTAGCTCAATTTGAAATTGAATTTCATTGGAATTACGTTTCCCTGAAGTATCAACACATCTTATATGAAAGGAATATATTTAGTTTAGAATTGATTGCAATTTTATATGATTTATAAATAAATGAAAAATTTAAGTGTTTGAGGATGGACTTAAATGTCCAAACTGAGTAAAAGCAGTGGAACACACAATGCTGTCATGGCTGAACAAAGGAAACTCATGTGCTACTTCGAGTAGGGAGTAAGTACAGTCGTGAGATCAGAGAACACCCATCCATCCTCCCCAATAAATAGTCCTTACATGGTCTAGCAAACCCTCATTTGTAATATATTGACTGATCTGACTGTTTGTAACACACAGTCCAATTATTCATATTACTTGTAATGCGTCTGTTTCCTCTATAGCTTTGCAGTGGCTTAGCTATTCCTGGGAGCCTCTCCAAATTTGGATAACGTGTCATAGATATTACTGAGTATAAGTCAAGGCTTATTAGTGTAGCAATCCGCTACATAACCATGGATGTTTATAATAACTGTCTTCTTAACTGGCGCAATAATAAAAGTCTTTTGAAATACTCCTTTCCTATAAAACAAATGTTTAATCGCGTTAAAGTAGCTTGTTCTTATAAAGTGATTTTGACAATTTCTAACATGCAATTAATTCATTTATAAATTATATACTAGTTCGAAAAATTTCCAAAGTATTTCAAATCTTTTAACTTAAACCTTCGCATACTCAATGATTATTTAGTACGAGGCAATTAATTAAGGCACTAGTTTAAACTCTTCCAATTCCATTACAATTTCGTTAAGGACTATGCCATTCTTCTATGCTCATTACACGTGCTGATTACATGTTCACACATTTTGTACGAAGAGAGGACCCAAAATTCAAAGGCTATAATTCCAAAATATTGTCGCAATCAGAGTAGGCGCTAATTCTATCATTTGCTTATTTCCATCACCTTTAACATGAACTTGGAATAATTCTCAAACATTTCGTCTCCTTTCAAGAAGTTTCTTGAAATTATTGTCCACTCTGGAAATACAATTTACAATTTACCATTTTACACCACCGCCATATTCGCATCCGCTTTCGAGGTGAAAATTGGGTTGTATGCACATTAAAACAGGAAGGCAACGGAGCTAATTTAATAAGTTAGCATTGAATTAATTGGGATTATTTACAAATACTGTTGCATAAGGAAGCAGAGGGAGAATTGAAGAATTACTTTAAATTGTGGCTTTCAATAAAATATCCAACTCAACAAATAATATGTGTCTTCTTTGATCTACTGAAGGAAATAGCAGTTTCAGAAACCAGAAGCAACAGAACAACGAATGGGGTCCACATGGTGATAGTTCTTGACTTAGTGGTCAAATATCACTCAACATTCAACTAGACAGACTTCAGTTCCAGTGCAAATGCAAACGATAATATTAATAACAGTTGCAAAAAATCGGGCAGACAGTTGGACGCGTTAAGACTTGAATTACCATTCGAGAACACGTGTTTCGTTCAAAAGTCTTCTCACATGAGAAGTAATCCAAAATACTAATTTCATTTGCTTCAATCTAACCGATCCCTGCAATGCGCGAGAAGTGAACTGATCTTCTCTGACACTCCACAGTTCACCGCTTCACAATGGTAAACGGTGGGAGGGATAGAGATGTTTGGGTCCTAGTTCACTTCTGTTTCTTTGGAATTGCAGTTAGTGTCAATGGTTTGCATTAAGGTCAATGTGATTGTGCATAATTTTGGTTGGCGATTTACGGCATTCATTTGCTCTATTAAATCTGCTGTGGCAGAGTACGTAGGCCCCTGGAAATAATTGGAGGACTCGTTCAGTGTGAGGGATACTACATCTTAACAATAACCCTTGTCTATTCTATTGAATACAAGCAGCACTATGTATGTGCGTTTACTTTATCTCAATGTAGAGGTAGTTGTTTCACTATGTAGAGGTATACGTGGGTTTCGTTTTCATTGGTCTTTCAACATAACTCACTATACATATTTACAGGTAAATTAGTGAGAGATTTTTAATAATGCAAAAGAATAGAATTACAGTCATACTTATTTCATTAACGGGACTCGTGATTTTAGCAATAATTTTCACCAAAAAATTACCTCCTAAGTTTCAGGCTTTGACTGAAGCATATATTCCAGAATATCGAGATGACTTATTCGCTTATCATCATGCTGTTGAACAATTGGAATGGTTAACAGAATTTTCAAATAAATCCGTAAGTGTTTAAATAGTTACTAAATTGATCACTTTCTAGGATGATCTCTCAGTAGGTAGAACACCTTCCATCTTCTACGATCGAAGGATCATTTATCATGTAACAAGTCCTGAAGGATGTAGATACAAGTGCAACTTCCCTCGAAGTATGGACAAATTGAGAGAAGGAGATGCTGCAGTATTCTCAACCCACTTTTCTGCGAAGGAAGCAGCTGAGCTCAAGGCAAGAGGTGTAATTATTGTCTTCGAAAGTGGGGAATGTCCGATCTTCATGCCTCACTTAAGCCCTGAGGAATCTAGTCAAGTTAGTGTCTACTCTTACTCTGTCAATTATCGATTTTACTTCAGGTAGACATATTTGTTTCGTTCATGGCAGCTTCACCTGTTCCCTGGATTTATCCCATGTTTGTCAGAAACGAATATCCTACACTAAAGTTCACCGAAGAGCAGGTTTCTCAAATGCTGTCAAAGAACAACACACATTTGTTGCCGTCTTATCATAAGAATCGAACTAAATTGATTGCCTGGGTTGTTTCTAATGGACATCCATCAAATAATCGCATTCAGTTTGCAGATGCTCTTGCCCAGTTTGTATCGGTAAATTTGCAAAGTCGACTACTTGTTTGATTGGCTGCAAAATTAATCATAACTGATTTTCCTATTCTAGGTTGATATCTATGGAAGAAATGGAAAATTGAAGTTGCCAGATGAGGGAGACCCATTCCAATGGCTCTCCAGAAGTTATAAATTCTATCTCTCATTTGAGAACGCCAATTGCAGACAATACATCACAGAAAAGGTTCAAAGAAATGCTTTAAGGTGAGAATTGGCATTCTTTGCTTATTTAAATGAAACATGAAATTGCGTCCGTTTGCAAATTAAAAATGAATGGCACTTCCAAATGGTAGAACCAATGAGGATGTGTGAACACGAGTTTTAAGATTAATGTTTGAAAAGATAGGCTTCTTTGCACTCACTTGTGTTTCTAATATAGGAGTTTGATTTTCCAGATGTTAGTCTCCAATCACAAATAGTTTGACCACTCTCTTACACTTTGCAAATTTGTGTATGATTGTCCTGAAATATTAACTCACCACACCATGCTCACATCGTGTTTCGAGGTTGTGTATTCCTTACCTCCTTACGTATTTTCTACACCATTTTATCCATCTGTTGTCGTACATCGCCGTAACATTGTCATGTAGTCAACGATATTTCACCTATTGTTCAACACAACAGCTTTGAAAGCCATGATCAGTAAATCTGTAGACAAGGTTTAGCAAAATGTAGTCATTGCTCGAAAATATTAATATGCACGAAATTGAAAAAAGCAATTAGCAATATGGTGCCGTATCCAAATGAAAAGATGAGATCATTTGGATTTTACGGTTTCCTCTCCACATTTTGACATTCATTCCCATTCTTAACTGTGAATTGCAAATCTAAAGGCCAAATCATGGAAACGCTTTCACTCGTTTGGAAAAATGCACGAAAGCGTAGTCATCCGACAATGTATTGTATTTGAAGTGCGTTGCATTGTACTTATCTCGTAACAGGTCAAATATCGAAAATTGAAGCTTCAAGTTCAATTACATTCAATGAAACTGTTCAGTTCGAGTACTGTCTACTTCTTAAGGGAGTCTATCTATGACCAACTTTTTACTGAAACGCTAAAATGACATGAAATGATGCAGCCATACATTAATAAGCATCAACTGATACTGAATTGAACTTTAGCACTGGAATGGTACCAGTCGTGTTAGGCGCCTACAAAGAGGACTACGAGAATGCTCTCCCACCTCATTCCTACATAAACGTGGATGACTTTGCCTCTATTCAGGAACTTGCTGAGTACCTCCAGTTCTTGGACAAGAATGACACTGCTTACGCACAATATTTCGCATGGACAAAACATGGCCGAATCACCGTAATTTCCAATTCACATAGGATAACTACTTGGTGCATGAAACTGATTGCACTAATCCATTTTCAATTTTGTTTAAGATGTTGAATAGACCTGATTGTCGACTTTGTGGAGTTCTGCAAAATGTCAACGAAGGAAATATCTTTCTCCGGAAACCGAATCCTCAACACTTCACAGATCCAGGTCGTCTTTGCTTCAAACGACCCCTACTTCCACTCAAGACGACAACTTCCTGATGTCCAAAATTAACCTATCTCTAATCATCCATATAGTTTATTGCATAATCTTTGCAAAACTTGACTTAAAGGCAAAGATATTGTTCAAAATTAATAAACGAATTCTTCAAGCAATCCGTGGAAAAATTCTGCTTAATTAGAACAGATGATTACAACTAATTGTGTGTTTGAGGAAGCGAAAGTACACAAAGGACATTTAAAGTGTGATTCTTCCTTTTTCTTAGTTTGAGTTGTACTATTTTACACAGTGACCTAGTCCCACTTCTACATTAATGAATTTATCCACAGGTTTCCAAGCAATTGGCCTATTCATCTGTTTGCAAGAAATAAGAACAATTTATGTTAGCGAACACTTGCAGCTAAATTATTCTCAGAATTTCAAAAATGAGCAGAAAAAGCTCGTACTTGGATTTGCATTTTTCATTTTCACAGATGTTCATTGATTCTAGCATGCATCCCATTCGAAAAGGTGCACTAAAATTTGGTTTAACTGCCTTCTATTAACAATTGACACTAATATTCTCCATAAACTTCTTCATGGGATTTTAAGTAGTTTAACTTGCTCTGCTTCAATTTCACACCCACCACAACTAATTGAGATCCGATTGCCAAAACTCACAACAGAGAGCAGAGCTAAGTGAAATAATGAAGACTTGAGAGATCACCTGATGCATTAACCAATAAGAAACATGGTTGTTATGGGGCGATATAGGGCACACGAAATGAAAAGTATTGTACTCAATTAAACATTACGCCGAATACAGGAACTGCATTGATCAGATTTCCTTTTAAAAGAACAGTTGTTCAAGGCACTGTCAATTAAGGTAGCAAGACTTATCTGGTTTGAGGTTTATTTAGACAATAATAAAAGCCAATATATTGTAAATAATGATTAAAGATATTTCTTGAATTTTGCGATATCCGCAAGTGTTCGATATTAAAATTTATGAAATCCTACCTTAGTATTATATCATTCAAATCCATCATTCAAATCTTTCAATTTCAAAATGCAATATCACTTCATAATTGAATTTTGGACTTTGGAATTTGTTAAGCGCAGCTTTTAACGAAAATATAAAACGAAAGCTGAGAATTGCCTGGGTATGATTTTTCATTGATTGCAAGTTAATTTTGTATGAGCATTTCAAACAAGCACATTGGAACACAATTATTTGCTGTTAAGTTCAATATCTATTGATGATCCTGTGATAAGACTTCCAACCAGATGACCAAAGGCCATACAAAAGTCCCCCATGCATGAGATTGAGATTTCTGATTACAGGTTAAGTGTTGTTTCTTGTAACAACTCACTACAACACCTTTACGTTCTACAATACCTACTAATTGCCTTGGACTAACAATGAAAGATCAGCAAACCAAACAAAAGTCCTCTATTAATGCCTCACTCTCTCGAATACTCCCCAACAAATAACTTCAAATTTCAAATTATTTCAATTTGTTTCTCTTCACTTCACCCTACTTTATATCTTTTATAAAGAAATCGTTTGAGAAACGGGAGCCTTTCCATACTAAGGTGACTTGTCATTGAGATTACTGAGTTTGTGTCAAGGCTTTAACATTCAATAATAACTTCTAATTGACTTGGACCAATAATGGAAAATCAGCAAAGTGGTCTTCGTGATTCATATGAACTGGCAAATTGTATCGTTTGCAATGCATGTGCATTCATCAGTTGATGTATCTGCGGAGGGAACAGTCGTATGGACTGATGTCTTTTTAAAGATGTTACTCGAAGTCAATCAAAGTTATTATGTGGTCTATTATATTTTTTCACACAATTACTGAACAAGTCTCTAATATTCAAGTACCCCGAGGAGACATCTATTTCTTTAAAGCATTCCACAACTCCACTTGCTTAATTTATGTCGGAAAACTTTTACATGCAAATAATTGGCTCAAATTATGCTCAATGTCACTTGAAAACACATGAAAAGAATAATTTCAATTACAGATTATGTCTAATGCAATAAAATCTACCTAAAAGGACGGGCATTAATGTTTACAATTTTTCCGGGCTGATTTCGCCTGGGAGGAGGTTGGGTCCTTACTGAGTAATGTCTTTCACATTGAATCGACTATCATTCCACAATCCGCCCCCACCAGAACAATTGTAAGTTTGTACTTCAGTAGTTTTCAAGTTTAAATGTGATGGGCCTCTTTAACGTTGGGTGGACTAATAATAACTAATTTTCACATTTATTTTTCTTAATGAAATAAAATCCTTGCATAATTCAAACTGACATCAAAGTTGTGTGCTTACCAATCCTTTCGTACAACATAGGTTTATTACCTCTTTTGCCAACTTCAAAATGATATATTAATGAAATAAGGACAGCTGAGCACACAGTGCTACCAAGAATGAACAAAGGAGTCTCCTGAGCACTCGAACGCATTCCAAGGTGCGGCGTGCTACCGATCTCGTGAGGAGCAAATGTGGTCGTGACTGCACAGACCTCTCAACCAACCAGCAGTAAATAGTGTCAATAATACTATAATTTTAATGAATCACCCTATTAAATTTCTAATAAATACTCCTCACACACAACGTTTCGCTTCATTGATGCTGTTGTGGTAGGATTGCGCATTTCGGCAGTAAGTTTATTCTATGCGATTTTATCATGGGTTTATTTGTGTAGAATCCGCTACGTGTCGACGCCTCTAATAGGCCAACAATATTGATTTATTTGTATTCGCTAAATATCTTTAAACGAGAAGTGGATTTGGTTACTTTGTGTGATGATGGTATTAGGATACAAGTTAGCATTTAGAACGCAATTTTAGACTTCTGATGAATACATGTTTTCAGTTGCATTTTTAGTTAAAGTGTATAAAACTAACGAACAGTTCTAGTCACTCACTTTCGTTGTGCCATGTACATTGGGAATGCTATAAATAAGTAATTCCCTTAACTCCACACTGAGACAGTCTAATTCACCTTCTACTTAGCCACTGAGTACAACACTTGGCCATATGTTACTCAAATTAATATGGACCTCATAACTTCCTGTCACAACACACTGTTCAGAAATGTGACGTCAATAATTATATGCTTTCTTAATTGAAGCTCTGGATGGCCGATTTTCTGACATTGCAAATAACACGAAAGATACTACCTGATTAGCTGTAATTGTCTCCTACCCTGCTCCCCGAGCTTCCATTAAATAGGATTATAATTTCCAAATTCACTCATGAAGGTCTTCCCAAACTTCATCTTATGTTAGTATATTGTGTCATTGATTCATCCTTGCAAGGAGTTGGTATAGTGCCAAACACTCTATGGCCAAATTGCGATTAACCACTGCGATCATTGGGGTGTCCACAAATGGCATTGTGTACATGACCTCTTATTTTGCACACCAGACAGAGATCAACATCATTTCCGTTGTTCCAATTTGACCATTTGTTCTCCTCGTGAGTCACAGACACCAATTGTCTCTTCTATTCATATTCTACTTAAATATTTTATGCTGCATCCATGAGTGCTGCCACTTGAGGTGCGAATATAAATTAGCTTGTACAAGTCAGAATTTATATGTGGTACAAAATCACATTATTGGAGAAAGTTCAAAAATAAGATTAATAAACATCGCATTGATGATCATCGAAATACCTGCAATTTCAACTAAGACTTTACAAAACGTGTTTCAACGTTGGCTTCAAATGTAATTTGCATCATTAATGCCATACTGCTGTGATTTAAGCCAGCGTTTTGACATCAACGTAACTCAGCTACAAGCATAAAGAAGCCACACACACGTTATTGCCACCTGCGTCTTTCATTCACTCGTAGGCGAACAAAATCCTCCACTGAAAATGAGCACAGTAAGAGATACGAATTCTTTCAAAATAGGCATTATTTTTTAGTCATAGTGCGCTTTTACAACCACCTTTTCGCAATTTGATTAAGTTGATTTGTGTGGTGATGTTCATAGAATACAAGTTAGCATTTACAACGGAATGTCAGACTTCTGATCAATAAATGTTTTCAATTTCACATTAAGTTGGAGAGTTCGAAGCGATCAGACAATTTTATTCATGCATTTCCTGTAGTCATCAATTTAGAATGTTTAGGCAAACTCCATCTTGACCCCAGAACCTGATCAGTCAGGAGGAGTGAACAAGAATCTTCAATCCAACCAAATGTGTTCAACTTCTCTTTTAGTACGCGTAAATTTGCTACATGTAACATGATTTCACTCAAATGTACTTATTGAGTGAGCGGATGGGAAGAATTTCATCTTCACTTACTACTGATTTTTCTTCAATACCAACTGCAGATATGCAAATATGATGAATTTAGTATTATCTTATCAAAAAATAGTAGAGACAAGAAGGAGACTATAATAACTTGATCACCTCAGATGCATTTACTTTATACTCTGATTGAGTTATTTTTTATTCAATTGAAAGCATTCATTTTCAAGAAGTGCCCGGAGTGAAAATGTCTCAATGAATGATAGCATTTGATTAAATTCAGATTGGCGAAACCGTATTTTTGTAAGCGGATTGCAATTCTCATTCCGACACCAAAATCTCAAATTGAAGACCCTTAAACTGCAACTTTCTTCAATAATGAAATAATAAATGCTATTTGTTCAACGTTTTAAAAAGTCCCATGAATTCAGTATCACGTTGTATAGTTTTATATCATTCGTAATAACAGTTGCCTTTGCTTAATAAACCTTATCTGAAAATTCGTTCACACCATTTGCACCTAACTTAATTAAATAACTTGAAAAAGTGACATCTTCACTGATACACTTCTTCTCAAAAATTACAAATTTCCATTCACAATTTACTGACACATCAAAGAATTACACACTTTGTAATCCAAGTTGAGCATTAAGTCAAACCTATTTGTAGAAACAAGATTATTTGGAAATAATGAATATTGATTTGGATCATCTTTGTGTAACCCATGTAAGCATTTTGTGCTAAGGCGTATCAAAAGGTGTATGAGTCTGCAATATGAACTGAAGCAATTTGCAACTAATTTAAGTTTTGAATTATCTCCATTACTAGTTATATCCAAGTCTCCAATTTGACTTCTTACTTCCTTAAAACAGAATTGGTCGTGTTTTGATAGTATTCATTATTCACTAGAAGTTCAAAGCAATCTCCATGCTCTACCCAAAAGAAAAAGCGTTTCTCTCAATAAATATTGTTAAAGTAGGATACATTGGCAAAGAAATCTCAGACTAGCAGTCAAGAGATGCAAATTGGAATTATTCCAGTTCATCGACCTTTCTTTATAACCTTCACCTCTATTTCCAAATCTAGGCCCTATTGTATAGTAAACCTGACGTTGGTAGTCCAATCAAGTAAAGAGATATTCGCCAATGGTCTAAAATAGACAGTATTTGAATTATTGGTATAACACTTGGAGGACTTTGATCAAATTCACCATCTTGGATGAGTATCCGTACAAATATTGAGCTTTGAAAGAATGCGCAGACAGTGCTTGCACAATAGGAGAGAGGCTTTGACTATAAATCAAAGTGGTCAGGCTAACACGCCAACATAATTTGCAAAGTGCAATAAAGAGTGAAATATTGTCCAGGAATTTTGTTAAATGATTAGATCTACAAATATAACTTTTAGTTAGATGCAATCGTTTTCATGGATCTTCCACAAAACTTTTAAGTAATGTTTGCATTTTATTATTTCATATGAGCGTATGAAAAATGCAATTTTTCATTGATTATTCAGTAGCGCAAAGTGACAAATTTCGGATTCCTAATGACATTAATTTTTCGCCAAAAACACACACTTCATGTTTTATTAGGATTTGACAAAAGTTTGCAAAATTTTCACTTCGCCTCTGTCATCGAAAAAGTGCTTGAATTTTAGCTCAATTTGAAATTGAATTTCATTGGAATTACGTTTCCCTGAAGTATCAACACATCTTATATATGAATGTATTCTATTTAGTAAAGAATTGATTGCAATTTTATTTGATTTATAAATGAATGAAAAAATTTGAGTTCTTGAGGATTGTTGAGTGAAATTTTGTTGTATAACATGATGAGAATCATCGGTGGTTAATGAAAGTGAGTTAGACATTTTATCTAAAGTCATTACAGCCGACATGGCATGATCAAAAACTTGACATGACATATTTTTTATCAAATTGTGGAAAAATCACAGTTCATTTGGTATCAGAAATGCAAGCCGTATGTCCAAATGTGTTTTGTCACAAGTTTGAGCGTGCGTATACATAAACTTTCTAGTTAATAGGCTCAAACACATAGTTACGCGTTCTAAAAGGGACGTTGAATATACTTGATTGGGCTGAAGATTCTTGTTCGCTCCTCCTGATTGATCAGATTCTGGGGTCAAGACGGGGTTCTAAATTGATGACTGATTAATTTTACTTAATAAAAAATGCTGTTTTACTCAAACACAAAGCTCAGCTTATTAGCGCATATTGCTTAGTTCTTTTGAAGTAAACAGAAATCTGGATTTTTGAAAATCTGGGCATAATTAATGGAATACCCATGGTATATCAATTATTATTAAAAGCAGCAACTTTAAAACCAATTATGTAGCAGTCTAAACTAAAAACAAGCTTAGTTAAACTGGCCAAAATGACACCATCTTATAGAACTTTGAAAGATCCCTTATACAGTGGCTGCAAAAGGTTTCCATACTGTGACTACTTGAAAAAACGAAGGGGTGTGTTGATGAAATTTTAGGAATTTGTGCCTTTCTATCGTCCAGGCGAGTAGGTCCGAAATGATCTTTTAATCAAGTGGAATACGACAGGGGTCTATATTTTATTTTTCTTGGGACTCGAGAATCAATTCACAATTCAGATTAAGAGTTGTGCCAATTACCAGTTTCGCAGGACAACATCCAATGTCTTCCTTAATGGTATTTCTAATTGCATCTAAAATGATTGAAAGTCGTTCCGACCAGTTCGATCTGGAAGAAGTTGCTATTAAAGCGGATTTAAGTTGTCAATGAAAACGGTCTACCAGGCCATTGGTCTCTGGGTCATATGCTGTAGCATAGATATGTGCTGAACCTAGGAGGTAATTCAATTATCAAAACAGTGCCGAAGTACATCGTGGTTCCTGATCTCTTTTACTTACGAATGAAATACAAAATATCGGTATCCAAGATTCTACTAGAGATTTAGACACAGATTCAGATGATATATCGCGCAACAGATCTCAAACAAACCAATTAGAATAACGATCGGTGCAGGTTAGGTTGTGAGTAAAAGAGTTTGAATAGGAAGGGAACCTACAAGGCCAACACGAATAAGTTGAAAACGGAAATCAGAAAAGGAGAAAAGAGAGAGAGAGAGAGAGAGAGAGAGCTACGAATATGTTTTTGAAATTTGCTGACCTGACGATTGATGCAAAATTTGGTCCACAGACCGATATCATGTCAACTATTTTTCCAAAGGAAACGGTCTGTGACCAGTCAGAAAATTGATCGAATTCTTGTGTGCGACTACCATGATCTTACGCTGGTGTGATTGTGGGACAAAAGGTCTCGGCATGGCAATTAAATCTCCACAATGGATCTTGGTGTCAGGAATGTGTGGGGGTAAGCTCTCAAAACGTAATGAAGGGTCGGATGTGATTTGCGCAAATTCTAGATCTGAGATTTGTTCAGAAGCAAGCACTTGAAGGTCGAGAGGTGGGATAATAGGCTTGGACACAGACTGCATTCACACTGAAACCTGTTTCCGAAAACATACTTTGACAGTGGTAGAGGATGATAGGAGAGTGTTGACGAACCGGAGGAGGACAAGAATGACTAAATATGCCGTGTGGTAAGAGAAAAATAAAATCTCAGCGCCTGAGAGAGATTGGATCTTGGCTTAAAAGATCACACAAATTGCTAAACGAATAGACCTTGGCTTATCTTCAGTAATCTACTTGACGACACCCACAGAGAGAAGTGTTAATGAAAAATTTGTAGCTGGCTTTTTTGTTATTTGATAACACTAACTTCAACCTATTTGCATATTTGAAGTTGTTATTGAGGAAGAATCAGTAGCAAGTGAGGATGAAGTTCGTCGTATCAACTTACTCAAAAACAATAATTGATTGAAATCTCGCAGCACAACATAATGACAATCATTGGCGGTTAAAGAAAGTGAGAGTGAGGAGATTATCATAAGATTATTCTTTAAAATATATTTATTGTTAATACTACTTGTTGCTGGTTTGGTTGAGAGGTCTGTGTAATCACGACCACATTTGCTCCTCACGAGATCAGTAGCACGCTGCACCTTGGAGTGCGTTCGAGTGCTCAGGAGACTCCTTTGTTCATTCTTGGTAGCATTGTGTACTCAGCTGTCTTTATTGCATTAATATTTCATTTTGACTTTGGCAAAAGAGGTAATAAACCTATGTTGTATGAAACGATTAGTAAGCACACAAATTTGATGTCAGTTTGGATTAGACAAAGAATTTCTTTCTGGGAAAAATTAACATGTATTGACGTGAATACGTTCCAAATGTGATGTAAAAAGTTTTGTAGTAATTTAATTGTCGGGAAATGTAACAAGTTTGGAGTAACAGCAATTCACATGATTTCATAGATTTAAATTTAAATGGTAAGATAAAATTGATTATGTACTGTTAACAAGGCAAAAATATGTAAAGAATAGGCGATGACCGATATTGATGAGTAGAGAGATAGGTAAACTTTGTACATCAAGAAGTTGTCGTCCTGAGTGGAATTAGGGGTCGCTTGAAGCAAAGACGACCTGGATCTGCGAAGTGTTGAGGATTCGGTTTCCGGAGAAAGATATTTCCTTCGTTGACATTTTGCAGAACTCCACAAAGTCGACAATCAGGTCTATTCAACATCTTAAACAAAATTGAAAATGGATTAGTGCAATCAGTTTCATGCACCAAGTAGTTATCCTATGTGAATTGGAAATTACGGTGATTCGGCCATGTTTTGTCCATGCGAAATATTGTGCGTAAGCAGTGTCATTCTTGTCCAAGAACTGGAGGTACTCAGCAAGTTCCTGAATAGAGGCAAAGTCATCCACATTTATGAAGGAATGAGGTGGGAGAGCATTCTCGTAGTCCTCTTTGTAGGCGCCTAACACGATTGGTACCATTCCAGTGCTAAAGTTCAATTCAGTATCAGTTGATGCTTATTAATGTATGGCTGCATCATTTCATGTCATTTTAGCGTTTCGTAAGAAATTGGTCATAAACAGACTCTCTTAAATAGTAGACAGTACTCGAACCGAACAGTTTCATTGAATGTAATTTAACTTGAAGCTTCAATTTTCGATATTTGACCTGTTACGAGATAAGTACAATGCAACGCACTTCAAATACAATACATTGTCGGATGACTACGCTTTCGTGCATTTTTCCAAACGAGTGAAAACATTTCCTTGATTTGGCCTTTAGATTTGTAATTCCCAGTTAATAATGGGAATGAATGTCAAAATGTGGAGAGGAAACCGTAAAATCCAAATGATCTCATCTTTTCATTTGGATACGGCACCATATTGCTAATTGCTTTTTTCAATTTCGTGCATATTAATATTTTCGAGCAATGACTACATTTTGCTAAACCTTGTCCACAGATTTACTGATCGTGGCTATCGAAGCTGTTGTGTTGAATAATAGGTGAAATATCGTTGACTACATGACAATGTTACGACAATGTACGACAACAGATGGATAAAATGGTGTAGAAAATACGTAAGGAGGTAAGGAATACACAACCTCGAAACACGATGTGAGCATGGTGTGGTGAGTTAATATTTCAGGACAATCATACACAAATTTGCAAAGTGTAAGAGAGTGGTCAAACTATTTGTGATTGGAGACTAACATCTGGAAAATCAAACTCCTATATTAGAAACACAAGTGAGTGCAAAGAAGCCTATCTTTTCAAACATTAATCTTAAAACTCGTGTTCACACATCCTCATTGGTTCTACCATTTGGAAGGGCCATTCATTTTTAATTTGCAAACGGACGCAATTTCATGTTTCATTTAAATAAGCAAAGAATGCCAATTCTCACCTTAAAGCATTTCTTTGAACCTTTTCTGTGATGTATTGTCTGCAATTGGCGTTCTCAAATGAGAGATAGAATTTATAACTTCTGGAGAGCCATTGGAATGGGTCTCCCTCATCTGGCAACTTCAATTTTCCATTTCTTCCATAGATATCAACCTAGAATAGGAAAATCAGTTATGATTAATTTTGCAGCCAATCAAACAAGTAGTCGACTTTGCAAATTTACCGATACAAACTGGGCAAGAGCATCTGCAAACTGAATGCGATTATTTGATGGATGTCCATTAGAAACAACCCAGGCAATCAATTTAGTTCGATTCTTATGATAAGACGGCAACAAATGTGTGTTGTTCTCTGACAGCATTTGCGAAATATGCTCTGTGCTGAACTTTAATGAAGGATATACGTTTCTGACAAACATGGGATAAATCCAGGGAACAGGTGAAGCTGCCATGAACGAAACAAATATGTCTACCTGAAGTAAAATCGATAATTGACAGAGTAAGAGTAGACACTAACTTGACTAGATTCCTCAGGGCTTAAGTGAGGCATGAAGATCGGACATTCCCCACTTTCGAAGACAATAATTACACCTCTTGCCTTGAGCTCAGCTGCTTCCTTCGCAGAAAAGTGGGTTGAGAATACTGCAGCATCTCCTTCTCTCAATTTGTCCATACTTCGAGGGAAGTTGCACTTGTATCTACATCCTTCAGGACTTGTTACATGATAAATGATCCTTCGATCGTAGAAGATGGAAGGTGTTCTACCTACTGAGAGATCATCCTAGAAAGTGATCAATTTAGTAACTATTTAAACACTTACGGATTTATTTGAAAATTCTGTTAACCATTCCAATTGTTCAACAGCATGATGATAAGCGAATAAGTCATCTCGATATTCTGGAATATATGCTTCAGTCAAAGCCTGAAACTTAGGAGGTAATTTTTTGGTGAAAATTATTGCTAAAATCACGAGTCCCGTTAATGAAATAAGTATGACTGTAATTCTATTCTTTTGCATTATTAAAAATCTCTCACTAATTTACCTGTAAATATGTATAGTGAGTTATGTTGAAAGACCAATGAAAACGAAACCCACGTATACCTCTACATAGTGAAACAACTACCTCTACATTGAGATAAAGTAAACGCACATACATAGTGCTGCTTGTATTCAATAGAATAGACAAGGGTTATTGTTAAGATGTAGTATCCCTCACACTGAACGAGTCCTCCAATTATTTCCAGGGGCCTACGTACTCTGCCACAGCAGATTTAATAGAGCAAATGAATGCCGTAAATCGCCAACCAAAATTATGCACAATCACATTGACCTTAATGCAAACCATTGACACTAACTGCAATTCCAAAGAAACAGAAGTGAACTAGGACCCAAACATCTCTATCCCTCCCACCGTTTACCATTGTGAAGCGGTGAACTGTGGAGTGTCAGAGAAGATCAGTTCACTTCTCGCGCATTGCAGGGATCGGTTAGATTGAAGCAAATGAAATTAGTATTTTGGATTACTTCTCATGTGAGAAGACTTTTGAACGAAACACGTGTTCTCGAATGGTAATTCAAGTCTTAACGCGTCCAACTGTCTGCCCGATTTTTTGCAACTGTTATTAATATTATCGTTTGCATTTGCACTGGAACTGAAGTCTGTCTAGTTGAATGTTGAGTGATATTTGACCACTAAGTCAAGAACTATCACCATGTGGACCCCATTCATTACCTCTGTTGCCTTTAATTTCCGAAACTGATATTTCCTTCAGCAGGTCAAAGAAGACACATATTATTCGTTGTGTAGAATATTTTATTGAAAGCCACAATTTAAAGTAATTCTTCAATTCTCCCTCTGCTTCCTTATGCAACAGTATTTGTAAATAATCCCAATTAATTCAATGCTAACTTATTAAATTAGCTCCGTTGCCTTCCTGTTTTAATGTGCATACAACCCAATTTTCACCTCGAAAGCGGATGCGAATATGGCGGTGGTGTAAAATGGTAAATTGTAAATTGTATTTCCAGAGTGGACAATAATTTCAAGAAACTTCTTGAAAGGAGACGAAATGTTTGAGAATTATTCCAAGTTCATGTTAAAGGTGATGGAAATAAGCAAATGATAGAATTAGCGCCTACTCTGATTGCGACAATATTTTGGAATTAAAGCGTTTGAATTTTGGGTCCTCTCTTTGTACAAAATGTGTGAACATGTAATCAGCACGTGTAATGAGCATAGAAGAATGGCATAGTCCTTAACGAAATTGTAATGGAATTGGAAGAGTTTAAACTAGTGCCTTAATTAATTGCCTCGTACTAAATAATCATTGAGTATGCGAAGGTTTAAGTTAAAAGATTTGAAATACTTTGGAAATTTTTCGAACCAGTATAAAATTTATAAATGAATTAATTGCATGTTAGAAATTGTCAAAATCACTTTATAAGAACAAGCTACTTTAACGCGATTAAACATTTGTTTTATAGGAAAGGAGTATTTCAAAAGACTTTTATTATTGCGCCAGTTAAGAAGACAGTTATTATAAACATCCATGGTTATGTAGCGGATTGCTACACTAATAAGCCTTGACTTATACTCAGTAATATCTATGACACGTTATCCAAATTTGGAGAGGCTCCCAGGAATAGCTAAGCCACTGCAAAGCTATAGAGGAAACAGACGCATTACAAGTAATATGAATAATTGGACTGTGTGTTACAAACAGTCAGATCAGTCAATATATTACAAATGAGGGTTTGCTAGACCATGTAAGGACTATTTATTGGGGAGGATGGATGGGTGTTCTCTGATCTCACGACTGTACTTACTCCCTACTCGAAGTAGCACATGAGTTTCCTTTGTTCAGCCATGACAGCATTGTGTGTTCCACTGCTTTTACTCAGTTTGGACATTTAAGTCCATCCTCAAACACTTAAATTTTTCATTTATTTATAAATCATATAAAATTGCAATCAATTCTAAACTAAATATATTCCTTTCATATAAGATGTGTTGATACTTCAGGGAAACGTAATTCCAATGAAATTCAATTTCAAATTGAGCTAAAATTCAAGCACTTTTTTGATGACGGAGACATAGTGAAACTTTTGCAAACTTTTGTCAAATTCTAATAAATCGAGAAGTGTGTGTTTTTCGTGAAAAATTAATGTCACTAAGAAATCGAAAGTTGTCAATTAAATTATATCTCGTTGCGCTAATGTATAGTCACAGAAGAATACACCCGTTGGAATTGGAAATAAACTTTGTGACTTTTGTGACTGAAATGATATTCAATATTATTTTGAAGCTGCCAACAGAATTAGATCTTTCGAATCATTTTAATTAACATTTCGAAAATGGATTTCTAAAAATATGGAGAAATTACGCATATCCTCCATTTGGTTTTAAAATTCAATTAGTCATTTGCCAATCATTTCACGAAGAAATTTTCTTTCAACTTTAAGTTATTTTTATGCACTGAATGCTAGGTTGAAGAAATTGAGTGATAGGCAGAAATGGATTTCACGAGATTGGGAATGTTTTGAATTATAAAATGGTAATAAAAGAATTCATTTATTGCTAACACTTTGGAAATTCCGACAAAACTTCACTCGTAGGATGGACTTATTTTGTTACCATGTGCTATTTGCTTCAGTCACCAAATTTAGCCTGAAATTTAGTTTCCGTCTATAGACGGTGGAATTGATCTCCACATCTAGTTATAATGCAAAATTGCCATCGATTACATATATATATATGATAGATTTGAGTCATTAGAAGAGGTTAATCTGGAATTTATTCCACAGAACAAAATTGATCGTTATCTAGCAAATTTCAGTCTTGAATGTTTACTGATTTGCAAGAAACGCACACTGAATTGAGTACGTCCACGTGATATCGCATTTACTATTAGAAACTCCAACAAACGATCATACTTAGAAAGCGAATGACAATTCTGAAAGAAATGCGAAAAAATGAAATTTTGCTGTTCAAGAGGAAGAGAAATAGATCAACATTAAGCGAACAGTAAAATGAGTAGATTTAACACCGTTTCAGAACATTTAGACGGACACACACTGTACGAAAATCATTAAAGTTAGATTAAGTTGGTATTCCAAAGTGCTATGGCAAAATATCGATTTATAATTTCAGCCGAATTATCGCTGATTCAAAAATGATCGAACGCGCATGATATTGCTTAGTTGAAATGTCATATGATTGTGACCCCACAAATTAATCGTATGGTGTCAGAAAATATAAAATTATTTACATGAAATTACCAGGAACATTTACTATAACCGTCCTAATTAGTGTCGAAATAGCATGCAGATTTTGTGAATGCGTTTAAAACTTGTTACAAGTTATGTTACTATATAAACCAGTAGAGTAACTTTGAAATGTTACTAAAAACCGACTACCAGTAATAATCATGCGTGAAAATAGAATATTTACATTTCGCCATAAAAATTACACTTTTAAGTACAAAGTCTTCAAAATTAACTCAGTTTGAATATTTTAAGGTTTCATTTCATATGTAAATTACTAAGAGGTTTGTTAGTAATGCAGAAGAATAGGAATACCGTCATACTTATTTCATTAACGGGACTCGTGATTTTAGCAATAATTTTCACCAAAAAATTACCTCCTAAGTTTCAGGCTTTGACTGAAGCATATATTCCAGAATATCGAGATGACTTATTCGCTTATCATCATGCTGTTGAACAATTGGAATGGTTAACAGAATTTTCAAATAAATCCGTAAGTGTTTAAATAGTTACTAAATTGATCACTTTCTAGGATGATCTCTCAGTAGGTAGAACACCTTCCATCTTCTACGATCGAAGGATCATTTATCATGTAACAAGTCCTGAAGGATGTAGATACAAGTGCAACTTCCCTCGAAGTATGGACAAATTGAGAGAAGGAGATGCTGCAGTATTCTCAACCCACTTTTCTGCGAAGGAAGCAGCTGAGCTCAAGGCAAGAGGAGTAATTATTGTCTTCGAAAGTGGGGAATGTCCGATCTTCATGCCTCACATAAGCCCTGAGGAATCTAGTCAAGTTAGTGTCTTCTCTTACTCTGCCAATTATCGATTTTACTTCAGGTAGACATATTTGTTTCGTTCATGACAGCTTCACCTGTTCCCTGGATTTATCCCATGTTTGTCAGAAACGTATATCCTTCATTAAAGTTCAGCACAGAGCATATTTCGCAAATGCTGTCAGAGAACAACACACATTTGTTGCCGTCTTATCATAAGAATCGAACTAAATTGATTGCCTGGGTTGTTTCTAATGGACATCCATCAAATAATCGCATTCAGTTTGCAGATGCTCTTGCCCAGTTTGTATCGGTAAATTTGCAAAGTCGACTACTTGTTTGATTGGCTGCAAAATTAATCATAACTGATTTTCCTATTCTAGGTTGATATCTATGGAAGAAATGGAAAATTGAAGTTGCCAGATGAGGGAGACCCATTCCAATGGCTCTCCAGAAGTTATAAATTCTATCTATCATTTGAGAACTCCAATTGCAGACAATACATCACAGAAAAGGTTCAAAGAAATGCTTTAAGGTGAGAATTGGCATTCTTTGCTTATTTAAATGAAACATGAAATTGCGTCCGTTTGCAAATTAAAAATGAATGGCCCTTCCAAATGGTAGAACCAATGAGGATGTGTGAACACGAGTTTTAAGATTAATGTTTGAAAAGATAGGCTTCTTTGCACTCACTTGTGTTTCTAATATAGGAGTTTGATTTTCCAGATGTTAGTCTCCAATCACAAATAGTTTGACCACTCTCTTACACTTTGCAAATTTGTGTATGATTGTCCTGAAATATTAACTCACCACACCATGCTCACATCGTGTTTCGAGGTTGTGTATTCCTTACCTCCTTACATATTTTCTACAGCATTTTATCCATCTGTTGTCGTACATTGTCGTAACATTGTCATGTAGTCAACGATATTTCACCTATTATTCAACACAACAGCTTCGATAGCCACGATCAGTAAATCTGTGGACAAGGTTTAGCAAAATGTAGTCATTGCTCGAAAATATTAATATGCACGAAATTGAAAAAAGCAATTAGCAATATGGTGCCGTATCCAAATGAAAAGATGAGATCATTTGGATTTTACGGTTTCCTCTCCACATTTTGACATTCATTCCCATTATTAACTGGGAATTACAAATCTAAAGGCCAAATCAAGGAAATGTTTTCACTCGTTTGGAAAAATGCACGAAAGCGTAGTCATCCGACAATGTATTGTATTTGAAGTGCGTTGCATTGTACTTATCTCGTAACAGGTCAAATATCGAAAATTGAAGCTTCAAGTTAAATTACATTCAATGAAACTGTTCGGTTTGAGTACTGTCTACTATTTAAGAGAGTCTGTTTATGACCAATTTCTTACGAAACGCCATTCAATAATTAGCATCAACTGATACTGAATTGAACTTTAGCACTGGAATGGTACCAATCGTGTTGGGCGCCTACAAAGAGGACTACGAGAATGCTCTCCCACCTCATTCCTACATAAACGTGGATGACTTTGCCTCTATTCAGGAACTTGCTGAGTACCTCCAGTTCTTGGACAAGAATGACACTGCTTACGCACAATATTTCGCATGGACAAAACATGGCCGAATCACTGTAATTTCCAATTCACATAGGATAACTACTTGGTGCATGAAACTGATTGCACTAATCCATTTTCAATTTTGTTTAAGATGTTGAACAGACCTGATTGTCGACTTTGTGGAGTTCTGCAAAATGTCAACGAAGGAAATATCTTTCTCCGGAAACCGAATCCTCAACACTTCGCAGATCCAGGTCGTCTTTGCTTCAAGCGACCCCTAATTCCACTCAGGACGACAACTTCTTGATGTACAAAGTTTTCCTATCTCAATTCATCCATATCGGTCATCACCTAATCGTTGCAAAAATTGACTTAAATGTAAAGATATTGTTCAAAATGAATAAACGAATTCTTCTAGCAATGCGTGGAAGAACTCTACATAATGAGAAGAGTAGATTTTCATCACTTGTGTGTTTGAGGAAGTAATGAACATAAAGGCATATAAAATGTGATACTTTTTACTTCTCAGATTAAGTTGCACACTTTTACCCTGTGATTGAGCCCTATTTCTGCAAATATTGATTTATCCACAGGTTTCGAAATCCACGACATTCAGGGCTGATTGGCTTATCATATTTTTCAAATTCATTGCTTATCCAAACGAATGAATGTTAACTAGCCTACTCATTTGTTTGCAAGAAATAAGAACAATTTATGTTAGCGTACACTTGCAGCTAAATTATTCTTAGAATTTCAAAGAAGAGCACAAAAAGCCCTTACTTGGATTTGCACTTTTCATTTTCACAGATGTTCATTGATTCTAGCATGCATCCCATTCGAAAAGGTGCACTATAATTTGTTTTAACTGCCTTCTATTAACAATTGACACTAATATTCTTCGTAAACTTCTTCATGGGATTTTAAGTAGTTTAACTTGCTCTGCTTCAATTTCACACCCACCACAACTAATTGAGATCCGATTGCCAAAACTCACAACAGAGAGCAGAGCCAAGTGAAATAATGAAGGCTTGAGAGATCTCATGATGTATCAACCATTCAGAAACATGGTTGTTATGGGGCGATATAGGGCACACGAAATGAAAAGTATTGTACTCAATTAAACATTACGCCGAATACAGGAACTGCATTGATCAGATTTCCTTTTAAAAGAACAGTTGTTCAAGGCACTGTCAATTAAGGTAGCAAGACTTATCTGGTTTGAGGTTTATTTAGACAATAATAAAAGCCAATATATATGGTAAATAATGATTAAAGATATTTCTTCAATTATGCGATATCCGCAAGTGTTCGATATTAAAATTTCTGAAATCCTACTTTAGTATTATATCATTCAAATCCATCATTCAAATCTTCCAATTTCAAAATGCAACTCCACTTCGTAATTGAATTTTCGATTTTGGAATTTGTTAAGCGCAGCTTTTAATGAAAATATAAAACAAAAGATGAGAATTGCCTGCATATAAATTTTCATTGATTGCAAGTTAATTTTGTATGAGCATTTCAAACGAGCACATTGAAGCAAAATTATTTGCAGTTAAGTTCAATATCTATTGATGGTCCTGTGATAAGACTTCCAACCAGATGACCAAAGGCCATGCAAAAGTCCCCCAGGGATGAGATTGAGATTTCTGATTATAGGTTAAAGGTTGTATCGTGTAACAATCCACTACAACACCTTTACGTTCTGCAATACTAACTAGTCGCCTTGGACTAACAATGAAAGATCAGCGAACCAAACAAAAGTCCTCTATTAATGCCACACTCTCCCTAATACTCCCCATTAAATAGCTTCAAATTTCAAATTATTTCAATTTGTTTCTCCTCACTTCATCCTACTTTATATCTTTTACAAAGAAATCGTTTGAGAAACGGAGCTTTTCCAAACTAAGTTGACTTTCCATTGAGATAACTGAGTTTGTGTCAAGGTTTTAACATTCAATAATAACTCCTAATTGACTTGGACCAGCAAAGTAGTCTTCGTGATTCACATGAACTCAAAAATTGTATCGTTTGCAATGCATGTGCATTCATCGGCTGATGTATCTGTGGAGGGAATAGTTGTATGGACTGATGTCATTTTAAAGTTGTTACTCGAAGTCAATCAAAGTTATCCTGTAGTCTATTATATTTTTTCACACAATTACTGAACACATCTCTAATATTCAAGTACTCCGAGGAGACATCCATTTCTTTAACGCATTCCACAACTCCACTTGATTAATTTATGTCGGAAAACATTTACATGCTAATAATTGGTTCAAATTATGCTCAATTTCACCTACAAACACGCAGAAAGAAAAATTTCGATTACAGACTATTTTTAATGCAATTTGATTTACCTAAAAGAATGGGCATTAATTTTCACGAGTTTACACCGCGGTGAAGTGAATCGACGTATCATTCCACAATCCGCCTTCACCAGAACAATTGTAATTTTGTACTTCAGTAGTTTTCAAGTTTAAATGTGATGGGCGTCTTTAATGTTGGGTGGACTATTAATAACTAATTTCACATTTATTTTTCTCAATGAAATAAAATCCTTGCATAATTCAAACTGACATCAAAGTTGTGTGCTTACCAATCCTTTCGTACAACATAGGTTTATTACCTCTTTTGCCAACTTCAAAATGATATATTAATGAAATAATGACAGCTGAGTACACAATGCTACCAAGGATGAACAAAGGTGTCACGTACATTCCGTTGTACCATGTACCATGGGAATGATATAAATCGGTAATTATCATAACTCCACACTAAGACAGTCTAATTCACCTTCTACTTAGCCACTGAGTACAACACTTGGCCATATGTTACTCAAATTAATATGGATCTCATAGCTTCCTGTCACAACACACTGTTCAGAAATGTGACGTCAATAATTATATGCTTTCTTAATTGAAGCTCTGGATGGCCGATTTTCTGACATTGCAAATAACACGAAAGATACTACCTGATTAGCTGTAATTGTCTCCTACCCTGCTCCCCGAGCTTCCATTAAATAGGATTATAATTTCCAAATTCACTCATGAAGGTCTTCCCAAACTTCATCTTATGTTAGTATATTGTGTCATTTATTCATACTTGCAAGGAGTTGGAATAGTGCCAAACACTCTATGGCCAAATTGCGATTCACCACTGCAATCATAGGGTGTCCACAAATGGCATTGTGTACATGACCTCTTATTTTGCACACCAGACAGAGATCAACATCATTTCCGTTGTTCCAATTTGACCATTTGTTCTCCTCGTGAGTCACAGACACCAATTGTCTCTTCTATTCATATTCTACTTAAATATTTTATGCTGCATCCATGAGTGCTGGCACTTGAGGTGCGAATATAAATTAGCTTGTACAAGTCAGAATTTATATGTGGTACAAAATCACATTATTGGAGAAAGTTCAAAAATAAGATTAATAAACATCGCATTGATGATCATCGAAATACCTGCAATTTCAACTAAGACTTTACAAAACGTGTTTCAACGTTGGCTTCAAATGTAATTTGCATCATTAATGCCATACTGCTGTGATTTAAGCCAGCGTTTTGACATCAACGTAACTCAGCTACAAGCATAAAGAAGCCACACACACGTTATTGCCACCTGCGTCTTTCATTCACTCGTAGGCGAACAAAATCCTCCACTGAAAATGAGCACAGTAAGAGATACGAATTCTTTCAAAATAGGCATTATTTTTTAGTCATAGTGCACTTTTACCAACACATTTTAAGCAACTTGATTAAGACGATTTGTGTGGTGATGTTCATAGAATACAAGTTAGCATTTACAACGGAATGTCAGACTCCTGATTAATAAATGTTTTCAATTTCACTTTAAGTTGGAGAGTTCGAAGCGATCAGACAATTTTATTCATGCATTTTCTGTAGTCATCAATTTAGAATGTTTAGGCAAACTCCGTCTTGACCCCAGAACCTGATCAGTCAGGAGGAGTGAACAAGAATCTTCAATCCAACCAAATGTGTTCACCTTCCCTTTTAGTACGTGTAAATTTGCTACATGTAACATGATTTCACTTAAATGTACTTATTGAGTGAGCGGATGGGAAGAATTTCATCTTCACTTACTACAGATTCTTCTTCAATACCAACTGCAGATATGCAAATATGATGAATTTAGATTTGTCTTATAAAAAATAGTAAAGACAGGAAGGAGGCTAAAATAACTTGAGCACCTCAGATGCATTTATTTACACTCTGATTGAGTTAATTTTTTATTTAATTGAAAGCATTCATTTTCAAGAAGTGCCCGGAGTGAAAATGTCTCAATGAATGATAGGATTTGATTAAATTCAGATTGGCAAAACCGTATTTTTGTAAGCGGAGTGGAATTCTCATTCCTACTCCAAAATCTCAAATTGAAGACCCTTAAACTGCAACTTTCTTCACTAATGAAATAAAAAATACTATTTGTTCAACGTTTTAAAATATCCACTGAATTCAGTATCACATGGTATAGTTTTTATATCACTCATAAAAAACAGTTACCTTTGCTCAATAAACCTTTTCTGAAGATTCGCTCACACCATTTGCAACTAACTTAATTAGATAACTTGCCAAAGTGACATCTACACCGATGCACTTCTTCTCAAAAATTACAAATTTCCATTCTCAATTTACTGACACATCAAAGAATTACACACTTTGTAATCCAAGTTGAGCATTATGTCAAACCTATTTGTAGAAGCAAGATTATTGGAAATAATGAATATCGATTTGGATCATCTTCGTGTAACCCATGTATGCATTTTGTGCTAAGGCGTATCAAAAGGTGTATGAGTCTGCAATATGAACTGAAGCAATTTGCAACTAATTTAAGTTTTGAATTATCTCCATTACTAGTTATATCCAAGTCTCCAATTTGTCTTCTTACTTCCTTAAAACAGAATTGGTCGTGTTTTGATAGTATTCATTATTCACTAGAAGTTCAAAGCAATCTCCTTGCTCTACCCAAAAGAAAAAGCGTTTCTCTCAATAAATATTGTTAAAGTAGGATACATTGGCAAAGAAATCTCAGACTAGCAGTCAAGAGATGCAAATTGGAATTATTCCAGTTCATCGACCTCCTTCAATCCGCCAAATGACTGAAGCCAAAACGGCTTTTATTTGGAAGGAAATAGGATTTCTTTATAACCTTCACCTCTATTTCCAAATCTAGGCCCTATTGTATAGTAAACCTGACGTTGGTAGTCCAATCAAGTAAAGAGATATTCGCCAATGGTCTAAAATAGACAGTATTTGAATTATTGGTATAACACTTGGAGGACTTTGATCAAATTCACCATCTTGGATGAGTATCCGTACAAATATTGAGCTTTGAAAGAATGCGCAGACAGTGCTTGCACAATAGGAGAGAGGCTTTGACTATAAATCAAAGTGGTCAGGCTAACACGCCAACATAATTTGCAAAGTGCAATAAAGAGTGAAATATTGTCCAGGAATTTTGTTAAATGATTAGATCTACAAATATAACTTTTAGTTAGATGCAATCGTTTTCATGGATCTTCCACAAAACTTTTAAGTAATGTTTGCATTTTATTATTTCATATGAGCGTATGAAAAATGCAATTTTTCATTGATTATTCAGTAGCGCAAAGTGACAAATTTCGGATTCCTAATGACATTAATTTTTCGCCAAAAACACACACTTCATGTTTTATTAGGATTTGACAAAAGTTTGCAAAATTTTCACTTCGCCTCTGTCATCGAAAAAGTGCTTGAATTTTAGCTCAATTTGAAATTGAATTTCATTGGAATTACGTTTCCCTGAAGTATCAACACATCTTATATATGAATGTATTCTATTTAGTAAAGAATTGATTGCAATTTTATTTGATTTATAAATGAATGAAAAAATTTGAGTTCTTGAGGATTGTTGAGTGAAATTTTGTTGTATAACATGATGAGAATCATCGGTGGTTAATGAAAGTGAGTTAGACATTTTATCTAAAGTCATTACAGCCGACATGGCATGATCAAAAACTTGACATGACATATTTTTTATCAAATTGTGGAAAAATCACAGTTCATTTGGTATCAGAAATGCAAGCCGTATGTCCAAATGTGTTTTGTCACAAGTTTGAGCGTGCGTATACATAAACTTTCTAGTTAATAGGCTCAAACACATAGTTACGCGTTCTAAAAGGGACGTTGAATATACTTGATTGGGCTGAAGATTCTTGTTCGCTCCTCCTGATTGATCAGATTCTGGGGTCAAGACGGGGTTCTAAATTGATGACTGATTAATTTTACTTAATAAAAAATGCTGTTTTACTCAAACACAAAGCTCAGCTTATTAGAGCATATTGCTTAGTTCTTTTGAAGTAAACAGAAATCTGGATTTTTGAAATTCTGGGCATAATTAATGGAATACCTATGGTATATCAATTATTATTAAAAGCAGCAACTTTAAAACCAATTATGTAGCAGTCTAAACTAAAAACAAGCTTAGTTAAACTGGCCAAAATGACACCATCTTATAGAACTTTGAAAGATCCCTTATACAGTGGCTGCAAAAGGTTTCCATACTGTGACTACTTGAAAAAACGAAGGGGTGTGTTGATGAAATTTTAGGAATTTGTGCCTTTCTATCGTCCAGGCGAGTAGGTCCGAAATGATCTTTTAATCAAGTGGAATACGACAGGGGTCTATATTTTATTTTTCTTGGGACTCGAGAATCAATTCACAATTCAGATTAAGAGTTGTGCCAATTACCAGTTTCGCAGGACAACATCCAATGTCTTCCTTAATGGTATTTCTAATTGCATCTAAAATGATTGAAAGTCGTTCCGACCAGTTCGATCTGGAAGAAGTTGCTATTAAAGCGGATTTAAGTTGTCAATGAAAACGGTCTACCAGGCCATTGGTCTCTGGGTCATATGCTGTAGCATAGATATGTGCTGAACCTAGGAGGTAATTCAATTATCAAAACAGTGCCGAAGTACATCGTGGTTCCTGATCTCTTTTACTTACGAATGAAATACAAAATATCGGTATCCAAGATTCTACTAGAGATTTAGACACAGATTCAGATGATATATCGCGCAACAGATCTCAAACAAACCAATTAGAATAACGATCGGTGCAGGTTAGGTTGTGAGTAAAAGAGTTTGAATAGGAAGGGAACCTACAAGGCCAACACGAATAAGTTGAAAACGGAAATCAGAAAAGGAGAAAAGAGAGAGAGAGAGAGAGAGAGAGAGAGCTACGAATATGTTTTTGAAATTTGCTGACCTGACGATTGATGCAAAATTTGGTCCACAGACCGATATCATGTCAACTATTTTTCCAAAGGAAACGGTCTGTGACCAGTCAGAAAATTGATCGAATTCTTGTGTGCGACTACCATGATCTTACGCTGGTGTGATTGTGGGACAAAAGGTCTCGGCATGGCAATTAAATCTCCACAATGGATCTTGGTGTCAGGAATGTGTGGGGGTAAGCTCTCAAAACGTAATGAAGGGTCGGATGTGATTTGCGCAAATTCTAGATCTGAGATTTGTTCAGAAGCAAGCACTTGAAGGTCGAGAGGTGGGATAATAGGCTTGGACACAGACTGCATTCACACTGAAACCTGTTTCCGAAAACATACTTTGACAGTGGTAGAGGATGATAGGAGAGTGTTGACGAACCGGAGGAGGACAAGAATGACTAAATATGCCGTGTGGTAAGAGAAAAATAAAATCTCAGCGCCTGAGAGAGATTGGATCTTGGCTTAAAAGATCACACAAATTGCTAAACGAATAGACCTTGGCTTATCTTCAGTAATCTACTTGACGACACCCACAGAGAGAAGTGTTAATGAAAAATTTGTAGCTGGCTTTTTTGTTATTTGATAACACTAACTTCAACCTATTTGCATATTTGAAGTTGTTATTGAGGAAGAATCAGTAGCAAGTGAGGATGAAGTTCGTCGTATCAACTTACTCAAAAACAATAATTGATTGAAATCTCGCAGCACAACATAATGACAATCATTGGCGGTTAAAGAAAGTGAGAGTGAGGAGATTATCATAAGATTATTCTTTAAAATATATTTATTGTTAATACTACTTGTTGCTGGTTTGGTTGAGAGGTCTGTGTAATCACGACCACATTTGCTCCTCACGAGATCAGTAGCACGCTGCACCTTGGAGTGCGTTCGAGTGCTCAGGAGACTCCTTTGTTCATTCTTGGTAGCATTGTGTACTCAGCTGTCTTTATTGCATTAATATTTCATTTTGACTTTGGCAAAAGAGGTAATAAACCTATGTTGTATGAAACGATTAGTAAGCACACAAATTTGATGTCAGTTTGGATTAGACAAAGAATTTCTTTCTGGGAAAAATTAACATGTATTGACGTGAATACGTTCCAAATGTGATGTAAAAAGTTTTGTAGTAATTTAATTGTCGGGAAATGTAACAAGTTTGGAGTAACAGCAATTCACATGATTTCATAGATTTAAATTTAAATGGTAAGATAAAATTTATTATGTATGTAAAGAATAGGCGATGACCGATATGGATGAGTAGAGATAGGTAAACTTTGTACATCAAGAAGTTGTCGTCCTGAGTGGAATTAGGGGTCGCTTGAAGCAAAGACGACGTGGATCTATGAAGTGTTGAGGATTCGGTTTCCGGAGAAAGATATTTCCTTCGTTGACATTTTGCAGAACTCCACAAAGTCGACAATCAGGTCTGTTCAACATCTTAAACAAAATTGAAAATGGATTAGTGCAATCAGTTGCATGCACCAAGTAGTTATCCTATGTGAATTGGAAATTACGGTGATTCGGCCATGTTTTGTCCATGCAAAATATTGTGCGTAAGCAGTGTCATTCTTGTCCAAGAACTGGAGGTACTCAGCAAGTTCCTGAATAGAGGCAAAGTCATCCACATTTATGAAGGAATGAGGTGGGAGAGCATTCTCGTAGTCCTCTTTGTAGGCGCCCAACACGATTGGTACCATTCCAGTGCTAAAGTTCAATTCAGTATCAGTTGATGCTAATTAATGAATGGCGTTTCGTAAGAAATTGGTCATAACCAGACTCTCTTAAATATTAGACAGTACTCAAACCGAACAGTTTCTCTGAATATAATTTAACTTGAAGCTTCAATTTTCGATATTTGACCTGTTACGAGATAAGTACAATGCAACGCACTTCAAATACAATACATTGTCGGATGACTACGCTTTCGTGCATTTTTCCAAACGAGTGAAAGCGTTTCCATGATTTGGCCTTTAGATTTGCAATTCACAGTTAATAATGGGAATGAATGTCAAAATGTGGAGAGGAAACCGTAAAATCCAAATGATCTCATCTTTTCATTTGGATACGGCACCATATTGCTAATTGCTCTTTCAAATTTCGTGCATATTAATATTTTCGAGCAATGACTACATTTAGCTAAACCTTGTCCACAGATTTACTGATCATGGCTATCGAAGCCGTTGTGTTGAACAATAGGTGAAATATCATTGACTTCGTGACAATGTTACGACAATGTACGACAACAGATGGATAAAATGCTGTAGAAAATATGTAAGGAGGTAAGGAATACACAACCTCGAAACACGATGTGAGCATGGTGTGGTGAGTTAATATTTCAGGGCAATTATACACAAATTTGCAAAGTGTAAGAAAGTGGCCAATCTACTTGGGATTGGAGACTGACATCTGGAAAATCAAACTCCTATATTGGAAACACAAGTGAGTGCAAGGTAGCCTATCTTTTCAAACATTAATCTTAAAACTCGTGTTAACTCATCCTCATTGGTTCTACCATTTGGAAGGGCCATTCATTTTTAATTTGCAAACGGATGCAATTTCATATCTATTTAAATATGCGAAAAATGCCAATTCTCACCTTAAAGCATTTCTTTGAACCTTTTCTGTGATGTATTGTCTGCAATTGGAGTTCTCAAATGAGAGATAGAATTTATAACTTCTGGAGAGCCATTGGAATGGATTTCCTTCATCTGGCAACTTCAATTTTCCATTTCTTCCATAGATATCAACCTAGAAAATAGGAAAGCCAGTTTTGATTAATTTTGCAGCCAATCAAACAAGTAGTCGACTTTGCAAATTTACCGATACAAACTGGGCAAGAGCATCTGCATACTGAATGCGATTATTTGATGGATGACCATTAGAAACAACCCAGGCAATCAATTTAGTTCGATTCTTATGATAAGACGGCAACAAATGTGTGTTGTTCGCTGAAAGCATTTGCGAAATATGCTCTGTGCTGAACTTTAATGAAGGATATACGTTTCTGACAAACATGGGATAAATCCAGGGAACAGGTGAAGCTGTCATGAACGAAACAAATATGTCTACCTGAAGTAAAATCGATAATTGGCAGAGTAAGAGAAGACACTAACTTGACTAGATTCCTCAGGGCTTATGTGAGGCATGAAGATCGGACATTCCCCACTTTCGAAGACAATAATTACTCCTCTTGCCTTGAGCTCAGCTGCTTCCTTCGCAGAAAAGTGGGTTGAGAATACTGCAGCATCTCCTTCTCTCAATTTGTCCATACTTCGAGGGAAGTTGCACTTGTATCTACATCCTTCAGGACTTGTTACATGATAAATGATCCTTCGATCATAGAAGATGGAAGGTGTTCTACCTACTGAGAGATCATCCTAGAAAGTGATCAATTTAGTAACTATTTAAACACTTACGGATTTATTTGAAAATTCTGTTAACCATTCCAATTGTTCAACAGCATGATGATAAGCGAATAAGTCATCTCGATATTCTGGAATATATGCTTTAGTCAAAGCCTGAAACTTAGCAGACAATTTTTTGAAGAAAATTACTGCTAAAATCACGAGTCCTGCTAATAAAATAAGTATGGCTATAATTCTATTCTTCGCCATTATTAACCAACTTCTCAGTAATTAGCCTTAAAATATGCAAATTGAGTTATTTTTAAATACCAATGAAAGTGAAATCCACATATACCTCTACATACTGAGACAACTACTTGTAGATTGAGGCAAAGAAAGCGCACTCAGTGTGACCCATATAGTTTTGGTTGTATTCTATAGAATGGAGAAGGGTTATTGTTAAGATGACGTACTCCTCACTCTGAACATGTCCTACAATTATTTCCAGGTGTCTCATGTGCTCTGTCACAGCAGATTTAATAGAGCAAATGAATGCAAGAAGTCGTCAACCAAAAGTATGCGCAATCACATTGACCTTGATGCGAACCATTGTCACTAACTTCAATTCCAACGAAATGGAAGTGAATTAGGAAGCAAACATCTCTATCCCCCCCCCACCGTTTACCATTGTAAAGCTGTGATCTGTGGAGTATCAGAGAAGATCAGTTCACTTCTCGCGCATTGCAGGGATCGGTTAGATTGAAGCCAATGAAATTAGTATTTTGGATTACTTCTAATGAGTGGAGATTTTTGAACGAAACGCGTGTTCTCGATCGGTAATCCAAACCTTAAAGCGTCCAACTGTCTAATCGATTTTTGCAATTTACATTAATATTATCGTTTGCATCTGCATTGGAATCGAATTCAGTCTAGTTGAATGTTGAGTGATATTTGACCACTAAGTCAAGAACTATCACCATGTGGACCCCATTCATTAGCTCTGTTGCCTTTAATTTCCGAAACTGATATTTCCTTCAGTAGATCAAAGAAGTCATATATTATTTGTTGAGTAGAATATTTTATTGAAAGCCACAATTTAAAATAATTTTTCTATTCTCCCTCTGCTTCCTTATGCAACAGCATTTGTAAATAATCCCAATTAACTCAATGCTAACTTATTACATTAGCTCCGTTGCCTTCCTGTTTTAACGTGCATACAACCTAATTTTCACCTCGAAAGCGGATGCGAATATGGCGGTGGTGTAAAATGGTAAATTGTAAATTGTATTTCCAGAGTGGGCAATAATTTCGAGAAACTTCTTGAAAGGAGACGAAATGTTTGAGAATTATTCCAAGTTCATGTTAAAGGTGATGGAAATAAGCAAATGACAGAATTAGCGCCTACTCTGATTGCGACAATATTTTGGAATTAAAGCGTTTGAATTTTGGGTCCTCTCTTCGTACAAAATGTGTGAACATGTAATCAGCACGTGTAATGAGCATAGAAGAATGGCATAGTCCTTAACGAAATTGCAATGGAATTGGAAGAGTTTAAACTAGTGCCTTAATTAATTGCCTCGTACTAAATAATCATTGAGTATGCGAAGGTCTAAGTTAAATGATTTGAAATACTTTGAAAATTTTTCGAACCAGTATAAAATTTATAAATGAATTAATTGCATGTTAGAAATTGTCAAAATCACTTTATAAGAATAAGCTACTTTAACGCGATTAAACATTTGTATTATAGGAAAGGAGTATTTCAAAAGACTTTTATTATTGCGCCAGTTAAGAAGACAGTTATTATAAACATCCATGGTTATGTAGCGGATTGCTACACTAATAAGCCTTGACTTATACTCAGTAATATCTATGACACGTTATCCAATTTTGGAGAGGCTCTTAGTAATAGCTAAGCCACCGCAAGTCTATAGAGGAAATAGACGCATTACACGGAATATGAATATTTGGGCTGTGTGTTACAAACTGCCAGATTAGTCAATATATTACAAATGAGGGTTTGCTAGACCATGTAAGGACTATTTATTGGGGAGGATGGATGGGTGTTCTCTGAGCTCACGACTGCACTTACTCCCAACTCGAAGTAGCACGGCCGCACCTTCGAGCCTGTCTGAATGTACACGAGTTTCCTTTGTTCAGCCATGACAGCATTGTGTGTTCCACTGCTTTTACTCAGTTTGTACATTTTAGTGCATCCTCAAGCACTCAATTTTTTTTATTCATTTATAAATCAAATAAAAGTGCAATCAATTCTATACTGAAAATATTCCTTTCCTCCAAGATGTGTTGATACTTCAGGGAAACGTATTTCCAATGAAATTCTATTTCAGATTGAGCTAAAATTCAAGCACTTTTTCGATGACCGAGACGTAGAGAAACTTTTGCAAACTTTTGTCAAATTCTAATAAAACAAGAAGTGTGTGTTTTTCGTGAAAAAATAATGTCATTAAGAAACCGAAAGCTGTCACATAGGGCGTGGCTTGAGGGTGCGACCGTTCAAATTCGCGTACGGATTGAGTGCGATGACAGAGCCAATGGTCAATCAAAAGCCTACGCTTGTTTTACTTAATCCGCCATGTTGAATGACTAAGCTTCCACCCTTATTACACTCCACGCCATGCATGTGAAGAATAAACGCATGCCTGCACAATAGGAGAGAGGCTTTAACTATAAATCAAAGTGGTCAGGCTAACATGCCAACATACTTTGCAAAGTGCAATATTTTGACTTGGATCCATATTGGCCAAACTAGTTCAATCGATTAGAACATCTGAAATAATTCCAATTTCCGTTTAGGTTTTCCCTCAAAAAATGCCATTTGTTACTCAAATTATCATAAGAATTATTGTAAAAATTGACTTTGACACATTGGTAAGGTATGCGCTTTTATTACAGTTTTTTTCAATTAACCTAAAGTACAATAAAGAGTGAAATATTGTCCAGGAATTTTGTTAAATGATTAGATCTACAAATATAATTTTTAGTTAGATGCAATCGTTTTCATGGATCTTCCACAAAACTTTTAAGTAATGCTTGTATTTTATTATTTCATAGGAGCGAATAAAAACTGTCATTTCTGTGATTACTGTAGCGGATTAGCTACCTGACTACGCCTGACCGTACTCAGAAACCTCAGTGGCAGTTTCTCCTAGTTCGTAAGAAGCCCCACAATTAGCTAAGCTATTACAAAGCTATTCAGGAAACAGATGTATCCAGGGCATGCGTTTATTCTTCACATGCATGGCGTGGAGTGTAATAAGGGTGGAAGCTTAGTCATTCAACATGGCGGATTAAGTAAAACAAGCGTAGGCTTTTGATTGACCATTGGCTCTGTCATCGCACTCAATCCGTACGCGAATTTGAACGGTCGCACCCTCAAGCCACGCCCTATGTGACAGCTTTCGGTTTCTTAATGACATTATTTTTTCACGAAAAACACACACTTCTTGTTTTATTAGAATTTGACAAAAGTTTGCAAAAGTTTCTCTACGTCTCGGTCATCGAAAAAGTGCTTGAATTTTAGCTCAATCTGAAATAGAATTTCATTGGAAATACGTTTCCCTGAAGTATCAACACATCTTGGAGGAAAGGAATATTTTCAGTATAGAATTGATTGCACTTTTATTTGATTTATAAATGAATAAAAAAAATTGAGTGCTTGAGGATGCACTAAAATGTACAAACTGAGTAAAAGCAGTGGAACACACAATGCTGTCATGGCTGAACAAAGGAAACTCGTGTACATTCAGACAGGCTCGAAGGTGCGGCCGTGCTACTTCGAGTTGGGAGTAAGTGCAGTCGTGAGCTCAGAGAACACCCATCCATCCTCCCCAATAAATAGTCCTTACATGGTCTAGCAAACCCTCATTTGTAATATATTGACTAATCTGGCAGTTTGTAACACACAGCCCAAATATTCATATTCCGTGTAATGCGTCTATTTCCTCTATAGACTTGCGGTGGCTTAGCTATTACTAAGAGCCTCTCCAAAATTGGATAACGTGTCATAGATATTACTGAGTATAAGTCAAGGCTTATTAGTGTAGCAATCCGCTACATAACCATGGATGTTTATAATAACTGTCTTCTTAACTGGCGCAATAATAAAAGTCTTTTGAAATACTCCTTTCCTATAATACAAATGTTTAATCGCGTTAAAGTAGCTTATTCTTATAAAGTGATTTTGACAATTTCTAACATGCAATTAATTCATTTATAAATTTTATACTGGTTCGAAAAATTTTCAAAGTATTTCAAATCATTTAACTTAGACCTTCGCATACTCAATGATTATTTAGTACGAGGCAATTAATTAAGGCACTAGTTTAAACTCTTCCAATTCCATTGCAATTTCGTTAAGGACTATGCCATTCTTCTATGCTCATTACACGTGCTGATTACATGTTCACACATTTTGTACGAAGAGAGGACCCAAAATTCAAACGCTTTAATTCCAAAATATTGTCGCAATCAGAGTAGGCGCTAATTCTGTCATTTGCTTATTTCCATCACCTTTAACATGAACTTGGAATAATTCTCAAACATTTCGTCTCCTTTCAAGAAGTTTCTCGAAATTATTGCCCACTCTGGAAATACAATTTACAATTTACCATTTTACACCACCGCCATATTCGCATCCGCTTTCGAGGTGAAAATTAGGTTGTATGCACGTTAAAACAGGAAGGCAACGGAGCTAATGTAATAAGTTAGCATTGAGTTAATTGGGATTATTTACAAATGCTGTTGCATAAGGAAGCAGAGGGAGAATAGAAAAATTATTTTAAATTGTGGCTTTCAATAAAATATTCTACTCAACAAATAATATATGACTTCTTTGATCTACTGAAGGAAATATCAGTTTCGGAAATTAAAGGCAACAGAGCTAATGAATGGGGTCCACATGGTGATAGTTCTTGACTTAGTGGTCAAATATCACTCAACATTCAACTAGACTGAATTCGATTCCAATGCAGATGCAAACGATAATATTAATGTAAATTGCAAAAATCGATTAGACAGTTGGACGCTTTAAGGTTTGGATTACCGATCGAGAACACGCGTTTCGTTCAAAAATCTCCACTCATTAGAAGTAATCCAAAATACTAATTTCATTGGCTTCAATCTAACCGATCCCTGCAATGCGCGAGAAGTGAACTGATCTTCTCTGATACTCCACAGATCACAGCTTTACAATGGTAAACGGTGGGGGGGGGATAGAGATGTTTGCTTCCTAATTCACTTCCATTTCGTTGGAATTGAAGTTAGTGACAATGGTTCGCATCAAGGTCAATGTGATTGCGCATACTTTTGGTTGACGACTTCTTGCATTCATTTGCTCTATTAAATCTGCTGTGACAGAGCACATGAGACACCTGGAAATAATTGTAGGACATGTTCAGAGTGAGGAGTACGTCATCTTAACAATAACCCTTCTCCATTCTATAGAATACAACCAAAACTATATGGGTCACACTGAGTGCGCTTTCTTTGCCTCAATCTACAAGTAGTTGTCTCAGTATGTAGAGGTATATGTGGATTTCACTTTCATTGGTATTTAAAAATAACTCAATTTGCATATTTTAAGGCTAATTACTGAGAAGTTGGTTAATAATGGCGAAGAATAGAATTATAGCCATACTTATTTTATTAGCAGGACTCGTGATTTTAGCAGTAATTTTCTTCAAAAAATTGTCTGCTAAGTTTCAGGCTTTGACTAAAGCATATATTCCAGAATATCGAGATGACTTATTCGCTTATCATCATGCTGTTGAACAATTGGAATGGTTAACAGAATTTTCAAATAAATCCGTAAGTGTTTAAATAGTTACTAAATTGATCACTTTCTAGGATGATCTCTCAGTAGGTAGAACACCTTCCATCTTCTATGATCGAAGGATCATTTATCATGTAACAAGTCCTGAAGGATGTAGATACAAGTGCAACTTCCCTCGAAGTATGGACAAATTGAGAGAAGGAGATGCTGCAGTATTCTCAACCCACTTTTCTGCGAAGGAAGCAGCTGAGCTCAAGGCAAGAGGAGTAATTATTGTCTTCGAAAGTGGGGAATGTCCGATCTTCATGCCTCACATAAGCCCTGAGGAATCTAGTCAAGTTAGTGTCTTCTCTTACTCTGCCAATTATCGATTTTACTTCAGGTAGACATATTTGTTTCGTTCATGACAGCTTCACCTGTTCCCTGGATTTATCCCATGTTTGTCAGAAACGTATATCCTTCATTAAAGTTCAGCACAGAGCATATTTCGCAAATGCTTTCAGCGAACAACACACATTTGTTGCCGTCTTATCATAAGAATCGAACTAAATTGATTGCCTGGGTTGTTTCTAATGGTCATCCATCAAATAATCGCATTCAGTATGCAGATGCTCTTGCCCAGTTTGTATCGGTAAATTTGCAAAGTCGACTACTTGTTTGATTGGCTGCAAAATTAATCAAAACTGGCTTTCCTATTTTCTAGGTTGATATCTATGGAAGAAATGGAAAATTGAAGTTGCCAGATGAAGGAAATCCATTCCAATGGCTCTCCAGAAGTTATAAATTCTATCTCTCATTTGAGAACTCCAATTGCAGACAATACATCACAGAAAAGGTTCAAAGAAATGCTTTAAGGTGAGAATTGGCATTTTTCGCATATTTAAATAGATATGAAATTGCATCCGTTTGCAAATTAAAAATGAATGGCCCTTCCAAATGGTAGAACCAATGAGGATGAGTTAACACGAGTTTTAAGATTAATGTTTGAAAAGATAGGCTACCTTGCACTCACTTGTGTTTCCAATATAGGAGTTTGATTTTCCAGATGTCAGTCTCCAATCCCAAGTAGATTGGCCACTTTCTTACACTTTGCAAATTTGTGTATAATTGCCCTGAAATATTAACTCACCACACCATGCTCACATCGTGTTTCGAGGTTGTGTATTCCTTACCTCCTTACATATTTTCTACAGCATTTTATCCATCTGTTGTCGTACATTGTCGTAACATTGTCACGAAGTCAATGATATTTCACCTATTGTTCAACACAACGGCTTCGATAGCCATGATCAGTAAATCTGTGGACAAGGTTTAGCTAAATGTAGTCATTGCTCGAAAATATTAATATGCACGAAATTTGAAAGAGCAATTAGCAATATGGTGCCGTATCCAAATGAAAAGATGAGATCATTTGGATTTTACGGTTTCCTCTCCACATTTTGACATTCATTCCCATTATTAACTGTGAATTGCAAATCTAAAGGCCAAATCATGGAAACGCTTTCACTCGTTTGGAAAAATGCACGAAAGCGTAGTCATCCGACAATGTATTGTATTTGAAGTGCGTTGCATTGTACTTATCTCGTAACAGGTCAAATATCGAAAATTGAAGCTTCAAGTTAAATTATATTCAGAGAAACTGTTCGGTTTGAGTACTGTCTAATATTTAAGAGAGTCTGGTTATGACCAATTTCTTACGAAACGCCATTCATTAATTAGCATCAACTGATACTGAATTGAACTTTAGCACTGGAATGGTACCAATCGTGTTAGGCGCCTACAAAGAGGACTACGAGAATGCTCTCCCACCTCATTCCTTCATAAATGTGGATGACTTTGCCTCTATTCAGGAACTTGCTGAGTACCTCCAGTTCTTGGACAAGAATGACACTGCTTACGCACAATATTTTGCATGGACAAAACATGGCCGAATCACCGTAATTTCCAATTCACATAGGATAACTACTTGGTGCATGCAACTGATTGCACTAATCCATTTTCAATTTTGTTTAAGATGTTGAACAGACCTGATTGTCGACTTTGTGGAGTTCTGCAAAATGTCAACGAAGGAAATATCTTTCTCCGGAAACCGAATCCTCAACACTTCATAGATCCACGTCGTCTTTGCTTCAAGCGACCCCTAATTCCACTCAGGACGACAACTTCTTGATGTACAAAGTTTACCTATCTCTACTCATCCATATCGGTCATCGCCTATTCTTTACATACATAATAAATTTTATCTTACCATTTAAATTTAAATCTATGAAATCATGTGAATTGCTGTTACTCCAAACTTGTTACATTTCCCGACAATTAAATTACTACAAAACTTTTTACATCACATTTGGAACGTATTCACGTCAATACATGTTAATTTTTCCCAGAAAGAAATTCTTTGTCTAATCCAAACTGACATCAAATTTGTGTGCTTACTAATCGTTTCATACAACATAGGTTTATTACCTCTTTTGCCAAAGTCAAAATGAAATATTAATGCAATAAAGACAGCTGAGTACACAATGCTACCAAGAATGAACAAAGGAGTCTCCTGAGCACTCGAACGCACTCCAAGGTGCAGCGTGCTACTGATCTCGTGAGGAGCAAATGTGGTCGTGATTACACAGACCTCTCAACCAAACCAGCAACAAGTAGTATTAACAATAAATATATTTTAAAGAATAATCTTATGATAATCTCCTCACTCTCACTTTCTTTAACCGCCAATGATTGTCATTATGTTGTGCTGCGAGATTTCAATCAATTATTGTTTTTGAGTAAGTTGATACGACGAACTTCATCCTCACTTGCTACTGATTCTTCCTCAATAACAACTTCAAATATGCAAATAGGTTGAAGTTAGTGTTATCAAATAACAAAAAAGCCAGCTACAAATTTTTCATTAACACTTCTCTCTGTGGGTGTCGTCAAGTAGATTACTGAAGATAAGCCAAGGTCTATTCGTTTAGCAATTTGTGTGATCTTTTAAGCCAAGATCCAATCTCTCTCAGGCGCTGAGATTTTATTTTTCTCTTACCACACGGCATATTTAGTCATTCTTGTCCTCCTCCGGTTCGTCAACACTCTCCTATCATCCTCTACCACTGTCAAAGTATGTTTTCGGAAACAGGTTTCAGTGTGAATGCAGTCTGTGTCCAAGCCTATTATCCCACCTCTCGACCTTCAAGTGCTTGCTTCTGAACAAAGCTCAGATCTAGAATTTGCGCAAATCACATCTGACCCTTCATTACGTTTTGAGAGCTTACCCCCACACATTCCTGACACCAAGATCCATTGTGGAGATTTAATTGCCATGCCGAGACCTTTTGTCCCACAATCACACCAGCGTAAGATCATGGTAGTCGCACACAAGAATTCGATCAATTTTCTGACTGGTCACAGACCGTTTCCTTTGGAAAAATAGTTGACATGATATCGGTCTGTGGACCAAATTTTGCATCAATCGTCAGGTCAGCAAATTTCAAAAACATATTCGTAGCTCTCTCTCTCTCTCTCTCTCTCTCTCTTTTCTCCTTTTCTGATTTCCGTTTTCAACTTATTCGTGTTGGCCTTGTAGGTTCCCTTCCTATTCAAACTCTTTTACTCACAACCTAACCTGCACCGATCGTTATTCTAATTGGTTTGTTTGAGATCTGTTGCGCGATATATCATCTGAATCTGTGTCTAAATCTCTAGTAGAATCTTGGATACCGATATTTTGTATTTCATTCGTAAGTAAAAGAGATCAGGAACCACGATGTACTTCGGCACTGTTTTGATAATTGAATTACCTCCTAGGTTCAGCACATATCTATGCTACAGCATATGACCCAGAGACCAATGGCCTGGTAGACCGTTTTCATTGACAACTTAAATCCGCTTTAATAGCAACTTCTTCCAGATCGAACTGGTCGGAACGACTTTCAATCATTTTAGATGCAATTAGAAATACCATTAAGGAAGACATTGGATGTTGTCCTGCGAAACTGGTAATTGGCACAACTCTTAATCTGAATTGTGAATTGATTCTCGAGTCCCAAGAAAAATAAAATATAGACCCCTGTCGTATTCCACTTGATTAAAAGATCATTTCGGACCTACTCGCCTGGGTGATAGAAAGGCACAAATTCCTAAAGTTTCATCAACACACCCCTTCGTTTTTTCAAGTAGTCACAGTATGGAAACCTTTTGCAGCCACTGTATAAGGGATCTTTCAAAGTTCTATAAGATGGTGTCATTTTGGCCAGTTTTACTAAGCTTGTTTTTAGTTTAGACTGCTACATAATTGGTTTTAAAGTTGCTGCTTTTAATAATAATTGATATACCATGGGTATTCCATTAATTATGCCCAGAATTTCAAAAATCCAGATTTCTGTTTACTTCAAAAGAACTAAGCAATATGCGCTAATAAGCTGAGCTTTGTGTTTGAGTAAAACAGCATTTTTTATTAAGTAAAATTAATCAGTCATCAATTTAGAACCCCGTCTTGACCCCAGAATCTGATCAATCAGGAGGAGCGAACAAGAATCTTCAGCCCAATCAAGTATATTCAACGTCCCTTTTAGAACGCGTAACTATGTGTTTGAGCCTATTAACTAGAAAGTTTATGTATACGCACGCTCAAACTTGTGACAAAACACATTTGGACATACGGCTTGCATTTCTGATACCAAATGAACTGTGATTTTTCCACAATTTGATAAAAAATATGTCATGTCAAGTTTTTGATCATGCCATGTCGGCTGTAATGACTTTAGATAAAATGTCTAACTCACTTTCATTAACCACCGATGATTCTCATCATGTTATACAACAAAATTTCACTCAACAATCCTCAAGAACTCAAATTTTTTCATTCATTTATAAATCAAATAAAATTGCAATCAATTCTTTACTAAATAGAATACATTCATGTATAAGATGTGTTGATACTTCAGGGAAACGTAATTCCAATGAAATTCAATTTCAAATTGAGCTAAAATTCAAGCACTTTTTCGATGACAGAGGCGAAGTGAAAATTTTGCAAACTTTTGTCAAATCCTAATAAAACATGAAGTGTGTGTTTTTGGCGAAAAATTAATGTCATTAGGAATCCGAAATTTGTCACTTTGCGCTACTGAATAATCAATGAAAAATTGCATTTTTCATACGCTCATATGAAATAATAAAATACAAGCATTACTTAAAAGTTTTGTGGAAGATCCATGAAAACGATTGCATCTAACTAAAAATTATATTTGTAGATCTAATCATTTAACAAAATTCCTGGACAATATTTCACTCTTTATTGTACTTTAGGTTAATTGAAAAAAACTGTAATAAAAGCGCATACCTTGCCAATGTGTCAAAGTCAATTTTTACAATAATTCTTATGATAATTTGAGTAACAAATGGCATTTTTTGTGGGAAAACCTAAACGGAAATTGGAATTATTTCAGATGTTCTAATCGATTGAACTAGTTTGGCCAATATGGATCCAAGTCAAAATATTGCACTTTGCAAAGTATGTTGGCATGTTAGCCTGACCACTTTGATTTATAGTTAAAGCCTCTCTCCTATTGTGCAGGCACTGTCTGCGCATTCTTTCAAAGCTCAATATTCGTACGGATACTCATCCAAGATGGTGAATTTGATCAAAGTCCTCCAAGTTTTATACCAATAATTCAAATACTATCTGTTTTAGATCATTGGCGAATATCTCTTTACTTGATGGGACTACCAATGTCAGGTTTACTTTACAATAGGGCCTAGATTTGGAAATAGAGGTGAAGGTTATAAAGAAATCCTATTTCCTTCCAAATAAAAGCCGCTTTTGGCTTCAGTCATTTGGAGGATTGAAGGAGGTCGATGAACTGGAATAATTCCAATTTGCATCCCTTGACTGCTAGTCTGAGATTTCTTTGCCAATGGATCCTACTTTAACAATATTTATTGAGAGAAACGCTTTTTCTTTTGGGTAGAGCAAGGAGATTGCTTTGAACTTCTAGTGAATAATGAATACTATCAAAACACGACCAATTCTGTTTTAAGGAAGTAAGAAGACAAATTGGAGACTTGGATATAACTAGTAATGGAGATAATTCAAAACTTGAATTAGTTGCAAATTGCTTCAGTTCATATTGCAGACTCATACACCTTTTGATACGCCTTAGCACAAAATGCTTACATGGGTTACACGAAGATGATCCAAATCGATATTCATTATTTCCAAATAATCTTGTTTCCAGAAATAGGTTTGACATAATGCTCAACTTGGATTACAAAGTGTGTAATTCTTTGATGTGTCAGTAAATTGTGAATGGAACTTTGTAATTTTTGAGAAGAAGTGCGTCAGTGAAGATGTCACTTTGGCAAATTATCTAATTAAGTTAGTTGCAAATGGTGTGAGCGAATCTTCAGAAAAGGTTTATTGAGCAAAGGTAACCGTTATTACGAATGATATAAAACTATACCATGTGATACTGAATCCAGTGGATATTTTAAAACGTTGAACATATAGCATTTTTTATTTTATTATTGAAGAAAGTTGCAGTTTAAGGGTCTTCAATTTGAGATTTTGGAGTAGGAATGAGAATTGCAATCGCTTACAAAAATACGGTTTTTCCAATCTGAATTTAATCAAATGCTATCATTTATTGAGACATTTTCACTCCGGGCACTTCTTGAAAATGAATGCTTTCAATTAAATAAAAAATTAACTCAATCAGAGTGTAAATAAATGCATCTGAGGTGCTCAAGTTATTTTAGCCTCCTTCCTGTCTTTACTATTTTTTATAAGACAAATCTAAATTCATCATATTTGCATATCTGCAGTTGGTATTGAAGAAGAATCTGTAGTAAGTGAAGATGAAATTCTTCCCATCCGCTCACTCAATAAGTACATTTAAGTGAAATCATGTTACATGTAGCAAATTTACACGTACTAAAAGGGAAGGTGAACACATTTGGTTGGATTGAAGATTCTTGTTCACTCCTCCTGACTGATCAGGTTCTGGGGTCAAGACGGAGTTTGCCTAAACATTCTAAATTGATGACTACAGAAAATGCATGAATAAAATTGTCTGATCGCTTCGAACTCTCCAACTTAAAGTGAAATTGAAAACATTTATTAATCAGGAGTCTGACATTCCGTTGTAAATGCTAACTTGTATTCTATGAACATCACCACACAAATCGTCTTAATCAAGTTGCTTAAAATGTGTTGGTAAAAGTGCACTATGACTAAAAAATAATGCCTATTTTGAAAGAACTCGTATCTCTTACTGTGCTCATTTACAGTGGAGAATTTTGTTCGCCTACGAGTGAATGAAAGACGCAGGTGGCAATAACGTGTGTGTGGCTTCTTTATGCTTGTAACTGAGTTACGTTGATGTCAAAACGCTGGCTTAAATCACAGCAGTATGGCATTAATGATGCAAATTACATTTGAAGCCAACGTTGAAACACGTTTTGTAAAGTCTTAGTTGAAATTGCAGGTATTTCGATGATCATCAATGCGATGTTTATTAATCTTATTTTTGAACTTTCTCCAATAATGTGATTTTGTACCACATATAAATTCTGACTTGTACAAGCTAATTTATATTCGCACCTCAAGTGGCAGCACTCATGGATGCAGCATAAAATATTTAAGTAGAATATGAATAGAAGAGACAATTGGTGTCTGTGACTCACGAGGAGAACAAATGGTCAAATTGGAACAACGGAAATGGTGTTGATCTCTGTCTGGTGTGCAAAATAAGAGGTCATGTACACAATGCCATTTGTGGACACCCTATGATTGCAGTGGTGAATCGCAATTTGGCCATAGAGTGTTTGGCACTATTCCAACTCCTTGCAAGTATGAATAAATGACACAATATACTAACATAAGATGAAGTTTGGGAAGACCTTCATGAGTGAATTTGGAAATTATAATCCTATTTAATGGAAGCTCGGGGAGCAGGGTAGGAGACAATTACAGCTAATCAAGTAGTATCTTTCGTGTTCTTTGAATGACAGAAAATCCTTCATCCAGTGCTTCAATTAAGAAAGCATATAATTATTGACGTCACATTTCTGAACAGTGTGTTGTGACAGGAAGCTATGAGATCCATATTAATTTGAGTAACATATGGCCAAGAGTTGTACTCAGTGGCTAAGTTGAAGGTGAATTAGACTGTCTCAGTGTGGAGTTATGGGAATTACTTATTTATATCTTTCCCAATGTACATGGCACAACGAAAGTGAGTGACTAGAACTGTTCGTTAGTTTTATACACTTTAACTAAAAATGCAACTGAAAACATGTATTCATCAGAAGGCTAAAATTGCGTTCTAAGTGATAACTTGTATTCTAAAACCATCATCACACAAAGTAACCCAATCCGCTTCTCGTTTAACGATGATTGCCGAATACAAATAAGTCTATATTATTGTCCTATTAGTGGCGTCGACACGTAGCGGATTCTACACAAATAAACCCATGACAAAATCGCATAGAATAAACTTACTGCCGAAATGCACAACCCTACCACAACAGCATCAAGGAAATGCAAACGTTGGATGTGAGGAATCTTTATTACAATTTTCATAAGGTGATTCATTTAAATTCAATTATTGTTGCTACTATTTACTGCTGGTTGGTTGAGAGGTCTGTGTACTCACAACCACATTTGCTACTCACGAGATAAGTAGCAAGGCCGCACCTTAGGGTGCGATCGAGTGCTCAGGAGACTCCTTTGTTCATTCTTGGTAGCATTGTGTACTCAGCTGTCATTATTTCATTAATATTTCATTTTGAAGTTGGCAAAGGAGGTAATAAACCCATGTTGTACGAAACGATTAATAAGCACACAACTTTGATGTCAGTTTAAATTATGCAAGGATTTTATTTCATTTTGAGAAAAATTAAATGTGAAATTAGTTATTAATAGTCCACCCAACGTTAAAGAGGCCCATCACATTCAAACTTGAAAACTACTGAAGTACAAACTTACAATTGTTCTGGTGTAGGCGGATTGTGGAATGATACGTCGATTCACTTCACCGCGGTGTAAACTCGTGAAAATTAATGCCCGTTCTTTTAGGTATATTTAATTGCATTAGACATAATCTGTAATTGAAATTTTTCTTTTCGTGGGTTTGCAAGTGAAATTGAGCATAATTTGAGCCAATTATTTGCATGTAAAAGTTTTCCGACATAAATTAAGCAAGTGGAGTTGCGGAATGCGTTAAAGAAATAGATGTCTCCTCGGGGTACTTGAATATCAGAGACTTGTTCAGTAATTGTGTGAAAAAATATAATAGACCACATAATAACTTTGATTGACTTCGAGTAACATCTTTAAAAAGACATCAGTCCATACGACTGTTCCCTCCGCAGATACATCAACTGATGAATGCACATGCATTGCAAACGATACAATTTGCCAGTTCCTTTGAATCACGAAGACCACTTTGCTGATTTTCCATTTTTGGTCCAAGGCAATTGGGAGTTATTATTGATTGTTGACTCAATATCAGCAATCTCAATGACAAGTCACCTTAGTATGGAAAGGCTCCGTTTCTCAAACGATTTCTTTATAAAAGATATAAAGTAGGATGAAGTGAGGAGAAACAAATTGAAATAATTTGAAATTTGAAGCTATTTGTTGGGGAGTATTCGAGTATTCGTAATGTTTAATTGAGTACAATAATTTTCATTTCGTTTGCCCTATATCGCCCCATAACAACCATGTTTCTGATTGGTTGATACATCATGAGATCTCTCAAGCCTTCATTATTTCACTTGGCTCTGTTCTCTGTTGTGAGTTTTGGCAATCGGATCTCAATTAGTTGTGGTGGGTGTGAAATTGAAGCAAAGCAAGTTAAACTACTTAAAATCCCATAAAGGAGCTTATGGAGAATATTAGTGTCAATTATTAATAGAAGGCAGTTAAACAAAATTTTAGTTCACCTTTTCGAATGGGATGCATGCTAGAATCAATGAACATCTGTGAAAATGAAAAATGCAAATCTAAGTAAGGCCTTTTGTGCTCTTTTGAGATTGTGAGATCAATTTAGCTGCAAGTGTTCGCTAAAATAAATTGTTCTTATTTCTTGCAAACAGATGAATAGGCCAATTGCTTGGAAACCTGTGGATAAATCCACTAATGTAGAAGTGGGACTAGGTCACTGTGTAAAATAGTACAACTTAAACCAAGAAAAAGGAAGAATCACACTTTAAATGTCCTTTGTGTACTTTCGCTTCCTCAAACACACAATTATTTGTAATCAACTGTTCTAATTAAGCGGAATTCTTCCAGGGATTGCTAGAAGAATTCCTTTATTATTTTAGAACGATATCTATCCATTTAAGTCAATTTTTGCAACGACTAGGTGATAAATTATATGGATGAGTAGTGATAGGTAAACTTTGTACATCAAAAAGTTGTCGACTTGAGTGGAAGTAGGGGTCGCTTGAAGCAAAGACGACGTGGATCTATGAAGTGTTGAGGATTCGGTTTCCGGAGAAAGATATTTCCTTCGTTGACATTTTGCAGAACTCCACAAAGTCGACAATCAGGTCTATTCAACATCTTAAACAAAATTGAAAATGGATTAGTGCAATCAGTTGCATGCACCAAGTAGTTATCCTATGTGAATTGGAAATTACGGTGATTCTGCCATGTTTTGTCCATGCAAAATATTGTGCGTAAGCAGTGTCATTCTTGTCCAAGAACTGGAGGTACTCAGCAAGTTCCTGAATAGAGGCAAAGTCATCCACATTTATGAAGGAATGAGGTGGGAGAGCATTCTCGTAGTCCTCTTTGTAGGCGCCCAACACGATTGGTACCATTCCAGTGCTAAAGTTCAATTCAGTATCAGTTGATGCTAATTAATGAATAGCTGCATCATTTCATGTCATTTTAGCGTTTCAGTAAGAAATTGGTCATAAACGGACTCTCTTAAATAGTAGACAGTACTCGAACTGAACAGTTTCATTGAATGTGATTTTACTTGAAGCTTCAATTTTCGATATTTGACCTGTTACAAGATAAGTACAATGCAGCGCACCTCAAATACAATACACTGTCGGATGACTTCGCTTTCGTGCATTTTTCCAAATGAGTGAAGCATTTCCATGATTTGTCCTTCAGATTTGCAGAACATTTACTATAACCGTTCTAATAAGTGTCGAAATTGCATGCAGATTTTGTGAATGCGTTGAAAACTTGTTAAAATTTATGTTACTATAAAAACCAGTAGAGTAACTTTGAAATGTTACTAAAAACCGACTATCTGCAATAATCATGCATGAAAATTGAATAGTTACATTTCGTCTTAAAGTACAAAATCTTCAAAATTAACTCACTTTGCATATTTTAAGGTTTCATTTCATATGTAAATTATTAAGAGTTTTGTTATTAATGCAGAAGAATAGGAATACCGTCATACTTATTTTATTAGCAGGACTCGTGATTTTAGCAATAATTTTCACCAAAAAATTACCTCCTAAGTTTCAGGCTTTGACTGAAGCATATATTCCAGAATATCGAGATGACTTATTCGCTTATCATCATGCTGTTGAACAATTGGAATGGTTAACGGAATTTTCAAATAAATCCGTAAGTGTTTAAATAGTTACTAAATTGATCACTTTCTAGGATGATCTCTCAGTAGGTAGAACACCTTCCATCTTCTATGATCGAAGGATCATTTATCATGTAACAAGTCCTGAAGGATGTAGATACAAGTGCAACTTCCCTCGAAGTATGGACAAATTGAGAGAAGGAGATGCTGCAGTATTCTCAACCCACTTTTCTGCGAAGGAAGCAGCTGAGCTCAAGGCAAGAGGAGTAATTATTGTCTTCGAAAGTGGGGAATGTCCGATCTTCATGCCTCACATAAGCCCTGAGGAATCTAGTCAAGTTAGTGTCTTCTCTTACTCTGCCAATTATCGATTTTACTTCAGGTAGACATATTTGTTTCGTTCATGACAGCTTCACCTGTTCCCTGGATTTATCCCATGTTTGTCAGAAACGTATATCCTTCATTAAAGTTCAGCACAGAGCATATTTCGCAAATGCTTTCAGCGAACAACACACATTTGTTGCCGTCTTATCATAAGAATCGAACTAAATTGATTGCCTGGGTTGTTTCTAATGGTCATCCATCAAATAATCGCATTCAGTATGCAGATGCTCTTGCCCAGTTTGTATCGGTAAATTTGCAAAGTCGACTACTTGTTTGATTGGCTGCAAAATTAATCAAAACTGGCTTTCCTATTTTCTAGGTTGATATCTATGGAAGAAATGGAAAATTGAAGTTGCCAGATGAAGGAAATCCATTCCAATGGCTCTCCAGAAGTTATAAATTCTATCTCTCATTTGAGAACTCCAATTGCAGACAATACATCACAGAAAAGGTTCAAAGAAATGCTTTAAGGTGAGAATTGGCATTTTTCGCATATTTAAATAGATATGAAATTGCATCCGTTTGCAAATTAAAAATGAATGGCCCTTCCAAATGGTAGAACCAATGAGGATGAGTTAACACGAGTTTTAAGATTAATGTTTGAAAAGATAGGCTACCTTGCACTCACTTGTGTTTCCAATATAGGAGTTTGATTTTCCAGATGTCAGTCTCCAATCCCAAGTAGATTGGCCACTTTCTTACACTTTGCAAATTTGTGTATAATTGCCCTGAAATATTAACTCACCACACCATGCTCACATCGTGTTTCGAGGTTGTGTATTCCTTACCTCCTTACATATTTTCTACAGCATTTTATCCATCTGTTGTCGTACATTGTCGTAACATTGTCACGAAGTCAATGATATTTCACCTATTGTTCAACACAACGGCTTCGATAGCCATGATCAGTAAATCTGTGGACAAGGTTTAGCTAAATGTAGTCATTGCTCGAAAATATTAATATGCACGAAATTTGAAAGAGCAATTAGCAATATGGTGCCGTATCCAAATGAAAAGATGAGATCATTTGGATTTTACGGTTTCCTCTCCACATTTTGACATTCATTCCCATTATTAACTGTGAATTGCAAATCTAAAGGCCAAATCATGGAAACGCTTTCACTCGTTTGGAAAAATGCACGAAAGCGTAGTCATCCGACAATGTATTGTATTTGAAGTGCGTTGCATTGTACTTATCTCGTAACAGGTCAAATATCGAAAATTGAAGCTTCAAGTTAAATTATATTCAGAGAAACTGTTCGGTTTGAGTACTGTCTAATATTTAAGAGAGTCTGGTTATGACCAATTTCTTACGAAACGCCATTCATTAATTAGCATCAACTGATACTGAATTGAACTTTAGCACTGGAATGGTACCAATCGTGTTGGGCGCCTACAAAGAGGACTACGAGAATGCTCTCCCACCTCATTCCTTCATAAATGTGGATGACTTTGCCTCTATTCAGGAACTTGCTGAGTACCTCCAGTTCTTGGACAAGAATGACACTGCTTACGCACAATATTTTGCATGGACAAAACATGGCCGAATCACCGTAATTTCCAATTCACATAGGATAACTACTTGGTGCATGCAACTGATTGCACTAATCCATTTTCAATTTTGTTTAAGATGTTGAATAGACCTGATTGTCGACTTTGTGGAGTTCTGCAAAATGTCAACGAAGGAAATATCTTTCTCCGGAAACCGAATCCTCAACACTTCATAGATCCACGTCGTCTTTGCTTCAAGCGACCCCTAATTCCACTCAGGACGACAACTTCTTGATGTACAAAGTTTACCTATCTCTACTCATCCATATCGGTCATCGCCTATTCTTTACATACATAATAAATTTTATCTTACCATTTAAATTTAAATCTATGAAATCATGTGAATTGCTGTTACTCCAAACTTGTTACATTTCCCGACAATTAAATTACTACAAAACTTTTTACATCACATTTGGAACGTATTCACGTCAATACATGTTAATTTTTCCCAGAAAGAAATTCTTTGTCTAATCCAAACTGACATCAAATTTGTGTGCTTACTAATCGTTTCATACAACATAGGTTTATTACCTCTTTTGCCAAAGTCAAAATGAAATATTAATGCAATAAAGACAGCTGAGTACACAATGCTACCAAGAATGAACAAAGGAGTCTCCTGAGCACTCGAACGCACTCCAAGGTGCAGCGTGCTACTGATCTCGTGAGGAGCAAATGTGGTCGTGATTACACAGACCTCTCAACCAAACCAGCAACAAGTAGTATTAACAATAAATATATTTTAAAGAATAATCTTATGATAATCTCCTCACTCTCACTTTCTTTAACCGCCAATGATTGTCATTATGTTGTGCTGCGAGATTTCAATCAATTATTGTTTTTGAGTAAGTTGATACGACGAACTTCATCCTCACTTGCTACTGATTCTTCCTCAATAACAACTTCAAATATGCAAATAGGTTGAAGTTAGTGTTATCAAATAACAAAAAAGCCAGCTACAAATTTTTCATTAACACTTCTCTCTGTGGGTGTCGTCAAGTAGATTACTGAAGATAAGCCAAGGTCTATTCGTTTAGCAATTTGTGTGATCTTTTAAGCCAAGATCCAATCTCTCTCAGGCGCTGAGATTTTATTTTTCTCTTACCACACGGCATATTTAGTCATTCTTGTCCTCCTCCGATTCGTCAACACTCTCCTATCATCCTCTACCACTGTCAAAGTATGTTTTCGGAAACAGGTTTCAGTGTGAATGCAGTCTGTGTCCAAGCCTATTATCCCACCTCTCGACCTTCAAGTGCTTGCTTCTGAACAAAGCTCAGATCTAGAATTTGCGCAAATCACATCCGACCCTTCATTACGTTTTGAGAGCTTACCCCCACACATTCCTGACACCAAGATCCATTGTGGAGATTTAATTGCCATGCCGAGACCTTTTGTCCCACAATCACACCAGCGTAAGATCATGGTAGTCGCACACAAGAATTCGATCAATTTTCTGACTGGTCACAGACCGTTTCCTTTGGAAAAATAGTTGACATGATATCGGTCTGTGGACCAAATTTTGCATCAATCGTCAGGTCAGCAAATTTCAAAAACATATTCGTAGCTCTCTCTCTCTCTCTCTCTCTCTCTCTTTTCTCCTTTTCTGATTTCCGTTTTCAACTTATTCGTGTTGGCCTTGTAGGTTCCCTTCCTATTCAAACTCTTTTACTCACAACCTAACCTGCACCGATCGTTATTCTAATTGGTTTGTTTGAGATCTGTTGCGCGATATATCATCTGAATCTGTGTCTAAATCTCTAGTAGAATCTTGGATACCGATATTTTGTATTTCATTCGTAAGTAAAAGAGATCAGGAACCACGATGTACTTCGGCACTGTTTTGATAATTGAATTACCTCCTAGGTTCAGCACATATCTATGCTACAGCATATGACCCAGAGACCAATGGCCTGGTAGACCGTTTTCATTGACAACTTAAATCCGCTTTAATAGCAACTTCTTCCAGATCGAACTGGTCGGAACGACTTTCAATCATTTTAGATGCGATTAGAAATACCATTAAGGAAGACATTGGATGTTGTCCTGCGAAACTGGTAATTGGCACAACTCTTAATCTGAATTGTGAATTGATTCTCGATTCCCAAGAAAAATAAAATATAGACCCCTGTCGTATTCCACCCGATTAAAAGATCATTTCGGACCTACTCGCCTGGATGATAGATAGTTCTATCAACGCACCCCTTCGTTTTTTCAAATACTCCACACTCTCTGTTAAAAAAGACCATCTTATACTCTGGCTTTATTCTCGAGGGGTACTGTACGTTCTTCCACTCTTTTATTCTAATCCCTGTCGGTAGATACTGTTAACCTTACCTTTGCATATCTCATCCCAGATTAAGCGGCATAGAGGCTTTCGAACATCTTCTTTCACCGACTTTAAATTTTATGAAACCTGACTTCTATTACTTTTTTCGGTAGTCTGTAAGATGATGTCCTTTCGGCCAGTTTTATTAAGCTTGTTTTTAGTTTTGACCGCTGCTAAATTGGTTTTAAAGTTGCTGCTTTTATCAATAATTGATATAGTATGGGTATTCCATTAATTTTGCCCAGAATTTCAGAAATCCAGATTTCTGTTTACTTCAAAAGAACTAAGCAATATGCGTTAATAAGCTGTGTTTGAGTAAAACAAGATTTTTTTATTAAGCAAAATTAATTCGTCATCAATTTAGAACTCCGTCTTGGCCCCAGAACCTGATCAATCAGGAGGAGTTAACAGGAATCTTCAGCCCAATCAAGTATATTCAACGTCCCTTTTAGAACGCGTAACTATGTGTTTGAGCCTATTACTTGGAAAGTTTATGTATACGCACGCTCAAACTTGTAGCAAAACACATTTGGACATAGAGCTTGCATTTCTGGTACCAAATGAAATGTGATTTTTTCCATATTTTGATAGAAAACATATCATGTCAAGTTTTGGATCATGCCATGTCGGCTGTGGTGACTTTCGATAAAATGTCTAATTCACTTTCATTAACCACCGATGATTCTCATTATGTTATACAACAAAATTTCACTCAACTATTCTTATCTAGTAAGTGGATGGGAAGAATTCCATCTTCACTTACTACTGATTTTTCTTCAATAACAACTTCAGATATGCAAATATGATGAATTTAGATTTGTCTTATAAAAAAATAGTAAAGACAGGAAGGAGGCTAAAAAAACTTAAGCACTTCAGATGCATTTACTTTATACTCTGATTGAGTTAATTTTTTATTTAATTGTAAACGTCCACGCTCGGAGTGAAAATGTCTCAATGAATGATTTCATTTGTGAAATTTAGATTGGAAAAATGGCCTTTTTGTAAACGAAGTTTAATTCTCATTCCGACTCAAAAATCTCAAATTGAAGACCCTTAAACTGCAACTTTCTTCAATGATGAAATAAAAAATACTATTTGTTCAACGTTTTACAATATCCACTGCATTCAGTATCACATGGTATAGTTTTTATATCACTCATAAAAACAGTTACCTTTGCTTAATAAACCCTTGCTGAAGATTCGCTCATACAATCTGCAACTAACTTAATTAGATAACTTGACAAAGTGGCTTCTTCACTGACGCACTTCTTCTTAAAAATTACAAATTTCCATTCACAATTTACTGACGCATCAAAGAATTACACACTTTGTAATCCAAGTTGAGCATTATGGCAATCCACTTTAAAGAACTTAGCTTATTTGGAAATAATGAATATCGATTTGGATCATCTTCGTGTGAACCGAGTGAGCATTTTGTGCTAAGATGTATTGATAGGTGTGGGTATCTGTAATACAAACTAAGGCAATTTGCAACTAATTCAAGTTTTGAATCATCTCCATTACTAGTTATATCCAAGTCTCCAATTTGTCTTCTTACTTCCTTAAAACAGAATTGGTCGTGTTTTGATAGTATTCATTATTCACTAGAAGTTCAAAGCAATCTCCTTGCTCTACCCAAAAGAAAAAGCGTTTCTCTCAATAAATATTGTTAAAGTAGGATCCATTGGCAAAGAAATCTCAGACTAGCAGTCAAGGGATGCAAATTGGAATTATTCCAGTTCATCGATCTCCTTCAATCCTCCAAATGACTGAAGCCAAAAGCGGCTTTTATTTGGAAGGAAATAGGATTTCTTTATAACCTTCACCTCTATTTCCAAATCTAGGCCCTATTGTAAAGTAAACCTGACATTGGTAGTCCCATCAAGTAAAGAGATATTCGCCAATGATCTAAAACAGATAGTATTTGAATTATTGGTATAAAACTTGGAGGACTTTGATCAAATTCACCATCTTGGATGAGTATCCGTACGAATATTGAGCTTTGAAAGAATGCGCAGACAGTGCCTGCACAATAGGAGAGAGGCTTTAACTATAAATCAAAGTGGTCAGGCTAACATGCCAACATACTTTGCAAAGTGCAATATTTTGACTTGGATCCATATTGGCCAAACTAGTTCAATCGATTAGAACATCTGAAATAATTCCAATTTCCGTTTAGGTTTTCCCACAAAAAATGCCATTTGTTACTCAAATTATCATAAGAATTATTGTAAAAATTGACTTTGACACATTGGTAAGGTATGCGCTTTTATTACAGTTTTTTTCAATTAACCTAAAGTACAATAAAGAGTGAAATATTGTCCAGGAATTTTGTTAAATGATTAGATCTACAAATATAATTTTTAGTTAGATGCAGAACTTTTAATTAATGCTTGTATTTTATTACTTCATATGAGCGAATAATAAATGCCATTTCACTAGACGCCACATGATCTTGAAACAATCTGCACCTTTTTCAAAGCAAAAGCTCAAGTGGCACTTGATGGAAAAAGAATCACTGAGCAATTAAATGTGTGATAAAATGTGAGTTAATTAGTGTTCTGAAAGCTCCATTGTTTAACCAAGAAAGGATGTAGGTTCGTTCATGAAAAAAATGTCAGTTGTTTGCACTTTTATTCAGACAAATTACGAAGCAAAAGCCAGCTATTATAGATTTTGACGGCGTGTTTCCTGTATGTTTGTAAAGAATTTGAAGTAATTCACTGATTGACTAAAAATGTCACTGATTCGAAATGCTAATAAGTTCATTTTTGAACATCCAAATGGGCACTATTCGCATTTTTTTAAGATTCATGCAACCAAATGTACACCTCGAAAGTAGCTGCGAATATGATGGTGGTGCAATACAGTAAATTGTAATAGTTTCGAGAAACTTCTGGAAAGGAGATGAAATGTTTGAGAATTATTCCAAGTTAATGTTAAAGGTAATGAAAATAGGCAAATGGCAGAATTAAAGCCTGCTCGGATTACGACAATTTTTTAAAATTATCCATATGATTTCTGAGTTCTCAGCGTGTAATTTTAATGAAAGATTGGCATGATAGTCAATACAGATTTCGATGGAATGGGTAGAGTTTAAACTAGTGCCTTAATTAATTGCTTCTTATTAAATAATCACTGAGTATGCGGAGGTCTAAGTTAAAAGATTTGAAATAATTTGAAAATTTTTTGAACCAGTACAAAATTAATTAATGAACTAATTTCATGTTGGAAAATTGTTAAAACCATTTTATAAGAACAAGTTACTTTAACGCATTCAAACATCCAAGGTTTGTATTCGATCGCGACTCTTTAGTCCACCTTCCAGGACCTTAATTTTTTCATTCTTCATTGATAAGTTATATAAAATTAGAATCAATTCAATATTAGATATTATCTTCCGCTGTAGGATGTGATGGTACATCGCATAAACGTTTTACCAATGAATGGAAAATTTGAAAAGTAAATTCATATTGAATCAAATTAATGCGAATTTTCAAACGTTTTTTGATGATGGAGGCGTAGTGAAACTGTAGCCAATTTCCTTTGGTGTTTAATTAAGAAAAAAGCATAAAGCATGAGAGCTGTCAATAAATTTCAATCTGTTTGTGATACTGAAGAGTCAAAGAAGAATACACCCATAGGAATTAAAAAAAAAAGCTTTGCGAATTTTGCAATCTTAATAAGATTCAATATTATTTTAAAACTGCTAAGCATTTCATTTTGTGCAACCGCCTCATTTAAAATTTATTTGTCAATTTTAATTAAAATTTCGTTAATCGATTTCTCAAAATATGAAGAAATTAAGGCATATCCTACATTTATTTTTAAAATTCAATTAGTCAATTGCCAATCATTTTACGAAGGAATTTTCTTTCAACTTTAAGTTATTTTTATGCACTGAATGTTAGGTTGAAGAAATTGAATAATAGGCAGAATTGAATTTGTGGGACACGTCATCGCATGAGTGCACAGAGTGACTTGAAGGTGCGGCCGTTCAACTTCGCGTACGGATTGAGTGCGAGGACACACAGCCAATGGCCAATCAGAAGCCTCCGGTCGTTTTACTTAATCCGCCATGTTGAATGACTAAGCTCCCTTCCTTGTTACACTCCACGCCATGCATTTCTAGAATAAACGTGCTCTCTGGATACCTCTGTCTCTCCTTAGCTTTGCAATAGCTTAGCTAATTGTGGGGGGTCTTACGAACAAGGAGAAACTGCCACTGAGGTTTCTGAGTATAGTCAGGCTTAGTCAAGTAGCTAATCCGCTATAAGTTTATCGAGATTGGGAATGTTTTGAATTATATAATGGTAATAAGAGAATTTATTTATTGATAACACTTTGGAAATTCCGACAAAATTTCACTCGTAGGATGGACTTATTCTGTTACCAAGTGCTATTTGCATCAGTCACCAAATTTAACCTAAAATTTAGTTTCCGTCTATAGACGGTGGAATTGATCTCCACATCTAGTTATAATGCAAAATTGCCATCGAATGAATATATGATGGATTTGAGTCATTAGAGGAGGTTAATCTGGGAATTGATAAGCAAATCTTTGTCATTTATTCCACAGAACAAAATTGATCGTTATGTAGCAAATTTCAGTCTTGAATGTATACTGATTTGCAAGAAATGCACACTGAATTGAGTGCGTCCACGTGATATCGCATTTGCTATTAGAAACTCCAACAAACGACCATACTTAGAAAGCGAATGACAACTCTGGATGAAATGCGAAAAAATGATATTTTTGCTGTTCAAGAGGCAGAGAAATCGATCAACATAAAGTGAACAGTAAAATGTGCAGATTTAACACCGTTTCAGAACATTTAGACGGACACACACTGTAAAAAAATCATTATAGTCAGATTGAGTTGGTATTCCAAAGTGCTATGACAAAATATCGATTTATAAATCGCAGCGTTTTCCCCTGAAAATTTGCATTCGCTGTCATAATTTTCAATAAGACTAAATACTTTAAAATTTCGCATTTATGGACATTTATGGTTAAATTGTTATTTGATTAAATTATGATTATTTTTTAAATTTTGTTTTTTGCAATATTGCTTTTCAATTAGTTCATAAGCATTTCATTAATTGCCAGATGGTGACATGGTTAAGTTAATTTAATGTTCGTATGTTTTTATAAATTTTATGCAAGTTCAAAATAATAATTAATAGAGCTGCAATGATTTTTAAAAATCGCAAAATCGTTTTGCATGATAATTATCGTTCCGGCAACTTGTCATATCCATTTGGACCATTAATTTCTTCCACTAACTGCGTACAGCAAAGTTAACACATTCTGTGGCATGGAAAAGCCTTACTTCAAACTTTTATTAACAAAAACGAGAAGTCAAATGTAACCTTTTATTAAAAGTAGCCATTCACATAATAAGTTTGAGGAAATATTGGAAATATGATCTCTTTTCAATAAAATTGGTATAGTCTGGCGAAGTAAGTTGCAGCAGCGAGAACAAAGAATTCAGGCTGGAGAAGAGAGGACTTTGAAGTCGTTGTCTTTTCGTCACCTGATCCACCTTCCGTAGCTTTTGTTGCCCCCGAAGGTAGTGTTGCGTCCGTAGGTTTTGCTGTTTCTGTTGTAGAATCACTCTGAGCCAACACCAAGGTGGCAAAGAAAAGAAGGAAGTAGATCATGTTCATTGTGTTTTGTTTTCTGATGATGCAGCACTAGGTGCCTTTCACGGTATAAATAGTTCTATTGAGTGCGTGAGTGAATGCCTGCAATCCAATAATCAAATTGACATTGAAAACAATTCTATGAAAATGCGTAACTTTGAAGTGTTTTGGTTATGATGATATTTGTAAAATTCGTTAGAGGTATAGTTGACTTTTTAACGTAATAAATAAATTTGGTTTTACAATTAGAACTGATGTGAGAAGAGGATTAGTCCAAAATAACTTCAAAGGAATGGTCGGTGATTTTCCAGGTATGAAAGATAGTCATTTTTTACCACTGTAGACAATCCTTGCATCAGTCCAAGAATCAATTTTTTAATTTTTATAATTTAAATCTACTGCGATTTGCTGGAATTTTAACTTCATTAATAATTCCTTGGTAAAACTAAAACGCCTCTTTGCTTAACGTTTTCTTGCTTAAAGTTATATTGTGATTGAGATTTCCATAAAATGAAAATTTACGAGTAAATCCTTGTCTAAAAACTTGACTAATCCGAGGTAATAGAAATCTATACTGCCTAGATCTTAAATCCTAATGATTTTTCAGAGACCAAACATTTAAAATTTATGAGTCAATTTGAAATTCAGAAAAGCAAACATTTTTGATGATATAGAATATGATTTTGTATATTTCTTTTAGTTTAATCGAATCAAATAGACTGCCAGCAATCGGATACCTTTTAAAGTGATATGAATTTTAATTTTGAAATTTTTTGAAAGGCTACTCTGTATTGAGCCTATTGTTCATGAGGCAAATATGGTGTAATGTTTCGCTGAAGCGATTAAAACAATAAAAAATCTGGAAAAATATACTTTCACCAGTTCTTATTTAGTTGCAAATTATAATATTGTGCACCTAGGCCAGGATTAATTTCCCATCAGAGAACCTTATCTTGATTTGAGGTGATATGGGATCCCTAGTTGACAGGCTTTATAACATTTTAATGAGTCGATCGCCAATTCAAAACACAATGGCGATGATTGAATTTGGCTTTTAGCCTCCTTCGGATAATACTGGATGTGGAAAACCAAATGTGTAGTGAAAAATTCCACAAACACCATGAAGGGGCAATAGTTGAGCTAATGATTGTAAGAACTTCACCTTGAATTAATTAAATAAGTTGTGAGGACAACAAATCCAATAGCATTTATTAAATGATTATAAAAGAAATTTGCAAAAGAAGAAATATTGTAAGCCGCAACCTCCACAACAAACTGCCATTGAACTTTCTTGCTAATTTTTTTTTAAATTTTAAACAGCTATCTCAAATATTTTTATAAAATTTAAATTATTTCATAATTCTGGAGGTGAATTGACATTCGAATGACTTTATTACTTAGTTTATTTATTACTCAAGTAAAATGGTGTGTTAAATAGTGAATATGGAAATGCCGTTTTAAGGTAGCTATACTGATGTTGTAATTCTAACCAACATCTGAGAACAGTGATATGGTAAAATTTAAGGATTTAATGATTTGACGATATTCGGGGAAATTTTGAGGAAAATGCGAGGACCGGCATATAATAGTTGCTGGATTTAAAAATTTGACAATTTGTGAACTGATTCTCCTCACCCTTCCCTTCCCTCCCTTCATTGTAAAAATATGACTTAATAACTGCAGAAGTGTTTTTCCGAAAAGAATAATATATTTATCAGTCTTGTAGGCAGAAGACGGGTAAGTGAATTTTGAGAAGTCCTTCTTCATTGTTAGAAATTTTTGAAAAAAAACTGATCAATTAACTTGCCTTGACACAAATCGGAATGAACTGATGACACGAAGCTTATTCCTCTTCTTAGATAAATGCGTACAGTACAATGTGGATATCTGTTTATAATACTCCTGAATATCGGTCTAGACAGGTTTGAAATAAATGTTCCACTTCTCACCATTGGATCAACTTGGTCTCCAGATGATAGGTATATCTTCGTCAGAAGAGTGCGTAAATGTACTCTTTGAAAAGCATACCACCACAGCAAAAGGAAGACTTTACCCCGCAGTTCAGTGTAAAAGCGCTTGACAGATGGGAGACGTTGGCAACTTTAAAACGTTTTAACCATAATCAAAGTGTGTGCCTTTTGCTCTGCCCTTCCTTTACAACATAATCATGCAACGAAGGGTGTCAAAGCATTCCCCGATTCGAATGAAGCGAAAGATGCATATTATGCATCGAAAACGTTGTGGAGAGAGGTTGTGCATCCGTCAGAGTAGGTATATTAAAGAAAGGGATCTATGTGACTTTACTATTTATTTCGTGCGCTTTGACAATTTTTCACTTAATTCTAAAATGCAATATTTAATGAACTCTTGTTTCCACTTTAATTAAATCCTTCTATATGCAAATTCATATATTGATGTGAAATTCCTCCACTTAAATTTCCTTTCAAATAATTTGGGAGGGTTATTTGCTTTTCTCTTATTTTCATTGGATTACTGTCACCAGAGATACCTAAATTACAAAGAAGGCAGTAACAGAGTCTCCGGTACCTCTTTGAGGAGATTCTGAAGGTGATTCAACAGCAACTTCTGTAACATCGGTGGCACCAGGTCTTTGGCAAATGATCACAATTGCATTCATTTCTGCAAGTTTGTTTATACATGCAATTTTATGGTTTTATTTCAAATATATCGTTTACTTGAAATAGTGGAATCATGCAGTTATAAACTATTTACGTCGTTCATCGTTCAAAGTGCATTTAACACAAAAATAGTAATATTGGTTGATTGGGTTGTGGAGCCCACAACGTCATCACTGTTGAACAAAGTAATCTCATGTGCGCTCAGACACACGTGCAGGTGTGTCGTGCTACCAGTCACGAAGGGAGAAATTGCGGACATGGGCGCGAAGAACGCCCAGCCAATCGCCAATCATTTGTCAGTGCATGGCCTGAAAAAACCACGCCACATATATATAAGGGCTAAACACCTTGGCTATGTATATATATACATATATATATATAGCTCTGTGCTATATATAAGGTCTAAACACGCCCACTCGCATTCAGCCCAATTAAACTTGTCCACACGCCAAAAACTGTTCCCCCCCATACATCTGTTTTCATCTATATAGCTTTGTGGTTGCGTAGCCAATTCTGGGAGTCTTTCCCAACCTAGGCGAATCTGCAATTGGGATTACTGAGTATAGTCAAGGCTTATTAGTGTTGCTATCCGCTACAAACCCTACGATAAGTCAACGTTCTATTATTATAGAAGCCGCCTTTAAAATTGGATAAAGGTTAGTATACAGATTAGACACATGTTATCTAAGCAAACTGACTTCCTGTTGGCTTCTTGGTCCAATAGACCAATTAGCAGTTTCCCATTCCACGAACCCTAAATTCCATATTTAAAAGTGCCATACTTAATAGGCATCCCATTTGTAGGTCTGCTGCTTTTAAATGTTAACAATGGTCGTGGTAAATTGATCAACGTGAAACAATTGCGCCTAAAGAGCTTTATTTCGGTGATATTTAATAAGTATCACAATTTTATTTTCACGTAAATAAATTAACTTTTCAGTCTACCAGAGAGCGGTCACAAGTGTTTCATCTAAGATTTAAAGCTGATCAGTATGAACATGGATGTTATTACTCCAATATCTTTTAACCTCAATATATTTTCTTTGAAGAAACAGAATGGTTCAACTGCACATTATAAAATCAAACCCTCAAAATGTAGCAATACTATTTAACGAGTTGCTTAATTTCAATAAAACATAAAATAGAAAATTGCAAGGAGAAAATAACTCAAGAAAGCTTCTTGTTTATTTAAACAAATTGGTATTTGAGATTAGAAATAAAACGAAAGGCAAAATTTTCTTCGGGGTAAATGGCAAGAAACGAAAGGATACTCGAACGAACTTACTGTTAAGTAGGCCTAAAAACAGCATTATGCCGTTATGATGCTCTTACTTGAAGTAATTAGCATTACTGACCATGATCTTAGAGCACTTTGTCTTGAGAAATAATGAAAATACAATCGTTAGTTTACCTCCCTAATAAATATTTAATAGTCTCTGTTATCTTTAATTTGTCCCAACGGGGTTAGGAATAAAGATACTGATCGATAAGCGTGTCTTAATAAGTTCAAAACTGGTCTAGTTTGATTTTAAATCTGACCATTGAAGATAAAAACATTGTCTGATTGGTAGTCCACAGCATATTTACATTTTTCGAATCATTTGCATAAAAAAATCTTGTTATTTAAACAATGGTGGATCACAACCTTTTTATCAAGGAAAGATCTATAATTCTACTAACAGGAAGCATAAAAACTCAAAGTATACCATCGATGCGTAGGTCTAAAACAATTTTCTTAAACTTTAAAGAGTTGATTTATCGATGGTGAATAAACACGCTCTCGCAGGGTTAAGAATTAACGATTTGTGGTGAAAAGAATCAACTTTTCCATTATCGTAAACCTCTGATATATTTGCACACAATAATGTAAATTAATACTTTAGGCTTTTGTTCTTTAAATATTCTTGAAACCAATTAAATAATTCAGCTTAATTCAGTCTGATAATATTAAATATTGCTTCTTTGTTAAAGCACTGTTTCTGTTTTCATTTTTAAATTTTTGAAGTAATTATAGTAAGAAAATAAACACTCTTTAATTCTGAAGACATTTAATCGACAGAAAGCGAAAATTTGAATGGATACCATTTAAAAAAACGCAAGCCAACATAGTGAGATTAACTGAATTTTGAAGTAGTATTTTCTTCAGGCTAAAAATTATGTAAAATTCGGTAAATAAACGTCAGATTTTAAAATGCACTTTTTATTGATTCGCAAGGTCTAAAATTGTATGATTTGCTCAATTTACGTTATTTCTACTTTCAGACACCATCCGCCTTAATTTTAACTGCGCACGAATTGAGAGTAGGCGGTATTTGACAGACTTTTCGATTGGATTTATGGTTTTGAAGTCTTTTTCTTTCGTGGAATTTGTCAAAATGCGTAATGAATAAAGGAAAAAAATTAGGAGCTGAGTTAGTCAGTTAGTAATAGAATGGCATAAACTGTGAATTAAAGGTCAAGAGAGTTCATCCAGTTTCAATGAAAGGTTTCATTCTCGTAAGTAATTCGTGCAGAATAAAATTATCTCAAATACTTACTATCGGTCGGAAAATGGGAAATAAACGCGACGTAAATATGACAAATAAATGAAACTGGTGCTTTCATCGAAAGTTGTTTGATATCAAACACATATTAGCTGTCATGAACTCCGACTTGGTACCATTACTCCAAGAATATCCATAATTCACTTTAAAATATATCTTAAAACAATTCACAAATGTACGTTTCTCAGGTAAAATGCGACTTTTAAGAGAACCAAAGAAATGAATAGCTCTCGGAGAAGAGTACTTAAATGGTATTTATTCCAAATAAATGTCATTTTAAATTCTCCAGCAAATTTTCCATACTACTGTAAAACAGAAAGTAGAAGTGACGCGTAATTTTTTTAAGAAATGGCAGCACAAAGACAAATGCATACGAAAGTAACAATAATTTTCAGGACTGGAACGTCAAATCAAATGAAATTATGGAATTTTGATAGAAGGAGTATCAAAAATGAATGGAATGCGACAAAAGTGTAAAACTAATGCGTTAAGGAAATAGCTGGTACCATGAGACGATAAAATAAAAATGACTGAAAGGTGAGACCAGGGCAAATAATAAAAGGCGATAGAGCACAACAGCGCCACCACCATCACTAAGCCTGCCTAGCGGTCTGAATGCCTCTCCTCTCCTCCCTTCCCTTCCCACAATATCGCTCACACCACCCCACTCATTTCCCTTCCATTCTCTTCCCTTCCATAGCCTTGTCTTGTCCTCTTTTGCCTTCCACTCTCTTGTTCCTCCCAAATATGCTTTCAAATTACCTCCCTCCAATCCACAGTCAGAGGCTGCGATGACTTCTCCCCCTAGCTACTAAACCAGTACCACTGGCATCACCAAGCCTGCCTAGCAGCCTGAATGTCTGCCTCCATGTGGCAGGTGCAAGCTGCAGTGACAGTGACAGTGGCAGGGACGATGGTGAGGAGGCAATATTGAATAAACTCTTGTTTCCTCTTGAACTAAAATCTTCTATCTACAACTCTATATATTGATGCAAAATGCCTCCACTTAAATTTCCTTTCAAATAACTTGGTAGTGTCATTTACTTTTTCTTATTCTTCTTGGATTTACCGTCACCAGAGATGTCTAAACTACATAGAAGGCAGCAACAGAGTATCCGGTACCTCCTTGAGGAGATTCTGAATGTGATTCAACTGCAACCAACGTAGCCTCGATGCCATCGGGTCTTTGACACATGGTCACAATTGCATTCATTTCCGCAAGTTTGTTTATATGCAATATAAAAATTTATTTCAAATATGTCGTTTATTTGAAATAGAGGAATCATGTAGTTATAAACTATTTAAGTTGTTCATCTTTCAAAGTATATATTTTAAAGTATAAGTAATATTGGTTCTTTGGGTTGTGGAGCCCACAACGTCATCACTGTTGAACAAAGTAATCTCATGCGCACACAGACACACGTGCAGGTGTGTCGTGCTACCAATCACGAAGGGAGAAATTGCGGACATGGGCGCGAAGAACGCCCAGCCAATCGCCAATCATTTGTCAGTGCATGGCCTGAAAAAACCACGCCACATATATATAAGGGCTAAACACCTTGGTTATAACACGCTCACTCGCATTCAGCCCAATTAAACTTGTCCACACGCCAAAAACTGTTCCCCCCCATACATCTGTTTTCATCTATATAGCTTTGTGGTTGCGTAGCCAATTCTGGGAGTCTTTCCCAACCTAGGCGAATCTGCAATTGGGATTACTGAGTATAGTCAAGGCTTATTAGTGTTGCTATCCGCTACAAACCCTAAGATAAGTCAATGTTCTATTATTATAGAAGCCGCCTTTAAAATTGGATAAAGGTTAGTATACAGATTAGACACATGTTATCTAAGCAAACTGACTTCCTGTTGGCTTCTTGGTCCAATAGACCAATTAGCAGTTTCCCATTCCACGAACCCTAAATTCCATATTTAAAAGTGCCATACTTAATAGGCATCCCATTTGTAGGTCTGCTGCTTTTAAATGTTAACAATGGTCGTGGTAAATTGATCAACGTGAAACAATTGCGCCTAAAGAGCTTTATTTCGGTGATATTTAGTAAGTATCACAATTTTATTTTCACGTAAATAAATTAACTTTTCAGTCTACCAGAGAGCGGTCACAAGTGTTTCATCTAAGATTTAAAGCTGATCAGTATGAACATGGATGTTATTACTTCAATATCTTTTAACCTCAATATATTTTCTTTGAAGAAACAGAATGGTTCAACTGTACATTATAAAATCAAACCCTCAAAATGTGGCCATACAATTTAACGAGTTGCTTAATTTCAATAAAACATAACATTGAAGATAAAAACATTGCCTGATTGGTAATCCACAGCATATTTACATTTTTCGAATCATTCACATCAAAAAATCTTGCCTTCCAAACAAAAGTGGAACACAACCTTTTCATCAAGGAAAGATCTACAATTCTACAAGCATATAACTCCTAAACCTAAAATATACCATCGGTGAGTAGGTCGAATACTAATTTTCTTAAACTTAAAAGAGTTGATGTATCGATGGTGAATAAATACGCTCTCGCAGGGTTAAGAATTATCGATTTTTGGTTAAAAGGATAAATTTTTCCATTATCGTAAACCTCTGATATATTTGCACACAATAATGTAAATTAATACTTTAGGCTTTTGTGCTTTAAATATTCTTGAAACTAGCCAAAATGATTCAAATTAATTCAAGTTTACACCACTAAGGTAACACAGAGTAGCAACACGCAAACAACTAATTACAGAGAAATCATAATGCTCAAATAACGAAACGAACCGATTAATCTAGAAATAAAGTCAACGAATTATATTGTCGTATTAATAACAGAATATTTTTTTTGATTTACGTACGTGGGGGCGTGAAATAATTACGAAGGTAAATTTTGAGCCATCATCATCATAGCCATAGCTCTTCAAAGTCATGCATTTACACCGAATTTTTTCAATGTCAAATTGATTATTGGAGTGTAGGCATTCACGCATGCACTCAATGGAACTATTTATACCGCGAAAGGCTCCTAATGCTGCATCATCAGATAACAAAACACAATGAACATGATCTATTTCCTTCTTTTCTTTGCCACCTTGGTGTTGGCTCAGAATAATTCTACAACAGAAACAACAAAATCTACGGAGACAACAAAACCCACAGAGACAACAAAACCTACAGAGGCATCAAAAGCTTCGGAAGGCGGATCTGCTGAAGAAACGACAACGACTTCAAAGTCCTCTCTTCTCCAGCCTGAGTTCTTTATTCTCGCTGCAGCTACTTACTTCGCCAGACTATTCCAATTTTATTGAAAAGAGATCATATTTCCGTTATTTCCTTAAACTTTTTAAATGAATGGACCTTTCAATAAAAGGATACTTTTGACTTTTCGTTTTTGTGAATAAAGGTTTGAAGTAAAGCTTTCCATGCCACAGAATGTGTCAACTTTGTTTTATGCATATTATGCGAGATCAAACAAGCTTCTATAAACCATTTGTAGTTAAAAGCTTATTGAGACATTTCACTATTGTCTTAATTGAGGGGGAGTTTGAAGGTTAAACTTTATAGCAGTTTGTCTTGCAAAGAGTAATAATGGTGGAGATTTTTTGAATAAATAACTTACAAATGAACAATTATTCGTTTGCTTTCTCTCTCTTCACAATCATGTTTACCTAATCTTTTTCTGTACTCACAATATTAGAGATGTTTTCTTGAAATGAAAGATGAAATCCTTTTTTCTTTGGAATGTAAAATAACACTCTTCTTAATTTTAAATGTTTTTGCCTATTGCTGGTTCTGTAGAAAGTTTCAACGTCACCATGGCGTGGCTTGTGTCACAAACTGTGCTTAATTGATGTAACGCAGTTGTAAGTGCTGTATAATTTAAAAATGAACAGCCCACATCAATAATTAATTAACATCAGGTAGGAGAAACTTTTCAACTGACAAGGATAAATGCACATTTCAATCTTTTCAAACTGGAGTTTTATCATTATCGGTGGAATATCTGCACTTAGGGGCAAGGTATGCATTATTTGAAATTTAATCACCATAAGGTAATCATATCTACAAGGTACTTGGTTCATTGAAATTCATTCTCCCTACAATTGCATTATATTATTAATACACAATCGATTTATTGCCTGAGGAAATGCTCATAGGTGACTGAGCAATCTAGAAACTAAAGAAAGCAATCACTAGCTTAAATTATTGTAATTGTAACACTTACAGATTGGAGAGTAGGTGAGTAATGAGGCTATTAATGATTCTCAGCTTCTCTCTCTCTCTCTCTCTCTCTCTCTCTCTCTCTCATGAGAGTAGAACTGAATCGTCTCAAAATAGAGCAATTTTCTTTTGACTTCAACCGTAATAAAAATATTCATTGCAGAGGTACTTTGTATTAAATATGCCGAAATATAATGGCACTGTAAACCACAAAAATCAACTCTTTAAACTCTAGAAATATGGTGTGATTATTAGTTTAATATCTGTTTAACACACTATAAAGTAGAAATGCCAATACATTACTAATTGCTATATTCATTGTCACTGGTATAATGTTAACGGGGAAATCGTAGAACGAATGAGCTTTTTGGCAGAAAGAATGCTTACAACTATAATATATATATTTGGCAAAGATTTATTCAATATCACGGCTTAGAATGAAAGATGCAGTTTGATGGACATTTCTTGCCGAGTTAACGGAATGTTGGGTATTATCTTTAAATTATCCAATAAAGAAGAATTTGAATGAAATCTGTCACATGCGGTCATATCCACAAATGCACATTAATTTCGTAAATGCTTGTAGAATACTGACCTAAGCAAATGGTGGTTTGTACGGTCACCGCGGCATTTCAAATTCGACTTTTAGTCAAACTCTCGGAGCACTTCCTTCGACGGTTACTTAAAATTCACTTTTGAAAGCACTTCGATTTTTACTTGACGAACAATCCGATATGTACTATTCAACGTAACGCTACTTTTCTCAACTTTCCTGACGTATTTTATTTTGACATTCACGATCTCACATTTCAATTCACTTGAAAATCTATCAACCCACATCATCAAGTAAGCGCTCAGGTGGGCGTAGCATGACTGAAATTTCCCCATCGCTAATGTTTCAACAAAAGCCTTACCTACGAATGAGCTATAACTAAAGACAAAATTAATTCATTAAAATACAAATCTGGTAAATAGTAAAATCATTAGAATAGTATTTAAGGTGAACTTTTTTACCAGAAGTGAATAAAAGAGTTAACGTATGTATCAGAGGACAGTACTAAGTTAACAGAGATTTAATTAGTGGATGCATATGATAACATTTCCAATGAGATGTGCAATATTCACCTCTTCAAAAGCATTGTTCCATTTTTAACTTAAGCTGAACAAGGTCTTGAGCATTCTATATTCAATTCTGTTCACATATTCGTAGAAGGTAGAAAGTAGAACAAAGAAGTGGTGAACGAATAATTCAATAACGAAGTTGTAGTACTTCAGTTCCACACAAGTCAACGAAAGTAATTGCACTAGGCGTTAAATTGAGAAACTCACTACTTTTTCGCAAATACTAAAATTGAGTAGTCTGCATACAAATCGAACAACGTTTTTCAAAATATCGACTGTTCTCCTTCGCAATGTAAAGTCTTAAACAATGCCTTTCATTAGTCATTATGGCCTAAAATACATTTGGAATATAGGATCTTTGTCATTAGTGCAGGTCTTCAACAAAACTATTCCGTAGTTTGTTCTGAGCTGAGAAGGTAGCTACAACTATCGAAATACTCCTTTCACCGGCTTTCTTGCACCACGATTAATAGTCATCCTATTTTGCCTTAACATCTCGACTCGTGATTCTGCAACCAGAGAAAGGATTTCAACACGATAAAACCTCTTAAAAATGTGGTACTTGCTGTGAAAAACAGGGTTTAAATAAATTTAATTGGCTCAAATGATATAGAGGCCAGACGCCTTGGAATTCGGCGTACACTGAGTCGTTGCAATCCTCGAGAAGAGTATTCTTCAATTTTTATTTCAATAATTAATCTCCAGGTTTGGGGCCATAGAGACGAATGGAATAAACTTATTCGTCCACTAACCCATCCTGCTTTCTCCTCCAAACTTGTTCCATCTTTTGAAGTCAAGAGCTCATAAATGTGACATACATTGAGTCTATTCAAATTAAGTCACTTATTGGCTCAAGATATGTAAAATTGACCGATTTGATGAAACAGGAATATGTTTCTCCTTAAAGTACTGTTTTCATAAGAATTACACTAGAGTGGCTTATTAAGAGCCTGTTCATCAGTTACATTATTTAGGTTTTTTCCAAATTAAGCAGAACTCAACTTTAAATTATCTAATTCATTCCATCTTTTCAACATTACATTATTAATTTGGAGAAAAGGGCGAAAATTCAACAATGAACAAAAGTAGAATGACTTAAATGGTTTGAATTTGTCAAATTATGTCAATATTTGGAAACGAGCCCAAGCAAAGCCGATTGTCTATTTTAATATCAAGACGATGGGAGTATGACCAACGCGCATATCAATCAAGTTAAAATGGACCCTAGACTGCCAACCATATTATGTCATTCTGAAGAACAAAACGCTTTTCCAAAACTAGTTAGACTATAGATATCCTCCTATTAGCATTCTTCATAATTCATTAATTGCAAGCATTCCTTGATATGAACGTCATTAATCTTATGCGAAGTGGTACATATGCATTTTGTTGGCATAAAACTGTGTCCAATTTCGCGAAAAATATCAGTATTCAATTTTTTCATAAACCAACTTGTGAGTCATTAAATCGTCACTTACTATTTCAATTTCATGCATACAGCGTATGGATATATTATTATCTTCTAAATACATTACGCAAATGCAGTTCTGTTAAACCCATTTAACAATAATAAAACCTGAACTCACTTATCCAGTTCGATAATGTTAAATATTGCTGCTTGGTTAATGCATTGTTTCTGTTTTACTTTTAAAATTTTTGGAGTAATTGTAGTGAGGCAATCAAAACTCGCTAATTTTACAGTCACTTAATCGATAGAAAGCGAAAATCTGATTTGATACAAATTTAAAACCCAAGTCAACTTGGTGAGATTAACTGCAATTTGTAGTAATATTTTCTTCAGGCTAAAAATTATGTAAAATTTGGTAAATAAGCGTCAGATTTTAAAATGCACTTTTTATTGATTTGCAAGGTCTAAAATTGTATGATCTGCTCAATTTACTTTATTCCTACTTTCAGACACCACCCGCCTTAAATTTAACTGCGCACGAATTGAGAGTAGGCCCTAGTTTGACAGACTTTTCGATTGGATTTATGGTTTTGAAGTCTTTTTCTTTCGTAGAATTTGTCTAAATGCGTAATGAATAAAGGAAAAAAATTAGGAGCTGAGTTAGTCAGTTAGTAATAGAATGGCATAAACTGTGAATTAAAGGTCAAGAGAGTTCATCCAGTTTCAATGAAAGGTTTCATTCTCGTAAGTAATTCGTGCAGAATAAAATTATCTCAAATACTTACTATCGGTCGGAAAATGGGAAATAAACGCGACGTAAATATGACAAATAAATGAAACTGGTGCTTTCATCGAAAGTTGTTTGATATCAAACACATATTAGCTGTCATGAACTCCGACTTGGTACCATTACTCCAAGAATATCCATAATTCACTTTAAAATATATCTTAAAACAATTCACAAATGTACGTTTCTCAGGTAAAATGCGACTTTTAAGAGAACCAAAGAAATGAATAGCTCTCGGAGAAGAGTACTTAAATGGTATTTATTCCAAATAAATGTCATTTTAAATTCTCCAGCAAATTTTCCATACTACTGTAAAACAGAAAGTAGAAGTGACGCGTAATTTTTTTAAGAAATGGCAGCACAAAGACAAATGCATACGAAAGTAACAATAATTTTCAGGACTGGAACGTCAAATCAAATGAAATTATGGAATTTTGATAGAAGGAGTATCAAAAATGAATGGAATGCGACAAAAGTGTAAAACTAATGCGTTAAGGAAATAGCTGGTACCATGAGACGATAAAATAAAAATGACTGAAAGGTGAGACCAGGGCAAATAATAAAAGGCGATAGAGCACAACAGCGCCACCACCATCACTAAGCCTGCCTAGCGGTCTGAATGCCTCTCCTCTCCTCCCTTCCCTTCCCACAATATCGCTCACACCACCCCACTCATTTCCCTTCCATTCTCTTCCCTTCCATAGCCTTGTCTTGTCCTCTTTTGCCTTCCACTCTCTTGTTCCTCCCAAATATGCTTTCAAATTACCTCCCTCCAATCCACAGTCAGAGGCTGCGATGACTTCTCCCCCTAGCTACTAAACCAGTACCACTGGCATCACCAAGCCTGCCTAGCAGCCTGAATGTCTGCCTCCATGTGGCAGGTGCAAGCTGCAGTGACAGTGACAGTGGCAGGGACGATGGTGAGGAGGCAATATTGAATAAACTCTTGTTTCCTCTTGAACTAAAATCTTCTATCTACAACTCTATATATTGATGCAAAATGCCTCCACTTAAATTTCCTTTCAAATAACTTGGTAGTGTCATTTACTTTTTCTTATTCTTCTTGGATTTACCGTCACCAGAGATGTCTAAACTACATAGAAGGCAGCAACAGAGTATCCGGTACCTCCTTGAGGAGATTCTGAATGTGATTCAACTGCAACCAACGTAGCCTCGATGCCATCGGGTCTTTGACACATGGTCACAATTGCATTCATTTCCGCAAGTTTGTTTATATGCAATATAAAAATTTATTTCAAATATGTCGTTTATTTGAAATAGAGGAATCATGTAGTTATAAACTATTTAAGTTGTTCATCTTTCAAAGTATATATTTTAAAGTATAAGTAATATTGGTTCTTTGGGTTGTGGAGCCCACAACGTCATCACTGTTGAACAAAGTAATCTCATGCGCACACAGACACACGTGCAGGTGTGTCGTGCTACCAATCACGAAGGGAGAAATTGCGGACATGGGCGCGAAGAACGCCCAG